>JAQPPZ010000012.1:0-1250000 GCA_028583015.1 Wollemia nobilis | reverse complement strand
AGTGCAGGAAAGAGATAAAAATGCGGAAAGAATTTACAAATGAGAGTGGAGTTGGGTGGGGGGAACTAACAGTACGGCAACCAGCAATCACCAATACATACTGCATTATAAATACAAAGCATGACTAAGAACTGCAAAATCTAAGTGTACTTCTGATACCTAAGCAGTGTACGCACAACTACAATGGTCCCCTAGCAAACATTCTCCCTACAAGGAGAACTAACAGCACGACAACGCATCAATCACTACTACGGACCCTAACATACATAGAAAGCAACCTAGAGATATATCAGAGCCACCTATATGTGTCATGCAAAGATTTTAACCGCACAGCTACAATGGTCCCCTAGCAAACATTCTCCCTACAAGGAGAACTAACAGCACGGCAACGCATCAATCACCACTACGGACAGCAACGTAACACACAACTGATGGAACTGCTACCACATCTAGTCTATGAAGTACAGAAGTGTTTGATTATGGCACAAACAATGCTAAAAGCGCCTGATCATCAAATGCTGAAACGAATCAACGAGCCATGACACAGGGAAGCGTAAAGCATAAACATAAAGAAATAAAAGCAGCAAAACAGAACTAGGCATACAAGTTATATTTATAAGCAGAAGCACGGTTACATTGGTTCCCTAACAGACATTCCCCTTCCAGCCCGACAGAAGTCAGCATCAGCAGTTCCGCGGCTGCTTTTGTCAGCTAATGTTTGACTGGGACGTTGTGCCCATTAATGTAACGGGAGGGACTCGGGCTATAAAAACCCACCATGAATTCATTGTAAAGTGGTGGAAGGGGAATGTCTGTTAGGGAACCAATGTAACCGTGCTTCTGCTTATAAATATAATTTGTATGCCTGGTTCTGTTCTGCTGCTTTTATTTCTTTATGTTTATGCTTTACGCTTCCCTGTGTCATGGCTCGTTGATTCGTTTCAGCATTTGATGATCAGGCGCCTTTAGCATTGTTTGTGCCATAATCAAACACTTCTGTACTTCATAGACTAGATGTGGTAGCAGTTCCATCAGTTGTGTGTTACGTTGTTGTCCGTAGTGGTGATTGATGCGTTGCCGTGCTGTTAGTTCTCCTTGTAGGGAGAATGTTTGCTAGGGGACCATTGTATCTGTGCGGTTAAAATCTCTGCATGACACATATACCTGGCTCTGATATCTCTAGGTTGCTTTCTACGTATGTTAGGGTCCGTAGTAGTGATTGATGCGTTGCCGTGCTGTTAGTTCTCCTTGTAGGGAGAATGTTTGCTAGGGGACCATTGTAGCTGTGCGCACACTGCTTAGGTATCGGATGTACACTTAGATTTTGCAGTTCTTAGTCATGCTTTGTATTTATAATGCAGTAAGTATTGGTGATTGCTGGTTGTCGTACTGTTAGTTCCCCCCACCCAACTCCACTCTCATTTGTAAATTCTTTCCGCATTTTTATCTCTTTCCTGCACTCTTAGCTTAAATCAGAAAACCCCAAAAGGAGTCGGCCTTCTTCGGAGATCGGCCCGGAAGGCATCCCTTCCTTCCGGCCTTTCAATGTTGGTTCGCGGGTCCAGGGCGCAATAACGACAAAATGCTTTCCTCGTGGCGGATTCGTGACCAACAGTTTTTGGCACGCCCGGTGGGACCCTTTGTCTCGCATTTGGAAGATCTCAAGCTCGTCCTTGTTCAGGCTGCTAGTTTCTTTCCGAATGCTCGGTGGGACAAGGAGGTTTCTCACCCCCAAACGGAATTGAAGCAACGGTGCTCGCTTCATTGTTGTTCAAAATCGAAGCACCTGGCGACTCTGCACGTTCATATTCTCTGAGTCCGAAAGACCGGTCCTAACGCCTTCGTGCAAACAAGAAGGTGGCGAACGAGGAACCCGGGAAACCACCCTGACTTTACGAAATTAATACCAACGCTCCGAGCAAGCGCGTTAGGCTGGCTGATTACCAAGGTCGCATAGACGAATCGGTGAGGTGAGACGATCGGTCTCCATATTTTAAGGAAGCCCGAGTTGGTGAATCTTTGGCTTGCCTTCATCCGGCAAAATCACTCGGCGACTCCGATCGAGTCGAAGATCCAGATTTCTTGATCGCAGGCGCCCTTTTTTTTAAGCCAATAGAAGACACCCCGGAGGAATCGAGGTTTGGTGAGCAGCCTTGACCTCACAAGCGGAGAAATGAATGTTCACCTACAGTCTCCACCGTGGTGGTATTGGTCCAACCATCACCGCAACCGGTACCCGAAGAGGGCTCCCGTCTGAAAAATCTCCTTGCCACATTGTTCATCAATTGTACGAGTACCGGCATGAACGACAATCTGCCACGTTGCACCATGTTCGTGACCTAGCAAGCTTTGGGAGGTCAGCCGGACTTCAAAGATCATCTGAAGTACAATCAGATCTGGTCCGGGCACTGCAGGTTCACCGGATAGGCAACCGAAGCTAGATTTGTGGTGGCGGCATGCCAATAACGCCGCAAAATTTTGTATAAATAATCCGGCTATTATTCAAAGTTTTAGTTGTTTTTCTTGTTTCAGTCTGTGCAGTGTTTTCTTTTTAAGTGTTCCGAGGAGGCAACTGTCGGAAGTGGATCTGAAGAGCAGTTGCAGCAAGGGTGACTCTGTTGCCCAATGGATGAAGGCATGGATTCTTTGCGCCGAGGCGAGCTCGACACCCCGCGAGCCGCAAGAAATGTTGTCACATTTTGCACGGGGTGCAATGTTTTCAATTTTTGTAAGAGAGCTGCTCTTCCTTCTCCCCCTTCTCTCTCTCTTCCCTACATCCTCATTCTTCTCAAAATTGACAGCAGTTGCCCTGAAAAATGGCTAAGTGTCAGGGCATGCTGAGGTGTTCGGGTTTTCGCGGGCCATAAACGGGGGCGATAAAATGGACAAAATGAGCCCCTGGATATTTTATTATTGTAGATCTTCTCGCCAGCTTTCCAACGATATATCATAATAGGCGATCGGGTCAGCGGATCAAAAGTTATGGCCCCGGGAAGCTGAACCAGGAAACCCAGTTTTTTGTGCGAAGTCGGTCCGACTTCGCCCAGTTTTGGCGCGAAGTGCGTACTTCACCCAGTTTTTGCGCGAAGTCCGACTTCGCCCCTCTTTCTGGGCGCACCTTGTAACTGGCAGGCTGGCAGGAAAAATGACTAAGTGCTGGGGCGAAGTCCGACTCGCAGCGAAGTCGGACTGCTCCCCCTTTCCAAGGCGAAGTCCGAACAGCAGTGAGAATCAGCAAGTGCCGGTGCGCAACCCGACTTCGCAGCGAAGTCGGACTGCGCCCTTTGACCGGTGCGCAGTAGGGAAATAGGTCAACCCGACTGCGCTGTTTTTCACCTGTGCCACCCGATTGTGCTCTAATCCCGGGCGAAGTTGGATAGACTGCCTTTTAAGGCAAACACGTGTCAAGCAGCATCATTCAACAAGTGTCCAGCTTTGGGATCTGAGCCAATACATGCCGAGAAAAAGGACAAGCATGGGCCGCACTACTTATGCCAGCCGCCTCATTTAATGCTGATGTGAGTTTCCACCTACCTCAGCTACCCGCATTCCTGTCAATATAAAGTTCTACCCAACGCGCTGCCACGTGGCTGTTCAACCTTCAGGGAGACCATGCCGAGAGTACAGTCCAGCCCGACAGAAGTCAGCATCAGCAGTTCCGCGGCTGCTTTTGTCAGCTAATGTTTGACTGGGACGTTGTGCCCATTAATGTAACGGGAGGGACTCGGGCTATAAAAACCCACCATGAATTCATTGTAAAGTGGTGGAAGGGGAATGTCTGTTAGGGAACCAATGTAACCGTGCTTCTGCTTATAAATATAACTTGTATGCCTGGTTCTAATCTGCTGCTTTTATTTCTTTATGTTTATGCTTTACGCTTCCCTGTGTCATGGCTCGTTGATTCGTTTCAGCATTTGATGATCAGGCGCCTTTAGCATTGTTTGTGCCATAATCAAACACTTCTGTACTTCATAGACTAGATGTGGTAGCAGTTCCATCAGTTGTGTGTTACGTTGCTGTCCGTAGTGGTGATTGATGCGTTGCCGTGCTGTTAGTTCTCCTTGTAGGGAGAATGTTTGCTAGGGGACCATTGTAGCTGTGCGGTTAAAATCTCTGCATGACACATATACCTGGCTCTGATATCTCTAGGTTGCTTTCTACTTATGTTAGTGTCCGTAGTGGTGATTGATGCGTTGTCGTGCTGTTAGTTCTCCTTGTAGGGAGAATGTTTGCTAGGGGACCATTGTAGCTGTGCGTACTGCTTAGGTATCGAAGTACACTTAGATTTTGCAGTTCTCAGTCATGCTTTGTATTTATAATGCAGTAAGTATTGGTGATTGCTGGTTGTCGTACTGTTAGTTCCCCCCACCCAACTCCACTCTCATTTGTAAATTCTTTCCGCATTTTTATCTCTTTCCTGCACTCTTAGCTTAAATCAGAAAACCCCCAAAAGGAGCCGGCCTTCTCCGGAGATCGGCCCGGAAGGCATCTCTTCCTTCCGGCCTTTCAATGTTGGTTTGCGGGTCCAGGGCGCAATAACGACAAAATCCTTTCCTCGTGGCGGATTCGTGACCAACAGGGTCGAAAGAGATATCCCATTTCTTAAGTGCCAAACCTCTTCTCCCATAAAACCATGACCCCTAAAGCATGATGTGCATAATATCCTCAGGGTTCTGGAAAGAAAACAACACGAAACCATTTGCATGGCTGTCACCTCAACATGTTTTTTGGGTTTCCATTTCTCAACCGCCCACTTCTTGATAGAATCCACATCCGGTCTAGGCCCTACAAATTTACCAACCAGGCTATTCTGTCTTTTCTCAATCGGTCTCATGGCTAACGGACATGGGATGCCCAGGCAGACCATATCACCCTCTTCAATAGGATAAATGGAAAATTTATTCTACGGGGAGCTTAGGCCATGGACAACGTTCTTCCAAGACCGATCCCTCACTACAGGCTGGGTTTCCTGATAGGCCTCCCTGATCATAAGCGGGGATTCACCTTTTCCCGCCACAACATATTTTTGACATTTGTTGTAAAATTTAAATTATTCTAATGGTTTCTAAATATTTTTGTTGTAAACTATTAGTATTTAGTATTTTTCATTTTTGTTGATTAAATTATTCTAAATTTCTAAAATTTTTATACTATTATACTTGCCGTCCCCCAACCGTCCCCTAACCGTTTCCTAAAATCAGCTTGCCGTCCCCTGTCGTCCCCAAAATCTGTCCCCCTATCCCGTGTAACCTTGGCAAAATTTATGAATTGGAAAATAGAGTAGAGTATTTAAAAAATATGGTTATAAGTTCATATTGATAAAATCATATATGCATCCTGAAAGATTAATGGTATGACATTGAAATTATCAATAATACCACCATGATGGGTTAATTCTTGGTAAATATTTCATTTTGATGTATCTGTCAGCCCATGGCATGAGCATTGCAACTTATTTTACTAGGGTTCAAATTGTATAGCTTCTTTGAAAGCTCCTTTGGGATCTTTGCACAAATCAGAACATGAAAAACCTTCTACACATATATAATAAATGCAACACATGCATCTTTTTGACAAAGAAACGCAACACATGTTAAATTATTTTATTTTTTAAAGAGGCTATCACTTAGGAAGGTATCTAACAATAGTAGACAATAGATCTGAAGGGGCTATGGATAAGTTTTCATGAGCTTTTTTATATCCAATCGCCTTCCTAACTTTATTTTTGGGATACCTCTTACCTTTGCCTCATCATAATTAGGATTCAATGTTATATGCTAAAGACTATAAGATCCATAACAAGCACATATTCACATTATACTATCACATGAATATATAGCATATTACATACCCCAAATAGCTGATTACTTGATAACAACATAAATCAATTGGTTGTTTAACTTAGACCTAAATATGATATGTCATTTTGCATAACATATTGAACTAACAAAATTTATTCCAACAAGCCCCTCTACCCCTCCACAAATGACTAAACTGGATACACCACAAGGTTTAGTCATTAACACATGCACAAGATGCCCTTATAAGGTCTTATTGTCATTATGGAGGTGTTAAACAACAAATACAAAAATGAGATTGGAGACTAAACTCAGAAACTCCTAAACCCAAAACAAAATGCTGAACTCTTTGATGAGAAACAAGTATTAAACAACCATAGAACTTCGTAAAACCAAAAGTTGGATCGAACTCTAGATTCCGTGATACTAATGCACTAAACTCTGATCCATCCAAAAACTGAACCAAGATGACCCAAGTCTCGATCGATTTTTAAATTGTACACCGCAAGTTGGACCGATCTTCGGTCTTCAAACTCTAAAGCATGCAAGCAATGAGCTTCACCCAAACTGGCAAGCCCAACCAAAGTCTCGATCGAACTTTGAAATGTCGAACAAAGGATTGTGCTTGACATTCAAGAATTATTGTGTGTTTAACTTTAATTTATGGATGCGTGGAACTAGTAGCACTGCTCTTCTTGCCTCGTATTTTTGTTCCCTTCCCCCCCTCTTCGCGCCACCTCTTTTCTACTAGTCTTGTTAGGCAGGCTATCTGGAAACTCTGTACAAGCAAAGCAGCAGATTTGGATGGGTTATAGGCGGAATTTTTGAAGCATGGTATTGACCCTCTTGTTGGGCCCCTTGCTGATCTCTTTAATCTTGCTGTCTGTTCTGGGTTTCCTGAGTCCTGGACTCGGCATATCATTCACCCCATTCATAAGGCAGGTTATCCCCATGAACCCAATAACTACAGGACTATCATGATTGGGCATATCTTTGCCAAGCTCTATGCCACAACATTGGATGTGCTTCTCTCTCGAAGGTTGGAGGAGGGGTGTTTCAGGGCTCTTGGCCAAGCTGATTTTCAGCAAGATCATCAGACCACAGATCACATTCTAGTCCTCAGAGATATTATTGAGAAGGCGCGTTCCAGGTCCTCGAAGGTTTATTGTTGCTTTGTAGACTTCAAGAAAGCTTTCGACACGGTGCCTCAACATTTACTTCTTGAGAGGCTTCGATCAATTGGTATCTCTGGGCAGCTTTTGACAGCGGTTACACGGTTATATGAGACTGTGAAAGGTCGGTTTCGCTCCCCTCAAGGGCTTTCAGCCAATATTCTTAGCACCATAAGAGTGAAACAGGGATGCCCCCTTTCGCCGACACTTTTTGGGATCTTTATCGACGAGCTTGAGAATTTTATCAGGGAGAACGCTCACCCAGAGGATGGTTGCCTTCTTCACCATGTGTTGATTTCTATTCTCCTCTTTGTTGATGATGTTGTTCTTTTGGCCTCATCCCCTGAGGGGCTTCAACGTCATCTGGACACACTTGCCGCTTTTTGTGACTCGAGACAGTTGACGGTGAATCTTTCTAAGACCAAGGTTATGGTATTCAATACTACCAAAGAGGCTCTATCGTATCTCCACTTCCTTTTCCAGGGCCAGGAGGTCGAAATCACCACCTCTTATGTGTATTTGGGGGTTCTTTTCACTGGTCCCACTTTTGGTATGAAACCCGCCGCCCAGGTCCGGGTGTGTAAGGGATATGCAACTCTGTCTTTGCTAGAGAGGAATTGCTTCAAAGCACATTTTCGGGATATACCTGTGAAGATGAGGATCTTTGATGCTTTGGTCAAGCCAACTATTACTTATGGGTCAGTGGTTTGGGGCCCTAGTCTTGGCCCGACTGAGTGGTCAGGGGTTGAACGAGTGCAGACACTCTTTCTTCGACGATTCATTCGTTGCAAGGGAACAGTCCCTCGTTCTATTATTTTGGTAGAGTTTGGGGCTTCTTCTCTCCAGCTTGAGATTATCTTCCTGATTATCGGTTATCTTCACAGGATCCGTACTTTCGGAGATACCCCTGAGGGTTGCAGGCGGTACCCTTACCTCGCCCTTCGCTCCTCGATGGAACTCTCTCCGAGTTCTCGAGGAGGCCGGAGGAGTTGGTATTTTCAGGTTTCTACTCCCCTAGCCAGCATTCAGATACAGATAGAAAGGCTGCCCCCTTATTCTATGGGGGTTCTCCCCCCCTCTCGGCTTACTAAGGAGAAGATGCTCCACGAGATTCGGAAGGATGTTAGTCTCCAGTACACCAGATGCACATGGATCTCTCCTATTGCCTCTCTTTCCCCCAAGTTGTCTTTCTACCATGAGCACTTCTTACAAATACAGGAGGGCAGAATAGTTCCTCTACAATACCTTCAGCAACACACAATGCATAGTCTTTGGATCACTATTGGGCAACTCAGGGTGTGTTCTCACCAACTTCGGATTGAGTCAGATCACCATCTTCTGATGGAGGAGCGGATTTGCTTGTTTTGTTCCTTGGGTGAAGTTGAGACCCTGCATCACTTCATTTTTTGTTGTCCCATTTATTATGAGATCCGGGGTAGGTTCCATTGCCTTTTCAGGGACAACTCTCGATGTGTTTCTACCTTCTTCAGATACCCGGACCAGCGTTGCCTCGCACTCTTTCTTAGGGAGATGACTCAACTTCGACGACATAAAAGTTCTCCAACTAGATCTCACCCTCCTCAACATCGACTCATCACAACATACTTCACCAACTCCGACGGACTAGGTGACTTCGACCGGAAACGCCCCACACCATCCAGTTTGAACAGAAGCAGGGTCACTAGACAGCACACCAACAGTTTGTCAGGGTTCCGAACTAGCAATGGGCAGAGACATATCATGGACTTCTTCAGCTCCGGTACTTCGGCCTCGACTGTTAGGAGAGATTAGTTTTTGGGGGATTCTCAAAGCTTGCCCCTCCTGGGCTGCCCCCTCCTTCTCTCTCTCCGTTCTTCTTGGCATGCACTTCTCTCTGTTGGACTGCAGCCCTCCCCCCCTCTGCTCTCCCTTTTCTTTTCTTTTCCCTTTCTCTTTGGCCCGTTTGTCGGGTTTGATCTTGTATTTTTCTTAGTTCTTTTATTTGTTGGGCTTTTTAGCCTGCTAGCTGGCAATCATTATTGTACTTCTTATAGTCCCTTGGGTCTTATTTTGGCCCACCATGAACATTAATAATATTTTATTTCATTCATTTCATTTCTGAAGATCTAATCACAGTGAAGTTATTCGGTATTTGTTAGAGTTGCTGATTGCACCAACTTTAAACCTTGCTATGGTCTCAACCATATTTTGCATTTTATTTCTCTTTCACCCTTACTCTCAAACAAAAGTAGATTAGATTTGTTTTTCTTGCATTATTTTGCTTATTGGTTTTTGCATGTTTTAAATATCAATTTTCAGCATTAGATAGAAGGTAGAAGGGAACTGGCCCAAGATCTAGAGGTTGGGGAGAGTAGATCCTTCCCAACCCTTTGTTGATTTGTGGTCATGGGAAAAAATCACACTTGCCAATTTCCGTGTTCAACAATATCAGCATGATTGTTTTTCCTAAGTTGTATGCTTCTATTATCTTAGGATAGGCTCTATTGTCTTTAAGATGGCTAACTATCAACTTTTATTTTGGCTTTCCACTCCAACATATGTGTCCATTCCAATCTTATACTGAATGACATTATCATTGCATTCTTCCATTCAACATCTCCTATTCTTCTATGGATTTCTGTATGTGGGTAAGTTGGTGTGCATGAGCTTATACCATATTTGAGATGTATACGTTCCATGTAATGTCATACTACATAGAGATATGCTTTTCCCATTTTGGGTCAGAGTTTTAAATTTTTGTATTTTTTAGAGTATTATTTATGCTTCCTCTGGTTTTCTGTAATCAAGTGTACTCTTTGAGTGTACAGCCTAAGTAGCCTAACGGTAGAGACTTTGGAACTCTGAATAGAGGTCCAAGGTTCGTATCTTGCAAGGGTAGGGCTGTACATCATGCTTCGACAATCGGAGTATGGTTGGATAACCATGTATTAGGTAAACAATGTCCATCTCATATTGTGGACGTTAAGAACTACTTTATCCTTTTTACCATTTACTGACCTACTTTGGTTACTTGTGGACATTAATAAAATTGCTTCCTTTCTTTTGTTCTGTTGTCTCTGCCTCTTTTGACAGAGGCCCAATTTGCCAACTTTTTGGAAATTTTCACACCTAGTCTCTCAAAGAGTCCCAACTTATTGTATAAGTCCTCTTCATGTGAGGATGTGATATAGGGTTTCTGACTTCCATGAGGTTATTGTTCATCAGCATTTCTTTTGGTTACACTGTGCAATTTTGAATGGCTCAACATTTTAGGTTCATACCCAGTTCATCCTTAAGAGATGAGACAAATCATAAAATGTTTGCGTAAGGAGAGGTGTTGAGTATTCATTATATTAGTATGCCTCTTTTCCAAAGATAGCAGGATCTAGGTTTTGGTGCAGGACAAAAGAGTTGACCTTCAAAATGAAGCTATGGTTATTAAGTCGTAATATTTGAGTGTATTTTTTAATGTTATGGTTTGATTTTTTAATTTATAGAAGTGTAAATGTTTGTTAAAATAATTATAATTAATTGTACTTTGGATAGATTTAAAGTGTGTGATAAGTTTTGTTATTACTTATTAGTTAATAGATGTTAATCGTTTTTTGACTTTTGTTAGTTAGTTAATGTTAATGTGTGGGGTTCATAATGCTGTCTTGGAAGTACGAGAGGTTCTCTCCACTAATGCGGTTTTCAGGTGTCTTTGTGTAATTATTTTATTTCTCTCAAAATTTAACTTAAAAATAGACATGTTAATTATTGCAATGAAGCTCTTGAGACATGCTTACAAATTCTTTAACACTTCAAATAGTCATTCAATTGTATGCATTTCATCTTATGTTGTGAAGGTTACTCAGATGTAATAATGGGATTTGGGTCAACCCAAGCTTGGGGCTGACCCTCAACCTAGAGCTAAATTAACAATTAGACATCAATGCAAGACCAATGCCTTGCATACATAGATGCATAACCATCATAAAACGCATACAAGTCATGGTAGCATACTCTTCTAATGCCATAACATCCTTTCCAACTAATTAGTTAGAATTTATGTTTTTAGATGATTTCTATGTTAGTGGCAATGCAATGGCCTTAACTGCCAACCAGAGGGAGTACTTATGTGACTATCATAAGCCATTTAACTTTCTATTAGTTATGACATATGTGACACCTGATCTTAACAACTCCACCCTATTTATGATGCATCCCTTAGTATCCACACAAATTTGAACCATCCAAAGAGATAAAATGTTCAACATACAAGAAGGGAGCTAAATATTTAACCATGCGGCGACATAGTTTTCAATTCATAAATGAGGTGAAATTGTAGGAAGATTAACTCATAGCTTCTTTGGCCTCTAGAGGGCTGCTTGACAGAACACGATAACAATAAAGTTTCACAAACATAATGATCCTTTTTTATTGCTTTCAGATGATGTGGCCATTTCTGGCAGAGGTCATGACTAAAGTAGGAAATTTGGGACAAGAATGGTGCCATACCTGAATTTCTTGGTCTCCTTGTTTTTGAAATCTTTTAGTAATGTTAATGCCCCATAGCTCTTGTGGTTTTCCTTAACCTAGAATAATTGAATAAGATGCTTGTTCTCATCTTTCAAGGATCATTCATGAGGAAAACTTTTAATGGAAAGAGCTGATGTGTTTTCTTCACAAATACGAAAGAATTCCTTTTAACACACCTCGGGATACAAAAATAATATTTACTTAGAAGTGGAAAGAGTCCTAAGAATGACAATGGTATGCATTCATCCAAATGAATACTTCTTCTTTGTCTGAGATTTCATATATAAAAATATACACCTAAGAGATTATTTTTGGAAGATATGCATAATTTTGAGGTAAAGAATTAAATGGGATATTAATAAACATTTAGTGTCTTTATTATAACACTAATTAACTTCATGTCCAATTTTTTACTCAAATATTTTACAAAGTACTTCTAATGCATCCTATATGATACAGTTTCCTTGACCTAGAATAATTGAATAAGATGCTTGTCCTCATCTGTCTAGAATCATTCACAAGGACAACTTTTAATAGAAAGAGCCAATGTGCTTTTTCCACAAATACAAAAGAATTCCTTTTAACACACCTTGGGATACAAAAATAATATTTACTTAGAAGTGGAAAGAGTACTAAGAATGACAATGGTACGTATTCAGCCAAATGAGTACTTCTTCCTTGTCTGAGGTTTGATATATAAAAATATACACTTAAGAGATTATTTGTGAAGGATATGCAACCTTTAAATTTTGAGGTAAAGGATTAAACAAGATCTTGATAGACCTTTTAGTGTCTTTATCATAACACCATTTAACTTCATGTCCAATTTTGTACTCAAAGACGTTACAAAGTACTTCTGATTCATCCTATATGATATAGTTCTGAAAGACATTCCTGTATCACTAAAAAAGAAAAAAAAAAAGAGACAATTGGGAGGACACTATATGTATAAGCAGCAGTGGCTGGCACTGATTTTGTGTTCAATTATACATTCCAAGATGAGCCATGTATTTCTGATTATATTCTTTGAAAAGATAGTCGTGACTATGTATTGACATATCATGGGAACCTTTTGGATAATAGTAACTTACAAATGTCCTTTTTATGACACAAACGATATCCAAAATTGAATATGGTTGGATTTAACTTAAATGTACACCATCCATGGTTTCAGAAGGAAATTGGCAACTCATGAGTCAGAACAATCGAAAAAATTATTTGTGTTGGCTTTAGTACTAAGTAATTTTGAATTATATTAGTAGTTTCTTAATAATTTCAAATTATATAATTATGTAACATTTTTGAGATTATTTGGTAAGGATAACACTTAAATAATATGTTTTTATGGTTAACTTCCATTTCTTAAATTGAACAAATAGGAAAAGGTATATTGCTGAATCATGATTTGACATATTATTTGTTCTTATTTTCTTAAAAAATGAATTAAGGCGTTGATTACTTTTCTGTGCAGTTTGAAGATGCCATGACATCAACATCAGGACGAACAAAGCTTCTTGAATCTATGGAAGGCATTGCCAAAGGGATTCGGCAGGTTGTATTCAATTGGCATTTATTTTCGTACCTGATTTATTGCGGTTGTAGTTGGATTGTATGACAATACTAGGTATGGATAACAAAGTAGATAGAAGATCAAATTTAAAATTAGAAATAAAAACTAAAAAAAAAAGAAAAGAAAAAAAGGGATGGAAATACAACCGATATAGAGCAACCAGTAAAAATTGGAGTATGTCTATTGTAACCCTATTCACTTTGAGCAGTATTGTGATGGTGATCCTCTCATGTCTATTGAAACCTTTACTCATAGGAACTGCATTGTGACCATACAATTCCGTAGCCTTTACTTTTGTAGACATGCTGTGGAAGTGAGAAGAAATGGGAAGACATTGACCCCTTTGACCACTTGCATTGTAGGATTGAGTTCTCTTGCCCCCCTTGTGTTTTATAATGTAGAAGACTGACAAGAGGATAAAGTTGAGAGTACACTGTTCTGCTATTTCACAATAGCAATGAACTCCTCATTACCTTTATAGCTTCTTCTACTGCTGAGTCATTTTGACCTACTTCCCTTATTTGTTGACATTAATATAATTTCCTTCTTTTTTTCTTCTTTCTTGTTCAAGTCTGTATAATAATTAATGTGACTGTCAATTTCCTTCAGGTCAATGATATAACATGCAACATGGTCACGGTATTGGGTACAGATATGGAAAATTTTAAAGACCTAATATGGATAGGACAGGAAATGCCATTATAAAAAGCATATACGTCATATGTTAAAAAAGGAAACATAAAGTTTTTACACAAATACAAGATTTAAACAGGATATCATTAAGAAGAGGATTGTCATTGTTTCTCAAGCTAAAAATTTATTTATAAATTGTGAATTTTTCTTTTATTTTCATGTTGTGGATACAATTCTAGACTTGCGTAGGCCATATTTGGATGTACTTGATATGGACCAAATAGGGGCTTATAGTTGGATATATCTGGATATAGACCAAATAGGGGCTTATAGTTGGATATGTTTGGATAGGGTATCCATGTATTTAGATTCGTTTGGATATGGTATCCGAGAAGTTTACGCACAAGTGAAGTATTGAAGTGGTGGAACTAGCACAAGGATGACAATGCATCGAAGCAAGGCTAATGGCAAGCTTCGTTCCACTATATCCTCCGAGTGCTGAATTTTGATAAGGATGCATTCATAAGATGCCTCATAGAGTTGCTGACTACATATGAGCAGTGACTTGCCATTGTGGACAACAAGCTTACAATATTCCATTGGGTTGACATGGCACCATGCAATGTGCATGTGGTTTGCATAGGAAGAGGAAGCAATGAGTGGCATCAATGGGTGAGGTATCTGCACCTAAGGAATAGGACAATGACAAAGAGAAGCTGAGTAGTTCCAACTTCCAACCAGTTGTTACAATGATGGAGAAATGTTATAAAGGTTATTCCACTGTCATGCTCTTAGGATGTTGTGTAGGAGGAGACTATGCGAGCAATGAGCATTGTGTAGGCAACCATGTAGTGAGGTAAGAATTTGCAAGATAGCCATGTCATGAGAAGGTTGCATAGGAGATCACTTCGCAAGATGACTATGTCTGAGTGTGCATAAGAGGTATGGAAGGATGCTATGTAGGAGTCTATGCCACAGGACGATTTCACATAGGAGCAATGCAATGACGAGATGAGGGATGATATTGTGCAAGTGGACATTGTGATGGATGAGCAATTTAGTCATGAACTGACAAAGGAATGCCCTGTGATTGAGTTCACAATGAAGAGCATATTGATTGAGCTGATAGAGGAGCATGTAATAGGAGCTGTAGAGACCATACACACTGATGAGTCTCATCGTGATGGGAGCAGGTCATTGCCCATTGAGTGGGACAAGGAACCATCCTTAGAACGAGGTGACTCTGACGAGGTTGCTAAGCTTGAGTTGACCCCAAAGCAATTTTTTGAAGATATTAGTCCTTTGGTGACTTCACGTACCTTAGATATGCCCATTGAGGAGGATGATGACCAAGCAATGCCTAGATCAGAGGAAAGTGAGCCTCTATGAGGAGAATGTCGAGGTGGTTGTGCAACAACCCTTTAGCAAGATGCAAGAAACAAGAAGGCAATTGCTATATATCAAGACCAAGAGGAGAAGGTATTGTTGATGCGACGAAGGAGGATAAAGTTGAGTCAAATGTTGAGCAACGTCCTTATGTGAGGATGGTAGAGTTACCTTCCTTGAGCAATCCCAATATTTTAGGAGGGGTAGTTGATACACATGTTGCTGGGTTCTATGACCAAATGATTGACTTGATGATACATGTATGTGATAACCTCTTGGGAAGTTCATTTTGAGCAGTGGTGCATGAGGTATGGGCATGGAAAGAAAGATCACCTAGTTATATAATTGGTCTTGTAGAGACACTAAACACTACCATTGGGAGTTCACTTCTAATTGAGTGTGGGAGACATTGTGGGACACCTAGACGAGCTTTTTACTTGGCTAGCTAGAGTTGCCACTCGGGACTCTAGTACGTAACCGCATCCACCATGCATTTGCATGACAAATGCATAGAACAACCCAATACTTGATTCCACCTATGGTGAAGAGGTGCATGATTCCTTTAAGTGCAATGCATTGCTCGCTCTTGGTGCTACTTGACTACTTAGGTATATTAGATCCTTGAGTGAGCTTTTAAAGCAATTATGGGGGTCGCTAGCTAAAAATCTTGAAGAGGAGCTATGAATTTTGAGGGAGAGAGTCAAAGCTAAGGTAACTCTACTATTGACTAATATAGAGTCCTTACATTGCCAAAACTAGGAGCAACTTGTAGAGCAAATTTAGTAGATTGTGAATAGAGACTAACAAATCAATGCTCTAGAGTTTGAAGCATGATAGAGAGAGATCAACACATTACCTCCCTTAAGTAGGATTTATAGTGATATGGAAATTAGTGGGCGAAGTATGTAGATATTGGAAAAAATATGTGGCAAAAGTTGCAATTGCAGTGGACTAAGTGCTTGGAGGCCTTGCGTGCTATGCAATCAACACCTGATCTTGTTGACCAACCTGTCTACCATGCACCGATGATGTATTTGATGGGGATATTGACTAGATTAGAGGGGAGGGCAGATGTAGGTTGGCTTATCAGATGTGGTGCTAGCTCATGCACCACCGCAACAATGATTTGCTCAGTACATCCCCATGACTTGCATGGGTGATTAATTTTAATTATTATGTATACAAATATCAATGCGTTGTAGAAATGGAATACAACACATTGCAATACAATTTCATTACTAATACAAACAAAATACACAATGGGAATACTTGCAAATACATATGGATAGATTGCACACATGTATCTTGCACAAATTTTTGCAATACATCATACTCGATCAACAAACACTCTTAAACAAACAACGTACACACACCCTCCCACGTCTATCACATAGATGCGTACTTATAGACAATCGAATCGAGAGGTGGTTGGCAACTACCCAACTACCTTTGAACTACTTGTTTACATAAAACATTAAAAATACCCCATTACATTACATTATTACAAACACTTTGCCACGTGCACATTATTACAAACACTTTGCATGCACACATTATTACAAACACTTTGTCATGTACACACACAACACTACATGACAACTTATTACAAACATATTGTGCGCACACATACACATTCTTACACTTAAACATCCATTGATTCATTCATGCATACATGTCAATTTGTATGCCTACTATCCCCTCCTCTAGACTTGTTGACATCCTCATCGACACATGAGCTAAACATTTGGGATAGAAGCACTGACCACTATTTTGGAATCTCTTGTGCTCCTGCTTTCTCCTGTTCCATAGATCTTCTGCAATTGGCTTTACTTCAAATTATTTCCAACAAACTATTGTCCTTCGATTGCTCACTCCATTTCTTTCAATTGACCACATCACCAACGTGACAGAAAACATGTGTTGCCACCTATGTCAGGAGTCAAGGTGGGGGGAGCCCCCTTGTAGGGTCAAGGGATAGTGCTCTTCTAGGCCTAACAACCAACTTCTTGAACTAGACGACCTTGGGCCTAACGATCCTCCTTCTAGGCTTGACAACCCACTTCCCTTTCTTGACGGCCCTCCTTGGCCAAATGGCCTTGGCCAGGTTCTTGATGGTCTAGGGGCCATTTGGGGGTTGGATGACCTCCCCAAATGGTCAAGGAATTGTCCAGACAGATCCTCCTCAGGCTTGACGACCAAGGGTTGTCGAGGCCACTTGCCCCTTCCAGAGGGCTAGGGGGTGGCCTAGATGACCCTCCCCTTTGGCTAGACAGTCTATGGGCTATCTGGGGTCGATTCTTTTCCACCAGACAACCAAGGAGAGGCCTTGATGGCCTCTCCCCTTGGCTAGGTTGTCCTAGATGGTCTTGGGGGCTTGACGGCCCACTAGGATGACCTAGGTGACCATCATCACATGCACACCTTGGATGACCTAAGTGGCCTGATGGCCTGCCTAGGTTTGCTTGAGTGGTCAATTTTGGCGAGTGATGGCAGTTAGAGCCTGACCTAGTGTCGTCATGCCAACACTTTATCGATGGTAGAGTTACCTTGCTTGAGCAATCCCAATATTCCATTTGCCAATTTAGAAGTATGCTATCTGAGTGCTTCTCATCTTCCTTGCACTCTTCCAACTCCAGCACTCCTTCATTCGGTTCATGTCCGCTTGCATGATTTTCCTCCTTTAACGTTGAACTCCCTGATTTGTTAGATGTCGCCAATTCTTTGCTTACCTTAAAATATAAATTCCCTTAAAATTTTTATTTGCCTTTGTATATAATATCTTGTTGTTTGCACTTGTATATACTTTGTTTTAAGACTTTCAAAAGGTTAAATAGACAGTTAGAAGAAGATCGCAGCTTCATACCGCCATAGCGATGGGCTCCGGCTTTACCAAGTCTAGTTGAACCTCCTTTGGGAATTTTTCGCGCGAAGTAGCTGATGCAAGTTGGTTCGCTGCGAAGTACCTTGGCGTTGAAACGTGAAAAGGCTCCTCGAAGGCTAAAACAGCAGCAAAATGAAGACTGAGACCAGAATACGATGTGTCGCCGACAACCAATACCAAGGGATGGCTTATAGTGCTCAAATCCCAAAGGAGAAAGCAGATATAAACAGCTTCGCTCAGCAGCAAGCTTCGCTGGAGAAGCAAATGCAAATACCTCTCCGAAGCCTCCAATTGCCTAAGGCATGAAAAATGCTTCGCGAAAAAGGGACCGAGCGAAGTGACTTTCAAAAGAAATTCAGCGAACCATTTCCCTGTCTATAAACGCGATAGAGACAAAGAGACGCGTTAGATAAACGCTTCGCTCAAAAGGCAACTCAATCCCCACTTCGGGGTTGATCTTCCGCGAAGCAGGCAACGAGGCAGTAAGGTAGCCCGAATCCTGTGAGTAAAACAACTTCGGGCCCGAAGTATGAAAACCGGTGGATCGCTGGAGGTTTCCTGCGAAGTGTCCCTTGTTAATATCAGCTTTGCCAAATCATAAGGCGCAAAACGAGAAGCATTTAAAAAGTGCTTCGAGAGGTGTGCCAGCGGCAACCTAGGAAAACGTTCAGGGCATGCGGGATTAATGCAAAGGTGGCGGAGCGTATCCCAAGAGAATTTAGTTATGATTAAAAGTCGTGCCTAAGTACGAGGTGGCAGGAAGTTAGATTTTCGAAGCCGGGCCAGGTCCTCGAATCACATAGACCCGCGTGCAACCACACCGCAAAGCCAATGAAAAGCAAAGTGATCTCTTCGGCCCGATTTATGAATTTAATTTTGGTAGGCGCCATAAATGGTGGTAGTTACCACCTACAGCTATAAAACCCAAGTCGTAGTAGTGAAAAACTGTTCACCCGCTGATAAGCGCGAGTATAAGGGCCCTGGCCAGAAGTCTGCAGTACTCTCATTCTCTGCGTCGAATTCTTTGCGTCGAAAATTCTGTTGCTACTAAAAATCAAAATGGGAAAGAGAAATTCGAAGGAGAAAAGGAAGGAACCTGAAGTAGCCGGCCCAAAAAAGGCTAAAAATATTGAGGAGAGAAGGCATAGACCCAAGAGGGTTGACCTCAACCTCCGCCCTGAAAAACAGGCTATGGAAGAAAGGGAAGATTCAGAGGAGGAGCAACCCGCAGAACCACCTATTGACGGGTGGGAAAAGATAAGGGACACCGAACTTTCGAAGAGCATTGTCGAGCTCTGGTATACCATCGATTTCATGAAAAGCTGACTTTGCGAGAGAACAAAAGGGTTGTCGCTTATTATTCACAGATATATGGTAGTACTTGACTCCGCTAGCGCACCACTGTCCCGAGTTAGTCTATGCTATCGCGCAAAACTATCAACCATCCACCAAACAGGTTTTGGACGTTGCAAGCAACAAATTGTTCACAATTTTAAAGGAAGATGTACAAGAAGCTTTCGCCCCGCAGCAAGGGCCGCCCAAAGGATATTCCGTTCGTAATGTTATTCTGAGCGAACAAATGGAGAGGTTTACCACTTCCAGCTACATCATAAAATTTTTAAGTGAAACCTCAAGGACGGGCTTCCTTCAGGTAAGCTGCCTCAAATGCCTCGCCCTCTGAACGATTTTAAGAGCACGGATATTTTCTCCATCATTGCGTGGGTCGCAGGCCTGTCTACCGATGCTTTCGTACACCCCTGGAAAGTGTCATTGGCCGAGTGTATTTCATGAGGGGAGTTTTATGCTCCAGACTCATCAAGGCCAAACACTAACCCGGTCTTCTTTGACTGGGCGGAATGGGTGGCCCGGACCTTACATACACGGCTGGTTAGCATTAAAAATTCTGGAACGGTCCAGTATTTTAGGCCTTGCTCTCTCTTGGTTTGGTTTTTTTTCTATCATACTCAGAAGCATTTTCCCCACATTGCTATTACTCCGAGCGGCAAAGACAGAACCTCTTTGCCAGTATATCAGTGGACTCCCCTCCTGGCGAGGATGGAGTCATATTATGCTTTCAATCAAAAGTTTTTAGGACCTGCTATTCAGCTAATGCAAGGTTCTTGCCCTCGGGTGCCCATGAGCCTTAGAGATAAGGTAGTTAAAGAGAAAAAGGGGGATGTTTTTCAATTGACACAAGGGCTTGTGGTTCGCCTGTTCGGATTTATAGGGAAACCCTTCCTGCTACCTGTTCACCCTTCCGAGTACCAATTCATGCTGGAGGTTGCTCGCCAGAGCGATGCAACAAATGTTATTTATGGCCACGGCCGGAAATGGGCACCCACATGTGATTTCCCCTTCAAGATGGGAGTCATTGAGGTTTTTGCCCTCAAACAACATGTTTACTTAGAGGATAAACTTGCCGACTTCGGTTTGCTGCAGATCCCTCAGCGGTGGTGCTACGACCCCTTGGGGGTAATGAGGGACCATCTCCGATTTAAAAACTTCCATGTTTGCCCCCACCTGGAGATAGTGGAGCAGCGGAACAACCCCACCAGGAGATATTTGGAGTGGCACCTGGAGAAAATGAAGACATTACCGCCGTGGCATGAGTTTTACACCATGGAGGTTGAATATGACCCGATCCGGCACCCCTTTCCAGGCCCAGACTCCGCATTCTGGAGAAAAATAAAGGATAATTTAAGGGGAGAGTTAAGGGGTTGGAGTGAAGAACAACTAAAGGAATGGTGGGTGATGAGAATCCATCGCTGAAAGCAAAAATCATATGGGCTCTTGGAGATGGATAAGGATTTTGCAATTTTTTACGAAGCTAATGCTGGATCTTGGAAGCCCATCTCCTTCGTTGACTTCGTTCCTCCTAGTGCCCCAGGTTCGGGCGAAAGCCCAAGAAGAATTGATGACGTTTCCGAGCAGGAAGAAGAAGAAGAGGCAACAACGACACAACAGGAGCTGCCTAAAGAACCTATTGGAGGTTCTGACACAAATATTGTGGGGTCAGCACAGCAACAAGAAAAGGAGGAGAAAAAGAAGAGAAAGAGACCTGAACAGGTCCAAATGCCTCCCCCTCACCTGAAGCGACCTCGTACCAGACCTCCAGGTGCTTCTAAGGAACAGTCTACAATAGGCTCAGCTGAGGTGGGTGTCGGAGAAATAGCATCGCAAAGGACGGAGGAGATTTCTGAGGTGGATATCATCAATGTGGAGGAATTCCTCTAAAAAGAAAAGAATGTTGAAGAAGTCGAGGATGTCTGAAGTACAGAGGCCGGGAAAGAACATGTGCCAAACACGCAGGTATTTGCTGCTTTTGCTCTATTGTTAGAGCACGCAGGTACGCATCCCTTACCCTCTACCCTGGTTTCCCAAGTCGTGTCTACGGCAGTCCCAGCCGAAGGTCCCCAAGAGTCTTTCGCCCCTTCAAATAAATCTCCCCAAAATATTTGTCAAACTGAACAGTCACCCCATCGCATGGTACCCTTTGCTACCACAAATCTATCTCACAATCCCGCCGGCCTCATAAACGTCTTCACCCCGTCTGAGTCGTCAGGCCGGGACGATTCCACGAACACCACTTCGCTCACCCACGCCACCATTCCCTTAATATTTGGTCAGATCGGAGGCAATATTCCACTTCCAAACCCCGACTCCCGCTCCCCAGTCGCGCATGCCATCGTTTCGCTCACCGGAACCCCCACCACACCTGTCGTCGAATCCACTGGCGACGCATCACCCATACAGTCATTGTACTTGTTCACCCCCTTGGATGGTGACCCAGCCTCATTTGAAAATGAATTGGCTATGATCAAAGATCGTCCTCTAGCAGAGAAGTTGATCCGAACCCGGCAGAATACCGACAAGATGCTCAAGGAGGCAAGGAGAAAGAGGGGGCGTTCTTTGGCGAAGGAAGAAAAGTGCGCTGTATTTGACCTGAAAAGCGGAAAATTACACAAAGTGAAGAAGATACCCAAGGTTCAAAAGCCCTTGGACGAGATGTCCCCTGCTGACTATGACTATCAAGAGAAGGTCAAGGACCTGGAGCACTTGGATGTAGATAATGAGTCCGAGTCTATGCATGTGAGGATAGAGACATTCCACACACATGCGAAGATCGCCAATCAGCGCCGATACGAAGCAGAGAGCGCCAACATTAAGTTAGAGGAAGATCTAGCCAGAACACACTCAAAATTAGAAGATACAGAAAAGCAGTGCGAGCAAATGAAGAAGGAAGTAGATGCCTTGAAGCAACAGGTAAACCAACTGCAGAGCGCGACGGAAAATCAAAGCAAGATACAGGCTGAATCCGAAATGAAGGCCAAGGAGTTCGAAAGTAGAATCTTGCAGATGCAACAACAGTTGTACGAGGAGAGTTTAGAGCTGTTTGATAGAGGCAGAATTAAAGAAATCCGCTCGCATTTGCTTAAAAAATTCAGATCTCGGGCCTCCAGCGCCCTGTCAATTTTATCCTATATCACTGAAGCACAGTATGTTGCTGCACAGAAAGGGCCAATAGTGGACGAAGTCATACAAGAGATAAGAAGCCGACTCAATTTGGCCTTTGAAGTACAAAGCATCAAATATCAGGACTTGCAAGTCGCTACCATGAGTCGAACAGCAAGGGATTGGTCCACTGTCCAAGCTACAGTCCACGCCTTCTTCTCCAAAGTGAGGAAAGCTCAGAAGGCCAAGAACCTCATGGACATGTTTGAACAGGAGCAGCGTACATCGCTGGGATATTTTCAAGACCTTTCAGCATTAGGTTTCCCGAGTTTCACCGATGATGACGGGAACCTTTTAATAAAAGAAGAACTTAAACCGGCTTGGCTCGACTTTGAAAGTGATGTTTCAGAAATAGATGAACGGGAGGAGCCAGTCACAGAGGGGCAGGTCACGGACTTCATCCTTAGATATTGCAAAATCGTAGCTTGTTTAAATGATTTGAGCACAAGAGCCAAATATGCCGACATAGGGCAGATTGATCGGTTCCATGTTCTGGTTAAAGCGCTACAAGATCAGGAACCTTTTCAGAAGGGTGCCTGAGCCCACGTTCGCCGAACCATGGAACCCATCCGTGATCATCTTCCCCCGCCGCCGCAACTCGAAACAGCGCCAGAAGAAGAGGAAGAGGAAGAAGAGATAGCTGCAGAGGCACCCTCAGAGGGAGAAAAGCAGAAAGGAGAAGGGTATGGAGGCAACTCTGGCCCAATGGATCAACGCTGAGGGTCCTTGCACCGAGGCGAGCTCGTTGCCCCGCGAGCCGCCAGGAATGTTGACAATTTTGTCACATTGCTTGGAGGGGTAATGGAAATCAAAATTTTGTAAAGTATTTTTAAGTTTTCATGAATTTGTTCCCTTGCTTTTGAACATTTGTAAGTATTGCAGCAATTTTGGCTTTTATTTTTATCCCCTTGTACATAAAACTGTGTGTAAGAGCTTCGCCACAAAGCAAACCAGGTTTAGGAGCTTCGCAGGAAAAAGAAAGATAGCTTCGCCAAGAAAAGAAAACAAGAGAGTTCAAATCGTAGCCCAAGATTTGCTAAGGCATGGAAGAAGCTTCGCTAGCAAAGCAGCCTAAACAGTCGCTTCGGGTGAAAACCTTGCGAAGCGGAAAATGCAGAAATTTCTAAGTGTTGAGAGAGTGTTTCGCTAAAATTTAAGCGAAGCATCCGCTTCGGACCCCTCTCCTGGCGAACCATTTTTCCAAGCATAATCTACTTTGCCTTAGGTCGCTGCGAAGCATCCACTTTGGCCAACTTTTGTGCGAAGATCCCTCATTCGAAGCATTAGTTGCCCTTGAAAAGTCAAAGCAATATTCTAAGGCAAGAATGTGCTTCGGCCAAAAACCTCCCGAACGACTATCTTGAAGGAGGTTCACAGCGAAGCATTTTGTGGCCCATTGGCAATTATCTGCCGCTTCGGACAAAACCCCCGGCGAAGCGGCATCCAACTTGTTTTTCTGGCGAAGTAATAAACAGTTGGGAGCCACGTTTTGAAAGGTAATCATTCCCGCTTCGGCCCACGTCCGTTGCGAAGCGAAGCTCCGAATGTGAGTTTGGCGAAGCTCATTCGAGGGCGCTTTTCTCAAAGGCACACACTCCTAGGCCGGGCATTTTTCCGAGGCAATCGAGTATTTCATAAATACGCCTTTACTAGCCCGAAAGACCCGGTACCCATTTGTAGCAACTGGAAAAGAAATATCAGTCACGGAGGAGAGCCAGAGGGACTCGAAGACCCACTCGAGCCCCACACCCAAGAAAATCCAGGACAGGTCAAACGGCCCATAAATGCAGGTTTCCTCGGCTAATGCGGATGAGCAACTGGAAAAGAAATATCAGTCACGGAGGAGAGCCAGAGGGACTCGAAGACCCACTCGAGCCACACACCCGGAAAAATCCAGGACAGGTCAAACGGCCCATAAATGCAGGTTTCCTCGGCTAATGCAGCCGTAATGGGTAAATGTGGAAAAGGATGTGAAAACTCAGTTGCAGGAGGAGCAGAAGCAGATTTTCCAGGTTCCCGAGAGCGTACCTCCAGATTAAGTGCATTAATAGCTCAGAGGGTCGGGTCCTCTATAAAAACCCACGAATTGTAATGAAAAGGGGGGGAGAACTTTTGCTAGAAAGCTGCTGTAATTTGATTTTCTGCAATAGATATTAAAGACTTTGGAGCTCCATTTCTCTTTTGTATGCTGCCTTCTGTGATAATTTCTGTCATCCTATTTCTTCATTTGCATACAGTAATTCTGTATCCTGAGTTTAGGTGTGCGATTGGGGATTGGGTCTTGGAATTCTCCTGAAGGATACATAGGGGAGAAAATACCGCGCGATATTCTTTTTATGCTGCCTGTGGTTAATGGTTTCTGTAATGTTCATCTATTTTCTTAAGTGCTGTAATTCTGCAATCTGGATTTAGGCATAGGAAGATAATTGGGTCCTGGAACTCTTCCAGAGGATACATAAGGAAGTTGGCGCGGCGTTCATTTAAGTTTTGTTCTTTATATTTATTGCTGCTATTTCAGGGTATTAGGTAGTAATCGTGCTAATTGGTTCTTTCCGACTGAATCATTTACATTTCTTCCCTTACCCCCTTTTATTTCTTTCCTGCACTCTTAGCTTAAAACCCTAGTAGTTTAGTAAAGGAGCCGGCCTTCTCCGGAGATTGGCACGGAGGGCATCTCTTCCCCCCGGCCTTTCAATGTTGGCCCAGGTCTAGGGCGCGTATACATTAAAAAATCCTTTCCTGTGGCAGATTTGTGGCCAACAGGTACCCACTATTTAATAGCTTTTGCATTCGACATCTTCATAGGAGCATACTGAAATAAGGAGGCAGGTCTACCACGACTACTTGTAGCACCACTAGTTCTAGGTGTCGGGCTACTGTCATGACCAAATCTTTTAAGGTTTCTATGACATTCACCTTGTTGATATTCATTTGAATGCGTGCTCTTATGATAATGGCATATGTTAGACCCATTTCCTCGCAGACTGCTCTTGGCATTATTGTCACAACAACTCTTGAGTCACCTATGCAACTATGAAGAAGGTACACAGATTTTCAAAGTGATGTAGAAGGGTAATGGCTTCATGTCTTTAGGCTTGGGGGCATTAATAACGTCGACACCACTTACTGGTATGTTTGCTAGATCTCTTGCCATGAGGTTTTGTTTGTCAACAACTGTTGCTTGAGTTGGGGTTTGTCTTACTTCTATGGCTATAGCCTTGGCATAGGTCTTTTCCTGCTCTTTTAGAGCTTCTTGCAGCAAATTTCTCTGATTTGGTAGCAACAAGGCTTCAAACATGCTTATTTTGGCAGGACTCTTCCTCAATATGTTGATGATGTTAAATCTAGATTCTAATTTGCCATGTTTAGCCCAATATGCCCCATGTGTAAATTGCCTATACTACTTTGTTATAGTTTCCCATTCCTTGCTTATCAAAGAGGAGTATCTTGTGTTCCTCTTGGCAGCCTGTTCAATTCCGTCGCTTTTCCTTTGTATGCTTGAGCTCTATTCGTGGCCCCATGAGGTCCTCCACTTTTGGGTACCCTGTTCTGTGGTGCTACAACATTTGGTTGAAGAGGGGCTCCTCCTTACTTCCCTTGTTGTGCTAATGACGTTGACCTAGGATCTACACCAAAGTCTAGCCTTTCTTCAAGACTGTGGTTACTAGACTTGCTCTAGCACTTGCATTGGATTGTGGAGATTGAGGTGAAGGACCAATTCTTGGTGGATATTTAGTAGCCATCCTTTTGTTGCAAGAGACCACATCTTGTTCCTAGTTCCTCCATAAGGCTTGCTCCTCAAGAGGGTAAAATTCCTCCTCGAATGTCATGAAATTCATCCATAAGGTTGCGGTGTGTTTTGTGCAGCCTGTTGCAGCAGGTTTTGTGTTGCCTGTTGCTATGGGTTTTGCATCACTTGTTGATATTGTACAACAATCGCTTGTTGCAGGTGTGACAGCTCTAGTCCTTAAGGGTTTTCAGGTATATGTTGTATTTTCCTTCTAGGAACTTGTTGGTTTTGCCCAACCGGTGTTTGCTAACCTCACAATAATTGAGGATTTTAGGATTGTTGCTTGATCTGTTGCCCACGCTATTGAATTTGAGAACTTTGGGAACTAGGGGGTTGATTGGGTGTGGCTTGCGACCCTTGTGTCACTTGTTAAGACATCAGTGTTTGTTGAGTCGGCTGCACCACTTGATGTTGCAGATCACTCACAATAGGCAAGCCCAAGAAACAAGGAGGAAGGCCAAGTTGAGGGGTTTTGGTTGTCTTTGTATCTGATGGCAGGTTCTGTGACCCGCTTTTTTGTCCTATTTGGGGATAAGGACTGCACTTGTTACACAACAGAGTTGGGATTCTATTGATGTAGAATAGTTTTTGCAGGTATCATGTCCAAGGCTGATGTTGGTTTCTCATCTAGGTCTGAGTTAACGTCCTCAATGTGTGGTTCCTCTGAAGAGTGATCAAAGTCTTGTATAGTTGTACCCGTCTTCCTCAGGTTCTTCCTTTGGTAAGTGATCAATTGGACAGGATCCTTGCCCTTCCCTGTTAGACATGATTTGGATCTCGTATACATAAACGGGGCCAAGGAGAAGACCTTGAAATTTGCATCAAAAAATGACGAATTGGCGTTGCTATTGGGGCCAATTCATGCTCTGGAAATGGGGTGTCTTTGGAGTGAGGCACTCTGCCAAGCAGGATGCTCCAAAAGTGTTCCAAGCAACACTTTAGGGCTTTGTTATGCATTCTCACTTTTGCTTACTCCCATACCTTTGCTCATTGCTGCCTTCGGTTCGGTTTTCCCTGAAAACGAAATTTTCAACTCAAAGTTGAGCACGATTCGAGATAAAAAAATGTAGACGCCATTTACACAATAATTACAAAGTATGAAATCCGAAACAAAAAACAACTCATAAATGCTAATGCTAAAGATTAGTTGGTTTCGTGCATGTTAGTGAAGCACTAAAACCCCTCTTTTTACAGATCTGAAAAATATACAGTTTACTTATGCAGATCTGCAAAAATATGAGTAGGTGAGTTAAGATCGATTTCATATTGAAGTCGTGCTTTGTGGGTCCTGTTGCCACATTTTGCACGGGGTGCCATGATTTCAGTTTCTGTAAGTGAGCTGCTCTTTTCCTTCCCTCCTTTTTTCCCTTTCTCCCTCTTCCTTGCAGTTTCATTCCTCCCTCTTCCCCTTGAACTCCCCCCAGTAAAGTTTCCAGCAAGTGTTCCCTGAAAATTTCTAAGTGTCAGGGCGCAACTCCGACTTCGCTGCGAAGTCGGAGTGCGCCCTCCAGTTGGAGCGCAGTAGGGAATGCGAAGTGCGCAAGCAGAGAGGAACAGGCGAAATTTGACTAAGTTTCAGAGTGCAACCCGACTTCGCAGCGAAGTCGGGGTGCGCCCTTCTTCCTGGGCGCACTTGGGAAAGCAGTGTGCAGAAAATCAGCCAAGTACTGGGGCGCAACCCGACTTCGCAGCGAAGTCGGGGTGCGCCCCTTTGGTGCGTAGTCCGAGCCACGGTGGAAATCAGCCAAGTACCGGTGCGCAACCCGACTTCGTAGTGAAGTCGGGCTGCGCCCTCTGACTGGTGTGCAGTTGGGCAAGCAATCCCAGAAATTGACTAAGGCACTAAGGCCTCCACAACTGCGCTGTTTTTCACCTGCGCAACCCGACAGTGCTCTGATCCTGGGCGAAGTTGGATAAACTGCCTTTCAAGGCGGACACGTGTTACTCATCAGCATCCGACAAGTGCCCAGCCTCGGGATTCGATCCAAGATATGACGGGATAAAGGACAGCATGGGCTGCACTACCTACGCCAGCTGCCCCCATTTAAGCTGATGTGAAGTTTCATCTACCGCAGCTACCCGCATTCCTGCTGACCAGAGGTTTGACCGCACGCATTGCCACGTAGCTGTACAGCTTTCAGGGAGACCTTGTTGCAGGTACAGTCCTCGCCGACAGGAGTCAGCATCAGCAACTCTCCAACCGCTTGTGTCAGCTATTGTCTTGTCTGGGACTTTGTGCCCACAAATGTAATCGGGGGGAACTTGGGGCTATAAATAGCCACCACATTTTCATTGTAAGGGGGAAGGGGAATATACTGCTAGGGAGCTGTTGCCACATTTTGCACGGGGTGCAATGTTTTCAATTTTGTAGCAGTGCTGCTCTTCCTTTTCCCTCTTCCTCTATTTTCCTTTCTTCTTCTCTCCCTTTCTCTCTCTTTCCTACATTCTCTTTTTCCCCCCCTTTCTTGGAGCCCCTCAGTTGGATCTCAAATTTGACAGCAGTTGCCCTGAAAAATGGCTAAGTGTTGGTGCGAAGTCCGCACTTCGCCCAGTTTTGGTGCGAAGTCCGACTTCGCCCCTTTTTCTGGGCGCACCTTGTAGCAGGCTGGCAGGTTGGCAAAAAAATAACTAAGTGCTGGGGCGAGGTCCGTACGGCGGCGGGAATCAGCTTTCACCGTGCGCAATCCGACTTCGCAGCCGAAGTCGGAGTGCGCCCTTGACAGTGCGCGATAGGGAAACAAACTCGGAAATGCACCCAAGGCATGAAGGCCTTCCCGATCGCTTGTTTTCGCTGCGCAACCCGATGGCACTCTGATCCTAGGCGAAGTTGGATAAACTGCCTTTCAAGGCAGACACGTGTCAAACAGCATCATCCATCATCTGACAAGTGTCTAGCTTTGGGATTTGAGCCAAGACGTGCTGAGCAAAAGGACGAGCATGGGCTGCACTACCTATGCCAGTGGCCTCATTTAAAGCTGATTGGAGGTTCTACCTGCTCCAGCTGCCCGCATTCCTGCCGAGAAGAAGTTCTACACAACACGCTGCCACGTAGCTGTCCAGCTTCCAGAAAGACCATGCTACGGGTACAGTCCAGTCCGACAAAGGTTAGCATTTGCAGCTCCTTCGCCGCTTTTGTCAGCTAGTGTTTGACTGGGACTTTGTGCCCATTAAAGTAACAGGAGGGACTCGGGCTATAAAAACCCACCATGTTTTCATTGTAAGGGGTGGAAGGGGAATCTCTGTTAGGGAACCATTGTAACCGTGCTTCTGCTTATAAATATAAATTATATGCCTGGTTCTGTTCTACTGCTTCTATTCTTTATGCTGCCTCTCATTTACATTTATGCTTTACGCTTTCCTGTGTCACGGCTCGTTGATTCATTTCAGCATTTGGTGGTCAGGTGCCTTTAGCATTGCTTGTGCCATGGCTTGTTGATTCATTTCAGCATTTGGTGGTCAAGTACTTTTGAACTTCATAGATTAGAGGATACATAGAATAGATGTGGTAGCAGTTCCATCAGTTGTGTGTTACGTTGTTGTCCGTAGTGGTGATTGATGCGTTGCCGTGCTGTTAGTTCTCCTTGTAGGGAGAATGTTTGCTAGGGGACCATTGTAGCTGTGCGTATAAATTCTCTCGCATAACACATATACACGGCTCCGATATCTCTTGGTTGCTTTCTGTTTATGTGATTGTACGTAGTGGTGATTGATGCATTGCCGTCTCTGTTAGTTCTCCTTGTAGGGAGAATGTTTGCTAGGGGACCATTGTAGTTGTGCGTACATTGCTTAATACAGAAAGTATACTTAGGTTTTGCAGTTCCTGGTTATATTTTGTATTTATGATGCAGTAAGTAGTGGTGATTGATGTGTTGCTGTACTGTTAGTTCCCCCCACCCAACTCCAATCACATTTGTAAATTCTTTCCGTTCCTTTATCTCTTTCCTGCACTCTTAGCTTAAACCATAAAACCCCCCAAGGAGCCGGCCTTCTCCGGAGATTGGCCCGGAAGGCATCTCTTCCTTCCGGCCTTTCTAGGTCAGTGGGCGAATGCAGGCGCATTAACCCAAAATCCTTTCCTCATGGCAGATTCGTAACCAACAGTTTCTGCAGCACGCCGGTGGGACCAGGGTCCCACATTTGAAGAGAGATTTTCTGATCAGTCTCCACCTGGCGCTGACAGTGGTTTCTGAGCACTTGGTGGGACAAGGAAGTTTCTCACCCCCAACAGAATCGAAGCACCGGTGTTCGCTTCATTGCTGTTCGAAATCTGAGCACCTGGCGACTCTGCACGAACAAATCCTCTGAGTCCGAAAGACCGGTCCCAGCACCTTCATGCAAACAAGAAGGTGGCGAGCAAGGGATCCGAGAAGCCCGCCTGACTTTTACGAACTGGACATCAACGCTCGAGGCGAAATTGCCAGGCTGGCTGATCCGCAAGCTCGTGTCGACGAAGCCGAGGCTGAAATTCAAGAAGAAGCCGAAGGCGAGGTCGGAGGAGCGAGTACGAAATAGAAGAAGCCGAGGAAGAAGAGGCATCTGCATCCTCGGAAAGTACCGACACTGAGTACACAACCGACGGCGAAGAAGAAGAAGAAATGGCTGCCCAGCAGCAAAATGATGATGATCTCTTCCCGGCGGTGGACTCTACAGGGCCCCTGGCCCTGGTCGGACAGCAAGCTGTGCCTCCTGCTGCTTTGAAGTCTATCCCTACATACGACGGCTACGGCAAGACGGCGTACAAGCACATCCAAGACATCCTTGCCCTGGCCGCATTACATTCCATTACTAATGAGAGTGTGAAGACCCGTCTGCTGGCCCTTTCCCTGAGGGGAAAGCTTCTCTACTGGTGGAGATCACTGCCAGAGGGATCCATCACAGGGTGGCCCCAGCTTGCCAGAAGGCTCGTGAAAGGATGCAACGAGTCTGCTGACCCTACTTCTCTGCTGCATCAGTTCCAAAGTATCCAGAGACACCCTCAAGAGGAGGTGTCTGACTTCAACATCAGGTTTGCGAGCTCCTGGAAACGGGTACCTCGCGAACTTCGGCCTTCAGCTAGCATGGCTGCTCACTACTATCTGAGATCCTTCAACTCAGACATATGCCTCCTGCTGAAGATTGCCAGAATAGACGAGTTTACTGCTCTGTACGAGGCTGCCTAGCAAGCTGAAGCTGACATTATTTCTATCGGCAGACTCCCGTCCAGGGTGCAGGAACCCATTCATCCTGACTTCCCCCGATCCTAGTATCCTCCTGCTTCTGGTGGTGCGCCGTCCACATCAGGGCAGCAACCCCGACAGCCAGTGGAATCCGGCAGCCGGTCGTAACTCCTTACGTCCCGCCTCAGTTGCATTATCCTCACCCGCCTCCTCCTGCTCCGCATTTTCCAGCACTTCCTGCTCCGCAGTACACACCTTATTCCAACCCTCCTCCATTAGCCGCATTGCCTCCACCGGCACAGTTGCCGCCTCCTGACAGTAGCATTCAGAATACAATCCTCCAGGAGGTGCGGGCTTTGGCCTCAGGATATCATGCCATGTCCAATGACATGACCGCTCTGAAGAAGCAGGCCCAGATGGACCTCGCTCCTAGGAGGCCATATGCGCCCCCGACGCTGACAAAGGACAAGCCCCCAGAGCACCAGTTGCAGAGGCGTCCGCCTCCAAGAAATGCTGCTATAGAAGACCCGCTCGGTCCTTCCGACCGAGTTAGCCGGTGCACTACGTGCAATGACCCGCATTCGGAGGAAGACTGCACATTGCACCAGCACTACATCCAGACCTTGGCCGACAGCGCCATAGAGGACAATGAACTCTACATGATCCTGGACGGCGAAGCCAACTTTGCCCCCCCAGAGGAGAATTTAGTGCCGCCCGCCAAGGAAGAAAAGAAAACCGCAGATGTTGCCAAGCCTTTGCAAGTTTATTTCAAGAGAGAAAAACCGCAGCCCGGTGGGCTGCCACCGTACAAACGGTTGTGGCCCTACACAGCCCAGGAGAAGGCATCCAAAGATAAAGCTCCAGCCAAGCCTCCTCCGGCAAAGGCTGCCCCCTGTTCCGGCCAAGCCTCCTATAGCAAAAGCTCCGGTTCCGGCTAAAGCTCCCGTACCTCGGCCTCCAATCGAAACCAAAGAACAAGCCCGGGAGACGCCGAAGTACCGTCTCGACCAAGAGACGACGAGTTGAGGCTACCCAGCGATACGGACGAAGTATGAGCCGGCAAAAGAAGCAGAAGGAGCTAGCACCTCGGGCTACAGCATAGTAGACGAGTTGAAAAGAACACCTGCTAGAATCAGCATGTATGATGCTCTTCTGCTCCCAGGCCATGTGGATCTGTTGCAAGAATCTCTGAAGAACATGAAGTGGCAAGCAGATACAGCCCGCTGTCTTGGTTCAACCTTTGACAGTCTCAGCCACTGGGAAGAACAGACCGCCTCCCTTTTATTTGTCTTTACGGATGCAAGGGCACATAGTTCACAACTGCATGGTGGACTCTGGTGCTTCCACGACTGTGATGCCGAAAGCCGTCTGCGATGAGATCGGGATGGAGTACACACGAAGCAGCCAAGGCGTGCTGCAATTAGACGGCACCCCTGTCAAGACAGTTGGTGTCATAAAGGACATCCCTATCCGGCTGCACAAGGCTCTCGACATCGTGGTCATCCAAGAGGTCGTGGTTGTTGACTCGGCTCCCTACTTCGGCATGTGTCTCTCCCGGGAGTTCACCTGCGAAGTTGGGCGGGTACTGTCTCTAGACAACTCACACATGGAAGTGCCCTTCAAAGGAAGGAGACTGAAAATTTTCAATGAGAAGCCTTCCACCTTCCTAGTAGAGAAGATACCCGGAGGAGAGTTGGATTGCATGGTTCAGTTGTCGGAGGAAGAGCTAGTGACAGTAGAGCTGACTGAGCAAGCATTCGAAGTGCTACAGCTTGAAGATGAGTTCTCTTTGCAGGACTTCAACGTCGTAATTGAGACAGAGCAGGGCTGTTACTCCATCGTACAGCCCGAAAGGCTTGACAAGTCAGCTGCAAAGGAAGTAGGACCTGCACCTGAGAAGCTGTGGAAGCTTTTCTTTGACGGCGCGCGATGCAAAAATGGCGCCGATGCAGGGGTGCTTCTGGTTTCTCCGACCGGAATCCAGAAGGACTATACCTACAGGTTGGCTCGGAGTCGCACTAACAACTCGGCGGAGTACGAAGCCCTGTGCTTGGGTTTGCGAAAGGCGGAGAGGCTGGGGATTAAACACCTGCAAATCTTTGGAGATTCAGAGCTGGTGTGTCACCAGGTTACGAACAAGTGCGCCTCCAAACAACACTATCTTAGAGCGTACCGCAACCGGGTGTGGGACCTGATGGAGTCGTTCGACTCGTTGAATGTCAAGGCGATATCGCGTGAGAAAAACAAACACGCAGACATTACGGCGTCCGTTGGAGCCAAATACGTTCCGGCTGATGACGTTGTCCGAAACCGAAGCCGGTTCGCATTATTTACAGGCCTTTTGTGCCTGATAAGGACACCCACTGGCAGGTGTTCAGTTGTGACGAGGAGATCGTCACATTTTTGGTTAACGAAGTTGGTTCAATCGAAGGTAGACCCTGATGACAAGCAATATGAGGGGTTGATAGAGTTAAAAAATAATCATGTCCCAAAAGGACTGATTACATTGGAGAGTCTGTTTGATCAGAATGACAGAGCAATATCTCACAGGATCAAAGTAGACCCGAAGAAGTATGCCGACCTGGAACTTGAACCTGGTAAAACTATCAAGGTCGGAACAGACTGCACCTCGGAGGAACTTGAGCAGATCAGATCACTGTGCCAGGAGTTCCCCGACATCGTGGCCTGGTGCTACGAGGATTTGAGGGTGTACGACAGAGATGTCATCCAGCATACCATTGAGCTAGAGGATGGCACCAAGCCATTCCGATAGAAGCAGAGGGCCGTAAATCCGAAGATTGAGGCCATGATGAAAGCCGAGCTCTTGAAGATGCTGGAAGCCAAAATCATCTACCCCATCAAACATTCATCCTGGGTCGCGAATTTGGTGCCCGTGAGGAAAAAGAATGGCGACATTCGTCTCTGTGTCGACTTCAAAAACCTGAATTTGGTGCCCGTGAGGAAAAAGAATGGCGACATTCGTCTCTGTCTCTTGAAGATGCTGGAAGCCAAAATCATCTACCCCATCAAACATTCATCCTGGGTCGCGAATTTGGTGCCCGTGAGGAAAAAGAATGGCGACATTCGTCTCTGTGTCGACTTCAAAAACCTGAATCAGGCTTCCCTCAGGGACCACTATCCGCTTCCCCAAATCGACCAGATTCTACATATCGTTGCTGGAGCCCAGAGATTCTCACTTTTAGATGGATTTTCCGGCTACAACTAGATTTGGGTCAAAGATGAGGACCAGCATAAGACGGCATTCACCACTAAGTGGGGGACGTTCGCCTATCAGCGCATGCCTTTTGGCTTATCCAATGCTGGTGCCATATTCCAAAGGGCCATGGACCTGGCCTTCCGAGAGCTGTTCAATAAGATCATTGTTATCTACCTTGATGACATGACTGTTTTCTCTCACCAAAGAGGGGATCATGTTTCCCACCTACGGCAAATATTTGAGAGGTGTCGAGAATTCGGCATTTCTATAAACCCGAAGAAGTCTGTCTTCGCGGTAAAAGAAGGAAAGCTGCTGGGACATGTCATCTCCGAGAAAGGCCTCGCCATTGACCCTGACAGAGCGAAGCCCTCCTCCGCTTGCCGCACCCCCATCGATAAACAAGGGCTGCAGTCCTTCTTCGGTCAGATTAACTTCGTGCGAAGTTCATTCCGGACTTCGCACAAGTGATCAAGCCTATGGCCGAACTGCTGAAAAAAGATACAATTTACGAATGGACTGATGAGAGAGAGCAAGCCTTCGAGGAAATCAAGGCTCGAATTGCGCAAGCTCCGGTGTTGACAAACCCGGACTACTCCAAGGACTTCATCCTTTATGCAGTGGGAGAACCCGAAAGTTACGCTGCAGTCCTAACTCGAAGGGAGACGATGGCGAGGAGCGCCCCATAGCGTTCCTGAGCCAAGTGATTCAGCCGCATGAGGAAAAGTACAATTTTATAGAGCGGCAGGTTCATGCTGTTATGAAATCCCTTCGAAAGTTCAGGCATTTTGTCTCCTAGAGCAAAACGAGCTGTCTTTGTGATTCACCGGACGTTCGAAGCTTCATCATACAAGGAGAACCGGGTCACAAGAGAGCAGGATGGATTGCAAAAATCCAGGAGTTCGACATCGAAGTGCGGCCCACCAAGCTTATCAGGGGCCGAGCCTTGTGTCAAGAATTGGCCCGAAGCGCTGTAGCCGGCATCTCCGCCTGTAAGTGGGAGGACACAGCGACACGCATCTACCTAGCCAACTCCTTATCGGAGGGGAGTGATTGGACAGATGAACTGGTGAGATATTTCTTCACCGGAAGATGTCCAGATCACCTGAACGCCTCACAACGAAGGAGATTTGGGCTAGGTGCACTTAAGTACACTCTTCGCCCCGAGGGGCTTTACTTCAAAAACATTGACGGCATCCTGTTGCGGTGTGTCAGAAAATCAAACCAGCCCTAGGTCCTCGGAGATTTTCATTCCGGGATGCCTGGGGGTCATCATTCTGCAAGGCCTACGGCCTTAAAAATAATTAGAGCTGGGTACTATTGGCCCACTCTATTTGACGCACGCTTATGCGGTCTGTTCCAAGTGTGATCAATGCCAGAGGTTTGCTGGCAGAAACAGAAAAGCACCCCTGCCCCTTCAACCTATTCAGGCCGAGACTCCGTTCTAGCAATGGGGTCTAGACTTCATTGGGGTGATTTCGCCTAGTTCCTCTGCCGGACACAAGTTTATTCTTACGGCCACCGATTACTTCACACGGTGGGCAGAGGCAATCCCGACCAAGAACGCAGACCAAGAAACGGTCATCAGGTTCCTTGAGAGCCTGATTACCCGCTTCGAGGTTCCAGAGTCAATTGTGACAGACAATGGTCCGGGATTCGTAGGCGCTGTACTCACGGAGTACACTGGCAAACTTGGCATCTATCACAAGATGTCTTCTAATTACTAGTTGGTTACGAATCTGCCATGAGGAAAGGATTTCGGGTTAATGCGCCCAGATTCGCCCACCAGCATGAAAGGCCGGAAGGAAGGGATGCCTTCCGTGCCAATCTCCGGAGAAGGCCGACTCCTTTTGGGGGGTTTTTATGTTCAAGCTAAGAGTGCAGGAAAGAGATAAATAAACAAAAAGAATATACAAATATACTTGGAGTTGGTGGGGGGGAACTAACAGTACGGCAACCAGCAATCACCAATACTTACTGCATTATAAATACAAAGCATGACTGAGAACTGCAAAATCTAAGTGTACTTCCGATACCTAAGCAGTGTACGCACAACTACAATGGTCCCCTAGCAAACATTCTCCCTACAAGGAGAACTAACAGCACGGCAATGCATCAATCACCAGATACGGACACTAACATGAGTAGAAAGCAACCTAGAGATATCAGAGCCAGGTATATGTGATATGCAATGATTTTAACCGCACAGCTACAATGGTCCCCTAGCAAACATTCTCCCTACAAGGAGAACTAATAGCACGACAACGCATCAATCACCAGATACGGACAGCAACGTAACACACAACTGATGGAATTGCTACCACATCTATTATATGAAATTTAAAAGTACACAAACAATGCTAAAGGCCCCTGATCACCAAATGCTGAAACGAATCAACGAGCCATGACACAGGGAAGCGTAAAGCATAAAAATAAAGAAATAAAAGCAGCAGAACAGAACCAGGCATACAAATTATATTTATAAGCAGAAGCACGGTTACATTGGTTCCCTAACAGACATTCCCCTTCCATCCTTTACAATGAAATTATGGTGGGTTTTTATAGCCCGAGTCCCTCTCGTTACATTAATGGGCACAAGGTCCCAGTCAAACATAAGCTGACAAAAGCGGCGAAGGAGCTGCAAATGCTGACCTTTTTTCGGACTGGACTGTACCCGCAGCATGGTCTTCTGGAAGCTCGGACAGCTACATGGCGAGTGTGTTGGGCGGAACTTCTTCTCGGCGGTATGCGGGTAGTTGGAGCGAGGTAGAACCTCTAATCAGCTTTGAATGAGGCTACGCACGGGTAGTGCAGCCCATGCTCGTCCTTTTGCTCGGCACGTCTTGGCTCAAATCCCGAGGCTGGACACTTGTCAGATGATGGATGATGCTGTGTGACACGTGTCGGCCTTGAAAGGCAGTTTGTCCAACTTTGCTGGGGATCAGAGCGCCTCGGGTTGCGCGGGCAGAAAACGGCGCAGTCGGGAAGGCCTCCATGCCTTAGGAATATTTCCGAGTTGTTCCCCTACTGCGCACCTGTCAAGGGCGCACTTCGACTTCGCTGCGAAGTCGGACTGCGCACAGGTGAAATCTGGTATCTGCCGCCGTACGGACTTTGCTCCAGCATTAATCACTTTTGTGTCAGCCTGCCAACCTGCCAGTTACAAGGTGCGCCCAGAAGAGGGGCGAAGTGCGAACTTCGCACCGAAACTGGGCGAAGTGCGAACTTCGCACCAAAACTGGGCGAAGTGCGAACTTCGCACCAACACTTAGCCATTTTTCAGGTAACTTGCTGGGAAGTTTAAAATTCAACTGAGGGGCTCCGAGAAAGGGGGGAAGAAAGAGAATATGGGAAAGAAAGAGGAAGGGAGAGCGAGAAGAAAGGAAAATAGAGGAAGAGGGAAAAAGAAGAGCAGCATCTGTTACAAAATTGAAAACATTGCACCCCGTGCAAAATGTGACAACATTTACGGCGGCTCGCGGGGTGTCGAGCTCGCCTCGGCGCAAAGAATCCATGCCTTCATCCATTGGGTGCGAGAGGAACTTGCCTCCCCGCCTTTTGCTTGCTCTAGCTGTTCTCCTCGTGGCAACTGTTCTTCAGATTCACTTTTGTCAGTTGCCCCCTCAGAATCACCTTCCGAAGGCTCTCCGGCTTTTGCTTCTGCTTCACAGATGCGGTCGTATGCAGCCTGAGCTTGGCCCCAGGCTTCTGCTTCGAATGGCCGGCGGTCAGTGACTTCTTCTAACGCTGCGTGGAAAGCAGAGACCGCGTGCAGGTCGATGGTGTAGTATCTTTTTCCTAGCTCCTGGAAATAGGAGCTGATCTTGCAACATTTGGACACCATCTGAGTGACCTGACTCTCCTGAATTGGCTCAGTCCAGCTATCAATCTCAGCTGTGTCTGCTTCGAAGGACTGCCAATTCTTTTTCACCTGATCTAGGGTGAGAAGCTCGCCATTCTCAACAAAACCTGGGCACCCTAGTTCAGAAAGAGCGCGAAAAGGAGCCATACAAATGTCTCTTTCATGTTCGAATGCGTCTAACATTCGTCTGGCAACTCTCACCTCTTCTAATTTTTTGAAATATTTATGCAAGGTTACCCTTGCATCTGCCCATTCTGCAGCGAATGAGGACATGGGGGAGAATTGGAGGCCATCGCGCTCGCGCTCCTGAAGATTAATTGCCAGGTCCAGCCATTGCTTCACTTGGCGTTCGGCCTCCTCTACCACAGGCTTTCCCTGGGCAGAAACTTTTTGAATTCTGGATGCGAAATCCAGAACTGACATCGCCTTATAGGTGTGGGCCTACTGGTGCCCTACTGGTGCACAGATCATCAGTTTGGGATGGATGTTGCCCGTCAGATGGATTATGTTGAGGAGGAGTTCGGCCTGGGAAAGAAAAGGGGTCAGATCTTTCAATATCCTCTTTCCTGGGCGAACGTTGAGATTTCCGAGGTAGGATAGCATGTCTATCTCGAGCGGGAGCTTTTTGACATTGGTCTGATTTTGCTGCCGCAGCGCTGGAAGTACAACCCGTATGGGATAAGGGGAAAGTTCACACATCTCTGCCCCCGGGCGGATATAATCGAGGACAGATGCGATGTGGTCCATGTTGACCTTGACTGGGAAATTGACTTGATGGAAGCTTCGCCTCCGTGGCAAGATTTTTACTGCGAGGAGGTAGCATATGACCCCAAGCGAAACCCGGACCACAAGTTCTCTTCTCCAAGGTTTAAAAAATTCATCTCCAAGATAGCAGGCCTTAACTGGCCAAAAGAAAATATTATTGAATGCTGGAAGATGAGGTGCCGCACGCAGCACGACAAATCCACCAGGAGAAATCTAGCCGTTGATGACGACTTTTCAGCTCTATATGACCAGCACCATGACAGCTGGCGGCCATTCGCATATCAAGATTACGTTCCCCGAGGTCCCTTTGAGGGTTATAAAGGAGGGTCTTCCTCCCAACAGTTGTACACTTCGGCAACTGCCAGCGCGGGCCCAGCAGACATCCAAGTGGACCCAATGCAGCCCGTGGCTTCCAAGGCGGCGCCTGAAAAGGCGGAGAAATTAATCAAGGTAACGCCCGAGGTGATTCCTCAGGCACAAAAGACGCCAGCGCCGCCAGAGAGCAGACCGGTTGCGGCAGACCTTCTGCAAGTCAAACCCCGGTACAAGTTTACCGTGGGAACATCAACGCCTACTGCACCTGCTTCATCTCCTTCCCCCGATCCAGCCATCGCTTTGGAAAATAAAAAGAGGAAGAGAGTTGAAAAGATCAGGCGACCTAGCCTGACGGTGCAGCAGCCAGTCGCAGAGCCGCAGCCGCGTTCAGCCGCTCCAGGGATTGTTTCTCTGGGCAGTCCCGAGCTAGCCGCCGGAACCAGAATCGCAGACATCCATCCAGCATCGGCTCAGGCGGAGCTCGCAGGTACGTTTGCTGCCCCACTCTCTCTGGTCTCATCTAGCCCTACTCCTACTCCATCTCCCGCTCAATCCGAGCAAGCCGTGGCCGCGTCTTCCTCCCCATCTCCACACCCTTCTAGCGGCCCCCATTCTTTCGACCAGTTTGCTCAGAACCCCAACGTTTCCCTATCTCTGAGTCAAACCCCAAACCCTTCACCTGTGGTTAGTGCTGAAGCCGTGCATTCACCGTTACATCCACCGCCTCAGCCGCTTGAAACCCTTTCAGCATCAGCCGCTCCCATCTCCACTCCCCGGTCGCCCTCAGAAGCGGCCGATCCTTCCAAAGTCCGTCCGGTTCCTCCTGATTCCATTCCCGCAGGAGAGACGTCTCAGCAGAACCCTAGGCTGGGGGAACCAGACTTCATGGACGACCTCCAGAATATGGACGATTTGCCTCTGGCAACAAGAGCTGTAGAGTACCCTATCTCTTTCCTCCAAAACCCGAAGCGGAGGAGACCCGAAGAGATAGCCGCCCCGGTAAAGCGCACTAAGTTTAACTTCGAGAGGAGAGTGCTTACAACAAAGAAGATAATCCCGAAAGTGAAGAAGCCTCTCCGGGAAATGACCAGGGCGGACTACGAGCTCCAGACAAAGGAGAAGAGCTTTGACGATATCAACAAGCAATACGAGATTCAGGGAATCATTCGTAAAGCGGATAATCTCCTTGTCAAGAGTCTGGAGGAACAAGAAGAGCTTTTCGGGTTGCAGTATAAGACAAGACAGCTTGAAGAGGACCTGTCCAGGTCCACTGAGCAGTTGGAAGCAGCGCAGCGAGAAATAGATGAACTAAAAGCCCAATCGGCCGCTTCTCGGCAACAAGCCGCAACGGAAAAGCAGGCAGCCTTGGAGCAGATTTCTCGGCTCCAGGAGTCTTTGAAACGAGCGCGATCGCAATCTGCATAGAGAGCATCTCAAGCGACGGTCTTTTCGAAGAGCAAAGTTAAGGGGATGCGGGCTGATCTCCTGCGGGGATGCAAGCCCCACACGTATAAGGCTATGTCGGTTCTGGATTTTGCATCCAGAATTCAAGAAGTTTCTGCCCAGGGAAAGCCTGTGGTAGAGGAGGCCAAACGCCAGGCGAAGCAATGGCTGGACCTGGCAATAAATCTTCAAGAACGCGAGCGCGATGGCCTCCAATTCTCCCCCATGTCCTCATTCGCTGCAGAATGGGCAGATGCAAGGGTAACCTTGCATAAATATTTTAAGAAAGTAGAAGAGGTGAGAGTTGCCAGACGAATGCTGGACGCATTTGAACATGAAAGAGACATTTGTATGGCTCCCTTTCACGCTCTTTCCGAACTAGGGTGCCCGGGCTTTGTTGAGAATGGTGAGTTTCTCACCCTTGAACAGGTGAAAAAGAATTGGCGGTCCTTTGAGGCAGATACAGCTGAGATTGATGGCTGGACTGAGCCAATTCAGGAAAGTCAGGTCACCCAGATGGTGTCCAAATGCTGCAAGATCAGCTCCTACTTCCAGGAGCTAGGAAAAAAATACCTCACCATCGACCTGCACGCGGTCGCTGCTTTCCACGCAGCATTAGAAGAAGTTGCTGACTGCCGGCCATTCGAAGCAGAAGCCTGGGGCCAAGCCCAAGCCGCATACAACCGCATCTGCGAGGCAGAAGCAAAAGCTGGAGAGCCTTCGGAAGATGGTTCTGAGGGGGCAACTGATGAAGATGAATCTGAAGAACAGTTGCCGCGAGGAGAACAGCTAGAGCAGCAAAAGGCAAGGGAATCAAGTTCCTCTGCACCCAATGATGAAGGCATGGATTCTTTGCGCCGAGGCGAGCTCGACACCCCGCGAGCCGCCAGAAATGTTGCCACATTTTGCACGGGGTGCAATGTTTTCAATTTTGTAGCAGTGCTGCTCTTCCTTTTCCCTCTTCCTCTATTTTCCTTTCTTCTTCTCTCCCTTTCTCTCTTTCCTACATTCTCTTTTTCCCCCCCTTTCTTGGAGCCCCTCAGTTGGATCTCAAATTTGACAGCAATTGCCCTGAAAAATGGCTAAGTGTTGGTGCGAAGTTCGCACTTCGCCCAGTTTTGGTGCGAAGTCCGACTTCGCCCCTTTTTCTGGGCGCACCTTGTAGCAAGCTGGCAAGTTGGCAGAAAAATGACTTAGTGCTGGGGCGAGGTCCGTACGGCGGCAGGAATCAACTTTCACCTGTGCGCAGTCCGCCTTCGCAGCAAAGTCGGAGTGCGCCCTTGACAGGTGCGCAGTAGGGAAACAAACTCGGAAATGCACCCAAGGCATGAAGGCCTTCCCGACTACGCTGTTTTCTGCCTGCGCAACCCGATGGCGCTCTGATCCCAAGCGAAGTTGGATAAACTGCCTTTCAAGGCAGACACGTGTCAAACAGCATCATCCATCATTTGACAAGTGTCCAGCTTCGGGATTTGAGCCAAGACGTGCTGAGCAAAAGGACGAGCATGGGCTGCACTACCTATGCCAGTGGCCTCATTTAAAGCTGATTGGAGGTTCTACCTGCTCCAACTGCCCGCATTCCTGCCGAGAAGAAGTTCTACACAACACGCTGCCACGTAGCTGTCCAGCTTCCAGGAAGACCATGCTACGGGTACAGTCCAGTCCGACAAAGGTTAGCATTTGCAGCTCCTTCGCCGCTTTTGTCAGCTAGTGTTTGACTGGGACTTTGTGCCCATTAATGTAACGGGAGGGACTCGGGCTATAAAAACCCACCATGTTTTCATTGTAAGGGGTGGAAGGGGAATGTCTGTTAGGGAACCATTGTAACCGTGCTTCTGCTTATAAATATAAATTATATGCCTGGTTCTGTTCTACTGCTTCTATTCTTTATGCTGCCTCTCATTTACATTTATGCTTTACGCTTTCTTGTGTCACGGCTCGTTGATTCATTTCAGCATTTGGTGGTCAGGTGCCTTTAGCATTGCTTGTGCCATGGCTTGTTGATTCATTTCAGCATTTGGTGGTCAAGTACTTTTGAACTTCATAGATTAGAGGATACATAGAATAGATGTGGTAGCAGTTCCATCAATTGTGTGTTACGTTGCTGTCCATAGTGGTGATTGATGCGTTGTCGTGCTGTTAGTTCTCCTTGTAGGGAGAATGTTTGCTAGGGGACCATTGTAGCTGTGCGTATAAATTCTCTGCATAACACATATACCTGGCTCTGATATCTCTTGGTTGCTTTCTGTTTATGTGATTGTACGTAGTGGTGATTGATGCATTGCCGTGCTGTTAGTTCTCCTTGTAGGGAGAATGTTTGCTAGGGGACCATTGTAGCTGTGCGTACATTGCTTAATACAGAAAGTATACTTAGGTTTTGCAGTTCCTGGTTATATTTTGTATTTATGATGCAGTAAGTAGTGGTGATTGATGTGTTGCCGTACTGTTAGTTCCCCCCACCCAACTCCAATCACATTTGTAAATTCTTTCCGTTCCTTTATCTCTTTCTTGCACTCTTAGCTTAAACCATAAAACCCCCAAGGAGCCGGCCTTCTCCGGAGATTGGCCCGGAAGGCATCTCTTCCTTCCGGCCTTTCTAGCTGGTGGGCGAATCTGGGCGCATTAACCCAAAATCCTTTCCTCATGGCAGATTCGTAACCAACAGGAACCATTGTAGTTGTGCGTTTGCCTCTAATACAAGATACATACTTGGCTCTGCTTACTGTCTTCATTTTGTATGCTGCCTCTCCTTGTCATTTCTGCCTCATGTTTCTTATTTCATTGCTTACTGTTGTACTGAACTCTGGACTCCAGTATTTGATGATTAAGTATTCCTGGAATGCATAGATAGAGGATACATAGGATGCATGATAGTTGTAGTTTCAATGTGTGTTTTGTATAGGAATGTTGTTAGTAGTGGTGATTGATCGTTGTCGTGCTGCTTATTCCCCCCACCCAACTCCAATCACATTTGGATTCTCTTTCCGCATTTTTATCTCTTTCCCTGCACTCTTAGCTTAAAACTCTAAAAACCCACAGGAAGCCGGCCTTCTCCGGAGATTGGCACGGAAGGCATTCCTTCCTTCCGGCCTTTCAATCCGGTGGGCGAATGCGGGCGCATTATACCAAATCCTTTCCTCATGGCAGATTCGTAACCAACAGTTTCTCTGGCACGCCCGGTGGGACATGGTAGTTTCCCACCCCCAAACAGAATCGAAGCACGGGTGTTCGCTTCATTGCTGTTAAAAATCAGAGCACCTGGCGACTCTGCACGTACCTGAATATTCTCTGAGTCCGTAAAGACCGGTCCTAACGCCTTCATGCAAACAAGAAGGTGGCGAGCAAGGAATCCGGGAAACCCGCCTGACTTTTACGAAATTGACATTGACGCTCCAGGCGAGCGCGTCAGGCTGGCTGATCACCAAGCTCACGTAGAAGAACCCGAGGCTGAAATCGAAGAGGTCGAGGCTGAAGAGCAATCTACATCCTCGGACGGTTCCGACACCGAGTACACCACCGGAGGAGAAGAAGACATGGCTGCCCAGCAGAATGATGATGATCTCTTCCCGGCGGTAGACTCTACGGGGCCCTTGGCCCTAGCCGGACAGCAAGCTGTGCCCCCCGCTGCCTTAAAATCCATCCCTACATATGATGGCTACGGCAAGACGGCGTACGAACACATCCAGGACATTCTGGCCCTGGCTGCACTGCATTCCATTACAGACGAAAGTGTGAAGACCCGTCTGCTGGCCCTTTCCCTAAGGGGAAAGCTTCTCTACTGGTGGAGATCACTGCCAGAGGGATCTATCACAGGGTGGCGTCAGCTGGCCGGCAGGCTCGTGAAAGGATGCAACGAGTCTGCTGATCCCTCTTCTTTGCTGCATCAATTTCAAAGTATACAACGACACCCCCAAGAGGAGGTGTCGGACTTCAACATCAGGTTTGCGAGGTCTTGGAAACGAGTACCTCGCGAACTCCGACCTTCAGCAGGTCAGGCTGCACACTACTACCTGAGGTCCTTCAACTCAGACATTTGCCTGCTGCTGAAGATAGCCAGAATAGACTCATTCCCCGCCCTGTATGAGGCTGCCCAGCAAGCTGAAATGGATATCATTTCCATAGGCAGACTCCCGCACAGGGTACAGCCGCCCATTTACCCCGACTTTCCTCAATCTCAGTACCCATCAGCCTCTGGTGTGATGCCGTCCACTTCAGGACAGCAACCCCAGCAGCAATGGAATCCGGCGCCGGTCGTGAATCCTTACGGCCCGCCGCAGATACATTATCCTAACCCGCCTCCTCCTCCTCCGCATTATCCGGCGCTCCCTGCTCCCCCGCAGTATGCACAATATTCTACACCTCCTCCATTGGCTGCATTACCTCCCCCAGCTCAGTTGCCGCCTCCTGACAATGATATTCAGAATAAAATCCTCCAGGAGGTACGGGCTTTGGCCTCTGGATATCACACCATGTCCAACGACATGACCATTCTAAAGAAGAAACAGGCCCAGATGGACCTTGTTCCAAGGAGGCCATATCCGCCCCCGGCACTGACAAAAGACCGAGCCCCGGAGCAGCAACTGCAAAGGCGCCCCCCTCCGAGAAATGCTGCCATCGAGGACCAACCTGGTACTTCTGACCAGGTCAACTGGTGCACTACGTGCAATGACCCGCATTCGGAGGATGACTGCACACTTGCACCAACACTACCTCCAGACCTTGGCCGGCAGCGCCATAGAGGACGAAGAACTCTACATGATCCTGGACGACGAAGGCAACTTTGCCGTCCCAGAGGAAGATCTGTTGCCGCCTCCTGCCAAGGAAGACAGAAAGTCTGCTGAAGCCGCTGCAAAGCCCTTGAAGGTATACGCCCGAAGAGATAAGGCGCAACCTGTTGGGCTACCACCTGACAAGAGGCTGTGGCCCTACACAACCAAAGAGAAGACTCCCGCAGTCAAGCCTCCCGTAGCGAAAGCTCCCCCGGCTAAAGCTCCCTTGCTCAGCCTCCAGCTGAAACCAAAGAACAAGCTCAGGAGAAGCTGAGATATCCGTCTCTGACCAAGAGACAGAGAGTTGAGGCCACTCAACAGTACCGGACGAAGTACGAGCCGGCAAAAGAAGCGGAAGGAGCTAGCACCTCGGGCTACAGCATAGTAGATGAGCTAAAGAGGACCCCCGCAAGAATCAGCATGTATGATGCTCTTCTGCTCCCAGGCCAGGTTGATCTGCTGCAGGAATCTCTGAAAAGCATGAAGAATGGCAAGCAGATACAGCCTGTTGTTCTGGTGCAACCCCTGACAGTCTCAGCCACTGGGAAGAACAGACCGCCTCCCTTCTATCTGTCATTACGGATGCAAGGGTACATAGTGCACAACTGTATGGTGGATTATGGTGCTTCCACGACCGTTATGCCGAGGGCCGTCTGCGACGAGATCGGGATGGAATATACAAGGAGCAGCCAAGGCGTGCTTGCAACTGGACGGCACCCCTGTCAAGACAGTCGGTGTCATTAAAGACATCCCTATTCGGCTGCACAAAGCTCTCGACATCGTGGTCATTCAAGAGGTCGTGGTTGTCGACTTAGAACCCTACTTCGGCATGTGTCTCTCCAGGGAGTTCACTGCAAAGTTGGGTGGGTATCTGTCTCTAGACTACTCACACATGGAAGTGCCCTTCAAAGGAAGGAGACCGAAGATCTACAACGAGAAGCCTTCCACTTTCTTAGTAGAGAAGATACCCGGAGAAGAGTCGCAGGACTGCATGGTTCAGGTGACGGAGGAAGAACTGGTGGTGGTGGATATGACGGAGCAAGCTCTTGAGCTGCTGCAAGTGGAAGATGAGTTCTCCTTGCAGGATTTCAACGCCATGATCGAGACCGAGCAAGGCTGCTACACTGTCATCCAGCCTGAGAGGCTTGACAAGTCGGCCAAAAGAGAAGTGGGACCTGCACCAGAAAAGCTGTGGAAGCTTTTCTTTGACGGCGCACGATGCAAAAATGGCGCCGGTGCAGGTGTACTTTTGGTTTCCCCAACCGGGATCCAGAAGGACTACACCTACAGGCTGGCCTGGAGCTGTACCAACAACGCGGCGGAGTACGAAGCCCTGTGCTTGGGTTTGCGAAAAGCGGAGAGGTTGGGGATTAAGCACCTGCAGATCTTTGGCGATTCGGAGCTGGTGTGCAACCAGATTACGAATAAGTGCGCCTCCAAGAAGCACTATCTCAAGGCGTACCGTAATCGGGTCTGGGACCTGATGGAGTCGTTCGACTCATTGAATGTCAAGGCTATATCACGTGAGAAAAACAAGCATGCTGACATTCTGGCGTCTGTTGGAGCCAGTACGTTCCGGCTGATGACACTGTCCAGAAGCCGAAGCCGGTTCGTACCATTTACAGGCCTTACGTGCTCGATAAAGACACCCACTGGCAGGTGTTTGACTGTGACGAGGAGATCGTCACATTTTTGGTTAACGAAGCGTGTTCAATCGAAGGTAGAGACCACGATGACGAGCAATATGAGGGGTTGATACAGTTAAAAAATAATCATGTCCCAAAAGGACTGATTACACTAGAAAGTCTCTTTGATCAGAATGACAGAGCAATATCACACAGGATCAAAGTAGACCCTAAGCAGTACGCCGACCTGGAGCTTGAACCTGGAAAAACAATTAAGGTCGGGACAGACTGCACCGCAGAGGAACTCGAGCAGATCAGAACATTGTGCCGAGAGTTCCCTGACATAGTAGCCTGGTGCTACCAGGACTTGAAGGGGTATGACAGAAATATAATCCAGCATACCATTGAGCTAGAAGATGGTGCCAAACCATTCCGGCAGAAGCAGAGGGCTGTAAATCCGAAGATCGAAGCCATGATGAAGGCCGAGCTCCTGAAGATGCTGGAAGCCAAGATTATCTACCCCATCAAGCATTCATCCCGGGTTGCGAACTTGGTTCCCGTGAGGAAGAAGAACGGAGACATTCGTCTCTGTGTGGACTTCAGAAATCTGAATCAGGCCTCCCTCAAGGACCATTATCCGCTTCCCCAAATCGATCAGATCCTCCATATAGTTGCTGGAGCCCAGAGATTCTCCCTCCTAGATGGCTTTTCTGGCTACAACCAGATCTGGGTCAAAGATGAGGACCAGCATAAGACGGCGTTCACCACCAAATGGGGAACGTTCGCCTATCAGCGCATGCCTTTCGGCTTATCTAATGCTGGTGCCACTTTCCAGAGAGCCATGGACCTGGCCTTCCGAGAGCTGCTCAACAAGGTCATTGTCATCTATTTGGATGACATGACCGTATTCTCTCACAGGAGAGAGGATCATGTTCCCCACTTGCGGCAAATATTTGAGAGATGTCGTGAATTCGGCATTTCCATAAACCCGAAGAAATCTGTCTTCGCGGTAAAAGAAGGTAAGCTGCTGGGGCATGTCATCTCCGAGAAAGGCCTAGCCGTGGACCCTGATAGAGCAGAAGCCCTCCTCCGTTTGCCCGCTCCAGTTGACAAGAAGGGGCTACAGTCCTTCTTCGGCCAAATCAACTTCGTGCGGAAGTTCATACCGGACTTCGCACGGGTAATCAAGCCCATGGCCGAATTGCTGAAAAAGGATGCAGAATTCTTATGGACTGATGAGAGAAGGCAGGCCTTCGAGGAGATCAAGGCCCGAATTGCACAAGCTCCGGTGTTGATAAACCCGGACTACTCCAAGGACTTCATCCTGTACGCGGTGGGAGAACCCGAGAGTTACGCCGCGATCCCGACACGAGAAGGGAGACGATGGCGAAGAGCGCCCAATAGCGTTCTTGAGCCAAGTGATTCAGCCGCACGAAGAAAAGTACAACTTTATAGAGCGGCAGGTTCACGCGGTCATGAAGTCTCTCCGGAAGTTCAGGCACTTCGTCTCCCAAAGCCAGACAACTGTCTTTGTGATACACCCGGACGTCCGAAGCTTCATCATACAAGGGGAGCCGGGTCACAAGAGAGCAGGATGGATTGCTAAAATCCAGGAGTTCGACATCGAAGTGCGGCCAACCAAGCTTATCAGAGGCCGAGCCTTGTGCCAGGAGCTGGCCCGAAGCGCAGCAGCCGAGATATCTGCCTGTAAGTGGGAGGATCCAACAACAACCACCAACCTAGCCAACTCCTTACCAGAGGAGAGTGACTGGACAGATGACCTGGTGAAGTATTTCTGCACCGGGAGATGTCCAGACCACTTGAACGCCTCACAAAGAAGGAGGTTTCGGCTAGGTGCACTGAAATACACTCTTCGCCCCGAGGGGCTTTACTTCAAGAACATTGACGGCATCCTGTTGCGGTGCGTCAAGAAAACAGACCAACTCAGGGTCCTCGGAGAATTTCACTCCGGGATGCCTGGAGGTCACCATTCTGCAAGGCCTACGGCCTTGAAAATAATCAGAGCTGGGTACTACTGGCCCACTCTCTTTACAGACGCGCACGCAGTCTGTACAAAATGTGATCAATGTCAGAGATTTGCTGGCAGAAATAGAAAAGCACCCCTGCCCCTTCAACCGATCCAAGCCGAGACTCCGTTTCAGCAATGGGGTCTGGACTTCATTGGGGTTATTACGCCGAACTCTGCAGCAGGGCACAAGTTCATTCTTACCGCCACCGACTACTTCACACGGTGGGCAGAGGCGATCCCCACCAAGAACGCGGACCAGGAGACGGTCATCAGGTTCCTCGAGAGCCTCATTACCCGCTTCGGGGTCCCTGAGTCAATAGTGACGGACAATGGTCCGGGGTTCGCAGGCGTTGTACTCACGGAGTACACCGGCAAATACGGCATTTATCACAAAATGTCTTCCAATTACTACCCGCAGGGGAACGGTCTTGCCGAGTCCACCAACAAGAACCTACTGAAGATCATCAGAAAGACAGTAGAAAAGAACAAGAGGACTTGGCACCTACTCCTGAATCGGGCGCTGTGGGCGGACAGAATATCATTCAAAAAATCCATTAAGACATCCCCCTATGCGCTCGTCTACGGCAAGGAAGCAGTCCTGCCAACCCACATAGAAATTCCCGCTCTCTGGATGTTGGACGAAGAGAGAGGCAACGGGGATCCGGTGGACGACGAGCTGTGCCGATTGCTTGCAGTTAGAGGAAGACAGAGAAAAAGCATACCAGGCCTTCACCAAACACGCTGAAGCGACACAAGGCTGGTTTGCAAAAGGAACCACTGCCCGAGTTTTCAAAATCGGGGACCTAGTGCTGAAGTGGGATTCACTGAAGGCAAAGCCGGGCAACCACGGGAAATTTGACGCCCTCTGGGAAGGTCCCTATCAGATTGCTCGGGCAAATCAGTACAATGCATTCTTGCTCCGGGATATGGAGGGACAGCTTCTCCCCATCCCCGTCAACGGGTTCCACCTCAAAATTTACCACCGCTGAAGGCACCCAAATGGGTCCTTCCTTGTACAGATTTCCCTTCTGCATTTTTAGTTTTCAGAATGTATATATTTCAGCATTCAGTTTTTAATTTTTCAAAGAGCCCAAGTAAGACTTAAGGCAAACCCCGACTTCGCAGCGAAGTCGGGTGTCGCTCCTTGAACAGTGCGAAGTTCGGAAGAAGTCAGGAACAAAAATGACTAAGTCTGGGTGCGCAGCGAAGTCGGGCTGCGCACCATCTGGAGAGCGCAGTTGGGAAACAGGCAGCAAGAAAACGGCTAAGTGTCAGACTGCGCAAGCAAATCTGAGCGAAGTCGGATTGCGCCCATTTTTCGGGCGAAGTCCGAGTGCGCTCCCATTCTCGGGCACGGGTGAGGAAAGGCTAAATGTCAAAGTCAGTGCGCAACTTTTGGAGCGAAGTCTGACTGCGCAATCAAATCTGGGCGAAGTCGGAGTGCGCCCTGAATTTTGGGCGCAGCCCGAATAACCCATCACGGAAAACACGAAAAATTCTAAGTGTGGGCCCAGGGCGCAGTACAACACAGGGCGAAGTTGGGTCAATTGGCCAAAAATTCTCCCTTGTAAAGTGTGCCCAGACGGCGGCGATGACGTCAGCAAAAGCACGACGTCCAAGGAAGGTTTAATGATTGCACGACTTTCAAGAACGATGCATTAAAAAAGCAAGGTGTGTTTGGACCAACGGCTACTAGGGTGCACTTTTCAAAAATAAACCCATGCACAGCCGCCAAAAAATCATAACGCCTCCACCAACTTCGAGTTAACCGCCCTAACTCCCTCCCTCGCGCCATTAATGCTGCAATCTTTGCCTAGAAAAAGGCCCTGCCATACTCATAGAATTCAGAGTATCGAACTGCTTCCGAGACTGCAAAACGCAGAGCTGACAATTCAGAAGCCGTAATTCCCGCCTCTGTTGTTTCAGAAAGGATGGACAAGGGGAAAGCGCCCGTACGAGCGCAATCCAGCGAAGAGCGGCGCGAAGCTGAGGAATCACCAGAGTCAAGCGCTCATGAGAGCGAAGCGCCGCAGGACCAGAAAAGAAAGACCCGGACGAAGAGGCGCGTAGTTGGGCAAATTCCGCCACCGCCCGTTAATCACCTGGCCGGGTACAAGGACGGCTCTTTCTCCATCAGCCTCACCAAGCTGCGGCCGAATATCGCAAAGTGGGCAGACAAGGTTTCGCCCTCGCACCACCTCGGGGCTGCGTATAAATCGAACCTGTATTGGTTCTTGTGCCCTCCTACCCACCAGTGCCCGGAGCTGATTGAAGCAATTGTAGAATATTACAAACCAGCTGCCCGGCAAGTCTGCGACAACAAGGGAAAAGTGCTGTTCACACTCTTCGGGAGAGCGTCCGACCGGCGTTCGCCCTGGGGCTTCAATACGAACCCGACGCAATTGTCAGAAGGGTTAATCTGGATGAGCAGACCGGCCGATTTACGCAGACAAAGCGGATGAGAGAATTCCTCGACTCGGAGCTGAAGACCCCACTGGCAACCGGACAGTGGCCGACTGGCCCCATACCCCTGGACAAATTTGAAAACAAATACATTTACATCATCCTGGCGTGGGTCCTCGGCTGCGACTCTGACAAGGTGGTACGGCCGTACCAGCTGGCGCTGGCAGAATGTCTCCTGCACGGAGAATTTTACGACTCTACAGCGCAAAAGAGTGGAAAGCGCCCTATTTTCTTCGACTGGGCGGACTGGTTGGCGTATGCAATACATTCAAGTCCGGTTAGGCTGCAACGAAGCGATCCAACGGATTTCCGGTTTTGCTCCTTCCTCACATGGCTGTGCCTGTATCACATGCACTACCGGATGAACGTTCCTGACTTGAAGAAAGTAAACGAAAAAGGAGAGCCGCTGCCCGTGTATGAGTGGACCGAGGTCCTGTACAGAAAAGGGTCCTTCTATGAGTTTAATCTTAAATTTTTGTGCATGGTCCTAGGGCTGTTCAACCGTAAGGCATCCCGCCCGCCAGAAGTCATGACAAGATACCTGAGGAAGAACGAGTACGGGGATACCTTCCGGCTGACGCAGGGCATCATGGTCAGAATCTACGGATTCAAGGGGAAGCCGTTCCTGCTGCCCTACTTCTGCACTGACCACCAGTTCGGGATGGAGATTGCGCGGCAGATGGACTATGTCGAAGAAGAGTTCGGCCAGGGCAAAAAGAGAGGCCATATCTTTCAGTATCCCATCACCTGGGCGAATACCCAAGTATATGAAATCGGACAGCATGTCTACCTCGAGCGGGAGCTCATCGACATGGGTCTAATAATGCTGCCGCAGCGCTGGAAGTACGACCCAATTGGGGTCAGGGGTAAATTCACGCACATCTGTCCCCGAGCCGAGATTATGCGGGAAAGAGGCAATAGAACAAGCGCAGACCTGGAATGGCACATCGAACAGATGCAATCGTGGCCTCCATGGCATGAGTTCTACTGCGAGGAGGTAGCGTACGATCCGGAGCGAAACCCGGATCACCGGTTGGAATCTGCGGGCTTCAAGAAATTCCTCGCCAAGGTGGCGCCCCTCAACTGGCATAAAGACAAAATCATTGAATGCTGGAAGATGAGGTGCCGCACGCAACACGACAAATCCAACCGGAAGACGCTGGCCGTCGATGATGAATTTTCGGCTCTATATGACCAGCACGCTGACACTTGGCAACCTTTCGAATTTCGAAATTGCGTTCCCCGAGGCGCAAAGAAAAGGTATACAAGGAGGCCCCCCTCTCAGCAAACGCCTACTCCCGCGACTTCCAGCGCAACTCCGACAAGCAGTCAAGTGGGCCCAATGCAGCCTTCAGCTCCAAAAGCAGTACCCGAAAGGGCACAAGGGTCAGAGAGGTCAACTCCTGAGGTGGCCTCCCAACCAAAAAAAGCGCCTGCGCTACCAGCTAGCAGACCGGTCGCGGCAGGCATCCTTCCAGCTAGACCCCGGTACAAGTTTACCGTGGGGACATCACTGCCTGCCGCTCCAGCCTCATCTCTTCCCTGCGAACCAGCCACGGCGCCAGAAGAGAAGAAGAGAAAGAGAAGTGAAAAGGCCAAGCGGCCTAAGGAGCCGGTACAGCAGACAGCCGCGGCACAGACGGGGGCAGCAGCACCGGAGATCGTCTCACTGGACAGCCCTGAGGCTGAAGCTGACACTCGGGCTGAAAGCGTCCCTCGAACAGCGGCTCAGGCGGAGCCCGCAGGTACGTCCACCGCACCTCTTCCCCAAGTCCCAGTCGGCCCTGCCAAAGCTCCATCTCCCATTTCATCAGGGCAAGCCGTAGCCGCGTCTTCTTCTTCCCAAGCTACCCAACCATCTAGCGGCCCACATTCCTTTGACCAGTTTGCTCAGGATCCTAACGCCTTCCAGTCACTGAGCCAAACCCTAGAACCCTCACCCGCAGCCAGTGTTGAAGCTGCGCATTCACCGCCGCGCTCCTCACCCCAGCCGTTTAAAACCCTACCAGCACCATCCACTCAGCCGCCCGCTTCCCCTAGGACCCGGTCGCCCTCAAAAGCGGCCACTCCTTCTGGAATACCTCCTGCGTCGCTGTTTGCAGGGAAAATGCCGCAGCAAGATCCAATGCTGGAGAACCTGGACTTCATGGGCGAACTGCAGTGCGCTGACCTGCCTTTGGCAGCAAGGGCCTCAGGATGCTCCGCCTCCTTTCTCCAGGGCGTGAAACGAAGGAGAGCCGAAGAGATAGCTGCCCCGGTAAAACGCACCAAGTTTGACCTAGACAGGAGAGTGCTGACAACTGAGAAATTAATCCCGAAAGTAAAGAAGCCTCTCCGGGAGATGACCGAGGCGGACTACGAGCATCAAAGGAAGGAGAAAAGCTTTGATGATATCAACGAGGAATACGAAATCCATGGTATTCGTCGTAGGACAAACAATCTCCTTGTCAAGCATCTTGAGACCCAGGAGGCGCTGTTCAGCTGCAAAACAACACAATGCAGCTTGAGGAGGACCTGGCTAGGGCCACCGCGCAGCAGGAGATAGATGAGCTGAAAGCCCAGCTGGCCGCCTCTCAGCAGGAGGCCGCAACGCAGAAACGGACAGCCGAGCAGCTGTCAGAAGAGAAAAAGGCAGCGCTGGAGCAGATTTCTCAGCTCCAGGATTCGTTGAAACAGGCGCAGTCGCAGCTTGAAGAGAAAACATCGCAGACGGCGGCCTTTTCAAAAGATAGAGTTAAGGAGATGCGGGCTAGTCTGCTGCAGGGTTGCAAGCCCAACCTTGTTAAGTCCTTATCGGTCCTAGATTTCGTGTCCAGGATCGAAGAAGTATCTGCCCAGGGAAAGCCTGTGGTAGAGGAGGCCGAACACCAGGCGAGGCAATGGCTGGACCTGGCTATGAAACTTGAGGAGTTTGAGCGCAAAGGCCTCCAATTTCCCCCTATGTCCCAACTTGCCTCAGAGTGGGCAGATGCAAGGGTAACCTTGCATATTTATTTCGATAAGACAGAGAAAGTAAGGACTGCCAGAAAGATGCTGGACGCATTAGAACATGAAAAGGACATTTGCCTGGCCCCCTTTCACACTCTGTCCGAACACGGGTGCCCGAGCTACGTCAAGGATGGCGAGTTTCTCGCCCTTGAGCAGGTAAAGCAGAATTGGCTGTCTTTTGAGGCAGACACAACAGAGATTGATAGCTGGACAGAGCCAATTCAGGAGGCTCAGGTCACCCAGATGGTGTCAAAATACTGCAAGATCAACTCCTCCCTGAAGGAGTTGGGAAAAAGATATAACACCATCGACCTGCACGCGGTTGCTGCATTCCATGCAGCACTAAGAGAGATCATGGACCTCGGGCCCTTCCAAGCAGCAGTCTGGGACCAAGCCAAGGCTGCATACGAACGCATTCGCAAGTGGGAGGCCGACAGTGGAGAGCATTCAGGTTCAGAAGGAGAAACTGGGGAGGCAGCTGCTGAAAGTGAACCTAAAGAAGAACAGTTGCCCCGAGGGAAGCCAGAGCAGCAGAAAGCGGGGAAGGAAGTTCCTCTGCGCCCAATGGATAAAGGCATGGTTCTTTGCGTCGAGGCGAGCTCGACACCCCGCGAGCCGCCGGGAATGTTGCCACATTTTGCACGGGGTGCCATGTTTTCAATTTCTGTAAGTGAGCTGCTCTTTTCCTTCCCTCCTCCTTTCTTCCCTTTCTTCATTTCTCCCTTTCTCCCTCTTCCTTGCGCGTTTCATTCCTCCCTTTCTCCCTTGTACTTCCCCCCAATCAGTTTCCCAAAATTGAGCAAGTGTTCCCTGAAAATTTCTAAGTGTCAGGGCGCAACCCGACTTCGCAGCGAAGTCGGGGTGCGCCCTCAGGTTGGAGCGCGATAGGGAATGCGAAGTGCGCAAGCGCACGAGAACAGGCGAAATTTGACTAAGTGTCAGGGCGCAACCCGACTTCGCAGCGAAGTCGGGGTGCGCCCTTCTTCCTGGGCGCACTTGGGAAAGCAATGTGCAGAAAATCAGCTAAGTGCTGGGGCGCAACCCGACTTCGCAGCGAAGTCGGGGTGCGCCCCCCTTTTGGTGCGCAGTCCGAACAGCGGTGGAAATCAGCCAAGTACCGGTGCGCAACCCGACTTCGCAGCGAAGTCGGGCTGCGCCCTCTGACCGGTGCGCAGTTGGGCAAGCAAGCCCAGAAATTGACTAAGGCACGGAGGCCTCCCCAACTGCGTTGTTTTCCACCTGCGCAACCCGACAGCGCTCTGATCCCGGGCGAAGTTGGATAAACTGCCTTTCAAGGCAGCCATGTGTCACTCATCAGCATCCGACAAGTGTCCAACCTCGGGATTCGAGCCAAGATATGACGGGATAAAGGACAAGCATGGGCTGCACTACCTACGCCAGCTGCCCCCATTTAAGCTGATGTGAAGTTTCATCTACCGCAGCTACCCGCATTCCTGCTGACCAGAGGTTTGACCGCACGCATTGCCACGTAGCTGTACAGCTTTCAGGGAGACCTTGTTGCAGGTACAGTCCTCGCCGACAGGAGTCAGCATCAGCAGCTCTCCAGCCGCTTGTGTCAGCTATTGTCTTGTCTGGGACTTTGTGCCCGCAAATGTAATCGGGGGAACTTGGGGCTATAAATAGCCACCACATTTTCATTGTAAAGGGGGAAGGGGAATATACTGCTAGGGAACCATTGTAGCTGTGCGTTTGCCTCTAAATACAAGATACATACTTGGCTCTGCTTACTGTCTTCATTTTGTATGCTGCCTCTCCTTGTCATTTCTGCCTCATGTTTCTTATTTCATTGCTTACTGTTGTACTGAACTCTGGACTCCGGTATTTGATGATTAAGTATTCCCGGAATGCATAGATAGAGGATACATAGGATGAATGATAGCTGTAGTTTCAATGTGTGTTTTGTATAGGAATGTTGTTAGTAGTGGTGATTGATCGTTGTCGTCTTGCTTATTCCCCCCACCCAACTCCAATCACATTTGGATTCTCTTTCCGCATTTTTATCTCTTTCCCTGCACTCTTAGCTTAAAACTCTAAAAACCCACAGGAAGCCGGCCTTCTCCGGAGATTGGCACGGAAGGCATTCCTTCCTTCCGGCCTTTCAATCTGGTGGGCGAATCTCGGGCGCATTATACCAAATCCTTTCCTCATGGCAGATTCGTAACCAACAGGTCCCACTAGGCATGGTAGAACTGTTGAAGGATGCACGATGGGTGTTTCTTTGTAGGTGAATTGGATTCGTCCCATTGGGCGTGTGAGAATTGTTGAACACAACAATCAACAAATGCGATTTACGCCCATGACTGCAGTTCAACAAATGGATGGGGAGGGTTTCACTCTCCCCAACCTCTCAATCTTGGGCTAGTTCCTATCAACCTTCTAAGTTGAATAAATAAAGAAAAGACTAATCTAAAATATGCAAAAACAAATAAGCTAAAAAACAAGGAAAGAAAACTAATCTAAAAATGTAGAAAACAAATCTGATCTATTTTGTTTGGGAGAAAAGGGTGCGAGAGGAAATAAAATGCAAATATGGTTGAAGTTGTAGCGAGGTTTAAATTTGATGCGATTGGCATTTTTTAGAAGAGACCAAATAACTTCAGCTTATAAGATCTTTAAATACCTGCAACAACAATCAAAGAGGACTAATAGGGGTAAGGAGAGTAGAGCCATTGATTTGAGACATTCGTAAGACAAAAGGTTAGAGACAGTTGAATAGGAATGCCACACACAACTCTTTATTGATTTTTGCAATTTGAATGTTTTGTACAATCTCATTCCGAATAGGAGCTCTAGTATGCTTTAAAGGCCAAAATTAAAAATACCTTTACAATGAGTATGAAACTCTTATTTATACTTGAAAGAAAGGAGCCTAATCTAATCTTGGACTTGCAGTTATGCTTTTGAACTGCAATTCAAAGTTGCATGTAAATTCGCCATCCTTATCCATTTGTCAAAAATAGACATGGAGTGAGGCGCATGGGAGAGCGAGGCACTCCCAAGTGAGATGTGCTCAGGGAGAATGTGTATTGTTTGGGAGTGTGACATGCTTGTAGCAAAGTGTGTCCGAAGTCTCATCTTGGTCCCCTCATTCTTTATCTCGTTTTGTGCAACAAAACTTGGTCTCAAAGTGATGGTAGTAGTCAACTACTACACTACCTCAACACCTACTTCAATCACTTCTAGCCTTTCTTGCCAAACTAGGTTTTCTCCATCAAACTTGTTAGCTTCGTCACACCCAACTTCATCGGCATGAACTTCCATATCTACGTGCATGTTTTCACCTACGCAAACTTGTCCATTTGTATGCATGTCTCTACTTGCATGAACTCGTCCATCTGTGTGCACACCTTTGTCATGTCCACACATGTTTTTGTGCATGTCACCATGTACTTGTCTGCCTATGTGCACACTTGTGCAGACTCTTTGTCAGCATGCACACATTCATCAACATGCACTTCCATGTTGGCATGTACATCTTCACTTGCATAGACTTCTTTATCAACGTGCACATTTGCTTCATGCATGAACACTCGTATGTCACCTTCATGCGCAAACCCATGCACATCCTTATGCATGAACCCTTGTATGTCTTCCTCATGTGCGAACTCTTGCACGTCTAGTTGAGCGTTCGCTTGCACATCTGCTTCGTGCCTTAACCCTTTATTAGCGTCAACAAACAAGACTACATCTTCTGTTGCAACCACCAACTTTGCTCCTCTTGAGGGAAACTACGTTGATCGTCGGTTGCACTATAATCGTCCCATTGTTGTCATTGTGAACCTTGTTGAGCGTGACAACTCCATGTCATGAAACTCGATCCAACTCTGAATAGGCAACAATGCTAAAGTGTAGAAATGGAATACAACACACTGCAATACAATTCCAATACCACTTGTATAAATAAAATACATAATGGGAATACTTACAAACAAATATGGATACATTGCATAAACGTATCTTCTACAACTATTTGCAATACATCATACTTGACTAACAAGCACTCTTCGGCCGATAACATGCACACACAGCCCCGCATCTCTCACATAGATGCGTACTTATAACCAAATCGGGAGGCAGTTGGTAACTACTCAACTACCTCTGAACTACCCATTACATTACATTATTACAAACACTTTTGTCACGTACACACACAACACTACATGACAACTTATTACAAATACATTTTGTGCACACGTGTACATATACTTTCATACACCCAAACATGCATTCATTCATTCATGCAGACATGTCAACTCGTTTGCCTACATGGGTAGTTAGACAATTACCATGTACATCGATCATATATATATATATATATATCCCTTACTTTCTTGGTTGATAGTAGTTGTAGTTCATATCGTTCAATCATTGTTGTGTACCAATGAATCGTCTTTGTGATGAATGTTAAGCATACGAGTTTATAAGTATTTTTTTTCTTTGTAATACCATGTTATTTGAATTGCGTATGGAATACCAAACCGTTGTGCAACACAATTAACCCATCTAAATATTATATTTTAAAATTGTTAATGTCATGAATAAGTCTTGTGTTATTTTTTTTGTTAGACATTTTATTTTTTGATTGATAATGGGGTTCTGAAAGGGTCCCCAAACCTTTTACAAATTGGTCAGGGAGAGGATCTCCAAAGAGAGACGGTCTCCAAAAAGCGAACACAGAACAGGACATTCTCATAAAAACGAAAAGCGAGACCATCCCGCGCCAGCACAAAAGGGAAACCCGACTTATGGGAGCCCGGGACAACCAAAAATTAAAAAACCCGGCTTGTGGTAGCCCGGGACAAAAGACAAATGGAAAAACCCGTCCAGCACGGTAATGGGAGAACTGACAAGAACAATTTAAAATTTAAAAACAAAACCCCGTCCAAGAGAGCCTAGGAGAGAAAGACCAGCTGGCAATATTTGAAACAGGTCATCCCGCCAAACAAAACAGCCAGTAGGAAACCAGAACCCAGGATCCCACCTAAGAAAACCAAAAAACTGCTTAAAATGAAGAACCCGTTTACAAGGAGCCCAGGAAATGCAGTTGCAAATAGAGAATTCCCACTAGAAAGGCAAATTCGGGAAAATCTGAGAACCTAGCAACAAAGGAAAATCCCGTCCAGAAAGGCCCGGGAAGAACACAAACCAGCCCAGAAAGGGCCAAGGAAACGGAAGAACCCGTCCAGGAAGGCATGGGAACAACCTAGAAATGAAAAAACCCATCCAGGAAGGCATGGAAACAGCCTAGAAAATGAAAAAACCCATTCAGGAAGGCACGGGAATAGCCTGGAAAATGAAAAAGCAGCCAGGAGAGATCTCTTCAGGCAACGAGGTCTCGCTGCAAAGGAGACGAAGATCACAGCAGAAGGTAAGAAGACCCTGAAAGTCAATCCACCGTGGCACTCCATGGCTGGAAGGGATCAAACCACTGGGATTGTCAACAAGAGATCATCAATAGCAGTAAACACGCACGCATCGGGCCCTCCCAGGCTAAAAACTGCAAAGATGAAATTCATCAGATAGTCCACAGAGCATGGATACCCACTAGCCCCACCAACCGTCCATCCAAAGGAGATCTATGAACTCCAACACTCGCAGCAGCACGAGAAACCCAGGGCCCTTCCCTAGAGGCCAGAAAGATGCAACAGGGAGAGGAACCACAGAAAACTCAAGATTAATAAGAAAACCCCGCTTCAGAAGGCCTACACCAACCACAACCAAGAGCCACTCAACTACAAACAATAAAACCGTGGCCCATCCCCAAGGCCAAGAAAGAAGCAGAGAGCAAACCCCAAGCTGAGACAACAAGACCAAACAAAGCGGGAACCCATTCAGATGCCAAACCCAAGAACGAAGCAGCGAAAACAAACCGGCGGTAAGCAAGAACGCAAGGGCCCCTCCCAAAGCCAGAAGGACCGCCGGGACAGTCTTTGAAACTCCAACTCCCGTTTCGGACCACTTGAAAACCAATCACCATTGAAGGCCATTATGGAAAAACTCAGGGACGTTCCAGCCAAGCTCCTGCAATCACGTCGAGACGGGAAACACAACCTGAAGGCCCCAGGATGATCTCGTAATGGACCTGGAAGCGCAACAAGGTTAACACAGGGTCATCCCTGGCTGGGAATCTGCAGGAAGGGAGGAGGAAAGCAAGGAATTTGGAATGGGGTCCTCCCGCCCAGAGCAGGAGACTTCCCCACTTCCTCCCCCCCTATTAGATATCTTTTTTATTATACTAGAGGAATCGGTATTTTTGTTAGGCATATTATTATATTTTGGATGTATATTATAGATCTGATGCTATTTCCTTTGGGGCATACTTTTTTATCTTGCATTATGAAATATTTAATGTTATTTTTTTTCTTAGCCATATTTGTACATTTTGTGTGTGTGTGTGTGTTAAATTGGTTATAAAGGATTGAAATAGACCCCACCCGTATAACATCATGACCATATTCCCATGTATTCAACAAACCATATGGTGATATTACAACTGACAATTATGCATATATTGTTTGGAATATTTGAAGCTGGGTCTACACATTGCATGCCCATATTTTTAACCATTTGAGCTCATGCCATTTGATTTTATTAAGATTCACCCCTGGGATTGGAACATTGGCTTAAGGAGTGAAACTCCTTGCTCTCAATTTTTACTTTTTCTCCCAACTTTTTCATTCTCCTTATTTTTTCCTTCCCTTTCCTGAACCAATAATTCTAAAGATGAGTTGCCACATCAAATAATTCTTTCAACTTCAGAATCCAATTTATAAGTTCATCATGTCTTCTTCTTGAAGTTTAAATGGTTATAATTCATTTAGATCTGGATATTACTAAGTTGTCAAAACACTTTTCATTGGGATGTTGCTTTCGAGCAAAGTTCTCAGGTCTCAACTTTTGTTCCGATGTTTCTAATGTCCTCAAAGTTCTTCACCCAAAACTCTTCTTCCTGCAGGATTTCATATCATTCTTCTTTCACCAAATGCAGCTGTGTTCTATTTGTATTTTTCCATCTCCACATCATCTCAACTTTTGTTTTCTCTAGAAGAGTACTTCCTGTGTAGAAATGGATATTGCAGTATTTTTTTTCTTATTTAAAAATTATAAAGTTTCGACCAAGGTTACCAGGGTGTGTGGATGTAGAGAATGCAAGGTACAAGACAGAGCACCTGGTGTAAACATCTAAAACCTCGGTATGTGGATGTCAGGGTGCACCCATGTATTACAAATTCACAAAAGAAAGGAATGTATATATCGTATGTAGATGCAATAAAGGAAAATTTAGAATCATTTTTTTTTTTTTTTTTTTTTTTTCTATTATGAAAGTTCACCGCGTCTTCCAATGTTCATATCTGTTTATCTTAAATTTTCATTGTGATGTCTATGGGAAGGATGGGATGTGTGATAATTTCTTCTGCATTGTCCCAATGCATCCAGTGTGTCGGAATGCCTTGTTGGGTGTGCCATTGGGTATGGAACACCTATTGGTTGTAGGTGCATGTCAGGTGTGGTCCTAAAAATTATTGGGTATGTACATCTAGAAAATATTGGTTTCAAATGAGCATACAATATATTTTCAGTTGAAAAAGGCGCATGAACATGTTCTTTTCGTAGATGCTTATGGGTCCACAACAGATTTCTTAGGCAGAGTACCACTCTTAGTTTATTTATTTCTTCTTTTGGTGCTAGCCTGACCTTCCCGCAAGGCTACCAACGCCCACAAGGCTACTAATACCTTCAAGACTACCATGTTTTATATTTCACACAGAAAGGTAGTAGGCACTTCACTAAAAGCTTAGCTAAATCATTACAGCTTAAGTCAAAACCTTTAAACCTCCAACTTCCCTATTGTGGTCTTAAAACTCCTTAGCTTGTTTCTTATTGAGTGCTATTTTAGTTGTCTTCTGTTCTTATATATTTTAAGTTACTCCAAAATGTTAAAATTCCTGTAAGACTCTACATTTTGCATCTTCATCGTCTTCTGACTTACTAAATTCATTATGCTACACTGCTTGGTTTTGACAGAAGTTGGGAAAGATGCAAGCTCGATTTCAAGCAGAGCAAAGTAAATGCAGCACATTGAAGGAGAAATATGGAGTAGCATTGGCTGATCAACGACATTATTCTGCACTCCTTAAATCTTTTCAAGTGAGCTTTCTTAGCTTCCTATCCTTGCTAGTGATTCATTTTCTCTGGATCTAAATGTGGATCATCTTAAATGTTTAAACATTGTGACATGCTTTTGTTGCGAAACAGGATGAATGTGCCAGAAATGAGAGACTACGGATGGAATTGACTGGCTTGAATGTTACACTGCCTTAGGCCTTGTTATTTTCATTTCTTATGGCATGACGCCCTGTGAAGCAAAGGGAATTTAAACCAATTATTCGGTCATAAGTAGAAGTATGGATAGTAATGTCTTTCCTTAAATTTAGTATATCCAGCTATATAATGTTTCCAACTCTGATGTTTAGATCCTTTTTCTGCAGTAGTCAACGATACTGTATTTTCTACAATTAGAGGGACACATAGAAGAGGCTTTTCCCTTCTAATACTCTTGAGCTTGTTACAGTACCATAGATGATTTTGAACAGCTTGTATAGAGCTTTTACTTCACTTATATTTTGGAACAATATTTTACTTGGGATTCTCCAGAAGCTGTCTCATTGCAAAACCATGCAGAATCATTTTAAGTTGTTGGCCCGAGACAAAAATGACATCCTAGTAGAATGGAGAATAACTAATGAATATGTTATAGCAGACAAGTCACATATGCTATCATGAGTACTTAATTATTTAAAATTTTGGGTGGTTAAAAAAAAAAAAGGAGGAAACAGAATATTTTAGCTTATTTTTATTAAATCACCATGGCACTTTTGCAGAAAATATTACTTATACCACACTATAGTAAATGTATAAATGTTCGGAAGATGCATAAAGACAATAAAAAATGCATTCTGTCACAATTAAATACAGAAATCACTACAAGGAATGGGAAAAATGATTATCAATGAAAAGAACAAACGATAGGTTTATTAACAGTTTTCATGTAGAAGTAACATACCAAATAATTGGACAATATCCAAGTCATACAAAAAAGTAGAACTGTAGCCAAATCCATAAACATAGCAGGCTCTTAATAAATCTTCATCCTTGCCATTCTGAACAATTGGCGGAGGAGAAGAAAATGAAAAAGTTACAGTGGAAGGTATGTATGTTTTTAAAAATTTGAGAATAGCTTTATATATTTATTTTCTGGGGAAGAGAACCCTAGACAGATAAGAACCAAGACCTCCAAGGTAATGCACGTAATGCATAGGACAAGAATGCTCTCTGCTCTGTGTGCTTGTGGGTGAAGGTGAGTTTCTTGCACTCGGAGTATATGGCGCTGGTGGCTATTTCAATCTTTTCAGGATTGGAGGTTTCTGTAAATATTAAAATTTAATAGTTTCTAAAGAATCTTCTTTGACACTTGCAGGTCCTTGAAATTGTAATGATTGTTAGAATAGGTAATTATTAGCATTAATTGAAATATGTACCCTAGCAACAATATTCAAAGGCCGTCAAGAATGGAATGCCAACAATAGATGCTATTTTCTGTCTTTTTTGAAGGACGACTGCTTTTACTCGAAACAAAATATATTGGCAAGGGAGAAATACAACTTAAAACACTCCTTTAGAAATGATATACCCATTCAAAGTAGACTGAAGTCAAAAGAAATTTTACAGCTTTAAAAGTATTATCCAGAAAAATGGAGAAGCCCCTATTCTGCATGGTCACAAAGTTTATTTTTAAGAACATTCTATTCAATAATTCATGCAGCTATAACGGTACACTTTATACCTAATTTTGAATTATATCTAAAGATGTCTTCTAGAGTTGGTCAAAGAACAAGCAGTATCATCTAATGTAGCCAGTGTTACTAGATTGTATGATTTTATTAAAAATGCTTGAACATTGATGATTTTCTGCCTTACGCGAACAACAAATTTGATGAACAAATAGTAGTCAATAGAAAATAAAATATAAATAAACAAAAAGAAAGAATTAAGTAAACCTGAAGACTTCATTCCCAAGTTGACATTACTTTATTTTACGTCTGAAAAAATACAAGTCGAAAAAAGAAAAACAAACGAAAAATTGAAAATGATTTGAGTAAGGCAAAGCGATTAAAACAATCCATTCATACAGGCATATGCAAGTCAATTTGATTTGTGTATAACACATAAAGTTCTTTATACATATATGGACTCTCCACGTTCTATTTCAATGATTTTTTATTATTTTACTTTTAAAACTTTGATCTTCAAATGATTTTTTATTATTTTACTTTAAAAACTTTGATCTTCATGGAAAATTTTATAGTTAATTTTTGAGGCTTTTTTTTCCCATATTATATGTAAACTTTTGTATAGCTATTCCAACTGTACATTAAATAATGAAGCAATATTTTTTTTTTGTATTAGGGAAGTCTTATTGGATTATGAAATGATCCTAATCATATTCAGTTCGATTTATTTGTGTGCATGAACATCCTACATAAAGTGTTTCAATTTTATGTCATACGTTAAAATCTAAATGTATCACAAGGAATCATAGCATGGGAGCATTCTAAAGAAACAAACAATTTTTGAGTATTTTTTTTTTTTTGTTTATTTTATGTTTTAACTTTTATATATACATTCCTTTTGCATTGTTAATATTAAGTTGTCTTCGAAATCCTATGTTTTCCTATCTAATAAAAAACAATATTAAGTTGCCTTCCACTCAAATGCACATTCTCCAAATCAAAGTATTGTATATGGTTTACATGCATATTATCAGAGTTTTGGGATTGTGTGATGTTGCGCATCTAAAATGATAAAAGTAAGTTTAAAGATGAATATAATTTTTAATTTAAATGTAAGTGAGAAGGTTTTAATTTATTAATATTTCAACAACTATGGGGATTGCTTTGTCAATTTGATGTTAACTTTGCCTTAACAGAGTTCAATGTAAAGGAAAGTCTGTGTAAACAACAAAATCAAAATTTATTTAAACATTTAATGAAAAAAAATCATTATTTCAATTGTAAAGATCTTTTTAATTTCCTCCCTAATTGTTATAGAAACTCAAAAAATAAAGCAACAACCACGAGAAATGAAAATTTTATTAACCTCTTAAAAAATACATTTACAAAATAGGAAGGTTGATAAAAAGGTAAGTTGGATATTTGTTTTATTCATATGACATCAATTGTAATGTTTTGTTACTTTGATGAGAAAACATATTTGGGGTTTTTTTGTATACCAACCCAGGTTTTGTAGGGGAGTTGGAGAGGAGAGGGCAATCTTCCAAGGGAGGTCCTAGGTTCGAATCTCCACCCTACCAAAAAGTTGAATTGGGTACCCAAAATCCAATTGATAATGTTGTTGCGGGTAGGGCCAAGCGCGACGGGTGACTTTGACGGTGTAGAATCCTTTGGTTATGGTCTCTCATACCAAGATGGTCTCGCAAGGGGTTTTTCACTTTAAAAAAAATATGTACATATTCCTAAAAATTTATTAGGAAAATTCTTGAAAATTTTATTTATTTAATTATTATTATATATAAACAACCCTTCTTATATAGATAGATAGATTGCAATAATAATGAATTTATTTTCTCTCAATTTTTTATTGAGACAAACTATTAAGACGGTTTCAATCTAGGTTAGGTTTTTTGGACTTCCATATTAGTTTATCAATAAAGATGTTTTGAAAAATATTGGAAATACCTTAGGAGAGTTCATCATGGAGGACTAACTATTAATTAGCGGAAGCATGCTATATATACCAGAATATGTGTTGCTATGGATATTTTAAAACTTTTACCACAATCCATTAAGATTAAATCTGAATCAAGAAAATGGGATCAACAAGTGGATTATGAAAACACCGCATTTTGTTGTCGCAATTGTTATGAGATTGGCCATTGGACAAGAGTTTGCAAAGTGAAAACTATGAAGAAAGAAACATAAAATTTTGGTCATAAGAAAAACTTTAAGGCAAAGTAAGGAAAATATACATTAATAGAAGTTTGATCATATTAAGGATATTCCACTTTTAAAGAAGGGGCAAAGAAAGCCTATCTAATCCGCACCAGGTATCTTAAAGGCAAGTTCCCTCAATTCTCGAAAGGAGGTCTGGGGTTCAAGCTTGGTGGCCTGCGTCGGATACAAAAAACTCCCGGCTAGCTTGAGGGGTATACCTGAATGGGACAGGCCTCATGGAACGGAAATTTTTGGCCCCCAGGGGATACGGAGAACAATTTTCCTTAACATAAGGTTTTGTCCGTCTTTGTAGCGCAAGTGGAGAAGGTGAGCTTGGCCCTGTTGAATAGGAGGTCCACGGTTCGAACCTCTACGATGCAAAGGGGGACACAAAGTCTATGTGTTAAATTCCTTATTGATAAGCATAGCTCTTGACTTTACGAAGGGTCATGGTTGGGAGGAGACTGTAAGCCCTGTGCGTTGGTCGTAGGGGTTTCTCACACTAAACCTAAAATTTACGCTCAGGCTCTGGTGCTGTGAAACCCTCTAAGCAGGAGGCCTTATGTTTTCCCTGTTGGACCTGGCTGTTTTTTATGGTCTTTATGCTCTGCACTGGTTGGATGGCTCTGTGACTAGGGTTTTTGTTGGTTTGTTTCGTATTTCTTTTGGGTTTGGTTTGCCATTGAATATTTGGCCGAGGTTCTCGAGGGGATAGGACCAAATGCCAACCCAAACCTGGGGAGGGTGATCTTGGGCTGTTTGTATCATTGCGAAAAGTTCTGGCTGTTGACCCCTTGGTTGGCTTTGGCTTTGTGTTACTTTGGTTGGTTGTTGGGTGATGATGTTACTAGGGTTGGTTTCCAGTTGAGGGCCCTTGGTTAGATTGTTTTGTTTTCTTATGGGTTTGGTTTGTTATTGAAAATTTGGCTGAGGCCCCTGAGGGGGATAGGGCCAAACGCCAACACAAACCCGTTGGGGTGATATTGGGTTTTTGTTGCGGTAATGTTTAGTTGTTCCCTCGGCTAGTGCTGGTTCTGGTTGTTATTTTACTATAGTTAGCTTCAATGGTTTGTAGAGTTTTTATCTCCAGTTCTAGCACTGGTGGTTGTGTTTGATCCCAGGGTTCCATGGCTATCTTTTTGGGATTTTTTTATTCAAATTGTCTCTTATGGTAAGAGCAAAATGGCCTCTATGCAGTTTGTCGGTTTGGGCACAAAACCATTGTGTTATTTCTGGTTTAATCTTTTCATTGGTTTTTGGCACTTGGAACTTTTTTAGATGGACAAGGCCTACCGTTCCGGCTTCGATGCTCTGAAACCCTTTGAGCGAGAGGCCTCCTATTTTCCCTGTTGGACCTGGTTGTTTGTTATGGTCTTTATGCTCTGTGTTGGTTGGATGGCTCTGTGACCAGGGTTTTTGCTGGTTGGGGGGTCTTGTTGGTTCGCTCCGTATTTCTTTTGGGTTCAGTTTGTCATTGAATATCTGGTCGAGATCCTGAGAGTGATAGGGCCAATTACCGACCCAAACCTGCGAGGGATGATCTTAGGTTGTTTGTATCGCTACGAAAAGTTTTGGTTGTTGATCCCTTGGTTGGCTTTGGCTCTATGTTACTTTGGTTGGTTGTTGGGTGACGATGTTACTAGGGTTGGTTGCCAGTTGAGGGCCCTTGGTTAGATTGCTTTGTTTTCTTATGGGTTCGGTTTGTCATTGAAAATATGGTTGAGGTCCCTAAGGGGGATAGGGCCAAATGCCAATCCAAACCTGTTGGGGGTGATATTGGGCTATTGTTGTTGTGGTAATATCTGGCTTCTCTGGTTGCTTTGTTACTTAGGTTAGCTTTTGTGGTTTGCAAAGTTTTTTCTATAGTTCCAGCACTGGTGGTTGTGTTTGATCCCAGGATTTCAGGGCTATCTTTTTGGAATTTTTTGATTCAGATAATCTCTTTTGAGTTCAGTTCAATTGGGACCCGAATACTTTTTTAACGTTTTCTTATGTGTGGGCATATTTGATTATGGGTGTGATTGAAGTGGTTTTCTCTTGAATCCATAATATGGTGGGATGATTATATTTTCCTTGGGCTGGCGGATTGCGGGATCGCTAGTTACAGTTTAAGATCTAGATCACAGGATTGTTGGTTACTGTTTCCAGTCTTCCTCTTCTAGAAGGGATCAATTTTTGGGGTGTGTTTGCGATGGTTTTCTTCTTTGGTGCCTGGATCCTGTTTAGTTGGGTGAGTAACCTGTTTAAATTTTTTTTATCCAAATTGTTTGGGCGATTGTTAGAAATTAATTGCTAATCCTTGGCCCATTTAAATTTTTAAGTTTTAAATTGTTTGGAACTCTTGCTTCGGTTATTGTGCTGGATTTTATCTTGGTTGGGCTTCAATTTGTGTTTAAAATTTGTTGAATTATTTTGTCACTTTTTCGGTGACTAGCTCCGCTCTATAAAAAGGTTTGGAGGTCCTTTCAAAACTCCTTCATCCATCAAATCAAAAAAAGAAAGCCTATCTACAACATCATATGGAAAAGACCACTATAACACACTTGGATAAATAGTCAAAAGAAGGATATAAGGGATAAGAAAGTACAATATGTAAGTTCAAGTTCAAAAGGAACTAAAGGTGCAAAGGTAAATGTGGAGGAAAATCCAAACACAAAGATGATAAAAGAGGTCAAAATCTTGTTGAGTGAATCATCTTCATTTTCCTCACATAGTATAGAATCCTCTCCTGGTAATAAAAGTGAAAGTGGTATAGAGGTTATCCTTTGCACTTTAAGGTTTCAAGAGCAACATAATAAAGAAATGAGGATGAAGCAAGTCTGTAACAATTTAAGGTTATTACAGCAGAATAAGAAGGTAATTGATTTGGAAGAGCGCCATTGCATTTTAGGGTTTCCAAGGCAATATAAAGATAAGTCTTAGAGAAGATTGAAAAATATTGAAGAGATAGATGAAGATGAAAGTATGGGTAGAAATTAAAAAAAAAAGAGGAAGACCCAAAAAGCAAAAACAAAGAGAAAGAAATCCAAAGGAATATTGACATGGGAAAACAAATTCAAATATCACAAGTGTTAACAAGAAGTGGGGTTTAACCCACAAATAAAAACAAAAAATAACAATGAAAAAAATATCTTGAAATATTAAGGGCATGAAGAAAAACCCTTAAAAAAAGGGATTAAGAAACTTTCATATTGTTATAGACAATATATTTATATTTATAGATATGAAAAATGGGCAGCAAATATTTTAGCCATTCATGGTGTTGAATTTTATCTTGACAAAATTTCAATTTTGGAAGGCATTTGTATGAAATGATAAAAAGGAGTTGATTGTGAAAACTTAGCAGTGAGAAAGATGGCAAATCTCTTTGATAAGAAAGGTAGATGAAGAATATTTTATATGATTTAATTAATTTGATAAAAATGTAATGAGAGCAATGTAATATTATATTTTTTATAATGGGAGTGGCCCCCAATAGAAGCCACACATAGCTTATTAAAAATAAATAAAAATAGCAAGCCATAAAATCTATTATAATTGTTTTTATAATGTTTTGATTTTTTAATTCTATTATTCCCTTCAAGCATACATTCCAATAAATAGTAACAAGATCAATCCTCCATAGAATGCATAATACTTTAGCTCTAAAATAATTAGTCCAACATTTCATTAACTCTTTCAATGTTGATGGAGCTGCCTAATATATTCTCATATTTTTAAAAAGTAAGCCCAAATAGTGTAAACAAAGGGACAATAAAGAAGTAAAGGTTTTATGTTTCTAAATCCTTCTTACATAGTGCACATATGAAAGGTCCTTGATATCCTCTTCTTTGTAGACTATCTTGTAAGAATCTTACTTTGAACTCCTAACCAAAGGAATGTTGAGGCCTTAGGTAGATAGTGACCAAACATTTCTCCAAGGGAAATCTTTAGGAGTAGGAAATTTGATTGCTCTAAATCATTATATCCCAATTTGATCAATTATCCACTATCTCTTGGTAGATTCTAAACCAACTCATCCTTTTGTGTAATATTACACAAATAAAATTCTTGAAGCATCTTTTGAAGCTCATCTACAATTTTTTGTTCCTCTCCTTCAACTAGGTTTCTAATAGAAATACATGATCTAGAGTTGTTGCTCACATTAATATAATCTTTGACCTTTGGACCTTTACAAGCTAGAAATGCTTGAGCCAATGGTTGTCATTTTAAATTAGAGATAAGAAGATAAACTTCAACCAAGCATCAATCTAAATATTTGCACAATTCTCCTCATTGATTGACCATTTAATATGTTTCTTGATCAATTGCAAGCTATCTAATATGAAGTTACATGTTGGCGATCTTTTGGGTAGGGTATTTTTCCCTAAATAATTTCATTGCATGAAGAGAACCTATATATTTTTTAAATAACATTTTTTCTCACCTCTTTCCTTGATCTTTGAATAATCTCCACCCAAGTTTTGCTCCTAAGGCCAAACTCATAAGTTTACAATTTTGTAAGCCTTTCCCTCTAATATTCTTTCCTTTGCAAACCCTATCCCACTTACAAAGAGGAAACACAAACGTTTTTTCGCATCCTTTTTCAAATAAAGTCTTTTTAAATTATATCAATTTCTAATGCTACATCTATTGACAATCTTGAAAGTGACATCATATAAATAGGGATGGATTGCAATGTAGTCTTTAGAGGAAATGTAAAAAATTTCTCACATCCTTTTCCAAAAAAAGTCTTTGTATTATATCAATTTATAATGCTATACCTATTGGTAATCTTGAAAATGACATCATTTAAATAGGGATGGATTAAAATGTAGTCTGTATATGTTTTAGTCTTCTAGCTATGGTTAAGCACTTACCTTTCCAACCTACCAAACAAACTTTATTCTATCCAAACAAGAGATCCAAATCTTGTTGGAAACAAGGGGAAAACAAGCAACATATTTTAACATAGAATATATTTTCACAAGATATTTTATTGTATTCTTCTTCTATTCGCAAGCCAACATCTAAGTACATCATTTATATTTATGCTTGATAGTGTCTCTTAGTTTTAAGAGAATTTTGGTGTTTTACCTTTAACTTTTTCTTTTCACCTATCTCATTCTCATAGGATATTTTTATTTATCCACATATGCGATGCAATAATTAACATTCCAATAAATGTAATAATTACATTTACATAACAACAAATAATGTAATAAATTCTAACACCCCCTCTTTATTACATTAATTTGTATAAATATTATTACCCCCATGATTCTAGGGGTGGTACACTGAAATTGTGCTCCGACTCTAGCTCTGGCTCTAAGTAATGTGCACTAGGTCTGCCTCTCTGTACTATCATTATCTTAGCCTCTAGGTCTTCATCTCTTGGTCGTTTCCTTTGGGTCATTGTCTTTGGGTTGCCTATGGCAGCCTTTGGATCTTCCTTTAAATCACCACCTTTAAGAAATTACCACATATCTATAATGGTTCACTGTAGGCTTTGTCACCATAGTTTTTTACATAGAAGTCATGCATCTCTAAAGAATCCCAAGATTTCATTGCTCCATGGGAAGACCACCACTGTGGTATCTTACAACCACAAAATTGTCTTATCCTTAATCTTTTGAAAATAAAACCTTCTCTTGTAGAAACCATTCAAATTTTCTTTTGCTTTATCATATTTTGATACCTTCATTCATCCATAATTCATATGTATTTTTTTGGGCACTTTATCTTTATGTTAACACTTTCTTTGAGAGTGATTATTACCTCCATAAATCTCACAAGGATGTAGGTTCCAACACCTAGTTGTCACATGCCCAAATCTTCTACAATGACTGCAACAACTCATCCTAGGAGTTTTTATTTTCATAAATTTGGTTTCAATGCTGTTTTTTTTACCTTCAAAACCAAGGCCTTCTTTCTTTGGTCTTATATATGACATTATGGGCATTTTATTCCTTACCAGTATCTTCTCAATCCTATGCCATTGTATCTCATTTTTCTCATTATTTTTGAACCAATTCCTTTGGTATACTTTTTAAAGCACCCAATGTTTTCATCACCACTTTGATTTTTGTCACTATCACCAACAATGTTCTAATACCCAAAGATATTTCTTCAATACTATCAAAACTATCATAATTCAAACACCTAAATCCAAAATTTTCATCATCACTCTGTTCTTCATTAACATGGCCTCCAACATCACTAACACCAATAATGTTCAAACATCTAAACTCTTCACCATCACTATGGTTTTTAGCAACGTGGCCTTTGTCATGGCCAACACAATCAACAAGACAGAGTATGAGATCATGGTGCTCGTATTTAACAATGACATCGAGGGTAAACAAATCGTTCGTATATGAACCAATTGTAGTTAACTCGTCATTATTTATGATGAAACACTTATTTCCATATCCAACCTTGAATTCAACTGTCATGTCTGTATCCAAAATTTGTGAGACAAATAGCAAGTTGTTTGTTAGTTTGGGTACATATAGCACATTCTCAATTTTGCAGTTTTCATCAGTTAGATTGACAGAACATTTACCATTCCTTCAATATGATAGATCTTATCATTAGTAATTGTGATTCATCTCCCATATTTTTCTTTTAGGAAATCAAACCACATTTTATCTCCAATCATATGTTTGTTGGAACTTAAATCAATATACCAAAAATCATCCTTTGGTTTTATTACTACCTATCATAAGTACCTTTTATGTTGTTTCACACTCTTCTTCACAATCTGGTTATGATTCACCCTAGCAATATACCATTGCTATTGTGGCCTTTGTTGAGGTCTACAAGGTTGAACTCCATGAGTCAAAGAATTGTATCTACAAATATTTGCATCATGTCCTTTCTCACAAATATGACAATACTCCTTCATTGAGGCTCCTTTTGTGATGAAGATGAGGTAGAAGGACCCTTTGAACCTTTTTGTGGTTTCTTTGTAGAGATAAGGGCATTATTGGACAACTAATATTTTAACATATTTTCTACTTCATATTTATTTTTTTCAAATAGCATCCTTTTGTTTGATACTTGGAGAGATGTCACCAATGTTCTAAATGATTAAAGGAGAGCTCTAAGTACAACTAAGACTAAGATCTTATCTTCTAAATTTTTCCCTATGGTATTTAATTTTACCTTCAATTTTGTAATTCTAAAAAGAAATTGTTCAATACTTTCTTCATCTTGGACCCTTAATGTATATAGTTGTGATTGAAAATAAGGATTGCATCTTCATTTATCCCTTCAAATATAGTCAAAGTATACCCCATGCATCTCTTGATGTTTTTGCTTCATTGATATGTGGTTGTATATCATTTTCCACTCCAAATGTGATGAGAATAAGTGTTATTTCATCTCCTTGATCATACCTTTGCTTAGCTACTTTCTCCTCAATCCGAGTTTCATCACCAGTAACAATATCCTAGAAATTTTCAACCACTAGTATTGTTCTTATTTGTCTTACATGGTGCAAAATTTGTACCCTTTAGCAACTGAGATTCTATGAGAAATATTTTTTATGTAGCCATGGCTAAGGTTCCTTATATCTCTTGAAATTTTCCTCTTTTCTATATACCACTAGTCATATATACCAAACCTTTCGATATACCCACCCTTCCTATATACCCATCAATACATGGAAGAAGCTAGTCCTCTTGATATGCATGGTCATACATGAGAGAGACCTTAAGATACATGAGAGATCAATATATGGTACCAATGTAGTACTAAAATGGATTAGTTCTATCAATGCTACTTGATTAAGGAAAAATCCACATACATGGGCGTAACTTCCCTATATGCTTGGATTTTCTCAATTTTAGGATTTATGCCTATTGATAGTAATGAATGGCGCAATGAATGGAGTGAAACAAAATATAAAAAAAATGTTTCATTATTCCTCCTTGATGATTTTTAGGGTCAATGCCTAGACACCATTATGAAAACTATATTAGGCTTTAGATGCAGTAACTTAATGTGACAACATTAGATATAAGCATAAGTCAAAGGCATTGTTTATACCAAACACTATGATTGTGCAAAGCACATTTTTTTAATATTTTAGTATAAATTATTTTTAATGCAAAAATTTGTTTGAAAAAAAAAGGTGTCGGTCACTATTGAAATGCACCTTTTACAATAAATTACAATCCTCACAAAAAGAAAAATCACGATGGACTACAGGATTTATTTTTAAAAATTATTCTCCTCTTTTCATTTCATGACTTAAAAAAATGCTCAATATAATGCATCTATATTTTATTTTGAAAAAACTACTATAGTTTAAATTTTAAAAATTTTAACTATAGGATTCTTTCACAAAATAACTTTCTTTTCTACTCCTTCAAAAAAAAAATTGTCCCCCATTTTTTACAACTTGCCTCCTTTTTAAATCCCTCTATGTAAATTGAACTTTTAACATTGGTTTCAAAATATTTATTCTTCTTTCCAAACAAATCTCCTTTGATGCTATTTATGACTTGAAAAAAATGCATTAATCAGGATGATACCTTGCAGTTAGGAATATAATAACATCCACTTTGATTTTGTTTCTTTGTGGGATTCAGTTGAAGGAATTTTCCCTATGATGATTATGATGAAACAAATGGCTACTCTTCCATTAAAAATAATTCAGTTTAGCTTTCCATTGGCCCATTAAAAATCATTCATTTAGATTCCTCTCATATTCCAATGTCTCGAACAAAATAACTTAAGTTTACATAATATTGTCTAGACATAGAATGTAACGAATTGCTAAACCACAATGAAGAATAATATTTGGAGGATGACAAACTAATATAGAGAAAATTATTTAATAGGATTTATAAAAATATGAATTTGAGGGCTTAGTTTTGTAAACAAATATCACCTATCGAGGTTTTGGACAATGACCATAGATGTTTATGTTGTGTAGATTGTGCAAGGTAAAAGAGTAAAGGAGGAAGATTATAAAAAAGAGCAGGAAAGGGCCAATTTTTCTAAAGGAATAATGAGGAATTGAATCAACAAATTCAAAAAACGTTCTTAAATTCTCTAAAGTAGTGCATGAGATCCATAATAGTGCAAAATAACTTATCAAGAGAACAAGAAAGTTGGAGCATAAATATGCTTACAAAATCGTAAATGAATTGTATAAATGTATTGAAAACAACTAATTTATGTCAGATAAAGCAAATTAAATACAAGGAATCATAAATCTAAGGACTAAATGCAAAAAATGTCAAACAAAACCCTAGTTGCTCTCGGTTAGAGTAGCCGGCTCTACTGGCCGCTATCAACATCGATGGTTGCACCTGCGGGCCGTTGTCAAAAATAGTGATCGTGGGACAAGGGCTCTGATCTCTAAATATTGGCCTGGTATCACTTAATTTTGCTCTAGAATTGATGTTCAATGGTTGCTTGTGTCTTTGCATACAGTTTTGTAATTGAATTCGGTGTCAATCCGTCTCAATTTGACTCTTGAACAACTAGGTTGATTTCAAGCTAGAGCATCCTCCATTAGTGGGCAAACATGTGTCATTCTGCAATTGGACAGGGCTCTGTTGCACCTTAAAGTGATGTTGATTCACTATTTGATTCATTAGAGCTCCGCTATGGCATCAACACATAAATTGGATAGGGTTTGCTATCAAATTTGGGGTCTTAAATAAACACCCAATCCCCTTGCCTTAGCTTCACAGGGAAGCCAATATCAAGAAGCAGTTATGTTCAGGTAACTGCTTCAGGTAGTTGAGAAGACGCGTACATAAGCTTATATCCTCCTAATCATCCAAGAATCAGTTGCACTCGATGGATTTCACTCGGCTTTGGTAGGTCAAGTTGATTACATAGTTAGCCACTATCGATAAGGGTGGCTATGGGCAAGTTTCCCATAGCCACTATTGACAGGCGCAGCTAGCTCTTAGCCACTCTGATTATCAGTAGCTATGATCACAACTACTATTGACATCAGTGGCTAGAGCTGCATAGGACTAGGCTACCCTAAATGAGTGGTTAGAACCACTATTGGGTCTTGGAAAGATCCAAGATCAATCATATGGTCTGCAAAGGTGCCCATATGAGTAGCCTCCTAAACATGATGTGTTTTAGGCGTCTAAAGACACCCCTTTTTGAGATGCATTGTGGGAAAACACAACATTGAGCGAAAATAGGTAACTTAAAGCTATATTATAGGTTTATTGATGTTTATTGATCTGGTCAACGTTAGATGTCCCAATCATGGAAAGGATGTGCATCTCAAAATCATTGCTTCCAACAAGTTAAGGAACTTGATTCAAGTACAACCTTTCACATCAAGCTTACTTGATCTTGGACATTGTTTAGTTCACGAAGAGGTAAGGCCTATGATCCTTCATGCTTCAAGAATGCCAAGAATTTGTTTAATTAATTTGCTTTTTTTCTACCCCAAGAAGGGGCATGATTGTCTTTGGTAATGATTCATAAGATGAACACAACTTACATGATTGAGTTTTCAATTGTTGATTTTGATTATGACTACCCCCTCAAGCAATAAGTCTATGAGGAAATGGATAAGTGATTAAAGCAATGAGTCACTTGACCAAGGTGACTGATTTGGATAGTTCAAGATGATTAAATTCATTACAGGGAAAGTCCTAGTTTAGCTATGATTTCAACCAATAATAGTAATTGTACAACTCTATCCCATGGAGTAGTATGGTTGCAATGGCCTTCTTAGGAAATTAAAATGATAGCAATTCAATTGAAGGCTTATGGTGAATCACTATGTTCGATGGTCTGCTAAAAATTTCATAGAGTAAATGAAATGAACGCCTCATTCTCGTGGAGCAGTCTGGCCACCATGGCCTTCTTAGGGATTGAAGTGAGGACATTTCAATTTGATGATGAATAGTTTAGTTCAAATGACCTTATGGTAATTTACTCATCTTGTCAAATTGCATGGAGTGTAAGTCACTGCAACCGCCAAGTGTATAGGGTAAATAACTCGATGCGAGGTGCATTTGAAATTTTGTTGTTATTTGGTTTTTTTGTTAATTTTATGTTTTATGATGATTTTGGACCTTCATAGAAGAAGTGAAATGCATGCCTCATTCCTCTGGAGCATTCCAAATGCCATGGTCTTATTGGGTATTAAAGTGAAGATATTTCAATTTATCCATAAAAATTTTGGTTCAAATGGCCTTATGGTAATTTACTCATCTTGCCAGATTGCATGGAGCACAAGTCACTGCAATTGCTAAGTGTATAGGGTAAATAACTCGATACGAGGTGCATTTGAAATTTTGTTGTTATTTGGTTTTTTTGTTAATTTTATGTTTTATGATGATTATGGATGTTGATAGGCTTAGTTGTCCATTATGAAACTCCTTATGGTGAGCAAATATATGCATTTATGACTTGTATGAAATGACCAAAGGTTTAGGCTTCTTTGGAGCTTTTGATATTGACCAAAGGATTAGGGTATCCTTTGGAGCCTTTTTGGATTGACCAAAGAACTAGGGCATATTTGGAGCCTTTTGGGATTTGACCAAAGGAAACTAGGCATATTTGAAGCATTTTGGGATTGACCAAAGGAAACTGGGCTTCTTTGGAGCCTTTTGGAATTGACCAAAGGAAACTGGCATCTTTAGAGCTTTTTGGGATTTGACCAAAGGACTAGGGCATCTTTGGATATTTTTGGGATTGCTTATGCAAGGGAAAGGGCTTAACCTTTGACAAATTGGTGCAACCTTTTGGAACCTAGCAATTAGTTATGATTATGCAAGGCAAAGGACTCAACCTTTGACAAAAGCATACAACCTTTTGAAACCTAGTATTGATTATGCGTATGCAAGGCAAAGGGATCAACCTTTGATAAAATGACACAACATTTTGGAACCTGGCAATTGATTATTAATTGATGATGGGATTGAATTATGTTGTTGATTAGGAAGGTGCGCTACCTTTATTTACCCCATGTTGCTTGATTGTTAAATTTTTTATTTAGGGGAAGTATAATACTGACAATGCCCCAATTGATGCTTAAAAATATTTGCGTGATTTGCAATTGTGCGATTTTGGACCATTATATACATTATGTGTTATGATTTATGAATGCATTAATGGATGTAATGCCTATATTATGATGTGATTATGTTATATGTATGCGATGTACTGATGACATGCAATAGCTTAGATGATAAATGTATGATTAGATGTGATGATCTAGATGTGCAGATGCGCTACTATGTATGCATATATGGATGTAATGATGTATGTTAGATGCATGTTTAGTTTGTTTCAATTGTTTATGCATTTAATATATGTTGATATGATATGGTAAAATGAAATTTATGTATAATGCATTAATGACATGAGGATTATCTAATGCAAATGAACCTGTATGCTTTAATCACTTAAAACATAAGGAATGAATTTAATGTGTTTAACAAACTAATGGATGACACCACATAATGTATGAAAATCATGAATGAAAATAATAATTCTTATCATAAGAATTGATCATTTAAGCATCCAAATATGAAATGAGATGATGTGAGATATATGGGTTTTCTCTATAAGCTTCTAAAAATTAAAAGATATGCACAAAATAGTCAGTGTCCATCTAAATATCATTGTTGATATCTATACGGTATCTATCCTATTTTATGAGAACCCCTTAGTAAACAAAAATTCATAAGGAAAAGTGTGTATAATTGATGAAGTGATTTGTTGCTATAAGGGAATTTTTGAGGTTTTCCGTGAGACTCAAACACCCTAGTTGATTAATCAAAAGTTGTATAATGACTATACAAGATTCCTAAAAGATATAAGCTTTTGTTAAGACGACCAAGATATTCATTATACCTATGTGTGCAAATGAATATATTAGATGAGACATAATACTACCTCATTTCCAGGTGGTATTTATTCAGCCCATTGTTGTAATGAGGATCACCATATGTTCATCATTATCCTAATTTTGGACGTAGTTGGATTAGACTACTAGATGATACAAGCCATCTAAAGCTAGATCATCTGTAAGTTGCTTAGAACTACCCTATTGCCAAGCGGGATTCATTCAGCCCATTGTTGTAATGGGGATCACTCGATGGCTTTTAAATACTGACCACTCTAGGGATTCAAGCTCATTACCCCCTTCTTTTATTCTTATTTATTGGGATGCTTTCTCATACTTAGTGATGAATATCACTGTTTATTTTGTATTTTGTTTTCTTTGAACAAGGGATTTGTTTAGTGATGAAAATCATTGTTTATTTTGCTTTTTGCTTTATTTTTGGATTTTGCTTATTTTGATGAAATTAAGGTATTTCTTGGGTAGGGGGGAGCTTGTCCTTTTGTCAATGATCAGCATCCTAGACCATGCACATCACATGATGAGCAAGTAAAAACCTTTCGCTTAAGGTGACCAGGATCACTTCATAGTATTTATCTTTTCCTTGTTCAAACCAGGATTGTTAATGTTTAAATTGTGATAGGATTTTGATATATGCAAGGTGTCATCAAAACTAGACCTTATCTCCTGAAAGTGAAGATAGCTTTCTACAAAATTTGATAAGATCACTATGTATGGCTGAATGACCGAAAAACCCTAATATATTCCTTATAGCAATAGGAAGGGGTTGTGTTGAAAAACACAATTACTCACAAGGGTGATGAATGATGATGATTTTGTGGATGCATGATTGGCAAACAAACGTGGTGTCATTTGTAGGATTGTAAACACAACCTATCCTAATACAATACAATTAAATGAATGCATATGCAAAATGTAAATGTAAAATGCAAATGTTCTTGTGTTTTTGAATGTTTTGCAATGTTTTTGAGTTTTTGATTTGTTTGGATTTTGATATTTTATGATTGTTTTTTAATTACATTACTTTTTTTATTTTTTTGGATTTTGATGCTTTATGATTTTTATTTGATTTTTGGATTTTATGTGGTAAGGTACAATGCCTTAGGTACCCACCCCCAGTGTGTGTGCCACTCAACAAAAGTGATGAATGTGTGATACCTTTAGAGTTCTCACCATGATTTGTTGGTTGTGATGTGGATGGTGGGGAAGGTATGCTACCTTTAGGACCCCTAGTGTGCATTTCGTCCACTACAATATAATCAACCTGTTTAGGAAGAGAAACGAAAATCAACTCTCCCTATTGATGCATGGAAATTTGTGAAGTGTCAGTGTCCTGAAGGGGTAATATCAATGACCCATATGGGATATGGTCTTCCTATCGATAAGGTCATGGAATATATGTTTAAATACATGACAATCGCTAACATCATGATTCCCCATTTAGTGATCGAGGTAAGCATGATCCTCCCTGTGAGTTTTGGACCTATACGAGTTGTGCGGGGATATGTTCGACTAGATGAATATCCTCATGTCTTGTAGCTTACGAAATATGGTGGACATAGATTCAATTAATGGTGTCCAAATATGTTGATTATGCTTTTGATGAGGAAGAGGGCACTAAGGCCTCATTTGATATGATGGCTAATTTTTGTGAAGGGGTTGAGCTATAGATATCTTGATTGTTTGCTTAGGTGACCCTTCTTATTTTTTTGGTGTAATATATGGATCACTGACTATGCTTATTTTTTGTTTAACAATCTAAAGTTGATCTATTTCAAGAATTTTATGTATCTTAGTTTTGAAACCATAACATGACTAAATGTCATGGCTATTTAGTCTATGATATACACAATATTTCTCCTCCTCATATCTTGGAGTTTCGAACAATTTGGATCTAACGAGTGAACCTCAGGCAAGGTGATGGTTTTTATGACATATAATCAATTGAACATAGCTATCATAGGTTTGGGTAATGGTGGATATATGCGAGGTTACTGGCGTAGCTAATTTGGTGCTTTCTCTTGTCGAAGCTTTTCTTGTGGTAGCACAGAGGGAGGTGAGGTTCGACCTTGAATGTGGGTTGCTTGTGGAGCTCTCAATTTGTGAGCTGATACATGATATATTGCAACACATCATGTTATTCATCTATTTGGATCTCTATTTGATACAGACGATTCAAAATGTTTTGTAAAACTGATAAGGATATCATGTGTATTATCATTGAAGAATTTGGATCATCACTGTCATCTGACGAAAGTGAAAGCATGGATGCCAAAGAGTCCTTGAGCAGTTGCAAATCATAGGTCTATTTTTTTAGTAGACATGAATGTTTCCTAATGATTCTTTTTAACCATTATACCCACATGTTCTAGTTTGTGATCCAGCTCATGTTGTTGTTTTGCTTTATATTTTTTACTCATGCCAATATGAGTACCCCTTGTCTGAGGTGAGGGAGGCACTATCTTTGTTCCTGATAAGGTGCCATGACAAAAGAATTAGGGGTGACAAATTTCAATGGTTTTGGGACCTTTGATGTGGTAGCAACATCTGATGGAATTATCCATTGTTTTGACTGATCCAGAGAAGCTTGGTTCTCTGTCTTAATGTTAACCATTCCCAAAAATCGTGAGAAGTTATTTTACCTTTTAGACAGGTTGTATATGGATCATCAACTTATTGAGGAATCTCTATATTGGTTGTGTTAACTAATATTTTCTCCTCATCCTTTGGTAAGTTGATGTCGTGATTTTTGCTGGTGGGAGTAGGCAACAATGGCTTATTGCAAGCTTTAGTCAAATATTTTTTAATTTCATCCAAATAAATGTCTTGAGGCTTGCATATCTCATGAGGTTCCTATGGTTCACTGATCGCTTTGTAATATTTGAAAGGTTCGGGATCAGTGTGGACCACATACACTTTTCCTTGATGTATGAATTTTAAGCTTTGGTGCACTATGGAAGGCATACATTCCATGTCCCTCATATATGGTTTACCTAATAATATGTTATATTACCTTTCACCCTCCAGGATATGACACAACGTAGGTATGGTCTTTATCCTAACCTAGATAGGTAGGATAATTGTGTCGATTTTCGAGGAAGTAGCATCATTGAAGGCTCTTAGTGTGAATGTTGAGTTTTTTATGTTTGAAGATGATAGATTTAGATGTTTCATGGCTACAACTGTGATGATGTTAGTAGATAACCTGGTGTTAATCAAGACTTGCTTGTATGGAATCTTAGTCATGCTTGCTATGATGTGCAATGGTGGATCGGGTTCATTCTTAAGGATTTGTTGAACCTCTTACCTATGAAATGTGATCATAGGATCTTTGTATGATTGGATGGAATCCAATGGTTGAAAGGATTTTAACACATAATCAACTTTGATTGCATGTTTTGGTGGTGCATATTAAATAAGATATTTTTTTATTCTCCCTGTTACATTTATCATGCCTATGAAGCCTTCGTCGGATGGGGCTATGTTCACCTCATTCATGTGTTCACCTAGATCTTGCTTGACCTCAATATTGGTTAAAGGATCATTGAATATATCATTTTTTTTCTTATTGACAACAAGGGGTTTGTCTGTCTATCTAGGAGAACAATTGTCTGAATTCCTAGGAGACAACTCTTGATGATGCGCAATGCACTTCGTATTGAGTTGTTGCCTATGTGTACTAGGTCTAGGTGCCTCTTCAGGAGTTTCCCTACGTGATTGATCTTCATGTAGCTTTTGTAAAAATATCCTATCTTCACGTTGTTTGTGCTCATATCATCTATGTCGGTGTAATCTCTGTTCTTTGGTGTACTCAAGGTTTAAGCATTCTTTCTCATGATGCAAATCCTCCCATTTGAGCTTGGAGTAGTTGCTATTTATGGCTAATAGTAGGCCTAGGCAATCGATATGTGCGATTCGTTATGTAAGGCTGATGGCTTTCCATCTTGCTATAGGGGATTTTAGCTATGTTAGTTCTTATCGTGTGTGTGGCAACTCTATCACCTTGGTGAGTGGATCCCCTATGTGAGGAAGTGACTTCGCAATGACTATCAGGGCATTGTGTGGGAATGATGATATCCTTAGGAGAATAGGGGATGCAATGACTATCAAGGCATCATGTAGGAATACTGATATCCTTAGGAGGATTAGCTTCATGATGACTATCAGGGTGTCATGCAGGAATGGTAAGATCCTCATATGGATTAGCTTCATGATGACTATCTAGGCATCGTGCGAGAATGGTGAGATCCTCATATGGATTAGCTTCACAATGACTATCAGGTTGTCATGTGATAATGGTAAGATCCCCATATGTATTAGCTTTACAATGGCTATCAGGTCATCGTATTATAATGGTAAGATCCTGATATGGATGAGCTTCACGATGACTATCAGGACATCGTGCGAGAATGGTAAGATCCCCATATGGATTAGCTTCATGATGACTATCAAGGAATCATGCGAGAATGGTAAGATCCCCATATGTATTAGCTTTGCGATGACTATCAGGGCATTGTGTAGGAATGGTAAGATCCCCATATGGATTGGCTTTACGATTACTATCAAGGCATCGTGCGAGAATGGTAGGATCCTCTTATAGATTAGCTTTACAATGACTATCAAGGCACCATGTAGGAATGGTGAGGTCTTCAAGCCTATAAAGGATCCGTTCAGAACCTCTCTGTAATTTTTTTCCTTTGCTAGCTCGTGATTGAGCTTGGCTATGCATAGTTTTCATGATGTGGTGACTAGGAAAATACTAAAGAAAACCCACACTAAAGAAAATTGACTTTTAAAAAATGTTATGGATGTTATATACCAAAAATATCAGTGCGACGAGCTGATCACAATGGGGTAGAACTCCAAAAAGTGACTTTCGGGTCAAAATTAGTATTTTTTGAATATTTGGCCAACCAGGGCTCGTAGAAAAATGACCAATTTGAGGAATTTTGGAAAAATATGGAGCTAGACCTCAAAAATGTTGTGAGAGGTGCACAAGTGGTTAACTAAGATAAAAAAACAAATTTGGTAATTTTTGGGGTTGTCTAGGGCTTTTTATGACTTTTTTAGTGCATATTTTTCCTATTTTTGGCCTAAAAAATTCTCAAAATTAGAGTAAATATAAATCCAACATAACATTTTTGTTATAGCTTCAATTTGCATGATTTTTTTTTATAATTTGGTCCTATATCAAATGGTAGGAACTTATATTGATTACCCAAACAATAAAGAAACACACAAAGTAGACAACATGATTATCTCTTTTAAATTTTGTTTGTGTTCCTAAAACTTGTTTCGTGTGTTTTGATTTGTTGTGAATACAATCTGAACTCTTATCATGTTTGAAGTAGTTGATGTAATTCTTATATTATTTAAATATTTTCACCTATATACTCACAATGAAAAATTCGGTGATGAAGTCCAAACTTTCTACCCACCAAGATATGGAGATGAAGCTCATATCCGATCAAGGAGCATATGTACTACCAACCCTCACCCAGCACACTGTAGTTAGCTATACACACTTCTAAGAGAAGTGCATGCTATTTTCTACAGATAGGACAGTTCTTGGGTTGTCCTTGGCCATGGACAGGTGCAAAATAAAATTCTCAATCAACAAGCCAACCAAGTGGTAATGACATCCACTATTGGTCTTGATAAATCGGTTGGATATGACACCCAACTCAATTGATGTTTACTTGAGTCGTGGTGTGTGGTGTGTGGTGTGTGGTGTGTGGTGTGTTAATTTTAATTTGCATGGAAAGAAATATGCATCACATAGCATTCTATGATATTTTTACTATATGCGTAAAAGTATGTTTTATTTTCAAAAATACAATATGGAAAGGTATTTAAAATTCGAAGAATACAATGTAAATTAAAAATGATTTAGCCTTTGAGCAGGCTTCAAGCATGCACACTTAACAAACAATTTAAATAGGGATCGCTTTTGTGTACAATAGGCAATAGAATTAGTCGTTGTACATAGTAGCAGCTAAACTTCTAGCCACTAGCTTTTGGGATGGCTAACATCACAGGTTGTTGTTTTGAGCAGCGACTAGCAACAAACACAGGGGTTTCATTGATTTTCCTTATAATTTATCTATGTTTTGTAATTAAATCTACAATTTATTTTTGGAAAACACAGAGAAGATAGAAAATCAGAAAACATAATGATAAAATCACTTACCTGTGAATCCTCATCCAAAGAAGAAATAGGCTACAAACTATTTTGTTGTATTTTCCCCTAGTCATTATCGATCAAGGTGATTGCGATGCTAGCTACTGAAACCGATGGTGGTTGAGACTACTAGCCACTATCTCTCGAAGTGGCTATGCTTGTATTAAGTAAAAATATTGATTTATCAATTAATAGCAAAAAAAATAGGGCGTTTCCATCGTGATCGCCACTTGTAAAGCTCTAGAAAGCATACATCTAAGCTAATTGCAACATGATAACAAATTTAAATCAATGAAACATGTATAACCAAATGAATTGAAAAAAATAAATGCATTCTTTGTATTAATCAATTTGAAAGCCTAGTTACATATTCATCCCTCTTAGGGATACCAAATTTGATACATGATTGCAATCATTTTTTAGGCCCAAAACGGGGGTGATGTATTCTACAAGCTCTCTAGATCTCCATCAATTTGATTATGAAAGATTTATCAAGCCACATCCACTTATTGATGTTAAGATATTGAATCTTGATAATATTTGATCCTTGAATATTCCTATCACCTGCACACAAAGAAACTAAAATTTATTAGTAGCATTGTAAGCCTCTCAAAATGAGACTAGTTTCTTGAAATATGCAAATAAGGAAAGCAATGCATGAAATACATGAAAGAGCATAAATATGCTTACAAAACTATAAATGAACCGTACAAATGTATTGAAAACAATTAATCTATGTCAAATAAAGCAAATTAAATGCAAGGAATCAGAAATATAAGGACTAAATGCAAAAAAATTCAAACCAGATCCTAACTGCTATCGATTAGAGCAACTGGCTCTATTAGCCATTATCAATATCAGTGGATACGCTTGTAGGCCACTATAAAAAATAGCGGTCATGAGATGATGGATCTTCTCTTTAAATCTTGTCTTAGTATCATTCGATTTTGCTATGAAATTGATGTTCAAGGGTTGCTTGTATCTTTGCACATGGTTTGTGGTTGAATTTTATGTCAATCCATCTCGATTTGACTCTTGAACAACTAGGTTGATTTCAAGCTAGGGCATCCTCCATTAGTGGGCAAACATGTATCATTCTACAATTGGATAGGGTTTTGTTGTACCTCAAAGGGATGTTGATTCACTCTTCAATCCGGTAGAGCTCCGCTATGGCATAAGCACATGAATTGGACAGGGTTTTCTATCAAAATTTGGGGTCTTAAATAGACACCCAATCCCCTTGCCTTAGATTCATAGGGAATTCAAGATCAAGAAGTAATTACATTCATGTTGTTAAAAATATACATCCATAAGCTTCTATCCTCCTAACCATCCAAGAATCAGTCGCACTCAATGGATTTCACTCGGCTTTGGTAGGTCGAGTTGGTTACAAAGTTAGCTGCTATTGATAGGGGCAGCTATGGGCAAGTTGCCCATAGCTGCTATCGATAGGCATGACTAGATCCTAGCCACTCTAATCGTTAGTGGCTAAAATTGCATCTGCTATTGACATCAGCGACTAGAGCTGCATAGACTAGGCTGACCTAAATGAGTGGTTAGAACCACTATTGGGTCTTGGAAAGATCCAATATCAATCATATGGTCTTCAAAGATGCCCATATGAGTATCCTCCTAAACATGATATATTTTAGGTGTCTGCAACAATAAATTACCTAACAAACCAACAAGTTTTACTATTAATCATAGAATATTTAATTTCAATGCAATGTAGCTTATTAGACTATGAATTCTAGAACAAGTGAATGAGCACAAGAATAAATTTAGAATTTAGAGTAAACACTATGAGCATTCAATAGGCTAAAATTAGAAATAAGTAGTCCTCCATACATACATGTTTTGCAAATGAATTGTACCAAATGCCAAACAACAATCTCTTTTGTATTAAGATGCAAATATTTCGTTCTTACATGTGAATTGTAAAAGCCTAAGAGCTAACCATTTTTCCTTCTACATCTTCGTATTTATATATTTTTTACAAATTATTTTGGTTAAAAAGAAACATCATTGCCTTAGAAATAAATTATTGTTATGTCAGAGTCTACCAACTTCTTAAACTACATAAAGGGATGGTTGCTCCAACTACCTGATCGTGGTTTGCTGATGTGGCTGAGATCTATGTCTTCTCAAGTTATGATCACATTGTTGCTTCCATCTAGTCCATCAATTTCTACTGATGCTTTCATTTCAACCACCCTGTCATCTACATGATGGCTTATGTCATTAAGATCATATGACAAGAAATCCTACCCAATAAGCATTGTGGGATGAAGACCCTTTTCATGTTGAAATGTGGTTGGTAAATATTTTACATGCATATCTTCTCCAAAGGGTGACACATATTCAGCAACATAACGAGTTTTGACTATGTACATTTCTCCTAGCAACTTTAGTACTTAGTCAAATGCAATCAGATGATATATGATATAGGGATGGATATTTGGTACCCCATCGGGCTCCAACCAAGTACAAATATTTTGGCATTATTCATACTTAACCATTTTATCCATTTTTTTCCTATCTACTTATGGTTCCAAGATGAATATTTGGTACCTCGATACCCCAATTGAGTACAAATATTTTGACAACTTCAGCACTTGGCCATTTTACAATCTAGAAACCTCTTATAGTGGGTCAAATATTTGGCACCCCACCGAGCTCCAGTTGGGTTAAAATATTTTGAAGCTCTCCAAAATTAGCCATTTTCTCCATTTTTACTTTGACAATGTGACAAATCTTTGGTACCTTGTCAGGCTTCGGCTAGGTGCAAATGTTCCAACATCCTCTATACTTAGACATTTTCCTACTCCTACATGTACCAAAGTTTTGGGACTCCAACAAGCTTCGATTGAGTACAAATATTTCATAACCTTGGACACTTAACCAGTTTTTCCATCGTGAGTGTACTGGAGTTTTTGGAATCTCATGGGTTTCAATCGTGTACATCTCTTCAAGGGCTTCCAACACTTAGCCAACTTTTTTGGAGTTTTTCTTCTAGCAATATGACCAATAGTTACCTTTTGGCAATCTTACCAAGAGTACATTTCGATAATATGGCTAAGCATGCACTTCTAGGTACTCCATTCGAGCATGACTATTTTAGATGTTTCATGCCTTAGCTAATTTCATGTTTAATCATATTTTGGCATCCTGGTGAATATTGGTAAACCTCTGGGTTGCATTTGTTTCTCTCTTTAGGAAACAATGTGGACCTTCATCTATGTTCTAAACTCCAGTCAAGCATGGATGCTTCAAAAAGCTCAAAGGCTAACTTCTTCACTCATTTTTCACTTTTCTTCACTTTTGATAGGGCTTTTGGGCTGGAACTTTTAGTCCTTGCATCTTCATTTAGATAGGACTGACAAAACCTTTAGTGATATCCAATTGTATTTCAAACAAAAAATAAAATAAGTAATTTCTAATAGCTCAGTGAATCCAACAAGTCCTTATCAAGTTATATATAGTAGGACCTTTCCGCTACCTTTCCCTTTTCCACTTAACTTGGTTGACCAGACCTAACATTTTGAGTTAAAGATGGTATATTTTAAAGGTCTTTCTACCCACCACTTTCCAACGTCGATGGCATATTTTAAAATTCTTTTTTGCATTGGTGGCATATGGGTCCAAGGTCGATGGCATAAAGGTCCAATATCGATGGCATAAGGGTCTTAAAGGAGGGGGATATAACTTTAGTAGGTTCAATGAATTATATCATATCATGTATATAATAGATAGGCTGATAGGCTTCAACTAGACTTTGTTCAATGTCTACTCTGATCATGCTTGGTTATATGCCCTACAATATTTAGGGGCCCCTACCCATATAACTATAATGGATTTAGAATGGATTTGATTTGGGACCATATACCATGGATCGCACCCTGATCGAATGAATCTCTAGTCCATAAAGTGTCCTTCAGCTGCATGGAGATAACATCTGATCGTAGAAATGACCCCTCCCATTTTGCATGAATAAATGAATGACCAATCCCTTTTTGTTCACATGAATGACCTCTCCCTACTGCAATTAGGAGTTTTATGACTTGACCATTGGAATATCCATTGGGTCATTTCCAACAGCTTGTTGGTCATGACCAATGGATATTCCAATTGCATGGCATGGACACTGAATGAATGTTCCAATATCACAACATAGATATAGCATGGATACAGAATGATATAGATGTTCCAACAACATAGCATAGTAACAAAATGAATATTCCAAAAACAAGGTATAGACACAAACAACTTTATTCTAATTGTTGAGTTTAATAAAGGTACTAGCATGGGTATGGGATTGATTTTCCCAACATGAAATTTTCTAAAGAGGAGAAGAAGAATGATTAGATACCTATTTTTATGTTATTCTAAACCATAAAATGGTATTTAGTAGTTCCTCTAGAGGTTGGGAAGAATAGCAGGGCTCGTTCGTTGCTTTTTCTTATCCCCCTCTACCCATATAGTTGGGCTACGCATGGAGAATATCCAAGTGGTAAGGCATTGATTCCTGCATACAAAGGTTCGAATTCCAACCATATCTATGTTTGAGGTTTTCCCTTTCCAGAATGGCTCTTCTTCAGATCAAGAGCAAAATAACATGACTATTAGATAAAGGATTTTTTCTATTGAATGAAGAATCACCCAATCCTCTCCCTACTAGTCGAGTGCTCTTCCTCTCCTGGTTGAACCCTTTGGTCAATCTTCTTCAAACCCTTTAAGTACTCACTTGATTGATAGGGATGGTATTGGCTATTATAGAATTCAGGAGTTTAAGCATCTATTCATTTAGAAGTGTAGCATTGAAGGGCATTTTGCATTAGCATAATGGTTCAGTGAGTAAACAATGCATAATAGGTCAGTAAGTGAATGGGAACATCATCTCAAACATATCTAAATTAGTATCTCTAGCGAAATCTCTGATACAAAATCTCATAATATTACGTATCTCATCATATTACATATATAATCTCTATTGAAGTTGTTCGAGAAAGGGAAAAGAGATTATAGAATATAGCTAAACCATGAAATTGAACCTCACTTTGATCTAAAATGTAGGAGGAGTTGGGTACTATAATTTATTGATCACCAACCCATGATCTAAAGACTGAAAATTTTAAGGATTACCTATTGATCATCCCTCCTCTTTAATGGGGGGGGTGGTGACTCCCTATTGATCAAATTTGTGAATCCATTTTTTGTTAAAGAAGAGGAACACCCGTTTGAACCCAGGTTTTTATACACTTTTTCCTTGATAAAAAAAAAACTTACTTATTAGATTAGATATTATTTCTATTTCCTATTCTTTCCAAATGAATCATGTAAAACAAATGGGGTTGTAGTTCATGTTGCCAAGCAATGTCTGAGTGTTCATCCTTGGTCTACCAATATGTGATGGATGGACATAGGACTTAGTTAGATATTGGTAGTAAATCAAACTAGAAGAGAAGTGATTGGTGTCACACTCAGAACCAGTTAACTTGAGTGAGGTGGGAACCCCTACTCTCTATAGGTAGCCCTACTCTCTATAGGGGTGCGTGTAGAGAGATTGATGAGTTTTTTATGTAGTATGGATCAAAGACGAAGATCTACGAAGTGCTTCGTATTTGAGATCTGAGCGAGCATTCTATGGGAATTGGTGAACTACACATATATATGTACATGTGGGGTAAAGGGCTTGTTGTGGGTTTTTCCTGCGTCATTGGTATAAGATGTCATGCTACAGAAAAACCTACTGCCAATGAGCAACTACAGGCTTTGGTCGATCTACCTCTTTAACCTGGGAATAGAGTTCTTCAATATTTTCTAAATAGACCAGGTATTATAAGGATACCCTTGAGGTGAACTTAAAGTTTTTAACATTTTATGTTCATGCTCTTCCAGATTTATGATGGTGAATTAAATATTTTACAAATTTTGACCGAACTAAAATAATAATAGTTCAATTATGGCTTATGTATGACTGATGCCTTAATCCTTTGGGCTATTATAGCAAGATTTAATAATAATTCAATAAAAATAGAGAGAATGGGGAAAGATATAATCGATGCAATTACACTCATTCGAATATCATAATAAACATAATAGTTGACCAATGAAAGAAAACATTCACTATGTGTTCAAACAATGTAACCCATAATGAAGATACACACAAGACTGAAGATAAGAAAATAATAGAAAAGAAACCCAAAATTATATTTATGTTTGGAAGATTATTACATGAAGATTTGGCTTGCAATATCCATTGAACTCTTGAAATAGCAATACAATAAAGATCCTCGTTCAAATATCATAACAAGGACCTTTCACTCTTTCATTCGAATATCGCAACACTCGAGTCTCTAGACCTCTGGCTCAATAATATAGAAATAATCTCAACTTCTTGGGCACTTTCCTATCATAGAAAATGGAAGAATAAGAGATGAAAAAATAAGAAGAAATACAAATGGGATACAACAGCAAAGAACGGGCACTCGAGTATACCTCTTAGTAAAAATATGCTATGTCAAAGCTCGATCATTATTCTGGCTATAGACGTCCTTTTTATAGTTGTGGAAACTCTGTAACTACCTGAACTTCTTTCATCTAGACTATCTACTTGGTACCATCTCCTACATTGTCATTGGTTGGGTGTACAGTTTGTTATTTTAACTGCCTCAAATAATATGTCATCAAAATTGGTTGAAGCCTTGCCTAGTTGTCATTTATCTTCTCTTTCACTACTGTGTGGCTTTATTTGTTTATTCTGAAGTGAGCTCCCAAGTATCTTCTCGTATATTTTTCACTGTGGCCTGATGTGTCACAACTGCATGCCTTGACCTCTTTGACTGAGAAGGTTACTAGAATTTAGATGTATTATATTGCAGTGGGGTCTTTCTTAAACTACATGAAGCTTACCTTGGGATGCAAAAACTTTTTGTATCATACCCCCCGTGATAGCAGTGAAGAGCAAGGAATTGGAAGTACACAAGTTAAGGAAACCACCAACAACACGATGCTTCTATAACTATACTCCATTGGGTGATAATATTTTAACTATATTCCATTGGGACGTGAGAGCTCTCTATAGATGATCTTCCATTTTGTGCATCTTGTTTCTTCTACAACTGGTGACACAATACTTCTTAAAATGTAGAACTCTCTTTCTATAGCTCGCTAACAATACACTTTGATCCATATCTAAAATATAGCTTAGACTTTAGAATGGGTGTCATTCTATATAAAGGATGAGTTGATGTGGATTATTCCATCATTTGACGATAAATGAACAAGTCTTGATACAAAAATGATTCAGTTTGCTTCAACATGATGATTTTACCTTAATCAGATCGCTCGTTATCATCATGTGATTTACGAGCTATCCTTCACTTGTTCAATGTATGAGGACTCGTCTCCTTCTACTATCTTTGTTCGTGTAGTACGAAGAGTTAAAATATTTTAACTTGGCCAAACCTATCCATTAATCAATTTAATTATTTTATCTCGCCACCCCACTCTTTGTTAATGAATCATCCTATCATGGTTTATTTCCCTCTTCAATGATTATTGCATAATCTGGATGTAGGAATTTGGAGTAGAGTCTACACTCATGTGACCTTTCAATCGGCCTTAAGTTGTATTAATCGTGGTTGCTTCTAACGTAACATAGATCTTCTTTGGGTTATATATCCCTCAAGTGCACGTGCCATTGATTGGTCGATACGTGTCACTTGGTACCATATTACGTAGGTACTTGTGACTACTGATCATTGTTCGAACAAAAGATGATTTTTCATTTGCTCCAATTTTAACATTTTTTATTGATCCTTTTGGTGATAGGGATATTATTATGTTTGGTCGAGACTCGATCGATAGATTTGGAGTGTTCCCCCTTCTATCGATTGGTTCTCACTGATTATGTGTTTTTGGCCATGGATCCCTTTGATTTTGCACGAATGAAGATTTTAACTCTTGGATGCCATTATGTGACCAAATGGCTTAGGGTACTTTCGTATGCAATGCATTTAAAAATCTCGTGCTAGCTTTTATCAAGGGGTCAAAAATAATAATAAAACATTATGCATACAAATTTAAATGATGGTGTACCTTAATGTTCACTAAATTTACCTTTATTTGGCTTAGTTAATTTGCACCGCTGATTTCATTCAACCAGTGATATTTCGATGGTTAAGATTTGTTCGATCGTTGATATTTAGTGTTCATCTTCTTTCGGCTAAAAACATTTAATGGTTGTGCTTTAACCACATCATTACTTGGGTCGGTTGATCCTCATAGTTGTTTAGATGACACTGCTATTCTTTGATAGAATGATATTTTTTCTTGGGGCTAGCAACCGATTTGTGTTATTCATCAACCAATCGATTCGTTAACTGCTTGACTTTCGACTGACCCTTTACTTATTTTGTCCGACAGTGTAATTTTCATCAGGCAAAAATACTTTATGTTCAATTGACCAAGTTTTCAGCTAGTTTTTTACTGTGATCGGCCAAAAAATTATCATTACCTTTTTGGTCCGTCAATTGGCTACGGTTCATTTCTTATTGGCCAAACATTTTCTACCTTCAGCTATTGTTTTTTGCTCATCAGTCGAAAGATTAATTTGATCGATCGATGATTTCAATAGGTTGACCTTTCATTTTAGCCGATCAAAAACTTTCGATGATAATTTTCTCTCTGTCGGGCGATTTATGATTTTTGTTTTCCTTTCGACTGTTCGAATGAGTGGTCGACCAAAGTTTCCTTATCGATAGCCAAAAATTTTCTTTGCTTTTAAAATTTTGTCGACTCATTTGTTACGGTCATCGGCCAAAAACTTTCTTTACCTTGGCACAAATGATTATTGGTCGACCAATATTTATTTACTTTCGACCAAAAATATTTTTTCTCAGTCTTCGATGATTTTTGATTTCGACAATGATTCTTTGATAGTTAGCCAAAGCAAGAATTGCACTCTTTTTCTATTTGGTCGATTGGGTCAAAAAGTTGTGATCCTTTGTAAAAAGTAAATGGGGGAAACGCTTAAGTTTTTAATAAAAGAAATAAATTAAACTAATTAAGGGTGAGAGGAAAAATGAGGTACCTTAGGCATTTTGAAGGTGTCGGTTAAAGATAGTATAATAGGAAAACAGTTTGAGATAATTAATTACTTAAATTTTGAATTTCTTATCAACATCTCACAAAACATGGACCTCGTTCAAGACCTTCAAAAATTTTAAATTATGGGTACATTCATGTTGTATTAATTTTGGCTACAACATAGGATCTAATTGGGACAAATGGTGAAAACATGAGGCATTTGAGAACTCTAGAATATCTAGTTATTGAAAAGGCTTTAGGAGAAAGAACTTTTACCTTTATTTACCAGGTGAAAATTGTAAAAATAGAATAACAAATAAAGCATTCAACCAATCTAAAAAGAGAAACCTTTAAGCAAATAAAATCGAAGATTATGGTTTTAAAAGCAAATGAACTTTTCACTCCTAAAAGTTAGATGTTCTAGCAATATATTTAAGGTGATTTTGAACAAAATAAATCAGATTTAACTACCACATCAAACCTGGGCTCAAAGTGTGTGTTTGTGTGTCCTTTTATTACTTTCTCAGATCAGATAGATTTTTTATCATCTTGGAAGAAGTTAGGCATATTAATGATTTCACTCTTTCAAATATATTTTCCTTGTCATTGCTCCACTTCCATTCAAGCATGTATAGCTTTGCTGGAGGTGACCTTAATACTTTGGACTTGCTCTACTACCATACAAGCGTCTATAGCCTGATAAAGGTTATCCAAATAGCCCTAAGCACTTGTTCAATTTGTATTATTGAGATTTTTTTTAGTTTAGAAAAAATTGATAAATTACAAAGTATTTCAGATTGTGCTTTCTAGATTAAATATCTATAAGGCTATAGTATTGAATGAATTTGTTACCAAGGTTGATTAGATTTCCTTATTTCTAGAATTACTTTTGAGGTCGTGATAATGTATGGCTTTGGCTTGATGTGTTAGCACTCCCATACTTCATTTGTTATATTCTAGGCCTCAAATATGCTTACTAAAATTCTCACTTTCTGAGTTGCCATATCATTTGTGCTCAATCCCATATTCTCCTTTTTTAATAGACCAAAGATAAATCTCTCACAAACAAGCAAAAACATAACATGAATACTTAAAAAAGTCTAGAATCACTTAATATATAAGCAAATGAACCTAGCTTAGAAAGGAAAAATGAACTAACAGAAAACACATATTCTTTTTTTTTACTTTTTAAAATTTTATATTCTTTTTTATTATTTTTTGGTTCCCTAGTAGGGGTGGTATAACTGTAGGTGTTAGCCGTTTATTGGTATTTCCATGAGATCACCCTATAAGGTTTGCAACCTATAAGTATTTGGACTAAAGATCTGAATTATTTGATAAGGACCTACCCATATGGGTTCAAGATTTCCTCTTTTCCCATGCTTTTAATTTTTGGGTTCCCAATATAGAACTATGTCTCCTTCAAAGAATGGAGTTCCTTTGGCTTTCATGTTAAAGAGTTGCATGGTTTTCTGAGTTTGCTCAAATATCTTATCGAGTGCATTTCTTCTTTCTTCTTGTAAATGTGCAATTCGGTCTAATCTCCTCTATAGGGCATCGGGGTTTTCATGATCTTGTAGTAATAAGGATAGTGTTATGCTTTATGTACGAGGATTCAACAGGGCTTTTTCTCCAAATACCATCTCATAAGGAGTTTTTCCTATGTTTCTTTTAACAGACAATCTATCTACCCATAAGGCAAATTTTAACTCATTGTCCCATCCCTTTTTATTCTTACCAAGTGATATTTTAATTATGGTAATCAAATTTTTATTTGATGACTCAGCAAGACCATTTCCTTGAGGATAATAGTTAGCTGAATGAGAAAGTTCAATCCCATATTTTGTACAAAATTTTATCATTTCAAAAGAGATAAAATACTTTCCATTGTCTATCACCAACTTCTTTGGGACTCCAAATCTGGTTAAGATGTTTTCCTCTAAGAAATCAATAACTACTTTAGTGGTTGAGTTTCTTAGAGAAGTTGCTTCCACCCACTTAGTGAAATAATCTATTATCGTGATAATCCAATTATATCGACTTGAGGAGTTTGGTTTTATTTCTCCAATGAGATCAATTCCTTACTATGTGAAGGGTGCTTCTATGATTACGGGTTGGAGAGGTATTATTGTTAACTTTTTCTTCCTTGCAAACACTTGATAGTTATGGTAGCTCCTTACATATTTATGATAATCTTTAAATAAGACAAGTCAATAATAACCTACTCTCGTAATCTTATTTGCAGTTTCTTTTTGGGTAAAGTAACCTCCAAAGAATCCATAATGAAATTATTCTATCACTTTTGATGTCTCTTTTTAGAATAAGCACAACAATAATACACCATCTGGATGTTTCCAATAGAGTTTACCTTCTTGGGTGTAATATTTCTATGCCTGCTATTTTACTAACCTTATTTTATTTGTTGATATACCTTTGGGGAAAGACATGGTTTAGATATATAATAGGTTATCATCATACCATTTGCATTCAACATTATTTTTCCTTCTCATATTATGCATTTCATCAACTGTAGCAATGTGTTGTGTGTCTTCCCCTTCTTTGTTAGCAAAATTTTTAGCTAGACCTTGTCCTATGATTATTTTCACAACCTTGAATTCTACATCATATTGCAATAATTTTACCATCCACCTGGCAAGGCTGCCTATTGGTTCAGGTTGGATAAAAACATCTTTTATAGCAGTGAAATAAACAGCATACAACCTTGTTGGAACCAAAAATACATTTAAAATATTATAGTGCTTGAATCACAGCATAAGCTTATTTTTTAATATTCTTGAATTTTATCTGAGCTCCCTTGAGTCTTGTACTCATGAAGGCTATGGGTCTTTCATTTCCTTTATCATCCATTTGAGAAAGTACTGCAACAATGGTATGATCAGAAGCAAATGAATATATGTTAAAATTCTTCGAGTAGTGAGGGCAATTCAAGACTGGGGCAGTGGTGATATCATTTTTAATTTTTTTAGAAGATTCAATATTTTCTTCTATCCCTTTGATGTCAGCATTCTTTTTAATCATGTTATTGATAGGCTAAGCTATTTCAGGAAAAATTGGGACAAACCTTCTTACAAAATTAATCTTACCAAAGAATTATTTGACTCTTTTTATATTTTTAGAGGGGGGGGTATCTTGGCAATAACTTCTACTCTTGATGGATCAATACTAATTCATTTTTTAGAAACCATGTGACCAAGTACTTTTCCTTGTGTTGCTCCAAATACACACTTCTTTAAATTCAAGGATATTCCAAATATTTAAATCTGGCAAAAATTGTGGCTAAATATTCAAAGTGGTCTTCAAGATTTTTTGAAAACATTGTTGTGTCATCCAAATAGACAACTACTATTTTGAACATTAGTCCCTTGACGGAAATTTCCATGGCCCTTTGGAAGGTTTCTCCTGCATTCATTAATCCAAATGACATTCTCAAATATTCAAAGGTACCCCAGGGGGTAGTGAAAGTAGTTTTATATTTATCTTCAAGATTTACCTGAATTTGATTATATCCTGAGAATCCATCTAGTAATGACATTATGGATGAGTCTACTACAGCCTGTAGCAGTTTTTCCATGTTAGGTAAGGAATAATTATCCTTGAGATAACTTTTATTCAGATTTCGAAAATCAACACAGAGTCTGATCTCTCCATTTTTCTTCCTCACTAGTACTAATTTTTCTATCTAGGAAGAAAATCTTACTTTTCTAACTATTTTGGCATCTAAAAATTTTTGAACTTCTTTTTGCATAACTAGATGCAATATGGGATTGAATTTTCTTTGTTTTTTCTTGAAAGGTTTAGTATCCTCCTTGAGGGGAATGATGTGAGTCATGACATTAGTTTTAAAATTTTCAGGTCTTCATAACTCCAAGCAAAAGATTCTTTATTTTCTTTAGAAAGCTGATGTACTATTCTTTCTCTTTTTCTAGTAAAGCCTTATCAATATTAACAAATCTAGGATCCTCTTTCGTTCCAATGTTCACATCATCGACTTTTGTTTCTTTGAGGAGTGGTTTGTAGGCTTTATAAAAATCATCAAATAAGCTTTCCAAAGAAACTAACCCCTTAGGAATTCTATTGGTTTTGAGTTGAATTACTTCAAGTAGCTCTCCAATTATATGTTTCAATTTTTCTTCATCCTCCTCTTCACATATAACATTTGAGTACATATTCTGTAGGATCATGAAATCCCTAATATCCACATCATCTTGAAATACTTGTAGATATAAAACATTATCAGACATAGAAGGTTTGTATATAGATATGATTGGAAATATATCCATATACTCAGTGTCAATTTCTGTACAGTATGCACCTGAAGCATTGATGGCCAATAGGTCTGCAGTATGATTCTTTTCTCTAGAAATGTAAGAGATGTTAAAATCCAAGAATTTATCAATTTTAGCTAATACTACAGATTTATATTATTTTAATCTAAGATGTTTTGTTTGATACTTGCCTTTAACTTGTTGGATAATCAATTCAGCATCCCCAATCATAGTTAAGAAATTTATGCCTAGTTCTTTGGATTTTCTCGAGCCTAACAGTAAAGCTTCATACTTAGCAACATTACTGGTGCATGGGAATTCTAATCTGTAAGGGATTCCAAGATATTTTCCCTTTATATATTTTAAATTCACACTAGCACTTGCTCCTGTTTGGGACTTAGCCCCATAAAAGGACATGGTCCACATTTCCTAGGTAATAACTCTGTCAGATTTTTCATCTATTAGTTCTCAAGTTTCAAGGTCCATATCTTTTGCATCAGGGACTTCTACTAGGAAAGGATTATGCCAAACTAAGTACACTCCTCTTTCTTTCTCTTCTACAAAATTAACCAAATTAATCATAGTGTCATCTGGTCTTACCAATTCCACTGAATACTTGTTAGATGGTTATCTTCTTAAAGTCACATTTTCTCTTCCTGAAATAGAGATTGTGGCATAAGACCAGTCCAGTTGTATGGATCCATCTAGCTTTTCTACCTAATGTCTACTTAACAACAATGAGAAGAAACGGTCTACATAAACTACTACAACGTCCATCACTATACCCTTATTAGGATGTTGATCTAAGAAGACTAACAAGCCAGTGATAATTCCTACACAGGGTTTTATCTACTGTCCATTACTAACATAGGAGGGGACTCCCTAGTATGAATTAACCCTAGTTAGTCTACTATCTATTTGGGCATGATGTTATGGGATGCACCACCATCTAGCATGCAGTTGTGAATGACATAAATTTCTCCTTCATCTAAATTATATCTGAGTGACACATAAATTGGTCTGATAGACGAGGGTGTTCTAGTCTCATGGTTAGATGGCTTGACTGTATTGTAGGACTGAGTTCGTTTTTGTTTGATTAGACCAAAAGCCTTACAAACTTATTCTCTGTACTTTTGAATATTCATTAACTCACCAAAGGTAATGTTAACTTTCTATTTACTCAGCTCAAAACCAACATCAAATTCCATCTTCTTAACATCTAATGTTTTGGTACATTCCTCATTTGTTGATGACTCATTCATTTCTACATTTGCATGAGTAGTTTTTTTAACTTTTTTCTGTTTTTTCTTTTTGTACCTTATTAGTTACAATAGGTTGTTCTCTAGTCTCCTTATTTGAGATTTTATCATTTTATTAGGAACAGTATTATTTCTTAGATTTAAAGCATGGGCTTCAACCTCTTCCATCCCTTGAGCTATTGGGATTACCTTCCCTTGCTTCATTTTATCATATCTAGTTTCTTGTCCTCTTTGTAGGATTTTTGTATTTTTTGCAACTAGGATTTTTGGGTGGTGATTTGAAGCATATGAATCTATATCTTCCTCAAAAAACCTTTCTCTAGACTCATCTTCAAAATTCCAGCATGCATTAATTTTGATATCCTCTTCGAATTCCTCATCTAAGTTCATAGGATAATGGATCCTAGATATATACCATAGCAATATAGGTTATGAGGGGCTTCACAAGCTGAACAGTAATAGGGGATTTTTTTTTCTAAATTGATAGTGGGTATAGGATTTGGAACCAAGTCCAAGTCCTTCTTTATTTTATTTTCTTCCAGTTATTCCCATTATTTCTATTTCTCTCATGAGGATTTTTGTTACTCCAATTTCTATTAAAATTTCTCCTAAATGGTGGCCTATTGTTAGCTTATTGTTTTTCAACCTGAGGGTGAGAAGATTCACCATTGCTTTATTTATTTCCTTATATTATGGCTAATCTATTGTTCATTGTGTTAAACATTTTTATCATTTGATTACCTAGTTTCTCCATGGGGTCATGTTCAGTTCTCTTCTGTAGGTTGAATCCTACCTTCTTAGGTTTCCTATTAGGATGATTATCTTCTAGAGAATATGGTTTTATTTTTCCACTGTCTAACATATTCCTTTCAATATCTATCACCTTCTCCATACATTCATCTATTGTATTAACATGTTCTTGTCTTAACTCATAGTTAAACTCTCCTAGGAAGGCATTTTTGTAAAAATAGATTGATTATATGTTGTTTGGTCATAGAGCAATGGGAATATTATTCCTGGATTTAGAAAACCTTCTATTAAAATCACTCACTGATTCATTTTCTCTCTTTTTCATTGTTGCCAGGTCTGTTAACAACGATTGTTCATTTTTTCTCTCACCAAATTTCTTTAGAAAGATAGTTTTCATTTTAGTGAAATTGGAAATATCATTATTGGTAAGGGTGTTAAACCATTCTCTAGCATCCTTCTCTAAGGTTTGAAGGAATAGTCTCAACACTATATCTTTGTGTTCTACTTCTAGACTATCTAAAGCATACAAGAAGCTTTTAATGTGATCTTCTCCAGTAACTGCATTGTTTCCTTGAAACTTAGGTAAATATTTATGAGCTTTACTGGGGAGATCATGTAGCGGTGTTGGTAACTAAAAAGGTCTATATCTATTGGTTCTCCATAACTAAACATTAGGAGGAGGATTGGCCATATTAACTATCGAAGGTACTTGGGTTGGATTCAAAGAAATTACAGTAGAAGGGGTAGTATTAATTCCACTAGGAATAGTGGGAGGCATTTCAAAAATATTCTCTACTGTAACAATATATGCATCAGAACTTCTTGAAGATGAATTAGTAGGATTAGTTCTGAAAAATACCTCTGGATCTGAGAATTCTAGATATAGCTTCTGAGCGGTTCTTCTTGTTCGTGCCAACACGTTCTACTCTTCTTTTTAATATTTTAATTTTTTTGTATTTATCCAATCAAAATCACCAACACAATGTCTGTAGAAAGAAAAAATGTCTGGTCAAGATTGCTCGACTTATAATACTCCCAATCACTAAGGGTATAAACTTTTTCAAGAATCAATAAAATCAAGAAACTCAAGAGAGTCAAGAAAACAATATAACCGCTCATTCTTGAAAAAGGAAAATTGGAAACTACGAGCATGGGAGGGAAACAACTTTGAAAAATATTTTAAGATAAACTGATATTATGATTCCTTTTAAGCTAAATATTTCCAATAAATATTTATCGTTAGGTTCCAAATTGTAATGAAAATTACGCATTCGGTCCCCGAAAACAATGTCAATAAACTATTGGGAATTTTTCTTGCATCCTTGGGATAAGTTGTCACGCTACAAGAAAACCTACTGCCAACGAGAAACTACAGGCTCTGGTCGACCTGCCTCTTTAACCTATGAATAGAATTCTTCAATATTTTCTAAACAGACCAAGGATTGTAAGGATACTCTTGAGGTGAACTTAAAGTTTTTAACATTTTATGTTCATGCTCTTCCAGATCTATGATGGTGAATTAAATATTTTACAAATTTTGACAAAACTAAAACAATAAAAATTCAATTATACCTTATGTGTGATTGGTGCATTAATCCTTTGGGCTATTGTAGCAAGATTTTATAAAAATTCAATGAAAATAGAGAGAACGGGGAAAGAGATAATCGGTACAATTACATTCATTTGAATATCATAATAAACATAACAATTGACCAATGAAATAAATGTTCACTATGCATTCAAATAATGTAACCCATAATGAAGATACACACAAGACTAAAGATAAGAAAATAATATAAAAGAAGCCCAAAATTGTATTAATATTTGGAAGATGATTACATGAATATTTGGCTTGCAACAACCATTGAACTCTTGAAATATCAATACAATAAATATCCTCATTCAAATATCATAACAAGGACCTTTCACTCTTTCGTTCGAATATTGCAACAGTCGAGTCTCTAGATATTTGGTTCAATAATCTGGAAATAATCTCAGCTTCTTAGGCTCTTTCCTATCAAAACCTGCACAAAAATAGGAAGAATAAGGGATGCAAAAAAGAAGAAGAGAGACAAAGGGGATAAAATAGCAAAGAGTGGGCACTCGAGTATACCTCTTAGCAAAAATATGCTATGTCAAAGCTTGATCCTTATTCTAGCTGTAGATGTCTTTTTTATAGTTGCGGTGGCTCTGTAACTACTTGAACTAATTTCATCTAGACTATCCACTTGGCATCATCTCCTACCTTGTCATTGGTTGGGTGCTATACAGTTTGTTATTTTAACTACCTCAAAAATATGTCATCAAAATTGGTCGAAGCCCTACCTAGTTGTCACCTATATTCTCTTTTGTTGCTTCATGGCTTTATTTGTTTATTTTGAAGTGAGCTCTCAAGTATCTTCTCATATATTTATCATCGTGGCATGATGTGTAACCACTACACACCTTGACCTCTTTGATTTATAAGGTTACTGGAATTTAGATGTATTATATTGAAGTGGTAGCTTTCTTCAACCGCATAGGGCTTGTCTTGGGATGTAGAAGCCTACTGTATCAAGCCCTTGTGATAGCAGTGAAGAGCAAGGAATTAGAAGTACACAAGTTAAGGAAACCACCAACAACATGGTACTTCCATAACTATACTCCATCGGGGTGACAATACTTTAATATATTCCATCGGGGTGCAAGATCTCTTTGTAGATGATTTTCCATTTTGTGCCTCTTGTTTCTTCTACAATCGATGACACTGGACTTATTAAAATGTAGAACTCTCTTTCTATAGATTGCTAACAACACACTTTGATCCATCTCTAAAATATAGCTTGGGCTTTAGAATAGGTGTCATTCAATATAAAATATGAGTTTATGTGGATTATTTCATCAGTTGAGGACAAGTGAACAAGTCTTGTTAATCCAAAAATGATTCAGTTTGCTTCAACATGATGATTTTACCTTAATCCAATCATTTGTTATCATCATGTGATTTAAAATCTATCCTTCACTTGTTCAAAGTATAAGGACTTGCATCCTTCTACTATCTTTTTTCATGTAGTACGAAGAGTTTAGATATTTTTATGTGGCCAGAACTATCTATTAATCGGTTTACTTATTTTATCTTGCCACACCATTCTTTGCTAGTAAATCATCCTATCATAGTTTGATTCCCTCTTCAGTTATTTTACATAATTTGGACGTAGGAATTTGGAGTAGAGTATGCACTCATGCAACCTTTCAATTGGCCTTTAGTTGTATTAGTCATGGTTGCTTCTAATGTAATATCTATCTTCTTCAGGTTAGATATCCCTTAGGTGTGCATGCCATCGATTGGTCAACACGTGTCACTTGGTACCATATTACATAGATATTCATGACTACTGATCATTGTTCGAATAAAAGATGATTTTTTATTTATTCCAATTTTGACTATTTTTGATTGATCCTTCTGGTGATAGGGATATTACTATGTTTGGTTGAGACTCGATCAACAGATTTGGAGTGTTCCCCCTTCGATCGATGGGTTCTCACTGACTATGTATTTTTAGTCGTAGATCCCTTTTATTTTGCATGAATGAAGATTTCGATCACTAGATGTCATTATTCGGTCGAATGGCTTAGGGTACTTTCGTATGCACTACATTTAAAAAGCTCGTGCTAGATTTTATCGAGGGGGTCAATTTATAATAATAAAAACATTATGCATGTAAATTTAAATGATAGTGTACCTTGATGTTCACTGAATTTACCTTTATATGGCTCGGTTAACTTGCACCGTTGATTTCATTCGGTCAGTGATATTTCAATCGTTAGGATTTGTTCGATCGCCAATAATAAGTTTTCATCTTCTTTCGGTCAAAAAATTGTAATGGTTGTACTTTAACCACATCATTACTTGGGTCGATCAATCCTCATAGCTATTCGATCAACCAATGCTATTCTTTGGCTGAATGATATTTTTGCTTGGGGCTGGGTGACCAATTTGTGTTATTCGTCAATCGATCAATTCGTTGATCGCTTGACTTTTGGCTGACCCTTTACTTGTTTCGGTCGACAGTGTAATTTTCATCAGGAAAAAATACTTTATGTTTGGTTGATCAAGTTTTTGACTGGTTTTTTACTACGGTCGATCAAAAAATTCTCATTACCTTTTTGGTTCATCGATCGGCTGCTATTCATTTCCTGTCGACCAAATATTTTATGCCTTCGGCTATTTTTTTTGCTCGTCGAGCGAAAGATAAATTTGATCGATCGATAATTTTGGTAGGTTGACCTTTAATTTTAGCCAACCAAAAACTTTCGATGATAATTTTCTCTCTATCAGGTGATTTATGATTTTCATTTTCCTTTCACCTGTTCATATTGAGTGGTCGATCGAAGTTTCCTTACTGACAGATAAAATTTTTCTTTACTTTTAAAATTTTGTCAGCTCATTTTTTATGGCCGTCGGTCGAAAACTTTCTTTACCTTTGTGCAAATGATTATTATACGGTCGACATTTCTTTACTATTGACCAAATATATTTTTGCTCAATCTTTGGCAATTTTTGATTTTGGCAGTAATTTTTTGATATTGGCTGAAGCAAGAATTGCACTCTTTCAGTTGATTGGATCAAAAAGTTGTAATCCTTTATAAAAAGTAGGCAGTGGAACCCCTTAATTTTTTAATAAAATAAAAAATTAAACTACATAAGGGTGAGAGGAAAAATGGGGTACCTTAGACATTTTGAAGGTATTAGTTAAAGGTGTTAATCAATGGAAACATTTTAAGATAATTAATTACTTAAAGTTTGACTTCCTTATCAGCATATCACAAAACATGCACCTCATTCAAGATCTTCAAAAGTTTTAAATTATGGGTACATTCATGTTGTATCAATTTTGGCTACAATAGGGGTCATAGTATATGTTGCCTACCCTTTTGCTTCTCATACTATCAATCCTTCTGAGGGGACATCAATTCTAGCTCTACCTCAAGGGCTTGATAGAATACTCCACCTACTATCTACACACAATAAGTCATTCATTGGTAGAATCACACATACACAGGTGCTTGCATAGCACGATTGGTGGGCCAGAGTAAGTCGTTGCACCTTGATACCTTACTTTCGAAGGTCTTTTTTCTTGCATTAGTAATAAATAGAATGCAGGTCATGTTGAGCAAGGTGCAGCAAAAGTATTGTCATTGTTGTCAACACAGACAGATTGATGCAGTTGATGCAGTTTAGAGGTCAGTCAAAACATGTACAGTGAATTTCCAAGAAGACAGAAGTGGCCCAGATTTAGAAAATCAAAGAAAAAGCTGTAGAAAATCAAGAAAAAGACAAGTAAGAAAACTGTCGCGATATCGCGACATGTTTTCTGTCGCGATTTCATGACATAACGGAGGAGAGAGAAGGCACAGCCAAAAATGTCATGATTTCGCGACATAACGGAGGAGAGAGAAGGCACAGCCAAAAATGTCACGATTTCACGACATATCGAAGGAGAGAGAAAAAGCTAGAGAAACTGTCGCGATTTCGCGACATGTTGGAAGAAAAGAAGCCAAGTTGAAAAACTATCACGATTTCGCGACATGTTCAGAGAAGAAACACTTGCAAGAAAAACTGTCACGATTTCGCGACATGTTTGGAGAAAAAGCACTAAGGAAGAAAACTGTCACGATTTCGTGACATGTTCGGAGGAAGAAGCGCCAAGGATGAAAAGTGTCACGATTTCATGACAAGTTTAGAGAAGAAGAGCCCAAGGATGAAAAGTGTCACGATTTCGCAACAAGTTTGGAGAAGAAGCGCAAAGGATGAAAAGTGTCACGATTTCGCTGACATGTTGAGAGAAGAAGACGCTAAGGAGAAAAGGTGTCAGCGATTTCCCGACATGTTGGAAGAAGTGCAAGAGGAGAAAAAGGTGTCACGATTTCACGACATGTTTTGACCGAAGAAGAGAAGAGCTACAAGGAAAAAAGATGTCACGATTTCGCGACATGTTAGTATTGCTGGAGCATGCAAAGAAGAATGTACAAGGATGCGAAAGATGTCACGATTTCGTGACATGTTCCGTTTTCGCGGGCGAAAGGCAAAAGACAACGCTAAAGGCAAAAGCGTCATGATTTCGTGACATGTCCCATTTTCGTGGGCAAGAGAAGAAAAGAGCTAGAGGCAGCGAATGCGTCACGATTTCGTGACATGTCCCGTTTTCGTGGGTAGGAGACAGAAAAGAGCTAGAGGCAGCGAATGCGTCACGATTTCGTGACATGTCCCATTTTCGTGGGTAGGAGACAGAAAAGAGCTAGAGGCAGCGAATGCGTCGCGATTTCGCGACATGTCCTATTTTCGTTGTTGCATGCCGAAAAGAGGACAAGGAGGCAGAGAATGTCACGATATCATGACATGTCATGTTTTCACGGTCAACTGTCTAGAAAAGGTCAAATGGGCAGAAATGTCACGATATCGCGACATGTCTTAGTTGCGTAGGTAAAAGCCGAGAAGCATGCACAGTGACAGTTGTCGAGGAAAGTGCAAAAGAAAATCATGCAGCCAGTTATGTAAGAGTTAACTGGAGTCAGAACTAAAGTTACAGGTGGTAGTTACAGAACAGTGCATTAAAGACAAGAATGGTTATTACAGGGCCGTGATGCTGCAAGGCTATCAAAAGTGCAGATATACCGAGAATCCCGATAAACGAGAAATCCATTCAGAGGTTGCGTGTGTCAGAAAGGGCGATTGCGAGCAGAAGAAAAAGTTTGACTCAGAATTGAAAAGAGTGCCATCGAAAAGAGTAAATGTGCCGAGAGGGCAATTGCGTGAAAGAGAGAAGATAAGAATAACAGAGCATCGAGATACGCAAAAAGGTGTCAAGTTGCACAGAAAAAGCTGTCAGAATGAGCAGAGAAGACTGTCAGAATGAGTCAGAAAGAAAGCGGCTAAAAGACAGAGCGCGTCAAAGAGGGTGTGACAGATTGAACGTAGCCGAGAATGCATGAAAAATTGGAGGGAAAAATAGAGCCATTTTGAAAGAGCCGTTCGAGTAAGCCAAGTATAAAGAATCGAAAAGGCGCAGTAAGTAAGGTTACTGCAACCGTGTTTTTATCTTGAAAAACTAAAAGTGAGGTTGGGTAGAGTGTTGTAAGAAGCATAGAAAGTGTGTTGTAGGAAAAATAGCAATAGAACTGAAACCTGGTTTTATTCTTGAAAAATTGAAAGAGAGGTTTTAGTAAGCAATAGAAGATATTGAGTTTCTAACAATTCTCCTTATGCTTCTATGAGATTGATTTGAATGAGCAATAGACCAGTGAGGGTCTTGTAAAAGAGAAGGCATTTTTATGTCAATCTATTATTCAAAATAGAAATCCAAGTTGGTGCTTGGTATAAGGGGTTGGTGCTCCTATCTGTTGTTGCAGATAAATCAGGGGTTGGTGCTCCTTCCAGTGGGTGCTGGTAAACTATTTGTAAAGATTGAATCCTTGCAAAGGTTGGATTTGGATTGTAGTCCAAACAGTCATTATTTGAGGAGTAGCCAAATCGGTGAACCTCGTTAAATCTTGTGTTGTGTGATGCTCTTTTGTTATACTTGCTATATCTATTTTTAAGCTTGCATTTTTAAGCATTAAGAGTTGCAGATTCAAGTTTTAAATAGTTACACTGATTCACCCCCCCTCTCAGTGTCATTGTGAGAATATCAATTGGTATCAGAGCAAGGTACCTGAACAAGCTTAATCAGCTAAGGTGATCTTGGAAGATACACAATGGCAGGTGGTGAAGGATTTTCATCCAACAAAGCTCCATTGTTCGATGGAACAAATTACTCTTTCTGGAGACTCAGGATGCAGACATATCTGTGTGCATTGGGATACGACATTTGGGAGTCTATAGAAAATGGATACACAATACCCCCTACTCCTCCAACAAATGCTGTTGAGAAGAAAAAGTTTGAGAATAACTCTAAAGCTAAGAATGCTATTATGTGTGGGTTGGTAGACAGTGAATTGATAAGGATCATGAGCTGTAAATCGGCAAAAGACATATGGGACAAACTGCAGAGCATTCATGAAGGAGATGGCAAGATCAAGGAAGCCAAGCTACAAACACATCGAGCCCAGTTCGAAGCATTAAAAATGAATGATGATGAGAACATTGAGGCCTATATGCTGAGAGTAAATGGAATCATTAATGCGATTAGAGGACTCGGCGAGGAAATAGAAGATGCAGTTGTTGTGAAAAAGGTACTAAGAACTCTCCATAAAAGATTTGATGCTAAAGTTTCTGCTATAGAAGAAGCTAAAGATCTAAATACTTTTAGCATGGATGAAATGCATGGTTCTTTAACTGCATATGAAATGAGAATAGGACAAACTAAGCCCTCAGACAGAGAAGCTGCTTTTCAAGCACAGAAAAATATAAAAGCTAAACAAGAATCTGAGGAAGAAGAATCTTCAGATGAAACTGAAGCAAACTTTGTTAGGAAACTAATAAAGGGAAAAGGAAAGTACAGAGGTAAGTTACCGTTTAAGTGTTTCAACTGTGGAGGCATCGGGCACTTTGCAGCTAAATGCCCAATGAATGAGAAAAACAAAAGTGATGAAGGGACACACCAAGAAAGAAGTGACTGGAAGAAGAAACCACATTTTAGAAAAAGGAACTTCAAGAAGAAAAGTTTCATTTCCAAGAATGTCACCTCTTCTGAAGACAGCTCCGGTGAGGATTCTGAAGAAGAAACTGGTGAAGCCTTGTTCATGGCTTTTGAAGAAGAAAGAACAAAGGAAACCCAGGAGTGTGATGAAAAACTAGAGGATGAGGCTGTAGTAGATTTGGAAGGTGAGTTGGTTGCTGCACTTAAAGAGTTAAGTACAGAAAGGAAAAAGAATAAAAAGGTTTCAAGAAAACTTGAGGATGCCAATGAAATAATTATCAGCTTGAAAGTACAGACTGAAGAGTTTAAGAAAAATTCTGAAGATCTTGAAGCACAATTAACCGTGAAAATAGATGAGTGCAACAAACTGGAAGAAGAGATTGTTGGCTTAAGAATGCAGCTAGAAGAAAAGAGTCAAAAACTGAGTTGCTACCACAAACTTGAAGGAAGTTCTATGAAGCTTGATGAGATTATAAATAACCAAAAGCCTACAGGCATTAAATTTGGATTAGGCTTCGTAGAAGAAGAATCATCAATGGAATCAAAGGCCATAACTGTAGAACCAATAAAGAATAAAGATAAGGTCAGGGTTGATCAAGAAAAACCGAATCATGCAAAAGAAAACCATAAGGCCAAGCATGAAAGGAGTACTGCCAATGATGGATTCACCAAAGTCACATATCAAAGAAGAAGAAGACCCATGGCTCCTACTACAACATGGCAAAAACCATTACCCAGGTACACTCGTTCCTTTTCTGGTTATTGTTTTAAATGCAATGCTTATGGTCATAAAATTTCAAATTGTAGATATAATGTAGGACAAAGGAATTTCACTAGTAGAAATGTTTTTTCACCTTTGATAGATTATGCAGTAGAATGTTATAACTGTCATAACTTTGGACATATTGCAAGAAATTGTCGTAGCTCTTTTGCAGGAAATAAATATCAGGGAAGAAAGTATCAACCAAGCTGGATTGAAACAAAACAAAAAATTTCTCGAAAAACAGGCACAAGCCAATGAAAGGGAGAAGGCAAAACAAGTGACCAAATCTGCTATCAAATCAGAGTGGAAAGAAAAGGAGCAACCTAAGAAAGATAAGGAATCCTTGATCGTTCAAACAACTCTCAAAGCCCAGAACAAATCTGCACCATGGATTCTGGATAGTGGATGCTCCAGTCATATGACAGGAGATAAACAAAAGTTTGATAAGTTACGAGACATACGAAGGTGGTTCTATAAAATTTGGAAATAATGATGGAGCCAAGATAGTGGGTAAAGGATCAGTCAAATTAAGTGACAAAAAAATCAACTCTAAAGAAGTCCTATTTGTGGTTGGTCTGAAGCATAACTTACTGAGTGTAAGTCAAATTTGTGACAGAGGTCATGAAGTAATTTTCAAGAAGCAGAGTCGTGAAGTAAGAAAGACAAAAAATGGGAAGTTGATAGCTATTGGACTGAGAACTTCTGGAAATCTGTATACTCTCTCAGAGACTTCAGAAGGAGCTTGCTTGGTTGGACAGGAAGAAGAAAATTGGTTGTGGCACAAGAGACTCGGTCATATAAGCTTTGACAATCTGGTAAAAATCAGCTCAAAAAGGGCAGTAAGAGACATACCCACTATTGGCAAACCTTCAAATAGCATTTGTGCTTCATGCCAAAAGGGGAAGCAAACCAGAGCCACATTCAAAGCAAAAGAGTACTTCACGAGCAAGCCGTTAGAACTAATACACACTGATTTATGTGGACCCATGAGAACGGAAAGCATAAATGGCTACAAATATTTTATGCTGTGTATAGATGACTATTCCAGAATGACATGGGTACTCTTTCTGAAGCTTAAATCAGAAGCCTTTGAGATGTTCAAGACTTTCAAAAACCATGTTGAGAATCAAACAGGAAAAAGAATTAAATGTTTAAGATCAGATAGAGGAGGAGAGTTTATTTCAGAGGAGTTTGCAGAATACTATGAAAAACAGGGATTAGAAGACAGTTTTTGACAGCAAGAACACCTCAGGAGAATGGTGTAGTAGAAAGAAAGAACAGAACTGTGCAGGAAATGGCACGGACCATGTTGATCGAGAGCAGAATTGTCTGACGAGGTTTTGGAAAGAGGTAGTTCATACTACAGTTTACATCCAAAATAGGTGCATGTTGAGGCCGCATGAAAGCAAAACACCTTATGAACTATGGTTTGGCAGAAAGGCTACAGCAAAATACTTCAAAGTGTTCGGCAGCAAGTGTTACATTAAACGAACCGAAGACAATCTTGGCAAGTTCGAAGATAGAGCTGATGAAGGTATTTTTCTTGGTTACTCAACGAAAAGCAAAGCCTACACATGCTACAACAAAAGACTAAAGAAAATTGTGGAGAGTGCGGATGTTAAGGTTGATGAAGGTAGGGAACAAGAAATCAGCCATAAAGAAAACTACCCGACTTATGAAGAATTTATTGAAGAGGATGAAGATCAAGAAAAAGAAGAGAGACAGAAATCAGATTCAGATGATTTAGAAATAGAAGAAAACAGGAAATCCAAAACAGGCAGGTGGCCAGAAAAATCATCCCAGAGAGCAAATTATTGGGGACCCCACAGTTGGTATTCAAACAAGAAGAAGAGTAGTAAACAACTACTCTCTGTTATCCAGCATTGAGCCCAAAAATATTATTGAAGCAAGCACAGATGAAAGCTGGATGGAGGCAGTAAATGAAGAACTAGATCAAATTGAGAAAAACAAAACCCGGGAGTTAGTACCAAGGCCTGTAAATAAAAACATAATCGGTACTAAATGGATATTTCAAAACAAATTGAATGAAGACGGACAGGTTGTAAGGAATAAAGCAAGATTGGTCTATAAAGGATATGCTCAAGTTGAAGGGATTGATTTTGAAGAAACTTTTGCACCAGTGGCCAGACTTGAAGCAATCAGACTGTTTCTGGCTTTAGCGAGTTCATAGGAATTTCAAAGTTTATCAGATGGATGTGAAATCAGCATTTCTAAATGGAAATCTTGAAGAAGAAGTTTATATTGAACAGCCTGATGGTTTTCAACTCTGTGATAATCCTAACTTTGTTTGCAAGCTGAAGAAAGCATTGTATGGCTTGAAACAAGCACCTAGAGCTTGGTATGCAAGATTGGACAGCTATCTCACTCAACAAGGATTCAAGAAAGGTATGGTGGATAGCAATTTATATATCAAAACTGAGAATGGCAATCTCATTGTCCTTGTTGTTTATGTAGATGATATAATATTTGGCAGCAGCAATGATGAGTCATGTAAAGACATAGCAAATAAAATGCAGAAAGAATTTGAAATGTCTATGATTGGTGAGCTTTCATATTTCCTCGGACTGCAAGTTAATCAAACTGAAAAGGGCATTTTTATTTCTCAAGTTAAATATGTGAAAGAAATGCTGAAAAAGTTCACTATGGAGGATAGTAAGCCTGTTAGCACTCCCATGACAACAGGCTGTAAGTTGAGCAAGGATGACAAATCTCCAGATGTTGATCAAACAATGTACAGATCTATGATTGGGAGCCTATTGTATTTGACAACCACCAGACCGGATATCTTACAGGCGGTTTGCATGGTTGCAAGATTTTAGGCTAGTCCCAAAGAGACTCATGTGACAGCTGTGAAAAGGATTTTTAGGTACCTCAAGGGTACTATGGAGTATGGGCTATGGTATCCAAAAGGAAAAGACTTCACTCTTTTTGCATATTCTGATGCAGATTGGGCAGGATGTATTGATGACAGAAAAAGTACCAATGGAGGAGCATTTTATCTTGGAGATAAACTGGTAGCATGGCACAACAAGAAACAAGAATCAGTCTCTCTATCCACAGCAGAGGCAGAATACATTGCAGCAACAACATGTTGTACACAGATATTATGGATGAGACAAACACTGAAAGATCTTGGTATTCACTTCAATGAGCCAATTTCAGTTAAATGTGATAACACTAGTGCAATCAACATCTCAAAGAATCCGGTTATGCATTCCCGCACCAAACATATTGCAATCCGGTATCACTTTTTGAAGGATAAAGTTGCAGAAGGAGAGGTCAAATTGGAGTTTGTTCCAACTACAGAGCAAGTAGCAGATATATTCACAAAACCATTGCCCAAGGAAGTTTTTGAGTACCTTCGGAGTAAGTTGGGAGTAGTCACACTACCCAAGCACTGATTAGCTATGGGGAACACATTCTCAGGGGGAGCATTAAATTACTTATGCCTGAGAATGTTGTGCATAGACTCAGGGGGAGTCTGCAGCACCCCTTTGGTATTATTGTCAAAGGGGGAGAAGAATTACAGGAAATTGCACATGTGTTGCCAACAATTCCAAAGGGGGAGATTGTTGAGCAAGGTGCAGCAAAAGTATTGTCATTGTTGTCAACACAGACAGATTGATGCAGTTGATGCAGTTCAGAGGTCAGTCAGAACATGTACAGTGAATTTCCAAGAAGACAGAAGTGGCCCAGATTCAAAAAATCAAAGAAAAAAAGACAAGTAAGAAAACTGTCGCGATATCGCGACATGTTTTCTGTCGTGATTTCGCGACATAACGGAGGAGAGAGAAGGCACAGCCAAAAATGTCACGATTTCGTGACATAACGGAGGAGAGAGAAGGCGCAGCCAAAAATGTCATGATTTCACGACATATCGGAGGAGAGAGAAAAAGCTAGAGAAACTGTCACGATTTCGTGACATGTTGGAAGAAAAGAAGCCAAGTTGAAAAACTATCGTGATTTCATGACATGTTGGAAGAAAAAACATAAGTTGAGAAATCGTCACGATTTCGCGACATGTTGGAAGAAAAGAGCAAAGTGAAGAAAAGTGTCGCGATTTCGTGACATGTTTGGAGGAAAAGCAGCAAAGTTTGAAAAGTGTCATGATTTCGTGACAGTGAGAGAGAAGGCCAAGGATGAAAAGTGTCGACAGATTTCATGACAAGTTGAGAAGAAGAAGCTAAGGATGAAAAGATGTCACGATTTGCGAAAGTTCGAGAGAAGAAGCTAAGAGAGAAAAAGTGTCGCGATTTCGCGACAAGTTAGAGAGAAAGAGCTCTCAAAGGAAAAAGTGTCGCGATTTCGTGACATGTTGCATAGAAGAAGAGCTCAAGGAAAAAAGATGTCGCGATATCGCGACATGTTACGTTTTCGTGGTGCATGCAAAGAAGAGCAGGAGAGAAAGATGTCACGATTTCAGACATGTTTCGTTTTCGCGGGCGAAAGGCAAAAGATAGCGCTAAGGCAAAATGCGTCACGATTTCGCGACATGTCCCATTTTTGTAGGCATGAGGAGAAAAGAGCTAGAGGCAGTGAATGCGTCGCGATTTCGTGACATGTCCCATTTTCATGGGTAGGAGACAGAAAAGAGCTAGAGGCAGCGAATGCGTCATGATTTCATGACATGTCCTATTTTCGCGGGCAGGAGACAGAAAAGAGCTAGAGGCAACGAATGCGTCACGATTTCGTGACATGTCCTGTTTTCATGGTTGCATGCCGAAAAGAGGACAAGGAGGCGGAGAATGTCGCGATATCGTGACATGTCATGTTTTCGCAGTCAACTGTCTAGAAAAGGTCAAAGGGGCAGAAATGTCGCGATATCGCGACATGTCTTAGTTGCGCAGGTAAAAGCCGAGAAGCATGCACAGTGACAGTTGTCGAGGAAAGTGTAGAAGAAAATCATGCAGCCAGTTATGTAAGAGTTAACTGGAGTCAAAACTGAAGTTACAGGTGGCAGTTACAGAACAGTGCATTAAAGACAAGAACGGCTGTTACAGGGCCGTGATGCTGCAAGGCTGTCAAAAGTGCAGATATACCGAGAATCCCGATTAAAGAGAAATCCATTCACAGGTTGCGTGTGTCAGAAATGGCAGTTGCAGGCAGAAGAAAAAGTTTGACTCAGAATTGAAAAGAGTGCCATCGAAAAGAGTAAAGGTGCCGAGAGGGCAATTGCGTGAAAGAGAGAAGATAAGAATAACAGAGCGTCGAGATACGCAAAAAAGGCTGTCAGGTTGCACAGAAAAGGCTATCAGAATGAGCAGAGTAGACTGTCAGAATGAGTCAGAAAGAAAGCGGCTAAAAGACAGAGCGCGTCAGAGAGGGTGTGACAGATTGAACGTAGCCGAGAATGCATGAAAAATTGGAGGGAAAAGTAGAGCCGTTTGAAAGAGCCGTTCGAGTGAGCCAAGTATAAAGAATCGAAAAGGCGCAGTAAGTAAGGTTACTGCAACCGTGTTTTTATCTTGAAAAACTAAAAGTGAGGTTGGGTAGAGTGTTGTAAGAAGCATAGAAAGTGTGCTGCAAGAAAAACAGCAATAGAACTGAAACCTGGTTTTATTCTTGAAAAATTGAAAGAGAGGTTTTAGTAAGCAATAGAAGATATTGAGTTTCTAACAATTCTCCTTATGCTTCTATGAGATTGATTTGAATGAGCAATAGACCAGTGAGGGTCTTGTAAAAGAGAAGGCATTTTTATGTCAATCTATTATTCAAAATAGAAATCCAAGTTGGTGCTTGGTATAAGGGGTTGGTGCTCCTATCTCGTTGTTGCGGATAAATCGGGGGTTGGTGCTCCTTCCGGTGGGTGCTTGGTAAACTATTTGTAAAGATTGAATCCTTGCAAAGGCTGGATTTGGATTGTAGTCCAAACAGTCATTATTTGAGGAGTAGCCAAATCGGTGAACCTCGTTAAATCTTGTGTTGTGTGATGCTCTTTTGTTATACTTGCTATATCTATTTTTAAGCTTGCATTTTTAAGCATTAAGAGTTGCAGATTCAAGTTTTAAATAGTTACACTGATTCACCCCCCCTCTCAGTGTCATTGTGAGAATATCAGGTCATCTATCTACTTTTATGGTGAGCGAGGTTAGTTAGACTAGGTTTTATGTTCCAGCAGAATCAATATTTTTTTTTTAGTAGCACCGATATATTGTTCTAGTAGTACTTATATTTCATGACTAGAGAAAGAGAATGCAAGTTGTAGAGTCTAGTTACATGGTCCAACAACACCAAAATTGCATGGATGGAGAAAGGGATATATTGGTTATTAGAGGTAGTTGCGAGAAAGTGGAAGAGTAGCAAAAAACCCCACATCCCTCTTTTCTAAGTGGAGTAATCAAGATGTTTCAAGCACGAATCATGCAGCATCAGTTTCAGATGCAACCAACCGTATAGCTATGATGGATTAATGTGTTTTGAAACAAGTTAGTCTTCGATATAAGTTAAAATAACTTGAGTGCATAAATGTCCTTCATTGATGGAGATTGGAATGAATTGCACAAATAAGATGGCTAGTATTTTACAAGATAAGGATAGAGGAGCCGTAGTGCTAGGGAGAAACCATATCGATGAAATACCCTAGTGGGGTGTGCACTCCTTCTTTTTCCACTAAGTGTCTTAGCTTATGAGAGTAGTTATATAGCTAGGGACCCCTCCCTTCTGAGAACCAACACTACTTGCACGACTAGAATAGATACTTGCTTGCACTAATAAGAAATATCGATACCCCCACCAATAGATCAAGTAATCCATTATGTGTAGGTGGACCCACCCTATCGCCTCTATTTATAGTGAATCACTCCACTCATTATTTGTAGACAAATAATCTAGAGACCTATGGTTATTCCTTAAATAGAAAGGATTCTATAGATAGTAGGGCTTGATTAGATCATCTAAATTCTAAGACACATTCTCTACTACCAAGCGTGTGATCAGTAACACAATATTAGTAAATTGTTGCTCTCTTTAATAAGAGTATGAATCATATCCTATCAAGGTACAGATCGAGAAGGAGAGTGGTCGAATAACAGATCGAGAAGGAGAGTGGTCGAATAACATGACAAGGTAAAACTCAAGAGGTCCTAATTTCTTTCGGTAGTTTTCTCACTGGTTATCTAGAAATGTATCACCCTGCACTAAAATATAAAGGTAGGGGTGTTGCACGCATTGGGATTTTAGAAACACACTAGACTATCTATAGGAGGAAGCCACTACTATAAATAGAATTTCCTATCCAATTTTTCCCTATCCACCCTATAACTATAGAAAGATGGGTGTGGGGGCCTTTGTCTAGGCTTGTAATGAGTGGCATGCCCTCCCTCCCTTTGGTTTGGCTACAATAATTATGGGCTCCTGGTCATAGAGTGGTGGTCATGGAGTGGGCCCAAGCTCCCCCTACTCTCTATAGAGCTGGGAATTCCCATAGTTGAAGTGGGATCCCCTCCCACTACTATAGATAGGGGGTTTAGAGAGTAGCATGTCCTCCACTATATAATAAGGGGGTGATTAGTGGGGATGTGATCAAAATAAGTCTTAGGGCAAGAGATCTTAAGGTGGGGGTGGTCCCTACTCTATAATGGGGTTGGGTCTTGTCCCTATCCATAGTAGGGGGTTTCTCAAGTCGGGTTGACCTTTCCTTTGATTGGTGCTCCTAGGGGCTCCCCTCCTTCGGGTTGTTTAAGCCTATAGAATCCTCTAGATTAGGTGAGGCTGGGAAAAGTGGCTTGGATTTCCTTTGGTGGGCCCTATCTATAGTAGATCTTTATGTTGTAGGGGTAAAGAGCGAAATTTCGTTAGTTGTTGGTGACCTACTATCTATAGGGGATGAAGAGAACAAACAATGTCTAGTTTTCTACTCTCGATAGGGGCATTCCTAGAAAGTGGAGATTATAGACACTATGGTAAGCTAAGATAAATGCTCTATAGATGCAAAAATTATCCACATTCTTGGTGACTCCTAGGGGATTTTCAATTTATGGAAACAAGGAATATAGATGGTCGTATTTAGAACTTAACACTATCAAACAAAAGAAGAAGGAATAATGGGATAGAAAAGAATATGGAAAATAAAACAACCAAGAGAGAATGCAAGACAAAGGAGTGTGGTGGACGATGGGGTGTAAGTTACTCGCACAACAAGGAAGGACATAACGGTGAAGAGAAGAAGGAAAACTAGGAACAGGAAAGATAGAGGAAGGCAACCAGAACAAGAACTGAGAGGAGGGAAGAGAATAAGAAGAGGTAGCAGTAGGAGGGCTAAAAGTACCATCAACTCAAGGAGTTAGTGATGCATTTAGCCTACCAAAAACATCCAAATGGGAAAAACAAAATAAAAGAACAAAATAACAAAAAAACAAAAGGGAATATGATGCCAAGAATACCCCATAAAAAAATAAATAGAACTACTAGATCCATGGGGCACCCCCATAAAGTAGAAGACTAAATATCTTGTTTCATCGAATATCCCCAAGCACCACACTCCCATAGACATACTTTACAAATGCTAGCCGCTAATTACAAAAATAGATTGCCATGCGTAATCGCCATTGTTGGACCCTTTTTTTTTTTGCATAATTCAGCAAGAACTTGTTCTGCAAATCATATTCAACCATTAGGGCCTTCAGTTGTGCTATTGAACTCATATTCATTCTATCAATGCTTCATTTACATGGCGCATGCAATCTTTATATAGAATTCTAGGGGATAATTGTACCAGTTGGGATATATGAAAATTATATCTTTGGATTAGCACTTTTCTCAAAAATATTTAGCTTGATGTGAATCATCCTTAGATATTCCCTTTACGTCAACCAAAATTCCTTCTTTTTTGCAACTTTCTTTTTGGTTTATATCATCCCTTTATATGGCATGGTGCATCACTTAGCTCGCACAAGTGGTGATAGTCTTTCTTTAAACTATTGCAAATTTTTAGGTGCATCTCCTACAATTTTGTACTATTCTGCTCTTGTCCATTGGGTTGCAAAGTCAAACACAAAACACTTAGAGGGGAAGAAACATAGGAAGAGAGGGAGAAAGTGCTAAGATAAATACTAGTGATGGCCTACATAATTTAATGTTCCATAATTTTCTACATCTTTTAATTAATACCATGATCCTCGTTTTCACACATTTTCTTTCTATGTACAAGGTGACGTAATATGTTGAATATACCTATGATCACCGTATTAGCTTATTTACTTATCACCTAAATACACAAAAGTTTGGCATGTGTGTCACACTTGATTCAAGGTATATTATGAGGTCTATCCTATGAATTTGTAATACCCTGACCATATGATATTGAACTTGAGCCTTTATTTGTACTCAATTTGCCACAATTTATCATTATCATCATATCTAGTTATGTTTGAGTCTAAAATTGACCCATGTTCTAAAAGATACAAGTCCTTATTTGTAGCATCCTGCCAAGCTGCTTCATCTTCCCAATTGTGCATTGAATCTTCTAATTGCACCTGTAGATACCTTCTTATCTAAGATATCATCAAACTTACCACATCTTTGTTGATTTTTTATCTGGTAGCTCTATTAGGGTGATAATCCATCGATCATAGAAATCATGTTGTTTTACATTCCATTGAGACTTATGATTAATCAATAAAGACTCATGTTGAGTGAGGCTAGCGGATTCACAAGGTTGACTTATCCTTGGGCCTAACAGGCAATCTGATTCTAAGATTGCATCATGTACAACTTTTTGTGTCATATCTATTCTTTGCTCTTTGTAAATTTCAATGCAAAATGGTTGCAACCCCTAACTTGGAATTTTGATAATTCTTCTAGCCCATGGATTCATTATATGACCTTATTGTTGGGTCAGACATCCTTTAGTTCGTGTTACATATTTTTGGGATAAAAAATCCTGAATAATAAATGCACATCAACTATTAATATCTTGAATCATAACCAGATCTGGATGACTACGTATCATGATGAGAACATTGCATAAAACTCCCACTTTTCTTAATATGACTCCTTTAAAATGTATGAATCTAGGCTCGTTTATTTTTGGGCTTAGTCCCAAACCTTGATAGATATCCAATGGCATAATTAAGACTTGAGCCTTTGCATCCACTACACAATTATGCAACATATGATTTTCTAAGATAAGGGAAAAATAGAATGGGTGAGGTTAGTTTTTGGGATAGTTATAAATGAGCCTCTTTTGGGTGAGTCATTGATATTTGATACCCTTTGAATGGATATTTTTATTATATTTACCTTGTCAGATACCAATAAATATTTCTTAAATGTAGCAAGTGATGAGGGGGATTTTTTGAATAGACTGTAAAATTGTTCAACCTTATCTGTTCATTGCTTGATGTCAATACTTGGGAAGTACGTATTTTTTTAAGCCTTAATCCTCTTCTAATTTAGAGATTTTGGAAATAATAACTTAGTGCTTGTTTGGATATCTTCATCTACTCGTTTTTTTGCTGAAAACCATACATGGTTGCTAGTGAGGTATTCAATTTGTCTTATCTTCATAATATCTATATCTATCCACTATTTTTGCTTATTCATAAATTCAAGGCTATCACATTTTCTATTAGAGGAACTGACTGATAATTATTGGATTGCATGTATTCCTAGGAATAGGTTCCATCAAGGGATGGGGGTTTAGCCAGCTCTATTATTTCCATAATATTTTCCTCATGATAGATGTGATTACAATCCATTTCATCTTGGGTTTCTTTTTCTATTTATTTTATTTGTGAAAGATGATATGGCCCACATGACTCTGCATACTCTTGTATCTCAGGAGTATTTTACTTCAGATTGCATAATTTGCATCTTCATATCCTTAAATTCTTTGGTCATCTCCTAGATTTTCATCCTCAATTGTTATTTGGATTATTGCTAATTCTTTGAAGAATAACACGACCAATTATTTTTAGGATAGCACAAGGGGCATGGTCCTATTACTTGTGGGAGTGATAAGAATCTTATAGATGGGGCTTCAAGACATGCTACATTTCTAGGTGGGATTTTACCAACCATAATCAATAGATTTTCAGCTTGTGTGGTTTTCTGAAAAAGGTGAGGGAACCTTCTTTTTTTAGAATTTTGAATGAGGATGCTCAAATTAGGATGAAAATATTGGATATAGTAAATATATGCCTATGTAGGAGATGGATGGAACTCTTGGGGGATCCTCTTCCATGTTATTTTGAATTAAATATTGAAATCAACCATACTTTCCTAAGGAGCTTATTTGATGAATGAGAACTGAGTAAGCAAAAGAAAAGGATCTCTTGTATCATCAAAAGCATCTATGAGCACTTCTACCATATCAGCCCATGTGTGTATGCTTCCTTTCTCTAGGGACTTATACCACAACAATGCCTTCCCCTTGAGAGATAGAGCGAGTAGTCTAATCATCACATTCTTAGATGTAATGTTATGGATGGTACCCAAGGAGGCTACGTATTGATAGTGCTTGTATGTAGTTTTTTTTTCACCATCAAAGTTGGGAAGTGTCTTCATATTAGTCCTGGGTATTTTATACAGGTATGAAATATTGAGAGGACCCGCATCATTTCAATGGGGATAATATTGTTGAACCATTGGTGCAATTGTGTTGATGATCTTTAAGGAGTTATGAATTCTTTTTTCAGGTGGGAGTCATTAAATGAGCATACTTACTCTGCTTATGAGGTCAATATTGCTTGACAAATTATGAATCCTCCAAGAAATAATAATTTATAAAAAATATTAAATGCAACTAATCATAGTCTAGATCATAGTTGCAACAGAGTCACCAGGTGAATTGGAGGGTAAATTTCATAAAAGAGTATCATCGAGCTCTGTTTAACAAAGGTAGTGGGAATTTTTGTCCCATTAGGTATGCCAAAAATTGTTGGTTTGGAAATCTAACTAATGGAAAGGTTGTGCACCCATAGACCTTGACCACTATTGAATAACCCAGAAGTTGTGAGGCTTTCGTGGTCAATATCCAAAGGAGGTTGGTTCCTTTGAAGTTCAAGCTAACTATTCCCAAGGAGTGGGGAAAAAGGTGTTGAAAGAATCAAAAGGAGCTAAGACTAGAACTTATGTTGGTGTATATTAAGCCACATCAATATGCATGCATATTAGAATACTATGCAAATAAATAGTAAATTACCTAATAGACCAACCAATTTTACTATCAGTTACAAAATATTTAATTTCAATTCAATGTAGCTTATCAAACTATGGATTCTAGAACAAGTGAATGAGCACAAGCATAAATTTAGAAGTCAGAGTAAACACTATAAGCATTCAATATGCTAAAATTAGAAATAAGTACTCCTCCATACATACATATTCTGCAAATGAATTGAACCAAAGGCCAAACAATAATCTCTTTTGTATTAAGATACAAATCTTCCATTCTTACATGTGAATTGTAAAAGCCTAATATCTAAACTTTTTTCCTTCTACATATATTTATATACTTTTTACAAACTATTTTGATTAAAAAGAAACAATATTGCCTTAGAAATAAATTGTTGTTATGTCAGATAGTCTACCATATCGTTGAACTACTCAAAGGGATGGCTACTCCAACTACCTGATCATGGTTTGCTGATGTGGTTGGGATATGTCTCTTCTTAAGTTATGACCACCTTACTACTTGCATCTAGTCCATTGATTTCTACTAACGCTTTTGGTTCATCCACCCTATCATCTACATGATTTATTATGTCATTAAGATCATCTAATAAGAAATCCTACCCAACAAGCATTATGAGATGAATACTATTTTCATGTTAAATGTGGTTGTCATATATTTTACATGACTATATCCTCTAGAGGATGATGCATATTTATCATCGTAATGAGTTTCAACCATGTACATTCCCCCTAACAGATTTTATACTTAGCCAAATGCAATCAGGCGACCTCTGGTAGAGGGATAGAAATCTGGTACCCCACCGAGCTTCGGCCAGGTACAAATATTTCAATTTTCTCCATACTTAGCTATTTTATCCATTTTATTTCTATCTACTTACACTTCCAATATGGATATTTGGTAGCCTGATGGGTCTTGATCGAGTATAAATCTTTCGACAACTTCAAAACTTGGCCATTTTGCAATCTGGTGACCTTTGGTAGTGTGTCAAAGAGTTTGTACCCCATCAGGCTCTAGCCAAGTAGAAATATTCTAGTGCTCTCTAGACTTAGTCATTTCTCCATTTTTTCTTTGGTAGTGTGACAGATCTTTGGTATCTTATCGAGCTTATATTGGGTGTAGATGTTCTGACATCCTCCATACTTAGCCATTTTCCTACTGCATGTGCCAAAATTTTAGGATTTGATGGGCTCTGATCAAGTACAAATATTTTGATACCTTGGACACTTAGCTAGTTTTCCCCTCGTGAGTGTACCAAATTTTTTGGACTCTGATGGGTTTTGGTCGTGTACATCTCTCTCGACGCTTCCAACACTTAGCCAATTTTGCTAGATTTTTTCTTTTGGCAATATGACCAAAAGTTACCTTTTAGCAATATGACCAAGAGTTACCTTTCAATAATATGGCTAAGCGTGCACTTCTAGGTACTTCATTTTGATACGGTTGTTCTGGATGTTTCATACCTTAGCCAATCATATTTTGAAATCCTAGTGAATATTGGTAAGCTTCTAGGTTGTAGCTATTTCTATCTTCAGGTGGCAAGATGGACCTTCGTCTCTATTCTAGACTTCGATCAAGCACGCATGCTTCATCAAGCTCAAAGGTTAACTTCTTCACTCCTTTTTCACTTTTCTCCACTTTTGACAAGGCTTCTAGGTTGGGACTTCCAGTTCTTGCATCTTCATTTAGCTAGGACTAACAAAACCTTTGGTGATCTCCTATTTTATTTCAAACAAAAAACAAAATAAGTAATTGCTAATAGCTCAGCGTGGGTAGATGCAAAAAGTACCCACAATCATCCCCATGCTTTTCCTCTCTTTTTCTTGGTTTCCCCTCTTTCCACCTTTTTATGTGTGAATATTATCACACTACCAACCAAACCCTATTTTTCCTTGTAACAATTATCGATTGTATTTCCTCCAACTTTTCTTCCTGCTCCTTCTTCCCTTCCCCTTCCCTTAGAAAGTGCTAAAATAAAAAATGACTATATGGGTTCCTTATTTCCATTAGTGAAATTACCCTATGAATCACTAAGAATGTGGATGATTTTTATCTTTACATCACCCACACAACCCTTTTTGTGGCAAGATGATCAAAATCTTAGAATAATTTTTGGGCAAGTATGAGAGTTGTTGAACTCTTCAAAAGTTTCTAGATAATGAGTCAACCCCAATGAGAAGGTTGCATGATAGAGATGGAGGTTGGTCCAGTATAGAGGATATTACCTCATATTAATTGTCCTCATGCTAGAATCAAATAGATACAATATTCATCGCCAAAATTTTTTGCCTCTTAAGAAAAGAAGACCAAGCGCAAATAGTAGTTTGCAAATATTGAAAACTAGCTAAGTTAGGAGAGTGTTAGAACTTATGTATTCAAAAATAGTTCAAAGGGGTACCATATTTTCACCATGATTCTAGATAAAAATAAGCAAAGAATGGATAGATTTGGCTAACCCCTACACTAGCCATAATTGCCACACTTAGTCAAGACCCGAACAAGTATCAAATATCTATCAAACTATCAAAAGGAATAGACAAGTGAAAATGACTAAGTATGGGATGCATCAAAATATTTTTACCTAGCCAAAGCTCATCAAGGTACCAAATCTCTATCACAGTCGAAAGACTCAAATCAAATAAAACAACTAAGTATTGGATGCACCAAAGGAATTGCACCTAATAAAATTCTGCTAGGGTCCCAAAATTCCATCGTGTGATCGAAGGATTGATGAAAAGTAAAATGGATAAGTATGGAATGCGTCGGATGAATTGCACCTAATCAAAGTTTGAAAAGGTCCTAAGTCTCTGTTACACTACCAGAATATAGCAACAAGTGAAAATGGCTAAGTATGGGATGTGTCAAAATATTTGTACCTGGCTAGAGTCTAGAAATGTCTCAAGTCTCTATCACACTATCGAAATATAGTAGCAAGTGAAAATGTTTAAGTATGGGATGTGTCAAAAGATTTATACCTAGCCATATATCATCAAGGTACCAAATATTTGTCACACAACTAAAAGACTCAAATAAAGTAAAAAAACTAAGTATTGGATGCATCAAAGGAATTGCACCCGATCAGAGTCCACCAAGGTCCTAAAAATCTATCGCTTGATCATAGGATTAATGATAGCTAAAATGTTTAAGTATGAGATACGCTAGAAGATTTGTACCTAACTGGAGCCCATCAAGGTAGTAAATATTTTTCACACTTCTAAAAGACATTAGTAAGATAAAATGGCTAAGTATGGGATGCTTCGAAAGATTTACACCTAATCAAAACCCTTCAAGGCACCAATTTCTATCATATTGCCTAAGGGGAGAAATATACAAGGATCCTATTAGTAGCCTTACTAAGCACTCGACAACCACGAATAAGTAAAAGTAATATCACTTGTTAGAATATCTTGACAACATAGTCTCCATCAAGGCCATCGTGCAGGTGATAGGGAGACTCAACTAAAATGATCAATAATGATCAATGAATCATACGCAAGAAACAGGGACAACATGACTCATGATGATGTAGATCCCAACTAGATCAGCAATCCATGATTGAATTATTAGAACAATCATACCTCCAAGTAGTCTAGCACACTGGTGAATCTTTTGACATAACAACAATTCTTTTCTAAGGCAATGATGCCTTGATAACTAAATACATTGTAAAAGACTATATATACTAGAATGTAGAATGAAAAACCATTAGCTCTTAGGCTTTTACAATTTGCATGTAAAATAGAGTGTTGCATACTAATACAAAGGTATTGTTATCTTGCCTCTAGTTCAATTTAGTTGTAGAATGTGTATGTATGAATGATTACCTATTTCTAATTTTAGATTTTTGAATGCTCATAGTGTTTATTCTTCTTTCTAGATTTATGCTCATGATACATTCACTTGTTCTAGAATTTGTAATATGTTAAGCTATAGTATAATGAAATTAAAAATTTTGTGATTGATAGTAAAACTAGTTGATCTGTTAGGTGGTTTATTTGTATTACTTATAATATTTTACTACTCATGTGTCTTGATGTGGCCTAATCTATACCACTATAAATTCTAGCTTCAACTCTTTTAACTTATTTCAACACCATTTTTCTACCATATTTTAGGATTAGTTAGCTTGAACTTTAAAGAAATTGATCTCCTTCAAAGATTTACCATAGAAGCCTCACAACTTTTAGGTCATTCAATGTTGATCAAGGTTTGTAGGTGCATAACCTTTTCTTAGATAGATTTACAGACCAACACGAGTGAGCATAATGTAATGCATTGCATGCACTATGAAATCTGGTAGGTTTCAAAAGAACAAAGGGAACATGTTCTCGAACCCTAAGTTACCTCATAGCAGCAAGTGTGGAGATCAGAGCATGAATGTAATTCAAAATCGCAAACAATTCATAGTTGTATATCTCAGAAGGTATTCCAAAGTTAGTCATTAAATTAAATATTTTCATAAAGTTTATAAAGGAGTTATAAGGTATAATAGATTGGTTAAAATATTTAATTTATTTTTGGAGTAATAAGTTTTTTAGTTTTAGTTTTTAATATTTGAGATATGGAGTAATAAGGATGCCTACTTAGTCAAATGTTTTAATTTTAGATACTCAACATTTTCATTTATTTTTTAAGTTTGGAGTGATAAGGAATTCAACTAGTTTGTTTAAAGTTTTTTTTTAAAGAAGTTTTAAGTCTTTTTTATAGATGGTTAAATTTTATTAGTATTTGAAGATATCTGAAAGTTTTTAAGTAAGAAATTTAAATTTTTTTCAATTTTTTGAGAAAGTTCATATTAAAAATATTAGGAGATTTTTTTAAATTTTGCAAATTCAATTTTGGAGTTAAAAGGCTTTCAACATCAAGTGTTAGGAAATAGAAATTTGCAAATTTTATTTTGTTTTCTAAAATAGGGAGTCATAAGGATTACTACATAATTAGAAAAATTGAATTAGTTAAATCTAGGAGTTATAAGGTTTTCTACCTCAAAGGATTTCAAATTTTTGAATGAGTTCCATTATGTCTAACAATAAAATTTTCTTTTCTAAGTCTCAACTTCTAAAAGGACCAAATTTTTCATCATGGAAAAACAAAATGAAATCAATCCTAATTGTAGAAAAACTCTAGAAAATAGCTAATGGGACAAAGACAAAACCTAGTGAGGATGGAAGAGAAATACAAATATTTGAATAATGTGATGCTAAAGCACTTATGTTGATAACATTTAAAATATTTGATGAATTACAACCATACTTAAATGGAGCAAAAACTTTTACAGAAGTATATGTAGACACCTAAAATGCATCATGTCGAGGTGACTACTCATATGGGACATGCTAACAGACCATATGAAAGATCTTGGATAGATTCCAAGGTGAGGCAGTGGTTCTAACCACTCAATTTAGGCATTTTGGCCTAGTCAGTGTTGGTCACGGCTGACACCCATGGTTAATAGGTCTGACCACACCTCAGAGCCATGGTTAGCCTTCAAATTAAGTTTGATCTCAACCGACCCAAAATCGGTTACAATGGCCAAGTTGTTCGAGTTTCAAATGGTTTGGGTGCAAAATATTCTAGAAGTTTCCATTCAACTACCCTAACCGAAGGTTCTTGATCTTGGCTTCTCCATGAAGCCAAGACAAGGCCTTCCTAAGAGCTATAAGACCCCCCTCCAAATTGGGGAAGAGAGAGAGATAATTTGCTATTGTGAACAGTAAAGCCCTGTCGAAGTGCATACTCACTTGCATCCATTGAGAGGAACACTTTTGCTGCCCAATTGGAGATCAAAATGGCACTTGAAGCCATGAAGGTCCTAGGAACCTAGGAGAATCAAGAAACCCAATTGAGGGCCTTCAAGCACAAATCTGAGCAATTCAACCACCAAATCCATCGGAGGACACCGAGGTGACCCTTGATCATCAATTTATCAAGGGGAATTGGAGATCTAAGCCCGAAATTGGAGAGCAAACATATTTTTAGCTCAACCATGATTGTCAGCCATGGTTAATAGTACTCGTTATGCCACAGACCCATGATCAGGTTTAATCTCCATTTTTCCTTGTTATAGCAGTAGGTTTGTTTTCTATTGTATTATATTAGATGAATCTAACTTAGATCAATTTTCTTAGAGATAATTATATGGTTGAATCAGTGATTTAGGATACTCTTCCTTTGTTTCTTGTCATTGGGCAACTATATTAGTTATGGCTATATTTCATGCATTTTAGGCTCCTAAATGCTTAATTAGGATGTTATATGACTAGATCTAGATTTCATTTACATGCTTTATGGTAGATTTATCATGTTTAGCATAGATTTACATCTTTATATACTTTCTTGATTTCATGTTACCTTTAGCATCTTTTAGACAAAGTTTCATTCAAGGCCTCATCAAGAGAGGCTACCTTTGCTTCTAATGTGTTTCTTGTTGTTTCTTGATCGTAGGGTTTTTAGGACTCCTTCATCAATGCATTCAAGGCAACAAATGCCTCTTCACAGGAGAGAAGAAGGTCATACTTGACCTGGAGCAGTTCATGTCATTCTGAAAGGCCTACGGATTACACCTACCCTTGCGAGGGATTTCTTATGATTGTAACATTGTATCACATTGGGTATCCCTAAGAGGGATGAATTTGTAACCATGAATTGATTCAATTTTAATAAAATACACCTTTCTTTTGGTTATTTCAATTTTGTCAATTTATGTATGTGCTTTATGTGATTTTCAATCGTTACTAGATTAGGTGTATGCTTTTTAGGATCGTACAAAAGGTGATCATGGTGGAACCCCACAATTTAAGTGATCTAAAGTCTAACTTGCTATGTTTTTTGATGGTAGGTCTCAACCATGATTGACAACCATGGTCAATAGTTGTAATTGCACCTAACAACCATGGGTAATAATTTAAGCCACATTTGACAGATGTGGTCAACAAAAAATAGAACAATAGCAGACAGCATACAACATCATCAGACTTGGATCTGAGGTAGGTCCCATTTCCCTATGTTTTCTATTTTTTCTATGTTTTATTTTTCAAAATGCAATAGATGAATAGGTTAAGTAGAAAACATAGCAAAAGGTAGAATGGAAAATTCGTAAATGCTTTTTAGTTTTCTACTAGCCATTGCTAGGAACAATGGATCTCTGATTGCAGTCTGCCCTAGTCTCCAGTGGTCTAGGCCATTTCATGTTTCGAGTTTGCATGCATGAGGCCCAATTAGTGGCCATTCCTTCATAGGTAGAATTGCATTCTCTAAAAAATCATCTAGCATAGTCATGCATTCTCTTAAAATCAAATGTTCTTTTTCAAAGCATGTAGGGAAAATCATGTGAATGTTGTTTGATGCATTTTATTTTTCATGCAAAGTAAAAAGAACCACACACACCATGACACACTTTAAATGCTAGTGAGTTGGAAGTCATATCCAACCACTAGTAGGGTTCAATGATGGTGGTAGTGATTTCCATCCATTGGCCCAACTCCCTCGATCCTTTTGTTACTAGACCAATACCGACTCCAAGAACCATCATAGCCCATGCAAAATAGCATGCATTCCTCTTCGAAGGGGTGTATCACTGCGCACAGGTGAACTAGGTGAGGACCGAGAGGACCTATGCTCCTTGCTCGAGTGTGGGTTTCATCTCCACATTTTGGGGGGTTTACATGATCATGACTTTCATTTTCGATTGTCGAGCTATGAGTATACAGGTGAAAGCCCTTAAAAAATTGAGTATATCATCAACATTCTGAAAACATGATGAGAGTTACTTTTTGATACAACAAACTTGAAAAATCATCAAACAGTTTAGGGCACATTAAAACTTTAAAAGAGATAATCATCATTGTATTCTTTGTGTGTTAATAAAATTTAAATCTAGACATAGGATACACATTATGGTGGTTACATGGAGGGGCTGATCTCGACATAGATCTGAGGTCAACGCCCAAGCTCCACCTGATACACAACAGCATGCGTCGGACCCTCAACCATAGAATCCTCCTGAACATCATTCGACGAGTATTAGAGGGGATAATTCTATGCACGGGGATCCTATTGAGAATACCCTGATTAGAGGAGGTACTAGACACTCCTCGAGACATAGATCAGAGCATGGGGCTTCCCAGCATGGGGGTCCCAAACATGGTAGCATTTATCATGATCACACTCTACGTGCATCCATGGGATCTACTGAGGAGTATGTCATAGAGGAATCCAGGTTGGTACCCCTTCGACCTGTATCTAAGGGAGGCTCAAGGCCCCCACCATCTGAGTATAGATAGGCTCAAGATCCACCCATTCAGGGGTAAGTAGAGAGGGCCACTTCCGAGCGTAGACCCATGCAAACTCCCAATAGAAGTGAACCTTGTAGGATCACCATAGACATGTCTAAAGTGGGAGCAAATGGTATGCCACCACATGAGCCATGGCATAGTAGATAGTTAGATGGTCTGGATAGAGTCTTAGGATAGCTAGGTTATAAACCTTCACCTGCACCCTCTCGTTCTATGAGTGTGCATAGTGGAAGTACAATTAGGACCATCAGGGAACCTAGAGAATGCTCCAAGCATTCTCATGATATGCATGCCCCTGCATCCCATGCGGGAATAGAGTATAGGTGATAGTTGAATGCAAATGTCATCTTCATAGACAAGGGCAAGAGCATAGCAAATTAGTCTATTGGGGGCACACCCACAAAGCCACTCGAATAGAGCACACACACTAGAGGCCTCATATGACTGATCACATAGATAGATCTCACAAGCTGGTGTCAGAGAAGAGATGTCAGATCTTCCAAGACCAATTGGAAGATGTTCATATAGAGTGAGAATGCCTCAAAAATGAGGACACTCAAAGGCAAAGGTTCATAAGACAATGCTTATATGAACAACGCATGTGCAAGCAATGCATCCTTGATCAAAAGGAGTATGTTGAGAGGGAGGACCGATTGGCTAGTGTTGGTTTACCTCCCCATAGTGAGTATAGGGAGCGCATTGATAGATGAGCTGCTTCATAGCTCGAGTTGCACCCTGAGCATATAGACACCCATACTCACCATATGACCCAACATAGGGATCAACATCCAACGCTCGAACATCATGGGCATAGGTAGTATGAAGAAGAAGTGGGAGATGAATTAGATCAAGAATATCCTAAAATATCCCTAGTCAAAGTGGATGATGAGCCTAGTCCTCCACCTCGATTGAAGAAGAATCTCCCTCCAAAGGTGCCTCAAAGGCAATCTAGAGAAGATGAGATCCTATCTTCGTAGGCCTATAAGGCCTTGGCAGAAAAGGTTAAAGCTATCGAGAAGCAAGGAATGACTTATCAAAATCCTACCTTAAATAAGATTCATAATGAACCTTTATGCCCATCAGTGCCTATTCCGGCCTATCCTGAACATTTTGAGATGCCTAGGCTGGAAAAGTTTCAAGGAGAGGAGGACGCTCAGGAGCACATCACGAGTTTTCTAGACATGTGCTTTCATATCGAGAGCAATGATGCCTTGCTCCTATGGACCTTCATTACAACCCTCTCAGGCCCAGCCTGAGAGTGGTTTAATCAACTCAAAAGGCACAGCATCACCAGCTTTGAGCAACTGGTCGATGCATTTCTTGAATGCTTCTCCTTCGACATCAAGAAAAAGGTGAACTTATCCGATCTGGCTACTTTAATGCAACATGATGATGAGCCAGTTATGGATTATAGGAAATGATGGAGAAAATTGATGGCAAAGCTACCATTCTCCATCCCTACCTCTAAATTAACTTGAATGTTTATGAAAAGTTGTGCAAAGCACATTTCATTATTGTTGTAGTTGCAGCAATATCAAACATTTGAAGAGGCTTTGGTGCAAGCCAAAGTGATAGAGGATATCAAGTTATAGGAGGGTAACTTGAAACTCAAAAACAAGAAGGAATGGAACAAGAAGAGCACCGAGAAACAATAGGCCAAGCTGACCCACGTTAATCAGGTGGTTTTAAACCTTCAAAAAGGGGATAAGGGGCAACAACAATGAAATTATCAAGCCCAACCTCCTCCTATGCAATATGAGTAGTGCAACAACAACCAGAAGGGTAAGGACAAAGAAAGATGCCCTCCTCACATATTCACTCAATTATCAAAATCATTGACATCGATTTTCCATCAATTATGTGAGGCGAAGGCAATAAACTTACCAAAAATAAAATTAGTGGACCCTAATCAACCCAAGCCTAAGGGATATAAGGATGATCAATATTACATATTTCATCGAATGAAAGGTCATGACATAGAGGTATGTTGGTCTTTCAAACATTTAGTGCAAAATATGATTGAAAAAGGTACACTTCTTGTGGACAATCCACAAGCACCAGATAATCAAAATATGGGGATTTACAAAAATCCTCTACCCAACCATGAGGTACCAAGGAATAATGTTGGCCAAGTCAATCAAGTACGCATCGAACCACCAACCCATGGGTTCATCAAAATGGTTAACATTATCACAAGACATGTGAGGTATGAAAGACCAAATCAACCTCTAATGCCTATTAGGGTCCAAGCTGTGCCTCCTCCAAGGCTAGCCCAAAATGTGCCAGGCCCACCAACTAGACCGGTGGTAACAATCAGGAGTAGGTTAGTTCAAAACCTATAGATGACTCTAGCAAAGTTGTCAATTTATGAGCTGATTTAATAGTCTCCCAAGCATAGGGAGATGCTTATGGATATTCTAAGGTCCATAGAAGTGCAGTCCTAGGATCCCAAAGCATTCACACACTTTGTGGGACACGTGCAATAGTGTCAAGAACCGATCATACAATTTTATGATCATGAAATCAAGATGGTTTCCACTATCACAATGGACCCATCACTCCACATCATTGCATGTGTAAATCACATACCTTTCAAGTAGGTTTTTATTGATACAGGATCATCAATCAATATAATCATGACCAAGGCATTGACATACCTAAAGTTGCCAAAGATGCATATCATACCTTCTGCCTTCACGTTGAGAGCTTTTAATGATGCATTATGCTCAACTATCGGCATGATAGTCTTACCTATTCAGGTGGGACTAAAGACCATCCTAGTGATGTGTCATGTGATTGAAGGTGCTATGCAATACAATATCCTTCTAGGGAGGCCTTGGATAAGAGAAATGCATTGTGTCCCTTCCATTCTCCATCAATGTATTAAATACGTTCATGAGGGATAGGTTCACATGGTACCTTCAGATGAAGAACCATTCAAATACATGAATTTAGCATATTTTTCGGGGGACTTCATGCTCCCCTCAATGCACCTAGACATACGACCAACATCGCCGATCAAAGAGCTAGGAGGTAAAATGAAGGAAGTGTGTGCCAAACCTACAATATTCGCATCTCAATGATCAAGGCACATGATAACTGCTTCCACCAGATCGATGGCATCCACAATGCCTCATGATGATAGGAAGCTAAAAGCAAATGTGGGTAAAAAAGAGATAAAACGAGCACCCAAACCAGCTACTATCGAGGTCCCTACTCCCATGGAAGTAGAGGATGCTCAAGAAGAAGTCGAAGAGGCACCTCATCCTACTTCACCTGCATCTTCAAGTAGGGTCATCTGCACCGCAGGTGACCATTCATTTGGTTAATCCTAGATTAGGGAAGTATATCATGCAGAATGTGACATTTACATCGATCATCGAGACTGCACAGGATATGGGCTGACCACAAGCCCATCACCTTCTTATAGGGATGGTGGTACCACTGGGGGTACCTCCTAACCAAACCAATTTCATCTATGGAGGGCTCGACCAACTTACATCTCGCACTCCCATGGATGAGGATGATGATGAACCATTCATTATGAATGTTCATTATCTCTCTAACCCAGAATATACCTTATAATATTTTGAGTATTACCATTGGCATGGTTACGATCTTAGATTATTCGAGCAGGGGTGTAGAAGGCCATACGAACCATAATATCAGTTGCCAACTGATAGGTTTGGGTTAGGGTATTATATTAGAGGATAGGATGAACTCCTCATGGTATCTTTAGATCACTTGTACCTCAGTCTAGGGGGTGAAGTAGATTTCAATCCTTATCACCCCAATCCCTCCTCCTTTCGAAGGGATAACCGGTTAGTGTCTTACATCACTATAGAACCACCTGAGATATATCATGAGAACATCTTGGTGGAGACCAGTTTAGAACACATACCAAGAGATAACTTGGATGAACAAATCCATGGGGTAGCCGATGACATAGGCCTACAAGTTTAGAATGCTAGTATAGTAAAAGATTTCGAGTCAAAGGATCATTCTAATGAGGATAAAGTAGAGTCCATCTCTGAGAGAGAGGGACCAAGTTGCATGTATGAGAGTGATGATGATGGTGAGTCCTCAAACAATGAGCAATATGAGGATGAAACTGAGTTGGCTTACCTAGGGCCTCTAAATTTATGTCATCTGTTACCCTTGGAGATAGTCGTAGAGGATGAGAAATCCTCCATTGATGATAGTGGCTATCAAGAGTGGGCTTACATGGGGCCCCATATTCCTAATCTCCTAGTTCTAGTAGGTAGTGGTGAGGGTTTTTATTATGATAGTGATGATGAAGATGAAATAGAGAGAGCCTATTTGGGGCCTCCCTACTTGCATCATCATAATGCACCATACACTATAGAGGATATGTATAGAGATATCAATCTCCACCCTCACCTCAGGGGAAGACCACCGAATATTGATGTGATTTATCATATAGTATTCCCTGATCTATTGATATACATGGAGCTCCTTGAGCCCAATGATCCTATTTTTGAGTCTATCCATAGATCGGATCTAGAGATCCCCATACCCCTAGAACCACATCTCGGGGATGGAAGTTATATCAATGTAGAGTCACATGCACGTGGTCCTAGAGATATAATCCATTCCATCAATATGATCTCCATTGATTTGACCACTCCACTTCATAATCTAGCCGATCCCTCTAAACCATTGTATCTTAATGTAGATGCTATTGATTGGGATCATGCTGACTCACCACTAGAGCCTGAATATTTCTTCCCCAATGAAGAAATGTTGCAACCTTTTCATTTTGTGCTAGGCTATGCACATGATGTTTATCATGTTGAGGATGCTTCCAATGTGGAACCCATAAACCTAGTAGATGACATCCACTTGATCCCTACGCCTCACCAGCTTGAGGAGGGATCCCACATGTCAATAGAGGAAACCTTTGAAGTGGATATCAACAATGATCCCACAATTCCTAAGAAGGTTAAATTTGGAGAAATTTTATCTCCTGATGAGCATGCCAACCTCATCCCTCTACTGAAAGAGAGACCTGATCTCTTTGCTTGGACTTATAAAGACATGTCTTGGTCTAGATCCAAAATTGGTTACTCATAACCTTTCTCTAGATCTCTCAAAAAATCCAATCAAGCAAAAACTTAGGAAAATGCATCCAATAGTAGCCTTAATGGTTAAAGATGAATTGCAAAAATTGTTGGATGTAGAGTTTGTCATTTCCATCGACTATCTAGAATGGGTATCAAATATGGTGCCTATAGGAAAACTTGATGGAAGGATCCGTATCTGTATAGATTTTAGAGACCTCAATAGGGCAACACCAAAGGATTCATTTCCATTGCCAAACATAGATGCTCTTGTAGATGCAACTACGGGTCATGAAATGCTCTCCCTAATGGATGGTTTTTCTGGTTACAACCAAATTCATATTAAGCTCGAAGACCAGCATAAAACCACGTTCATAATGCCATGGGGGACATTTTGTTATAAGGTTATGCCATTCGGCCTTAAGAATGTTGGTGCTACATATCAGTGAGCTATGACATACATCTTTCATGACTACATGCATAAGATCTTGGAAGATTATATCGATGACTTGTTGGTAAAGTCATTGCTACGTGAAGAGCATGTAGAGGTCTTGAGAAAGGTCTTCGATCACTTGATAGAGCATAATGTCAGGTTGAATCCTAAGAAGTGTGTATTTGGTATAACTTCAGGAAAGCTCTTGGGATTCATCATTTCAAAATGAGGGATCAAAGTAGACCTAATAAAGGTCAAGGCCATTTTAGAAATGCATCCTCCCATAAATATCAAGGAATTAAGGAGCCTATAGGGCAAAGTAGCATCCATAAAGTGATTTATCACACAATTATCAGATAAATATTGATCCATGAATCGACTACTACACAAGGGGGTCCCATTCAATTGGGATGAGGACTATCAAGCTACCTTTGTTGAGATTAAGCACTACCTAGCGATACCACTAGTACTAGCTCCACCAAGACCAGATGTACCATTCTTGCTATATATATCAACAACTAACTTTGCATTAGGGACCATGTTAGCCCAAAATAATGTGCAGGATAAAGAGCAAGCCATATATTACATTAGCCGAACCTTGGTGAGTTATGAGCTAGGATATGCCTACATGGAAAAGTTATGTTTAGTAGTAGTGTTTGCAATAAAGAAATTGTGGCATTATATGTTAAGTCATATGATGTATGTCATATCAAAACAAAATCCTTTGTAGTATATGATGAGCAAGACATATCATAATACACGTACTGCAAAGTGGATCATGCTATTGATAGAATTTGACTTGGAATTCATTAGCCAAAATTCCATCAAGGGATAGGTCATAGCTGATCAATTGGCAGAGGCACCACTAGAAAATAGTAGGCCTCTCACCATTGAGCTTCTTGATGATGCAGTCTTCACATTATCAAAGTCTCCCAAACCCGAAGAACCGGATAACAAAGCTGATATGACCTTGTTCTTCGATGGTTCAAAGTGTGAACAAGGGGGTGGTGCAGGAATAGTGTTGTTCACACCGCAAGGTGCTCCCATGCCCTTGTCATTTAAGTTGGACTTTCCTTGCACCAATAATAATGTTGAATATGAAGCCCTAATATTGGGCCTCCAAACAACTATCACCATGAAGATCAAAAGGTTAAATATCTTTGGTGATTCCCTTCTCATTGTCAACCAAGTGAAGGGACTTTTTCAATGTAGGTGTCCTATCTTGAAGGCCTACAAAGATCTTGTTGACTCTTATCTAGCTCAGTTGGAGTGGTATGACATCGAGGCAATCCCTCATTCATCAAATAGATTTGTAGACACTATGGCATATTTGGGATCCTTAATTCCTTAGAATCCATCTACCAATTTTACTACCATCCATGTAAAAATATTGTCACACTCTATCATACAATGTGAGGCTTTGGATAATAAAGAATCAGTCAACATGATTCATATAGAACCAAACCATGAATGGTTCTACAGAGCTAGAGACTTTCTCAAGAGGGCACCCTAGGGGTCACTGATCTCGTAGGGTCCTACGGGGAATGGTACTACCATTCACCATAAGGTTGTTTCCTAGTCTGCATTTGTGAATGTTAAACCATAGGGGGAACATGTTGTCTTGTCAGTTGAGGTTGAGGTCTATCAGAACTAGATGTCACAAATACATGACTTCCTAAAACTTGGTGTAATCCCCTAGGGATTATCATGTGCCACAAAATGCACATTTAAATAGAAAGTGATAAAGTATGTCTTGTTAGGAGATATTTTGTATCATCGAAGCTATGATGGAGTGCTCCTTCATTGTCTTGAGCCCCAAGAATCAGCTTGGATGATTTTGCAAGCTCACGATGGTACATGCGATGGCCATTTTAGTGGCATGGCTATCATCAAGCGCATCCTTCACATGGGCTATTATTGGCCTACTATGGAGAAGGATTACAATGTGTATGTCATGAAATGCATTAAATGTCAACATCATGCTAATATTGCACACTTGCCATCATAGGCCTTACAACCCATTCAAGCGGCTTGGCCATTTGCTCAGTGGGGCTTGGATCTCATCGAAAATATCTCTCCTCCATCATCGGGTCGACATACATTCATTATTATGGCTACTGAGTACTTTACTAAGTGGGTGGAAGCAATCCCATTAACAATGACAACTAGAGCATGTATTATGGAGTTCATACTCACCAATATCATAAGTCATTTTGGGATACCATCCAAGATAATTTTGGATAATGGAACATCATTCAAGAACAAAACTGTGAGGGCTTTAATATCCAAGTATAGGATCAAACATAGTTTTATGACTCCATATTATCCATAGGAAAATGGGCAAGTTGAGGCTTCAAATAAGATAGTGGTATCCATCTTGAAAAATATGGTACAAGAAAACCACAAATATTGGCACATCCAACTACCCCTTGCATTATGGGCTTATAGGACTAGCATTCGGACACCCACTAGGGCAACACCATTTTTGCTAGTATATGGTACTGAGGCCATTATGCCCTTAGAGTTGGAGATTCCAATGTTGTGCATCACATTGAAAGAGTTCATTGATGATGACACTACGTGGCAAGCTCACCTTGATCAATTGATGCTACTCGATGAACATCGTGTGAATGCCCTTGAGCATCTCCATGTTTATCAGGAGCACCAATTACAATAACAAAGTCCATCTGAGAGACTTTGAGGTTGGTGATCTTGTGCTAAAAGAGAACCAACAGAACTCAAATCTATTACCAAAATTATGAGATAAATTTGTGGCTAACTGGTTAGGTCCTTATATCATCTCTGAGAAGATTGGACCTGGGACATATCGCTTAACATCGCTTGAAGGTGTTGAAGAGCCTGAACCTCTCAACATCCTTCATCTTAAAGTGTTCTATGCCTAAAACCATTAAAAGGCTCCAAAGGCATTTGTAAGCCCTTTGGTCATTCACAAAAAGCTCCAAAGGCATCTGTAAGCCCTTTGGTCACCCCATAAAAGGCTCCAAAGGAATCTAAACCCTTTGGTCAAATCAAAATTTCAAAAATCCATAAAAATTAAAAAGCAATAAAATCTAAAAATATTGCATTGCATTTTGCATTATTGCATTTCATTTGCATCATGCATTTCATTTAGCACTTGCATTCATTTAATTGCATTGCATTTAGGCATTTCCATCCATCACACTTGCATTAGGATAGGTTGTGTTTACAATCTTACAAATGACACCACATTTTTATTTCAATCATGCATCTATGCATTATCATCATCATCCATCACCCTTGTGAGTAATTATGTTTCTCAACACAACCCCTCCTGTTGCTATGAAGAATATACTAGGGTTTTTCGGTCATTCAACCATACCTAGTGGTCTTCTCAAGAGTTTGGTAGAAATATTGCTTTGCTTTTGTATATGAGGTCTAGTTTTGATAGCACTTAGCATATCATAATCCTATCACTAATCAACACATTTAAACAATCCTAATTAGGGTAAGGAAGGATGAACACTACAAAAGTGGTCCGGGTCACCTTAGGCGAAAGGTTTTATTACTTGCTCATCTGTGAGGAGCAATGGTCTAGAGTAGAGGTCATTGGAAAAAGGACAAGTTCACCCCCTACCCAAAGAGATCCCTTGCTTAAATAAAAAGAGCAAAATCCTAGAGTCAAATCCTATCCCTTGCTAAAAAAAAGAGTATATACAAAATAAATAATGATTTTTATCACTATCTATGAGCAAGTATCCCAATAAATTGAAGAAAAAAAGGGGTGAACTTGAATCCCTGGAATGGTCAATACTCAAAGCCATGGGGTGATCCCCAATACAACAATGGGCTGAATGAATCTCGCCTGACATTGGGGTAGGTCTAGCAAGTCACATATGAGCTAGCTTTAGGTGGCCTGTATTGCCTAGTGGTCTAGTCTAACTAAATCCAAACCTAGGATCGGATAGACATTTGAGGATCCCCAATACAACAATGGGCTGAATGAATCCCACCTGGCACTGGGGTATGCTTATGCCTTATCTAATATATTCATTTGCACACATAGGGGTAATGAATAGCTTGGTCTTTCATAGCGAAAACTTTATTTTTTAGAAGTCTAGTATAGTCATTATACAACTTTTGATAAGTCAACTAGGGTGTTTGAGTTTCATGGAAAACCTCAAAAATTCCCAAATAGCAACAATCAAATCACAATCATCAATGATCAATTTCTCTTTATAAGATTTTGTTTATTAAATACTGTTCATAATATAGGTTAGATACTGGATGGATATCAGAAATGATATTTAAACGACCACTGACTATGTTATGCATATTCTTTTAACTTACAAGAGATTATGAATAGAAACAATATATCATGTCATAGCACACATGGGGTTTAATTGATTAATTCTTATGATAAGATATATCAATTATAGTTCATGATTGTTATACATTCTGTGGTGTCATCCATTAGATTGTTAAACTCATATTACATTCATACATTATATTTTAAGTGATTAAAGCATACATGTCCATTTACAATAAATCATCATCATGAAAATTATGCAGTACATATATGGCATGAACCATATCATAACATCATAAATTAAATGCATACAAGTACAGTAAATTAAACATGCATTTAAAAATCAAACATTGCATTCATATGCATCCATCATAAGTAGTCCATCTACACATATATATCACTGCATCTAATCATACATCACATAGCTATCTAGCGCATGTCATCTATACATCACATCATATAGCATAAAATAAACATAACATATAAGCATTGCATCCATATGCATCTCATAAACATAAATCAAATAAAGTACACATATAATGAGTCTCAAATTCTGATATATATATATATATGTGTGTGTGTGTGTGTGTGTGTCCAAAAATAAGTACATCGACATATGTCCAAAGTGCTCGTAGGCTACAACTGTGTAGGTCCTCGAACTTACACTCAAAAATGGTACAACAACATCTGATACATATACTAAGTAGCACATATGCCCCTAGTCTGTGAGGCTCTACCATCATCTCCACCTCCTCTATGGGTCCACCTAGAGCTGGTCCTAGTTGACCTCTCTGATCTATGTGTCCTGTGGCTAGGTCTAGCTGAAGACCACCCTTGTCTCTCGAGTATGAGTCCTCTGAGATCTTAGATCTATGGTCCTCTCAAGAACCTCACCCCTGAGTAGCTCAATATCTCCCACTAAGGAAGATATGTAAGTAGCATCTGATGATCACTCACTGATATGACACTGCACTAGAGCCCATAGTCTCTTGATCTCTACCATCGGGTCCATCCCTACTAGTCCCTATACTATTGGAGTAGCTGGAGCCATTGGAGTAGCCTATGAAGATGAGGGGTCTCCCCTCATAGACCTGAGCAAGTCATGCTCTATGGTCACAGTATCTAGCTGAGCCTGTAGGAGACTATGCTGCCCTGTGATCCTCTAGATCTTTGTATCCACCGTGGTGAGTTGTGCCCAAAGAACTATCCTCTTCTCCTTATAGTTGTGCCACTGAGTCTTCCCTACTATGAGTTATGACTATAGGGTACTAACTCGTGCTTACAAGGTAGCTATAGAGGTATCTCTCGCTAGGATCTACATCTAGAGTGTGCCTACCTAGGTCTATAAGCTAGCAACCTGAGCCCTGAGCTACCCAATCTCATTGTCAGGTGTTGCCTCACCCTCTACTAGTGCCTTGCCCTCCTCCTCATCCTGGGGGGCCTCCTCTGTAGCTCCTCCCTCACCCCATCTACCCTTAGTCCTCTGATGGACTCGATACCCATGAGGATCGACCTCTACTCCCTCTGCACCCTCTATTGTTGCACCATCTATTGGTCTACCTAGTGGGCCATCCAAGCCTCACCATAGCCTGGTCATCCACTAGGTATCATAGTCAATTGTCATCCCTACATCTGTCAGGCTTGACTCTTGGAAGTCATCCTCATCACCTAGAGGAGTCACCTATGGCCATGTGAGATCTCTCTCTAGAGTGAGATGGTGGTAGATGGAAGGTACTACTAGGACATCCTATCGGATCTTAAACTACCTAGTGACATGGGAGAAGTAGAAGAACTCTCATACCTCGGACTTGCACCTGAGGAGCCATCTATCTCTGTGTGTTTGTCATAGGTAGTCATCAACCTCTACCCATGTAGGGTAGTCTAGGTATGGTTACCACTCAACCTGGCTTGATTGCAATCATGCAAACTACTCAATATAGTAGCTCAGGTCCCCTATGTGAGACCTACTCTTAAAGCCCTCCTACTCTCGAGGCTAACATGCTGTATAGCACTATCACTCTATAACAATATCTACGATCTTTAGAGGTAGTCCTATGGGGTGCTCTATGGTGATGTGCTACCAACCCTAGATCTATAGTAGAAGGTTGTAACCAATGCCCACTCTACTCTATTGTGTAATATGATACAACTCATTATAGAGCTATGCAAGTAAGGCACTCCCCTAGGATAAGATAAGTGGTTGATGGGTAGTGCTGGTGAGGACATCACATATCCTAGCTAGGAGGTTCCAAGGGAACCTCACTCCTAAAGTGTTAAGGAGCATGATCTGGATGATTAGGTGCATAAATATGGTTGCTCATTGAGAGAAGACCTGCTCATTGTACCAATGCTCTATGTGGACCCCTCCATGGTCCGAGTGTAGCTATGCCTCATCACTACGGGTGCCAAAGACTCTGGTGAATACTGCATCCTTCACCTCTATCGATGAATATGTGATGGCCTCACCATCTAGAGGAAGTCTGAAGATGTGGTAGACATCCTCAAGGGTCACTATCATCTCACCTATCGATAGGTGAAAGGTGTTGGTCCGCGCATCCCAACGTCGGGCCAATGCAGTCATATAGGCCTGGTCAGCCTGGATAGTAGGTAATCTCAGGATATAGCTAAAGCCCACCACTGTAAACCAGTCTCGCTCTGCCTACAGGAGGGCACCATGTAGGTTGTGAAGGATCTCAGATTCCCTCGCCCATGTAGTAAGAGTCTGGTCGAAAGCATAAAAAAATAATAAAATCAATCAAAAATAGTAAAAATAACCTAAAAAGATAAAAAAATTTGCAAAAGTTACAAAAACACAAAAACATTGAAAAATGTACTCAAAATTTTCAAAAAATTTTGAAAAAGCACTTTAAAAGATAAAAAAAATCAATTAAATTTGGAAAAAAATTCAAAAAATTTGAAAAAATTAAAAATTTCCTAAAATTGGATGGGACCCGTGGTCAATACTAATGGTCAATTTTATGACCATTGGAATTTGAGTCTAGCCATGGCTGACAATCATGGCCCCCAATTTACCAATTGGGAGTCATGTCCGCCACATGTGGCTAAGCGTAGTGACCTTTTTAGGGTCACGTGCCATCCCAAAAATCCCCAAAAATTAAACCCACCCATCTACTCTAACCTATGCTAAATCCTAGACTAGGGTGAGGTTCATTACCGATAGTTTAATGTGGTTCATTTAGCTCATTAATTAATGAGTTCATTTTAAACCGGTAAGTGCTAATAAATGGTCATGGTTTTGCGTGTTACCTTTGGAGCACCGGTGCCTCCACTGGTGGATGCCTCAGGTTGGTCGACCATCGATCAGGTTGGTAGAGAGGTCGAGTTTGCGATAGCATTTCATATCAAATTTTATCACTCACCTCTCAGAGCTCTCAGGTTTGCAAGCTGGCAATTGGAAATAATGACATTGAAAATGATAAATTTTTCTTAAATATTTTCTATTTTGCCTCCGACTACGCCTGGCACCCGCGGGCGTAGAATTAGGGTTTACCGATCGTGTGTCAGAGTTGCGGCTAAGAAAATTTGCAAAGTCAATTGCGTCTGACAAGCGCGGCTAGCAACCTACAATAAATGCTCCAAAATCCCATCGTGAGGAGTTCCAAAATGCCAAATTAAAAATATCCACCTGACCAAAATTTTCAAAAATATTAAAAATAACAAAAAAATTAGATAATTCACAAGCCAAATGTGCCTCGTATCTAGTTATTTACCCTATACACTTGGCGGTTGTAGCGACTAGCACTCCATGCAATCCGACAAGATGAGTAAATTACCATAAGGACATTTGGGGCAAATTCATCATCATCGAATTGATATGCTTCATTTCAATCCCGAAGAAGGCCTTGGAGGCTGGACCGCCCCACGGGAATGAAGCAATCATGTCAATTCTTCTATGACATTTTTAGCAGATCATCGAACAATATGATTCAACACATGCCTAATTGGAATTGTTATCATCTTGATTCCCTAAGAAGGCCTTCATGGCTGGACCGCTCTATGGGATAGAGATATACAATTACTATTAATAGTTGTAATCATAGTTGATTAGGCCTAGCCAAGTATCAAGTGCTAAACCTTAAATCATTCAGATCAATCATCGTGGTCAAGTGACTCATCGCTTTACTAATTTTCATTACCCTCATCGACTCGTCGCTTGAGGGGGTAGTCATAATATCATAATCATAATCAAAGTCAACAGAAGATCCCTTGATTGTAGATCCCTTGATCTTGTCAAAATTGTGTTCATCTTACGAATCATTGCCAATGACTATCATAAGCTTACCCTTTGTTGGGGCAAAAAGCAAATATGATAGTTGAGTTTGTGCTCTCCGCCTTTCGGATCTATAGGTTTAGACAACCTGTAGTAGCGACAAAAGCTACCCGATTGAGATAGGATGAGTACAAGTTCTTTCAATTTAAGCCTTCCATCTAGTTGGAAGCAATGATTCTAGGATGCATGTTCTTTTATAGAACTTGGGCATCTAATGTTGATCAGACTAATGATCATCATGCAACCTACGACATCATTTTAGGAGGTCTATTTTTGCTCAACGTTGTTCGATCTCACAATGCATCTCAAAAGGGGCATCTGTAGACACCTAAAATACGTCATGTCGAGGTGACTACTCATATGGGACATGCTAACAGACCATATGAAAGATCTTGGATAGATTCCAAGGTGAGGCAGTGGTTCTAACCACTCAATTTAGGCATTTTGGCCTAGTCAGTGTTGGCCACGGCTGACACCCATGGTTAATAGGTCTGACCATGCCTTAGAGCCATGGTTAGCCTTCAAATTAAGTTTGATCTCAACCGACCCAAAATCGGTTACAATGGCCAAGTTGTTCGAGTTTCAAATGGTTTGGGCATGGAATCTTCTGGAAGTTTCCATTCAACTACCCTAACCAAAGGTTCTTGATCTTGGCTTCTCCATGAAGCCAAGACAAGGCCTTCCTAAGAGCTATAAGACCCCCTCCAAATTGGGGAAGAGAGAGAGATCATTTTGCTAATTGTGAGCGATGAAGCCCTGTCGAAGTGCATACTCACTTGCATCCATTGAGAGGAACACTTTTGCTGCCCAATTGGAGATCAAAATGGCACTTGAAGCCATGAAGGTCCTAGGAACCTAGGAGAATCAAGAAACCCAATTGAGGAGGCCTTCAAGCATAAATCTGAGCAATTCAACCACCAAATCCATTGGAGGACACCGAGGCGACCCTTGATCATCAATTTATCAAGGGGAATTGGAGATCTAAGCCCGATATTGGAGAGCAAACACATTTTTAGCTCAATTGTGGCTATCAACCATGGTTAACAGTACTCATTGCGCCATAGACCCATGATCAAGTTTAATCTCCATTTTTCCTTGTTATAGCAGTAGGTTTGTTTTCTATTGTATTATATTAGATGAATCTAACCTAGATCAGTTTTCTTAGAGATAATTATATGGTTGAATCAGTGATTTAGGACACTCTTCCTTTGTTTCTTGTCATTGGGCAACTATATTAGTTATGGCTATATTTCATGCATTTTAGGCTCCTAAATGCTTAATTAGGATGTTATATGACTAGATCTAGATTTCATTTACATGCTTTATGGCAGATTTATCATGTTTAGCATAGATTTACATCTTTATATACTTTCTTGATTTCATGTTACCTTTAGCATCTTTTAGATAAAGTTTCATTCAAGGCCTCATCAAGAGAGGCTACCTTTTCTTCTAATGTGTTTCTTGTTGTTTCTTGATTGTAGGGTTTTCAGGACTCCTTCGTCAATGCATTCAAGGCAACAAATGCCTCTTCACAGGAGAGAAGAAGGTCATACTTGACCTGGAGCAGTTCGTGTCATTCTGAAAGGCCTGTGGATTACACCTACCCTTGCGAGGGATTTCTTATGATTGTAACATTGTATCACATTGGGTATCCCTAAGAGGGATGAATTTGTAACCATGAATTGATTCAATTTTAATAAAAGACACCTTTCTTTTGGTTATTTCAATTTTGTCAATTTATGTATGTGCTTTATGTGATTTTCAATTGTTACTAGATTAGGTGTATGCTTTTTAGGATCATACAACATGGAATACTCTTTGCAAAATATTTGAAGAAAAAAAACTATTATTCTCAATATTCAATATCAGTTGTATTCTTTAAAAGTTAATAGTGGAGAAAGTATAGAACTCTTTCTTCAAAAAGTAGCAAATATAAAATCAAAGCTATTAAAACTAGGAAAAAAGTAGAAGATAAATTTATTGTTTAATTAATATGAAGAGCACTTCCAAAGAGCTACAAACATCTAGTCATGTCTCTCCAACTCTTATGTAAAGAAAATTTGTTTAACAACTTAGTCAACATTCTACAATAATATGAAGTAGAAAACTCAGTCAAAGATGAAATGACTAGTAATGCCTTGGTATCAAAAGATAATACACAAGACAATATTGCTTTAACATCAAAATTCAGGTCAAGTCAAAATTCAAGGTATTGTCAAATATGTAAGAGAAGGGTCCATAGTACAATTTTTTGTAAATACAATAAAATAAATTAGTATCATGAAAATCATATGAATATGAATCAGGGTGGTCAAATAAATAAACCAGTGTAGCAAAGACAATATCAATCTTAATATCAATACAATCCTCAATGACAATAGCAATTTCAATCTCAATATCAACAACATCAATGTTATCCTCAGTATCAATATGGTAATCAACAACAACCACCATTATAATATAGAGAAGGCAATTAGAAAGGATATTTAGCTCAAGAAATTCAAGAATTAGAAGAACCATCTTAAGAAAATGAATTTAAAGCTCTTACAATAAAATTCTTGATAAATGATAAAGTATATTCTAAGGATTTTAATGTTGTGGAACATCAAAATACATGAATTGAAATTACATAAAGGCAATAAAAAATATGACCAAGACTAAAAAGAACAAAATAAAGAAGCAGAAGAAGATCACAAAAGAAATAAAAAGATAGCAAAATAAAAACAAGTGTTGGAACAAGAACCTGACAAATCACATACTAAATATTCTCACCTAAATAATGAAGATAAAGATGAATATCATGATTGAATACTAAAGTCTTCAATAACCAAATAATGTAATACAGGGGGATGTTGGAGTATATTACATTATTTGGTACATGCTAATGTGCCCCCATGGTACCTTCATGGTACATTTGTAAATAATAGATTAGGGTTGAGTCATAGTTTAGAGTGTGAGTTATATTTCCCTCTTTATATAAGTATGAATGTGTAGGAAATGCACAAGTGTCATGTCAATTAGATTAATTTAGGGGTTATGTAAATGTATCTTCCAAGGTACATACTTAGATTACTATAGGGGTAAGTTATCTAGTTACTTCATGCAATGTAATAAATGCACAAGTGTCAATGTGTAAGTTGTATATGTGCAATTTATCCCTTGCATAGCTAGGTAGAGTGTTGGCCAAGGAACCTGTGTTCCTATATAAGAAAGACCTCATTGTTAGATAGATATAGAGTCGGGGAACATAGTCAGATAGTGTATCTTAGGGGATAGTACAGTTATGTGTACTTCACCATCCATTGGTGATGGGTGCAATGTAGTTCAATAGCTTTATTAATGGAGTGTTCATTTCATCCATAGCTACATTGTATTATTTTATATGATTTCTATATACAACATATTTTAGTCATCTAGCGGATTTACTTTCTTTCATATTATTTTACATCTTGTGATTGTTATATCCCAGTGCTCTTTACATCAAAACTTAACATGCATAATCCTAAGAGCAACATTAGAAAGAAAGGAAGATGGAATGTGGGTAATGGCCATCTAATTAATTTTTGGTTAGATACCTGGTTGATGGACCAACCGTTGGCTTCACTCCTAGAATTGGCAATGGCTAAAGACTTTTATAAATGTACCTTTGGTTCTAAGGTTGAATATTATATCGAAACTACAAATCATAGGAAGATATGGAGAGTTTTATTCAGTCCTAACTTATCTCTAGTTGATAAAATGGCCCTTAAGAAGATCTTGGACCTCCTGAAGTTCCAAGTCATAAAATCTATTGATGAAGCTGATAATATTTTCTAGAAGGTGGAAATTTTGGGAGTATTTTCTATGAAATCAACATATTTCCTCCTGGAGGACCCTGACCCACCTTGGTTCTTGAGAAATCTAGTTTGGTGGAAGGGATTAACCCCTAAGGTAAATATTTTTCTATGGCTTGCTATATAGAATAAAATCTTGACCATAGATCATCTACAATCCCAAGGTATGATTATTCCAAACTAGTGTTACCTCTATGGCTTGGATGCTAAGTTGGTACAACATGTCTTTATTTTGTGCTCATTCTCTAAGGATGTTTTCTCCTCCTTTTTCAATTTGGTTGGTGTCATTTGGGTATGCCCCTTTCAAATATCTAATCTTTTATACTAATGGGACCCTCCTTTATTTTATCCTCATCTTCATCTATTATGGATATTTAGCTTGGCTCACATCATGTGGTGTATTTGGAAGGAAAGGAATTTGAGGGCTTTTAAAAATAAAGCCAATTCATCTCTCTCTATCTATGCCAAGAGCATTGCAGCAATAGTGGAGAATATCGCTGCCATCTCTTTGGACTCCTTTGCTAGGAAATTAGCTCTGGAGCGTGCTTTGGAGTTTAAAACTTTTTTGAGGTCTACTCCCATTTGGACTAAAGTGGGAGAAGATATATTTCCTAGGAACCACCCCTTGTAGGCTATATTAAACTCAATTTCGATGGGACATCTAAGGGTAACCTAGGAGAGGTAGGTGCAAGTGGTTTAATTCAAAATAATAGCAGTGACCTTCTTCTTGCCTTTTCTAAGAAGCTAGGACCTCAATCGAGTCATTTTGTTGAAGCTCATGCTCTCTTCCAAGGGATTTATCTATTGAGTGGCTTCGAGTAGAGTAAGGTCATCATTGAGGATGATTCCTTTAATATCATAAATCTAGTGAAAGGTTATCAAAATCCTAGTCCTTTTGTCGCTAATATGGTTTATGAGGTAAAAAGAATCCTTTAGGCCTTTGAGTATGTGGTTGGTAAGTACGTGTGTAGGGAAGGTAATAAATCGGCTGATTTCTTGGTAAATTTGGGGTTGAGCCAGGATGGTTAGGGTTATGCATAAGGGGTTGGACTCAAAATGTACTTGTAAAAGAATGGTGAATCCTAATTGATATCAATACAAATCATGGTGAATCCTAAGCAAATCAAATCAATCATCTTCACACCAAAATTTTGGGTATTTGAAGCCCTAAAACATAAGGTTATATTTGAGGAACTTTTTGACCTATTAAATCACCTTATAACTTTATAAACTTACCACCATTAGATCAGGCTTGAAAAGCGCTTTCCAATGAGTACAAATATGCCTATGTTTGGATATATATTATGGTGAATTGAACCTAAGAAAAAATTGGTCCCGAAAATTTTAGGCGAATGGGCCAACGTCGAGGGTCCTCATATTCGCCAATTTCCAATTTTGGAAATCCTAATATTCGCCTAATTTATGAATATTCGCCACTATACATAACCCTGAGGATGGTCAAACTATTTGGAGAGAGTATTTTCTGTCAGGTATCAATGATTCAAAGACTAGAGGTATCTCTACTGAGCTGGGGATAGGTGGGTCATCTTTTGGAAGGTCCCTAGTAAGAACAACCCTGCGTGGGTTCTGGTTCATTTTGATATAAGGTTTGGGGATCCTTTCAAAACCCCTTCTTTCAACTAATAAAAAAAGGATAGGGTCCAAAAAAATAATAGATTGTATTACATAATTATTTTTATAAAATTATATATTAAGACATCATAGAATGTCGATATTGGCTAACTAAAGTTAAACTACACAACTTTCAACACCTACTATAATTTGAACTAAGGGACCAATGAGAAAATACATTTATGATAATAACATCTTCCTTATGTGTCAAAAACATCATATATTTATTTTCAACATCTTAAATGGACTAAATATCATTATTTTGTAATTCTCTCTCTCTCTCTCTCTCTCTCTCTCTCTCTCTCTCTCTCTCTCTCTCTCTCTCTCTCTCTCTCTCTCTCTATGTGTGTGTGTGTGTTTTTTCCCTAAAAATTGGTGTCATAGTTTTCAAAGATAGTCATACAATGATATGTCCTCCACCTATATCAAATCCATAAATAAATACTACTAATGTGGAGATCTTGAAAAAATATGTGACTTGAAAAAAAAAGGTGCTAAAAGCACTTCTATATACAAAAGTTATGGCCTCTAAAAGATTTTTCCTATTAATCAACAATTTATTTTAAAGAGTCAAACCCAAACCTTAGAAAGTTGGGGGTCAACTAGAGTTTCCATATGTTACAAAATAATAAGGCTAACACTACCACCATACATCCACCTATCTACCATTGTAAATCAAGAACAAATGAGACTCAACCACATGGAATGGTTTAATTGGTCATATTTCCTAATTTATATTAAAATTTTATTAATTCTAACGGGGTTTCAAATTGATCGCAATGCTAGTCATATAATCCTATATCAAGCATAAATAATCTAAAATAAATCATGCTATGTGAACCTTAGTTAGAAAAGGAAGATGCATATTAGTCTACAATGAGCTAGTCAGACACTCAAAGTCACATTGGATACCAATATTGTGCTCTCTAACTATATGAAATGGAGATATGATATATTATCAATGGCACTAAAAGGGTCTCTTCATGGACACCCATGATATTTGAACACCAAACCTTACATCCTACCTCACCATGTAATGGACTAGGGGTCCCATTGGATATCATTCCAGTGAGCCCATAGAGAACAATGCACTTTATAAACAAAACACAATCATGGGTACCAAAAAGGGAGGTAACAATGATTGAACCTTCAAAATCATCTCCTCAAGGTGACTCATAAAACACCCCTACATAATAATCCACAAAGAAAGATTTTCATTATTCGTCTTGTCTAATACATCATGTGAAAGGGAATATGTAGGAGAAAACTTGAATCTACAGCTACAAATGCATAGTACCAACATAATTATTGCCTAGATAGTAAACCACAATACCCTATTAAAAAGAATAAATAGGACCCTAGGAATACCCATCCCTCAGTTCAAGGTGTCTCATAAACCATCAATCTTTTGACAATAAAACCTTAACAACCCATGCAACTTCCAATATGTCATTATGTATAGATGTAAAGGGAAAGCCTAATGCTCCTTGAAGAATCCTAGTATCCTCTATTCCAATGTGGATTTTTTTTTGTATTATGTGCTCCAAAATTGTGCAAAAGAGAATAAGTATATTTTATTACCAAACACTTGTCCATATTATTTCAAAATGCAAATATATGGAGAGGGAATATATAATCTCCAAATAATATATGCTAGGTAAAGGTTATAATTTATGAAATATAAGGTTTTTTTGGTACTTCTTATGTTGAATGGACTAAGAAGTACCAAAAAGTACTTTTTCCTTATATGATCAAATGAAGAACAAGAGGCTCCAATATTTAAAACAAAGTGATGGCACTCAGTGCCTCCTCTAGTACCATGTTGGATTTTATAATAATTTATTTGAAAGATAATGAGTATCACATCAACTCAAATTATAAATTCAAGAGATCGTGTGAGCTAAAATAAAGAGTGAATAACAAAAAATATGTTAGAGTGGGCACCAACAAAAATGATCAAGATAAGATCACATTGATGGAATGGATAGAGTGGTTTAGAGATATTTATACCAAATATCAAATCCTCAAAAATAATAATTATAAGTTACTAAACCCTTACTCATAGTACATTACACATTAAGGGTAAGTGAATGTTAACCATGATAACATCCAACCATAGGCCCAATGGCTAATTACAATAAATAAAAATAAATCATGTTGTACAATGATTGCTCACAGGCTTACCCATGAATACATCATACAATGTCAGCCTTCATCATTAAAGTTAGAAATCAACTTTTAACAAAATTAAGGCTATCAAATAAAATTACAAATCCTAAAACTTCTAAATATAATTAAAATTAATATGCGAATTGTTAGTAAAATTTCCTAAATACTTTATATTTCTTTAATACAAAACTTCATGAGTATTTCATAGATCTTTAAACCTTTTTTTAATTTTTGTAACATTACGTGAGTTTTTTTAACAAAAATTTTAATGCTAAACTAATGAAGAGGGTTTATTTTTGGTAAGTTTTTATTAGGAATTTATTACCACATATAATATAGTTAGAGTTAGGTATTCGAGAGTTGTACCCATGGTTGATAATTTATTATTCAAACCAACTATCTACAACTTCATTGCATACACACATAATTTTGATCAACACAATCTTGGCCAAAATCTTATTGGTCCAACATGTGGTATCAAATCTCTCATCGTCCCTAAAGAATGTGAAAGAAAAGATCAAGCTTGTGAGATGTTATGATGAATAAGAATCATATCATCATAAAATTGGGTCGTTTGGAGAAGAGCTACCATCTAGAGAAGAGTTGTCATTCGATGTTGCCATTTAGAGTTGTCGTATGGAGTTATCATCTGGATCTACTATCTAGAGCTACTTTCATCTAGAGCTACCACTTGGAGCTAATGTCTAGAGCTACTTCCATATGGAGTTGGCATTTGGAGTTACCATAAAAAAAAGTTGTTTAAAGTGAACTTTGACCTTGTCATCCTTTGATTGGACCATATAACAATAAGGTCATATAAAGATGCATGAGGGCCATCTATTATAAAATTGACATATAATCAATGCATAGGTCATGTGAAAGTTAAATTTCAGTGAAGTGTTGCTAGCTGAAGGCTTGTGCTACATATTAACAATAAGAATAAAAAATGGTCACCTATAGTTTTTTGGAAGGAAAGTGTTGTGTGTGATTTATTACATTCAAAGAACACACCATCCAAAAATGGAAAGGCTACACCAACATATTAAAATAAATATTATTATTATTGTTATTGTTATTAAATACATGTGACAAGACGATAATTTGATATTTATTCATCCTAGAATGTTAGCAGAATATTCCTTAAAAATTTAAGTTAGAGTGTTGATCTTGTTAAACAAGAGCACCAATACTTGTCATGGCATACCCGTTTTGGAGTAAGATGCTACAATTTACAATGGCCACTGAAGAATGAGATACATTCGTAATTTTCTAATTATATGAAGAAATATTTTTTCAAAGAGACAATAACAGAGTTTAAAATATTTTTTATGACACTAACACAACAATTTAGCTTTCTAGATAACAAAGTAGTGACAATGAAATGAAGAGGTGATGTAGATAATTTAAATATAATACAAAGATGAAATATTTTAACAAGAAGAATTTGAAAGAATAGATAGTCACAAGGGCTAACACCAATTAAATAGAGAAATTGCTAGTCAAACACTAGAGTTGTTCGATCGTTCCTATTAACAATGAAGATCAGTTTTACTATCTATTGTGCACATACACAAATTAGAAGTAAGATACTTTAATATCCTGATTAGCACAAACATCAAGGTTTGACATGGCTATGTGAAGGTTGATGAAGTGAAAATTAATTATTTTTACCTACTTTTGTGCTATAGAATATATGAATATTTATACTTGTTAAAAACATTTTCAATCTCAATGCAACCATCCTATTATAGAAGATGTTGAGGACTTTTGAATAGCACATGTTCAAAAATTTTGTTCAACTTGAGGGGTAGTCATATGGTTGATCCAACTATGATATATTTTGAAGACTGAATTAGACTACATTGTTTGTTGAATATAATGCTTCATTTGAGAGAAGTGGAGACCCTATGCTTTATGGATAGAAGAGTGTGTCCCTATTCATATAAAATCTTGTGTGGTTTTGTGTGTCCTCATTCACAAGCAAAGTATTACCTATGATTGGTTGAGTTTATAATTGGTCAAGAAGGTTTATAGACATGTGAGTATGCCTCTATTTGAAACTATGTAGATGGATAACATATGTATCCCTATCACTTAAAGTATAAAGTCCTGGATAGTTGTTTTTGTTCCTATCCTATACTGAGTCTAGTGTGGTCAGTCCCAATGAGGTGAGTAGTTGATTTTATCCCTTTTACAGTGATGAAAATTATGGACTAATGCATGTGTCCTAGTCCATGATCTTTTTTAACTAAGTAAGTTATTGGTTCTTGCCTCTGTTTGAATTATGATGTAATGAGGGAGAATATTAGGAATTTATTATATCATGTAATATAGTTAGAGTTAGGTATTCAGGAGTTGTACCCAAATAGGTGGTTGATAGTTTGTTATTCAAACCAGCCACCTACACCTTCATTGTATATATACAATTTTGATCAACATAGTCTTGTATAGCATCCTACTCGTCCAACAATTTTTTAGTTTTTGCTTTATTAATTTTTGCTAATAGAATAGTTTATTTTTTGGAAGTATATTTGTAGTTTCATTAAAATGAAAATGGGATGGGACCATGTAGCCACCTCAACTCAATCATTCTAATATGCTTAAATTAGAGTTGGAATAAAGAAATAAAATAGAAAATATTAGGATGTTTCGCTGCTAGGACAAAGAAAATTGATATTTACAACCCACCCTAGAAGTTCTACATTCAAGGAAGATATACAAGGAAGCCACATAATTAAAGGTAGAAAGGTAGAAGATTGAGAAAAATATAGAGATATTTGAGGATACACTCCTATATGCCAATGATTAGGAGTTCAATTCTCATCCAAAGAACTATATGGTTGGGCTTCATATATATGGAGAACCAAAGGTGCATATGAAATCATTCTTGTTCTTAGGAGATACTTTATAGTGTCTTTCACCAATGAAGAAGATCAAAATGCAATATTTTAGGGAGGCCCTTGATTATTTTAAAATATAGGTATTTTCATCAAACTTTATCATATAGGATTCAAACTCACAGAAGTTGTCCCATAAAAAGGTCTAATTTGAATATGCCTTTATGAGTTACCATAAGAACTCTGGTGAAATTATGTCTTTAACTACATTCAAACTTTATAAGGATCTATATTGATATAAATAATATTACACATGCTAGGAGAGAGTAATTTTACAAGAAAATATGTAATATAGATATAGTAAGATCCTTTCTAAAACCATGACTTTGGACATAGAAAGCTTATCATGGGTATAAAAGGTAAACTATGAAAATATTAATTTACATGTATATTTTATCATGACCATGGACACTTGTATAGAGATTGCCCTAAATTTTTAAACCTCTCATAAGATGTTATTTGGATCAAGAAGGGATAGAGCAAGGCTTTGAAAAACCTAAGTGTAATATTGATACACAATTAAGGAATGGAAGGTAGAGTCGGCAAGGAAGAGTTAGATAAGAAAACCAATTTAAAAAATTAGTCTTATTTGAAGAGGAGGATGAAGTACCAAAAACTCAATTTGAAGTTCAAGAAGGTAACAAGGAGGGATCCTTCCCAACATAAGACTATGCATTTAGAGTGGATAATGAGAATATCTTAAACAGAAACAAAGAGAATTATGAGAATAGTAAGGAACAAAATGCAATGGAGATCATGAGTATGGATCAAGATCTCCAAGGTAATAAATTTTCAAAGTCAAACCATTATCAAGAAAAGGTGAATGCAATATCGATACAAGAGCATATATCAAGTTTATAGTATTTAACTATGAAATTAGGAGATGCAAGTTCGATAAAAATATTTAGAGATCAAAGCATAACCAACAATAGAAGGAATCCTTGTTATATTTGACTTTCAAATTGTAGATACAACTAGATAGTTTAGTTACCAAGTTGGAAAAAAAAAACACATTTTTCTTGATGAATATTTTATCGTATACACTTTGTGTATGATATTAAAAAATCATTCATGAGAACCCAAAAAAAGTAGGCATGCATTATAAAAGAAAAATATAGGCATTAAAAAACATGTATGCATTGTAAGAACAAAAGCATAAACACTAAAAGATCATATTGTAAATATGTATAGATTTTTAAAAGCATACATGCATTATTTTTGAAAAATAGATTTTTTTTTTTTAAATTGTTATAGGAAAGTAAGAGTAGATAGAAAAGTAAGCAAAAACGAAAAGATTAGTTTAGAAAATGCTTGTATAAAAAAATAGAAAGAATTTTTTCTAATTAAGGTTTTGAAAGGGTTGTCCTTTCCCCTAGTACAATAGATCATATTAACTAGCCACATCAAGCTATATAGCCCAATTGGTGCTCATTTGGTGCTGCTAAATTTTGAACCATGGTATGAACTACATCACCCATATGTCTCAATCATTGAACCAAGGTCTTGTTGACAAAATAAAAAGATTTTTTTTTTTTTTTTTTGTTACATAGATGAATTGGTTACAATCACAATTTTTAGTAACTGCCAGCTGCGCTGGCAGGGTTCAAACTATCAGCGAAGGCTTCCAACACACCCATCGTCTCGTTAATGGTAACCCGACGTGAGATGGGGACCGTCGGACGCACAGGGTTTGCACCATCTTCATCAGTTTGATTCAACACATGGCATGAAAGGGGACCGCCGGACAAGCAGGAAACAGATCGTCGTCATCAGTCAAGTGCAACACATAGAGGAGTTAGATCGGGTTACTAGCTATGCATGGGCACGCCCGTGGGATTGGAACCTAGATCTCCTCTTGGTAAGCGACAAAATAAAAATATTTTACATATGTGACAATGTGAGCCAATGAATTTAGGATTTATATGTCCATAAATAAGATTTTATTTAAATTATATATAAGATTATCTTATTTTAATTATGTGATAATGTGAACCAATAAAATTAAGATTTATGTGTCCATAAATAATTTTTTTTTTTTAACTATATATAAAATTATCTTATTTCATCATCAATTTAAAAACTAATTTTAACATTTTATTAACCAAGTGAATGAAACAATTGTTTCCCTGTAATTTGTTAAGTTCTTTGTGAATATAAAAGTGCAATATCTATAAATAATAAACATTTAATTCTAATCACAATTAAATTCTTATTAAGATACAAGTTTTAAAAAACCATGTAATAAGTCAATTGTACCTGTCCTTGTTGGCACATAGCAATAGTGGAGACCCAATTCACGAGGGTGACCCTCGAGATGTGAGACTGAAGTTCGATTTTATTACTATATGTATGTCCACAAACAATATATATAATATATTTTATTTAAAAAATAAATATTTATAACAAATTTAAAATATCAAAATAAATAGTTTGGAGGGTTAGTGGATTGATAAGTGTTTGTTTAGTCATGCATTTAAGGCAGTCTGTATGCAAAGATAGTAGTTTGATTTGAATCTTTTGAGTACGCATCAGATTGACAATGCCGATACAAACCTGTTAAACAATAATACAATAATGAGTAGAATAAGTTTGGTGGAAGCAACCCTTACAATTTGAACCCTTGACTTATCAATTATTAAAAAATAATATAATTATGACCAACTCCCTTATATAACTTAAAAAATATCAAAACAAATATATTATATACTAAAAAAATGTACCATCCACATATATATAATCCCAAAACTCTGTTAATTTTCTGCAATGCTAAATTGTCAAACCTTTGATATTTGTATAAGTAGTTATATGTGTGAAGTTGCCTCCCAACGACAAATGATATAAATAGCTCTCTTCAATTAGTTGTTCACTTTTATTCTATTTAATAAAAAGGTTGGTTTAAGTAGGTAATTGGTCAATTCTTCTTTAAATGAGTCAAAATGGCATACTACCTAAACCTTTACTGCCTTCAATCATATATAAAAGACCGTTCATTCATTAATATGTTCATTCATTAATATAAAAACAAAACTGCAAGACTACAATTTCTTTGGAATAATTTAACTAGAACATGGCTATAGTTTTCATTGACGGGAAAGTACGAAATAATTTGAACGTCATATTTCAAACGATCTAGGAAGAGAGTTAGTAATTGAATATAACAATTAATAATTCAGAGTTTAAACCATGGTTTTGGTGAGTGTAAGGGAGTGGGTATAGTGGTTGTGTGTTAAATTCTTTATTGATAAGCATAGTTTTTGGTTTTAAGAGAAATTATGGTTGAAAAGAGACTTACTAAACTCTCGTTTCTCACACTAATCAAAAAAAAAAATATATATATATATATATATATATATATATATATATATATATAATACTTTAAATTTTTTATTTATTATTTTAATATATAAATATTAATAAATTTAATATAGTAATTGTTTTTTTGTTATGCATGTTTTTTTTTTTAGTGTGAGAAACCCCTACTACCAACGCACAGGCTCCCCCCAACCATGACCCCTCTTAAAGCTGAAAGCTATGCTTATCAATGTTTTTTGTTATGCATGTTTTTTTTTTTGGTTAGTGTGAGAAACCCCTACTACCAACACACAACCAACGCACAAGCTCCCCCAACTATGACCCCTCTTAAAGCTGAAAGCTATGCTTATCAATAGGGAATTTAACACACCCATTCCCTTACATACTCACCCACGCCACAATTTGAACCTTACACCTTCCAAAGAAGAGCAAAGCTCGAAACGTTGTGTTGTCCTCCTTAAAACTCTTATTTATGCATGTTAGTATATATCATTTTCTTTATGCATGTTAGTATATATCATTTTCTTTTTGTTGAGATATGATCACGTGACATTTTAATTATAGGCAGTGCTTAAATCTTATAGTTAATGTATTTTCTTATGATGATGTTATATATTAAAGTAATTTTTATTTTTAAAGTTAATTTATTTTTTATTGTTACAGTGAAACATTTTTTTATATTTTTTTTGTAGCTTTGCCTCAATCTTTGATATTTCACCAAACAGTTTTTTATAGAATATTCTTCCATGTTACAATATTTATAAGTGGATTCTAACTTCTTTGATGACTCATACTTACCCTTGCGGCCTTCAACCTTAGCCTTAATTGATTTGAAATCTTTTGTTGGAGATTGTACATACGAAGGAACATCATAATACCTCGTAACAAACTAAATTATAAGAGAAGAAAGCATTGAGGATTACAAAAACATGTTTCTTCATATATAAAGAGAAGGGATTGGCAAGAAAGAATGTATCAAAAAAAATCATGTATTTGTTTTCAATGTCTTAAATCTAGCTATCTTTTTTTTTTTTTTAAATGGACCAAAGATCATTATTTTTGTAATGGATCAAAGATGTTTGGGTTTGATAATGTATGTATAACTTCTTCCCTTGAGATTAATGTTATAGGTCTAAAAAATAATCACACAATGATATGTCTTGTTACTTATAACAATTTCTTAAGTAAATACTACTAACACGAAGGTCACAAAAAATGTGACTTGAAAAAAATGGTCAAAACATGTCTATATACAAAAGCTACAACCTTTAAAAGGTTTTAATTATTAATTAAAAATATATTTAAAAAATCAAACCCAAACCTTGGAAAGTTGTTGTACTGACCCAAATTTTTTGCGCCCTTACCTTCAGGCTAAAGGATCCGTGCCCGGAATGGGGATGCGAGAAGGATGGGACAATACCTCGGACTGAGAGGCCCTTTGAAGGTCGCGCCTCTCAGGGGAGGGGTGTAAGGGTGAATTTTCGACGGATGGTGGGGTTCACTAGGAAACTTTGAGTGGCAGTTTCCACGCCTAGGTTGAGAATGGGTTTGATGTGTTCATTTTATGTTCAATCATTCATATTCTTAGGTTGGCCAAAATGAATCTAAGCTATTCTATATGAAAATGCCGATTTATATGAATATAGAAAGCATGAATGAATCCTAAATACCAGGAATATGTTAAATGAGAAAGAATGCACCTGATTCCAGATGTTTGATGAAGATTCTGAAGCTTGTAGGAGTCTAGATCGTCCCGAATATGACAGGATCGTCTGTAATTGTAGCATCATAGGATAGGATAGCAGGGGAAACTTTTCGCTCAAGAAACCACTTCTACTATGTAGCATCATATTGAATTTGCAATGAAATCATTTTAATGTGAAAAGATATACTTGGTTCAAGTAAATAACAAGATCAATTCTCTATGCTCAAAACTTTATTTAATTCAACTATGGACTTTGATATAAGAGATATTAATAATCATACCAAATAAAATCAAGATATTTATTCATGTGAGTGTGAAAGTGTGGGATTCTAAATAAATGCTAATTTATCCAAAATAATTGAAAATATGACTGCAATACTTCAAGAATTGACGGGTGCAAAAATAGAAAATGTTTTTGAAGATTTTGATGATTTTGATGTTTTTTTATATTTTGGTTTTAATTTATGAATTGAGAGAATAAATAATATTACTGTTTTTGAAATTTTTATATAGATTACTAAAATGAAACAATATGCAAAATAACAATATATACAATGATGAAATGACCAGATTTTTGCATAATAGTGTTTAAGATGCATAATGTTCATAGGTTCTTTAAGATCTTTACCATCTAAGGTAGCTAATCTGTATGCTCTCGAGCCGAATTTGACAGTGATAATATATGGTCCAAGCCATTTGGGCTCGAATTTACCTTTAAGATCTTTAGTTGCATTAGTATTTTTTTTATTTTCTTTTAAGACAAGGTCGTCGATCTCAAAGGATCGATGATGAACTTTCTTGAGGTATGCTCATTTAAGCTTGTTCTGGTAGGCTCGAAGATGTTCCAAAGTATTGATGCGCTTCTCATCTAGGAGTTCCAGCTGACTAAATCTGCCAGCATGATATTCATCTCCTACTTCAGTATCTTGAAGTAGTAGAGCCAACGAAGGAACTTCTAATTCAAAGGGAAAAACTGTTTCAGCGCCATAAACCAAAACAAAAGGTGAAGTGCCCGTGGGAGTACGAACTCTAGTTCAATAAGCCCACGAAGCAGGATATAATTGAATGTGCCAATCTCGGCCAAATTTATTGACCAGTATTTTGAGGATTTTAATTAATGTTTTATTAGATGCTTCTGCTTGGCCATTACCTTAAGGATAATAGGGAGTGGACCAACGATGTTGAATTTTATATTTTTGACATAATTTCTTAACATCTTTATTTTTGAAACAAGTTCCATTATCCGAGATGAGATTTGCAAGAATTTCGAACCTATAAATAATTTGATTAAAAATAAATTTGGAAACTTGGGTTCCAGTGCAAAAAGCTAGGGCATAGCTTCAACCCACTTCGTGAAATACTCGATGGCGGTTATGATGAATTTGTGTCCATCAGATGACACAAGATTGATTTTTTTGATAATGTCTAAGCCCCATTTTGAAAAGGGCCAAGGAGATGAAATAGTCTGCAGTTCTTGTGCAGGCGCATGGACAAGGTCAGCATGTTTCTGGCACTTTTTGCAATGGTGCACGTAATCATGTGCATCATTCTCCATGGTAGGCCAAAAATATCCTATCCTAAGGAGCTTCTTAGCAATGGCGCTACCACTAAAGTGTCCCCCACAAGATCCATCGTGGGCTTCACTCAAAGCTAATCTAAATTCTTCTAGATTCAAACATCTCAGTAGGATACCTTCAAAATATCTCCTATATAACGTATTGCCAATTATTACGAAGCAACTTGCTCGTCTACATAATAACCGGTGCTGGTTTCTATTAAAACCTTCAGGGAAGGTCCCATTTTAAAGAAATTGAATATATCAGTTTACCAAATTTTAGGAGTAGTTTCGTTGATTAGAAACACATCCAAAGGTTCTAAGCATGATTTATTTGAAGCGGGTTCTTGGAGTCGACGAATAATGATGGTAGCATATTCGTCATCTAACTCCAAGGGTAAAAGAGATGCAGCTGCAGCCATAGCGTCAACCGCATGATTGCTAGTTTGAGGAATAGCTTCCAAGGTAACTTGATCAAATAAAGATATTAATTGTAATACATATGTTTTATATGGATGCAATTTATCATCTCTAGTCTAATAAACATCATTAATTTGATTTATAACAAGTTGAGAATCATCGAAAACTAATAGATTTTTAATTTTCAGTGCCAAGGCAGCTCGTAAGCCAAGGATTAGAGCTTCATATTCAACAGTATTATTAGTACAAGCAAACGTTAATTTAAAGGACAGAGGTATAAGATGTTTCTGTGGAGATATTAGAATAATACCTACACCAGCCCCACTCATGCATCGAGCTCCGTCAAAGTATAAGGACCATTGCTCTAGATGGTCTGCCTCTAGTTTAAGGCATTCGTCAGGAAACTCAATGATGAGGGGATGGGTAGACTCTAAGGGTGCAACAACTAATTGATCTGCTATGATTTGACCCTTAACAGACTTTTGTCCTATAAACGTGAGTTCAAACTCGCTTAGAGCAATAACCCACTTTGTTGTGTGACCAGATAAATAAGGTCGACTCATGAGATACCGCAAAGGATCGAATTTAGCAATAGCATACGTTTTCTGACTGAGCATATAGTGGCGTAGTTTTTGTGTAGAAAATACGACTGCTAGACATAACTTTTCTAATGTTGTGTAGTGGGTTTCATAACTGATTAATGTTCTGTTGATATAATAATTAGCACATTCTCTTTTCTCATCATCCAGTTGACCTAACATAGCTCCTAAGGCAAAATCTAAAGAAAAAATATACAAGATAAATGGGTGATCAGGTCTATGTGGCGAAAGCACAAGTGGGTTAAGAAGATATTGTTTGAGGAGTTCAAATGCTCCCTGACATTCATTGTCCCAATGGAAAGAGACATCCTTCTTAAGAAGCTTAAGAAAGGGTCCGGTTTTATCCGCCAGCTTATCGATGAAGCGACGGATAGCTTGAAGCTTACCTTGTAAACTTCATAATTCAGATATATTTGTGGGCGCAGGCATCTCAGTGATAGCCGCAATCTTGAGAGGATCAATTTCGATGCCACGTAAATAAACTATAACCCCCAATAATTTATCGAACTTAACTTCGAATATACATTTGGTTGGATTCAATCGGATAAGATATTCCCTTAACCGATCAAATACTTTTCTCAAGTCATCTAAATGGTCATCTTCATTAATAGAATGAGCTATAATGTCTTCTACATAATCATGTAGTATATCATGCATCATATCATGAAAGATATAAGTCATGGCTCGTTGATATGTTGCACCTGCATTCTTTAAACCAAATGGCATCATTTTCCAACAAAAGGTCCCCCAAGGGGTAATAAAGGTTGTTTTAGCCTGATCTTCAGGAGCTATCCTGATCTGATTATAACCAAAAAATCCATCCATTAAGGATATCATTCCACTCCCAACAGTAAAATCAATGATCTAATCCATATTGGGAAGAGGAAAATCGTCTTTAGGGCATGCAACATTAATATCTCTAAATTTTGTGCAAACCCTAACTTTGGTAGCTTCTTTCTTAGTTACTGGAACTACATTCGAGATCCATTCAGCATAATAAATGGCTTGTATAAAAATGACATTAAGGAGTTGTTCTAACTCCCCTTTGACTAGTAAGGCCACTTTAGGATGCATTTTTCTAAGTTTTTGTTTAACAGGTTTAGCATCCGGATGGACTACTAGGTGATGCATAACTACAGAAGGGTAATAATACCTACACCAGCCCCACTCATGCATCGGGATCCGTCAAAGTATAAGGACCATTGCTCTAGATGGTCAGCCTCTAGTTTAAGGCATTCGTCAGGAAACTCAATGATGAGGGGATGGGTAGACTCTAAGGATGCAACAGCTAATTGATCTGCTATGATGTGACCCTTAACAGACTTCTATCCTATAAACGTGAGTTCAAACTCGCTTAGAGCAATAACCCACTTTGTTGTGTGACCAGATAAATAAGGTCGACTCGTGAGATACCGCAAAGGATTGAATTTAGCAATAGCATACGTTTTCTGACTGAGCATATAGTGGCGTAGTTTTTGTGTAGAAAATACGACTGCTAGACATAACTTTTCTAATGCTGTGTAGCGGGTTTCATAACTGATTAATGTTTTGTTGATATAATAATTAGCACATTCTCTTTTCTCATCATCCAGTTGACCTAACATAGCTCCTAAGGCAAAATCTAAAGCAGAAATATACAAGATAAATGGGTGATCAGGTCTATGTGGCGAAAGCACAAGTGGGTTAAGAAGATATTGTTTGAGGAGTTCAAATGCTCCCTGACATTCATTGTCCCAATGGAAAGAGACATCCTTCTTAAGAAGCTTAAGAAAGGGTCCGGTTTTATCCGCCAGCTTATCGATGAAGCGACGGATAGCTTGAAGCTTACCTTGTAAACTTCATAATTCAGATATATTTGTGGGCACGGGCATCTCAGTGATAGCCGCAATATTGAGAGGGTCAATTTCGATGCCATGTAAATAAACTATAACCCCCAATAATTTACCGAACTTAACTTCGAATATACATTTGGTTGGATTCAATCGGATAAGATATTCCCTTAACCGATCAAATACTTTTCTCAAGTCATCTAAATGGTCATCTTCATTAATAGAACGAGCTATAATGTCTTCTACATAATCATGTAGTATATCATGCATCATATCATGAAAGATATAAGTCATGGCTCGTTGATATGTTGCACCTGCATTCTTTAAACCAAATGGCATCATTTTCCAACAAAAGGTCCCCCAAGGGGTAATAAAGGTTGTTTTAGCCTGATCTTCAGGAGCTATCCTGATCCGATTATAACCAAAAAATCCATCCATTAAGGATATCATTCCACTCCCAACAAGTAAAATCAATGATCTAATCCATATTGGGAAGAGGAAAATCGTCTTTAGGGCATGCAACATTAATATCTCTAAATTTTGTGCAAACCCTAACTTTGGTAGCTTCTTTCTTAGTTACTGGAACTACATTCGATATCCATTCAGCATAATCAATGGCTTGTATAAAAATAACATTAAGGAGTTGTTCTAACTCCCCTTTGACTAGTATGGCCACTTTAGGATGCATTTTTCTAAGTTTTTGTTTAACAGGTTTAGCATCCGGATGGACTACTAGGTGATGCATAACTACAGAAGGGTCTAAACCTAGCATATCTTCATATGTCCAAGCAAAGACATCTTCATATTCTTTAAGAAATGCAATGTATTTATCTTGTTTTTCCTGACTCAATTTTTATCCAATGTTGATTATGTGAGGATTATCCTTAGTTCCAATGTTAATTTTTATGATATTTTCTACTTCCATGTGTAGATATTTCTCAAAATTAGGTGGGGCGGGTGAAACGCCCAATTCTTGTAATTCTGCCAAGGTTAGCTTGGATAATTCGTCTTGAGGAGTCGTGGCCTCAAGCTGGGCTATACTAGGTATAGAGCCATAAAAATAAAATTCATTATGTAATAATTCCTCAACGGAGACATCATGTAAGAAGATATCTCCCTCCAACTCATCGTCGGATTCAACGATCATCTCAGGGTAAGCTATAGATAGCATATTACATGTGAATGGCTTATTTGCTAAACGCAAAGCATCGTGCTCATCCAAATAATCTTGATAAGATATGAGATGGTCATCATCCTCAAATGGGAAGGGTTGACCCTTACTAGGAAATAGGCCCACACCACATCGGGCAGGCCATGGCTCTACCTCAAAGGGTTCTTTCATACCATTTTGGAAAGGTCCCAAACCTTTCCCTTTATATCCCAATTTAAGCATTATAGATTTGGCTTTAACATACTCATTAGTAAAATAACATCGAGCATATCCATCATAATGAGTCTTGATGTTTCTGGGTATTCTACCCCAGTCATATCCCTTATAAATAAAAGCACAACTCCCGACTTGGTAAGTACTTCCCATAGGCTTTGGGAGGCCCAAGGTACGAGGAGATGGTGGCAAATTATTTAAAATAATGGAATCTTGCATAGAAGCATTCGTTTTCTTTGATATAAGAATTTTAGATAAATCGGGTAAGAGCTCGTCAGTAAGAGCATAATAGGTAGAAGGAACATTTCCTACATCTTCTGATGCAGAAACTATGCCTTTGGTGGATGTAGATGTTGTAGATATGTCGATGGATGGGTCTATTATAGGAATAGAAGTTAGAGGAGTAGAACAAGAGGTATTGGTTGTGGGATTAGGATCTTTCCGAGGTCCTAATGTGGTTTGTTTAGAGGATGGTTGAGCTGTATGTAGGGGTGGAACCGATGGAGAAGAAGTAGATGGTGTTGTGGGTGTGTGTTTCACATGTTTAGATGGGTAATGATAATTAGGATGTGTGGATAACAGAGCAGGGCAAAATTGAACTCCAACAGGTTCTGCCAAAGAACACATATCAAAGGGTCTAGGATCACCATGAATGGTAACCAACTGATTCTTAAATTCGAATTTAAAACATTGATGTAAAGTTGAGGGAACGGCTCGCATCATGTTGATCCAAGGGTGACCCAAGAGTATATTGTACGATGCAGGGCAATGTACAATAAACACGGTCGTATCCAAGGTTCTCGGACCAACCTGCAATGGGATGGTAATAACTCCACACGTTTCTTGTGTTTCGTCATTGAAAGCTTTTATAATCATATCAGTTCTTTTCATTTCATCGTTTCTAAACCCAAATATTTGGTAGAAGTCAAAAGTGCAGATATTTAAAGATGAACCATTATCAATCAAGACTCGTTTAACTGCTACATCTCCAATTAAGGCAGTAATATATAAGGGGTTATCCTTATGTAAACTATGTTGCGGTATGTCTCTATCCTGAAATTCAATACAATCAACTTCATGAGTTATTATAGTATTAGCCATGGCTTTAGGTTGAATGTCTTGTGGTACCATCATCTGGCTTAATGTGAGCATTAATTCATCTCTGTGTAGAAGATCTTAAAAGGTCCAAAAGAGAAATTCTAGCTGTAATATTTGATAATTGTTCATTAATATTATAAGGAGGTTTAGGTTGGACATTAGGTGCATGATTCCCTTTATTAGGAACTTTCAAAACAAATGGAGCTGATCCATCGTTCTGCATTTGATCTTGTTGAGAGTTTTGAGCCTGTTGTCTAGTAATAGCTCTAATGATACCCACAATATTATTCTACGGATGATGAATGGGTCTTGGTCTAGCATTTATGGCTTGCTCATTAGAAAGTAATTGGTGAGAGGATGGTCTAATAGTGACTCTTCTTGGAAATGGCTCTTCTGGAACCATATAACTTGTGATAGGGTGAATAGTATTTGATTCATCTTCAAAGCTATTCGATTGATTTGATGTGATTTCCATATCACTCTTAGTCTCATATTCTATATCACTAAGATCATATATCTGCATATTATATAGAGGTCTGGTTGTAACCACAGATAAAGTTGTGTCAAAGGTTTCCAAATCATGAACGGGTAAATGCCCACTAACAGTCCCTACATATCGGGTAGGAGGGGGGACATTATGATGTTCAATTTGATTAGCCACTTCCTTGCCATGTTTTGGTAAAGGATGTTGAAATATGTCCAACGACTGATTGGCATTCTGATTCTGGTTTTGGGGGATGTTCTTTTGAGCATTATTAGGAGGATTTTGCTTAGGTTGAAAGGCTTGTACCTCCATCTCATTGTTATCAATTAAGTCATGTATTTTATGTTTTAATATTTTACAAGAGTTGGTAGTGTGTCCAGGTCCTCTATGGAAGTCACAATGTAAATCAGCTCTGTATCCGGGTATAGTTGGATCAGGTTCCCAGATATTTGGTAATTGAATCAAACCTCGTTCTAATAATTGCGATAGAATGGTTGATAAAGGTTGATTTAACCTAGTAAATTCTCGAGGAGGTTTATCAGGAGGTTTTAGTATAAACTTCTCCGTTGTCTTCACAGCATTAACAGTAGCAATATTTCTACTATCAGTGACTCCATCACCCACAACTTATTTATTTTTATATTGATTTCTGGATGTTTTCTCATCATCTTTCTTTTTAAACTGACCTCTCCTAATGAGAGCATCTTCCACTCATCTAGCTAAGTCTATATCCTGATCAAAGGTGGTCAAGGTAGCAGTTGATAATTCGTAAGATAGTTGGTCTTGTAAATTATTAATAAAGATGTCCAACATCTCCCTATAAGGTAACACAAAGTGCAATTTTCCTATCAAATGTCTCCACCTAGCTAGGAAATCAGCAAAACATTCATCTTTGTCTTGTTTTAAGTTGTACAAGTCTTTAATGGTCACATGCCTTTTGATGTAGGCACTAAATTGATGAACAAAAGACTCGATTGTTTCTTCGAAATTCCTAAAAGAATTAGTGGGTAATTGATAATACCACTCTAATGCCATTCCTCCTAAAATTTTTGAGAATATTTTTAGCAATAATAAGTCATCATGTGATATATCATGACATGCTACCCTAAACATACGAAGATGCTCTATGGGATCTTCGGTTCCTTTATATATGGGCAGGACATGCATAGAAAAATGTTTAGGATATGGTTGTGCTACAACTATAGGATCTAAAGGCTGACTACACATCTCTCGATAATTATACGAGGGACGGTAGGGATCTATCTGATCCATGCAGGAAACTAACTGTTTCACCATGACTTCAAGATTACTAGTTTGTCCACCATATTGGTTCGATGGTACATAAGTATGGGATTTGTGAGTGTATGACGGTGTGACATAAGGATTAGATGCTATATTGTTATTATGTAAAGTGTTGGTAGGAAGAGTATTATGAAGGAGATTTGTAGTAGTATTATGTTGTATCCCAGATTGTTGGTAATTGGTGTTTGGTTTTGTTTCAGGCTTTTGTTGATTTGAGGTATGTTGATCAATAGCTTGGCAAAAAAGAGTAGTAAATGATGGTTTCTTTTGTGCGAGAATAACCCTAGGCTTGCTAACAAGCACTTTAGATGGTTGGGTAAGCTGTTGTTGTTGCATGTTCTAGATTATAGCGGTCATATCCAAATTGGATGGTCCAAATTGATCACTTTCTTGATCAACAAAGGACAAGGGATTAGTGCGTGTGTGAAATACTTCTTCTAGGGTTTCTTGAGTGTCATTAATTCGATCCTTGTCCATATGGACTACTCTATTAAGAACACTAATATTAGTATTGATGAAATTCCAGAATTGTTCCATGTTCTCAAAAGTAACAGCTCCTCCCAGAGACATTTTAGGGGATGAGGATCCTTCCTCTCTACCATTTTCTTCATGTTCATTTCCTACAACAAGCTCTTCTTCTTGCTGGTCTAGGTTTCCTTCTTCTGGAACTTGATCTTCAGGAAGGACATCTGGGTTATTTAATGGTTTTCCTAACAAATCTTCTTCTTCTTCAGTCTGTTTTCCATTCCTAAGTCTAGGCATTGTGCTTAAACTTAGATTTCAGCAAATATATATACTTATATATATATATATATATATATATATATATATATATATATATATATATATATATATATATATATATATATGCGATAGGTTTGAGAGGTATATATTTTAATTATATACCTACTATAAAAAGGAAATGTTTTGATTTTTGTTTTTTGTTTTTTTGTGTTTTATAATATTATTATAAAGATAAAAAATAGCATTCTAGTTGCACAAAAATAACAATAGTAAAAAGAATGACTTAGTTTTCTATAAATAGTTTATGGATATCATTAATAGGATCAAGTTCATCAAGAGTCATGAAATGCTCCTCTTCAAATTGGAAATGGTTTTTCAAGAATTTGACAAAGTGTGCTATAGTAATATGATCTATTTCGGACTCTGACTTGTAGAAATAAAGTTCATGGCAATACTCTCGATATAACACAACTCTAGGAACTCTATTCCATCTCTTTCTATCCGTAAGAATGACTTCTTGATCCTCTATACGAGATAGAAATTTGTGTACTACAACTACGTTCTCAAGGTATTCCTTAAAGGTGTATAATTCAGAAGACACAAGTGTTCTCTTATCGGCTAACCACCTATGGCAAGCTCTTTGAAGTTCATGGTACAAAGTCACTTGATCAGGATCCAAGATTCTATCTAGGACAAACCTCTTAATTTGCCTAAGTTCTATTGATCTAGATGAAATAATATCCAATCTCCTATCAAGTTCGTCCCACAAAGGTTGGACTCTATTTGTTTGAGGTACTCTAAGCACAGACGTAATCTCTATGGTCGTTAATTGATTTTCAACATTTATGGTGACAACTCGTCTTTTATTATAATCTACCATCTAAGTTTGATATGCAATTTTAACAATTTTCTAATGATTCTAGATGTTCTTAATAATGCATTTATATTTATATTTATATATTTTTTTTGTTTTCAAAAGGCTTTTAGTTTCACGTCGGGTTCACCAAAATGTACTGACCCAAATTTTTCACGCCCTTACCTTCAGGCTAAAGGATCCGTTCTCGGAAGGGGGATGCAAGAAGGATGGGACAATATCTCGGACTGAGAGGCCCTTTGAAGGTCGCGCCTCTCGGGGAAGGGGTATAAGGGTGAATTTTTGATGGATGGTGGGGTTCACCAAGAAACTTTGAGTGGTAGTTTCCACGCCTAGGTTGAGAATGGGTTTGATGTGTTCATTTTATACTCAATCATTCATATTCCTAGGTTGGCCAAAATGAATCTAAGCTATTCTATATGAAAATGCCGATTTATATGAATACAGAAAGCATGAATGAATCCTAAATACCAGGAATATATTAAATGAGAAAGAATGCACCTGATTTCAGATTTCTGATGAAGATTCTGAAGCTTGTAGGAGTCCAAATCATCCCGTATATGATAGGATCATCTGCAATTGTACAGAATCATCCCAAATCATAGGCGATCATCTGAAATCAGACAAGATCGTCGTCGATTTGATGAATTCGTCAAAAACCTGCAATCACAGAAACAGACACCAAAAATCGAAAATGCAACTGCAAGAATAATGCAAAATGATAGAAATGATAGTATAAATGCTTAATTGATAAATCTAGATAGCAGATTAAAGGAAATGCATTGTTTTAATAACTTATTTTAACTTTATCATGCATTTATGCTAAATGAGGTGAACTCCAGGATGCAGAATGAAAATAAATCAAGCTAATGCATAATAAATAAAGGAAGGAAGATGAGAAATGCAAACTCAGGGCTTTGATTACCCCTAATCTGAACTGTAGTCGATATCGCCTCCAATCGTACGAGATCGTCATCGATCTACGACAGGATCATCCAAAATCGTGTGGAATCGCCTGCGATGATCCAAGCTTCCTCCAGCTGAAGCATAGTGAAATCCTGCAATGAAAACTTAAAACTACGAGTGCAAACAATGGTAGATAGGACGTCTTAAGACAGCAAATCTAAATGGCAGGGAAAATCAACCAGGGAGAGAGTCAGGAGGAGAGCCAGGGGGATAAACTGAGAAAATCCCAGTTTATAAAGAATTAGGGGGAGGTTAGGAGGTTGGGGATCATCCCAATCTGGGAGATATCCAATGGAGGAATCTCCAACTGTGCAGACATGCTTCTGCCCAAGTTGGAGAGGCTATTGAAACAAAAGCTAATTATGAAAATTCAGTTTTGGGACGAAATCGTCTGGACGTTCTATTCCAGATGAATTTGTCTGATCTAGGACGATTTCGTCTGATCGGCGACGATATCGTCCAATAGTCAAAACAACTCCTAAAAATGGCACGAAAAATGGGTGAGCGATTAATGGGCGGTTTCGAGGTTAAAATTCAAATTTTTATCTTTTTACTAAGGGTTTAACTGCGCCAATTTTAGGGTGCTACAGTTGTAGACCAACTAGATTTTATGATGTGTTGTACAATGATAGGGCTAACATTATATCATAGATCCACCTATCTCCCCTTGTGAACTAAGAGCAAATTATAGTCTACCAAATGGAATAGTTTAACTAGCCATATTTTCTTCTTTTACATATTAAAATTTTACTATTTCCAATAGGGTTCCACCTTGATTGCAATGTCAGCCCCATAATATTCTACCAAGTATAAAGAAGCCAATAGAGACCATGGTAATTGAACCCTAGTTAGAAAAGGAAGGAGCATGTTAAGTCCAAATGGGATAGCCAAATACCCTAAAGTCTTGTCAAAGAACAATTGTGCATCCCAAACAAGATGAAGGGGAGGACACACTCAATGGAATAGAAAAGGTTCCTTTATGGATAGACACAATATTTGAACATCAAAACTATTGCCATCCAAAAATTACACACTCCCTAACTACCCAATAGACCAAGGGCCCCATCGAATATCATTTCATTAATCCCATAGAAAATAGTGCACATGATCAATTAAACACAACCATAAGTACCAAAAGAAAGACAACAGTAGTTAAAATCTCTAAACTCATCTCTTCAAGGTAAATTTTAGAACACCCTTAACCCAATAAGCCATGAAACATACAATGAACCAAATGAGATTGCCACAAATTCCTTATTGTTTGATTTGACATGTGAAAGACAAGATGTAGGAGAAATCTTGAACTTGCAAATAAAAAATACGTAGTTCCAATATTGTCTTGTCTAGTCAACAAACCACAACATCCTATTAAGAAGAATAGAGGGGGAATCCTTGGAGTACTCATCTCTCTATTCATTGTATAAAAGGGCACAGTTTCGTGATATAGCCAAGAGACAAACAAACATGAGAATCGAACCATCAACTTTCTAACAACAAAACCTTGACACAACATGCAACATCGATGACATATAGATGGAAAGGTAAGGCCTAATACTCCTTGTATAAGTCAAAGTGCATCTATTCCAATATAGAATGGGAAAAATATATTATTCCTCAAAATCATGGAGAAGGAAAGAAGAAGACTCCATTGACAAACACTTGTTTGCCTTTTTTTAAAATGCAAATAGAAGGATATGGGAAAACAACTTCCAAATGATCTTATACTAGATAAAGATAATAAATTTTGAAATTAAAGATATTTCCATTACTTCTTAAGCTAAATAGACATATGAGGTGTTAGAAAGTATGTTTATCTTGTGATTAGATGAAGAACAAGAGGCTCTAATAAAAATCTCTTTGTAACCAAGTGATGACACTCCACACCTATTCCAGTACCAAGTTGGATTTTGTAATTCTTTGTTGGAATGAACATGAGTATCACATGAACTAAAATTATAAATTCAAGAGATCATATGAGCAAAAACAAAAAGTGATTAACGCAAAATATAGAAGAATGACCTTGGGCACCAACATTGATGTGGACATCATTAGACCTAGGCTATTGTTTATTAGGCTTAGTTTATTTTATCATTTACTAAAGCCTAAGTCCTAAGTCTAAGTTAGAAATTTTGTTCTAGACTAGGTGTTAGCTTTTACTTATTTGATTAAGTCCTAAGTCTAGGTTTGATTTAATAATATCTTATTCCAACTTGTAAATGTCGGCACATTTGGATGACATAAGTCTTTGGGTAAGATTAGTCTTCTTGTTAGAGTTAGCAATATCTGTTGGTTAGCATCTTAGCTTAACTATAGCTTTTGGTTAAGCATCTTCTTATTTTAGAATATTATGGTTGTTAAATGTATTATTTAAAGCACCTTATGTGAATAATATTGAGTTAGTGTTTTTGTGATTCAGATTTCTCATCACTGGTATCAGAGCCTATGATCAGGCTTGTGATAGTTGGCACCTATTTGGTCTAGGAAACCATTAGTTTGCATAGGTTTAAGTATATATTCCCCTTGTAAAAATTCTCCCAAAATTTCCAATTTTAGGTCCTAAGTTGACCCTTTGATGGTTGAGTTCAGTCAATGTATCTCCATGCATCATATTTGGTGAAAATTGGATTGATTTTCATCAAGTTATAACCTCCCAAAGGATATATTAAGGTTATATTAAATAATTAATATTAATATTATTATTTATATTTTTTTTAGTGTTGATTTTTGTTTTTACTTATTGGGAAAAATCGGGTGCTCATCGCCTGATCAACCGATGGTCGCTCCAAGCACCTCCAACCAACCTTGGTCGACCATAGACATGGTCAATCGTAGACGCTGCAACCACCGATGGCCAACTTGAGGTTCATCACTGATGCGACCCTTCTCGATTAGCTCATCTTATCGATGGCATTTTTGATCATTAGATCCAACCTACACTCATCCGATCGATACTTCATCGCTCCTTAGTGCTCCTCCATGACGACGTCCCGCAACTACCACATAGTAGCCTAACACTATTGAAGCTCAGCTCCACCATACTATCGATACTTCGTTGCTCCCTCGATGATGATTTTATCTTGTACAATACGATGCCACCAAGTATTCTCCATCGTTACCTACAATCACTACCATAGTGCCACTGCTACTGAAACTCGTCGCTACATCGCTACACTGCTCTGCTTGACTTGGAAAATTTAGCCAACATTTCTTGATGCTTCACCATCAACCTAGAATCGAATAGGCCATTTTATGGCCAAAGAAAACATCTCCCAATACTTTTTAGGTATTTTTGATGAATTATGATGCCACTCCAAACACTTCCTATGTTTTTCGATGGTCAATTTATAGGTTTTTCATGGGTTTTTGATGACGTTGACCTTCCTAGTTTGCAAAGGCTCACATTAAATTATCCGACATTCATGAGGAGATGAGCCTTTTAAAGGTTTAAGAAGGCTCCTATGTGATATCACTGTTAGCCAACACTCGTTGGCAAAGGTTTGGTTTTGTTGCAACTTTTGTAGTCTTGCCTGAATCACAAAATGTCACTTGGAAGTTGTTGCCTCGGTTGACTTCAGGTCAAATTAGCATGTTTCTCGATGACTATTTAAAATTCCAAACTTTATTTATTGTTTTTTGTTTGACTTGTACGTAATATGGTTGTAGGATAGGCAATACGCTTGTTTAAAAGGCGCAAAGCACTTATTTGAAGGTAGTCAGCCCGTTGGGGCTGGCTAGCACCCTGTTGCACGCTCCAGTGGACTCTTCTACATTGATGGTATTGATTTTGCCATAATTGATTATCGCTCGTGTACTGTCAATACACACTGTTGACATACGTTGACCTACTGCCCTATTGAAACTCAGCGCTGCCCATTGACCTAGCAGTTAGTCAACTACCTTCCTGTTGACCTATAGTTGAAAGGTCAAATTTTTTATTATTTGGCTTTGTTTTGCTAAAACATTAAGCAAAATTTTTCAAATTTTCTACCACTCCATATTTGTTTTTTAAAATATTTTTTTTGCCTCTCAACCTTCGGCTACAGATATTTTGAGTGGTCAAGGCATTAAAATATTTTTGCTTGAGCATATAAAATTTGAAGTGAACCTTAATGTAAATTGGTAAATTTGTAAGCCTTCAAAGATCTTGTTTTGATATTTTTAAGGCAACTATTTGATAGGCTCGTAGTTGCATTTCTTTGATTCACTTTTGTCATAGCCTAGGAAAGGTTATTTTTTTGTAATAGATCTGGCTTACACCAGATCACAAATGGTATCTGATTTAGTTGACCAAATTTTTGCCTTGGTGGAAACTATTGGATATTTGGTCAACAAAGTGGACGATATTTCAGTTCGTTATGCTCCTGATGTAAAAGCCACTAAATATGCTAAGGCCCATACAAAATGTGAAGTCAAGTTGTATGATGGGTCTCGGAACCCCGATGTGTTGAATAGTTGGATCATGGACATGGAAACCTGGTTTGCATATACAAAAGTTCCTATTGATGATCAAGTTCCTTTTACTAAACTCAAATTGAGTGGGTTAACAAAACTATTCATCATGGATAGAAAAAATTACCAAAATCCCATTACCATTTGGGAAGAATTGGTACAAACATTGAAGGATTCATTTTATCCTTCTTATTATGTCAAAGAATTAAGAGTAAAATAATTAGATTATGCTAAGCTTACAATATGTCTGTGCAAGATTATATCTCTTCATTCAACAAGTTACGCATTTTGCTTCACATAAAAGATCATGTAGATGAATTCATTGTAAAAAATTTAAGTGGCCTTCAAGAGCACTTGTATAGGGAGCTCAAATATACTCCCTTGGAAACAATAGATGTGGCCTTCAACCATGCACAACTAGTCGAAGATAAGTTCACCGCTTGATCACAGGGAGCTTATCGCTCTTCAAATTAGCAGCAGTCTTCGAAGGCCAAGATGCATTCTTCTCCTTCTTCTTCCTCCTCTTCTCCTACTTCTTATAATGCAAATATCTATTGTAATAATTATAAGAGACAGGGACACTTAGAATCTGAGTGTTTGAGGAAGCAAAAGAACTTATAAAACCTACAATGGAGGAACCCCTAAAGGGTTCCCTTGAGGTTATGGGAGAAGAGAGAGAATATGTTGAATTAAGAGGTAAACCGAATAGTGTTACAATGTTTAACCACAAAGGTGATCATAATCATTTGTTTATCATAAAATCCCACCTCACTCATGACTTCTTTGTGGATTGTATTATCGATAATGGATTACAAACAAATTTGATTGCACAATTTGTTATCGATAGGCTCAAATTGCCTATGGAACCACATCCCCATACATATCCATTGGGATGGAAGGATATGGATTCTAACTCATACATCACAAAGACTTACACTTTATCATTTGCTTTTGGGCCTCATTATATGGATAGAGTCACCTATGATGTGACTCCTTTGGACTATTGAGGTCTTATTCCTGGTCATCCCTATCAGTTTGATAAATGAGCTATTTATGATGCATACAATCAGACCTACATATTGCATCATAAGAATAGGTAATTTCTTCTTCATACCCAACCATAAACCACATTTATACCTTGCTCTTATCTCCTAGAGAAGATAGCCTTAGTCTTCAATAGGCCTTATGACACACTTGCTTCCACTGCACCGCCTCCTCCCAAGGTGGTGTTTGTTGAAAATTTGAGGTAATATGAGGCATTTTATGTTCTCATTGATGTCACATGGATCATTGATGTCACATGGATCACATTTAGTTTTGGTGGCCGAAGTATTTCATAAATAAGCATTTATGATAGTTCGAAAAACAGGGTTTTTGTGAAAACCAAGGCAGGTAAAATAAAAGGTTTTATTTAAAACTATGGATGGCAGATTTGATATGGGTTTTTCTTAAAACCCAGGTTGTATTTTCGTTTCATCGAAAAATGTGCCCCGGAGATGAAGATATTCAAATTTGAATATTTGGTGTAAATTTTAATATTTAAAATTTAATTTTAAAATTTTAAAATTAAAATTATGACATCACCGCCGACATCATCATCAAATCAAAATTAATTAAATTGTCATCGACCTTGGTAAAATTAAGGGAAGGTGCACATATATATACAAAGGCTTTCTTTCAAAAGCCTTGGAATCAGAGGAGTGGAAATAAGACAAAAGGCCTAGAGAGTTTTGTGTGGCAACGTGGTCCAACGACGAGCGATGGAAGACAAAGGCTTTTTGACTTGCGAAGGATGAAGGTTCGATTCCTGTCGATTGATTTTTCGGGGCAAGAGAAAGACCCACGTTTTTTTTATTTGGTGTGAGCAAAGGAATAAGACAAAAGCACATTATGCACTTCTTGTCCTATGTGAGTGCTTTGCTCGCGTGGTCTTTGGCACCGCGGTTGAGAAGTGTTTGGGCAAAAGACGAGGGTTCGATTCCCTCTAAGAGGCAAGTAAGTTTTTATTTAATAAATTAATTTTGGCCTAATTTTGGAGGTATAAGGTGACAAGGGTTGAGTTGATTTTATTTTGGAAGGTAAGATAAATGCACTTTTAGAAAAGAAGATATTTTTGGTATGTTTCTTTTATAAAAGTATATCATATTATATATCGTTGGAAATCTTATTTCGAGGGCTATTTGACTAACTCATTTAGAAGGAGAAATAAGGTGTATATAGAGAGATATTTTTGTTTTTGTAAAGGGGTTCAAAAGTGAAGATTTTTTTGCTCTTTTTCGAAGTGTGTTGAGTGTGGCAGATTTCCAAAGGATTTCTTCTCTTCATAAAAAGGCATGGGCACATTCTCCTATTGATTGATTGTGGTGGTTTATCTATGAAATATCATTGGAGAGAAAATGATTGTATTGTGGTTTCCTTTTCGAAAATGGTTGGTTGAATGCTTCAAGGTTTTTTGGTTTGAGAGTTGTGTTTAAACCTTGTTTATAAACATTGTTGTTGAAGCCCATTGATTGTGAGATGAACTTGAACTTAAGCTATAGAAGAATATGAGTATCATTGTTATGTGAAGACTTGTGATTGAGCATTGTTAGAGACATTATGAGGTGGTTGATACATGCTTGGACTAGGGTTTGTGAGAAATGATTGATCCTTGAGGTGATTGGTTGAGTTGAGTTGATTAAGCCTAGTCAAGTGGATGCATGTGGTTGTTCAAGTTCCTAGGAACAATCTATTCAATATTTTGATTTGAGTTGAGATTGGGATTTGAGAATAGAACATATAGAGTCTCTAACAATTCTCTTTATGCTTCTATTGAGTTGAGATTGGGATTTGAGAATAGAACATATAGAGTCTCTAAAAATTCTCTTTATGCTTATATTGAGTTGAGATTGGGATTTAATAATAGAACATATTGAGTCTCTAACAATTCTCTTCATGCTTCTATTGAGTTGAGATTGAGATTTGAGTATAGAACATATAGAGTCTCTAACAATTCTCTTTATGCTTCTATGAGGTTGATTTGAGTTGAGATCATTGTTGTTATCCATTGAAGAGTACATTGTCATTCATTGTTGAGTTCATCTTTGAGCTTTGCCTTGATAGAGTTGTGGATGAGTTTTGAGTGCTACTTGAGCATGATTGATCAAGCCTTTGAAGAAGGCCTTTGGGGTAGATTTGTGGACAGACTTGTGGCAGTTTGTGTATGATTGTTTAAGCCTTTGAGAAGGCCTTTATGGACAATTTTGGGACAGATTTGTGGACAAATTTGTGGATAGAATTAGGGCAAGTTCTTGATGAGCTTTCTAGAGCAAATTTTGACAAGTTCTTGGTGAGCTTGTTGGAGCAGAATTGGGCAAGTTCTTGGTGAGCTTGCTAGAGCAGATTTGGGCAAGTTCTTAGTGAGCTTGCTTGAGAAAATTTGACAAGTTCTATGTGAGCTTGTTAAGCAGGATCTATGTGAGCCTATTGAGAAGGTTATGTGTGAGCCTATTGAGCAGGTTCTTAATGAGCCTATTGACAGAGCTTTGGATGTGACAGAGTACAAAGGATAGAGTCTCAGTGGATAGAGATCCAAGTAGCTCGAGATAGTTGAAGACATATCTGAGTGAGGAGTCTTCAAGTGGAGAGAGGTCCATTAGTCAGTGCAGCAGAGAGACAAAGTCTTCTAGAATATCACATAGCCAGAGCAGAATGGGAAAGAGTTATCCTATGGAAGAGATCCATGAAATTAAGATTAGGGGATCAACATCTCCTTTGGACAAATATCCATAAACATTGTAATTGGGAGTGATTTCGAAAGAGATTGATTGAGAAAGTTTTAGTAAAATATTTTCTTCGTGGAGTAGCCCACATTGGGTGAACCACGTAAATTGTGGTGTCTATATTGTGTATGGTTTATGTGCATTTCTTTGATTACTGCTATCGATACTGCTATCTTTAGACAACATAATATTGAATTGGAATAAAAAGTAAAAAGTGGTCTTATACTGTTCACCCCCCCTCTCAGTATAAGCCTGTGTTCTTCAGTGTTTTCATCATCTTTCATTGTATTGCCTCCTCTCACAGAGATGAGTTCTTCATCTACACCTCCTCCTGCTGCTCTTGCTCTTCTACCTCCTAGTTTAGACCAACCTTCTTCATAGCCATATTCACAAATTCCTGTTATACAACAAACTTCATCGACTCAATAGCAGACTATTGGTGCTTCATCCTTACCTCATTAAGATCCTACATAGATTGATGATAGAGATATACCATAATATTCTACTCTAGAATAGACTGCAACTCGTGGCCTCAATGACCTTGTTCAACATTTTAGCTTTGAATTTAATGTGTCCTATCTCACCCTCTCACCCCTATTGTAAAAGCATTGGAGTTCAATGCTTCTATGGTGGAGAGGGATGATGTGGACATCATTAGACCTAGGCTATTGTTTATTAGACTTAGTTTATTTTATTATTTACTAAAGCTTAAGTCCTAAGTCTAAGTTAGAAATTGTGTTATAGACTAGGTGTTAGCTTTTACTTATTTGATTAAGTATAAAGTCCTAAGTCTAGGTTTGATTTAATAATATCTTATTCCAACTTGTAAATGTTGACACATTTGGATGACATAAATCTTTGGGTAAGATTAGTCTTCTTGTTAAAGTTAGCAAGATTTGTTGATTAGCATCTTAGGTTAACTATATCTTTTGGTTAAGAATCTTCTTATTTTAAAAGATTATGGTTGTTAAATGTATTATTTAAACACCTTATGTGAAGAATATTAAGTTACTGTTTTTCTGATTCAGTTTCCTCGTCAAGCATAAATTATCAATATAAGATTATATTTATACAATCAATCAGGTGGTATAGGGATATTTATACCAAATATCAACTCCTCAATAATTATTATAAGTTACTAAACCCTTGCCTATAATACATTAGGTATAAAATATTAGTTAAGGTTAATGATGACATGGTTAAACCATGAGCCCAATGCTAACTATATTAAATAAGAATAAATTACATTGCATATTGCCTTTAGGATTACATATGGTTACATTATATAAATACAACATTTGCAAGTAAAGTTAGAGATCGATTTTTACAATAATCAAAGCTAATTATTAAAATTATCAAATCCTACAACTTCTAAATATGATTATAACTAGTATGTGAATTGTTAGTAAAATACCATAAATACTTCATATTTTTCTAATATTTATAAAAATTAATATAAAAATATTTTATTGAAAGCATGAGATTCCGGAATAAAGAAAACAGTGTTCAGATGTAATAAAAATAGAACCAGATTTATACGTGAAATGACACGGATACAATCAAATTAAAAGAACAGGAGCACAACCCCTTTTATTAATAAGATTCCAGCCCGGTTACAATAAATCTCTTTAATGCAATATTCTCAGTTACACCGGATGAACGGTGATCTCTTTCCGCATGCCCACATTTGAAACGGACGGGCTGAGAGTGTTGCCGCCGCTGGTGTAAGTGAGTCTTCAGTTGCTGTTGTTCTTCCTGCGTCCAAAGAAACAATCAACTGTTAGTAGCACCTGCGTAAGAAAACAGAACTTTTGACTTTAAAATCCATGAGAAATACATGTAAAGGTTGGTCAAATACGTGAATAAAACAGCTCTATGTAACCTCGCAACTTTCACGGAAAACAGCATACATAATCGAAAACAGCATATATCATGGAATCATAGACTGTTTTAATCATATTTGAAGGTAGCATGTATTCTGAAAGCATTAAAACTTGAACTGTGCTTCAATATACTTGAAAGATATATATTTTAAAACATAAACATAAGCTATTTTAAAACTCCTGTAGACAACATATATCGCTTTTAACCAAAGCATGCGAGGAAATGCGTAGGATGCCCCAAGCGGGCCGACCCGGTAAAGCTTGATCTCGGCGCCAACCCACTGGGAATGGGCCCGAAATCTCTAAAGCAAGAGTTGTCGTCGAATTGATGGATTAAGGTAATCCAATGCCGGAATTGCAAGTTCAGATGAATACAGTCGGATATTCAGTTTAACAGCACTTCGTTATGTTTCCAGAAAAATACTTCGTAACGTCCTTATTACGTATCGAGCCGGTTTTTTATAGAGGGTTCGGCCTCTGAGAACATTAATGTTCGAAACCCTAAATTCGTAGGCGCCGCTCGAATTTGATCCTTATCGGGCCATTATGGGACCTGGCTCGCACTGACAGATCGTAGTTATGAGGCGTGGCCTCGGATCGGATATTCTGCTAACACCGCTCGTCTAATTAATGTCCGCTGTAAAATCCGCCGTTTTACTGAGCCATGGGGTCTCTTCGAGAAGGGACACGTAGAGGTGCCACGTGGCGGTCGTTCCTTGGATGGTTGAATGCATGCTTTTGACTTTGGTGACGTGTCGGCTTGAGGCCCAAAGTGTCGCGATATCGCGACGCTTTGGGCCGGCTTTGGCTCGGGGCCCAAAGTGTCGCGATATCGCGACGCTTTGGGCCGGCTTTGTGTCGGGGCCCAAAGTGTCGCGATATCGCGACGCTTTGGGCCGCTTTGGGTCGGGGCCCAAAGTGTCGCGATATCGCGACACTTTGGGCCGGCTTTGGGTCGGGGCCCAAAGTGTCGCGATATCGCGACACTTTGGGCCCGCTTTGGGTCGGGGCCCAAAGTGTCGCGATATCGCGACACTTCGGCCAGGGCTTGGTTTTTGACAAAAGGCTTGGCTTAAAGAAGGCTTTGAAGAAGGCTAAGAAGTTTGTTAAAGGCTCTAGAACGACCGACTTTGCTCTGCTCATTTTCCGATCTTTTAAACTGTTGTGCGAGTGGTTAAGACCACTATTTGACCTCTAAGGGCTGCCCTAAAAGCTGTGATATCAATGTGATCAATGTTTGTAATCACTTAATCGAAATGGTGCCGTTTTGGTGTCTACGGATGCCCCTTTTTGGGAAGCGCTGCGGGTGACGCAGTGCTGAGCAAAAATATACGACCAAAGCACTAATGATTAGGGTTTCTTGGTAACCTAACCAACTTTTAATGCCCCAAGTATGGAAAGGGCATGCATTCTTGAATCCTTGCTTCTGACGAGCTAAGGAATTTGATTTCAAGTGTTAACCTATTTTGGTGAGGTGTGACTTGAGCTTGGACATTGATCAGTCATGATTAGGCAAAGGGCGCAACCTTTTATCCACAGGGGAACCTTGTGTTCATGCTTCGGGAATGCCAAGTGTTTAATCAGTTTGTGATAATTGCTTGTTTGCTGCCCCAAGCAGGAGCGTGATTGTCTTTGTCAATGATTCTTTGAATGCATGTCATTGCCTTGATTGGGTGTGTGCTTGTTGATTGGTGACTAAGTGTGACTACCCCCTCAAGCGACGAATCGATGAGGGAATGACCTTCGTGAGAAAAGCGACGAGTCGCTTGACCCAAGATGACTTAGGTTAGGGTGGCTTTAGATGTTTTTCCATTTGAGCACGTGCAATTTCCCGACATTTGGACCTATTTTTGGTGGGTGTTAACCCTTTTGGTGATGCCATAATGGGGTGAAATCATCAAAAACCCGTCTTCCCGTGGAGCGGTCCAGCTATGATAGCCTTCTTAGGAAAGTAGGAGAATGAGAATTTGAGCCCCGACATCGATTTTCTATGCCAAGAGGTTGAGTGCAAGAGCACTCGTGTCCGGCAATGCTTATTGCTTCTTTTTGTGTTGCATTTTTGTGATGTTTTTGTTGTTTTGATTTTCTTTCTTTACGTATATGTCATGATTTTATGCACAATGATTGATGTTGGTGGGTGCATGCTACTTGATATGGATGGATGCATATGGTATGATAATTACCAATGTTGTATGTTGATTTAGTTTGATGGATGCATGATGAATGCAAATGCATGTGATATGCAGAAATGAAATGGATGTATGGACTTGGTGAGAGTTGGTTATGGCACCATAGACTATTTTAGATCTCCATTATTTTGCTATGTACAAATGTGGTGTTTCTTCTTTTTGTATTTTCTGATGGTATTGCAAGGATGAAAAGTAGCGCAGTTGGTTTAGAAATGTAGCTAAGGTTTTCTGAGACTCAGACAGTTTTAACTCACTAGCCATGACTGTACTTTATCTTACAAGACTTTTGAACAAGGTATGAATCGGACTTATTTTTGACCAAGTTATTTCACATCCCCGTGTGTGCAATTGAGTTCATTTATGTGGTATTTGTCAGGATACCGCCAGTGCCAGATGGGCTTTCAACCGAACCTGTACTGAGGATCACCTAATTAGCTCCACTAACTCCTTTGTTGTATGTAGTTAGATTAATCTACGGTGTTCTCCAGGATACCATAAGCTAGCTCATCCACATGCAAACATTGATCTATACACAAGTTAATGTGATAGATATATCGTCATGCGAGAAGTTTACCGCCAATGACCGATAGGCTATCAACCAAACCGGTACTGAGGCTTGCCTCATGACCTGTCAGAATGCTGAGAGTTCCAGGGATTCAAGGTCAACTCCCTTCTTTTTTTCAATTGTATTGGGATACTTGCTCGTTATAGTGATAATAATCACTGTTTATTTTGATTTGTTTTTCTTTTCTCTTGAGCAAGGGATATGGAGTGACGATAATCACTATTCTTTGTGCTTTTTGAGATGTGCACTGTAGGGTGTCAAATTTTGAAGTTTTGACATTTTGCAAATTTTTGACGTTTTGCAACTTTGGGATTCTTAGGGAATTGGGTAGGGAGGACGCTTGTCCTTTTGCCAACTCTCAACATTCTTGGGGTCATTCGCACAGGGGGATGAGCAAGATAACCGTTTCGCTTATGGTAACCTCGGATTACTGTGCAAGGTTTCATCCTTCGTTCACACAACTCGGGAATTTTTATGTGTTTTAATTTGTGTTGGGATGTTACGTAACAAGGTGTATTGCAAGTGCAACTCTACCTTCGTAAAATCTGTTTGACTTGATACATTTCATTGCTAAAGAGCAAAATGATGACTGGATCACGAAAAACTCTTGATACATTAAAAGACCACTGACTCTAGTGTGGTAAAATGAATGGTGTTTTTGCTGTTTTTGTAAAATGGAACAGTGTGGAACAAGATGGACTAGTAGAACCATGATAGCCTATGGTGCCGTTGACCTGTACGACCATGAATATGCAATGTATGGATGCAATGCTTGGATGCAGCTATGTATTTTTGTATTTTTGATGGATTGATTGTGGTGAATATGAAGATGAATTGCGAGAAGAATTCTCTATTTGATGAATTTGAATATGCCTAGAAATGAGATGCAAATTTTTGTTGTTTTTGGTGATTTTTGTTGTTTTTGAATTTTCATGATTTTTGACCAAGTGATTGTGGAAATCCTTGGAGCGTTTTTGGGATTGACCAAGCGATTGCAAGAATCCTTGGAGCCTTTGGGATTGACCAAGCGATTGTGATAATCCTTGGAGCATTTTGGTATTGACCAAGCGATTGCAAGAATCCTTGGAGCCTTTTGGGGTTGAAAGCCTGTTGGCGTGTAATCCTTGGAGCCTTTTGTGATAATCCTTGGAGCTTTTGGGGTGACCAAGAGATTGAGATAATCCTTGGAGCTTTGGGGTGACCAAGCGATTGCGATAATCCTGAGTGGGACGGTTTTGGTGTGACCAAGAGATGCGATAATCCTTGGAGCTTGCCAGAATCCTTGGAGCTTGGGGTGACCAAGAGATTGGATAATCCTGTGTTAATCCTTGGAGCTTGGGGTGACCAAGAGATTGCGATAATCCTTGGAGCTTTGGGGTGACCAAGAGATTGCGATAATCCTTGGAGCTTTTGGGGTGACCAAGAGATTGCGATAATCCTTGGAGCATTTTGGGGTGACCAAGAGATTGCGATAATCCTTGGAGCTTTTGGGTTTGACCAAAGGGTTGATGGACACCTTTGGAGCATTTGGTGTAATCCACTTGCTCTTCAGGGAATAGAGGTACCCCCAGCTTGACAATCTTTGTGCACCGGATCTGGCTCTGTAGGAATTGGCACGAATGGATCGGCCTTATGCACGGATAGGAAGACAGGGTCTGCCTTCGACACTGATGGTGCTATGATATCTCTGGGTGGAAGTTGCTCGCGACCTTCCCCAAGGAGTGGGATCGACATGTGATGTCGGTAGGCTGGGTCTATGCGCCACTCATGCCCTAGTATTATGTTTATCATTTGACATGCTTCATCGATATTTATGGGATGTCGATGCTGCCGTATGTGATTGCTTTGAGCTATCTCTGTTTCATCCTCACCTTCGGACAATGTGTATAGCTCATCAGAATCTGGAGATTCTGAGATATGGAGGACTGCATCATCAGGTAGTCCTACAACCAAGGGTTGATCCTCTTTGAAAAGAGCCTCATGTAAGTTGGGCCTTGGGAGCTCCAAAATCTTGGTCTCCACCAACTCTAAGTGCTCTAGCTCTTTGCATAGATCGGGAGATTTGAGCTCCTCCGCTTTGATTGGTTCGTGTTGAGAAACTGGGACCTATGGAGGGGTAGCTGAATAGCACCCCCATGTCTTGGTAGGGCAGTTCATCCAGCTCTTCTCTTTGCTCTGATTCCTCGGAGGCTTCTTGGTGACTTTCTAAGGGTGGCCCATAAACCCGAGTGGGTTCCCCGAGGAAGGCACTCGTCATTGTTTATAGGAGTAGCCTCCTGCTCATGTCTAGGAGGCATTGGGGGTGATGCTTGATAAGGTCGCAGAGACTCGTCTCGCACTCGGGGGTTGTGCTCCTCATACCGTTGTGCTCTTTGGATGCAAGGGGTTGGCGCCTTCTCAGGTAGTTTATAGCGCAACTTATCCGCTTTGCACTGCATGTATAAGTTTTCTAACTCCCGACGACCTTGTTCAACCTGCGTTATTTGAGCTTGGCGGACGACTTTTCCGGCGACTCGCCGGGTCGATGTGGTCTACCCTATTTTGCTCAAGAGGTTCGGATTTGTGCCTCTCATAATGTTTTGTCTTATGTGTGTGAGGGGTTGGAGTCCTTTCTTGCATAGTGTGTTGGAACAACTCATCCTTCTGGCGCTGAAGGCGCTCTTCGTTAATATGGTACAGTTCCGCTAACGATAGTCGGTCTCGCTCACGTTGCGTGAGTTGCACCCGACGTGCGAAATGCTTGACAGGCTCTAAGATAGTTGGTCTTGTCGCCTCATGTGTAGAAGGCCTAGATGCCTCTCTGACATATCTATCTTGGTCGTAGTGATCCAAGATCTCTAGAGGCCATCTCTCTCTGATGGGGGTAGCGGCATTTATCTGAGGCACTGGCCTCAGAGTGTGACCATGATATCTAGCAAGTGCGAAGGCGTATTGCTCCCGCGATGTGTATTGTTTTTGAGGAAGGTAGGAATCTTCCTCATGCTCTCTTTCATAAGTGAGCACGATTTGGCGGACGGAGTTGGCTTGGCCTGCCTGAGGAGCCTTGTGCTCTGAATTTGTCCTTGCAGTCCTGACAACTGGAGGGGTTGAAGGAGGGATAGTGTAACCATGTGGTTCCTCTCGTCGAACCCTAGGTTGACTCAGCGCTTCATCGCGCGGTGACCGCTCATAACGAGCATCTAAGGTAGCTCTCCTATGGATGTACCCCTCATGGGAGGATGTGTGTTGAGTGCTATGCTGAACAGGAGTGCTCCTAGAAGGGGTACCCCCATAGTCCTTATCTGTTAAGGTGTGGAGGGGACCGCCTTGTGTGTCAGGCCGCCAAGGTGGTATGACCAAATCCTTGGGGTTAAAGCGAAGGCGACTGGCGCCCTCCCTTTGTGCACCTTCCGCAGCGTCCGCCCTTGATTGGGCTTGGCTACGGGTGTACACCATTGTGTTGCTTCTCTACTATCTAAGCAGATTTTATCTCGTTTATGATGATTTGTCTTTTTGTGCTACACCAAGCAAAAATGAACACACACATACGCAAAACCGTGATTATCTCTTTTAAGGATTGATAGTGTGTCCTAAACTGGTTTAGTGCATTTTGATGTTTTGTTTTGTGTTTGCAATTTTGGAAGAACGTTTAAATGCATAATGTTGGCTCATATGACTCCCATAAATGGTCGCCCCTTCAATATACCATTGTCGGACCGATATACCAACCTCTCTATATACCCGCCCTTACGTGAGGGAGACTATAGGTACGTGAGAGCAGATGGTACGTGGAACATAGGCGGTACGGAAGGGGAATCGCTCTGTTTATGACACCTACCATAGAAGACTTATCCTCGCGTGCATGGGAATCACCCCAGCAACACTCGGTCAGCTTTCGTCAGGATTTACGTCTAGCAACAATCGCGATCGAGGTAATGGATGCAATATCTCAAGCCAAAGTGATAATGGAATCCACCTTTGGTCTTGCTCAAGGGTTGGGGTTTTACGACCAACGCCTTGGTTTAAAGTACCACGTGGTGTGTGGGATTCATTTTACTTTGCAAATTTGAAACAGGCAACTGAAAAAGAAATCTTTCCCTATGCCAGACAGATAATACTAACTGAAAACAGCAAGTAAAAATTGCAAAGAAATTTTCTACCTTTCTTTAAATTTTTATTTTTTTTTTTTTTTTTAATAATTAAAGTTTTTTTATTAAATGAATAATTACGCAGATAACTACATAATTAAATAAAGCAAGAAAAATTTTTAAGAAAAATTTCTCTACCTTACTGTAATAATTAAAAGAAATTAAAATGACAGTAAATGAAATAACCCGAAACTTCGCAACAGAAAATGATATGGACGGCTAGAATCGTTACCTCCTTTCTGCCCGAAATTGCTGTTTCTGACCTCCGGCTAAAAAGAAGTACCTGTTAAGCACAAGACACAACAAGTTTAATTAACTTCTATGATTTTTAAAAATATGGGAACCGGTCCCACCGTGATCGCCACTGAAAGCATGAGATTCCGGAATAAAGAAAACAGTGTTCAGATGTAATAAAAATAGAACCAGATTTATACGTGAAATGACACGGATACAATCAAATTAAAAGAACAGGAGCACAGCCCCTTTTATTAATAAGATTCCAGCCCGGTTACAATAAATCTCTTTAATGCAATATTCTCAGTTACACCGGATGAACGGTGATCTCTTTCCGCATGCCCACATTTGAAACGGACGGGCTGAGAGTGTTGCCGCCGCTGGTGTAAGTGAGTCTTCAGTTGCTGCTGTTCTTCCTGCGTCCAAAGAAACAATCAACTGTTAGTAGCACCTGCGTAAGAAAACAGAACTTTTGACTTTAAAATCCATGAGAAATACATGTAAAGGTTGGTCAAATACGTGAATAAAACAGCTCTATGTAACCTCGCAACTTTCACGAAAAACAACATACATAATCGAAAACAAGATATATCATGGAATCATAGACTGTTTTAATCATATTTGAAGGTAGCATGTATTCTGAAAGCATTAAAACTTGAACTGTGCTTCAATATACTTGAAAGATATATATTTTAAAACATAAACATAAGCTATTTTAAAACTCCTGTAGACAACATATATCGCTTTTAACCAAAGCATGCGAGGAAATGCGTAGGATGCCCCAAGCGGGCCGACCCGGTAAAGCTTGATCTCGGCGCCAACCCACTGGGAATGGGCCCGAAATCTCTAAAGCAAGAGTTGTCGTCGAATTGATGGATTAAGGTAATCCAATGCCGGAATTGCAAGTTCAGATGAATACAGTCGGATATTCAGTTTAACAGCACTTCGTTATGTTTCCAGAAAAATACTTCGTAACGTCCTTATTACGTATCGAGCCGGTTTTTTATAGAGGGTTCGGCCTCTGAGAACATTAATGTTCGAAACCCTAAATTCGTAAGGGCCGCTCAGATTTGATCCTTATCGGGCCATTATGGGACATGGCTCGCACTGACAGATCGTAGTTATGAGGCGTGGCCTCGGATCGGATATTCTGCTAACACCGCTCGTCTAATTAATGTCCGCTGTAAAATCCGCCGTTTTACAGAGCCATGGGGTCTCTTCGAGAAGGGACACGTAGAGGTGCCACGTGGCGGTCGTTCCTTGGATGGTTGAATGCATGCTTTTGACTTTGGTGACGTGTCGGCTTGAGGCCCAAAGTGTCGCGATATCGCGACGCTTTGGGCCGGCTTTGGCTCGGGGCCCAAAGTGTCGCGATATCGCGACGCTTTGGGCCGGCTTTGGGTCGGGGCCCAAAGTGTCGCGATATCGCGACGCTTTGGGCCCGCTTTGGGTCGGGGCCCAAAGTGTCGCGATATCGCGACACTTCGGCCAGGGCTTGGTTTTTGACAAAAGGCTTGGCTTAAAGAAGGCTTTGAAGAAGGCTAAGAAGTTTGTTAAAGGCTCTAGAACGACCGACTTTGCTCTGCTCATTTTTCGATCTTTTAAACTGCTGTGCGAGTGGTTAAGACCACTATTTGACCTCTAAGGGCTGCCCTAAAAGCTGTGATATCAATGTGATCAATGTTTGTAATCACTTAATCGAAATGGTGCCGTTTTGGTGTCTACATTTATAAAGCTTATAATTTTTTTTTTTAATTTTTAACATCATATGAGTTTTGTTAATAATAATTTTAACACTATACTAACAAAGAGGGTGTTGCCAAGGTTTATCTTTGGTAATTTTTTCAATTTTGCTTTGTATATTTTTTGTAATAGAATAATTTCTTTGTTGGAAGTATATTTTTAGTTTGACTAAAATGAAAAGGGGGTTAGGCCATGTATCGATCTCAACTCTATCATTCTAATATGATTTGATGGGAAGTGGAGTAGAAAACTAAAGCAGAAACTCTCAAGATATTCCAATGTCAATATAGAGACAAATGAGATTTGCAACCCACACTAGAAGTTCTACATGCATGTAAGCAATAAAAGGAAGTTGCATCTTAAAGCTAGAAATATAGAAGGTTGAGGAAAATATAGGGATATTGGAGGTAACATGCTTATATGTTGTTTTCGAGGAGATCAATTCTCATCCAAATAATAATAGTATTGTGCTTCGTAGAGATGGAGAACCAAAGGTGTATATGAAATCATTATGTATCATACGAGATATTTTATAGTATCTTTCACCAATGAATAAGATTGAAATGCAATATTTTAGGGAGGACCTTGATTCCTTCAAAATGTAAGGATTCTAATGAAATTTTGGCATAAAGGATTCAAACTTATAGAAGATGTCCCATAAAGAGCTCTAATTGAAATCTATCTTTATGATCTACCATAAGAATTTTTGTCAAATTATGTATTTAAATATTCGAAATTTATAATGAACTAATATTTATATTGATAGGAATATACATGTTAGGAGATGAGTAATTTCACAAGAAAAGTCATTAGTATGGATTTCAATATATCCTTTCTCAAACCATCACTTTGGACGTGGAAGGCTTATCATGGGTACAAGAGGTAAACTACAAAATATATTGATATATACTCTATACTATTTATCCTCAAAGCTAGAAATAACTAGAGAATCCTTGTTGGATCCCATGTCGTATCTCCATCTAATAGATCCTATCACTTGATGATAAACTCCAAAACCTATTGAGATATAAGGTTACATATGAGACTACAAAACTACTTATGGATGGAGGTTGATTCACCCTTTTTCATTGAGTACTATAATATCTATTTAGGACTACACATTTTGACCAATAACTTGCTTAAGATAAGAAACATGAAAACTAGGGTGGATTTTGAAGGTCGAGTGCAACTCCAACTAATATGCCACTTTCCTAATTTAACAAAACCACCTTGTATTGGCTATAGAATTGAGATGCCAAATTTTGCTTAGATTTGGTATTTATGGATAACTATTTATAAAGTTGAAGTTGCAAAAAGACAATAACACCTACCACTAATTGTCTCTCCAAGCAATGTAAGTCATGTTCTTGCTTCATACAATTTTGTGCCTAATAAAGATTATCCTTGAGGAGATGGAGAACAATCTAATGTTACTTAAGAAAATCATGTACCTAATACACCTTAGAAGATCCTGAAATATAGTCTACTATAGATGATGGTTTTTGGCCATACAATGCCTCAAATAGGGACATCTTGAGGGAAAATTATAAGAAGTATTATAACACCATTAGGCAAAGGGAAGCTAGTGAACCTATTGCTATTGTTTATATTTGGAAAAACATCTGAGGTAAGTACCAAAACTTTATTTCAATCATTATTTTGTCCTCACATACTAAATGGTAAACTCTTACATAAATACTCACATACTTAACTCCAAACTTATTAACATGACACCTCACTTACATAACTCTACACTTACTAACATGACACCTCACTTGCATAACTTTACACTTATTAAAATGACACCTACAATATCAAATATTAAACACACTTTAAACTAAACTATTTACATTAATCTTACAAGTTACCAAATAATGTAATACTTCCAACAAGAAGTCTTTTTCATTTTAGCAAGGGTTCAAGAGAACGCGCAAATAAAATTTAGCCTAGATGCAAGTTACATGCTTTTTGAATTTGATGCCTATGATAAGAAATATGAGAAAACTTAAGTTCTTTTAATTTCTATCCTTTAATGTGTTTTTCTAAAACTTTCAACAAAAAGAAAAACTAAATTTCTTGACTTCTCTTTCAATGTGTGAGGAAGAACTAGAAAAAAGAAGAAGCAAACAATATGTTTTTAGTGTAAAATGAAGAAACACAAAGGATTGAAGTACCCGAGATTTGTTGTTGCTAGATTCTAAAAATAGATATCAGGTTATTTGCCTCTACGGATTCACCACCTACAAACCAAAATTTCTATCAATGAACTAACCTTGCAACCTTAAATTTGTAAAGACTGAATGAGGTTTGAAAGCTAGAATCTGCTTTGCTGCCTCCTTAGGATTGTTTCCTGCAAATTAGGATTGTTGATGGAAAACTTGCATTGTGAAAGGTAAACCTACAAAAAAAAGAATAAAATGGAAAATAGAAGATCAGTGAATTTTAAAAGGAGTCTATTATGGAGTTGGAAAAGGTTTTGGACTTCCTTTTTGGTAGTCAGACCTCCTGTTCCTTTTACAAAGGCAAGTATGAATACCTTGGAGGATGATTTTTGATGCATAAGCTGAAACTAAAATGCTATAAGACTAAGATAAACTAATAAAAATATGATAATAATAATTTTGAGCCTAAGAAAGAGATTTTTTGATTCAAAACTATCTAACCAACTAAAACTAGTTCATTTCTTATAGGGTGGGTTTGTCGTCCTCAAAACATATTCAACGCCTATACAACCTATGATTGTAAATTTTGCTTTTAGAGGTGTAAAAAGAGATTTGAGACTCAAAATTTAGATGAATGGGTTCTTCTACTATCAAATATCTTAAAGAAGTGATAATTGTGATGATATTGTGAACAAAAATTAAGAAAATCAAGTTTATCGTCTGCTAGTCCTATGGGTGGTGAATTCTTAGGGAGTACCTACAAAGGTGAAAATAGTGTTAGATTCTATAGGTGATTATCTAAAGGTGAAGATGACGAGCCATGGATGATTCCTGCAAGTCCTACAAAAGGATTTTGAAATAAATTTGTTAATTATTAAATGAAGGGGGTTAGGGTATCAAATGTAATGAAAATATGTAAATTAGCCACAACAAATTAAACCAACAGAAAAATAAATATAATGGGAGGAACTTCCCTTTCTGCCATGAAGTCAATACTCCTTCATGCAAAACCCTAAAGTGTGGGATGACAAATAAGCACCAGCAATAAGGGATCCAAGAGCCTATGGAAAGAAACAAGCAGAGTTTTGTTAGAAGATCCAAATGTGTCACCAAAAGCATGCCTAAAAGTGCATATGAAAATTGGACATGAAACTTGCATAAAAAATTTGCACAAAATATTTATATGGAAATTGCATTAACATTCATTGTGGGTTTAAGAATGGGAGTTCTAACTTATAGATTTTGAGAAGAGAGAGGGTGAGGTAAAGTTGCCAAGTTTGTATGTAGGAGTTTGAATTGGAAAGGCTCATCCAAATTGGCAAGAACACAAAATTGGGGAGTTGGCAATATTAAATCACGTTGGCAAAAGAAAACAAATTGTATAAGATTAAAAATATTCTGAGGCACATCTATCTTATCTTAGTTGGAAGAATCGTTGGTGCATGTAAGGACAAGCATGACTTGGGAAACTTTTTATTTTTAAAGTTTAGGGATAAATTTTCCACCTAGGCAATTCGCAGCTATGAACTCGTTTGGGCGATGATTTATCCTATTTTAACTATTGAAGGGAGGAGAAATTTAAAATTTATCCCAAAAATTGTTTGCCACCAAGGGGACAAAATTGTTACCAACGAACTTGGCAAGTTCGCTGACCACAATTTCATAGCTAGATTGTAAATTTATCATGAGCATTACTAGGAACTATTTTTGCATTTTGACACATTAATTGTCATAGGAGCATATGCATGTTTATACTCGTTGGGAATACCCTTTCAATGACATTCTAATGGTGGTGGTTTTGTGAAATTTTGAGAAGATTTGATAGGGAAGATGGTGTCCCAAAGATGATGTTACTTTTTGGAGTGAAAATGCTATAAACATTGGCATGGAAAAGGTTGATTCAAATTGATTAATTAAAAGGCTTGTGAATAAGAGCTAATTGATGAGTTTTAGTAGACTTGAAATTCGGTGAAGTATTCCTAATTTGGGTGATTGTAGAAATTCATGTGGGTGCACAAAATTGGATGTCTATATTTTACCCCCTTTTAAGGTGTTCATTATGAAATGAACACTTCAAAAGCTACTAGAGATTCCTTAATTTTGGAAATGGGATACATATTTTATAATGTCAGATCTAAGTTTTGACGTATTAGATGCATTTCCTAAAGGACTTAATGTTAACATTTCCTGAAGGACTTGGTTAGCTTTGCCCGAAGGACTTAGTTAGCATTGCTCGGAGGACTTTGATAACATTGCTTGAAGGACTTAGATAACATCATTGTATGTCTAGTGCCTAGAACTTGCAAGTCCAAAGATATTTATACATTTATGTGTACCAGGACCTTGTAGGTTTGAAGGACTTTAAACATGATGTATGCGTAGACCTTGTGGGTTAGAAGGACTTTAAACATTGATGCATTTCTGGACATTGTGGGTTCAAAGGGCTTTAAACATGAGGTGTACTTGGACCTTTTGGGTCCGAAGGACTTTAAACATACCTATCGATTTGAAGGACTTTAAATATTATGTGTGTCTAGGCTTTATCTGAAAGGATTTTAAACATACCTAAACCATTATCAATTTGAAAGACTTTATGCTTAGTTTTTATGATAAATGCTCCCTATTAAGGGGTATGAATAGTGATACACTTGATTTATTGATAATATATACCCCTAGTCGAGGGGGTGTTTTAGATGAGTTGTTTACTCTCTCCCAAGTAAGTGTATGTTTGATTGTTACAACAACAAGAGATGCCCCCTATCCAAACATGCATTGTTTGCCCATGTATGTGAAGGAGTCAAGTAGGATAGAAAAGAAGTGATCTCCCATGCTGATGATCATGTTTTTTACATGAATTAGCTAGAGCCAGATAGAAATAGATGATACTGAAAGTGATGAATTGGATTGATGGAGAAGTTAATTCAAACTAATAAAGAAATATCGACCAGGAATCAAGAAAGATAAATTGAGCCAATTTTGATTGATGGTCTCAGATGGATATAAATTAAATTAGCTCAAATTCATAGCTTGATTTGAATTGTTAGAAACGATAATATAAATTGAAATTTAGAGACATGAATGAATTAAGACTTCTAAGGATAAACTAATTTAAATGGATTGATTTAATTTGATAAAGACAACTCGATAAAAAGAAATTGTTTTAAAGTGATAGGATTCATATTTTTGACTGAGGGGGGCATGTATCACCCCCAGGTCTCAAGCATGCTCAAATAACTATGAGATGGTGATAATGATTATCTATAGAAGTGATCCTTCATAAGAGGAGTCATTTTGAAAGAGACAATCACAAAGATCATATCAAGGAGGGCTATGGGGAGTACCTTTCATTGCATAGTCACTTTTGTTATTGGTTGCTTTCTTATTACTTGGTTAGTTATTTTCTAATTATGAAATAGGGTCACTAGTCATCTGAGAAATGGATCCTCTATCATTTAAATTCCTTCTAGTAAGAGGGTCAAAGAGACCATATCGAGGATGATTGTAAGAGTTTGCCTTTGTCAGATAAGTACTATTATTGAAAATGATTACAAGGAGTTGATTGTAGAAACACAATAGTTTGAGAAAGATGAAGAATATATCTAATATAAAAGGAAATAAAAAATATGTTTTGATAAAAGGGTAAGCTAGATATGGTTTAATTGACTCGATAATTAATGTAATATTTTGGTATTCTGATGGGAGTGACCCCCCAATGAGTAAGGAGATAATAAACATTCTTATTTAACCCCTATGTTACTTCTCAAGTATTAGGAAAGACCAACTTGCTTATCAATTTTAGCTTGGACCTCCTCATAGAGTCTATGAACTTTTGTTGTATACTTTTAGTATGCATAAGCCTTCCACTCTATTCCATAGTTTACTTTTAGGCACTTTGTCAAAAGCTTCTTGAAGTTTACAAAATAATAATAGCCTTCTCTTTTTTATTCCATATTTTTTCAATGGTATGTCTCAAAGTGACGACATGGTTTATTATTGAGTGTTTTGGTCTAAAACCTATTTTTCTTGTACTCACTTGTTGATTTTACTCTCAACCATGCTTTTAAACAAATGTGCAAAGAGGGAAATAGCTATAATGATTCACAAATTTGGGGGATTGTCTATGTATCCACTCTTGAAGAAAGGTATTACTAGACTTGTTGTCCAGTCCTTTGAAAAGTCACGTATAATGTTGTTGAATATCCTCTTAATGTATGGTGTTAAGTCATCTGATCACCATTTTAAGTAATTTGCTTGTAGTCCATACATGCCACAAGCCTTACCTCTTGTTAACTTTTAATACCTTCCTTGACCTCCCTTAAGGTATATAGATTTGTTGTTGTGATAATTATGAGTGAGATCTCTTTTCGTTGTTCTTATTCATAAAAATATTTTACATATTATATATATATATATATATATATATATATATATATATATATATAAATAAAAGTTCCTTTCAAATGACTTTAAATTGTTCTTCCCTAAAAAAATTATTTCTTCTGGTCTTATACTCACATACACCTTTTTTTTATTTTCCTCTTTTTTAATCTATTTTTTTTTTGGGAGCTCTCCTTATTGGTTTACATTTATACAAACTTTTATTTTCATCTTGAGTTGTTCCTTTACATTTGTATAAACTTTTATTTTCTTTTGGAGCTCTTCGGTTCCTTTACGTTTGTACAAACTTTTATATTCTTTTTCTTTACCTAATTCTTTTGGAGCTCTCCTTTTTATTTTACATTCTTCATCTTTCATATACCAAAAACTTTCTTCCTTTTAATTCTATCTTTCTTCTTAATTTTAATCTTTTAATTCTATCTTTCTTCTTAATTTTAAATCCTTAACGTAAAAGCTTGATTTTTTGCTCTTTTATTTTAATTTTCCCTTTACAAAGTTTATTTATTTTTAAATAAATAAATAAATAAATAAGAAAGATAAGATAATCTGTAGCGTCCCTTTCATTTTTAACTATTGGATATGTCTAGACATTATCCTTAAGCAACCTCCAAACACAGGTTAAATCATTGGAGTTGCTTATATAACACCTGCTTGGTAAATGCAACGGAGAGTTAGGGAGACCCTGGTGACTTGGGGTTGGTAGCGGAGTCAAAGCTTGTCTCCAAAGTTTAAACCAAGTCTCTACTTAGTAAACACCCAAAACTTACCAATCTATCCACCCTTGAAACTAAAATATAAATAATTTTAATAATTTTAAAAAAGCTTTTAATGTGCACGTCCATTATTCTGTCTATCAAAAATATCTACCAAGAGAATATGGACGCAACAAACCTGTTTGTTGTTGGTTTTCAAGTGACCGCACTGGTGTTGTCCCGTTTGAAAAACGCATTCATTACAACAAACAAAATAAATAGATGGTTGAAATTTGACAAACACCACACCACTCAACGTTTTGCATGCTACAGGGCGAAGTTATCAATTAAGAAAAAGCATAAATAAATGTGGAGCAGCTTACTGCTCACTGTATCTGCCCTTCTTCGTAAGTTTGCCAGATATCCAACGCCCCCGTCTTTTTTTTATTTGATTATGTGCAGAAGTTAAGATTAGCTACATATGTATTGTATAACTACTTAATAAATTTAGATGTTTACTGTTTGGCGAGGACGTACAAAATGTAAATTCTTCGGCTGAAAATACAACACAATTTGTTATAAAGGCGAGGGAGGCGTTAACGCTCACGGACAGTTGGCTGAATATGGTCTACATCGGCTTTATTGCAAAAGTGACCGCAAATTGAACACCGCCAGGGGAGATTTCTCAAGTTTGGTGTGAGCTTATTGCATTGCTAGGAAGTCACAGTCTCGCTGTTTTTTGAGTAGATGGAAAGAATTGAATGCCTTTCTTTCACAGCCATGATTCCTTAGTTTCATAAGGAAAGTAGATAATGTTCAACATTGCTTGTGAGGGATACAGGGTTCTCTGTTTCAATGACTTAAGGAGGGTGCCTTCTCCAGAATATTGAGAGTAAGTTTCTGATCGTTTTTAAGTAGAGTAGATTAATTGTAAGATGCAGGCGTCTGGGGAGCTAGCGAGGATGGGGAGCATATATTCGTCAGGGCTGTGGGGATCGACCTCCACAGCTCAGGACAATGTGTTCTCCAGATCGGCGCCAGCGGAGGAGGAAGAGGCGCTGAAATGGGCGGCGCTGGAGAGGCTCCCCACCTACAACCGCCTTCGCAGAGGCCTTCTTCGCAATGAGTTGGGCGAGCAATGCGAGGTAGATGTTGCAAATCTCGGCTACAACGACCGCCAGCTCCTACTCCAACGCCTCTTTAGCGCCGCCGACCAGAATGCGGAGCGCTTCCTCTTCAAGATGCGCGAAAGAATTGACAGGTAACTAATTATCATGATGTAGCTACACATGTTTGGTTGTAACCAACTTTCCTGTGGTTATAACCAAGGGAAAAAAAAATATTAGTTAATTTTGAGTTATGGTTTGTGGAATTCAGAGTGGGAGTGACGCTCCCGAGGATTGAAGTGCGGTTTCAGGGACTGAAGGTAGAGGCCGATGTCTATGTCGGAAGCAGAGCGCTGCCTACCATACCTAATTTCATTTCCAATATGATACAAGTAAGTAATAAAAGATACTCTAATCTGAGAAGATAGACTGTAAATGGGAGATAGCGCTAACCATTTCAATTTTTAGGCTCTTCTGAGGCATCTTCGAATTTTCCCTAGCCCGAAAAAACGAATGTCGATTCTGGACAACATCAGCGGAATCATAAAGCCCTGCAGGTCAACAATAAATTTTACCATATTTTCGCTCTGTTATCGATGACATGTGATCGGTGTACTGAAATTTTCAAGTCCTGTGAAGAAATTTAAAGTTGTGTCTGGCCACTGACAGATTTTAGTAATTGCAATGCAGGATGACTCTTCTGTTGGGACCGCCAAGCTCCGGGAAAACAACTTTGCTTCTGGCTTTGGCTGGCAGACTTGACACGGATCTGCGAGTAATAATCATTATAATCCCTTTCAGACGCTGGATTTTGAAGATTAGGATAGATATTAATATTATTATTTTGTTATACTAACAAAGAGTTTTATACTTAGACTTCGGGAAGGGTGACATACAACGGATACAACTTAGACGAATTCGTGCCCCAGAGAACCTCCGCCTATGTCAGTCAGAACGATTTACACGTCGCTGAATTGACCGTCAGAGAAACACTGGACTTTTCAGGGCGCTGTCAAGGAGTTGGAACCAGATATGGTAGTTTTTGTAAAGCCCAGCATAATTTTTTTCTTGATATCCTCTATTGAAATGGTTCCTTCATATCACATTTGTGTTTTTGTTATGCAGACATGTTGGTAGAGCTGTCGAGGAGAGAGAAGTACGCCGGTATAAAACCTGACGAGGATGTTGATGTATTCATGAAGGTGAAGTTTAAAGCATTTTTAAGGGTGGTTAACCTGGTAGACCTTCTGGTTTTAATTTAGGCATTGACTCTGGGAATTGAAGCAGGCATCTGCGCTGGGAGACAAGCAAGCTTACAGTCTCGTCACGGACCACATCATGCAGGTAATTCTAATTCTTCTCCTATTGAATTTAAAAAGCTTTCACGAACTTCCATGTGCAATTGCATTCTTCCATATCTTGCTTTTTGATATTGCGTGTGGGCGAATTTATATGGTATGGCTAGCCTTTTCTCTGCTCCGTGCATTGATGGAGATAGCACTGTAAGACTTGTTATTGAGCAAGATTTCTACCAATTATACGTAATTTCCCTTACATTGCTCAATTGAGCGAATTTCCTAATTTGTAGCGGCTAATTAAATGCTTTCCGCATATCAAAAACGTTAAAATGTGTATTATGCACTTCCGATTGTAAGATGACTAAAATATGAAATTCTGCTGCGCAGATATTAGGGCTGGATATATGTGCCGATACATTGGTCGGAGACGAAATGAGAAGGGGAATTTCCGGAGGCCAAAAGAAACGTCTGACAACCGGTAAGTAGGTTTATAAAAAAATGTGTGTTGTTGTGATATGAATGAATGAATGGAGTGATATTAATGAGAAGGTGGTGGTACTGGTATGAATGGGTAGGAGAGTTACTGGTGGGTCCTGCGAGAGTTCTGCTGATGGACGAGATATCGACGGGGCTTGACAGTTCCACAACGTTCCAGATAATAAAATATTTTCGGCATTTCGTACACGCAATGGATGGGACGGCAGTGATATCGCTGTTGCAACCTGCGCCTGAAACTTACGAGCTGTTCGACGACATAATCCTACTTTCAGAAGGAGAGATTGTATATCAAGGCCCTCGCGAACACGTCCTCGACTTCTTCGAATCCGTGGGTTTCAGGTGCCCTGAAAGAAAAGGCGTGGCAGATTTCCTGCAGGAAGTAAGTCCTCGTAGCTAAAAGAAAATATCTGTAAAGGTAGCATTTGTTTAAGCTTTAAAGGTTAAAGCCCCGCTCCATTTTCAACTGGTGTGCAGGTGACATCTAGAAAGGATCAGCAGCAATATTGGGCTCACCGTGACCGGCCATATCGGTACGTTCCCATTGTGGAATTCGTGAAAGCCTTTGAAAAATTTCAAGTAGGTAGAGAACTTTCAGAAGATTTGGCCGTCCCTTACGACAAACGACATAGCCATCCAGCAGCACTTTCGACTTCAAGATACGGTGTGGGTAAAGCCGAGCTGTTAAGAGCCAGCTTTTGGAGGGAATGGGTTCTCATCAGGCGGAATTCTTTCATCTATGTCTTCAAAACTGTGCAGGTAAATCATATGTCGTCTGTTATTCATCTTCAAAGCTTATGTGAAAACAATGAAGTAGAGAAATTGAAAATTATTATGTCTGTTTAACAGATCTGCTTCGTCGCACTGTGCACGATGACTGTGTTTTTTCGAACAAAGATGCACCACGACACAGTAATTGACGCAGGCTTGTACATGGGAGCGCTTTACTTCGGATTGCTTATGTGTATGTTTAATGGGTTTACCGAAACCGCAATGACCATAGCCAAACTTCCCGTGCTGTATAAGCAGAGAGACCTGCTCTTCTATCCCAGTTGGGTATATGCCCTCCCAACATGGGTTTTCAGTATACCCACATCAGTGTTGGAATCCGGCATTTGGGTGTTCATGACCTACTATGTCATTGGCTTCGATCCCCAGATTCAAAGGTCTCAAACCCTTGTGAAAATAGTATACATCTGCCATAGCATCTTTGTATTCTAATCGATGTTTCCTGGAATTCTTTTACTATCCAGGACTGTGCAGTTGATTTATTTCGTTGACATAAATTCATTCAAACACAGACAGCGAAATGCATATCTTGAATAATAGGCCTTAGTTTATACAAAATGAATGTGAAAAGTACAAATAAATGTTTGTGATTGGAAGGCTTATAAAGAGGATTTATTTAAATGGATGACAAAGCTGTTTTATACCGTATAACACTTTTTCCTCTAATGTCCAGGTTCTTCCGTCAGTTTTTCCTTGTTTTTTTAGTTCACCAGATGTCGCTTGCACTCTTTAGAATAATGGCTTCGCTCGCTCGAAGCATGGTCGTTTCTAACACGTTTGGTTCGTTTGCCATGTTGATAATCATGGTCCTTGGGGGATTCATCATCTCTCGACGTAAGACTTCCTTTCTACACGAGTTTATTTTATTTTTTAACTAGGATCATGCAAGTGATTAGTTTTTTGCTCTATGGTTGCATTTTTAATAATGTTTGAGAAATCTATACATTTTACAAAGCTTTTGGGATCATCACGCGGCTATCGTTGCAATTTTTTGTATTCTTATATATTGGGTGGTTGAGTTTGCATGCTAAATAAGTAGCCATGGTGGAGTAGTGGGAAAATGTTTAAACAAGTTAATTTTTTTATCATGCATCTGTCTTTATTTTGTTGATCCCAAGCTGCGGAATGCTTCTGTGTAGAATTTTTGATAGGTCTCAGGTGCAAAGTGTTTAGTAGGCTTTACTAAAATATCATTCTAACAGATAGCATCAAAGGCTGGTGGATATGGGGTTACTGGATATCTCCTCTAATGTATGCGCAGAATGCTGCCAGCGTCAATGAATTTTTGGGGCACTCATGGCATAAGGTAGTATTGTAAATCTTATAAACTATAGCTGCACAACCAGGTTAGGCGGTTGCTGATACTTGCATTACTCATTGCAGCGTAACGGTAACCAGACTATAGGTGAAGCGTTGCTGATATCTCGGGGTTTATTTCCTTATGAGTACTGGTACTGGATTGGCACTGCAGCTCTAGTGGGCTATACCATCTTGTTCAACTTTCTATTTCCTGTCACTCTAGCCTACCTTAATCGTAAGTATCACGACGTCATTTGATTGCATCCAAGTTTTTTTCTTTAAATATTGAAAATAACTAATAAGCAAATCGATATCAGGGTTTTTAATTCATCGGTAAAGTGCTAATTTCCCTCTGTAAAGTATTGAAATAAAAAGTTTATGCCACATTGTAAAACATGTTAAAACAGACTTGAAGGATTCTGCTTATGTTGTGGAATTTACCACCACCTCAGAAAATACGCCCTGTATGCTCGCGTTACGTATCATGTCCTATGTAGAACCTGTGTTATTGACATAAACTGATCTATAGATTTCAATTTTGGGCCAATTTAATGGTAAACATTATTGCAGTAGATGTGATTGTAATTTTATGATGTGTTGTTTTCTCAAAAAGCTTTAATTTGTCGTAAATCTGAAATGATTTTTTCACAGCTATTGGAAAAGCTAAGGCAGTGGTCTCTGAAGACGTTCTAGAGGAGAGGCATTCAAATAAGACAGGAGAAAGTTTGATAGAGTTAACCGCAGTTTCTAGAGCAGGATCCACTAAGACATCAGGTACTCAAGGTATTAAGGGACAATCTTTCTAAAGGGATATTTCGTATAATCTGGAAAAGAAAAAGAAGTAACCTCTTATTGTATGCACATATGCAGCAAATGATGGAAGTTTGAGGCGTCAGCATTCGAGGTCTAGTTCTGTTCGAAATGGGCATGCAGCAGATTTCACAACAAAGCAAAGGAGGGGCATGGTTCTTCCATTTCAACCATTTAATATTTGCTTCAAACATGTTAACTATTACGTCGACATGCCTCCGGTACATTTAGATTGATGTATTGCAAACAGAATTTGGTTAAAAGTTTCGTGCATATTTAAACTGTAGCATAACCCCAGTAAACTGGCTTTTTATTTTTATTTTTTGGCTTGTAAAATAGGAAATGAAGCAACAAGGCATAACAGAAGACAGGCTGCAGCTCTTGAGAGATGTGAGTGGAGCTTTCAGACCCGGGGTTCTTACAGCGTTGGTGGGAGTTAGCGGAGCTGGTAAGACTACATTTATGGATGTGTTGGCCGGGCGTAAAACAGGCGGCTATATAGAAGGCAGCGTTACCGTATCTGGTTATCCTAAAAAGCAAGAAACATTTGCAAGGATTTCAGGGTATTGTGAACAAAATGACATTCATTCGCCTTATGTCACAGTTTATGAATCCCTTCTGTATTCTGCCTGGCTTCGTCTTCCATCTGAAGTTGATTTTGAAACCAGGAAGGTATTGTCATCTGTTGGGTTTCTTCTTTAGGATCAATTTAAGTGAGCTCTACAATGTTTATGAATGAGTTCTATACACAAAACAGATACAGTGCAGATGTTTCTCCTAAACCTTATCTGTAGCCTAGAAAATAGTTTTCTCTTAAACTTCATGGTTATTTTATTTATTTTTAAAATTTTAAATTTAATTTGTATTTTTGAAACATTTGCAACTTTCAGATGTTTGTGGATCAAGTGATGGAACTTGTAGAGCTCACTCCTATAAGAGGTGCCTTGGTTGGTCTTCCTGGGGTGAATGGCCTATCTACAGAGCAGCGCAAGAGGTTGACAATAGCAGTAGAGCTTGTGGCTAATCCTTCAATTATATTCATGGACGAGCCAACTTCAGGATTAGATGCTCGTGCTGCAGCCATAATTATGAGAACAGTCAGAAATATTGTGGACACAGGGAGAACTATTGTGTGCACCATTCATCAGCCTAGTATTGATATCTTTGAAGCATTTGATGAGGTAAAAACTAAGTTTCCTGAGAATGGTTCTGCCCAGCTTTTGTAAAACTGAATGACTTATAAAATAAGACAAAATGCACTGCAGCTATTTTTAATGAAGCGAGGAGGTCAGCTCATCTATGCAGGTCCATTGGGTCGTCATTCTCACAAACTTGTAGAGTATTTATCGGTAAGATGCTAATTCCCCCAGTTAACATCTCATTCTGTTAAAGGTGCTCTAGATCTCCTCCCTTCAAATAATAATAAGCATGTCTTAACTAAAGCAATTGATTTTATTTGCTATAATTAAACATTGGCATTAGAGTCAAAATTTATAAACCCAGTACTATGAACCATCACTGTCAAATAGATGAATATTTATGCAGGCAGTTGAGGGTGTTCCTAGTATCAGGGAAGGGTATAATCCTGCTACATGGATGTTAGAAGTGACAACCACGTCTGAAGAACACCGTTTAGGGGTTGACTTTGGTGAAATCTATCGATCATCAGATTTATATAGGTGAGTCAGTATGCATCATTTGGCCTTGCATCTTTTCTGTTGCATTTTCTCATTCCATTCTTGGTGACATTTACCTGTCTGTTTCAGGCAAAACATGGCAATGATAGATAATTTGGGTAGGCCAACTCCAGGCCTTAGCGAACTTCATTTTGGCACAAAATATTCCCTGTCTTTCACGGCACAATGTATGGCTTGCTTATGGAAGCAGCATTGGTCCTATTGGAGGAATCCTCATTACACTGCAGTGAGACTCTTCTACACATTGGTTGTCTCCTTGATGTTCGGTACTATATGCTGGGATTTTGGATCCAGAAGGTTTGGTCTTATTCTCAACTTATATCATCATATTTCAGACGTTTTATTAATTCTTCAGAAATTACACTCTTCATAAGGGTTTGCACTTCATAGCATAGTAGCGACATATATTAGGATGTTTTATGCGGTTGACCTCAAACAAAAAGGGGGACAAAATCAGTCAAATACATGTAGAATAAGACAATCTGGTGGAGCAGGAAATATATATATATATACTTAAGGGATAAATATTATTATCATATATATATATATTTATTTATTTTAAAATCAAGTTTACAATTTAAAAATAATTAAATTACAATTTATGTTACAAACTCATTTAACATTTCTCATAAGCCAGTGAGAGATAGAGGTGAAAAGGCCTAAAAATATGAGGAGATTATAAGATGGTATCATCTGTTTAAAATCTGAGAATGACTAGATTGAATGATATTAAATTTGTTTTGAGGAGGATTCATGAGACTCAGGCAGGGTTTAATAGTATCACAATACGAGATACCTTCCTAAAATGTTATTAATAACTTTTTAGGAGCTTGGTACCAGGTCCGACATTTTTTTTTCTTTTCATTTTAATTCTTAGCTGTGATTAGATAGCATTGTAAACGACTTACCCACCATTATTATTATTTTTTCCCTTGAAAATTAAAAAAAAAGTTTTAGAGACGTAAAAAATTTCAATCTAAGTATAGATTGAAAAGTGGAATAAAAGTTGAAAATATTTCAAATTATTGAGATATTCTACTTTACTCCTTAAAAAAGTTGTTAATGTGGAATGCAATTTCATTGTAGGAATTTGGAAGAGGTATCAATGTGGAATGAAATTTCATTGTAGGTATATTCTACTAGAAATGAACAGCTTGTATTAGAAATTCCTATGAATTCCATCATAGGAATATTCTACTAGAAATGAACAGCTTGACTAAGAAATTTCATATAGGATAATGCCACTAGAAATTCCTATGAATTCCATCATAGGAATATTCTACTAGAAATGAACAGCTTGACTAAGAAATTTCATATAGGATAATGCCACTAGAAACTAACCCCTAAGAAATTCCATCATAGGAATATGAAAGTAAGAAGGCCAACCACCCCCACACATTCCTATGAATTCTATAATAGAAATATTCTACTGGAAATGAACAGCTTGTATAAGAATTCCCAGAATTCCCGTCATAGTGGATTCCATCATAGAAATATGCCACTAGAAACTACACCCTCAAAAATTCCATCATAGAAGGACAAGAAATGAATAGCATGTATAAGAAATTTCATCAGAGAAATATGCTACTCGAAACTATTACCTAAGAAATTCTATCATAGGAATATACCACTGGAAACTACCTCTTAAGAAATTCCATCATAAAAATATGCCATTGGAAACTACCCTACGAAGTTTTCCCTAAGAAATTCCATCATAGAAATATGCCACTGGAAACCATCATAAAAATATGCCATTGGAAACTACCCCTACGAAGTTTCCCCTAAGAAATTCCATCATAAAAATATGCCACTGGAAACTATCCCCTAAGAAATGGGGAAACATCATAAAAATAAGCCACTGGAAAACTACCCCTAAGAAATTTCATCATAAAAATATGCCACTGGAAAGTATCCCCTAAGAAATTCCATCATAGAGTATGCCACTGGAAAGTATCCCTAAGAAATTCCATCATAGAAATATGCCACTGGAAAGTATCCCCTAAGAAATTCCACCATAGAAATATGCCACTGAAAACTCTCTTGAGAGATTCCATCATAGAAATATGCCACTGAAAACTCTCTCCTGAGAAATTCTAAGAAATTGCATCATAGAAATATGCCACTGGAAACTATTTCTAAGAAATGTCATGAAACCAAAGGACTTGTACCTTTAAGCCTGCTATCTTATTGGCAAAGAATTTTGCAAAATAGTAGGCCCAGAAAATCATTCAAGTTTCACAACTCTGTCAATGTGGGATTATTAACACACTTAAATAAAATCATAAACACATTCTTTCTTCCCATGCCATTGAGGATTCGTGTCAGAGTCACCGGTGAACCAATGATGCATTGCCCATGTATTTTTCTATTGTTTTGCATGTGTTATAAGGTTGAGAGAACTTAGAAGGTCGTTCTGGTCTGGTGGTGCAGGAGTAAACAGCAGGATATTTTAAATGCCATGGGTTCAATGTATGCAGCCGTTCTCTTCATGGGTGTGACAAATTCATCTTCAGTGCAACCTGTAATTTCGATTGAAAGAATCGTTTTCTATCGGGAAAAAGCGGCTGGAATGTATTCTGCTTTACCATATGCTTTTGCCCAGGTGAATAGCCATTAGTTAAATCATTCTGGTTCTTGATATTCAATACAACCAAAACTAAGGTGGCAATCAAACACAGAACAGTTAGCAATTCAGAGGGGTCTCTTGCATCTTTTTTCATTTTCTATTAGATAAGTTTATCACATAACTATGAAGGTGCAGAGGATGAAAATATTATGTCAGATAAACCGAAAATAAAATCTTTGCTTCCGCTTTATCTTACAAAGAGTTAGAATAACTTTATAATACGATGACAGATTTAAGTACAAATATTCTTGTGGTATCTAATGGGATTCAAATGTAATCAGGTGGCAATTGAGCTTCCATACGTATTGCTCCAAGCAATCGTTTATGGGGTGGTCTTCTACTCTATGGCCTCCTTTGAGTGGACGATACTAAAATTCTTCTGGTTTTTTTTCTTCATGTATTTTACCTTCTTGTACTTCACATTCTTTGGAATGATGACTGTGGCAATCACACCCAACCATAATGTTGCAGCAATCATAGCTGCCCCCTTCTTTATGCTGTGGAATCTCTTCTCAGGTTTTATGATTCCTCACAGGGTAAGCCAGCTTCGTCTAAAGCAATGGGCATGGTTATCTTGTCTTTTTATTAAGCATTTTAATTGCAAAAGGAGAAAGCCTAAATTGTATGCGTGCCTTACTTTGACAGATGATACCTATATGGTGGAGATGGTATTACTGGTTAAATCCGGTGGCGTGGACACTCTATGGGCTTTTGGCTTCTCAGTATGGAAATGTGGAGACCCATATGAGAATGGCAGATGGAACAAGGCAACGTGTGAACCATTTCATGAAAGAGTATTTTGGATATCGTGAACACTTCGTGGGAGTGGTAGGGATTGTAGTAGTGGGCTATTGTGTTGCTTTTGGCCTAGTTTTCGCCCTGGGAATTAGACATCTAAACTTCCAGAAACGGTAGAGAAGGAAACCATGGCATTTTATTAACGAAGCTACTGATATTACTATTTTTCACGCTTCCATCACAGGAATATATTATGCTGTAATTTTATTGCCCTCGTGGCAATCTATTTTTATTATCAACTAAGAGACAATCAGAGAGACTATATTTGTATAAAATACATATATTTCCTATGCATGTAATGAATAAATGTTGAGAACCTGTGTAAACAAACATTCGGAACATATATAAGTGCACAGTGAAGATTTAAATGTGTAAACATTTTTTTTTAATTTAGGTGTAGAGATTTTGGTTGCTCTCTTCACGTCGCTCTTTGTTGGGCTCCAGCATTTATGAGGAAAGACGTTCTATAGGCCCAGATTCTAAAGTTATGAATAGGCTCACTTATTGCCTGTGATGTATAATGAGTTAATTAATTTTGCCGATGGAGGGTGGCTGGTTAGCGACAAATGTTGGCGATCTGTCGTTGTGAACAATAAGGACACCAACAACCAACCACCTTAATAAAGTTAAAGGAGAAACCATTAAAGACGTTCAACAACGTTTTGACTGTTTGTGTGCGCGTCAACATTTTAATATAAGTTCAGTGAGTACATGCATCGGACAACCTCACCTAACTAGAGATTCAAAGGAAGGTATACCGGTAATCCAGATACAGCGAGTTAAATTAAAAGAAAAAAAAAAATTGAATTGAACTGAGTTTTGTGAACTTCGTTTTTATTCAATTGTAAAATAAACAAAAACAACTAGATTGTCTAGAAACTAGAGATTCAAAGGAAGGTATACGGGTAATCCGGTATACGGGTAATCCAGATACAACGAGTTAAATTAAAAAAAAAAAAAAAATTGACTTGAATAAAGTTTTGTTAACTTTGTTTTTATTCAGTTGTAAAATAAACCAAAACAATTACAAACCGAAACAACTAGATTGTCAAGGATAAATCAGGTTCTCTGGTACAACAAAGCCATAACATCTCGGTTTCTTTATGGAAAATGTACTCGGGTTACCCTACAGAGATTTTTCAACACGGGTTCTTTTTCTTCCAATAGTAGTTTGAAGATTATTGGAAAATTTTTAATCATCCATTTAGTTTGAATTCACGTTCAATTTTTAATTAAAATTAAATTTGAAATAAAATTAAATATTACATTTATAATTAAATAATAATATTATTTTATTAAATGTGGGGTCATATTAAAAATTATGTACTTATATCTTGATAAAAACAAAGATAGACAGAGTTAGAAAGGGACAATGGACCATTAGGAAAGCTCGTTAGAAATGGGGGCTTTATATAAAACCTTTGCTGTGAAGCTTTATATTATTTCTCTTTTAAATCTTTTAAAATTTATATACCTTTATTTTGATAAAAACAAAGATTGATAGTAATTAGAAAGGGACAATATACGAGGGATACCATCGGGAAAGCTCCTTAGAAATGGGGTCTTTATACAATTGATAGTAATTAGAAAGGGACATTATAAGAGGGATACCATCGGGATAGCTCCTTAGAAATGGTTTTTTCATACAATTGATAGTAATTAGAAATGGACAATATAAAATTGATAGTAATTAGAAAGGGACAATATAAGAGGGATACTATTGGGAAAGCTCCTTAGGAATGGGGTCTTTATACAATAGCTTTGCTGTGAAACTTTAAGTTATTGTTCTTTTAAATTTGTTATGTTATCGTTGTCAAAACCTTTTTCTCATTAATTGAATACAAGAGGAAAGATAATGAAACTCCGTTAAAATTTATTAAAAATCTTGAGATAATTGAATAGTGATCTTATGCAAGGTACGTGAAGTAACGAGGTTAAACTGTATAATGGTATTATATTTTGGGCCATTATATTTTGGGTTTATTGAACTCGCATGTCTATTTCAATGTATAGTGATTGTAACCATTGCTTCTATATATATATATATATATATAAAAAAAAAATATGTTGTTTTAAATAAATCTAATTTTTTATTAATGTAGATTTTTATGTACCACATCCTCAAGGGTGTTGCTTATTGCTAAAGCAATGACAATGCCAACAACCAAGTGAGGAAAGGTGAAATCATGCAAAGGAAAAACACTTCTCTCTTAATAGGATCTCCACCAACTTATATCCAAACGTTGACACATAGTTGAGTCTTATACTTAAAAATGTTTCCTTGGACAAATTTGTGGTTGTGATGACATCTTGTAGGTTGCTCCTCAAGAGAACAAAAATTATGACTTGAATGACAATGTTTGTGTTGATGCCTATGGCCATGCCCATATTAGTTATCATGAAAGTCTACAATTTGTTGAAGCATCTCCCACCATGGCTACTGTTACTTTTCTCATATGCAATTCTTGCATTTTCCATACTTTCCCCTTTGGTAGAACCTTTGCTACCACTCTCTCAGTGGCAAATCTCTTTAGCAATGGCATTGGTCATTCCCTAATCATCTCCCATAACATTACAATTGTTAGCCTCAAGTGAGCTTTTTCCTTTTGCACTCGTTTAAAAAGGTATTCTTGAAGTGATATACTTGCGAAAAGTTGGGTATATACAGAAATCAATGATGGGTTTTGAGTAACACAATTATAATTTTGTATCATGTAAGCATGGCTTGAAGACTATTGTGAGACGTAAAAATCACATATGGACTCCGACTAGCAGACAAGGATGGGTATGTTGGCTCTCTTGTCCATGTACGATGTGTTTGCAACATTACACTTTAGGATAGGGGAAATTCTCTTAAGAGTCTATGTTTTTCCTAAGATATCCCTATTGACTACTTTAAATTAATTTAACATTGTCTAACTACCAATGCAATAAAATAATATGCAAACATTCAGGTCTCAAAGTTATATGATTTTTGATCTTCCAATGACAATAAAATACGTTTTTGAATTTAAAACAAGGGTTCAAGGGGGGTTGCAACACATAGGCCTTTTAACTTCAAATGATCATGCAAGATTAATCTATTGATTAGCTAGAAAAATGCTAAATGATTTGTCTCTTAAGACAATATATGTTAGCTTTTGAAGCTATATACTTAAGATATATTAACCACAAGATCAATAATAAAGTTGCAATTCAATATATATGATAATGACAATATTTTGCAAGTATAAAACTCATAAATAACTCTAACAACTACTCATAAACATGCCATAAACTTCAAATCTCGGGCCTCGCCGGACTGAACGCTTGTCCCTTTCCTGGTGCTTTTAGCGGCGTAAAAGGTTTAAAATGATTGTGGCATGGTGGTTATAGGGGCGGACTGCGCGAAGATCTGTGTGGCGGTTTCTAGGGCGGACAACGCAGAATACCGTGGCTGCCATAAAAGCTGGACAGCCTGCCCGGATTCGTGACGGCTACCGATTCCACCATGTAAATTAAAAAAAAACATGCCATAAACAAATACTTACGAAATGGTGCCATAGCTTTAGAAGTATCAAGAAGTGTTACTTCATGTCATGTTACATATGCACATTACACTACATATATAATGTAATGTGACTCTTCATATGGGGCACTCTTGGCCTTCACTCTTCTAGAGACTCTTCCACTTCCTATTCTATGGACTCATGTACACATGGACTAATGTGCACATTTACATTATTGAATATTATGCACATTTGTGCATTTATTATATTACATAAAATAAATCACACTTTCCTAATCTAAGGATGCACCCAAAGGGGTACATTAGCATGTACCAAATAATGTAATACATTACAACAATGTAATTTAGTTTTTAATCTATTTTTCTTAATGAAAGACTAAAATAACAGAAACAAAAATAGAATAAGAACAAATAGAAAATGAGAGAAAGACAAAAGGTTAAATTTAAAGCTAAAGCAAAATATAGAGGAATAAATCAACTTGGTTTTACCCTGTAGTAGTAGCATTGTTTGTTGCAAAAACATTGCTGACACTTATGACTGGTGACAACGCTTTCACCTATTATCTTATGGACTCGCTTCCTGCTTCCACAAATACCTGCAAAAAATAGACAAAATTAAAATATGGTTAGATGTAGGGGGGTTTGCCTAAGTCAATGGAGGGTTGTAACTCCCTTGGCTAGCATCAGATCTATGGTCATAATAAACTATTGAAGACAAAAAATTAAAGTGTTGCTTGTCACATAGAAAGCAAAAGCACCGCAGCCGAGTAGTAGCACCATTGACACTTTCAACAATGGCCAATGCTTATATTGTTTGCGAACTAAAGGATCGATTGTAAAATTTACAATCTTTGCTAAAGAAAAACTAAAGGTAGTAGCATTATTGGTGTTTTTGCTTGCAGATGTAGAAAATGTGGGTTTAGGGACTATGAGATCCTTACCAACATGGTACAAATATCTCGACTATAATGAGCTTTTGCTAATTAGATGCAAAAACAACAAAAAATAAGATAAAAATTCTAATGCTAAATGAAATATGTAGGATTAAGCTAAGTGCAAAAATAATAAAAATTTAATGTAAAATGAGACAAATATGGGTTTGAGAGCCAAAGCCTTATTGATCTGATAAAGAATCTGGTCCAAAGGCCTACACCAATATAGTCATAGGATAAACTTGAGAGATCCACTTTGAGCATAGGCTTCAATTGGCCTTCAAGAAATCCAATAGTCGAAAGGATAATACTCTGCCTTCACAGATTTGAGTTTTGGATGTAGTAGAATTCTTGTATATAAATTTGAATGTAAGTTATTTAGTAAAGTTTTACGATGAGATAAAAATTTGGCAGTGCTTTGTTATAAGAATTTGTGATGAAATGGGCTCCCACAAGGGCTGGCTTTATAGTAGTCATGGCTCCCTTAGAGAATTTGCTAGGAATGGTATTTTGTAGGGGTGGCAAGCTGCATGGAGAGGGGCAACAAAATTGAAGGAACAAGGATTAGAAGGTTGGCATGCAAGGAGGGTGGCAGATTTGATGGGAGACAAAAGGAGAATGTTGAAGAATCTTGATTGCAAATCATGTCAGGTGATGGGCATTGAAAGATGGTAGGCATGATTGGGATATTAGGTCCTAGATTTGGTAGGTAGCTAGTGTCTGTCAACTGCCTCCCTTTCTTTTTTTGTATTATGATAGTTAACACCATTGACATCATGAGTGCTAGCATCACTAAGGATATTGATGCAAATATCAAAATAATAGTTATCGGTTTGATTGGCCAGGAAAAAATGAAATTTAAAATTTTAACAAAAGCATTGTCAATCAGTCAATAGCACCATCAATACTTCTACCTCATGTACGACACTTTTGCTTTAGGGTATTAAAATTCCTTTGAATTGGTTGATTTTATCAAGATGCTTAATTAGCTAGATGAGGTAGATGATGGTAAGTTTTTAGGATTTTATGACATTTAGAATTAGGTGTCTACATTTGTCTCTTTTTGATGCATTCATCGAGTGATGAGTGTGTCAAAAACTAACTAGCATGCCCCAATTTTGTGAAAAGTGGATTTCATGATGATTAAGATTCATCATTCAAGATGAATGATGCTTTTGATTTGTTGATTACTAACGATGTTAAATTTTATCTTTACAACAACATTAAAAGTTGACATGCCCCTATGTTCCCCTTGAGTTTTAGAGGGAAAATCAAGTTTGATCGAGGAAAATCGACTTGACTATGATACATGGTTGAATTCATGAGAAATTGTGATAAGACAACAAAATTATCCAAGGTGGTATAAGGGTTAGGGGGTTAAGACACAATCAAATTTTATTGCTAACAATTATGTTTGGGATCTCTAAATGCATGATCTCAACATATACTACCATGGACCATAGAGTGAAAACCATACATCATGTAGACCACGTGAGACTATTGACAACAAAAGGAGGATATCAACCTCAAATATGCAATTTGAAACTAATTTAATTTATGCATTTTTTCTAGAAATGTGTCTAAAGACAAGACTCACTAGTCATAGTGTTCCATGAGGATGATATTGCCACTGGGAGGAACAAGAGAAGCCCAAGATATTGGCTCTTAGAGCTATACCTAGGTTGCCTCTTGGAGGGCCAATTTTGATGTTGTTGTACCATATGTGCAATATTATTTTTGATGCATATGATGTACTTATATTTTGAGATACGTGTTTATGAATGCTTATTACTTATTGTTATGGTTATTTAGTTTTGATTATATTAGTGATGATGATAATTAGATTATGCAATCAAAATGATGAATGTTGATGTTATGTAAATCAATTATGTTACTTGAAGATTTAACTTGACGAATGCAATAACTTTGGTTTTAACATGCATAGATGATGGGATTTAGAATAGATGTTTGAATTGGGTTTTATGATATAGAGATAATACAAATATAATTCAAGGATATAAAAAAATGATGTGCCCAAGAGGACTTTAGATAATGGTATAAGGTATTACTATAGTGAAAAATAGATGTATCCAAGGGGACTTTAGATAATGTCATAAGGCATTGCTATAATACAAGATAAATATGCTATTTTTGTGCCCTTAGATAAATGTCAAAGGAGCATTTTTTATTTTTATTGAAACTTGTAAATATATTTATCTCGAAACAAATGTTTTTGAGGACTTTATATATGCTCCAAATGGTAATAGACTTGCCTCTAGAAAAATGTCATAGAGGACTTTTATTGATGTATTTGCCTCTAGATGAATGTAATAAAGGATGTTTTCCTTGCCTCTAGAAAAATGTTATAAAGGAATTCTATCTTGCTTTTAGAAAAATGTTGTAAAGGACTTTTACTTTGTCGTTAGACAAATTTTGTGAAGGACTTTTGACTTACTTGCCTTTAGAAAAATATCATAAAGGACTTCTTTACCTTTAGACAAATGTTGTAAAGGATTTCTAATTGATAGACTTACCTCTTAAATAATGTTGTAGAGGATATTTTAGATGTTCCAAAACAAAACAAATTTACCTTTAGATGAATGTCATAAAAGACTTTTAGATGTGATATGATTTTGATTTTGACAACAAATTGCCCTCGATATAGGAATTTTAGGAAAACATTTTGCTATGGACATGATGCATATTGCCCCCATGCTTATATGTGATTGGGGTAGTTTTGATGATCCTACATACAAGGTTGAAACACTTCATTGAGGTCATCCAACATTTTACATTGGTCAAAGATAAATATGACTTTCACCAACAACAACTTGGAGAAAGAGGTGATGTTGCCATCAACACTTGTCAGTCTCATAGGTTTTATCACATGAAGGGTTTAGGATAGAAGATGGATTGATTAAGTTTATTGTTAGCACATACAAATAAACATAATATTCATTATGCAAAAATATGGAGATGAGTTTATGTAGATGAATAGGTTTGAGATAGTTAAATGGTAAAATAGTTGAATAAGATCAAGAGACCTTTGTGACCTATCAATTTTAGATATTTGGACTTAACAGAAGAATCATAAAATTAATCCCTTTATTTAAGGGTAAAGTTGCGAGGTGGAAATGATATATAAGTTATGATGATATGGTCCCATTGGCATCAAATTCCTAGCTAACTATAGACTAATAATATCTAACTTGACTAGAATCATCACTTTTCGAAGTGATAAGATGAAATGTGTATAGATAAGCTAGAATTTATGAGACTAGATGTATGATCAATTCGATGTGTTGAATTGGTCTTTGTTTTCATGAGTAGGGAGATGAGTTTAAAGAATCATTCCTGAACTTCTGTACAAAAGGGCTAAAGCAACATGATTAGGTGATAGAATAGAATTGAGATACGATGCCCACTTGTAACTCTTGACACTTTGTACACAAGAAAAGGGTAAATGTTCCATTTCTTAGGTAACAAATCTTGGAAGCATCATAGGTGGGAAAAATGATAATGATATTTGACAAAAGAAAAATTATACGAGTTGATGGAAGAATGACGAGAGACTCACTCATGCCTTGAAGGTATATATCATAGTGGGAAAAAAGATACGAGTTTGCAAACTATCCTAAGTTATTGCTTGCATATCATAAGATAAGTATGTCATGGCAAAAATTTTGCAAAATGTAATAAGAGGGGATCACATCAATCACCTAGTAATAAGAAAAATTATCTTATCCTAACTAGGATAATCATTTGCATATCATTGTGGATCCTTGGATCTCTATGCTACAAGTAGTCCAATTAAAGATAATCAAATGCATGAAGATAGACAATTATAAGGCAAACAATTAGAAAATTTAAATTTTTAGACATAATATATCTTAATATATATTATGTTCATTGATTCTTTAAGTTCTTTGCCATCAAGTGTGGTGAGGTGATATGCACCTGAAACATACTTGGCAATTATGATGTATGAACCCAACCACTTGGGCTAAAAATTACCTTTGAGCTTGGTTTTGGTAATGGTGTTTTTTTGTTCTCTTTGAGAACTAGTTCACCAACCTCAAAGGGTTAGGATCATAACTTCTTACCATAGGCTATCTTGAACCTTTTCTGGTAGCCCTTTAGGTATTCTAAGGCATGGATTTATTTTTCATCAAGTAGTTCCAACTAGCTAAGACAAGCAAGATGATATTCATCTTTGATAGGTGCATCTTGCAACAAGATGGGAAAGGAAGATATCTCAAGATCGAAGGGAAATATTGATTCAATCCCATAGACAAAAACATAGGACATCATGCTATTACGTGTTTTGACATTGGTGAGATATGCCCATAGGGATGGATACAACTAGATATGCCAATATCTACTAGTTTTACTGATAAACTTCTTGAGGATTTTGACAAAGGGTTTTGTTAGATGCTTTGACTTGGTTATTATCTTGAGGATAATATGGGGTGTATCATTTGTGTTATATCTTATATGTAGCATAAAATTTCTAGACATTGTTATTCTTAAAAGAATTTTCATTGTCCAAGGTAAGAAAAAAAGGGATAACATAATGGTTGAGAATCTAGTTAAGAATAAAATTGGATACTTGCACTTCTATGGTTGAGGCAAAAGGAATAACTTCAACTCATTTTGTAAATCATTCAGTAGTTATGATAATATATTCATGTTTTTCGTAAGGCATGAGGTTTATCTTTCCAATGATGTCTAATTTCCAAATGGAGAAAGGACAAGGTGAGGTTAAGGATTGAAGTGCTTGGGAAGGAGTGTGGATAATGTTGTTATGGTTCTGAAACTTAAAATGCTTCTTGACATAGTAGCAAGATTATTTTTCATGGAGGACCAATAATAACCCTTATTAAGGGTTTTCTTGGCAATGACAACACCATTAAAGTGACCATCACACGATTGGACCCTATGGACAATTGTTTCGGCTTATACAAAGTCTAAACACCTAAGAAAAATTTCAAGGATGTGGCAATATAAAATTTCACCAATGATAACATTACTATAGGCTCACTGCTTGAGTTTCTTATGCTCATTATGGTTCAAACTATTAGGTATAGTATCATTCTTAAGGTAAGTAAATATGCTCTTGTACCAAGGATTACAATATGAGGTTGTTTTAAGCAAAAAGACCTATAAGGAGATTTGGATGGATTCTAAGTTTGAATTCTCTCTAATTTATTAGATGGTGATGGTAGCTTACTCATCAATGAACTCTAAGGGGATCAAGGATGCAACTGAGGCCATAACATTGAGATGACAATTACAAGACCTAGTTTAGTGTCCATTGCGACTTCATCAAAAGCAATTGTTAACCTACCTATAATTTCTTTATAGGCATTGAGGTTATCATCTTGGTTTGATAGGAACCATTGAATTGGTTGATGACTAGTTGGGAATCCCCAAATATAGAAATAGTTATAGTCTTAAGGGATAAATTTGCATGTAGCCCTAGGATAAAGGCTTCATATTCTATGGTATTATTAGCATAAGAGAACTTAAGCTTAAAGGATAAATGGAGCAACTATTATTGAGGAGTGACCAATATGAATCTTGCCCCTATTTGACACATCTCATGCCATAAAAGTACAAGGTCCAAAAACTTTTAATGATCTACTTTTGAACCTAGGTTGAGGATTTACTCATTGAAAAATTCTACCACTAATGGTTGGCTAGCTTCTAAAGGTGCAATTGCTAATTGGTCAATCATAACATGGTCTTTCACAAAATTTCGATTGATAAAATCAATATCAAATTCACTAAGTGTAATTATCCAATTAGCAATTCTTTCCAAGAGGCGAGGTTTGGACATGAGATATGTCAAGGGATCTATCTTTATGATGAAAAGGTTTCTATGGTTAAGCATATAATGTTTGAGTTTTTGGGATGCAAACACTACAACTAGGCAAAGCTTATTAAAGGACATATATTTGACTTTGTAATTAACCAAATTTTGACTAATGTAGAAGACATCCCTTTCTTTATGTTGGTCATCATATTGTACCAACATATCTCCTAAGGAATAGTCTACGGATTCTATGTATAGAAACAAGGGCCTAATATGATTAGACAAGATAAGGATAGGAGGGGACAGGATATGGGATTTTAGGGCATCAAATGTGGCTTGACAATCATCATCACATTCAAAGACCATGTTCTTTATCAAAATATTGGTAAAAGGATAACACTTATCAATGAGTTAGGAAATTAATCTCCTAATGGCTTGGATTTTGTCTTAAAGATTCTTGAGCTAAGTTAAAGTTTACGAGGGTGGTATATTGTCAATATTTTGTGAGGATCAAATTTAGTTCCCTTTTAAGATATAATAAATTTAGGTTACCCCAAAGATATAATTTTGAGGTTTTAGGCATACCTTTTACTCCCTTAGTCACTCGAGGATACATCTTACGTATCTAGTTTAGGGACCAACCAAGAAAATTATCTACATAGTCTTTCACATATCATGCATCATGTCATAGAATATGTATGTTATGGATCTTTGGTAGGTAGCTCTTATGTTCTTTAGAAGGTTCTGTTGCCACATTTTGCACAGGGGTGCCATGTTTTTGGTTTCTGCATATAAGCTGCTCTTTTCCTTCCCTTCTCCTCATGTTCCCTTTCTTCTTCTCTCCCTTTCTTCCTCTCCCTCGTAGCTTCATTCCCTCTTCTTCTTTCCCCCTTCTCTCCCCCAGCAAACTTCAGCAGGTGTACCTTGAATAATTTCTAAGTGTTGGGGCGCAACCCGACTTCACAGCGAAGTCGGAGTGCACCCCTCAGTTGGAGCGCAGTAGGTAACCCGTGCGCAACAGGATAGGAAGTGACTGAAAATCTGACTAAGTGTCAGGGGTGCAACCCGACTTCGCAGCGAAGTCGGAGTGCGCCCCTGACACTAGGCGCACAATGGGAATGTCCAATCAGGAAAATGGCTAAGTGCTAGGGCGCAACCCAACTTCACAGTGAAGTCAGACTGCGCCCCCGTTCCAGTGCGAAGTCTATACAATATATGAAGACAGCCAAGCATCGGTGTGCAACCTGACTTCGCAGCGAAGTCGGATTGCGCCCTTTGATCGGTGCGCAGTTCGAAGAAGTCAACTCAAAAAATGCCAAGGCAAGGAGGCCTTCCAAATGCGATGTCTTCCTCCTGCATAACCTGATGGCGCCTGAATTCCTGGCGAAGTTGGATAAACTACCTTTCAAGGCAGACACGTGTCACGCTTAAGCATCTGACAAGTATCCACCTTCGGGATTCGAGCCAAGATTTAACCGCACAAGGACAAAGCATGGTCTACACTACCGACTCCAGTTGTCAACATTTAAAGCCGATGTGAAGTACCATCTGCCGCACCTACCCGCATTCCTGTTGTTCGGAGACTTGACCCAACGCACTGCCACATAGCTATACCACCTTCAGGGACACCATGCTGCAAGGACAGTCCTTCCCGACAGAAGTCAGCATCAGTAGCTCCTTAGCCGCTCTTGTCAGCTACTGTATTATCTGGGACTCCGTGCCCATGAATGTAATCGGGGGGGATTTGGGCTATAAATACCCACCACTTTCCCATTGTAAGGTGGTGGAAGGGGAATATATTTCTAGGGAACAATTGTAGCTGTGTGTTTGCCTCAAATACAGACATATACTTGGCTCTGCTTACTGTCTTTTATCTTGCATGCTTGCCTCTCCTTGTCATTTCTGCCTCATGTTTCTTGTGTCATTGCTCATTGTTGTCTTGAACTCTAGACTCCGAATTTGATGGCCGGGTATTCTTGGAATGCATAGATAGAGGATACATGGGATTGCTGATAGTTGTAGTTTTGATGTATGTCTGTAGATGAATGTTGTTAGTAGTGGTGATTGATTCGTTGCCGTGCTGCTTATTCCCCCCACCCAACTCCAATCCCATTTGAAATCTCTTTCTGCACTTTTATCTCTTTCCTGCACTCTTATCTCATTTTATCTCTTTCCTGCACTCTTATCTCAATCCAACCCCCATAGGAGCCGACCTTCTCCGGAGATTGGCTCGGAAGGCATTCCTTCCTTTCGGCCTTTCAATCTGGTGGGCGAATCTAGGCGCATTGACGACAAGTCCTTTCCTCATGGCAGATTCGTAACCAACAGTTTCTCTGGCACGCCCAGTGGGACCGAAGCCCCACGTTTCAAAAGCAAATTTCTAACCCGTCTCCACCTGGCACTACCAGTTTCTCTGGCACGCCCGATGGGACATGGTAGCTTCCCACCCTCTAACAGAATCGAAGTACTAGTGCTCGATTCATTGCTATTTAAAATTTGAGCACAAGGCGACTCTGCAAATTATCTGAACATTCTCTGAGTCTGTGAAATACCGATCCTGACGCCTTCATGCAAATGAGAAGGTGGCGAGCAAGGAATCCGGAGAACCCGCCTGACTTGTACGAAATAGATATTGACGCTCCAGGTGAGCGCGTCAGGCTGGCTGATTACCAAGCTCACGAAGAAGAAAATCGAGAAGAAGTCGAGGCTGAAATCCAAGAAGCCGAAGCTGAAATTCAAGAAGTTGAGGCCGAAGAAGAATCCACATCTTCAGACGGTTCCGATACCGAATACACTACTGGGTCAGAATCAGACATGGCTACCCAGCAGGACGATGACGACCTCTTCCCAATGGTAGATTCTACGAGGCCCTTGGCCCTGGTTGGACAACAAGCTGTGCCCCCTGCCGCTTTAAAGTCTATCCCTACGTATGATGGCTATGACAAAACGACGTATGAACACATCCAGGACATTCTGGCTCTGGCTGCGCTACACTCCATTACGGATGAAAGTGTGAAGATCCATCTACTGGCCCTTTCCCTTAGGGGGAAGCTTCTCTACTAGTGGAGATCACTACCAGAGGGATCCATATAGGGTGGCGACAGTTAGCCGACAGGCTCACGAAAGGATGCAACGAGTTTGTTGACCCTTCTTCTTTGCTGCATCAGTTCCAAAGTATCCAGAGACACCCCCAAGAGGAGGTGTCATATTTCAACATTAGGTTTGTGAGGTCTTGGAAATGAGTACCTCGTGAACTCCGACTGTCAGCAGGTCAGGCCGCCTACTACTACCTGAGGTCCTTCAACTCAGACATTTGCCTACTGCTGAAGGTGGCCAGAATCAATACATTCCCTGCTCTGTATGAAGCTGCCCAACAAGCTGAAATGGACATCATATCCATCGGTAGGATTTCGCATAGAGAACAACCGCCCATCTATCCTGATTTTCCCCGATCATAGTATCCGTTAGCTTCTGGTTAAGAACCGTCCACTTCAGGGTAGCAACCCCAACAACAATGGAATCCAACGCTGGTCGTGAATTCTTACGACCCGCCATAGATTCATTATCCGCCTCCCCGAACTTCGCGTCTTCCAGCACTTCCTGATCCCCCGCAACATGCACAATATTCAACTCCTCCTCCATTGGCTGCATTACCTCCCCCAGCTCAGTTGCCGCAACCTCTGAACCATGATATCCAGAATCAAATTCTATAGGAGGTACAGGCTCTGGCCTCTAGCTATCACACCATGTCTAATGACATGACTGTCCTAAAAAAGAAGCAGGCCCAGATGGACCTGGCTCCAAGGAGGCCATATTTGCCCCCGACGTTGATAAAGGATCGATATTTGCAATAGTGGCCCCCTCTGAGGAATGCTGCCATAAAGGATGAACCTGGTACATCTAACCAGGTCAACTGGTGCACCACGTGCAACGACCCACATGATGAGGAAGATTGTACCCTACACCAGCACTACCTCCAGACTTTGGCCGACAGTGCCATTGAAGATGAAGAACTCTATATGATCCTGGACGATGAAAGCAATTTTGCCATTTAGACGAAGTTCCAATGCCGCCTCCTGCCAAGGAAAACAATAAGTCTGCCGAAGCTGCGGCCAAACCCCTAAAGGTGTATGCTAGAAGAGACAAGGCGCAACCCGAGGAGATACCACCGTACAAAAGGCTGTGGCCCTACACAACCAAATACAAGACTCCTCCGATGAAGACTCCCGCAGTCAAGCCTCCCATTGCCAAAGCTTTTCTGGCTAAAACCCCCGCTGCTCAGCCTCCAGCTAAAACAAAAGAACAAGCTCAGGAGAGGCTGAGATATCTGTCTCTGACCAAGAGACAGAGAGTTGATGCCACTCAATAGTACCAAAAAAAGTATGAGTCGACGAAGGAAGCAGAAGGGGCAAGCACTTTGGGCTACAACATAGTAGATGAGCTGAAGAGAACTCCTGCGAGAATCAGCATGTATGATGCTCTTCAGCTCCCAGGCCAGGTTGATCTGCTACAAGAATCCTTGAAAATCATGAAGAGCGGCAAGCAGATACAGCCTGCTATCCTGGTACAACCCTTGACAGTCTCAGCCACTAGGAAGAACAGACCACCTCCCTTCTATCTATCATTATGGATGCAAGAGCATATAGTACACAACTGTATGGTGGACTCTGGTGCTTCCACGACCGTAATGCCGAGAGCCGTCTACGACGAGATCGGGATGGAGTACACAAGGAGCAGCCAAGGCGTGCTGCAACTAGACGACACCCCTGTCAAGATAGTCGGTGTCATAAAAGACATCCCCATTCGGCTGCACAAAGCTCTGGACATCGTGGTCATCCAAGAGGTGGTGGTCGTCGACTTGGAACCCTACTTCGGCATGTGTCTCTCCAGGGAGTTCAATGCGAAGTTGGGCGGGTATTTGTCTCTGGACTACTCTCACATGGAAGTGCCCTTCAAAGGAAGGAGACTGAAAATATTCAATGAGAAGCCTTCCACTTTCTTAGTAGAGAAGATACTCAGAGAAGAGCCTGAGGACTGCATGGTTCAGCTGATGGAGGAGGAACTGGTGACAGTAGACATGACGGAGAAAGCTCTCAAGCAGCTGCAAGTAGAAGATGAATTCTCCTTGCAGGATTTCAACGTCGTAATTAAAACAAAGCAAGGCTGTTACACCATTGTTCAGCTTGAAAGGTTTGACAAGTCAGCCAGGAGAGAAGTAGGACCTGCACCTGAGAAGCTGTGGAAGCTTTTCTTTGACGGTGTGCGATGCAAAAATGGCATCGGTGCTGGAGTACTTTTGGTTTCCCCAACCGAGATCCAGAAGGATTACACCTACAGGCTGGCTTGGAGCTGTACCAACAACATGACGGAGTATGAAGCCCTGTTCTTGGGTTTGCGAAAGGCAGAGAGGTTGGGAATCAAGCACCTGCAGATATACGGAGACTCAAAACTGGTGTGCCACTAGATCACGAATAAGTGTGCCTCCAAAAAGCACTACCTCAAGGCATACCGAAATCGGGTCTGGGATCTGATGGAGTGTTTTGACTCATTGAATGTCAAGGCTATTTCATGAGAGAAAAACAAGCATGCTGACATTCTGGCGTCTGTTGGAGCCAGGTACATTTCGATTGATGACACTATCCAGAAGCCGAAGCCGGTTTACACCATTTACAGGCCTTTTGTGCCTGATAAGGACACCCACTGGCAGGTGTTCAGCTGTGATGAAGAGATTGTCACATTCTTGGTAAATGAAGCACTTTCAATCGAAGGTAGAGACCCTGATGACAAGCAATATGAGGGGTTGATACAACTAAAAAATAATCATGTCCCGAAAGGACTGATTACCCTAGAGAGCCTATTTGATCAAAATGACAGGGCCATATCTCATCAGATCAAAGTAGACCCGAAGCAGTATGCTGACTTGGAGCTAGAATCTGGCAAATCAATCAAAATAAGGATAGACTGCACCACAGAGGAACTCGAGCAGATCAGAGCATTGTGTCGAGAGTTCCCTGACATAGTATCCTGGAGCTACAAAGACTTGAAAGGGTACGACAGAGAAATAATCCAGTATACCATTGAGCTAGAAGATGGCGCCAAGCCATTTCGAAAAAAATAGAGGGCCGTCAATCCAAAAATCGAGGCCATGATGAAAGTTGAGCTCTTGAAGATGCTCGAGGCTAAGGTCATCTACCCCATAAAGCATTCATCCTGGGTTGCAAATTTGGTTCCTGTGAGGAAGAAGAACAGAGATATTCGTCTCTACGTGGATTTCAGAAATCTAAATCAGGCCTCCCTCAAGGACCATTACCCGCTTCCCCAGATCGATCAGATCCTCCATATAGTTGCTGGAGCCCAGAGATTTTCCCTCTTAGATGGCTTTTCCGGCTACAACCAGATATGGGTCAAGGATGAGGACCAGCACAAGACGACGTTCACAACCAAATGGGGAACGTTCGCCTATCAGCGCATGCCATTCGGCTTATCCAACGCTGGCGCCACATTCCAAAGAGCCATGGACTTGGCCTTCCGAGAGCTACTCAACAAATTGATTGTCATCTACTTGGATGACATGACTATTTTATCTCACAAACGAGAAGATCATGTTCCCCACCTGCGGCAAATATTTGAAAGATGTCATGAATTCGACATCTCCATAAACCCGAAGAAATCTGTCTTCGCGGTGAAAGAAGGAAAGCTGCTGGGACATGTCATCTCCGAGAAAGGCCTGGCTATAGATCTTGACAGAGCAGAGGCTCTTCTCCGCTTGCCCGCTCCAATCGACAGGAAGGGACTACAGTCCTTCTTCAGCAAAATCAACTTCGTATGGAAGTTCATACCGAACTTTGCACAGGTAATCAAGCCCATGGCCGAGTTGCTGAAAAAGAACGTAGAATTCCTGTGGACTGGAGAAAGGGAGCAAGCCTTCGAGGAGATCAAAGCTCGCATTGCACAAGCATCGATGTTGATAAACCCGGACTACTCCAAGGAGTTCATCCTGTACGCGGTGGGAGAACCAGAGAGTTACACCGCAGTCCTGACCCAAAAGGGAGAAGATGGCGAGGAGTGCCCCATAGCGTTCCTAAGCCAAGTAATCTAGCCGCATGAAGAAAAGTACAACTTTATAGAGCGACAGGTTCACGCTGTCATGAAATCTCTTCGTAAGTTCAGGCACTTTGTCTCCCAGAGCAAGATCACCGTATTCGTGATCCACCCTGACGTTCGAAGCTTTATTATACAAGGGGAACTGGGTCACAAGAGGGCAGGATGGATTGCCAAAATCTAGGAGTTCGACATCGAAGTGCGGCCAACCAAGCTAATAAGAGACCGAGCCTTGTGCCAAGAGCTAGCCCGAAGTGCGGCAACCGAGATATCCGCCTGCGAGTGGGAGGACCCAACAACACGCATCAACCTAGCTAACTCCTTACCCGAGGAGTGCGACTGGACAGATGAACTAGTGAGATATTTCTGCACCAAAATATGCCCAGACCACACGAATGCCTCACAAAGAAGGAGGTTTCAGCTAGGTGCACTGAAGTACACTCTTTGCCCCGAGGGGCTTTACTTTAAGAACATCGACGACATCCTATTGCGGTGCGTCAGAAAAGCAGACCAGTCCAGGGTCCTTGAAGAATTTCATTTCGGGATGCCTAGAGGTCATCATTCTGCAAGGCCCACGGCCTTGAAAATAATCAGAGCTGGGTACTACTGGCCCACTCTATTTACAGACACTCATGCAGTCTGTAGCAAATGTGATCAATGCCAAAGGTTTGCTGGCAGGAAAAGGAAAGCACCCTTGCCCCTTCAACCGATCCAAGCCGAGACTTTGTTTCAGCAATGGGGTCTGGACTTCATCGGGGTGATTTCGCCGAACTCTGTAGCGGGCCACAAGTTTATCTTAACTGCCACCTATTACTTCACACGGTGGGCAGAGGCGATCCCTACAAAGAACGCCGACCAGGAAACGGTCATCAGGTTCCTCAAAAGCTTGATCACCTGTTTCGGGGTCCCGCAATCAATAGTAACGGACAATGGTCCGGGGTTCGCAGGTGCAGTACTCACAGAGTAAACCAAAAAATTTGGCATCTATCACAAGATGTCTTCCAATTACTACCCACAGGGGAATGGTCTCGCCGAGTCCACCAACAAAAATCTGTTGAAGATCATCCGAAAGACAGTGGAGAAAAATTAGAGGACTTGGCACCTAATCCTGAATCGGGCGCTGTGGGCAGACAAAATTTCATTCAAGAAGTCCATCAAAACGTCCCTTTATGCGCTCGTGTACGGAAAATAAGCTGTCTTGCCAACACATATTGAGATGCCCGCTCTTTGGATGCTCTATGAGGAAAGAAGCAGCGGGGATCCAGTAGACGACAGACTTTGCCAACTGTTGCAGTTGGAGGAAGACAGAGAGAAAGCATACCAGGCCTTCACAAAACATGCCAAAGCCACTCAATACTGGTTCACAAAAGGTACCACTACCTGAATTTTCAAAATCGAGGACCTAGTGCTAAAGTGGGACTTGTTCAAGGCTAAACCCGATAACCATGGAAAGTTTGATGCCCTCTGGGAGGGCCCCTATCAGATTGCCCGGGTTAATCAATTCAATGCATATGTGCTTCGGGACATGGAGGGACATCCTCTCCCCATTCCCATCAACGGGTTCCACCTCAAGTTGTACCACCACTGAAGGCGCCCGAAAAGGCCCTTCTTTGTACAAATTTCCCTTTTTGCTTTTAAAGTTTTCAGCATGTAAATATTTCAAGTTTTTTTAGTTTTCCAAGTAGCCCAAGGTGGTCCGAGGCAAATGCCTGACTTCGCAGCGAAGTCAGGCAGCGCTCATCAAATGGGGCGAAGAAGGGAACAGAGCAGTTAAAAGGAGCTAAAAACGCCTAACTCTGACTGCCCACCCGACTTCGCAGCGAAGTCGGGTTGCGCCTTCTCCAAGGGGCGCAGTCGGGTAGCAGATTACAAGTAAAATGCCCTAAAGATGGATTGCACCCATTTTTCAGCCGAAGTCCGTACTGTGCCCGCTTTCAGGGCGAACCTCGAACTGCGCCCATTCCCTGTGCAAAGTCCGAGTGCGCAAGATGGCGTAAAAAAAAGTTGAAGTGCAAAAACCAAGCTACGCCCGTATTTTTGCGAAGTTCAGATTACGCCCAATTTTTGGACGAAGTCTGACTTGCACCCCTTTTTCAGGTGAAGTCGGATCGCGCCCCGCATCCCGGGCGAAGCACGAACGAATCATCTCAGAAAGCGCCAAAAGTTCACAAGTGTGGGCCCGATGTGAAATCCGATGCATGGCAAAGTTGGGTTAATTAAAAGGTCCTTTGAAAAGTGTGCCCAATGGTGGCAGTGACGTCAGCAAAGACACGACGTCCAAGAAAGCTTTAAATGATTGCACAATAACCAAAGATGGCACATTTAAAGGCAACCTTACACAATAATCAAGGGTGACGTATTTAATGGGTAAGGTGCGCCCTGGGCCAACAAAGCACATTTTAAAAAAAAAATAGGGCCCATGCGTAGTTGCCAAAATCACAGCGCCTCCACCAACCCATAGTTAACTGATTTAACTTCCTCCCTTGTGCCATTAATGAGCAGTCACCATCTACAAAAGACCCTGGTGCCAGCTAAAAAAATTATAAGTTGAAGCTGACTCTCGGACTACAGAGAATAAGCCTGACAAGTTCGGAAGTTGTGGTCCCTATCTCTGATTGTTTCGACAAGGATGGACAAGGGAAAAGTGCCTGTGCAGGCGCAATCAAGTGTAAGTCCACGCGAAGCTAACGAGTCTCCAGAATCTAGTGACCATGAAAGCACAGTGCCTCGAAGGGGAAAGAAGGAAAAATCCAGAACGAAGAGGCACGTAGTTGGTCAGACTCTGCCGCCACCAATCAATCGTCTATTCGGATACAAGGATGGTTTGTTCTCCATCAACATCACGAAGCTGCGTCTGACTATCGCAAAGTGGGTGGGTAAGGTTCCACCTTCTCACCACCTCGAAGCCGCATATAATTCGAATCTTCATTATTTCTTGTGCCCTTGGACTCACTGGTGTCCGGAGGTGGTTGAAGTCATTGCTGAATACTATAAACCAGCTGTGCGATAGGTCTGCGATAACAAAGAAAGGGTGCTGTTCATTCTTTTCGGAGAGAGCATCCAGCCGACGTTCGCCCTAGGACTTAAGTACAGTCCAGACGCAATTATCAGAAGGGCGAACATAGAGGAGCAGACTGACAGATTTTTGCAGATGAAGCGGATAAGAGAGTTTCTTAACTCAGAGCTGAAGACTCCGTTGAATACTGGGCAGTGGCCGACTGGCCCCATACCACTGGACCGATTCGAGAACAAATATATTTATATCATCCTAGCGTGGGTTCTTGGCTACGATTTAGACCGAGTGGTGCGGCCGTTTTAGCTGGCAATGGCCGAGTGCATATTGCACGAGAAGTTTTACAACTCCACGGTACAGAAGAGCGGGAAGCGCCCAATCTTCTACGATTGGGCGAACTGGTTGGCCTACATGATTCATGCGAGCCTAGTAAGACTGCAGAAAAGGCAGTCCACGGACTTTCGATTTTGATCATTCCTCACATGGCTATGCCTATACCATATGCATTACCGGATGAACGTCCCTAACCTGAGGAAAGCAAACGAACAAGGAGAGCCGCTCCCCGTGTACGAATGGACTGAGGCCCTGTATCGAAAGGGCTCGTTCTACGAGTTTAATGTCGGTTTTCTCGGCCAGGCAATGGGACTGTTCAACCATGGCATGACTCGAGTGGCTATGACAAAGCATCTGACATACAACAAGCTTGGTGATACCTTTCGGCTAACTCAGGGCACTATCGTCCGGATCTATGGATTCAAGGGGAAGCCGTGTTTTCTGCCCTTCTTCTGCACAGACTATCAGTTCGGGATGGAGGTGGCATGGCAAATGGACTACGTTGAAGAGGAATTTGGCCAAGGAAAGAAGAGAGGTCACATATTCAAATTTCCTATGACCTGGGCCAATATTCAGGTCTTCGAAATCGGGCAGCACGTTTATCTTGAGCAAGAGCTGCTGGAGATGGGCCTGATAATGCTACCACATCGCTGGAAATATGACCCAATCGGGGTTTGGGGAAAGTTCACACACATCTGTCCAAGACCCGAAATCATGAAAGAAAGAAGAAATTTGATAGGTGCAGCCCTCCACTGGCGCATTCATCTGATGCAGTCATGGCCACCATGGCATGAATCACAGTAGGTCACCTATGATCCTGAACGAAACCCGGACCACCAAATGGAGTCAACGGGATTCAAGAAGTTCCTCGCTAAGGTGGCACTGCTTAACTGGCATAAAGACAAGATCCTCGAATGCTAGAAAATGAGGTGTCGCATGCAACACGACAAGTCAAGCCAGAGGAATCTTGCCGTTGATGATGAGTTTTCGACACTATATGACCAACACGTCGACACGTGGCAGCCCCTCGAATTTCAAGTTTGCGTTCCCCGAGGCACGAACATAAGGCATAAAAGGAGGGTTACCCCTCAGTCATCGTCAACCCCAATGACTTCCAGCGCGACTCCTTCCAGCAGTCAGGTGGGCCCAATGCAGCCTGTTGTTTCTGTGGTAGCACCCGAAGTGGCGCAAGGTTCAGAGAGGTCAATTCCTGAGCTGGCCCCTCCATCGATAGAAAAGACGCTCACACCGCTAGCCAGTGAACTAAGCACGACAGGTATTTTACCAGTGCGACCCAGGTACAAATTTACCGTAGGGACATCATCGCCTACCGCCCTTTTATTGCCACTCCCTCCTAGACCAGCCACGACATCGAGAGAAAAGAAAAGGAAAAAGGTCGAAAGGACCAAAAAATCATTGGAACTAGTGCAACAGCCACCTGTAGAGCAGCCACAAGCAGCAACGTCGGAGGTTGTCTCTTTAGACAGTCCCGAACCAGTAGCAGACATCCAGGCTACAACCATTCCTTCAGCGTCGGCTCAGGCAGAGCCCGTAGGTACGTCCTCCGTGCCATTTGCCCAAGTCCATGTCGGCCCTGCAAAAACCCTGACTCCCACTTCATCAAGGCAAGCCGTAGCCACATCCTCCGCATCGCAAGCCACCCAGCCGTTCAATGACTTTCACTCTTTTGACCAGTTTGCTCAGGACCCCAATGCCTTTCAATCCCTGAGTCAAACCCAAGACCCTTCACCCGCGGTTAGTGCTGAAGCCGCTCCTTCATTTCCACATCTTTCGCCCCAGCCAACTGAAACCCTACCAGTGTCGTCTAACCAAACCCTTGTCACTCCTAGGACCCGGTCACCCTCGAAGGTTACTACCCCCTCTGGTATCCCACCTACTTCATTGTTCACGGGAAAAATGCCGCAGCAGGCCCAAGAGCTGGAAGACCTTGATTTCATGAGCATCACTGAGGACCAGCCTACGCAGTAAGAGCCGTAGGGGGATCTGCCTCCTTCTTGTAAGGAGTTAAACGCAGAAGGGCCGAGGGGATAGCTGCCCCGGTCAAACGCACAAAGTATGACCTAAATCAGAGAGTGCTTACGACAAAAAAGCTGATTCCTAAGGTGAAAAAGCCTCTCCACGATATGACTGAGGCAGACTACGAGCTTTAGACGAAGGAGAAGAACTTCGATGATATCAACAAAGAATATGAGATCTGCGATATTCGCCGCAGAATAGACAACCTCCTTGTCAAGCATCTTGAAACCCAAGAGGCACTTTTCCAGCTACAAAATACAACCAGACAGCTCGAAGAAGACTTTGCGAGGGCTACAGCGCAGTCGGGGTCAACACAACAAGAGGTTGAAGACCTCAAGGCCTAGCTGGCCGTCGCTCGGCAGACAGCCGAACAAGAGAGTAAAGAAGCGCTGGAGCAGATCTCACAACTACAGGGTTCACTGAAACAGGTGCAGTCGCAGCTAGCAGAGCAAGCATTACAAGTGACGGCATTTTCAAAGAGCAAGGCGAAGGAGATGCGCGCAAGTCTGCTACGAGGTTGCAAGCCCAACCTTGTCAAGTCCTTGACAGTTCTGGATTTCTTATCCAGAATTTAAGAGGTATCTGCCCAGGGCAAGCCTGTGGTAGAGGAAGCCGAACACCAGGCGAGGCAACTGCTATACCTGACTATGAAACTTGAGAAGATAGAACACGATGGCTTTCGAATCTCCCCTACACCCTGTCTTGCCTCAGCATGGGCATCAGCTTTGCTAACAGGATTCTCATACAGCAAAGCATATCATTAAAGCATATATTCAAATGCCTACCTCCCAAAGGGATATATTTCTAAGGGCAGCTATCCCCTTTGATTCCCATACAGCGAAGCGACTCGGATATATTTATATGCCAACCTGGAGAGGTTTTTTAAGGAACATTCAACCTCTTAAATTAAAGAGCGAGAAGCAGCAGCTCTCAATTCTAAGCTACTGCCAAGTTCACTGAGATCAACGTCCCCGGAGGTGAGAGAGCATATAATCAGTTGCCACCTGGCCAACCGCTCAGCCAATGAGACGCTGGGAGAAAAGCTTATAGAACTTCAGTATCTTTTCTTTGATCCGCTTTATATAACCCGGGCCGGGAGTTGTTACCTTCATTTGTGTAGGAGCTTCCACTGGAAGAGAAGCCAGAGTCGCTTTTTTTAAGGCCTTTTTACCGCCTCTCGCTTTTTGCTCTTTAAAATAGAGAGGGGAGAGGGGGTCCATATTTCGACAGCATAATATCCTAGGAGTATTCGTCGGGATCAGGTAGAGGTAAATCCTCGATGTCTTCAGGATTGATCTCTTCATCCTCCTCAAGAGAAGCTTTTAAAATCCTTGGCGAGAGAGCTCAAAACCCTCCAAGTATTGAAGTGGTTTTGTTAGATAATATGGATACTCAATCTCATTCCCTGAAGCGGAGCTCTTAAAAATCAGAAAGGGCGATGCTAGAATCTTTTAAAGGGCTCTCTGAGAAGGAGTGAAGAGGGAGCAGTTAAAGATTTTAAGAGGTTCAGCCTTATAGATAGAAGAGCTCTCCCCACAAGGGTAACCTTGCACACTTACTTCGCCCAGACGGAAAGGATCAGAGCAGCCAGGAAGGTGCTGGACGCCTTAGAATAGGAAAGACAAATTCTCCTAGCTCCTTTTCATATTTTGTCTGAGCATGGGTGTCCGAGCTATGTCAAAGATGATGAGCTCCTCACCCTTGAACAGGTAAAAGAGAACTGGCTGTCCTTTGAGACAGATACAGCTGAAATCGATAGCTGGATAGAGCCAGTTCAAGAAGCGTAGGTCACTCAAATGGTGGCTAAGTATTACAAAATCAACTCTTCTCTTGGGGAGTTGGGAAAAAGATTTCACACCATTGACCTGCACGCAGTCGCTGCATTCCATGCAATACTCAGAGAAATCAATGACCCTTCTCCTTTCCAAGTCGCAGTCTAGGACCAAGCTAAGACTGTGGCCGAACACATAGGCAAGTGAGAAGTTGAAAGCGGAGAGCCTTCTAATTTAGAAGGCAAAACTGAGGAGGCGACTGGTGAAAGTGAATATGAAGAAGAACAGTTGCCCCAAGGGAAACGACCAGAGCAGCAGAAGACAGGGGAAGGAAGTTCCTCTGTACCCAAAGGATAAAGGCATGGTTCTTTGCGTCGAGGCGAGCTCGACACCCCGCGAGTCGCCAGGAATGTTGCCACATTTTGCACAGTGGTGCCATGTTTTTGGTTTTTGCATATAAGCTGCTCTTTTCCTTCCCTTCTCCTCATGTTCCCTTTCTTCTTCTCTCCCTTTCTTCCTCTTCCTCACAGCTTCATTCCCTCTTCTTCTTTCCCCCTTCTCTCCCCCAACAAACTTCAGCAGGTGTACCTTGAAGAATTTCTAAGTGTTGGGGTGCAACCCGACTTTGCAGTGAAGTCAGAGTGCACCCCTCAGTTGGAGTGCAGTAGGTAACCCATGTGCAACAGGATAGGAAGTGACTAAAAATCTGACTAAGTGTCAGGGGCGCAACCCGACTTCGCAGCGAATTCGGAGTGCGCCCTTCTTCCTGGGTGCACTATGGGAATGTCCAATCAGGAAAATGGCTAAGTGCTGGGGCGCAATCCAACTTCGCAATGAAGTTGGACTGCGCCCCTGTTCCAGTGCGAAGTCTGTACAGTAGATGAAGACAGCCAAGCACCGGTGCGCAACCCGACTTCGCAGCGAAGTCGGATTGCGCCATTTGATCGGTGTGCAGTTCGAAGAAGTCAATTCAAAAAATGCCAAGGCAAGGAGGCCTTCCAAATGCGATGTCTTCCTCCTGCGCAACCCGATGGCGCCCGAATTCTTGGCAAAGTTGGATAAACTACCTTTCAAGGCAGACACGTGTCACGCTTAAGCATCCGAAAAGTATCCACCTTCGGGATTCGAGCCAATATTTGACCGCGTAAGGACAAAGCATGGTCTACACTATCGGCTCCAGTTGTCAACATTTAAAGCTGATGTGAAGTACCATCTGCCGCACCTACTCGCATTCCTATTGATCGAAGATTTGACCCAACGTGCTGCCACATAGCTGTACCACCTTCAGGGACACCATGCTGCAAGGACAATCCTGCCAGACAGAAGTCAGCATCAACAGCTCCTTAGCCGCTCGTGTCAGCTACTATCTTATCTGGGACTCCGTGCGCATGAATGTAATCAGGGGGGATTTTGGCTATAAATACCCACCACTTTTCCATTGTAAGGTGGTGGAAATATATTGCTAGGGAACAATTGTAGCTATGCGTTTGCCTCAAATACAGACATATACTTGGCTCTGCTTACTGTCTTTTATCTTGCATGCTACCTCTCCTTGTCATTTATGCCTCATGTTTCTTGTGTCATTGCTCGCTGTTGTACTGAACTACGGACTCCGAGCATTTGATGGCCAGGTATTCTCGGAATGCATAGATAGAGGATACATGGGATCGCCGATAGTTGTAGTTTCGATGTATGTTTGTAGATGAATGTTGTTAGTAGTGGTGATTGATTCGTTGTCGTGCTGCTTATTCCCCCCACCCAACTCCAATCCCATTTGAAATCTCTTTCCGCACTTTTATCTCTTTCCCGCACTCTTATCTCATTTTATCTCTTTCCTGCACTCTTATCTCAATCCAACCCCCATAGGAGCCGGCCTTCTTCGGAGATTGGCTCGAAAGGCATTCCTTCCTTCCGGCCTTTCAATCTGGTAGGCGAATCTGGGCGCATTGACGACAAGTCCTTTCCTCATGGCAGATTCGTAACCAACAGTTCCCCACAAAATAGTAAAATCAAGTTAAAATCCTTGGGGGCTATCTTGATTTGATTATACCCTAAGTATCTATCCATAAAGGATAATATATCATAACTTGAGGTGAAATTGATAATCATGTCAATGTTGGGAAGAGAAAAATAATCTTTGGGACATACTTTATTGATGTCCTAAAAGTCGATGTTAACACTTTTTGTTTTATTGGCAATAGGAACAATGCTAAAGATCCAATAAAAATAGTCCATGGATTCGATGAATCTAACATTAAGGAGTTTTTGAAGCTTATTTTTGAATAGAAGTATGAATTTTAGATGCATTTTTTATAATTTTTGTTTTACGGGTTTTGTGTCGGGGGTGACAACCAAGTGATAGGAAACTAAGGAAGAGTCTAAACTAAATATGTCTGCATAGGACCAAGCAAAGACATCCTTTATTTCTTTTAATAGCTTGGTGTATTCCTCACATTTTTTCATGATTAAGACCACCCCTAATTTAAGGGTCTTAGGATCATTAGATGTCTCAATATTGACATCTATGGTTTCCTCAAAATATGATATTTTTCTCTAGTTGAGAGAGATTTGGAAGTACTTCTAGGCTCCTAACTTAGTGGGATCTACGTTCAATTGATTGTTATCTAGCTTTTGTGATATGGATACATTTGAAAATATTCTAAAATAAAAGTGGTTTTCATCAAACTAATATAAAGGAACACCTTGGGTAGGACCATACGTAACATCCTCCTATTAAAAAAATTATTTTTCTGCAATCAACTCTAGGTAGTCTAGGGTTAAGCAATTTACACTGATGTTATGGGCTAAGAGAAGTGATGATCCACAATCATTGTCATTATTATAATCAAACTTGTGTAAGAAAATAATTCTAGTGAAGGATGCTATGTTGAAATTTGTGTAATCTAATATTGTTTAGGCCAAGGTCAAAAGTGTGAAAAGGTGCTTATTAGAACCATTTATGTAGCCTACGAGCATGTGATTATGTAAGACTACAAGCATTCATAGTTAACCTAAGCCTATGAGTATGTTCTTGTAAGCCTACGGACCCCTTTCGTATTTCACCCTTAGTGGTATTGGTTAATCCACATTCTTTTGGAAACCTTACTTAAAAGGATAATTTATTATCATATTATTATAAAGTTAACCTCAAGTTTAAGTTAATTTTGACTTGAGTTTAACTTCTCTTTGAGGATTTGGTATCACTACAAATACCCCTCAATAGGGATCCATTTATATCATAAGTGTGAATAAAATGTGATATATTGGAGTGCCCATAGACACCCACCTTATACTTCTTGTCATCTCTCTTCATTTATTTACGTTATTTACTATTGCTATTGTTTAGATCACCTTTTCTTATTTTTGACATATAATTGTGGTAAATGCATATTTTGGAAGGTTTTTAAAAAATATTGCAAATTCAATTATGACATTAGAACAAGATTTGAAGTAGTTTCATTCATAAAGTAGAAGAGAATATTAATCCTTAGTGATTTTAGGTTACTATTTTTAAGATTTTAAATTTGGAACCATTTACTTTTGTACCATTCACGTGATATATGTGTGCTCCTCTTTTCATGTAACCCTATGTGATGCAATACAAAAGTGACGTGTCAACGTGGACAACGTGGTGTCTTAGATCATGTGCCTTTGGTGCTGGGAGGTGGGTTATTTGAATCTCAACATTTTTGGTTTCTAGCGGTCATATTAGTTATATTATGAGCTATTTGTCTCCCATTCATCAACCAAGGGAGTGGAGTGGTGGTAGAAGCATTGCTTAGTTGGGAGGTCATCGTGGGGTTGAATACCTACAACCATTTTTGTAGTTTTTTCTTTCAAAAGTAGCTTAACAACATTTCCCTCTTTTCCTTTTGTTGCATATGATAAAGTAGCACAATGGTAAGATCATTTGGTTACAACAGGGGGTCGATAGGTAAATTATTGCAAGAAACTCCTTTTTTGAAGAACTTCCTTTGACATCAAGATGACATACGTGCTATGCTAAAGGTAGTCCTCCTATACCCCAAATAATTTTGTGGCATAGTGGTTGGGTACTTAGCTTGCAAAAGGATGGTGTTAGGTTCAAATTGCAACATCGACATCCTTTTTGCTGCTCCAAGAAAAGTATCACCTATGTAACATCATATGGCATAAGCTCTTCTATTATCTTAGTATGTGCATATGGTGCATTGGTTAGTGCTCTTGTTTTTGGTAGGAGATTTTGGATTCGAGTGTTGTCGAATACAAATGCACTAAATCAACAACACACTTCCAGTTAACTAACAAACTCTAAAATATAGACAATTTCATCAAGTCAACTGACAAATTATGATTCATTGACACAACACCTAATTAGTGGCAATAAGTGGCAATTGATTTAGTGATTTTTTTTTAAGGTTTAGCATTTGAGGAAATCTACCCAATCACATCAAGTCAAGTGGCAAACTTTGATTTTCTGGTGCAACACTCAATCAAATGGTGACAAGTGGTAGATGTTGATTCATTTTTTTTTTCTAAGATTTGGCATTTATTTATTTCTAATTTGAGTGCTAATATAGCCAAATCTTATGGAGGCAATAACTTTTGCATATGGAATTTTTTAAAGCCCATTTGTCTTCTAGATTGCATGGATTTTTGAGCTCTAAGCAATGGTGGAATAAATTTATGGATATGTTATAGATATGTTTAGGATTTTTGTGCAAAATAGATTCCTTAGGGTATGTTACTCACCTCAATGGGAAAAATTATAGCACTTGGTTAGTTCAAATGGAAGGATTACTCAAGAGCAAAATTTTTTGGTTCATCTTCAATAATGAATCAAAAGAAGGTCTCAATGATCATGAACTCAATAAGAGAAAGGAGGAAGCTCTTGGACTCTTCTTCATGTTAGTGGAACCATGAGATATCGACTACTTTGGAAGTTCTCTATGGAAAAGTAAGTGCTAGCGAAGTTAACAGGATAGAGATAGAGATCTCTAATCTCAAAATTTCAGATTTTAGTATTATTGAAGTCTATATATCTCACTTCAAAGCTCTAAAAGTTGATTTTTCTATAGTAGGAGATAAGGTAAAGAGTGATCAATAGTATCTCAAATCTATTACTTCCAATATTTCTCCCCTTTTCATACAATTGGTTTGATTCTTTATGTGAATGTTATAACTATCAAAGAACCACAATTCATATCTCTTGAAGACTTTTTAATCTCCTAAATACATTATGAAGTGGCAATGAAGAATTGTGGAGCTCTTTCTCATACATAAGCTCAACCAAAAGACTTCAAGTCAATGGGATCTAAGGCTCAAGTGCCTATGGGTAAGTCAAGGTTTCGAAGAAGTCAAATATTTATGAGTATTATAAAAGGGAAGGATACTCCATCAAGAATTGAATTACAAGGATGAAGAGGATTGAAACAGAGGGTTCGACATAAGATTTTTGACAATGAATATGAGGAAGAAGGAGGAATAATAGAGGTCCATTAGAGAATCCATTATGAGATAAGGTTTTACCTCTAATTACTTCTCTCCTTGGCCATATCAACTCAGATTAAAGGGGGTGTTGAAATTTATGTAATTTGATCTTGTTTAGGCCAAGGCCAAAAGTGTGAAGAGGTGCTTATGATCACCATTTATGTAGCCTATGGGCATGTGATTATGAAATCCTATGGAATTCATCATTTATGTAATCCTACATGCATGTTTATGTAAGCCTATGTCTCTCTTTCACATTTCACTCTTAGTGGTATTGGTTAATCCACCTTTATGGATAGTGATGAGGCCTAGAAATACCTCATTTTTGTCATGTTTTGAACATGAAAATACTGCCATAAAACCAAATATGATATTATTTTATGCCAAATGTGTGATTAGAATGCATTATTTGTTATTTGTTTGCATGATTTAATGTTTAGAGCACTGTAGCCCTATTTTTGACTATTTTTCAACATTTTTATTCTATTTTCTGTATGATTAGTTAGTGAAAAATGCATAATAAAATTGGTAGCCAATAAAGAGTCCTGAAATCTATGGTTACATGATATAATTTGAATATTTTCTTGCTTTGAAAATAATTGGTAAGATGATTTGGCACCAAAATCCACTATTCTGCTAAAAAATAGGATAGTTCAGCTATAGCCACAGTCCCATACAATTTCCAACCACCTGTCATAATAAAGGGAGGCATGGAAATTATCAACAAAAGCAAAAGAAAACGATGGGAAACTATTGAGGAAGACTAGGGAAGACTCCTGATCCACTTGGAAGCACTTCCACGTGGTTCAACTGAGAGCAACAAGACACAAAGATGAAACTAAAGGAACATCTGGAAACAACATACAAAAACCAGTTTTGTGCAACTATTAAGGAGATCACATAATAGGTCAAAGAATGCACGTGTTGTAATGACCCAAAAATCAAGAAACAAAACACACAAAAAAGAAAGACATTTTTTTTGACTAAGGAGAGGGATTCATAAACCCCTAACCAACCTTAGATTGACTTAATGTTTAACAACCCCTAAGTTTCTTAAGAACTATACCACATAATATTCCCCTCATGCAAGTCCCTTCTACGTAGGCATATCTAATGTCATGCACATAAGTCCATCCATATCATCATTCTTGATGAGCTAGACTTACCACCTTCATTCTTAGAAGGTGTACATGCATCTCCATATCCCTCACAAACCATTATGTGTGGGTATGCTATGTGCATTGTGAGTTAAGCTATCAATCTTGTCCTCTGACAAGCTATCTTAACTCTGGTATGATATTCTAAACCTAGTTACCAATATCCCTAAGGGGGTCTCAAGCCCTTAGGTTAACCTCTAAGTTCACCCTAGAACTTACTACTGATTTATATGAAAGTTAATCAAACAAGAATATAAAGAATGGGTCTAGATACTAAATCTAACAAAACATGAATCATTAACAAGCAAAGATAACTGAATCAATAAGCAAAGAGTAAAGGTAACATGCAATAGAAAGGTACAAATACAATCACATTTAATAATGAAATACAAGATACATCAGTCACATTGTTCATTTATTACATAAGTAGGTATGGTAAACCCATACCCTCAAACAATACTTTACATTAATTTAATCGGGGACATCTCCCCACAAATCTAATCTATTTCATAATTAAACAAGATGTAAGGTAGAGAGCAAACTTGTGCATCGGTCCATCTCATGGCTTTGGTCCTCCTGCTCTTCCATCGATCAAGTGAGGATAGGAGGGGATCAGGACACTCATGGTTCCGGATAGACATGCTTCTAAATGCATTTAATCATTTCAATGCCAAATTGCAACTATACAATTAACCCAAGCAATTCAACTTTCCAAAGCATAGTGGATTTTATAGAAACTACTCTTTCTATTTCCCCTCTCACATCCCTATGAGAGAGTTATTCAACAATGCAACAAGATCATTTGCTAACTTGTAATAAATTACTCAACCCTTATCCAACAATTAAAGTCCCATACCTTTAATTACTGAATAATCTAGGTTCTCAATTATTTACTCAAATTAAAGCCAACTACTTTAATCCGTAAATAACCTTTCCCTTCATTTCATGAACTAAAGTCCCATACCCTTAATTCATAAAACAAATCATTTCCATATTTATTTAACCCATTAAAGCCAACTACTTTAACTATTAAATAAACTTTTTCTTCATTTCATGAACTAAAGTCCCCATACCCTTAATTCATAAAACAAATATTTCCATTTTTTCAACTCCATTAAAGCGAATCTTTAACTATTAAATAAACCTTTTTCTTCATTTCATGAACTAAAGTCCCATACCCTTAATTCATAAAACAAATCATTTCCATGTTTATTTAACCCATTAAAGCCAACTACTTTAACTATTAAATAAACCTTTTTCTTCATTTCATGAACTAAAATCCCATACCCTTAATTCATAAAACAAATCATTTCCATGTTTATTTAACCCATTAAAGCCAACTTCTTTAACTATTAAATAAACCTTTTTCTTCATTTCATGAACTAAAGTCCCATACCCTTAATTCATAAAACAAATCATTTCCATATTTATTTAACCCATTAAAGCCAACTACTTTAACTATTAAATAAACCTTTTTCTTCATTTCATGAACTAAAGTCCCATACCCTTAATTCATAAAACAAATAATTTCCATGTTTATTTAACCCATTAAATCCAACTAATTTAACTATTAAATAAACTTTTTTCTTCATTTCATGAACTAAAGTCCCATACCCTTAATTCATAAAATAAATCATTTCCATTGTTTATTTAACCCATTAAAGCCAACTACTTTAACTATTAAATAAACCTTTTTCTTCATTTCATTAATTGAAGTTTCGTAGTTCCTATTCAAATGAAAGCATGCAAGGTTTCTATTTTCACCATTTTAATTTATCATTACAAAAATGAACCCTTATGAGAAACCTCCTTTTTCATAAATCTACGACAACTATTTTAAACAATGGAATTCATATAAAAACCATTTATTTCCATTAATCTAAAACTACTATTTAATTAATGAAACTATATAGAGGAAACCCCTTTTTCCCTTAATCTAAACTCCCTCATTCGATTAATGAGCAAAACAGAAGTTTCCTATATAAGCACCCTACGACTTTTTATTGATAAAGTCCACTGCCAAATATGGCAATACAAGGATAAAACACAAGGTCGAGCGCAAAAGCAATGAGGGTACAGCTTGAGGTGGTTCTCATCGCACCACCCATTGTAGCTAAGTTGGAGTGCTCGGGTGTCATGGTACAAATTGGGTGACAGATCCCCATAGGTTCCATCAACCTAACACCCAAGAGGGCTACATAGATGCAAAATGCCTAAGGAAGGATGTCTCTTGAAACTTGACCTACCGACGACCCCTTCACAATGCTTAGCTTTATTTTCGCCCTCACATATACCTTGTGTAGTCTAACATAGAGGCATACATCTATGACAAGGAAGCAGGGAATGGCACAAGCCACTGACCTACGGTAAATGAAGCTCTAACATCAACGTTGCTTCTAAAAAAAGGAGCTACAACTTACACATGCCAGCGAAGCTCTATACACAACAATGCTCTAAAATAAAGGAGCTATGGCTTATCAAGCTAATGAAGCTCTATACACAACAACACTCTAAAACAAAGGAGCTACGACTTACCAAGCTAGCGAATCTCTATACACAACAATGCTCTAAAACAAAGGAGCTACGACTTTCACAAGCCAACGAAGCTCTATACATAACAACGCTCTAAAACAAAGGAGCTATGACTTTCACAAGCCAATGAAGCTCTACACACAACAATGCTCTAAAATAAAGGAGCTACAAATTACCTTCAGGGCGCTCTCCATATGCTCTACAACAAAGGAGCTACAACTTTCACAAGCCATTGAAGCTCTACACAACAATCTCTAAAACAAAGGGCTAGCTCAAGAAAAAGGAGCTATGACTTACCAAGCCAACGAAACTCTACACACAACAACACTCTAAAACAAAGGATCTACGACTTTCACAAGCCATCAAATCTCTACACACAACAATGCTCTAAAACAAAGGAGCTATGACTTACACAAGCTAGCAAAGCTCTACACACAACAACGCTCTAAAACAAAGGAGCTACGACTTTCACAAGCCAGTGAAGCTCTACACACAGCAACACTCTAAAACAAAGGAGCTACAACTTACCAAGCCAGTGAATCTCTATACACAACAACACTCTAAAACAAAACTCTTCTCTCCCCCCCCATTAAAGGAGCTACGACTTACCAAGCCAACGAAGCTCTACACACAACAATGAGAACCTTAATGATTTATCTAAAGGATCTTGCTAACCAACCTGGTTGTTTTCACTATCGGCTTCCTTGGTTGCTCTAATCGAGCTTCGACACCTCCGTCTTCCCTTTTGCTTAGTGCTTCACCCTCCATCTCCTTCTTTTATTTTTCTCCCTTTCACCATCCCTTCTCCCTTCTCCTTCTCTACCTTTCATCCTTGGCACCTATCTCCTCCCCTTGGCTTCCATCCGCCACCTACCCACCATTACTCCACACCCCACCGTCAGGTGGTAGAGGGGACGTCTCTTCCTCTCTGCCTTCCCAAGGCGCAACCAACATTGAAGTCCTTTCTCTCATGTAGATGAAACCATCCCTTCACGTTGGTGAAGCCATCCCTCGCGTTAATGGAGCCATCCCTTCATGTCAGTGGGACTCTGCCCGGGTGGCCCGATCCAATTTCGAAGGTAGGTTCCATACGTGATAGATTTTATTAAACCAACCATTCGATTATCATTTCATTATTTTCAATGAAATCTATTTACTATTTAGGATAAATCAACCATTTATTTAGAAATAAAATCTATTTATCATTTAAAATAAATCAACCATTTATTTAAAAATAAAATCTATTTATCATTTAAAATAAATCAACCATTTATTTAAAAATGAAATCTATTTATCATTTAAAATAAATCAACCATTTATTTAAAAATGAAATCTATTTATCATTTAAAATAAATCAACCATTTATTTAAAAATGAAATCTATTTATCATTTAAAATAAATCAACCATTTATTTAAAAATGAAATCTATTTACCATTTAAAATAAATCAACCATTTATTTAAAAATGAAATCTATTTATCATTTCTTCTATCAGAACACCCAAGGAGTTATGAAGACAACTTATTCATTCATACTTTCCAAATTATTGAGGCAAAGTGCTGAAGTAAAAGACAATCAAGCATGTGCAACAGATAAAGAGGGAGATATTTCCATCAATTTAGTCACCTATCTCAGCCTCGAGAACTTACGATAGCTACTAGGCCATCAATCTGGGGCTCAAGGTGGCTATCTATTGATGATTATCCCTAACCGAATGCATGCCTATATGAAGGTATCTATCCTTGTTACCTTCGAGTTTGCCTTATCATCACTTCCCCAACCTCAAGTACCCTCGTCTTTGGTGGATGACTCAACTTCTTCCACTTATGAGTGCACCTGATCCTACACATTGGTAATTTGTTAGTAGTATCATACTCTTCAATATCTAATAATATTGCATAGCTACTTAATTGCACAAAATCGAGTATTAAAGCATCATCAGTTAATACATTGTTTTTTCGTATTCCAAGGTCCATATGGGAGGGTCATGACATCCTCCCCCACTAGGACTAACATCGTCCTCGGTGTTTCTTAGTTTTACATAGGTAAACACAATCAAATACAAATTATTACAAAAAATTTTCTTTAGAGTTCATCAAACAAAAAAAGAAAATATTTTTGCATATCCATCACTTTCTCCCAAGTGGTATTCCTTTTAGAGAAATGGTCCCACTGGACCTTACATTGCTCAAGGGTCCAATTATGCATAGCCTTAGAGCAGAATTTGAGAATCCTTACTAGCATCACTTCAATTGCCTCTGGGTTTGCCATCTATAAATTAGAAACATCCCACACATGGTCAGGGTCAACAACATATTTTCTAAGCAAAGATATGTGGAAAGTATCATGGATTTTTGATAGATTAGGAGGTAAGGTGAGTCGGTATGCAATCAGACTAATCTTCTCCACAATATCAAAGGGTCCTACAAATTATGGATCTAGTTTTGTGGACTTGATCACACTTTTCCTTGGTTTGACCCTTAGGAATACTTTATCTCCCATCGAGTACTCTCTTGGAGTCCTCTTTAGATCGACATAACTCTTCTGCCTATCAGTAGCTTCCTTGAGTCTTTGCCTGATTACCTTTATTTGCTCTTCCATTTCTCTAATCATTTTTGGTCCAATCATAGTTCTATCCTCTGGGTTGTCCCACGATAGTGGTGTTCTACACCTTCACCCATACAAGGCATCAAAAGGTGCCATTCCCAGAGAAGAGTGATACCCATTATTGTAGGCAAATTCTACCAATGGTAGATAGTCTTCCTAGTGAGACTTGTGATCCATGCAATACATGTGGAGCATATCTTCTAGTACTTGATTTACCCGCTCTATCTGACCATCTGTTTCAGGGTGGTACGCTGAACTCATGTGCAACTTTGTGCCTATTGCTTGGTGAAGGGCTCTCCAAAATTTGGAAGTGAACTTGGAATCCCTATACGATATAATTACTTCTAGAAATCCATGCAATCGAAACACTTCCTTGACAAATCTATTAGCCACCACTTGAGCGTCATCCTTGGTGCTCCTAGGTATGAAGTGTGCAACCTTGGTCAATTTGTTGACTACTACAAAGATTACATCGTGTTGGTACCTGGTCTTTGGTAAACCTACTATGAAGTCCATTGATATGACCTACCATTTTGTGTAGGTATACTATGAGGGTACAAATATCCATATGGGATGCTTGTGTTCTGCTTTGATCTTCTGACATTCAAGACATCAAGCTACAAAATCTACAATATCCTTCTTCATTCCTACCCAGAAGAAGGTCCTCTTCAGATTTTCCCTCATATTTACCCCTCTGGGGTGAGTTGTATAAGGAGATCTATGGGATTCTTGCATTAATAGCTTCCTTGAATCCCCTAATTTTGGTATGATGATTCTTCCTTTGTAACACAAGTGTTATCTATCACCCCAAAATCCTTATTGGCCTCAGGATCCTTGTCCATTCTGCCTCAAATTTCTTGGCAATATTCATCCTAATTTTTCTCCTGCCTTACTTGGTCCATGAGCTTTACGTGACTCTTGGTTATGGCTACTATGTGTCTCCTTCTACTCAAGGCATCTACAACCTTATTCTCTTTCCCTTTTATGTACTCAATTTCAAAGTCATACTCAGCGAGGAACTCGATCCACCTTCTATGTCTTGCATTGAGTATCGATTGGGTAAATATGTACCTTAGACTTTGATGGTCTGATTTTAGCTCGAAAGGTCTTCCTACCAGATAATGGTGCCAAACCTTTAGGGCATGCACTACATCGGCTAGCTCTAAATCATGAGTAGCATAATTGACTTCATGCTTCTTAATTTTTCTTGAAGTATAAGCCACTATTGACTCTTCTTGCATGAGTACTCCCCCTAATCCTTCCAATGATGCATTAGTGCATATTGTGAAATCTCCTTGAGGATATGGAATCTTCAATATTGGTGCAATAGTGAGTTTTTGCTTCAACAAAGAAAAAGTGATTTCACACTTTTCCATCCATTTGAATTCCTTCCCTTTCTTTTGGAGGTTAGTTATTGTCGAGGCAATCTTTGAGAAATACTTTATGTGATGTCTGTAATAGCTCGTTAACCCCATGAAGCTTCTTACTTCGGTAACATTAGTAGGGGATGGCCAATTTAACATGGCTTCAATTTTCTTTGGATCCACAACAATTCCTTCTACTGATATGATATGCCCTAAATAGCGTACCTTTAAAACATAGAAATTGCTCTTAGTTAGATTTTTGTAGAGTTTATTTTCTCTTAGCAACTCTAACACGATCCTGAGATGCTTATTGTGTTCTTCCTTGTTTCGAGAGTATATTAGGATGTCATCTAGAAATACAAGGACAAACTAGTCTAGGTGCCTTCTGAACACATTATTCATGAAATTCATGAAGGCCATTGGGGCATTAGTTAGTACAAAAGGTAGGACAATGAACTCATAATGCTCATACCTTATCTTAAATGCCATCTTGTGAGTGTCCTCCTCACGTATTCTCAACTGGTGATACATTGACCTTAAATCTATCTTGGTAAACACCATGGCATATCTTAATTGGTCGAATAAATCTTCGATCCTAGGTAGGGAATATTGGTTCTTGATTGTGGTTTTATTCAGTATTTTGTAGTAAATATCCACTAGGTTGGTTCCCTGTATTAAACTGGAAAACTCTTCAAATTTTAGGGCATAAAAATGCTCCATAAGAAACCTCTTTTTAAAGATGACTATGAATTCCTTCCAAAGAATATCTACTGGTTCAATCTTAGTTTCTTCATAGTAAGTCTCCCACCAATCTAGGGAAGCTCCTTCGAGATAAATAGTAGCCCAAATCGTTTGATCCCGAAGAATACCCCTTTATCGTGAAGAAAACTTCCAGTTCCCTCAACCAAGCCTCGGTTGCATCTCCCTCTCCTCCATCAAATTTGGAGACACAGGCATTCTTTAGGTCTCTTACTGTCTCCTTTTCCAAGATGGTTCTAGCTTGTATCTATTTTTCTATCAACCCTTCAACTTGGTTAACTTCTAAATATCTAGCTTGCAAATTTTGATTTGTAATAGTTTCTAGCACTTGCCTTAACTGATCTTGTAATTCAGCAACTTTGGTAGTGAGATCTTCTATTCCCATATTGGGAATTTTTGGACCCTCATTCTAGATCTCTTCTTTGACATTACTTTGTCGAGTCTATCTAGGTGGAGGTCTTTCTATCTTAGCCTTAGGTGGCATCTTGATATGATTCCAACCAAGAAAAGAATTAGATCATAGCTTATCTTAACTAACTCAAACCACATTACAAATTTCTTCTTGCTAATCATTAGAAATCTAATTAGGAAAAGATTCCAAGGTTATGATGTATCATTGACACCAAAGCCCATACTAAGGTATCATAACATTCATCTTTCCTTGGGCTCGACTCCATCAGATTCTAATTAAGCAGAGACTCTAGGTTATCCCAACATTTTAGCTTAAACCTAAGTAGGCCTTCATTAGATATATATTAATACCTTTCAACACATAAGAAACTCTATACCCTCTAACCTAGAGCTCTAATACCAAATGTAACAACCCAAAAATAAAGAAATAAAACACATAGAAAAAGAAAGATTTTTTTACTAAGGAGAGGGATTCATAAACCCCTAACCAACCTTAGATTGAATTAATGTTTAAAAACCCCTAAGTTTTTAAGAACGATACCACATAAGATTTCCCTTATGCAAGTCCCTTATGCATAGGTATATCTAATGTCATGCACATAAATCCATCCATCTCATCATTCTTGATGAGCTAGACTTACCACCTTCATTCTTAGAAGGTGTGTATGCATCTCCGTATCCCTTACAAACCATTATGTGTGGGTATGCTATGTGCATTGCGAGTTAAGCTATCAATATTGTCCTTTAAAAAGCTATCTTAACTTTGGTATTGTTGTGGCTGCTCCACAAAGTACCCCAAAATTGGGGACCCACCTTTTTGCATATTTTCCAAGAAGACCGAAGTGGCCCATATGCTAAAGATCAAAGAAAAAACAAAACACCACAAGGAGAAAAAAGTGTCGCGATATCGCGACATGTTGCATTTTCACGGCCAAAAGAGAAGAGAAAAAGCAAGGAGAAAAAAGTGTCACGATATCGCGACATGTTGCATTTTCTCGGCCAAAAGAGAAGAGAAAGAACAAGAAAGAAAAAGTGTCGCGATATCACGACATGTTGCATTTTCGCGGCCAAAAGAGAAGAGAAAGAACAAGAAAGAAAAAGTGTCGCGATATCGTGACATGTTGCATTTTCGCGGCCAAAAGAGAAGAGAAAGAACAAGAAAGAAAAGGTGTCGCGATATCGCGGCCAAAAGAGAAGAGAAAGAACAAGAAAGAAAAAGTGTCGCGATATCGCGACATGTTGCATTTTCGTGGTCAAGAGCAATAGAAGGGGGCAAAAGTGTCGCGATATCGCGACATGTTGCATTTTCGCGGTCCAAAGCAAAGAGAAAGAGCAAGGAGGAAAAAGTGTCGCGATATCGCGACATGTTGCATTTTCGCGGTCCAAAGCAAAGGAAAAAGTGTCACGATATCGCGACATGTTGCATTTTCACGACTCAAAAAGGGCAGGCAGGCAGAGAAACAAAAGTGTCGCGATATCGCGACATGTTGCATTTTCGCGACTCAAAAAGGGCAAGCAGGCAGAGAAACAAAAGTGTCGCGATATCGCGACATGTTGCATTTTCGCGACTCAAAAAGGGTAGGCAGGTAGAGAGACAAGAGTGTCGCGATATCGCGACATGTCCAATTTTTGCCAAGGGAACAGAGTAGTGGATAGTGCGTCTGATATTAGTGATGAACACCAGGATAGTGAAACTGAAGACTGCATAATGACGTGGACCTATAAGGAATGAATCGAAGATTGAATAAGGTAATTTTTCACATAAGGACAAAATCCAATGAATAAGACAAAACGTTACATAAGGAATATTTAATGATTTGAAATCATTTAAGATGGTCGTTACACATGGAAGGAAGCGGACGCATGCCCATGTGGAGAAAAGGAAGCATTTTTTTTTAAATCAAACGAAAAGTGAAGAAAACCAAACAGAGGAAGCCAAACCATGGGAATGAAACGAAGGGCCACAAAATAGAAATGAAAAGCTTTTTTGGAAACCAAAACACATGCATGCACAAGGGAAGGTGAAACGAACAACCATTGGAAAATGAAACGAAAAGCTTCCTGAAAATTTTAAATACGCCAGGCAAGGATGTTTTGAGGGGTTGGAAACTGCTGCAAGCAAAGTTGCAGATTTGAAGGCAAGAGGGCTATTTTGGACTTGTTTGGGGCTGTTTTTCTTCCATGGAATGGTTTGGGAAAACCAGAAATTCTGCTATTGTAAAATGACACATTTTTAATGCAGGAGTTTTCAGAAATTTGCATCTTGTGGGCAAGAAAGAAGGAGATTCTCTTTGCATGCTATGGATTTAATGTCTATTTCTTTCTCTTTTTCAGATTTCGAGTTTGTAGATGGAGTTAATGCAAGTTTGCTTGGTTGCTTCATGTGAATGCTTGAACCTGAAATTTATTTTAAACCCTAGGAGCCAACACTTAGTCTATGGGGATTGTGCTTGTTTTGCAAGTCCAATAGGTTAGGTTGCATGCATGGAAACCTCACATCTTCGGTTTTGTTGAAATAGGATAGCATCATACTGAATGCATTTTATTTTCAGTTTTCTGCATTTTCTTTCAACTTTTTCTGCATTTTATTTTCCAGAAATTTTAACTTTTTTTTAATTTTCAGGCATTAAAATAAACATTTAAAAATTTTCAAAATCCAAAAATAATTTCACCATTGCGTAGGTTATACTTCAGACTTCCAATATGCATTTTGAAATTTCATTTTTGGAGTTTTTTAGTATTTTTAAAAATTCATCGAAGTTGTTGTTTTATTACAGATTTTGAAAAATCCGAAAATAGAAAATTTCCATTTTTGGGCCGAATTTCATTTTTTCAGTTTTTTTTTGCACTCATGAGCCTATGATGACATTCCCTTCATGAAAATTCCAATTTCATTGAAGGAGTTATGTTTTATGGCATTTCACAAATTTCCATTTTTGGGCCTAAATCCCCCTCTTTTTATAAATTTTAATTTTACGAAAGAGGGGTTTTGAGTTCTTGGTCTTCAAGGCACTAAATTATTCATCTTTATGAAAATCTGATTTCATTTAAGAGGGATAATTAAAGTGACATTTAGAAGCCCTTAATTTGAAGACCATATTTTCTTTGGCCTATTACCAAAATATTACGTTTACTTTCATCATCATGAAAGAAGCATATTTGGACTTAATGAAGAAGATAAAATCTACCTTAAAACCCTCAAGATAAAAGGAATTAAGGCACTACATCGTGGTCATATGAGGGCCAACTCACATTTGCTTTATTTTGGTTCAATGAACAATCACTAAAGTTTCATGGTAAAATAAACCAACATTGCCCCTTGTTTACAATTACTTGCAATCACTAAGGTGTTCCAAGCATTTAAATTGAATATCTTTATTTGAGATTACTAATACACATATGCAAATGCTAATATAGCGGAGACCTTGGAGAAGTTGTTTGTTTAACTTCTTTGCAAGAGGGGATTTGGAACCCAAATCCTAAAGGAGAGTGTACTTTCACAATTGGGTGAAAATACCACTCAACAAATTGGCGCTAGAAGGAGGGCCGAATGGGTTTATTTCAGTGTGATTTAAATGCTATAGGGATTTAAATTTTTGAATATTTCATGCCCTATTGATTATTATCTTTAGCCCTCTTTTAACAATACAACCTTGTAGTGTTAAAAGGAGGACATGAATCGCTATGCATTGTTCTAATGCTTTTGATTGTTCATACAAGAATAATGTGTTTTGATTTGATTTTGAAAAATTTTGGTCTTGACTAACGAGGTTGTCTCCATGCAATTACTTTCATTTGATTTTAATGGATACATCTCTTGGTTGATGCTAACATGATTATTAATACGTTACATGTTTGATATTTGCTAGTCATTTCATGCTTATTTGTAAGGAATTATTTTTTGTCTAAAAATGTATTGGTTGTCGGTATTATGCTCTTCACTTGCGTGTAATGCGATCTTGTGAATCAGAAAGCCTACAACACTAGGAGTATGCTCTTCACTTGCGCATATGCGATCTGGTGAATCATAAACTTACATTTTTAGAATACTGCTTTGTCATGGTTCCTTCTTTCATTCACAACTAACAAATTGATTTTGAAGTTATTCTTTGAATCTCATTAATGGCTATAACTGCAGGATTTTCTTTGTGTCACAGGTTTTCTTTGAGGTATTGAGAGTTTTGTTAGGTTTTGTAGGGTAGTTTCATTTACAAGCTGGACCCACCGCATCGCATCGCAACTAGGTCCAAAACAACCGAGGAAACCATATTCCAAAGCCTCTCACCCACTCATAGGAATCCAAGGAATAAAACTAAGCAAATTGTGATCCCCCCGGATACCCTTGTTACAGAAGATCCTTCTGTTTCAGGTGCATCTAGCGGACTTGCACCGGTGGTGTCAATTGCCACTAGTGTACCAATTATCAGTACCATTTCCATGGTTCTTGTAGGGTTATCATCATCGATTTTGAATCAAATGGCCCAACCTCCACCAGCTCCTTGGTACGGAGCCCATAACATTCCTTTGAATATTGCGGGGGATATTCATGAGATCCCTAAGAATATAGAGAGATTTTTGCCCAAATACAAACCGGATGGCCCAAGGACCGCAGAAGAACATATTCAGGCCTATAGGGATGTTTTGATAAGATTGCAAGTTCAACATGAAGATGTGGCTTGTAGACTCTTCCCCATGAGCCTAGACCAAGTGGCCTACGAATGGTATATTTGCTTACCTACTGGTTCCATTACGTCATGGATGCAAATGGAGAATGCTTTTGTCAACCAATTCAGGTCACCATTAGATCCCACAATCATCTACAATCAGTTCATTACATGCAAAAGAGGCCAGGGTGAGCCAATTCAAACTTTTAATCAGAGATTTCAGAAGTGCTATAATAGAGCAATTCGACATTTTGCCATTGATCCCGTAGTAGCTTTGCAAATATATTTTGGGGCATTGGATCCTATGACGACAATGTTTGCAAGGCGAAATCCTCAAGTTACCATGCTTGCTCTAGCCTACAATGAAGCTATGACCATTGAACAACAAATGACACCACAAGGTTATGGGTTTCCCCAGATGCCTATGGTAGGACAATATGGTCCATATGGTCAAGCTCCTATGATGAATCAGATCATGGCACCACAAATGCCAGGAATGAATGCTTTGCCTTATCTGCAACCATATTCATCAACACCCACTTACACACCCATTCCAATTCAACCAATCACATCCATTCCCCCCATTCCTTCATTTTTGCAAAATAGTCAACAGACTATGCAAGGAGCTAGTCCGAGTTAATTCTCAGGCTATAGTTCCTTTCCCCAATCCAATTCCAATTCAAAGTGTGAATCCCTACGCAAATCAAGTTGCTCAAAATCCAACTCAAATGTTAAGTCAAGATCTCACCAATTATGCAAACCCTACTAGAACTAGCAATAACATAGCTCAACCAAAAGAGATTTATTCAGAGGTTGAAGAGCTCAAAAAGATGGTTCACAAATTGAGTAATGATTTGGTTCAAAAATAGAAGTATGAATCCCATGCCCCTCACCCAAATAGAAATTTCAACAATAGAGGGAGACAGTGGAATATGAAGCCAAACAATGGGGGTGTGCCTTCCCCTATTGCTAATCGAATAGATACTTCTACAGGACCAAGTCACTCTAGTTCCATTCTTAATATTTCTGATTTTGCATGGGAAAAGGGGTGTAGATTGCATAATACAAAGGAGCATAATGAAAGGAATTGTCCCGAAATCGCTAGGTATACCCATTGTCTCCAAGCTCAAGTGGATGATTTGGAACTTGTGCCAAATGAGGGTCCACCCCAACATCAACAAGGAGATGACAACATTTTGGTGGTGGAAACTCTATATCGTCAAGAAAGTGAGAATGAGGAAGAAGAAGAGGATGAAATATTGGAACATGAAGTGCAAGATTTTAGAGAATTTAGAAAGGGGAACCATGGATACCATTTGAGGAGTAAGTTCAAAACCCCTAAAACATCCTCAACTCCACCAAACAACTCTATCCTTCCTCCTGATACCAAGGCTGATAATAATCCCCCTCCTCCATCTGGAAGAGAAACGTCTAAGGACATGCAAAAAACATTGAAGCTTGAGAAGTCAACTTATGACATAGTGGAGGATTTAAGGAAGTCCAAGTCTAGCCTTTCATTTTTAGAGGCGGCTAGGTTTCCTGGCCAAAAGGAAGCATTGATAAAGGCTTTGGACTCACCTAGTCAAATACAGGAAGGAAAGGAAGTTGAATCTCACATGGTTTTACGAAAGGAAAGACGAGATGTCCCTCCCTTTTTATTGACTATGAGGATTGTTGGCAAAAATTTGCACAATTGTTTGGTGGACACAGGTGCCACAAGTAACCTCATGCCTTCAAAAATTTGTCAAATGCTAGGCCTAGAGCCTGTTTCTTCTAAATGCAAGGTTTTGCAATTGGATCGATCTGAGGTAAACATGGTAGGGACCCTCTACGATGTTAAGATCCAACTCAATTCTGAACCTAGGGTCCAATAGGTGGTTGATATTTTGGTTGTCAATATCCCAAGTCGATATGGAATGCTACTTGCTAGGGATTGGATGAGAAGTTTGAATGGTTATTTCTCCATCGATTGTTCACACATGTGGCTACCCTGGAAGGGAATTGCTAATCAAATTAGAGTGGAGAATGAGCCAAGGCTTAAGGAAATCATCACATAATTCAACAAGCCAAATGAAGTTCAATTTTTTGAACCTGAGTTAGGAGTCTATGCTTTTGATGTCAAAAGAGCTACCGAAGAACCTCAAAAAGAAACATTTTCTTGTAGCTCTTTTGAAGAAGATAATCTCGTGTGGTTACTCAAGTTTGATGGATCTAAGTCAAAACAAGGGGCAGGAGCTGGAGTTGAACTCACTTGTCCAGGAAGTAAACCATTGTTTGCTGCCTATAGATTGCAATTTCCTTGCACTAACAACGTGGCAGAATATGAAGCCCTTATCTTTGGATTACAATTGGCTTTGAGCAAGAAGGTTAAGTGTTTGAAAGTATTGGGAGATTCGGAGTTGGTGGTCAAACAAGTTAAAGGACAATATACCTACCGCGATAAGAGATTGAGCCTTTATAGAACTAGGGTGAGGGACCTCATTGAGGAATTTGATGCTTTTAATATATCCCTTATTTCTAGGAAAGGAAATCGTATAGCTGATTCTCTTGCAGTCACTACAGGCATGCTAAATCCGGTTGACATAAAAAAATGCAAGAAGTTTTCCATTGAGTTAGTCCCTTGCCCATCGATACCTGATAATGTCAAAAACTTCCAAGTTTTTGAGAATGATAGACACATCTTCAAATTTGTCACCAATTCAGGTATTTTTGAGAACCAAGTGATTGATGAAGATCAAAGGTGGCAAGAAGAAACAGAAGGAGAAAGCGAAGCTACATTTCAATCCAACAAGATACCTAAGAACATTGTTTCGTTGGAGAAGATGTTTGATATGGGATATAAAGCTAGAAAAGGAAAAAGGGTTCCACTTCCTAAAGATGCTTGTGACCTGATCAATATAGGGAGTGTGGATAATCCATGTGAAGTGTACATTGCAAAGGCATGTACAGCTGATGAGAGGGAAAATATAATACGTGCACTAAAGTATTACATGGATTGCATTGCTTGGAATTACAATGAGTTGAAAACGTATGATCAAAACGTTATTATGCACACCATCCCTCTAAAACCGGATTCCAAACCCTTCAGACAAAGACAACGACCTGTTAACCCATTACTTGAGCCCTTGATAGAGAAAGAGGTCAAGCGATTGTTGGATGCAAAGATAATATTTCCCGTTAGGCACTCAACTTGGGTCGCTAATCTTGTTTCGATGAGAAAGAAGAATGGAGAGATAAGGCTATGCATAGATTTTAGAAATCTCAACAAAGCCTCACAAAAGGATAATTACCCATTGCCATCAATTGATGAAATCTTGCAAACGGTGAATGGGTCTAAAATGATGTCTTTTCTCGATGGGTATTCTGGATACAATCAGATTCTTATTCATCCCAATGATAGGATGAAGACGGCCTTCACAACCAAATGGGGAACATTTGCCTATAGAAGAATGCCTTTCGGATTATTAAATGCAAGCGCAACATTTCAACGTGCCATGGATTATGCGTTCAAAGGGCTCATAGGTAAATGTATCATTGTGTATGTGGATGACATTCCTATGTTTTCAAAGGAAAGAGAAGACCATGTGAAAGATTTGAGGAAAGTTCTCCAAAGGTGTAGAGAGCACGAAATTTCTTTAAATCCAAAAAAATGCATCTTTGGAGTGACAGAAGGAAGATTGCTTGGCCATATCATTTCAAAAGAAGGTATTTCCATTGATCCGGAGAGGATAGAAGCTATCCAAAACTTGCCTCTCCCAGGTAGCAAAAAAGAATTGAGATCTTTCTTTGGGAAAATCAATTTTGTGAGGAAGTTTATTTCTGGTTTCACTGAGATAGCTAAACCACTGAATGAGATGCTCAAAAAGGATGTGAATGTCATATGGAATGAAGAAAGTAGGGTTGCCTTTCAAAGCATCAAGGATGCTATTTCTAGAGCCCCTGTCCTTATAAGTCTAGATTATTCTAAGCCTTTCTTTATTTATGCTTTTGCATCTGAACACTCTTTTGCGAGTGTCTTGACTCGAAAGGTGAAGATAACACAGAAAATCCCATAGCTTTTCTAAGTGCTCCTTTGAAGGATGCTCAATTGAGGTATTCCATTCTCGATAAGCAAATGTATGCACTTTTCAAAACAGTAAAAAAATTTAGACATTACATTGTGCATAGTAGGGTCTTTGCCATTGTGCCTGACCCTGTTGTCAAAACCATGTTTATGCAAAACGAGCTAGGTGAGAGAAGAGGTAAATGGATTTCTACCATTCAAGAATTTGATCTTGAAATTCAACCCATGAAACTAGTTCGTGGACAAGGACTTGTGAAAACAATTGCTGAGAACAATCCCCAAGTCACATGCCAATATTCAAATGTAGAGCACATTTCCAAAGATGATTGGTATGTTGATATTGTGTATTTTTTGCTAAATGGTAAGTGTCCATCACATCTTAATTCTACTCAAAGAAGAGCCTTGAGACTTAAATCTGCCAATTATCTTATTAGGTCTGGTGCTCTTTACAGGAAAAATCACGAGGGAATTTACCTACGATGCTTAAATCAAGAAGAAGCTACCAATGTTTTGCAAGAGTTTCATGGTAAATACGGAACTGGCCATGGTTCGGCAAATTCAACAGCACATCAAATCTTAAGAGTGGGATATTATTGGCCCCACATTTTTAAAGATGCACATGCACACGTGCGATCTTGCCATATTTTTCAAGTGGCTGCCAATAGAGAAAGGAATGCAGCTATGCCATTGCAATTTGTAGTTGAGATGAGACCATTTGCACAATGGGGATTAGACTTCATTGGGGTTATTAACCCAAATTCTTTAGATTCCCATAAATTCATACTCACAGCTACAGATTATTGCACTAGGTGGGCAGAAGCAATTCCTACGAAGCATTCTACTATGGATGTGGTAATAAAATTCCTCGAAGATCATATCGTAACAAGGTTTGGAATGCCCGATTCTATTGTAAGTGATAATGGTAAGGCTTTTGTTTCCACTCAATTTGCAAATTGGGCATATGATAATAAGGTGAGTTTAAAGTTTTCGTCTAACTATTACCCTCAAGGCAATGGTTTGGGAGAATCTTCAAATAAAAATTTGTTAACCATCATTAAGAAGTTATTGGAAAAGAATTCTCGGGATTGGCACAACCAATTAAAATTTGCTCTTTGGGCAGATAGGACTAGAGAAAAAGAATCAATAGGGAATACACCTTATCATCTAGTTTATGGGCAAGATCCAATTTTTCCTGCAAATTTGAAGCTTCAAACCCTTCGTTTCACACAAGAATACCTTGGAACTGATAATCACATTGAGGCTAGATTAAGTCATCTAATGCACTTTGATGAAAAAAAGAGAAGAAGCCATGCTCCACATGAGCAAACATCAAGATGTGGTCAAAATATGGTTTGATAAAAGAGCCAAAATTAAGTCTTTTAGGATCTCTGACTTGGTTTTATTGTGGGATAAAAAACATGAGGAGAAAGGGGATCACAAAAAGTTTGATTGTCTTTGGTTAGGCCCTTATCAAATTTCTGAAATCCTAGGGGAAAATACTTTCAGATTAAGAACTTTGGATGGGAAATATTTGATGTTACCGGTTAATGGGCAAGTTCTAAAGCATTATTTTAGCCCTTAAGTCATGTGAGATTTGTACCATATTGTACATTTGTATATAATTTTTTGGTTTTGATGTTGGTTTTGCATTTCAGTTTTGGTTTTAAGTTTTGTGTGTTGGTCCTTTGGACACTTTTGGTTTGTCTTAAAAAAAAAAAAAAAAAAAAAAGCGAGATGTCAACTTATGTCCTTATGAATGTTGACTAAGACTAAGAGAATATGAAACATGGGAATTGTATTGTAGAAAGCTCCACAAGTATCGCAAACACATTAAAGAATATCATTTGGAACTTGTGATGCATGAAGTTGTCAGTTTTTGCAAATTATGGCAAAGTAGGTGGTATACTCCATCTGCATTTCAAAAAAACAATGCATTCATCCATAGTTCATGTTACATTCCACATTACATAAACATTGCATTTCACTTGCATCTATATTTCAAATACAATCATTGAAAAGGTGTCGAATCCTCTTAGGGTTATTACATAACATATATTAAAAGGATCCTAAGGTTGGGAACTGATGCCCAAACTATCTTGAACCAAGCACGTTCTACACATATTAAAGAGGATCTTGAGCAAAATGGTCAAAACCATACTTGGAAGAAAAGGTGAGGCGAAAGGAGTATTTTGTGTCTGTCCTATCATGCAACATAATCCTTAAAAAGTGGTTTTTACCACTCCCATAGAGCTTAAAGCCTAAAATCAGAGTAGTAAGGATAGGGTTAAATCCCCATCGAACTTAGGTTGAGGATCCAACTCCCCAAAGCTCTGATTTGACCTTCATGGAGTAGTAAGGATAGGGTCTAATTCTCATCTCGCTTAGGTTGAGAATCTGATTCCCCAAAGCTTCTATTTTGCCTCCATTATTCTCACTCAAGAACTTGAAATTCCAAAGCAAATATTTTTCATTCTACTTTTTTCATCATTGATATTGGATTGGAAGGATCGTACTACATGTCCCTTGCAAGGATGGGTAGTCATCCCCAAGGTTCAAGAAATCAAAAGTAAAGTCAAATCCTGGATTATGGGGTTGATCTCCACCGGGGCTATAGACGCCCTGGTGGCGATGGAGTATGCTCATGCGTGACAACATGTCTTGTCTAAAAGCAAAACCACTGACCGCTCAAATGGACGAGGCTAGCTCGACAGTTTCATCCATAACAGGTTAAATCATTTTGTTCAAGATGAGGTAATGAACTCCAGATCAAAGTAGTAAGGATAGGGTTAAATTCCCATCTCGCTTAGGTTGGGAATCCTATTCCCCAAAGCTCTGATTTCACTTACACTTGCATATGGGTTCAAAATGGTAGTGACACATAACCAACTTTGGGATCTAGTAAATTAATTCAGTATACTCATATTTGGTCCTAAGAGGATTTGACAGTTTTAATATGTTTGTTCATGGTACTAGAAAGTTTGAGCCTTTGCAAAGCTTGTTATATCTCTAGCATCTTCACCATATGTTAAATCCTACAGGAATCATCCATAACTTCTCATATGCACGAATCATAAGTGAAAATGACAATGGAAATTTGAACGAGTTTCAAACGATAGGGAATGAAGCACATTGCACACATCGAGCTGATGCTTAATAATTCTAATGCTTCATGTATTTCTCGTCTAGTTTCATTCTTGGGATATTTGCTGACGCTTGTGTTTGAGTTTTGAAGGTGTTCAGGTTGAGTTCTCACCGAAATGCTCAGGAGCATTTCCCAGCAGAGTCACCATTTGTTGTGGCTGCTCCACAACGTACCCCAAAATTGGGGACCCACCTTTTTGCATATTTTCCAAGAAGACCGAAGTGGCCCATATGCTAAAGATCAAAGAAAAAGCAAAACACCGCAAGGAGAAAAAGTGTCGCGATATCGCGACATGTTGCATTTTCGTGGCCCAAAGAAAAGAGAAAAAGCAAGGAGGAAAAAGTGTCGCGATATCATGACATGTTGCATTTTCACGTCCAAAGAGAAGAGAAAGAACAAGAAAGAAAAAGTGTCGCGATATCGCGACATGTTGCATTTTCGCGGCCAAAGAGAAGAGAAAGAACAAGAAATAAAAAGTGTCACGATATCGCGACATGTTGCATTTTCGTGGCCAAAAGAGAAGAGAAAGAACAAGAAAGAAAAAGTGTCGCGATATCGCGACATGTTGCATTTTTGTGGCCAAAAGAGAAGAGAAAGAACAAGAAAGAAAAAGTGTCGCGATATCGCGACATGTTGCATTTTCGTGGCCAAAAGAGAAGAGAAAGAACAAGAAAGAAAAAGTGTCGCGATATCGCGACATGTTGCATTTTCACGGCCAAAAGAGAAGAGAAAGAACAAGAAAGAAAAAGTGTCGCGATATCGCGACATGTTGCATTTTCGTGGCCAAGAGCAATAGAAGGGGGCAAAAGTGTCGCGATATCGTGACATGTTGCATTTTCGCGGTCCAAAGCAAAGGAAAAAGTGTCGCGATATCGTGACATGTTGCATTTTCGTGGCTCCAAAGCAAGAGAAAAAGTGTCACGATATCGCGACATGTTGCATTTTGCGACTCAAAAAGGGCAGGCGAGCAGAGAAACAAAAGTGTCGCGATATCGCGACATGTTGCATTTTTGCGACTCAAAAGGGCAGGCAGGGAAGAGAAACAAAAGTGTCGCGATATCGCGACATGTTGCATTTTCGCGACTCAAAAGGGGCAGGCAGGCAGAGAGACAAGAGTGTCATGATTTCGTGACATGTCCGATTTTCGCCAAGGGAACAGAGTAGTGGACAATGCGTCTGATATTAGTGATGAACACCAGGATAGTGAAACTGAAGACTGCATAATGACGTGGACCTATAAGGAATGAATCGAAGATTGAATAAGGTAATTTGTCACATAAGGACAAAATCTAATGAATAAGACAAAACGTTACATAAGGAATATTTAATGATTTGAAATCATTTAAGATGGTCGTTACACATGGAAGGAAGCGGACGCATGCCCATGTGGAGAAAAGGAAGCATTTTTTTTGAAATCAAACGAAAAGTGAAGAAAACCAAATAGAGGAAGCCAAACCATGGGAATGAAATGAAGGGCCACAAAATAGAAACGAAAAGCCTTTTTGGAAACCAAAACACATGCATGCACAAGGGAAGGTGAAACGAACAACCATTGGAAAATGAAACGAAAAGCTTCCTGAAAATTTTAAATACGCCAAGCAAGGATGTTTTGAGGGGTTGGAAACTACTGCAAGCAGAGTTGTAGATTTGAAGGCAAGAGGGCCATTCTGGACTTGTTTGGGGCTGTTTTTCTTCCATGGACTAGTTTGGGAAAACCAGAAATTTTGCTATTGTAAAATGACACATTTTTAATGCAGGAGTTTTCAGAAATTTGCATCTTGTGGGCAAGAAAGAAGGAGATTCTCTTTGCATGCTATGGATTTAATGTCTATTTTTTTTTCTCTTTTTCAGATTTCGAGTTTGTAGATGGAGTTAATGCAAGTTTGCTTGGTTGCTTCATGTGAATGCTTGAACCTGAAATTTATTTTAAACCCTAGGAACCAGCACTTAGTCTATGGGGATTGTGCTTGTTTTGCAAGTCCAATAGGTTAGGTTGCATGCATGGAAACCTCACATCTTCGGTTTTTTTGAAATAGGATAGCATCATACTGAATGCATTTTATTTTCAGTTTTCTGCATTTTCTTTCAACTTTTTCTGCATTTTATTTTCCAGAAATTTTAACTTTTTTTTTTAATTTTCAGGCATTAAAATAAACATTTAAAAATTTTCAAAATCCAAAAATAATTTCACCATTGCGTAGGTTATACTTCAGAATTCCAATACGCATTTTGAAATTTCATTTTCGGAGTTGTTTAGTATTTTTAAAAATTCATCGAAGTTGTTGTTTTATTACAGATTTTAAAAATTCGAAAATAGAAAGTTTCCATTTTTGGGCCGAAATTTCATTTTTTCAGTTTTTTTTTTGCACTCATGAGCCTATGATGACATTCCCTTCATGAAAATTCCAATTTCATTGAAGGAGTTATGTTTTATGGCATTTCACAAATTTCCATTTTTGGGCCTAAATCCCTCTCTTCATAAAAATTCTAATTTTACGAAGAGGGTAATTTGAGTATTACATTGAAGGTCATTTCTTCAAAGCACTTAATTGTTCATCTTGATGAAAAATTGATTTCATTTAAGAGGGATAAATTAAAGTGACATTTAAAGCCCTTAATTTAAGGCCATAAAGTATTGCCTCTTTGGAAACCATTTCACCAAAGAGGATAGTTTATCGATCATATTGAAAGCTATCTTCATCATCATGATAAGACCATATTTGGACTTAATAAAGCAAGATAAAATCTACCTTAAAACCCTCAAGATAAAAGGAATTAAGGCACTACATCGTGGTCATATGAGGGCCAACTCACATTTGCTTTATTTTGGTTCAATGAACAATCACTAAAGTTTCATGGTAAAATAAACCAACATTGCCCCTTGTTTACAGTTACTTGCAATCACTAAGGTGTTCCAAGCATTTAAATTGAATATCTTTATTTGAGATTACTAATACACATACGCAAATGCTAATATAGCGGAGACCTTGGAGAAGTTGTTTCTTTAACTTCTTTGCAAGAGGGGATTTGGAACCCAAATCCTAAAGGAGAGGGTACTTTCACAATTGGGTGAAAATACCACTCAACAGTTATGATATTTTAAACCTAGTTATCAATCTCCCTAAGGGGGTCTCAAGCCCTTAGGTTAACCGCTAAGTTCACCCTAGAACTTACTACTGATTTATATGAAAGTTAATCAAACAAGAATATAAAGAATGGGTCTCGATACTAAATCTAATAAAACATGAATCAATGACAAGCAAAGATAACTGAATCAATAAGCAAAGAGTAAAGGTAACATGCAATAGAAAGGTACAAATACAATCACATTTAAGAATGAAATATAAGATACATCAATCACATTGTTCATTTACTACATAAGTAGGTATGGTAAACCTATACCCTCAAACAGTACTTTACATTAATTTAATCAAGGATATCTCCCGACAAATCTAATCTATTTCATAATTAAACAAGATGTAAGGTAGAGATTAAACTTGTGCATCAATCCATCTCATGGCTTTGGTCCTTCCACTCTTCCATCGATCAAGTGAGGATAGGAGGGGATCAGGACACTCATGGTTCCAAATAGACATGCTTCTAAATGCATTTAATCATTTCAATGAAAAATTGCAACTATACAATTAACCCAAGCCCATACTTATGCATAGTGGATTTCGTAGAAACTACTCTTTATATTTCCCCTCTCACCAGAGTTATGCATAAGGGGTTAGACCCAAAATGTACTTGTAAAAAATAGGTGAATCCATTTCAAAACTGTGGCGAATCCTGGCCAACCTCATGTCATAGAAAATGATGAATCACCTGGGTTTTTGATTTTTTTTGGAAAAAAATGGTAAATTTGACAATTTTGGCCAAATCGGGTGGAAAACGAGATCCGACCATGGGTTGGTGTAAAAAATGGTCCGACCTCAAACTAGGTGTAGAGAATGGTCTAGCCTCAGAATATGGTATTGGTTGTGGAGCTTAATTCTCTCTCTAATTTGGAGGTCTTGTTTTCAGCAGCACTTGGACCCACTCCATGAAGGGAGGTGTAGGGGGGGAAACGCCCCCCCTGCAACATAGATGAGGGGATGTATCTTTTCATTTGTAAATTAAGATCTAGTAGTCTATTTAGATGTAAAACAAGGTTTGGATTGGTGCAAAACAGGGTCCAAATATTGACTTGATGCAGAATAGGGTCCAACCTAGTGCAAAACATGGTTTGAAAATTGGTCTGGTGTAGAACAAGATTCAAAAATTGACCTAGTGTATAACAGGGTTCGACTTGGTGCAAAACATGGTTTAGATATCAACCTGGTATAGAACATAGTTTGGATTGGTACAAAACAGAGTTTAGATATCATCTTGGTGCAAAATAGGGTCTGACCTAGTATAAAATAGGGTTCGGATATCGACATGATACAAAACAGCATCCGACCTGGTGCAAAATAGTGTTCAAATATTGGTCTAGTGTAAAATAGGGTCCTGATATCGGTCTAGTGTAAAATAGAATTTAAAAATTGATCTGGTGCAAAATAGGGTTTAGTTGTCCACTTGGATTTAAATTAGGGTTCGAATATCGGTCTAGTGTAGAATAGGGTTCGATAGTTCGTTCGAAAGTAGAATAGGGTCCAAATATTAGCCTAGTCTAGAACATGATTTGACCTAGCACATAACATGACCTGATTTACCATAAAAATGGGTTTGATCTGGTGCATAACAGGGCCTGATCTTGTCTGGTGCTAAACAAGATCCGGTTTGGTGTAGAACAAGGTTCGATCTTGTCTAGTGCTAAACAAGATATGGTCTGGTGTAGAAATGGGTTCGATCTAGTACATAAATGGGTCCAGTCTGGTGTAGAACTGGGTCGGGATATCCATCTAGTGTAGAACAAGGTCCAAAAATAAAAAAGTATCATTGGGGTGTTAATTATATATAGTGGTATACTTGGCAAATTGGGCGGGATAATTTAAAAATTTTAAAATTTTATGGTGAAAAGGGTCCTCTATTTAGGCGAGATTGCTAGCGAATTTTTAAAAAATCCATAATACTATTATCAATGCATGACGAACTAACACCTAAAAAAAAATTCCAAAAATTTTGGGTGAAAGGGCCGATGTCTAGGTCCCCCAAAATAGCAAATTTGAATTTTCAAAAATGCAAATATTAGCTCAATTGGCAAATATTTGCCATTGTGCATAACCCTGCCTCTCACATCCCTATGAGAGAGTTATTCAACAATGCAACAAGATCATTTTCTAACTTGTAATAAATTAATTAACCCTTATCCAACAATTAAAGTCCCATACCTTTAATTACTGAATAATCTAGGTTCTCAATTATTTACTCAAATTGAAGCCAACTACTTTAATCTGTAAATAATCTTTCCCTTATTTTCATGAACTAAAGTCCCATACCATTTATTCTTAAAACAATCATTTTATATTTATTCAACCCTTTAAAGCCAAACTAATTTAACTATTAAATAAACCTTTTTCTTCATTTCATGAACTAAAGTCCCATACCCTTAATTCATAAAACAAATCATTTCCATGTTTATTTAACCCATTAAAGCCAACTACTTTAACTATTAAATACACCTTTTTCTTCATTTCATGAACTAAAGTCCCATACCCTTAATTCATAAAACAAATCATTTCCATATTTATTCAACCCATTAAAGCCAACTACTTTAACTATTATATAAACTTTTTTTCATTTCATGAACTAAAGTCCCATACCCTTAATTCATAAAACAAATCATTTCCATGTTTATTTAACCCATTAAAGCCAACTACTTTAACTATTAAATAAACCTTTTTCTTCATTTCATGAACTAAAGTCCCATACCCTTAATTCATAAAACAAATCATTTCCATGTTTATTTAACCCATTAAAGCCAACTACTTTAACTATTAAATAAACCTTTTTCTTCATTTCATGAACTGAAGTTCCATACCCTTAATTCATAAAAAAAATGATTTCCATATTTATTTAACCCATTAAAGCCAACTACTTTAACTATTAAATAAACCTTTTTCTTCATTTCATGAACTGAAGTTCCATACCCTTAATTCATAAAACAAATAATTTCCATATTTATTTAACCCATTAAAGCCAACTACTTTAACTATTAAATAAACCTTTTTCCTCATTTCATGAACTAAAGTCCCATACCCTTAATTCATAAAACAAATCATTTCCATATTTATTTAACCCATTAAAGCCAACTACTTTAACTATTAAATAAACAATTTTTTTTCATTTCATGAACTAAAGTCCCATACCCTTAATTCATAAAACAAATCATTTCCATATTTATTTAACCCATTAATGCCAACTACTTTAACTATTAAATAAACCTTTTTATTCAATTCATTAATTGAAGTTTTGTAGTTCCTATTCAAATGAAAGTATGCAAGGTTTCTATTTTCACCATTTTAATTTATCATTACAAAAATGAACCCTTATAAGAAACCTCCTTATTCATTAATCTACGACAACTATTTTAAACAACGAAATTCATATAAAAACCATTTATTTCCATTAATCTAAAACTACTATTTAATTAATGAACTATATAGAGGAAACCCCTTTTTCCCTTAATCTAAACTCCCTCATTTTATTAATGAGCAAAATAAAAGTCTCCTACCTAAGAACCCTATGACTTTTTATTTAACAAAGTCCATCGCCAAATATGGCAATAGAAGGACATAATACAAGGTTGAGTGCAAAAGCAACGAGGGCATAGCTTGAGGTGGTTCTCATCGCACCACCTGCTGCAACTAAGTTGGAGTGCTTGGATGTTGTGGTACAAATTGGGTGAAATATCCCCACAGGTTCCATCAACCTAACTCCCAAGAGGGCTATGCAAATGAAAAACACCAAAGGAAGGATATCTCTTGGAACTTGACCTTCCAACGACCCCCTCATAATGCTTAGCTTTATTGTCGCCCTCCCATATACCCTGAGCATTCTAACATAAAGGCATACGTCTATGAAAAGGAAGTAGGGAATGTCACAAGATACTGACCTACGGTCAGTGAAGCTCTAACAACAGTGCCATTTCTAAAACAAAGGAGCTACGACTTACACAGGTTAGCAAAGCTCTATACATTTTAATGCTCTAAAATAAAGGAGCTACGACTTACCAAGCCAGCGAAGCTCTATACATAGCAACGCTCCAAAACAAAGGAGCTATATCTTTCACAAGCCATCGAAGCTCTATGCACAACAATGCTCTAAAACAAAGGAGCTATGGCTTACCAAGCCGATGAAGCTCTATACACAATAACGCTCTAAAACAAAGGAGCTATGGATTACCAAGCCAGTGAAGCTCTACACACAACTCTCTAAAAAAAAGGAGCTACATCTTATCAAGCCAGTGAAGCTTTATACACAACAATGAGAACCTTAAATTATTTATCTAAAGGATCTTGCTAACCAACCTAGTTATTTTCATTGTTGGCTTCCTTGGTTGCTCTAATCAAGCTTTGAAACCTTCATCTTCCTTATTTAATTTTTCCCCCTTTTGCAATCCCCTCTCCCATCTGCCTTCTTTACCTTTCATCCTTGATGCCTATCTCCTCTCCTCGGCTTCCCTCCTCCACCTACCCACCATTACTCCACACCCCACCATTAAGTGGTAGAGGGGAAGTCTCTTCCTCTCCACCTTCCCAAGGTGTAGCCAACATTGAAGTCCTTTCCCTCACGTAGACAAAACCATCCCTTCACGTTGGTGAAGCCATCCCTTGCGTTAATAGATCCATCCCTTCATGTTAGCGGGACTCTATCCAGGTGGCTTAGTCCAATTTTGAAGGTAGGTTCCATACGTGATAGATTTTATTAGACTGAACATTCGATTATAATTTTATTATTTTCAATGAAATATATTTACTATCTAGGATAAATCAACCATTTATTTAGAAATAAAATCTATTTATCATTTAAAATAAATCAACCATATATTTAAAAATGAATTATATTTATCATTTAAAATAAGTCAACCATTTATTTAAAAATTAAATCTATTTATCATTTAAAATAAATCAATCATTTATTTAAAAATTAAATCTATTTATCATTTAAAATAAATCAACCATTTATTTAAAAATGAAATCTATTTATCATTTAAAATAAATCAACCATTTATTTAAAAATAGAATCTATTTATCAATTATTTTATCGGAAAACCTAAGGAGTTAAGAAGAAAACTTATTCATACTTTCCAAATTATTGAGGCAAAGTGCTGAAGTAAAAGATAATCAAGCATGTGCAACAAACAAAAAGGGATATCTTTCCATAAAATTTAGTCACTTGTCTCAGCCTCGAGAACTTACGATAGCTACTAGACCATTAGTATAGGGCTCAAGGTGGCTATCTATTGATGATTATCCCTAATCGAATGCATGCCTATATGAAGGTATCTATCATTGTTACCTCTGAGTTTGCCTTATCATCACTTCCCCAACCTCAAGTACCCTCATATTTGATGGATGACTCAACTTCTTCCACTTATGAATGCACCTGATCCTACACATTGGTATTTTGTTAGTAGTATCATAATCTTCAATATCTAATAATATTGCATAACTACTTAATTGCACAAAATCGAGTATTAAAGCATCACCAGTTAATACATTATTTTTTTTGTATTCTAAGGTCCATCTAGGAGGGTCATGACACATTTAAATGGTTGTAATATGTCCTAAGGACAAGAAAATACTGGTTGCACATTTGAAAGTGCTCCTATATGATCGAAACTAGCGGCGACAATACACTTCTACTATTATGCCTTATATTCTGAAGTTACTCCAGAATGAAGGGTAAAATTGAACTATTTCAACAGAAAAGACACAAATGCATCCATTTTGGGAGGAAGGAAGGATAATATGGTGAATATAGATGTAACAAATATTATTACACTATTCTTGACTCATTTTAATAGCTGGAGGATGTGGATAAGATGCAACATCAGATTATGTATTAATATAGACTAGGTCTTCCTACAATAAAATAGGTAAATCAGAAATAAACAACACAATAGAGATCTATTTAGTATTTACAACCACTTGTGTAGGAACTTTTATAAAAGAACGCTCTCTCATTGGTTGAGCTAATCCAAGTAGAAGCAAATAAATCAGAAAGCAGACAAAGTCCTTTATAACCGTTAAGTTTTAAATATTTGAATAAAAGTGTAGTTTTTCTTCAACTGTATGAGATTGTGAGTTTATGAGTAATTAGTTATTAGTATTGGAGTAAACATTATTTATTCCGAACCAGGGAGCAACTCTCAGGGCTGAAGGAAGGAGTATTTAGCAATTTGTTTTTACAATTTTTTATTACTGTAGTTTTTGCTAATTTCTTGTAAACAGAATTTCCCTTGTTTTTAGCATGTTTTTTCGTGTGTTTTAAGTGTGATGTGTGAGAGTGAATGTGCAGCTATCTGACCTATATTTTTTTGTGCATTTATTATTTATATTTTTTGTAATTTCAGATTTAGTAACTTTTTGAATTTTTTTAGCAATTTTGACAATTTTTAGCAATTTTTCATGTTTCAACAATTTGGTTTCAGCAGATTCAATTTCAGCATGGTTAAACTTAGTTTAAATTTAGCATTTTCCATTGATGTTATTTCAATTTAGCAAGTGTAAAATAGTTTCTATTTTAGCAATTTCAATTCTGTAATTTGTTAATTTCAGTAATTGTACCTTAAATGTTAAATTTCACAATTTTAATTCTGTAAGTCAAATTAGTTCTATTTTAGTAAATTAGGTTTAGTGTGACATTAAAAATACTAAACAAACATTTGTTTCACTAAATAAATATTATGAACTAGTTTCCTGAACTATAACTTATTAAAACCTTCTATTGCAGACAGCCTTGGACACCGCCTTGGATTTGATAATTATAAAAATTAAATGATGACAATAATGACACTCATCATTTTTGGTGCTATTTTCGGGGAACATGGTGTTTTTAGGAGATAAAACAATCAAACAATTGTTGCTTTTGCTAAGTTGTAAACTTTAGAGTAAAAACTTGAAATAAAGAAACTTGCATGAAACACAATTGTGAGACTGATAGTTGCAATTCAAAAAGTTAGAAACACAAGCATAGCAAAATTTTAGAAACCACAAGAAGAAAAATTTCACAATAAGAGGTTGAAACTATGCCAAAGTTGTCTGAATTTATGATTCCCAAAAATGTTAGAATTTTCAAAGAATCACAATCATCTACTTTAAGAAGTGTAGGATCCTTTGAGAAATCATTACAAAGAGGAAAACTCAATAGTTCAACACCGCCTTCTTTTGACAAATTTATACAATCAGGACAATTTAATAGGATGTATAATTGTTAAAAACTAGGGCATTAGTTGGGTAGCTAAAGAGATTTCTGGTTACTGTGGATTTGAAGACAAGATTGCTGCCTTAGGAGGGCCCAATGGGGACACCTCCAAATCCTCTTCTAGAGAGACAGTTCTTTTGCAGATTTGTTAAAGGATAAATCTCCATCAAAGACTGAAGAAGCACAAAAAATTGCATTAAAAATGCTCTTTACGATTGCTAGAAATAGATCAACATCTCAACGAGTTAATGGATGCTTGCCACAATTGGAATTAAGGCCAAAGATCGTCATTGAGAAAAGTATGGTCAAAGAAATAGTTTTATATAGAGCCAATCATGATTTGATCTGTAAATTCATGGGTATTCGCCCTACCCTGAATTTTTTGCATTCCTAGGTCCAAAAAAATTGGGAGCCTCTTGGTGAGTATTCTTTGTGGTTTATTAGCAATGGATATTTTATTTTTAGTTTTTATTCACTTGCCGATAGAAATAGGGCTTTCAAATAAGAAAAGAGGAATCATGGTTCGACAGGATTATTTGTTCAACCTTGGAGAGTGGGATTTGATCCTCGAATTGAACCCACTATTGTCCTGGTTTGGATCTGTTTGTATGCACTTCCAATGGAGTTTTGGAGTGAGAAGGTATTGGAAATTATCGATAATTCCCTTGGAAGACATTTGGGTGTTTTCAAAGACACAATAGAAGGAAACATAGTTGTTTATACAAGATTATGTGTGGAAATGGATCTTAGCCAGCCTCTATCGACAGAGGTAGAACTTGAACTTGTAGGACTATCTTGGATTCAACAACTAGATTATGAGGCATTGCCCTTCAGATGCAGAGTTTACCATAAATATGGGCATTTGGCCCGATCTTGCCCAAATAATATGAACATAAAAATGGAGGCTCCTCTAGGAATGTCAAATATTACTAAGGAGGGTAAGTCAACAATCAACAAAGAACCAACAAATATTTCTCAGGGTAAAGAAGCACAGGGAGATGGTTTTGAACAACCCAAAAGAAGAAGGCAAAAGAAAAAATATGGTAAAGAGCAAACCCAACTCAAGCCCTCCAATAGGTATGAGATATTTAAGACACTAATGGACCAAGAAGAAGAAAAATTCATGGAAGGAGTGGATGAGAATAATGAAAATAATAATAGCCATGTTCAAGCTCCTCTTTCATCTCCCACATCATAGAGCAGGTAATTGAGTAAAGTGAGTTATCGTAGTCAAAGAGTGCAGGGGCATTGATAGTGCATAACCAAGAGTAACCAATAATTAAGGATGTCAGCATGGGCATAGTAGAAAAGAACAGAGAAAGGCCAACTCTAGGGATAACTCATGTGGAAAAGAGATAAAAAATAGCAGCTCTCAAGGAGTGGGTAGAAAATCAAATAAGGAATTGATAGCAGTTCAAGGAGACAAACTGATCACTGGAGGATCGGTGAGGCCAATAGATTTTTATTGCTCTCAAGGTAACCAATGATTATACAATCGTGAAATGTTAGGGGTTTAAACAGTAGAACCCATCAATCTGTTGTGTGAAGACTCTTAGAAAAATGTAAAACAAATTTTTTGCTTATCCAGGAGACAAAAATGTCGTTGGATCTTATGTGTAAAACAGTTAACAAAATTTGGAGGGGTGTTGGTCATATGGAAGTGGCTGCTGAAGGGGTCTCAGTGGGGATAATTACTCTTTGGAACTCTCTTGAATGGACTGCAATATAACATATAGCTTGGAGGGGTGTTCTCACATCATATTTTAGAAATAATATCACAGTTGAACATGTTTTAATCACAAATTTTTATGGGGCTCAAAACCTAGATGGTTAGATGCATCAATGGAAAGTTGTGCATAACATGAGAGTCTCAAGGGAAGAGTTAGAATGGATTATTGCTAGGTATTTTAATGCTAAATTATCCTCTAGATATCAAGAAGGGGGAACCCCAATTTTGGACCCAGGGGATCGACTTATGATTGCCCAAGTCCAGGAATTACACTTGGTGGATATTAAATGCCCTGGAACCAACTATACTTGGACTAATAAGAGGAGTGAGCCACATAGCAGGAAGGTGAAGTTAGATTATTTTTTGATTTCAGAGGAGGCATTTGTAAAATGGAATATAAAATTTTAGATTTTGGAGGGTCCAGTTTCAGATCACTTTCACTTTCCCATTTTGTTGGAAGGAGGGATCAAGACAGTGCAACATCACAAACCATTTAAATTTGAAAAATTTTGGTTACAAAAAGAGAAACTTCAAAATAAAATTCCATAGTGCTGGGAAGAAGGTCGCCCAACATATGGGACACCAATGTTTAGATTCCATAAACAACTTCATTATGTCAAAGATCAACTAAAACAATGGAGGTGAGCTAACAAGACAGACTTCCAGGTCCAAAGAGCTCCATTGGTGGCTAGATGGAATGAGGCAAAAACACTTTAGGGAAGGAAAAATTATAGAGCAGCTCAAAGAAGAGGATGATGCGTTGCGTAAAGCGGTTGAGGACATTGAAAAATAAGAGGAGACCTACTAGAAATAGAGAGTAAGAGCCACTTGGTTATTAGAAGGTGATAAAAATACCAAATTTTTCCATCATACTACTTGTTCTAGGAGACAAATGAACAACATGGAAGCTCTTCAAGATGATAACAGACACTCCTTTGATACAATTCTAGGTATGCATTTCCATTCAATGGATTATTTTTCTAAACTATTTAAGGAAAGTATGGTGCAAGATGAAGAGGCTCAAAAAGAAGTTATTGCTATCATACCCTCTGTTATATTTGAAGAAGAAAATCAGGCCCTACTTAAACCCATTGATAGAGAGGAATTGAAGAATGTAGTCTTTGGAATGAGCACCGAAAAAACACTAGGTCTAGATGGCTTTCCAATTGAGTTTTTTAGGCCTTCTGGGATAACTTGGAGGAGGATGTAATGGTTGTTATAGAGGAGTCCAAAGGTAGTAAAAGAATGCTTAAAGCATTAAATCATACTTTCATTACCTTAATTCCAAAAGGGGATGAGGAGGTACATATTTTAGATTATAGACCTATTGCCTTATGCAATGTCATATATAAAATAATCACAAAGATAATGGTTGAGCAACTAAAACCTCTTCTACATAGCATTATCTCCTCGGAGCAAGGGAGTTTTGTAGAGGGCAGACATATATTGGATGGTGTGGTTCTAGCTCATGAGGCAATCCATTCAATGCAAAAATATGGTAATAGAGGAATGTTCATAAAATTAGATATGTCAAAGGCTTATGATAGGGTGGAGTGGAAATTCTTGTTAAAGATGATGGCAGCCTTTGGTTTCTATTAGGATTGGATATAATGGGTCATGAGTTGTGTTTCTACTTCGACATACTCAGTGTTAATCAAGGGTCTTCCCTCGCAACCGTTTGGAGCTACTCGAGGCCTTTGTCAAGGAGATCCTTACTCTCCCTATATTTTTATCATATTGGCTAAAGGATTGGGTAGACTCATCTTGAGGAGAAGACAACAAGGTTTGCTAACAGGTATCAAGGTGGGTGAGGAAGTTTTGACTCACCTACAGTTTGTGGATGACACAGGATTGGTGGGAGTGGCCAGCTCAGGGAAGCAAGAATGATTAGAGATATACTTAATGTCTACCTTAGGGCTACAAACCAAGTCATCAATGATAAAAAATCCAAAGTGGTCTTTTTCAATCTTGATCAAAGGCTTTAGGACAAAATTTTAGAGATCTTGGGATTCACAAGGACTTATCTCCCAATGGTATACTTGGGGATCCCTTTGCATTTTAAAAAACTAAAAATAGATATCTGGAGGAATCTTTTGGACTGTATCAAGGATAAAATTAATCGTTGGTCTCACAAATGGTTAAGCTATGGGGGTAGATTAAATTTTTAATAGTCAGTCATTCAGATCATGCCAATTTATAAATTTTCTATCCTTGCTGCCCCACATACCATATGGAAAGAGTTGGACAAGATGGCTAGAAAAGTTTTATGGGAAGGAGTGAAAGGAGAGAGGAAATAGGCCTTAGTATGTTGGGAGAAAGTAAGCCAGCCCAAGGTAAAAGGAGGTTTTGGAATAAGAAGATCAAAGTTAAATAATAAAGCTTTGGCTGGAAAGCTTTACTGGAGGTGGATTTCCCAACCAACTTCTTTATTCAGTAGAATATTAACTAGTAGATATTTGGGACAGGTAAAACCAAATGAGGTGGGTCATTTCCCTTTGGATGGTAATGGATCCTTAGTGTGGTAGGATCTCAAGTTAGGATCTCAGGTAGTAAAAGATGGATTATTTTGGAAAGTGGGGAGAGGGGAGAAGGCACAATTTTGAACAGATTCATGGGATCAATACCCACCTATCATTGTTGAATTTCCTAAACTGAAACCAATAAAAACAACCATATAAACCAAGGGGTGGGTCCAAATTGAAAGTTATTTCAACACTAGTCAGCTAGGGGATTATAAGTTTAAGCAGTTTAAGAAGTTGGATGAGTGGCCAATTTCAATCCCTCCGGATTTGACACCCATCATGACTAAAATCTTGGCAGAAAGATTTCTCACAGGTAGAGATGAGGAGGATGAATTAGCTTAGGGCTATGGGAGCCTTGGTGTCTACACAGTGAAGGATGGATATGATTAGATCCTTCCAGAGCCTCCTCCTCATACATATTAGGTTGAGGATGGGAGAAATATTTGGTAGTCCAAAGGTTGGTCGAAAGTAAACTTTTTGGCCTAGTAGTTCATGCATAATGGAATTATTACTTTTGATAATCTTAGATGTAGGGGAATCATTGGTCCATATCAATGTGTTTTATGCTACAAGAGTGAGGAAACAACTGATCACTTGATGTTTGAGTGCCCATTCATGCGCAGATCTAGGAGAGATGATTTTTATATTATAAAATTCAAGTTAATGGTGATTTTTATCGGATTAATATTTGGGAAATATGGAAGAGGGGTAGATTTAAATCTAAAGCTCTTTGTATCGGTTTGGATCTTGGATTAAACTTCATTTGGTGGCAAGTGTGGTTGGAGAGAAATGCCAAAATTTTTAGAGAAACTTTTTCTTCTTTAGATGGAGTTTGGCAGGTCATTTGGAGCAAAGTCACGAAACTGTGGCGAGTCTATGCTAAAGAGGAAACTCGGGTTGTTATTGGGGCAATGGAGAAGGAATTTGAAGTGCAAGAGGGTAGGCCAGAGCTAGTTGGAAACCACCCCAGAAGGTTGGATTAAAATTAATACTGATGGAGCTGCAAAAGGCAATCTAGGTAGAGTTGGAATTGGAGTGGTTTACCAAAATCATGTTGGAACAATTCTCTATTGGGAACTACAAGGCTTGGGAATCAAATCTGCTTCTATTTGGGCAGTAAAACAAGATCACGAGAGGATAATCCTAGAATCAGATTCTCAAATAATGGTTGGAGCTCTAGATTACATGAGGAACTTTGCTTTAAAAACATGGATGTTGAGGATTATTGTCACTCAAATTAAGGAATTATGGAGGGAATTAGATTATGTGATTCCGGTTTATGTGAGTAGAGATCTAAATAAAGTGGTAGACTTCCTGGCTAAGATGGGTACCGAGAAGGAGGTAGGGGTTCAGTGGCACAGTGACATGGCTATCGAGGATGAGATGATTAGGTAGGTTGGTGAGCAAATTCAGTGCTTAGCTAATTTGGATAACCATTCCAAAAATACTGTTTAGGAGATTTGTGCTTCAATATAGATCTTCTTTTATAGTTGTAGACAGGTGAACAATCATTATAGAAATATGGTTTAAGAGATTTGGCTCCAATGCAAATCTTCTTTTACTGTTGTAAACATGTGTTCTATTTGGTTAAGGCCGGAAAAAGTCTCATCCCAAATTTTAAATGATATTTGTTTTAATACAAGTTTTTTCAAATTATTTTTCAAAAATAGGATGTATAATTGTTATTGAGAACCCAAAAGGGTGGGCTCACAAGAGAATCTAGGAAGATCTAGTAATGTGCTCTACCCTAGTGCATATAGTACACTTGCAAAAACTTTTCAAAACCCCATTCAATTAGATCCTAATCAAAACTCTCCCATGAAAGTCATTTCATCCTCTGTGTTACCAATTTCAAGGGATCAACATCTAAAGATCATAATATGTTTTTGTTTGAGTTTAAGATTATATGTCAAGCTCATGATTACACTAATGAGAATCAAAGCTCAAATTTTTTCCTTCCACTCTTGAAGAATTAGCCCTACGATGGTTTATCACCTTAACACCTAATTCAATTTGAACCTAGGATGATATGGAAAATATATTTTTGGAGAGATACCAAGAATATTGTCAATTCAAGAATCAAAACGATGAATTTTAGAAGACTATCTAGATAGATTTTATTTTGTTCATAAGAGATGTGGGGGTGTTGAATCATAATTAATGAAAGCCATATTCTTGATAGGAGTACAAGATGAATCAAGAGATGTATTGGATATTTCGGGAAGAGGAGATGCAAATACACTTGAATTTTAGGAAATCATTCAACTCTGTAAAAATTATTCTCATTCAAGGCATAGAAAACACAAAATTGGTAACAATAAAAATGCTCTGAAAGAATTCATGGAAGAATTTGCTAATCTAAAAGTTGATATTTTAGTACATCTTGATAAAACATTAGATGAAAAGAATGAATTTGATGAATCTTTAGCCATCTATTATTCAAGATGTAATAAGAAGCACTCTCTTCATGAATGTCCTTTGAACATAAAATTTATATCTTCTACATGTAGAATTTGTGAAAAAGGACACCCCACAGATCAATGTGATTTGTTACCAAACCATAAAAGTATCTTTGAAAAAAAGTCTCAACCTATGAAAGAATTCAAATTTTATAGAACAAAGACAAGGGAGTAATTTTCTTAAGTTTTCATATCAAATTTCTTCTCAATTTCCTAAACATTGGGGAAATAATCCTTGGTATATGCCATGGTTTGCTTTAGGTCCACTTCAAAAACATTGGAGTCAACCACCATGGGCATATTCCCAAGAGTGGTCTCAACCTAGATGGATGAATCAACAATCAAATCAACAACATCCACCATGGTTGCAACAAAAAATGCAAGGACAACAATGGGAACAACAAAAAAAGCAAAACAACCTCCAATTTTAGTTCAACTTGTGGTTAATCCTAGTAATGTTCAACAGGAAACCTATGTCTCTATGGCTAAATCAGAAAATATAGCCATAATAAATTTTAGGGGATGTGACCACTCAATTGTGTTTAAAAACCACTTCTTGAACCTATTCCACTTATTAATATAGAAACGAGACCTGAAGAAAAGAAACATGAAAACCCATCTACATTGAAACAACAAAAAGAATATCAAAAAGAAAAACAAAACTTCTCTCAAAATTATTTAATAAAGAAAGTATCATATCTTGACTAGTTTGAGAAGTTTGAGATATCACAAATAACATCTTCAAACTTAGATTTGGTAAAGGAATTAAAATATTTAAATGTTACAGGCCCTTTACTTCAAGCTATTAAAGATGTGCCAATCATTAATACAATTGTTCAAGAAATGTGTTTTAACAAACCAAGAAATAAGAAGAAAATATATCTTAAAAACATACAAATAGGTGGAAAATTAGTAGGCTTGCTTGTAGGAAAACTTACTCCACCTAAGTATGATTATCTACGAAGCCCATGGTTTTTTGAAACATATAAGAAAAATGAAAAGGACATTTTAATTTTGACCTCTATAGTTGTAAATGATAATGTAGAAGAGTTGGATTCATCCAAAAGGTTTATGTTTGATAAAAATGTTCTCATCCAATTATTGTCCAATAATTACAATGGAATGAAGAACAAGAACTTAAACATTTATCATCTATTCCAATACAATACAATTTATTTCATTTACCACATGGATGACATCATCATATTCTTTCATATTTTCATTTCCATCTATCAAATTTACTTCCTTCAAGATTTTTTTTTGATAAATATACACAAATCTTCCATCATTGCTCTCTCAATTCATTAATGCATAATTTTCAAAAAATTAATATAATACATCCTGGTCCAAAACAAATTGAAACACAACCAAAAATACCTTTAAAAAGCAGTTGTTGGTTTATTAATGACTAGGAAGTAAAATTATTTAATGCATTTATCCAAAATCCTAATGCTTTACTAACAATTCATACATATTTAGAAATTTGCATTGAGTTATTGCAGGTACAAAAGAAGAAAATTCTATGGTTGAATGCATTGGATGAACTTTGGTTGGAGACACTTCACCAAACAGAGTTCGTTCAACAAAAATGGAAAATGTGGCATGATGATCACATTAGGAGCAACAAGGATAACCAAAAGTGTTTATGAATGGATTTGTTCAAATTTCTTTGGTTAATGATTCAAGGAGAACATTAGTGGTGAATGAACATCATTTACAATGGTACCATAAGCCACTAACAAAGGTGGAATTTGTTTGATATTGCTCACAGTAAAACTTATATATGATAGAAGAGGCTTCCTCTTCTAATAGAGATTCCAAATGATCATATCTTTGAATCATTAAAAAATAGAGAAAAAAAGGAAAAAAGAAAGAAAAAATAAAAAAAGAGAAAAAAAGAAAGTAAAAAAAAGAGAAGAAAAAAAAGAAAGAGAAAAGAGAAAGAAAAAGAGAGAGTTGTAGCATAAATCATGTCCTACAAAATAAGGATGTGTGAGGACATGCATCAATGTCAGCAAGGAGGAGAAAAAATAAAGTCAATACTTCATTTTCAACAATAAGGAGGAATGATGACATAAGAAGATTCTTATTGTTTATATGAAAAGAAAGGTTGATGCTTCATTGTTGTTGCTTTCTTGCAGAAAAAAAGTGTTTTTTCCAAAATAAGGATTGTTCTTATACAAATAAAAATGAGAGACATTCTCTCTCATTGAAGCACCTAAAAAAAAAATAGAAGTTGGTTGAAAACCAGAAATGACAGCCTCTTTTGATGAAAAAAAAGATTAAAAAAAATGAAATGAAAGATGAAAAAGAAAAAAGAGATGAAAAAAAAAGATAATTCGATAGTGAAAACCTTTTTGAAGGTGCTATTAAATTAAGACTTACATGAAAACAGGTTTTCAGTATGTTTGTCTTTTTGATCTATCCACCATTGTACAAATCTTTGCACATGTGTTTTATTTTTGGTTTCAGATAATCAGCTAACCACCATCAAAAGTCGCAAATTGTAAAGTGCATGATAAGTTTTCAAGACAACTAGGTATGTGTTTCTTGCATTTTGTTATAGTAGGCATTTAGCATGTAATGTATACTAATTAAATGTTTGGCATACATAATTTATAAACCTAACAAGTAAAAATATATATTCTCTCCAAAATATCAAGAAGCATCCTATCCTACCCTTGGTCACATAAAAAGTTTACTCTGATAGCATAAAAATAAAGTTGCAGGTAAAAATCTGAAACATCATAGGTAAAGTGCTTCACAACATGTAGAATCGTAGAATTGCTGAAAAATGTAGTTGGTTTCAACATAGCAAGGTAAAAAAAAATTAAGAGTGCAGTTGAAAAATAAAAAGTGTAAAAACTACAGTTGGAACATATTTTTGCTGAAAATAAGCCAAAACAAGCAGAGAAATAAGTTGTAGGTAGGATAGAGACCCCTGAAAAATAGTGTTGATGAAGTTGCAGGAAGGGTAGAGACCCCTGAAGATAATGCAGATGATAGGGTTACCCCTTCATCTCCCCAAGGTCCACCAACTACCAAGACCAAAGCACAAAGGAAGAGGAAAGTTGAGTCTAGACCTGTAGAGCAGCCAAAAACTAAGAAGGTCACATTTTGTGATGAAGTTACAAAAATTATTGCTCATGCATATGCACAGTTAGAACCCTAAAATTTTGTGGATATTGGGTCTCTGGTTGAAGCAACAGTTTCATCAAAGGAAAAAAACCTTGATTCTATTTTTTATAGTAAAATTTGTAGGAAAAACATCTGCAAGAACTGAACAAGCTAAGGGAGCAATAGGGATACAACAAATAAGAAGGTCTTCTAGCCTAGGAAAATGAAACTATGGTTCCAAAATCATTTAATCAGGAAAAGGGACCACTTACAAAATTTGGAGAGCCAAGTTCACCACCTGCTATGGACTTACCTACATATTCTTCAAAAATTGAGGAATATGAATAATATGAGCCAGATGACCATGTGAAAGAAGTAGAGTAATTATCAAGACTCAAAAACCATGGATTGAAAGGGGTGAAACAACAATTAAAGAAAAAAAGAGGAATACATTGACCAATGGTTGCAAGAAATAGAGGAGTTGAGAAGAAGACTGACACCATTTGAGGCACTGCCCATAATTTTTTATTCTGGTAGAGAGATGGTAGAAATTCTACTTGAGTTAGTAGGACAAATTCCATAAGAAAAAATGCAAGTTGATACCCCACAAATGCCTCATATACTTGAGGAGGATAATTTGGAAAATACACCTAACATTTTTCTTTTAATTACTATTGCAATAGCACAACATACAAAAAACGGAACAACATCTACACAAAGGGATGGAGAAGGGATTAATGATGTCATGGAAGGCTCACATACCCTAGATATGGGCCCACAATAGAATCTACAACAAAATTTTGAAAAGGAGGCCATCTCAACACTTTTGAACACAAATTCAAAACATCTTAGGTTAGCTCCGAAACATACTGTAGAAACACAATCTCATTCTGGAGCAGCTCTAAAACATCCAACAATTATGTCAGAATACCCTAAAAATGCTCCAGAATAGTAGAAAGAGCAAGGAACATTAGAGGGTGAGGTCATTGAAGCACAAGAAAATCCCAATACACGTAAGTGTATCCCCTCAAGCAAACCCAAATCAATTTTTTGACAGTTCTATTAAAAAAGGAAACAAGCTACAAAAAATTACAAAAATTACAAAAAAATTGCAAAAATTAAAGAAACTACTACAACACAAGAAATAACATCCCTTGCACCATTCAATGATGAAAAAAAGAGAAAAAATAGATTTTGATAGCATCTGGTTCAAATTTTTCTAGGATGCATGAGGGCATGCATCAAGTCAAGTTGGGGGGGAATGATGAAGCCCAAAAATACCTCATTTTTGTCATGTTTTGAACATGAAAATACTGGCATAAAAACCAAATATGATATTATTTTATGCCAAATGTGTGATTAGAATGAATTGTTTGTTATTTGTTTGCATGATTTAATATGTAGAGCAATGTACCCCTATTTTTGACTGTTTTTTAGTTTTTTTACTCTATTTTTTGCATGATTAGTTAGTGAAAAATGCATAATAAAATTGGTAGCCAATAAGGAGTGTTGAGATTTATGGTTGCATGATATAATTTGAATATTGTATCACTTTGAAAACAACTGGTAAGATGATTTGGCACCAAAATCCACTATTCTGATAAAAAAATAGGTTAGTTCAGCTACAGCCATAGTCCCATACAATTTCCAGCCACTTATCATAATAAAGGGAGGCATGGAAATTGTCAACAAAAGCAAAAAGGAAATTATGGGAAATTATTTAGGAATACTAGAGAAGACTTCGGATCCACCTAGCAGCACTTCCACACAGTCCAAATGAGAGTAGTATGACACAAAGGCAAAAATGTAGGAACAACTGGAAACAACATACAAAAACTAGTTTTGTGCAACTATTAAGGAGGTCACATAACGGGTCAAAGGAGGCATGTGTAAATGGTTGTAATATATCTGAAGTAAAAAAAATACTAGTTGCACATTTGAAAGTGCTCCTACCTGATAGGAACTAGTGGCAACAATACACTTCTACTATTTTACCTTGTATTTTGGAGCTGCTCCAGAATGAAGGGTAGAATTGAACTGTTTCAATAGAAAAGGCACAAATGCATCCATTTTGGGAGGAAGGAAGGAGAAGAGGGTGAAGAAATATGTAACACATTTCCTTACACTATTTTTGACTCATTTCACCTGTTGGAGGATGCGGATAAGATGCAACAATAAATTATGTCTTAATATAGACTAGGTCTTCCTGCAATAAAATAGGCAAATAAAAAATAGACAACACAATAAATTTATTTAGTATTTGCAACTACTTGCATAGGAAGTGTTATAAAAGGGTGCTCCCTCATTTTTTGAGATAGTCCAAGTAGAAGCAAATAAATAAGAAAGCAGACAAAGTCCTTTGTAAATGTTAAGTTTTAAATATTTGAATAAAAGTGCAGTTTTTATTCAGTTGTATGATATTGTGAGTTTATGAGTGATTAGTTATTAGTATTGAAGTAAAAATTATTTATTCTAGACCAGGGAGAAAGGGCCCACTCTCAAGGCTGGAGGAAGAAGCATTTAGTAGGTTTTTTACAATTTTTTATTACTATAGTTTTTGTTGATTTCTTGCTAATTTCTTGTAAACAAAATTTTCCTTGTTTTTAGCATATTTTTTTCGTGTGTTTTAAGTGTGATGTGTGAGAGTGAATGTGCAACTAGCTGACCTATGTTTTTGTGTGCATTTATTATTTATATTTTCTGTAATTTTAGCTTTAACAACTTTTTGACAGTTTTCAACAATTTTGATAATTTTTAGCAATTTTTCCTGTTTCAACAATTTGGTTTCAACAGTTTCAATTTTAGCATGATTAAAATTAGTTTAAATTTAGCATTTTCCATTGACGTTATTTCAATTTAGCAAGCATAAAATAGTTTCTATTTCAACAATTTTAATTCTGTAATTTTTCAATTTTTGTAATTGTAGCTTAAATGTTAAATTTTGTAATTTTAATTCTGTAATTCAAATTAGTTCTATTTTTGTAAATTAGGTTTAGTGTGACATTAAAAAGGCTAAAAAAACATCTATTTCATTGAATAAATCTTGTGAACTAGTTGCTTGAACTATAACTTGCCAAAACCTTCTGTCACAGACAACCTTGGACACCACCCTGGATTTGACAATTATAAAAATTAAATTATGACAATAACGACACTCATAAAATAACCTTACTTAAGAGGGTAATTTATTATTATTTTATTATAAGGTTAACCTCAAGGTTAAGTTTATGTCAACTTGAGGTTAACCTCTCATTGAGGATTTGGTATCACTATAAATACTCCTCAATGAGGATTCATTTGTGTCAAAGTATGAGTAAAATGTGATATATTGGGGCATCCATGGGCACCCACCTTATACTTCTTTTTGTCATCTCCTTCATTTATTTACGTCATAATCATTTTTTCTCATTTTTGACATAGGATTGTGGTGAATGCATGTTTTAAAAGGTTTTTGGAAACTATTACAAGTTTGAACATGCTCTATCATAATGATGATCAAGGTTCTTTTTGTCATCTAAACAAGAAGTGGGATAAGACTCACTATGGCTAGGGATATAACCTATCTTGTAATATCCTACAAGGCTTCACTCTATAGGGGGTTCTTTAATACCTTGTTCATATAGGCCTAGTCCTTTACATTGGTATCCTATATTAAATAATATTTGATTAGGGAGAGGATATGAATTTGATAGAAATCATGGAGCTTTTTATTGCTTAGTTAGGTAAGAGTTACTACTATGTATTTTCTCATCGTTGGTAGTTATAGCACAAATAAATGAGCAAATTCCTATTTGCATTGTTTTACCCTTACAACTAGAAGATAAACCTAAGATTTGAGAAGATGAAGGAAGATTAGGTAGGTCCAATAAAGATTGATTATTATCTAGATTAAGGATATCATTAATGATAGTTTATTTATTTTTATTTTCATTAATTCTTTATTAGGTTAATCCTTTTAAGTAAATGATCTTAATGCATCAATGATGGGAGGTTGAGAAGAAGACTCAAGAGATGGATTTGAAGAAGGGAAAAGACCACCCTTTTTATTATGAACCTTGATTACCTTACAATACTTGAAAGGTTTGGGGTCGATAGGGACATGATAAATCTCATCCTTATATTTAAGGCATTGATGTAAAGTTTAAAGGATAACCTACATCTCATGGATCTATGGCCTTCCTAGAATAATGTTTTAAGATAAGTCTAATGGCATAACATAGATGAGTACTGAGGGTACGAGGTATAATTTTAAGGAGTAAGACTATTATACCACTAGCTTCATGATCCCCCATTATCAAAATCCCTAATCACAAGATTAAATTTCTTCAAATATTGCTTGGTCGATCCAAAATGAGCGATGATATTCAAATGACACACATTCAAGCTAGAACCATCATTGACTAAAATTATTTTGATGAGTTTATCATCGATGTGTCCTGTAATGTATAGTGTTGGATATCTAGTTAAAGAGGATTGGAAAATATCATCCTTGTAGAAGGATATATTGTTTTGATTAATCCCATTTGAACCCACTATGAAAGAAAATTAATTAGGATTAAGATTTCAAGAACAATTTGTTCACTCAAGACATTGGTTAAGATATCTCGATAAACTAGAGAGGACTTAATAAATTTGAAGAGAGATATTAGTAGGGGTGTTATCAATTTTAAAAGCAATTTTTTACACCTTTAGCCCTGGTATTGGATTGATTTATTAAAATAGATCCTTTAGGTGGATAAGTTCTTTTTGTTTGAAGGACCAAAAGTGGTCTTGGTGGTTGACTAGTTGAGGATTGTTTTGATGACTAATTCTTGTGTTGTTGTCTTGTTACAACATAGACATGAGAAATGTGATTAAAAAGATGATATTTATGAAGAGTACCAACTATAACTTGATTTGTATGTGGTATACTTTTATAGTTGATATTGGTTGCTGCACTTTGATTTTGATTATAATTTTGCAATAGATTTTAGAAAAGTCCAAGATTTTGATTTGAATAGGGTTGAGCTTTAGAGTTATTGGTAAATTTTTGGCATTATTGATGAGGTACTATATCTAATTATTGAGGTATATGCATCTATTGACTATTTATGTGGCGGAAGACACATTGCTCATGTGGTTGAAACCAATAATTATTTTTCCTTCTAGTATCTACAAGCTTGATGGGTGGATGTTCAATCATCTTAGCTTGAAGGAGTTGATCTAGGATAGTATAAAGGAGTTCATCCAATTGGGTGCATGTATTCTTGGATATTTATTGGTTGGATTTCCCTAGGATAAGCTTTTAAAAGTTCTTAGTAGTGTTTATATTTTTACATTTGTAGTACATAACTCTATCACTAATAATGCGTTTATTCTTGTACTATCTATTTGGGTTTGAAGAATGCTTATCTTCCTCTTTGGTGGTCTTGGTTTTTAGTTACCTTCATTAACAAGTGTGGTCTCTACTATCTTGGCCATATCAATGACATCTTCAAATGAAGACACATTAGATATCTCCAAATAGAAGGCTAATTGCTCATGAAGGTTGAATATGAAAATATCAATTAAGTCCCTAGGAGGATGAACATATTGCAGTATCTCTACTATCGTTCACCATATTCCTAAAATGTTAGCAAAACTATCATATTTTGATTGTTTGAGATGGTATAAGTCAATTATGATGAATTGATGACCTTGTCCACAATATAGACTGAGAATGACTTGGAAAATATTTCTACACTTGCTAAAACCTTTTAGGGAATGCTTTGATATTTAGTAGTATCATTCCAAGGCAAGACCACTATTTTATCATATTAAATGTCACTATAGGTAGTTTTAAACAACCTAAGGTGATTTATGGGATCCTCCTTCCCCTAGTAATTTTAAAACTTAGGAGTTTCAAAGTTGTGAGAAAAGGGCCAACTTGATACAAAGGGATCTACAGATTGGTTACATAGGTAATTTTAAGAGTAATTTTGACTAAAAATAAGCCTTGAATAACAACCATTTGTTGCTTCAATTGCTAATTGGATAATTAAAGCTTACATTTTAAAAGAAATTAGGTTGGACAATGATGATGAGACGAAAGGTACATGTTGTGGTGGAGGATAAACAAAAGGTTAATATGTATGAGGATTTTGTTGATAATTGCTTTGAGGTGGAGGTTGAGATATTTGAGAGTAAAATATTGGGACCTATTGAGAAATTAAATGACATAGTCCAAATTAGATGGCACTAATCCAACCTATTGGTGAGGTGAGAGGACAAACCAACTTACATGGAACAAATCTTGTTCCCTCTTGAAAGGGAGTTTTTTCCCCAAGGTTTATGTGTGACCAAGTCTTGGTTGGCTTAGATAAACTCAGAGGTCAATGATGGTTGTTCCTTCAAGGAGCTCATTGATGTGGATCTAAGAGGTATACTCATCAAGCACAAAATCCCAACCTTTAGCATGTAACAGTTCAAATGATAATTTCGTTACTTTCATATTATAAAACATGCACAAAAAGCGATGATTAACTTACAACCAAATGAATTTTAACTTTGTAAAATAAGAATCAAGATTGAATATTAATAGCTATAAGCTAATCTAATTCTAAATTAAATAGATTTTAAAGAAAAATCAAAATATTAATGGTAAGAGAAAGAAAATAAAGCAAGCTTGTGTTGTTCTAAATTCAATTATGATTTGATAAAGCAATAAATTTGATTCAAAACCAAACCTAGCTCGATTGATATCCACATAATATGAGGCTTAAAATAGTGCAATCTTCAAAGGAAAAATAAACTATGAAGTAAACTAAATGCAACCACCATTAGCATGCACAGATTGAACACAAAACTTCAAAGTATCTTAATTATCAAAGATATATCATGAAGTACATACAAGTTCAAATTAATCTCACTTTGATGAATTATAAGAAAAGAAATTTGAAAAACTAGGGCCTCATTCATTCTTCCCCCGTCCCACACGAGGTTTTTTATTTATAGAATTCTCATCTCCCCTCATGCAACAATGTTTTACAATATTTAATCGTTGCTTCACTTATGCAACAACATTTTAAAATAGTTAATTGTGACTACATTTCCCCAAATAGAGTGTATTAAATTTAAGATTTTGTTCTCTAGCCAATTGTGATCTTCATCATGATCTCCTCGAGCAGTTACAATTGTCATAGACAGTTTACCCAAGTTAAAATTCATATTTAAAATTCTAAATTAAATAAGAGCACTTAATTGTTTTTCATTAAAAATTTGAATTAAAAATATCTATTAAAAATCTAAATTAAAAATATGAATTAAAACTCTAAATAAAAAATCTAAATAAAAAATTTGATTTAAAAAAAAATAAATTAAAAATTTGAATTAAAAAATCTATATGAAAAATCTGAATTAAAATATCTAATTTATAAACATGAAGAATTAAAAATCTGAATTAAAAATTTGAATTAAACTCTAAATTAAAAATCTAAATTAAAAAATCCAATTAAAAAAATCTAAATTAAAAATATGAATTAAAAAATCTAAATTAAAAATCTGAATTAAAAATATGAAATAAAAAATCTAAACAAAAAATATGAATTAAGAATGTGTGTCTCGATCCTCAAGAATCTTAATTAAGATATTTGTTTCACTTTTGAAGGTGGTATACCTGATATTTTTGACCTTTAGGAATTTAAGAAATTTGATGGATTGTGTTGTGCAAAAAAAAGAAAAAAAAAGAACCAATTTTTTTTGAATTTAAGAATTTGAGGATGTGACTCCTACTACTTGAGAAAGGGGAGGACTGAGCTAACAACAAGATCGATGATAAGAAATCCCAAGTACCATAGGGTGACAAAGAGGTCATAGAGGAGGATTGTGACCACTGAATGAAGGAAGGAATCATTTAGATCCTTTACCTAGAGGAGGGAGGGGAAGGATTCGACCTCCTACTTCAATATGGCCTAGACAACCTGAGGAGGCACCACATGGACCCTTTAATTAGATCAAGAATGTGCAAGGACACAATGGTCGAGGAGGATTCTTGCCAAACCTTATAGGATGATACCCACTTGGGTGACCACCAATGCATCGATAAGGACCAAGAAGAATAGAAGCTGGAAGAGGCTTCCCTCATAGAGAGGTTGGCCCATTTAATGTGCAAAGAGGTGTGATAGCAAGAGGACAAGGTCATGGAAGACAAGTGCAAGGTAGAGGACTTGCTGGTATAGGGAGAGTATGATTTGAGGAGGAAGCTAGTTGAGGTCGACAAAGGACTCATTTACCAAGTTTGGAGGCTGATTTAGTCCATGGGGACAGAAGTAGAAGTTTCCCCAATGAAAATAGGATAGTAAGGGCATCTTCACCTAATGATCAATCAAGTGGGAAAAGGAGAAGCCTCGAATGAGAAAATTCAACCTTGGAAGGAGGGAATTGTGCAATTGCAAATCATACAACTTGTAATTGTATGATTCCAAATCGTACAAATGGTAATTGCACCATGGAAAATCATACAAATGGTAATTGTACAATTACAAATCGTACAAATGACCAGTAGGAGGGAGTAAATCATACAAATGATCAATCAGACGCTCGATTGTACGATTATGTGACACCCGATTGCACGAAATGAGGTGGTGGAACCTCCAAATGACACATTGGTAGATGAAATCATACAAGTGAATGTCATTGTACGATTTCCTAGAAGGTAAGTATGAAAATGGTAATTTTGAATATATATATATATATATATATATAGAAAAATAATCTTGATTGTGAAAATCCCTTGGGACGCAATTAAGATGAAAGATGGTTGAAAACTAGAAATGGTGATCTCTTCTAAGAAAAAGAAAAGAAAAGAAAAGAAAAAGAAAAGAAAAAGAAAAGAAAAGAATAAAATATTCAAAAAGCAAGAAAGGACAAAAATTGCATGCAAAAAGGGATGAGTTGGCAATCATCCATGCAAAAATCCAAAATTACATGCAAGGAAGATTGAGGTGGCGTATTTTCATGCAAGGGGATGTTTAGTTATAAAAAGCAAGCGCCATGCATGTTATTTTCATCGGATTGGAAAATTCGCATGAGTTGAACGATTGGATTTAGGAGCATTCAAAAGCAAGAAGTGTGCAAACAAATAATTTTTTACCATATGGGCATGCAAATTACACATGCATTAAAAAATTCTTGACCCATTTTCAAATTTGCATCGTGGAATATTCCTGTTTTCAAAAAGCAAGCCAAAATTGGAGAAAAAGTGACAAAAGCTAGGTTTTACTCTAAAAGAATATTTGTTTTTATTAGAAAAAGTATTGGAAGGAAAATTCTAGATTGGTGGAATTAGGGTTTTAAGTAAATTTGTGGTAGAGAAAACCCTAAGTGGAGAAAAATGTGGCTAGGGTTTGATTTTGTTCTGAAAAAGCATGATAGAATGAAAAAGTGCAAACCCTAATCGCATGAAAATCTAGCTGGTGAACATTTTAGTTGTTGCTTGTAGAGAAATATAAGAAAGAGGGATATACAATAGATTGTACACAACACAAATTAAATCTTACAATTGAAGAATTGCACATGCAAAAGTGAAATTTGCACAAGTGAACCAAAAATGCATTGAAAAGAGTGAAATTGCAAAACGATGATAAAGGGTGCAAAGCAAGTTGTAGAAATCATACAAAGGTAAATATTTTAGGGCAAGGAATAGCCTAAAAAGTAGATTGTATGATTTGGGGATGAAATTGTATGATTTGGAGAGAGATTGTATGATTTCAGAGCAAGATTATGCAAATCGAAGCCTAAATTATGCAATTTCAAGGCAATTGTATGATTTAGAGTGCAATTGTATGATTTTTGGTGCAATTGTATGGATATGAGGTGCCCTTGTATGATTTGGAGCTGACTATATGATTTTTAGGTGAAATTGTATGATTTGGAGCTCAGATTGTATATTTTGGAGAAATTGTACAAAATTGGAGTGCAATTGTATGATTTTATGAACACTATATGATTTGGAGGGAGTTGTATGATTTCAAGAAGCACCTGTATGATTGTGAGTAGCAGTTGTACAATTTTTGGAAGTATTTGTACGTTTTCCAAAGTAGTTGTATAAAATTTGGGCATCTTGTATGTTTTGTGATCTTGAATTGCCAAATTGAGCACAAAAAGGGGTTCCATAATGAAGAATGAGGAAGAATGAGCATCGAGAGGGAATTTTGAGCTCATTTATGGTGGATTGTAGAAATGAGGGTTGAAAACTCACCAGGACCACTACACTAGAGGGACTTAAGGCCTAGACAAGTAGAAGTGACCTACCTAGTGCAAGGCCAAGGATGAGGGTTTCAGCCTCAAGGAGGATACAATTACCATCCTTGGAGGGGAAGATATTTTAGGCCATGGAGGGGTCATAAGAATTGGCATGGTGGTAGGGGAAGGGTACAACTGCATTTTTATGAGGAGGATATGGAACTACCTAGGGCACACCATAGGGAGCTTCGTAGTGAGGTGCATAGGGAAGCTACCCTAAAAGAGCAAACTGAACTACCTAGTGAAGATGAAGGAGGGTAGGTAGATATCAAGGATATCAATTTTCTGCAATCGATAGGTGACTTCTATTGAAAGTGGTGGAAAGAGAATGATGAAAAGAACCCAATGAAGATAGCACTAACTCAAGCCAGAGTGAGTGTGTTGGCACAAATTCCACCATAAGATAAGGTATTCTATAATGAATACTTGTTACAAATTGTATAGTCGTATGATCCTAGTCATAATTGCACCTATGTGCAAGTTGGTAATCGCCATATCAAGGTGGAATTCTTGGTTTTTGTGTTCAAAGGACATTTGGGTTGCCAAAGGAAGGGCACCCGATTAAGAAAAATATGGTGGATGCTATTGAGTCCCATAGATTAATCACCACATTGATGAAGTTGAAATCTCCATAACTACAAAGGCTTTTGGTCTAGGAGGATGAGGAATAAAATAGAGTATGTTGAAGAATAAGGACCTCATGTGTGCAATGAATGTCATCATGTCTTGATTTTTGGGAGAAGCATGATATTTCGAGATGCCAATCTGGATGGCACAATGTGTAGAAGGTATAACTCAGGGAGTACAATATGATTGGGGGATATACTTGGAACAATGGATGCAATAGGTATTGTAAAAAACCAAGAAGAACTTTGCCATGACATTCCATGTGATAGTTGTAATGTTGGATGCAGTATCTCAAGTTGGCATCCCATTCCCTAGGCTAACACCACCTCATGATTTGCCGAAGGATCAACCTTATATATTGTGATGGCTGAAGTTGGTACCACTTCAAAAATTAACACCTAAGAAATTAAGATAGAAGAAGACTACAAGGAAACCTGAACCTCCCTTGGTTGAAGAGCAAGAGACTTCATCAGATGAGGAAGTCCACCCTAGGAGAAAGATACGATGACAATTGCACTTGGATTCTGATTCAGAGTAGTAGGCACCTGCACAATGGCCACAGGAGCAACCATTGTCTCAAGAGGAGGAGGAGGTAGTAGCACCAATATCTAGTCCAGTGTAAATTGTGACACAAAGACAATGAGAGAAATAAAAGTGTGAGGAATCTCCTATGTGCAAAGGGAATTACACCCTTCGCTCACTAACACAGAGGAGATGCACTTGGAATTGGAGGACTTGGAAATAGGTGACATCAACATATCAATTGGCATAGGCTAGTTAGGAGAAGCAATGGGATCTCCTTCATTACTTTAGCCTAATGAGTTTGAAGTTTTGCAGATATCTAAGTATTGGTTGGATAGAATGATGACACCACCAAGAATGAAAGCCAAATAAGTGGTGGTAGCCTCCACTGGAGAAGAAGAAGCCATAGATAAATATTGTAATGAGAGGTGGCAATAGTCAGTTGAGGGAGGAGAACACAAGGTCATCACAAGAATGATCTGATTTGATCCTTGTCTCTACAACAGTGGTAGAGGAGCAGTCGAATCCATAGGAAGAAGGGTTGGAAACCACACAATAGGAAGAGTTACCAAAACCACAAGAGGAAGTTTAGGTACCTATGGAGGAACATCATATGACAAGGGAGATCATTGATGTGGAGGAAATCAAATCGATAGAAGAGGAGATAGATAGAATTGTGGCACACAATTCACCACAAGAAGAGATTGCAATGGGTCCAATCAAGGAGATTGGGGGTAGTTCACATATGTAGGAGGAAGAAGAGGAAAGGACTCCACCACAAGAAAGGGCTAGAGGACTTCAAACAAACATTTTGCTTGAAGGTACCCCAATTTGGCATTTCAAATGAAGAAGGAGAAGATACGGATGACCAAGTGGACCATTTCTTGGAATAGGTTTGTGATATGTTCACAAGTACCCAATTGCAATTTTGCATAGGTTGTGTGGGACAGCTAAAATAGTGGAGGGAGAAGACCTTCGCTAAGTTGGAGAAGATCATGGAGTGGGTGTGCAGTGAGAATCGAACACAAAAAATAGCTCAGATTCATGCACAACACCCATGGTAGTTATCGAGGGAAGAGGTAACAAGTATGTTGGGAATAGTGGATTTACCAAAAGGAGTAAGGACCAACTATCACGAGTACCCATGGGTGTACTTGGATTTAGATATGAATCAGAGATGTCCATTGAACACATCAAGATATTGAGTATCAATGGGCATCTCCAAAGTTGGCCTTTATCCTTCAAAAATTGAATTTCTTGACACACTGGATTGAGTGGCTGAGCTTGGGTCTTGAATAGATTCATCAGGCCAAGGAAGCACAAAAGGAGGAAGTGGATGCGACTCAAAAGGATATGGTTGCAATGGAGGAAGAATTACAACGTAGCAAGACTGAGGTCTGAGGAGAAGTTGAAGAAGGTTGAAGTTGAGTTGAATGATATGAAGCTTGCTCATGAAGAGAAGCTTTGCTCGCAAGAACAAGAGAAACAACTTATGATCCAACAAGCAAAAGAACAAAAGAAATGGTTAGAAGAATAGGAGGTATTATTGCAACAATATGCAACATAGATTAAATAGTAGGAGGAGCAGTTGAGTTTGCACAATCAACAACTCAAGCAATATGAAGAACAACTGACAGTTCAGAAAGAACAATTGGCCAAACAAGAGGACCAGTTGAAGGTATCTAAAGAACAACTACAACTGAAATACTACAAGATTGAGGAGATGGTGAAAGATGCCACATGCTACAATTATATGATCATGGATCATAAGGTATATATGTGGGTGAAGGAAGAGCGTATATGGACCTATGAAGTTGACTTGCAACAACATATTCATGTCATCATAGAGAAGGATGAGGAATTGGTCATTGCAGCTCAAAAAGAGGTAACATTGATGGAGAAGTTGTGCAAGGGTGCAACTGAGCGAGAAAAGGAATTGGTACAAATTTTGGCTACTATAGAGGAAAGGGCCAAAAAGTATGGGTTGAAGGCTATGGAGCTCAGCAATTATGTAGCCAAGTTGCAAAATGATCATGCCATCCTTTGTGTTCAGCTTGATGATCTTAAGCAAGACCAACCAGCCAAATCTAAGACAACTGAGTCGGTGAGGACACCAACTGATGTAAAGGGGAGGGTAGATGTAGGTAGAAAATCCACCTCCTAGAAGAAGAAGAAATAAGTTTGGATTTGCCCCAATTTTGTCAAATGTATAGTTTTGATTAAAATATACAATGTAGGGTTATCTAATTATGCATAATGTAGGGTTGTAAAATGTACAATTGGGTGTAATTGTATGATTTCATAAATGTGCAATTAGATGTGAAATGAAATTAAGTTGAAATGTGCATTTGGGTTAATTTGATAATAATCAAATTAGACTTAGGGAAACCTTAATGCAAGTTAGTTGTCTTATGGGGTGGCAGTTGTGAATAATTGGTTGTCTCAGGAACCACTTTGGAATGGCTTGGGAAAGCATTATAAAGACCCCCATTCATTTTTTATGGTTGTTCATGCTTACAAATAGTTGTTCATGATAGATGTTGAATGTTGTTCATTGTTATGTTCATAATAGTGGAAGAATATTGTGATTATTGATGGATGTTGTTCACTTTTGTGTAATTGTACATCTTTTATAGAGAAATATTAATATGAGTGCAACATTATGGCTTGTGTGTTCCTATGAATTCCATTGTGCATGTTGATGGTGAATCTGGATTATACATTATGTGCAAGTATGGCTAGGATGGTGTGGCAAATGGAAGAGATTATAATGGAATTGCACTATTGATGAACCCATAACCTATTGTGATACTAGAAAATTAGTTTGATACATTTTTATTGTTGTACTTGGATGTTTACAAGCTATTGTATGATTTTTAGGAATGATATTTGATGTTACTAATCAAATATAGCAAACTATGGATTGCATGTTGGAATACTAGGTTGGCAATTGCACCTTGAGGATAGATAAATCTTACCTTGTGAATATTCTGAGTGTAAGTTGGTAAACTTGTAATTGTACATTGTAGTGAGGGTTTGGTGAAACCGTACAACCAGTCCACCAAATCGTACAACTGATCATTTGCCCAATTTGGAAGTGCAATTGCATAGTGGAAACCTACCAAATAAGGAAAATCAGGGTTTGGAAGAGAACGATTACAAAACTGATCAATTTGAGTTGCAAAATGACTTTCAGCAAATTGTGCAAGTGGAAAATCATACATTCTAGGGTGTTGTACGATTTGGATCATACAACTGTATGATTTGGAGACCGTACAAGCAGTTTTGTGAAGTTGTAAATCATACACTGGCAAATCATACACTTGTACAATTTGTACCAAAGTTACTATACAACCTAAGAAATCATTCTAAAACCTCCCACTACACCTGTCCCTCCAAGAATACTCCTTCTTGTGCTAGAAGTTATAGCTTTGTATTGATGATGTAGAGCTAAAAATGTGACATACAATAATGCTAAATAAAAAAAAATTCAAATAAAATAGATATTGCACAACAAATGAGATTTATATTAAATGGGGGGAGCCTAAAAAATCCATTGTTATAATAGTGGATGAAAGAATCCTTTTTTATACAATTATTACAAATCTTACTAGGGTTCTCTGAAAACCTAGCTACAACAAATAGTGGTGTCTTCTATTGCGTCTCGCTCCCAACAGAGTTGAGTGGGCTTCTTGATATCTGAGGTTAGGACACTCTAGCTTAAACAACTATCCAATGCTAATGCAACACCTTTAGATCTACACACAATGACACAACAAAATAGTTAGTAATACCTATGAGGGCTCCACAATGTGAGGCCCTCTATAAGCAATGGTAAAACCCTAACTAAATGCTACAAATGGAGTGAACATACATGAAAATGCATGAAATGAAATTAATAACTAGTAGCTTTACCTTACTTTGCTTGTCTTTTGATCTATGATTTTTTTTTGTAGGTGGTAGGTGTGTTTATGCCCTAGCATCACTAAAAGGCTAGGAGATGCTCAGAAGGCTTACGTAACATACCTGCAAGCTCTACAGCCGCAAGAAATGCTCGTGGGTGCTCGGGACTAGTAGGGAGGCTCCCAATGATGCTTGGTGGTGACATAAAGTTCTTGGAGTTGCTTGGCGACTGAGGAAAGATGCTGTAGAAGTAGATATGATGAAGGTGAGGGATGTGACAATGGTGATGGAAAGTGAGGGAACAAGGAATATGATGGATGGAATGGGGTTAGGGCACAAAGGCTAGGTTGGAACTCTAAGGCACTTCGAAAGCTTGGGAAACCTCATAGAACTCAGGATATTCAATCACTTAGGAAACTTGGGCACTTAGGGGTTGACCCATCAAAATAACTCCTATTTATAATCCAACCTAGGGCATGCTAGGGTTTCAATGACACTAATTGTGTGGCTAATATTAAAGCATATCTAAGGGTAGATATTAAATTTAGGGTGTGGCATGGATTGATGTAAATGGATGGACAAGATTAAATGAAATCGGATGGCTGAGATTAGTTCACTTATATAAATATACATGAATAATAGGTAAAAATGGTAGGAAAGTCAATATGGACAACAAGTGGCTAGGTTTTGGTGGTGGAAATGGCGATAAATCATGGGTCGAGGATAAATGACTAGGTTTTGTTGTCTACAAATGCCCCTTTTTGTATTGCATTGCGTGAAATACAATGCAGTACAAAAACACGAGACACCTATTTTTGCTAGGTGTAGAAGCAACTTCTCTTGGGATGTGGAACATGAGATTGAAGACAAAAGAATAAAATAATTTGAGTTTTGTGTAGCTTACCCCCTCAATTGGCGAATGAGTTTGTGGATGAATCTCATGAGCCAATTGAAAAATCTGTGTAAATGAATGACAGATGATGTGATACATTTTTTGCCCCAACGGCGGGAAGGGGATTTGTGAAAGATGTGACATGATGCATTTATTTTTGCCCTAATAGATGAAGGGATTTGTGAGAGATGTGATGCAAAATGTGTCTATTTTTGCCCCAAAAGATGAAGGGATTTGTGAAAATGTGTGATGAAAATGTGTCTATTTTTACCCCAATAGATGAAGGGATTTTTCCAAGTGTGGATGCCATGATCATATAAGATGTATCCCATTATGGTAAAAGTTAGAACCAGATGTGGTTACCCCAAATTTGGAGTGATTCGATGTTGTCAAAGAATATGCCTTCTGGCATCATTGATATGCAAATGATGAATATGCAAAGAAAAATAAAGGTAGTCAACCTCGGAGGGCCAGCTAGTGACTGTCATATAATTCTTATGATCGAAACCAATCACCCTAGCTAAGGCCAGTATCCATGATGACTTTCAAGGAAATGTGTAATGATGAAATTTGATTTTGTCTATGTTTTAAGCCCCACAAACTAGGCCATCAATGATAACTTTTGTGCAAATTGTTCTTGGAAAAGTTTTACGCAAAATGTGAAGTACTGAATATGATTAAGATTTTGAGCAAGGAGATATATGATGATGAAAATGACCAAGTGTCCTTATGGTAGATCTTTCATCTTACTGAATTGCATGGATGCAAATTGCTGCAATCACTAAGTATATAGAAAAACCCACTATGTACAAGATTCACTTGAATATAATTTGGCATTGTTGGAGCCAAATTTGACTCAACTTTGAAACCCCCAAATTTAAATTTTTGGTTTCAATCAAAATATTCAAGCATGGTTGGTCCTTACTACATCTAATTAAGAGGATTTAATTTCTAATGGGTTTGTTTGATGAAGTCTAACCTTGGTTGTTAATAATGTGTGCCTCCTTTAATGCTCAAATATCTCAAAAAGGGATATGGCAAGATTTTATTAATCAGATTCCTAAAGCCAAAATCTGACCCTCCTAAAATAAGTTTCCCTTGGGTCTAAATCAAATGATAAATCTTTAAATCCTAAGGTATTCTAAAGTTAGGGGAAAATTCAAATACCTTGGTCTAAAATCCCAAAAAACATAGCATAAGGTCAAAAATTCAATTAAAATATTGAGGGTATGCACCCCATCTAATTAAAAATTGAGCACCTTAGATTTAATCTAACGACAACGCTTCGTCAAAAGAGAATCCAACGAACACGCTTTCACAAAGAAGCCCGAAGGTTAAGTCAAAGGTCGATGGTCCAAAAAGCATTATAACCTAAGGTCAAAAGTAATTAAAATGATTAAAACCATGTTACTTTCCTAAATCTGGATGGATGCGCTTGAGTTTAAGCTGATCCAATGGCTGCACGCTCTCCAAAGAGTCAAAACATTAAACGAGTCCAACATGGGTCAAAACTTCAAATTAAATAATAAGCAAATCTGACAGATCGGATGATAGCACTCAAATGAACCCAAATATCAATGGTTGCGCTTGATTTAATTAGACCACATATTAAAATGACTATGGTATATGCCCCCTTTAACCATCGATTTAATTGGGAATATCAGACGACAATGCTCGATCTAGATCCAATCCAACGGTAGCACGCCCATAGAAGATGCATTAAAAAAGGTAAAAACCTCATGAGATTAATTAAATCCATTAAAATGAGATTAACAAGGGTCTAAGCACATTGACTAATCATCCCCCTTTCAGTTTAATCAAAGTTTAAAATTCATGTACCCCTTGGTAACTAACCTGTAGGTTGATCAAGATCTACGGCTGCACCAATATCTATCGAAGATCCAACGACCGTACCAAAATCATGGATGGTAGGATATCAGGTAAAGACAAAGGTAAAGTCAAAATTTAATTATGCATTAGTAAGGGTATAATACATTGCTAAATTCCCCCCTTTTTGGCTTAATCAAGGTTAATCAAATCTAATGATGCACCCTTTTTGGTTATTGAGTATGCAACTATTTAGAATATCTAACTGTAGCGCTAGAATTCGCTCGAAGTTTGATGAAGGCGAAGGAATCAAAGGCAAAAAATATATTAAATGACACGAAGATCTGATGACAACGCTCATCTCCGCTCATATCCAATGATGGACATGGTTAAAAGTGATCGAAGGTTAGTCAAAACAAGTTTCTTTCATCAAATGGTCAATTAATCCGTTTAATTTGCTAAAATTTATCTATATACGAAATAATATGATGGTAGCGCCTCCATCATGGTATGATCTAACGATGATCACGTAGAAAGGTGAACGTGTTATATGATGCCTATTCTAAATAAAATATTATTAAGGTTTTAAAACTCTAGGTTAACTTTGATAAATCATGATTAGACAAGGACTAATACATCGCATTATTATAAGATCAAATAAATAATGGTATAATCATTAAACTTAAGTATTTTTGAAATAAAATATTACCATCCAAGGATTTTTGACTTTTAAATATTATTAAATGATTAACCAAGATTAGTTTATATATGAACTAGTAGACTAACGATCATGCAGGTCCCTAGACATCGATGACTGTGTTAATCCTCCCTAAGATCTGATGGTAGCGCATAAATCAAAGGTTTAAGTGATGAATCAACCACCTGGATCTGATGGTAGCGCTCCATTAAGATTAAAGGAATCCAACAACAGTGAGCAAGTCAAAGTCAAGTACAAGCAAAGGTAAACTAATGGGCATCTTCTGATAGATCTAACGGATGCGCTCTATCTTGAGATAATCCAATGATGGTGCACACTTCAAAGGTAAATCAAATGGTTTGAAGCATATTTTATTTTGGTTAACTAACCTACAGGTTATAAAATATCCAAGGTTGCGATAGAATAGAAGTAGATCCAATGACTACGCTCGATCATGGTTGACTCAGGGAAGCTAAGGGTACCCAAGATAATGGTAGGCACTCACATCAAGAACCAAATCTTGTGAAGATCCCTAGGATGATTGTTGCCTAATTAAAATATAATCAATCCCAAATATTTAGTTATCATTCAGGTCTGAGGTGGCACGAGATTCAAAATGGAAGCCATCCCCATTACACATCCCAGTTCCATGTCAGATAAAAAGGGTTCTAATGACAAATAGCTAAAGTCTTGATGATTACAGGTACACAAATCAAAGGACCTCGAGGCACGTAGGATGAAGGACATTACCCATCATAAATGCTCAACTCTAGAAAAAAGATGCGTTGGCAAAATTTCTTTGGCTAATTTTAAACAGTAGTTGGTGGCATCGTATTGATGACAAAACGTGTGAATTTATCAAACCCATTCCACCACCCTGTATATGAGCTCACGAAATCAGTCAAGATTACCACCCTGGTGAGCTAAGAGCAGAAATTGATACACAAGAAGTACAGAGAGAAGAGGATTTTCAAGCTTCGCTATTTCAGAAAGACTCGACCCACTACCTTGAGAAAAATGGCATCATGGGGAGACATTTTTGTACCAGAAGACACTAGGGAAGCAGTAAAGTTCATCATAGATCGGTCCCCATACTCTGAGATTTTTGGGCCACCTGTACCTGATAGCACGATGCATGAGTTTGCTCAAAAATGTGGAGCAAATAAAAAACCTACTCCAGCACAACAATATGAGATTGACAATGCTTGTATCAAGAGTTTTGATCATGTAATGGAGAATGATAATAGGACACCATGGATAATGGCTGACTTATTTCATAAAGCCTAGAGGTTACAATACAAGGGTTTTCCCAGGAGAAATAGATGGAATAGTAACCTCGGGAAGTTGATATGCCCGAAGGTTCACTTCTCATCAGATTTAATGGCGTGGATGGCAGTGGCGTATGATGAGAGAACAAGGACATTTCGAGATAACAAGAATCGATCGGTATTCAGCATCAAAGTCGAACACATCCAAGAAGTCTTCAATCTGATGGAGTATACCACCTTTCTGGTGCAAAAGGTAATCGAACACCAATCTCGTATGTTCACAGACATGGAAGTTTTTAAAACTTTGTTTGATACACATGAGAAAATAGAAAAGAATTTTCCAATTAGGAAAATTGCTTTAAAGCCATGGGTCCAAGATTTTTATGATATGATAAACATAGTCTTAGGAGTACAGGATCTCAGTACAGTGACTAAAAGGACTTTATATTTAGCTGCACAATGCAATCGGGCACATAACACCCCAATTTATGCCTGGGAATTAGAACTGAGTAATCAAATACATGAAGAAATGATAGAATTAAAAAAGGTAGTTTTTGAACAAAGACAAGAGATGCCCCATTTCTCTCAGTACTCATTTTTCATCCATCTGATAGCGGGTCAATTGGGAGAAGAAGCCCAAAGAAGAGTAGAAGCCATTGACAGCCCCTATGTTCAAACTAGTTTTTGGAGGATACATGAAGGGCACACTCATTTAGGTTGGTTTTGTGATCATTTTATGGTAGAAATCCATTGGCTTTTAACTGGGATGCTCCCTGAGAGATTAGGGCTAGGAGTAAGGGCTTTCATCAAAGAAAAGGAGATTGGGGATTTCTTTTTCATAGAAGGTTTTACCTATATCAGGCTCTATGGGGCCAAAATTCCCCCAAAGCTATTACCGAATTATTGTCCATTATCTCTAGCAGCCCTGGAACTATGTATGTAGGTAGCCGAAGAGGCCAAAATGAGACTGGTAAAGAAACATGGTAAAGTTCCTTGGCTCAATGTTCCCTGTCAATTTGGGGACTATATATTTGTTGGCTACCCTTCCCTGCTCAAGGGAATGTTTGATTTGGATAACATGGGATTTGATGAGATAACTTGGAGATTTTATGATCCAAAAGGAATATACAATAAAATGATGGAAAAAAGAGAATATGCTCGAATACTACATCGTCAAGATGCTTTTGAAGAGAGGTTATTAGAAGCTATGGAAAAAGGAATAGATTTATAAATTGTATGGGATGAGTTCCCTCTCGAGAAAAGGGTAAGCACATAGGTTCATGAGGCCTATGATTACCCTATAGAATTAAGAAGACTTCAAGAAATTTTAGTAGAGTCTGTAGCACCCATTTTTCCAGGAGTAGTTCAAGCAATCAAAGAAGATCCCCTATTAGAGTTGATAGAAGAATAGGGTATTGACCTAATGGAGGTCACTATGAATACTATAGACATAGTAGAGCAACAAGTTAGGCCTTCCAAAGGTGTTCATCTCAGAATAGAGGTAACACCAAGCACTTCCCAAGAAGCTTCCAAAAACTCAGAGTATAGATAAAGGGAAGGAGATTGTAACAACACCTACTCAGAAAGTCTTCTCTCCTAGAACAAGCTATAGTTCCTATTTTTGATAGAGTCTTAGCTGTAACAAGTGTAAAGAAATTAGCACCCATGGCTGTCCCTACCACTATAACAATAAGGAATCAAGAGATTAAAATTCCATCAGTGGTGCAAATGAATATGAGAAGAACAAGTAGGATTGGAAGTTTATTCAGAGGCCACCAGGTGAAGAAGCAAACAGAGATTACCACCTTAGAAAAGAAGAAGCCTATACTATCTTTACCTTCTACAAAGGTTGTATTAGAAAGGATAGATGAGCAGAATATTTTCACTACTGCAAATGAACAAGAACTACAGTTAGTGGTAGGGATGGGAAATATAGAAGAGCAGTTTGTAGAAGAATCACAATTGGGAGCAGTTGTATCAGATATAGTAGAGATAAATCTTCCTGCTCTACAAGACCCACTAGTCTTCAGAGTCAATGAGGAAACAGGGGGCTCATCAGTACTAGGGAAAGAAGGTGAAATGGCCAAAGTTGTCAAGGCAATGCAAAATCAAGCCATAGACCAATTCATTGGGAAAATTGTAGAGCTAAGGAAACAATTGGAAAAAGAGGAGAAGGAAAAGGTAGAAATGAAAGCATTAATAAGTAAACAACAGGAAGAATTGGCCCAAAAAGATACTTCAAGTGCACAACCCCCTTCAGTGGTAAAGATTCAAGATCATGTCTATTATCTAAATGCAATGAAGAAAGACATGTCAATGAAAATAAGAACTCATGCCAAAGGTTTTACTGAGATGTTTAGATAAATAAGGGTGATCCAAGTAACTTCTCAAGAAATTCTGACATTACTACAAGAAAGAGAAGAAGATTTTGAAGTCATCCACCCTACCCTAGATTTTATAGGGGACCATTTTGAAGAGTTGCAGGGACAAGAGATAATAACAAATGATGGCAATAAAATTCAGCTCAATTTTGAGTTTTTTAAAGCAGCCCTATTTGGAGCAAACTGAGAGAGGTGGATCAATGTTGTAAATGAAATGGATAATCTGATAAAATATGCAATAGAAAAACTGGCAGATATTGGTCTATCCTTAGACCAATGCTTAGAGGCCTCTGATGTAGAAGAGGTATTCAAGCATACCATAGAAATATTTGAGTGTGAACCAGGTGATGAGGCAGAAATGATTAGACAAACTACTCTTATGGTGAATACTGTAGAGATGTTACTCTTTCAATATGAAAGGAATAGGCCCACTATTGCCATACAGAAAAATAGAATTTTGTAAGAAATGAATATGTTGAGGATTGCAGCCACATTTGATACAGAAGTTTGGAGATTAATAACTGAGCAAATAAAAAAGTTGCAAAAAGTCCAAAAAGGGAAAGAAGTTGAAACTTATGGTCAACAACTGGAAGCAAGTTCATCACAATAGAAACCTGAGCCAACAAAAATAGTCTCTAAAATAGTAAAGGAGGAAGTTCAAGAGAAGGAAAAGAAACAGTTGAAGAGAAAACAACTATAGAAGAAGTAGTAGAAGAAGAAATAGGTTCACCCAACACTACCATCACTGGTTAGATTGAATTACTATTTGAAAAATTCAAAGAGGAGGGCACAATCAGAACAACAAGGGTAGTGGAAGCCAACTGTACCAATTTTTGAAGTTCAATCAGATGATGACAAGTGTAAGGCCATAAATGAACCAGAAATAATAGAATCAAGAACCTGCAGCTATAAAAGGAAGCAGACAGGTTCAGATTCTACATCAAGCAATTAGAGAATAGCATTTTTTCTAAGAGGTATACTTGAGTGCCCTATTAGTTGTGTTGTTGTATCCCCTTCTGTGTCTATTTTTCTTTCTCATTTCTTATTCTTCCCTTTGCTGTGCAGGATTTTGATAGGAAAGTGCTCAAGAAGCTGAGATTATTTCCTATCCTATTGAGCCTAGGATTCAGAGACTCTACTGTTACCATATTGGAACAAGGAGAGTAGGAGAGACCTGTTACATTATTTGAATAGAATTTCTTCATTGTATTGATATATTTCTTTGAGAAAAATAGAGTTAAAAGGCATCTTGCCCACTCTGCATGTAATATTTTATAAAATCAATACAATTCTGAGTCTCATTCCTATTATATCTTTGTCTCATTTTGGTGTGTCACTGTTTAATGGGTTACATTATTTGAATGCATTATATACGTTTCTTTCATTGGTTAACTTTTAGTTTTATTATGATATTTGAATAATTCTAAGAACACCAATTTTCTTTTCCCCATTCTCTCTGTTCATGTTAGAATTGTTGTTAAATTGCTATAACAACCCAATGAATCTAGGCACCGGTCTACATAAGGCATAACAAATGGTTATTTTCTTGCTTGGTCATTTTAATACATATAGTATTATATAAATCTAGAGCGTGTAATCAAAGTTTTATTCATAGAATTACCATTGGGGTTTCCTTACCCATTCTGTAGTTTTCTTTTAGCAATATTTGTGTTTAACAGAACAATGAGGCAGGTTGACCAGAGCTTGTAATAGCTCGTTGGTTTCAAATGGATTTTTGTAGCGTGACAATCGAATCCTATGGATGCAAGAATTGGTTCCAATAATTTTTTGGCATCGTTGTCGGGAGGACTTGATAGAAATATTTAATTATCTTCTTAAAAGTTTTTCTCTGAATGACATTATTTTTAATCAATGGGTGGCCAGTTAGAATAAAGAACGTTTGTTTTAATTTTTACATTTTCTATGTTCTTTATTTTACCCATGTTTTTCAATTTTATTTTCTTTACGTTTCTTGATCTTCTTGAAAATTTTGGTTTCTTGATTTTCTTGAATTATCCCAAGAACCGACTCCTGTGAGGATGAGTGATAATATCAAGCATTCTTGATAAAAGTATACATTGTTCTTTCTGCACCTCGATGTTGGTGACTCTACTGGACGAACCTAGAAGAAAAAATAAAAAAGGAGAGAACATAACGTGTTGGTGAACACCAGGAGAAGTGGTAAGGAGCTATTCCTAGAACTTGAGAATCTAGAGGTATTTATACATACTCAAAAAACTCCACTTTTCAAGAGTATTGCTTATAATAGTAGATCAAATTCTAGCAGTAAAAAGTACGTAAAGAAAAATCAGAATACTATTACTGTATCTGTAGATGAACATTTAAATTCTGTTATAGAAGATATATGTGATTATTCTTATAATAGTAATACTGAGGTAAATAATCCATTAGATCATATCCAGATTACTCAACCTCACATTCCTGTAAGTGTTACTGCTGTGAATCTGAATCCTACAGTAGCAATGGCCCAGGTTAATGTTCATTTATGGAGGACTAATAGATATAGGCCTTTTGTATTACCCATAAATTTAAATACCTTACCCAGTAAAGCTCACAAATACCTCCCTAAATTTTTAGGAAATAGTGCAGTGACTGGAGAAGATCATATCAAAAGTTTCTTGTATGCAATGGATAGTCTAGAAGTTGAACATGAAGATGTAGTATTGAGACTATTTTTACAGACTTTAGAAAAATATGCTAGAGAGTGGTTTAATTCCCTTCCTAACAATGATATCCCAAACTTCACCAAAATGGAAGCTGTGTTTCTAAAGAAATATGGTGAAAGGAAAAATGAACAATCACTGTTAACTGAGCTAGCCACTATGAAGAAAAAAGAGAATGAGGTTGTTAGTGATTTCAACATAAGATTTTCAAAGACTAGGAACAAAATCCCTGCCAACCTTAGACCTAGTGATATTCAATCTATTTGTTTTTATAAGAATGCCTTTCAAGGAGAGTTTAACTATGAGTTAAGGCAAGAACAAGCCACTACCATTGATGGTTGTATGGAAAAAGCAATGGATATAGAAAGAAATATGCTTGATAGTGGTAATATGAAGCCTTATTCTCTAGAAGTCAACCTACCTGAGAGAAAACCCAAAAGGGTGGCATTTGATATACAAAGAAGAACCAAAATTGATCCAATGGAGAAATTGACTAGTCAAATGATTGAGATGTTCAATAACGTGAACAACAGGTTAGCAAGAATTGAAAGAAATGGAAATAATGGTGAATCTTCACAAATAGAGTGACCTCATGTTGACAACCATCCTCCTTTCAAGAAAAATTTCAATAGGAATTGGGGAAATAACAATGGTTTTGAAGAAGGAAATAGGAGTAGGAATAATGGGAACAATAACTAGAAGAACCGAGACTCTGATAGAGATCAGAACAATGTTCCTAACCCTATACCATCTGCTAATGTAGTAGAGGGATTTCCCTATTTTTTCTCTACTTGTGATGCACCCCATAACCCTGATGCATGTGGAATTCACCTAAGTGATCAACGTAATGTAGATATGCATGCATAATCAGAAGAGGATATAAGAATCAATGCTTGTTGGTCTGTTGAAGATGAATCCAGAGAAAGGTTGTTTGAAGAAGATATGGATAAGTATGCTTCAAATCATCATCCTCAAATTTTAGTAACTGAAGGAACTAAAATCTTGCAGAAATCACATGAGTCAAGATATGATAAGATGAAGCAAGGGAAATTAATCCCCACTGCTCAAGAGGTTGAAGAATTAGAGGCAACCCATGTTCTGAATTTAAGGAATAGAACAATCCTTGAAAGGACAGAGAAAGCCTCTACAAGTGAAACAAGAAAACAAACTTTCACCAATAAAAATATCAGTAAAGAGAAAACTGATAGGAACCTTAAAAATATTACTCCTGAAGTAATAGAATTAGAGGAAGAGATTCCCAAAGAAGAAAGTAATAAACCATTGGATATAAAGAAGATAGAATTTGATGTTGGGTCAAAACTCAGTAAGCAAAAGGTTAATATCACATTTGGAGAACTTATGAAAGTTCAACAATATAGAGAACAAGTCTGCAGAGCATTTGGATTAGTAGAACAAAAAGAAGACCCAACTTGCCATGCTGCTAGACAAAATCAACATGATACAAGATCACCATCCTCTTATCGGACCCTTCTATGTGTCATTAAGATATAATTCAGATGAAGGGGAAAGATATGTGATTCATAATTGCATGTTAGACAGTGGAGCTTCACATAATATCATGCCTAAGCTAATAGCTGACCAAATGGGATTAATCTGTACTAGAGATTCTGCCCCTATTTTTGTAATGGATAGTAGACAAATTCCTTGTGTAGGGGTGATAACTGGATTGTTAGTTTTCCTAGATCAACACCCCAAAAAGGGCATTGTCATGGATGTTGCAGTAGTTGATGTTGACCCATTTTTCTCATTATTACTCAGTAGACATTGGGCAGAACAACTGGGAGGTTCAATTCAATTGGACTGGTCCTATGCTACAATCCCAATATCAGATAAGGAGAATATAATTTTGAGAAGGGAACCATTCAACAAACACTCCATAGAGTTAATTCAAATAGATGAAACCATGATTAACTTAGTAAACTCTATGGAAGAAAAAGGGATGGGAGTTTATTCAATATGGCACAACCCATTCCTGGTGGAAGTACTAGAAGCAAAGAACATGGATCCAAAAGATATGAAAATAGTAGATGCTGAATCAGATAGAGTTTTGACTCAAGAAATGTGGACCATGTCTTTTGATGGAGCTAAATCATAGTCTAGAGTAGGTGCAGGTGTAAATTTGACTGATATTAAAGGAAATTACCTTAGTATTCCTTATATACTATAATTTCCTTGCACAAACAATGTAGTTGAGTATGAAGCTTTACTACTAGGGTTAAGGAAAGCAAAATAACTAGGCATTAACTACTTGACTGTAATAGGGGATGCAGAGCTTATTATACTACAGATCAAAGGTAAATATCAGACTAAACATCCTAGGCTTAAGCAATATAGAAATGCAGTATTGGAAGAAATTGATAAATTCTTAGCTTTCAATATCTCATATATTCCTAGAGAACAAAATCATGTTGCAGATATTTTAGCTGTAAATACCTCAGGTCTAGATCACCCAGAGATAACTACAGAATATATGGATAGATTCCCAACTATCTCAGTCTATAAACCTTCTGTGCTAGATAACATAGTATATCTACAGGTCTTTCAAGATGACATAGATATTAAAGATTTTATGACTCTACAAAATCAGTATGCAGATGTAATCTGTGATGAAAAGGATGAAGAAAAGCTAAAAGACCAAATAGGAGAGCCAGTAGAAGTAATCCAATTGAAAACTAATAGAATACCCAAAGGATTGGTTTCTCTAGAAAGTCTATTTGATGATTTTGACAAAGCTTATAAGCCTTTACGTAGAGAAGTAATATCTGAAGATATTAATATTGGTTCAATGAAAGAACCTAGAATAGTGAAAGTAGACATGGCCTTACCTGCTAAAGAAAAATCTGGATATATCAGTTTCTTGAAAAAGAACAAAGAACATTTTGCTTGGACTTATGAAGATCTGAAAACATTCAAAATAGATGTAATGACACACATAATACCCCTGAAAGAAGATTCCAAACCATTCAGATAGAAACAGAGGAAGTACAATCCAACTCTGCACCCAATAATGCAAAAGGAGGTACAAAAGTTATTGGATTCCAAAATAATCAGAAAGGTAAGATTTTCTTCCTGGATATCCAATTTAGTACCAGTAAAAAAAGAATGGGGATATTAGACTCTATGTAGATTTTAGAAATTTAAACAAGAGTTCATTAAAAGATAATTACCCATTACCCAACATGGAACAATTATTGCAAGCAGTAGTTGGCTCAACTAGATTGTCTCTATTAGATGGATTTTTAGGGTACAATCAAATTCAGATAAATCTAGAAGATAGACATAAGGCAACATTCACTACACCCTGGGGCACATTTGAATATTTAAGGATACCTTTTGGACTAATGAATGCAGGTGCTACTTTTCAAAGAGCAATGGACTTTGCCTTTAAAGGATTAATGTTCAAAATTGTAGTTGTATACTTAGATGATATCACTATATTTTCTAAAAATCCAGAAGATCATCTAGAACACTTAACTGCAGTTTTTGCTCGGTGCAAGGAATTTGGAATTTCTTTAAATCCCAAGAAATGCATATTTGGGACTACACAAGGAAAGTTATTAGGACATATAGTTTCAGAAAAAGGGATAAGCATTGATCCAGATAGAATTGAAGCTATTTCCAAAATTCCCCCTCCCAAGAATTTAAAAGGAGTCAGGTCATTCTTTGGCAAGATAAATTTTATTAGAAGATTTGTCCCAAATTTTGTAGAGATGACCAAACCTATAAATGACATGGTTAAGAAAACTAGAGAAATAAAATGGACAGTAGAAAATATGGAAGCATTTAACAAAATCAAAGAAGCCATATCAACCACTCCAACCCTAAGTTGCCCTGATTATGCAAAAGATTTTAATATCTATTCTTATGCATCTGAACATTCTATAGTTGCAGTTCTTTCATAGAAGGATGATGAAAATAATGAAATGCCAATAGCCTTCATGAGTTTAGGTTTAAAAGGAGCACATATTAAATACACCTTGCTAGAAAAACATGCTTATGCAGTCATCCAATATTTAGAACACTTCAAAGGTATATTTGGCTCAAATAAGGTTTACTATTGTATTCCTTTTATAGCAATAAAAGATATTTTTTCTCAATCAGAGCCATTAGGAAGACCAACAAGATGGATGGTAAAGCTTCTACAATATGATGCTGAATTCAAAATAGTTAAAACTATCAAAGGGCAAGGTTTAGCTAAATTGTTGGCCAAAAAAGAAGAAGAAGGATTTGAAAATGTTCTCACAATAGATGAGGCATATGATGTCAGAAGAATCAATAATATTGAATGCAAATGGTATGAAGAAATATTGTCATACTTACAAACTCTGTCATTCCCTAAAGATATGTCAACAAATAGAATGAGGTCAGTCAAGCTTCAAGCTCAAAAATATTATATACAAGATGGTGTGCTATACTGGAAACACCCTGATGGAATATTATTAGTCTGTTTATATGAAAGTGAAGTCCCAAAAATAATTAATGAATTTCATGATGGTTTCTATGGAGGACATTTTTCTCCAAGAGCTACAACTAATAAAATTATGAGAGCAGGATATTATTGGCCTTCCATTTTTAAATATGTATATAAATATGTTAGGAATTGTCATAACTATCAAGTTTTTGTAGGAAAGAAGCATTTGGCAGCCATGCCCCTCAAGCCAGTAATCATTGAAGCACCATTCACTCAATGGGGTATTGACCTAATTGGAGAGATCAAGCCTAATTCATCTGGCCAACACAAGTGGATCATAACTACAACATATTACTTCACAAAGTGGGTAGAAGCTGCACCCTTGAGAACATCCACTACTGCCACTATCATCAAATTCTTAGAAGAAAACATTCTGACCAGGTTTGGAGTTCCTCAAAAATTGGTTACAGATAATGCACAATATTTTGTTTCATATGAAATGGTAGAATTTTGTGCTGAATATGGAATTGAATTATCCCATTCTGCTAATTATTACCCCCAAGGAAATGGTCTAGCTGAGTCATCAAATAAGAATGTAATAACCAGAATAAAAAGGTCATTAGGTAAGAACAAAAGAGGGTGGGATAATGAACTTAAATTTTCTTTATGGGCTGATAGGTTGTCTGTCAAAAGAAACATAGGAAGAACCCCCTATGAGATGGTTTATGGAGAGAAAGCCTTATTACCTTCAAATATAGAAAAATTGGCACTTTCCCTCTTATTGCAAGACCATGAAAACCCCAATCCCATACAGAGAAGGCTTGACCAAATTGTCCTATTAGAAGAGCAAAGAAGAGAGACCCTTAATAGAATGATGGAACAAACCTAGAAAACCATGAAATTGTTTAATAAGAAAGCCAAGGGTACTCCTTTTTCTCAAGGAGATATAGTCATCTATTGGGATCCTAAAAATGATAAGCATGGTGAAAAAGGTAAATTTGAACCTAAATGGATTGGTCCATACCAAATAGCCCATGTTATCAGCTAGAATACATACAAGTTGTAGACCTTGCAAGGTGAAATGATGGCTATCCCTATTAATGGCCAACACCTCAAAATGTACAATCCCTGTTGAAGGTGAATAAAAAAAAAAAAAAAAAAAAAAAAATGGAAAGAACAAAAACCCCAAAAATAGAGTGTTTTACTTTTAGCTTTTCTTTTCTTGTTTAGTTTAATTCTGAGTTTATTGTACACATGATATTCTTAGTTTGATGAGTATATATTACTATTGATTCCACCAAAAATAATAAGAAAAAAGGAGATTTATTTTAGATTCTGATGAGGTTTACAATTTTCAAAATATGAGTGTTTATGCAATAGTTGTTTGATATGAGATAAAATAGAAGGAAAACAAAGTTGATTGAAACATCATGTCAAAGCCTCACATTACAAATGATACTTAAGGTGACTTCAAAGGTCCAAAGAATCGAGTTATCTTTGAGAGGGTGGTTGAGCCAAAAATCATTACACTCATCTTTTATAGCCAGAAACTAATCCTCAACTCAGGCATACTCATTGCACAATTTGCTTATATATCCAAGTACTTCTCTCACGAGAAAGAAAAATAAAAATAAAGTTAAATTGAGTCACTGCCTGAGATATCTTGGAAAACCTCTATCGGGGCTATAGACGCTTGACTGGTAGTAGGGTAAAACCATATGGGATTAGAAGCAACTCCACCGGGGCTATAGACGCTTGACTGGTAGTGGAGCCCTACAGAATGGTGAAAATTTTTAAAGAGTGAAATCACATATTAGGCTTAACTATTTTTCTCAGATATGGCAAAGTTCTGAAAGACTTAGAAATCAAAATGAATACACAAACACACACATGGGCATGAACATGATGAAGTAAATGGCTTTGACAAATTTTGTGTAATCATATCTTATGACTTAGCTAAAACAAGCATTACAATATATCAAAAAAACTCATCTGTTTCTAAAAATTTGACCCTAGTTTCCAAATTGAATAAAAGGAATTATAGTTTTCAAATACTCTATTGCTTTGATATCATGTTGTTCATACAGTTTTTCAGTATATATATAAAAAAATAAAATTTTTTTTTGTTTTTCAAGCTTTACTTAGCAGTCAAAAGTTTTTTATTTTTGTTCATTTTTGCAAATAAAACTAGGAGATTCTGTGGTTCTCAAGTGCCTCATGTTTTCAACACATTGTCCCAGTCAGAGCCTATGTTGGAGCCAAATTTGACTCAAACTTTGAAACCCCTAAATTTAAATTTTTGGTTTCAATCAAAGTATTCATAATGTTGGTGACTTCTTGCATCTAATTAAGAGGATTTAATTTCTAATGGGTTTGTTTGATGAAGTCTAACCTTGGTTGTTAATAATGTGTGCCTCTTTTAATAAAGCTCAATTATCTTAAATAAGGGATATGGCAAAATTTTATTAATCAGATTACTAAAGCCAAAATCCGACCCTCATAGAATAAAGTTTCCCTTGGGCTTAAATCAAATGATAAATCTTTAAGTCCTAAGGTATTCTAAAGTTAGAGGGAAAAATTCAGAACCTTAGTCTAAATCCTGAAAAACATAGCATAAAATAAAATTTAATTAAAACTTAAGGGTATGCACCCCATTTAATTAAAAATTGAGCACCTTATTAATCTAATCGATAGTTCATCAAGAGAATCCAAGGATAAGGTAATAATTTAAATAGGTAATTTTATTATTGATTGATCAATGTCTCCAAAGAGTCAAAACATTTAAATGAGTCAACATGGGTTAAAACTTCAAATTAAATAACGAGTAAATTCGATAGATCGGATGATAGCGCTCAAATGAACCCAAAGATCAATGGTTGCACTTGTTTTAACTAGACCACACATTAAAATACTATGGGTATGCACCCCTTTAACCATCGATCTAATTGGAAAGATCGGATGACAGTGCTCGATCTAGATCTAATCCAATGGTGGCATGCTCATAGAAGATGCATTAAAAGGGTAAAATCCCATGTGATTAATTAAATCTATTAAATAAGATTAACAAGGGTATAATACATTGACTAATCATCCCCCTTTAGATTAATCAAAGTTTAAAATTATGTACCCCTTGGTAACTAACCCGTAGGTTGATCAAGATCTACGACTGTGTCAATATCTATCAAAGATCCAACGATCAGAAATAAGATAGGTAATGGATTCGGTAAATATAAAGGTAAAGCCAAAAATTAATTATGTATTAGTAAGGGTATAATACATTGCTAATTACCCCCTTTTGGCTTAAACTAGGATTAATCAAATGTGATAATGTGCCCCTTTTGGCTATAAAGTATGCAACTTGTAGGAGATCTAACGAAGTTGAATCAAAGAAGATCATGATGGTGAATGACCAAAAGTAAAATAAAGGTATAAGAATGATCAAAGATCTGATGATAAGCTCATATTCCCTGATCCAATGGTAGTGCATTAAAAATGATCGAGGTTTAATCTAAAGGTTTCTTTTATCAAATGATTAATTAAATGCATTATAATCTTCCCTTCTATTTTAGCTAAACCTTGCACATGGTCAGAAGATCTAATGGTCGTGCCTCCATCATGGTATGATCTAACGGTGATCATGTAGAAAGGTGAACGGATGATATAATCCATGTTTAATACAATGTTGTTAAGGTTTTGAAAACTCTAGGTTAACCTTGATAAATCATGATTAGAGGAGGACTAATACAGTTATTATAAGGTTTATATATAAGCTAGTGGACTAACAATCATGTAGGTCACTAGGACATCAACGATTGTGCTAAAACTCCTCTGGAGATCAAACGGTAGCACGTGAATCAAAAATTTAAGTAAGGAATCAACCACGTGAATCCGATGGTAGCGCTTCATTGAGATTAAAGGAATCCAACAATAGCAAGCAAGTCAAAGTCAAGTACAAGCAAATGTAAACTGATGGGCATCCTATGATAGATCTAACGGATGCACTCTATCATGAGATAATCCAATGATGGAAACTTCAAAGGTAAATAAATGGTTGAAATATTTTTTGGTTAACTAACCCACAGGTTAAAAGATCCAAGGTTGTGATAGAATGGAAGGTAGATCCGATGATTGCGCTCGATCATGGTTGACTCAGGGAAGCTAAGGATATCAAGATAATGATAGACACTCACATCAAGAACCAAATCTTGTGAAGATCCCTAGGATGATTGTTGCCTAATTAAAATGTAATCAATCCCAAAGATTTAGTTATCGTTCGGGGCTAAGGTGGCATGAGATTCAAAATGGAAGTCATCCCCATTACACATCCTAGTTCCACGTCAGATAAAAAGGGTGCTAGTGACAAATAGCAAATGTTTTAATGATTATAGGTACACAAATCAAAGGGTCTCGGGGCACGTAGGATGAAGGACATTACCCATCATAAATGCTCAACTCTAGAAAAGGATGCGTTGGCAAAATTTCTTTGGCCAATTTTAAACAGTAGTTGGTGGCATCATATTGATGACAAAACATGTGAATTTATCAAACCCATTTCACCACCCTGTATATGAGCTCATAAAATCAGTCAAGATTACCACCCTGGTGAGCTAAGAGTAGAAATTGATACACAAGAAGTATAGAGAGAAGAGGATTTTTGAGCTTCCTATTTCAGAAGGACTCTACTCACTACCTTGAGAAAAATGGCATCATGGGGAGACATTTTTGCACTCGAAGACACTAGAGAAGCAGTAAAATTCATCATAGATCGGTCTCCATACTCTGAGATCTCTGGACCGCTTGTACCCGATAGCACAATGTATGAGTTTGCTCAAAAATGTGGAGCCGATAAGAAACCTACTCCAACAGAAGTACGAGATTGACAATGCATGTATCAAGAGTTTTGCTCATGTGATGGAGAATGATAACAGGACCCCATGGATAATGGTTGACTTATTTCATAAAGCCCAGAGGTTACAATACAAGGGTTTCCCTAGGAATAATAGATGGAACAGTAACCTTGGGAAGTTGATATGTCCGAAGGTTCACTTCTCCTCAGATTTAATGGTGTGGATGGTAGTGGCGTATGACGAAAGAACGAGGACATTTTGAGATAATAAGAATCGACCGGTATTCAGCATCAAAGTCGAACACATCCAAGAAGTTTTCAATCTGATGGAGTATACCACCTTTCTGGTGCAAAAGGTAATCGAACACCAATCTCGAATGTTCATAGACATGGAAGTTTTTAAAACTTTGTTTGATACACATGAGAAAATAGAAAAGAAATTTCCAATTAGGAAAACTACTTTTAAGCCATGGGTCCAAGATTTTTATGATATGATAAACATAGTCTTAGGAGTACAGGATCTCAGTACAGTGACTAAAAGGACTTTATATTTAGTTGCACAATGCAATCGGGCATATAACACCCCAATTTATGCTTGGGAATTAGAATTAAGTAACCAAATACATGAAGAAATGGTAGAATTAAAAAAGGTAGTTTTTGAACAAAGGCAAGAGATGCCCCATTTTTCTCAATACTCAATTTTTATCCATCTGATAGCGGGTCAATTGGGAGAAGAAGCCCAGAAAAGAGTAAAAGCCATTGAACCCCTATGTCCAAAGTAGTTTCTGGAGAATACATGAAGGACGAACTCACTTTGGTTGGTTCTGTGATCATTTTATGGTAGAAATCCATTGGATTTTAACTGGGATGGTTCCTGAGAGATTAGGGCTAGGAGTAAGAGCTTTAATCAAAGAGAAGGAGATTGGGGATTTCTTTTTCACAGAAGGTTTTACTTATATCAGGCTATATGGGGCTAAAATTCCCCCTAAGCTATTACCAAAGTATTGCCCATTATCCTTAGCAGCTTTGGAATTATGTAGGCAGGTGGTCGAAGAGGCTAAGATGAGGCTGGTAAAGAAACATGGAAAAGTTCCCTGTCGCTTTGGGGATTATATATTTGTTGGCTACCCTACCCTGCTCAAAGGAATGTTTGAGTTAGATAATATGGGATTTGATGAGATAACTTGGAGATTTTATGACCCAAAAGGAATATACAATAAAATGATGGAAAAAAGAGAATATGCTCGAATAAAGCATCGTAAAGATGCTTTTGAAGAAAGATTATTAGAAGCTATGGAAAAAGGAATAGATTTACAGGTTGTATGGGATGATTTCCCTCCTGAAGATATGGGCAACACATAGGTTCATGAAGCCTATGATTACCCTACATAATTAAGAAGGCTTCGAGAAATTTTAGTAGATGTTGTAGCACCTATTTTTCTAGGAGCAGGTCAAGCAATCAAAGAAGACCCCTTGTTAGAGTTGATAGAAGAATAGGGTATTGACCTAATGGAGGTCATTGTGAATACTATAGATATAGTAGAGCAACAAGTTAGGCCTTTTGAAGGTGTTCATCTTAGAATAGAGGCGACACCAAGCACTTCCCAAGAAGTTTCCCAAAATCAAAGTGCTGGTAAAGGGAAGGAGATTGTAACAATACTTGCTCCAGAGTCTTCTCTCCATGGAACAAGCTATAGTTCCTATTTTTGATAGAGTATTAGTTGTAACAAGTGTAAAGAAATTAGCACCCATGGCTATCCCTACCACTATAACAATAAGGACAAGAGATTAAAATTCCATCAGTGGTACAAATGAATATGAGAAGAACTAGTAGGATTTGGAGGTCTGTTCTGAAGTCACCTAGTGAAGAATCAAATAGAGATTACCACCTTAGAAAAGAAGAAGCCTAGATTATCTTTACCTTCTACAAAGGTTGTGTTGGAAAGGATATATGAGCATACTACTTTCACTACTGCAAATGAACAAGAATTATAGTTAGTAGTAGGGATGGGAAATATAGGAGAATAGTTTATAGAAGAATCACAATTAGAAGCAACTGTATCAGATATAGCAGAGATAAATCTTCTTGCTCTACAAGACCCACTAGTCTTCAGAGTCAATGAGGAAATATGGGGCTCATCAGTACTAGGGAAAGAAGGTGAAATGGCCAAAGTTGTCAAAGCAATGTAAAATCAAGCCATAGACCAATTCATTGGGAAAATTGTAGAGCTAAGGAAATAATTGAAAAAGGAGGAGAAGGAAAAGTGAAATGAAAGCATTAATAAATAAATAATAGGAAGAATTGGCATAAAAGGATACTTCAAGTGCACAACCCCCTTCAGTGGTGAAGATTCAAGATCATGTCTATTATCTGAATACAATGAAGAAACAAATGTTAATGAAAATACAAGCTCATGCTAGAGGGTTCACTGAAATGTTTAGATAGATAAGGGTGATCCAAGTAACTGCTCAAGAAATTTTGACATTGATACAAGAGAGAGAAGAAGACTTTGAAGTCATCCACCCTACCCTGGATTTTATAGGAGACAATTTTGAAGAGTTGTAGGGTCAAGAGATAATAACAAATGATGGCAGCAAAATCCAGCTCAATTTTGAGTTTTTGAAAGTAGCCTTGTTTGGGGTAAACTGGGAAAGGTGGATCAATGTTGTAACTGAAATGGATAATCTGATAGAAGATGCAATAGGAAAAATGGTAGATATTGGTCTATCCTTAGACCAATGCTTAGAGGCCTCTGATGTAGAAGAGCTATTCAAGCATACCATAGAAATATTTGAGTGTGAACCAGATGATGAGGCAGAAATGACTAGACAAACTACTCTTCTGGTGAATATTGTGGAGATGTTACTCTTTCAATATGAAAGGAATAGGTCCATTATTGCCATACAAAAAAATAGAATTTTGTAAGAGATGAATATGCTAAGGTTTGCTGCCACTTTTGACACAGAAGTATGGAGATTAATAAGTGAGCAAATAAAAAAGTTGCAACAAGGTCAAAAAGGAAAAGAAGTTGAAACTTATGGTCAATAGCTGGAAGCAAGTTCATCACAACAAAGACCTGAACCAATAGAAAAGGTCTCGAAGTAGTAAAGAGGGTTCAAAAAGAAATAATGGGAAATTATAGAAGTAGTGGAAGAAGAAATAGGTTCACCCAACACCACCATCATCGGTTAAATTGAATTACTATTTGAAAAAGTCAAAGAGGAGGCTACAACCAGAAAAAAAAGGGTAGTGGAAGCCAACTGTACCAATTTTTGAAGATCAACCAGATGCTGACAAGTGTAAGGTTAGAAATAAACCAAAAATAATAGAATCAAGAACCAACAACTATAAAAGGAAGCAGATAGGTTCAGATTCTGCATCAAGCAATTAGAGAATAGCATTTTTTCTAAGAGGTATACTTGAGTGCCCTGTTAGTTGTGTTGTTGTATCCCCTTTTGTGTCTATTTTTCTCTCTCATTTCTTATTCTTCCCTTTGCTTTGTAGGATTTTGATAGGAAAGTGTTCAAGAAGCTGAGATTATTTCTTCCTATTGAGCCTAGGATTCAGAGACTCTACTGTTACCATATTGGAACAAGGAGAGTAGGAGAGACCTGTTACATTATTTGAACGGAGATCTTCTTCATTGTATTGATATATTTTCTTTGAGAAAAATAGAGTTAAAAGGCATCCTGCCCACTCTGCATGTAATATTTATGAAATCAATACAATTCTGAGTCTCATTCTATTATATCTTTGTCTCAGTACTGTGTGTCACTGTGTAATGGGTTACATTATTTGAATGCATTATATACGTTTCTTTCATTGGTTAACTTTTAGTTTTATTATGATATTTGAATAAATCTAAGAACGCCAATTTTCTTTTCCCCATTCTCTCTGTTCATGTTAGAATTGTTGTTAAATTGCTATAACAACCCAATGAATCTAGGCACCGGTCTACATAAGGCATAACGAAATTGGTTATTTTCTTGCTTGGTCATTTTAATACATATAGTATTATATAAATCTAGAGCGTGTAATCAAGGTTTTATCATAGAATTACCGTTGGGGTTTCCTTACCCGTTCTGTAGTTTTCTTTTAGCAATATTCGTGTTTAATAGAACAAGAGGTAGGTTGACTAGAGCCTGTAATAGCTCGTTGGTTTCAAATGGATTTTTGTAGTGTGACAATCGAATCCTATGGATGCAAGAATCGGTTCCAATAGTTTTTTGGCGTCGTTTGGGGAGGAAGCTTGATAGAAATTAATTATACTTAAATTTTAATGACATTATTTTTAATCAACGGGTGACCAGTTAGAATAAAGAACTTTTGTTTTAGATTTTTACATTTTCTACGTTCTTTATTTTACCCATGTTTTTCAATTTTTATTTTCTTTACGTTTCTTGATCTTCTTGAAAATTTTGTTTCTTGATTTTCTTGAATTATCCCAAGAACCCACTCTTGTGAGGATGAGTGATAATATCAAGCATTCTTGATAAAGTATATGTTGTTCTTTCTGCACCTCAGTGTTGGTGACTCTATTGAATGAATCCAGAAGATAAAATAAAAAGAGAGAGTAGAACATGTTGGCGAATACCAGGAGAAGCGGTAAGGAGCTATTCCTAGAACTCGAGAATCTAGAGGTATTTATACATAACCAAAAAACTCCACTTTTCAAGAATATTGCTTATAATAGTAGATTGAATTCTAGTGAGTAAAAAGTACGTAAAGAAAAATCAAAATACTATTACTGATATATGATAGATGAAAATTTAAATTCTGTTATAGAAGATACATGTGATTATACTCAAAATAATAATACAAAGGTAGATAATCCATTAGATTATATTCAAGCTACTCAGACCTCATATTCTTGTAAGTGTTACTACTGTGAATTTGAATCCTATAGTAGTAATGGCCTAGGCTAATGTTCATTTATGGAGGACTAATAGATATAGGCCTTTTGTATTACCCATCAATTTAAATGCCTTACCCAGTAAAGCTCACAAATACCTCCCTAAATTTTTAGGAAATAGTGTAGTGACTGGAGAAGATCATATCAAAAGTTTCTTGTATGCAATGGATAGTTTAGAGGTTGAACATGAAGATGTAGTATTAAGATTATTTTTACAGACTTTAGAAAAAGATGCTAGAGAGTGGTTCAATTCCCTTCCTAACAATGATATCCCAAACTTCACCAAAATGGAAGTTGTGTTCCTAAAGAAATATGGTGAAAGAAAAAATGAACAATCCTTGTTAACTGAACTAGCTACTATGAAGAAAAAAGAGAATGAGGTTGTTAGTGATTTTAACAGAATATTTTCAAAGACCAGGAATAAAATTCCCACAAACCTTAGGCCAAATGATATTCAGTCTATTTGTTTTTATAAGAATGCTTTTCAAGGAGAATTTAACTATGAGTTGAGGCAAGAACAAGCCACTACCATTGATGATTGTATGGAAAAGGCAATGGATATAGAAAGAAATATGCTTGATAGTGGTAAGATGAAGCCTTATTCTTTGGAAGTCAACCTACCTGATAGAAAGCCTAAAAAAGTAGCTTTTGATATACAAAGAAGAACTGAAATTGATCCTATGGAGAAATTGACTAGTCAAATGACTGAGATGTTCAATAACATGAATAACAGGTTAGCAAGAATTGAAAGAAATGGAAATAATGGTGAATCTTCACAAATAGAGCGACCACATGTTGACAACCATCCTCCTTTTAAGAAAAATTTCAATAAGAATTGGGGAAATAACAATGGTTTTGAAGAAGGAAATAGGAGTAGGAGTAATGGGAACAATAATTGGAAAAACAGAGATTTTGATAGAGATCAGAATAATGTCCCTAACCCTATACCATCTGCTAATGTAGCAGAAGGCTTTCCCTATTTTTTCTCTACTTGTGATGCACCCCATAACCCTGATGCATGTGGTATTCACTTAAGTGACCAACGCAATGTAGATTTACATGCTGAATCAGAAGATGATATAAGAATCAATGCTTGTTGGTCTATTGAAGATGAATCCAGAGAAAGGTTGTTTGAAGAAGATATGGATAAATATGCTTCAAATCATCATCCTCAAATTTTAGTAATTGAAGGAACTAAAATCTTGCAGAAATCTCATGAGTCAAGATATGACAAGATGAAGCAAGGGAAATTAATCCCCACTGCTCAAGAGGTTGAAGAATTAGAGGCAACCCATACTTTGAATTTAAGAAATAGAGTTGTCCCAGATAGGATAGAGAAAGCCTCTACAAGTGAAACAAGAAAATAAACTTTCCCCAATAAAAATATCAGTAAAGAGAAAACTGATAGAAACCTCAAAAATATTACTCCTGAAGTAATAGAATCAGAGGAAGAGATTCCCAAAGAAGAAAGTAATAAACCACTGGATATAAAGAAGATAGAATTTGATGTTGGGTCAGAACTCAGTAAGCAAAAGGTTAACATCACATTTGGAGAACTTATGAAAGTTCAACAATACAGAGAACAAGTCTGCAGAGCATTTGGATTAGTAGAACAAAAAGAAGATCCAACTTGCCATGCTGCTAGACAAAATCAACATGATACAAGATCACCATCTTCTGTCAGACCCTTCTATGTGTCATTAAGGTATAATTCAGATGAAGGGGAGAGATATGTGATTCATAATTGCATGTTAGACAGTGGAGCTTCACACAATATCATGCCTAAGCTAATAGCTGATCAAATGGGATTAATCTGCACTAGAGATTCTGCCCCTATTTCAGTAATGGATAGTAGATAAATTCCTTGTGTAGGGGTGATAACTGGATTGTTAGTTTTCTTGGATCAACACCCTAAAAAGGGGATAGTCATGGATGTAGCAGTAGTTGATGTTGACCCATTCTTCTCACTATTACTCAGTAGACATTGGGCAGAACAACTAGGAGGTTCAATTCAACTAGACTGGTCTTATGCTACAATCCCAATATCAGATAAGGAGAATATAATTTTACGAAGAGAACCATTTAACAAGCACTCCATAGAGTTAATTCAAACTGATGAAACAATGATAAACTTAGTCAACTCTATGGAAGAAAAGGGGATGGGAGTTTACTCCATATGGCACAACCCATTCCTAGTTGAAGTACCAGATGCAAAGAACATGGATCTAGAAGATATGAAAATGGTTGATGCTGAATCAGATAGAGTATTGACCCAAGAAATGTGGACCATGTCTTTTGATGGAGCTAAATCCCAATCTGGAGTAGGTGTAGGTGTTAATATGACTGATATAAAAGGAAATTATCTTGGTATTCCTTATAGACTGGAATTCCCTTGCACAAACAATGTAGCAGAGTATGAAGCTTTACTATTAGGGTTAAGAAAAGTAAAAGAACTAGGCATTAATTACTTGACTGTAATAGGGGATGCAGAACTTATCATACAACAAATCAAGGGAAAATATCAGACTAAACATCCTAGGCTTAAGCAATATAGAAATGCAGTATTGGAAGAAATTGATAAATTCTTAGCTTTCAATATCTCTTATATTCCAAGAGAACAAAATCATGTTGCAGATATTTTAGCTGTAAATACCTCAGGTTTAGATCACCCAGAGATAACTACAGAATATATGGATAGATTCCCAACTATCTCAGTCTATAAACCATCTGTACTAGACAACATAGTCTATTTGCAGGTCTTTCAAGATGACATAGATATTAAAGATTTTATGACTTTACAAAATCAGTATGCAGATATAATCTATGATGAAAAGGATGAAGAGAAGCTAAAAGACCAAATAGGAGAACCAGTAGAAGTAATCCAATTGAAAACTAATAGGATTCCTAAGGGATTGGTTTCTCTAGAGAGTTTATTTGATGATTTTGACAAAGCTTACAAACCTTTAAGCAGAGAAGTAATATCTGAAGACATAAACATTGGTTCAATGAAAGAACCTAAAATAGTGAAAGTAGACATGGCCTTACCTACTAAAGAAAAAGTTGGATATATCAGTTTCTTGAAAAATAACAAAGAACATTTTGCTTGGACTTATGAAGATCTTAAAACATTCAAAATAGATGTAATGACACACATAATACCCTTGAAAGAGGATTCCAAGCCATTTAGATAGAAATAGAGGAAGTACAATCCAACTCTGCACCCAATAATGCAAAAGGAGGTACAAAAGCTACTGGATTCTAAAATAATCAGAAAGGTAAGATTTTCTTCCTGGATATCCAACTTAGTACCAGTCAAAAAAAAGAATGGGGATATTAGACTCTGTGTGGATTTTAGAAATTTAAACAAGAGCTCTTTAAAAGACAATTACCCATTACCCAACATGGAACAATTATTGCAAGCAGTAGTTGGCTCAACCAGATTGTCTCTGTTAGATGGATTTTCAGGGTACAATCAAATTCAGATAAATCCAGAAGATAGACACAAGGCAACATTCACTACACCATGGGGCACATTTGAATATTTAAGAATACCTTTTGGACTGATGAATGCAGGTGCTACTTTTCAGAGAGCAATGGACTTTGCTTTTAAAGGATTAATGTTCAAGATTGTAGTGGTGTACCTGGATGATATCATTGTATTTTCTAAAAACCCAGAAGATCATTTAGAACACTTGACTGCAGTTTTTGCTCGGTGCAAAGAATTCGGAATTTCTTTAAATCCCAAGAAATGCATATTTGGGACTACACAAGGAAAGTTGTTAGGTCACATAGTCTCAGAAAAGGGGATAAGCATTGATCCAGAAAGAATAGAAGCTATTTCCAAAATTCCTCCTCCCAAGAATTTAAAAGGAGTTAGGTCATTCTTTGGCAAGATAAATTTTATCAGAAGATTTGTCCCAAACTTTGCAGAGATGACCAAACCTATAAATGATATGGTTAAGAAAACTGGAGAAATTAAATGGATAGTAGAGAATATGGAAGCATTTAACAAAATCAAAGAAGCCATATCAACCACTCCAGCCCTAAGCTGTCCAGATTATGCAAAATATTTCAATATCTACTCCTATGCATCTGAACATTCTATTGTTGCAGTTCTTTCACAGAAGGATGATGAAAATAATGAAAGGCCAATAGCCTTCATGAGTTCAGGTTTGAAAGGAGCACATCTTAAATATACCTTACTAGAGAAACATGCTTACGCAGTCATCCAATATCTAGAACACTTCAAAGGTATATTTGGTTCAAATAAGGTTTACTGTTGTATTCCTTTTATAGCAATAAAAGATATTTTTTCTCAATCAGAGCCATTAGGAAGACCAACAAGATGGATGGTAAAGCTTCTGCAATATGATGTTGAGTTCAAAATAGTCAAAACCATCAAAGGGCAAGGTATGGCTAAACTATTGGCCAACAAAGAGGAGGAAGGATTTAATAATGTTGTCACAATAAATGAAACAAATGATGACAGAAGAATCAACAATGAAGAATGTAAATGGTATGAAGAAATTTGTCATACTTACAAACTCTGTCTTTTCCCAAAGATATGTCAACAAACAGAATGAGGTCAGTCAAGCTTCAAGCTCAGAAATATTATATACAAGATGGAGTGTTATATTGGAAGCACCCTGATGGAGTATTATTAGTCTATTTATATGAGAGAGAAGTCCCAAAAATAATTAATGAATTTCATGATGGTTTCTGTGGAGGACATTTTGCTCCAAGAGCTACAACTAATAAAATTATGAGAGCAGGATATTATTGGCCTTCCATTTTTAAATATGTATATAAATATGTTAGGAATTGTCATAACTGTCAGGTTTTTGCAGGAAAGAAGCATCTGGCAGCCATGCCCCTCAAGCCAGTAATCATTGAAGCACCTTTTGCTCAATGGGGTATTGACCTGATTGGAGAGATCAAGCCTAATTCATCTGGCCAACACAAGTGGATCATAACTGCAATAGATTACTTCACAAAGTGGGTGGAAGCTGCACCTTTGAGAACATCTACAACTACCACAGTCATCAAATTCTTAGAAGAAAACATCTTGACCAGGTTTGGAGTTCCTAAAAAACTTGTAACGGATAATGCTCAATATTTTGTGTCATATGAAATGGTAGAATTTTGTGTTGAATATGGAATTGAATTATCTCATTCTGCTAATTATTACCCCCAAGGAAATGGTTTAGCTGAGTCATCAAATAAGAATGTAATAACAAGAATAAAAATGTCATTAGGCAAGAACAAAAGGGGATGGGACAGTGAACTTAAATTTGCTTTATGGGCTGATAGGTTGTCTGTTAAAAGAAACACAGGAAGAACCCCCTATGAGATGGTTTATGGAGAGAAAGCCCTACTACCTTCAAGAATGGAAAAAATGGCACTTTCCCTCTTATTGCAAGACCATGAAAACCCCAATCCCATTCAGAGAAGGCTTGACCAAATTGTCCTGTTAGAAGAGCAAAGAAGAGAGACCCTTAATAGAATGATGGAACAAACCCAGAAAACCATAAAATTGTTTAATAAGAAAGCCAAAGGTACTCCTTTTTCTCTAGGAGATACAGTCATCTATTGGGATCCTAAAAATGATAAGCATGGTGAAAAGGGTAAGTTTGAACCTAAATGGATTGGACCATATCAGATAGCTCATGTTATAGGGCATAATACTTACAAGTTGCAGACCTTGCAGGGAGAAATAATGGCTATCCCTATTAATGGCCAACACCTCAAAATGTATAATCCTTGTTGAAGGTGGAAAATATATAAAAAAAAAAAAATGGAAAAACAAAAACCCCAAAAATAGAGTGATGCATTCTTTCTTTTGCTTTTAGATAAGTTTTTCTTTTCCTTGTCTGTAAATTTTTGAAAATTTGTTGTTTCACATGGTATTCTTAGTTTGATGAGTATACATTACTATTGATTCCAATAAAAACAATAATAGAAAGGAGTTTCATTTTTAAGCTATGATGAAATTTAAATTTCCTCAAAATATGGATGATCATGCAACAGTCATATGACGTGATACAAAACAAAATAAAGTCAGTGTTAATTAATACATTATGTTAAGGCCTCACATTACAAATAATTCTTAAAGTGATTTTAAGGTCCAAGGAGCAGAGCTATATTTGAGAAGGTAGTTGAGCTAAAAATCAGTACACTCATCCTTTTTAGCCAAAAACTAATCCTCAACTCAGGCATACTCATTGCACAATTTACTTATATCATTATAATTCTCAAACGAGAAAGAAAATCAAAATAAAGTGAATAGAGTCACTGCCTGAGATATCTTGGAAAACCTCTACCGGGGCTATAGACGCTTGACTGGCAGTAGGGTAAAACCAGATGGGATTAGAAGCAACTCCACCAGGGCTATAGACGCTTGACTGGCAGTGGAGCCCTACAGAATGGTGAAAATATTTAAAGAGTGAAATCATATATTAGGCTTAACTATTATCTCAAATATGGCAAAGTTCTAGAAGATCTAAGAATCAAAATGAATGCACAAAACACACACATGGCTGAAACATGATGGAAATGATAACTTTGGCAAATAAAGTTTAAACATATCCTATGACCTTGCCAAAACAAACATAACAATTTTCCTAAAATCTCATCTAATATTAAAAATATGACTCGGTTTTAAATTGAATAAAAGGAATTACAGTTTTTAAATACTCTATTACTTTGATATCATGTTGCATGACAATTTTTCATTATAAAAAAAAATTTGTTTTTGTTTTTCAAGCTTTGATCATCAACCTTGATCATGTAAATTTTTGTTCATTTTTGAAATAACACCAGGAGATTATGTGGTTCTCAAGTGCCTCATGTTTTCAACACATTGTCCCAGTCAGAGCCTATGTTGGAGCCAAATTTGACTCAAACTTTGAAACCCCTAAATTTAAATTTTTGGTTTCATCAAAGTAAGCAAGCATTGTTGGTCCTTTTTGCATCTAATTGAGAAATTTTAATTCCTTATGGGTTTGTTTGTTAAAATCTAACTGTGGTCGTTAATAATGTGTGTCCCTTTTAATAAAGTTCCATTGTCTTCAATAAGAGATAGGGCAAGATTTTATTAATCATATTACTAAAGCCAAAATCCGACCATCATAGAATAAAGTTTCTCTTGGGTTTAAAACAAATGATAAATCTTTAAGTCCTAAAGTTTTCTAAAGTTAAGGGAAAATTCAGAACCTTAGTCTAAATCCTGAAAAGCATAGCATAATATCAAAAATTCAATTAAAGCTTAAGGGTATGCACCCCATTTAATTAAAAATTGAGCAACTTGCATTAATCTAACGATAGCTTCAAAAGAGAATCCAATGGACGTCAAAAGGTAAGTCAAAGGTGATGGTAAAAAGATTATAACCTAAGGTTAAAAGTAATTAAAAGGATTAAAACCATGTTATTTTTAATTGATACTTGAGTTAAGCATCAGCTCTCCAAAGAGTCAAAACATTAAACGAGTCAACATGGGTCAAAACTTCAAATTAAATAACGAGCAAATCTGATAGATCGGACGATAGCACTCAAACGAACCCAAATATAAATGGTTGCACTTGATTTAACTAGACCACACATTAAAATGCTATGGGTATACGCCCCCTTTAACCACTGATCTAATTGGAAATATCAGACGGTAGCGCTCGATCTAGATCCAATCCAATAGTGGCACGCCCATAGAAGATGCATTAAAAGGGTAAAAACCCCATATGAATGATTAAATCCATTAAAATGAGATTAACAAGGGTCTAAGCACGTTGCTAATTATCCCCCATTTCAGATTAATCAAGGTTTAAAATTATATGCCCCTTGGTAACTAACCCTAGGTTGAAAAAAATCAACGATCATGCAATATCTATCGAAGATCCGACGGTCCTAAAATAAAGTAAATAGGTGTAATGGGAAAGACAAAGGTAAAGCAAAATTAATTATATATTAGTAAGGGTATAATACATTGCTAATTCCCCTTTTTAGCTTAAACCGAGATTAATCAAATGTGATAATGCACCCCTTTTGGCTATAAAGTATGCAACTTGCAGGAGATCTAATGGTAGCGCTTGGACATGCCACAACACGAAGATCTGATGGTGAATGACCAAAAGTAAAACAAAGGTATAAAATGATCCGAAGATCTGATGGTGCCCATCTCTGCCTTGATCCAATGATAGTGCATCGATAAAAATGATCAAGGTTTAATCTAAAGGTTTCTTTTATCGAATGATTAATTAAATGCATTATAATCTTCCCCTTCTATTTTAGCTAAACCTTGCACATGGTCGAAAGATCCAATGGTTGCACCTCCACCATGGTATGATCTAACGATGATCACGTAGAAAGGTGAACGGATGATATAATCCATGTTTAATACAATGTTGTTAAGGTTTTGAAAACTCTAGGTTAACCTTGATAAATCATGATTAGATGTGGACTAATACGCTGCATTATTACAAGGTTTATATATAAGCTAGTGGGCTAACAAATGTACAGGTCACTAGACATTAACGACAGCGCTAAACCCCCTTCGAAGATCCGACGGTATCGCACGAATAAAAAATTTAAGGAATCAACCATGTGAATCCGATGATATTGCTTCGTTGAGATTAAAGGAATCCAATGACAATGAGCAAGCCAAGTCAAGTACAAGCAAAGGTAAACTGACAGGCATCTTCTGATAGATCCGATGGATGCGCTCTATCATGAGATAATCCAACGATGATGCACACTTCAAAGGTAAATCAAATGGTTCGAATCATATTTTCTTTTGGTTAACTAACCCGCAGGTCCTAAAAATATCCAAGGTTGCGATAGAATGGAAGGTAGATCCGATGGCTGCGCTCGATCATGGTTGACTCAGGGAAGCTAAGGGTACCCGAGATAATGATAGACACTCACATCAAGAATCGAATCTTGTGAAGATCCCTAGGATAATTGTTGCCTAATTAAAATGTAATCAATCCCAAATATTTAGTTATCGTTCGAGGCTGAGGTGGCATGAGATTCAAAATGGAAGCCATCCCCATTACACATCCCAGTTCCACGTTAGATAAAAAGGGTGCCAATGACAAATAGTAGAAGTTTTAATGATTATAGGCACACAAACCAAAGGGTCTCAAGGCACGTAGGATGAAGGACATTACCCATCATAAATGCTCAACTCCAGAAAAGGATGCGTTGGCAAAATTTCTTTGGCCAATTTTAAACAATAGTTGGTGGCATAGTATTGATGACAAAACATGTGAATTTATCGAACCCATTTCACCACCCAGTATATGAGCTCATGAAATTAGTCAAGATTACCACCCTAGTGAGCTAAGAGCAAAAATTGATACACAAGAAGTACAGAGAGAAGAGGATTTTTGAGCTTCACTATTTCAGAAGGACCCGACTCGCTACCATGAGCACAATGGCATCATGGGGAGACATTTTTGCACTCGAAGACACTAGAGAAGCGGTAAAGTTCATCATAGATCGATCACCATACTCTGAGATCTTTGGACCACCTGTACCCGAAGCACAATGTATGACTTTGCCCAAAAATGTGGGGCTGATAAGAAACCTAATCCAGCACAGCAGTACGAGATTGACAATGCATGTATCAAGAGTTTTGCTCGTGTGATGGAGAATGATAACAGGACTCCATGGATAATGGCCGACTTATTTCATAAAGCCCAGAGGTTATAGTACAAGGGTTTCCCCAGAAATAATAGATGGAACAGTAACCTCGGGAAGCTGGTGTGTCCGAAGGTTCACTTCTCCTCAGATTTAATGGCGTGGCTGGCGGTGGCGTATGATGAAAGGACGAGGACATTTCGAGACAATAAGAATCGATCGATATTCAGTATTAAAGTCGAACACATCCAGAAAGTTTTCAATCTGATAGAGTATACCACCTTTCTGGTGCAAAAGGTAATCGAACACCAATCTCGAATGTTCATAGACATGGAAGTTTTTAAAACTTTGTTTGATACACATGAGAAAATAGAAAAGAAATTTCCAATTAGGAAAACTGCTTTTAGGCCATGGGTCCAAGATTTTTGTGATATGATAAACATAGTCTTAGGAGTACACGATCTCAGTAGAGTGACTAAAAGGACTTTATATTTAGCTGCACAATGCAATCGGGCCCATAACACTCCAATTTATGCCTGGGAATTAGAACTGAGTACCCAAATGCATGAAGAAATGGTAGAATTAAAAAAGGTAGTTTTTGAACAAAGGCAAGAGATGCCTCGTTTTTCTCAATACTCAATTTTTATCCATCTGATAGCGGGTCAATTGGGAGAAGAAGCCCAAAAAAGAGTAAAAGCCATTGACAGCCCCTATGTCCAAAGTAGTTTTTGGAGAATACACGAAGGACGAACTCACTTTGGCTGGTTCTATGATCATTTCATGGTAGAAATCCATTGGATTTTAACTGGCATGGTTCCTGAAAGGTTAGGGCCAGGAGTAAGGGCTTTAATCAAAGAGAAGGAAATTGGGGATTTCTTTTTCACAGAAGGTTTTACTTATATCAGACTATATGGGGCTAAAATTCCCCCTAAGCTATTACCAAAGTATTGCCCATTATCCCTAGCAGCTTTGGAATTATGCAGGCAGGTGGCCGAAGAGGCTAAGATGAGGCTGGTAAAGAAACATGGAAAAGTTCCCTGGCTCAGTGTTCCCTGTCGCTTTGGGGATTATATATTTGTTGGTTACCCTGCCCTGCTCAAAGGAATGTTTGAGTTAGACAACATGGGATTCGATGAGATAACTTGGAGATTCTATGACCCAAAAGGAATATACAACAAAATGATGGAAAAAAGAGAATATGCTCGAATAATGCATCGTACAGATGCTTTTGAGGAAAGCTTATTAGAAGCTATGGAAAAAGGATTAGATTTGCAAGGGGTATGGGATGATTTCCCTCCCAAAGATAGGGGCAGCACACAGGTTCATGAAGCCTATGATTACCCTAAAGAATTAAGAAGGCTTCGAGAAATTTTAGTAGATGTTGTAGCACCTATTTTTCTAGGAGCAGGCCAAGCAATCAAAGAAGACCCCTTGTTAGAGTTGATAGAAGAATAGGGTATTGATCAAATGGAGGTCACTATTAACACTATGGATATAGTAGAGCAATAGGTCAGGCCTCCCAGAAGTGCTCACCTCAGGATAGAAGCAACACCAAGCACTTCCCAGGAAGTTTCCCAAAACCCAAGTGCTGGTAAAGGAAAGGAAATTGTAACCACATCTGCTCAGAAGGCTTCACTCATGGAACAAGTTGTAGTTCCCATTTTTGATAGAGTACTAGCTGTAACTAGCATGAAGAAATTGGCACCCATGGCTATCCCTGCCTCTTTAAACATAAAAGGACAAGAAATTAAAATTCCATCAGTGATACAGATGAATAGCAGAAGAACTAGTGGATTTGGGGGTCTTTTTCGAAGTCACCAAGTGAAGAATCAAATAGAGATAACCACCGTAGAGAAGAAGAGGCCTAGATTATCTTTACCCTCTACAAAGGTTGTGTTGGAGAGGACATATGAGCAGGCTACTTTCACTACTACAAATGAACAAGAATTACAGTTAGTAGCAGGGATGGGAAATATAGGAGAACAATTTATAGAAGAATCACAATTAGAAGCACTTGTATCAGATATAGCAGAGATAAATCTTCCTGCTCTACAAGACCCACTTGTATTTAGAACTAATGAGGAAATAGGGGGCTCATCAGTACTAGGGAAAGAAGGTGAAATGGTCAAAGTTATCAAGGCAATGCAAAATCAAACCATGGACCAACTACTTGGGAAAATTGCAGAGTTAAGGAAACAATTGGAAAAAGAAGAAAAGGAAAAATTTGAAATGAAAGCACTAATAAATAAATAGCAGGAAGAATTGGCACATAAAGATACTTCAAATGCACAACCCCCTTCAGTGGTGAAGATTCAAGATCATGCCTATTATCTAAATACAATGAAGAAAGAAAATGTCAATGAAAATACAAGCTCATGCTAGAGGGTTCACTGAAATGTTTAGACAGATAAGGGTGATCCAAGTAACTGCTCGAGAAATTCTGACATTAATACAAGAAAGAGAAGAAGACTTTGAAGTCATTCATCCTACCCTCGATTTCATAGGAGATAATTTTGAAGAGTTGCAGGGTCAAGAGATAACAACAAATAATGGCAATAAAATCCAGCTCAATTTTGAGTTTTTGAAAGCAACCCTGTTTGGGGCAAACCGGGAGAGGTGGATCAATGTTGTGAATGAAATGGATAATCTGATAGAAGATGCAATAGGAAAAATGGTAGACATCGGTCTATCCTTAGACCAATGCTTGGAAGCCTCTGATGTAGAAGAGCTATTCAAGCATACCATAGAAATATTTGAGTGTGAACCAGATGATGAGGCAGAAATGACTAGACAAACTACTTTTCTGGTGAATACTGTGGAGATGTTGCTCTTCCAATATGAAAGAAACAGGTCCATTATTACCATACAAAAAAATAGGATTTTGCAGGAGATGAACATGCTAAGGTTTGTTGCCACATTTGATACAGAAGTTTGGAGATTAATAAATGAGCAAATAAAGAAGTTGCAAAAAGGTCAAAAAGGGAAAAGAGTTGAAACTTATGGTCAACAATTGGAAGCAAGTTCATCACAACAGAAACCTAAGCCAATAGAAGAAGTCTTTGAAAGGTAAAAAAGGAAAAGAGAAACAATTATAGAAGAAGTAGTGGAAGAAGAAATAGGTTCACCCAACACCACCATCATCGGTTAAATTGAATTACTATTTGAAAAATTCAAAGAGGAGGGCACAATCAAAATAATAAGGGTAGTGGAAGCCAGTTGTACCAATTTTTGAAGATCAACTCAGATGCTGACAAGTGTAAGGTCAAAAATAAAACAAAAATAACAGAATCAAGAACCAGCAGCTATAAAAGGAAGCAGACAGGTTCAGATTCTGCATCAAGCATTTTAGAGAATAGCATTTTTTCTAAGAGGTATACTTGAGTGCCCTTTAGAGTTGTGTTGTTGTATCTCCTTTGTGTGTCTAATTTTTCTTATTCATTCTTTCTTCCTTCCCTTGTTGTGCAGGATCATATGATAGGAAAGTACTCAAGAAGCTGAGAATATTTCCAGTCCTATTGAGTCAAGGATTCAGAGACTCTAATGGTACCTTATTGGAACAAGGAAAGTAGGAGGATTCTGTTACGATATTTGAATGGAATGCCTTCATTGTATTGATAGTTTTTCTGGAAAAATAGAGTTAAATGGCTTATTGCCCACTCTGCATGTAACAAATATTTTCAAATCAATACAATTCTGAGTCTTTTTCCTGTCATATTTTTGTGTCATTTTGGTGTGTCACTATTTAATGGGTTACATTATTTGAACGCATTATACATGTTTCTTTCATTGGTTAATTTTTAGTTTTATTATGATATTCGAATAATTCTAAGAACGCCAATTTTCTTTTCCCCATTCTCTCTGTTCATGTCAAAATTGTTGTTAAAATTGCTATAACAGCCCAATGAATCTAGGCACCGGTCTACATAAGGCATAACAATTGGTTATTTTCTTGCTTGGTCATTTTAATACGTATAGTATTATATTAATCTGGAGTGTGTAATCAAAGTTTTATTCATAGAATTACCGCTGGGGTTTCCTTACCCGTTCTGTAGTTTTCTTTAGCAATATTTGTGTTTAACAGAACAATGAGGTAGGTTGACCAGAGCCTGTAATAGCTCATTGGTTTCAAATGGATTTTTGTAGCGTGACAATCGAATCCTATGGATGCAAGAATCGGTTCCAATAGACACTTGTCAAATGTGTGAATGATGATGTTATGATGTACGAATGATAAATTTGATGATTATCATTTTGTGAAGATTTGGACCATTTTGGGGTGCTTTTGTAACTTGTTTGGTGAATTTGCAATATGTGGTCGCAAACAAAAATTATGCATCCAAATCAGTTGGAATATTCACAAAACTTGATAAAATGATGAAATGTATGGATGGATGAAATTTGGAGTGATTTGGTTGGGAGAAGCTACTATTTTGTGAAAATTTGGTCTTTTGTGCAATTTGACACCAAATGCCCATTGGTGCTTTTGGTCTACAGAAACTCCTATCGGTGTTTGGGAACTTTACAAATGCCCATGGGTGTTTCAGTGTGTCAAGAAATGCCCATGGGTGTCTCAAGGAAACTAAAGCAACTATAAATATCTTCTAGGATTAGAAACCAAACTCATTTGTGTGTTTGGGAGTTTTAGAAGCTGCGTTCGGGAGAGTGGAGTGAAGTGAGGTGAAGCATTTTGAGTGCAGAAGCTATGACGGTAAAGGGAGCTAGTGCGGGGGCCGAGGCTACAGTTGGGGTGTGAGTTGCTAAGGTAACACTTTGTTTATTATGCTTTTATATTGTACAAAGTTTTATTGGGATTTTTTTTAATTATTAAACAAATATTTTGTGTTTTGCTGCAGCTTAGGATTTTGGAGGTTCGACACTAATTCTTACCTTACATCCCAAGGATGAGGAAGGTAGTTTCAAATGAGGAGTGGGAGCACTTTAGTGTGGCTCAACTGGAGGGTTTACCTATGGTAGGCTTGTATAGGGAGCAACCCTATGCTAGGTAATGGGAATTGGATGAGGAAATTTAATCGAGTTGGCTAGTGAGGACGAGCTAGTGGTACTAGGAGTTATGGGTTGGACTAACATATACCCAAGTGATATGGAGGCTATGGTGGGGTTGTAGAAGGAAAAGGGATGGAGGGCACTTGTAATGAGTGTAGCAGGCTCAATGGGTGATTGGAAGACATAGAAGTGAGGTGGAGTACTTCTAGTTCTCATGAGTGCTTCACCAGTTTGGGTTGAGGTAGGATATCCCTGATGAGCCAGTGCGCTATAGGATACATCGATAGGAGATATGGCTACCATGCATGGATCCATAGAGGGTGAAATTAGCATATTATTAGGAGATAGATCTCCTAGATGTGGAGGATGCGGGGACTACCATGGAGTATGATAAATGGTTTACAACTTAGCCACCATGGACATCTCCTCAAGGAGCGGCTGATGGGGATGGAGGTGGAGAGGCTAGGGATGAGGGTACTCAAGAGGCTAGGTATGAGGGGACCTAGGAGGCCCCCAAGTGGTAGCAATGCCTTCGATTTGATATTCGAATGTGGAGGGCTAAGGGTACAACACAAAAAATATCCTAAGATTGGGGGAGATAGTGGAGATGGGGAGGATGCAGATGAGGTTATGGATGGTCCTCCAAGTCAAAACAAGGAGGATTGGGCACAGTTGGAGTAGCAAGTGGTAGAGCGGGATGTAAGGATTACAAGTCTCCAAGAAGAGCTAGCAGAGAGAGAGCATCAACATAATTTTGACATAGCACTCCTTCGGTATCGACATAGATATATCGAGGCATTTGAGGATAGGTTGATGGAACATCATATTCCACTTCCTAATCCTCCAACCTCATCTGTGTTCGGGGGTACTAGGCATAGCTAATATAGGCATAGCTCTAGGTCTAGGGGTCCTCCTAGGTCGGAGGATCCTTCTAGGTCACAGGGGTCCTCTTGTAGGGTATAACTAGTGCTTAGATGCATTTTTTTATATTATCCTTGGTGCTCCATTGTATGTAGCCATTTGAAACTCATTGTACACGCGATATTTATACATATATACATGGATTTTACATTTTGTGTTATATGTGTTTGTGTTAATAATTTTTGTGGAATGCTTTTTGTGTAATTCTTGTTTATATGGATGATTAATGGTTATGGATGATTAATGCAAGGTGGCATGTAGGGATGGTTAATGCAAGATGGTATGTATGGATGATCATTTATAGTTTAGATCTTGCTTGGCAATTTTTCTAGCATTGTTGTTTAATAAGGGGTACCAGACTTGGTGGCATATGGGATGAATGGATTTTTGATGTGACATGTATGTTGAAACAAAAGAAGATATGGATGTTGATATGAAAGAAGATATGGATGTTGATTTAGAAAACTGATTGTTTTGTAGAGACTCAAGCATCCTAGTGGTATCAAACAAACTCACTAACACTGCCTAATCCTTCTAGGACCAAATGTGTGTAGTGGATTCATTCACCGAATCAAGATCATGGTAATGACCCAAGGCAATCAAGAACCAGTGTGTGTGCAAGTGAGTTCATTAATTCATCTTGAGTAAATTGGGTAAACCTATTATGGATGAAACCAAGAATCTAGGTTACCCGTATGAGCGGTCAGAGGTGTCTTTTAAAAGAGATATGTCACTGTGCATGAGTGTACTCCACTGCCAGTCAAGCTTCTATAGCTCCGATGGAGGCTAAATCCATAGTCCATGACTTTTTTTGTTGATCTCTTAAGTTTTCGGGATGACTACCTAACCGTCTAATTAGAAATGTAGTACAATACTTACAACCCAATTGATTAGTGGTGTGTGATGTCAAATATTTAGAGTTTTTGTTAGGGATTTTTACCTACTCTTTCTTTTATTTTTGGAATTGTGATAGTGGTGAAGACCACTATTTTTATGGACTATGTTGCATGATGGGACTAGCAAGGATGACCCTTTTCACTTCGAGGTTCATACCAAGTATGGTGTTATCCCTATTTGACACAAGATATTTTTAAGATGTGAAAATTGTGTTTGGTTCAAGAATTTTTTGGAGTCAATTCCCAAAACTCAAGATTTTCTTAGTGTATATGTGCAATGATCCTAAGAAGAACTCGACATGTATTTTAGAGGTTTCTTAACACACTAGGAGTGGATGAGTGATCAAAAACACCTAGGACTTATGAATCTGTGGTTTGTGCTAATGGCAATTGGACTTAGTGGAATTGTGTGGATGACATTGTAAAGGTTCCCCTGATTAAGACAACATGAATTTTTGTTGGACCGATTAAAATATTAAACTTAATAAATTATCCCTAGATGAAATGCAAAATGTGGATGTGAATGCAATGTATGACATGCAATTTTTGTGAAATGTGGAATGAAATATGAAATATGGGTGAATGCATTGCTTTTGGAATGTGAATGCAAGTGAAATGCAATGTTGTGAATGAAGTGGATGCAAATGTTCTTGTGTATTAGCCATGTATATATATAAATCAAATCATGCATAGAATAATCTCAAGTGTATAACATTAAGTGGTTTGGGTTCTTTCTCTCCCTCTAAACTGGAAAGTCTATAAGTACCATTACCCACTCTTTGTGTGATAATGTATGGACCTAATCAATTAGCAATGAATTAAAGCAAACATCCTTTTCACATTTAGACTTAGCATGGGAAGTTGTAGATTTAGAGACCGTTGAAATGATAAGGGGTTGTGCCTATCCAAAGGAGTCTTTTGAAATCAATGATCCAAGGGAGGCCATCACATCTACAAATCTATTAGTCAAATGTGGTAAGCTATTGATTTCATACCAATTAAACTTAGAGAGCAATTTCATTGCTACTTCATGATAAATCTTAATGGTAGGTTCTTTGCATTGGTATTCTTCATTGATTTGCTTTACGACAAGTTGAGAATCACCAAATATCCTAATATGCTTAATTCTCATAGCTATAGTTGATTGAAGACCTAGGATTAAAGCTTCATACTCTACAGTATTATTTGTGCATTGGAATTCAAGTTTGAATGACAAGTGGATAGGTACCCCCTATGGTGTGTGAAATACTACTCTAACACCTTGACCTTTTGTGCACTTAGAGACATCAAAGAATAGTGTGATATCGACGTCTTCCTTTGGAATGACATCTTCTTCTTGCTCAATGATAGCAAATATCAAATCATTTGGGAGCTCAATAATCAAAGGATGATCACTAGGTAGTGGAGCTTCCACAAGTTGATCGGCTATTACCTGACCTTTAATGGATTTTTGGCTAATGAATTCTAGGTCAAATTCAGTAAGAAGATTTTTCTTTTTAGCGATGCAGGTGTTGTTGTAAGTGCGAGATATCATGTAATGTAGAGGATTTTATCTAGCTATGACATAAGTTGTATGGCTAAGCATGTAATGTCAAAGTTACTTAGTGGCAAAAACCACTGCTAAACATAGTTTTTCTACATAAGCGTATCTAGTTTCATAGCTTACCAATGCTCGACTAATGTAGTAGACAACTTACTCTAGATTTTGTTCATTCTTTTGTGCAAGCTTTATCCCTAACACAAAGTCTGTTGCTAAGATATAAAGATAAAATGGGACCCCTGGATGAGGAGGAGCTAAGACTGGTGGAGAAGCTAGGTATTGCTTAATAGCATCGAAGGCTTTTTGATATTCATCTGTCCAAGAGAATGGCACCCCATTTTGTAGTAGGTGATTTAATGACCTACATTTATCAAAAAATTGAGCAGTAAAATGATGGATTGATTGGATATTTCCATGTAAACTATGTAATTCCTTTAAGTTAGTTGAGGGAGGTGTTGAGGTGTGATTTTGTAAAATCTCAAAATCACTCGACAACTAGGATTTAAATATCCTTCCTTGCAAAGAAATGAGTGTTTCTTCAAGGTCTCCACTTAATATTTCAAATGTTAAGCATGTATGTATAAATAAGTGCCTTAAAACTTTGTGTAGTTTGCAAGTGCTGTTAACAAGGGGCTTGAGAATCATGTAAATGATTTTGAATCTTTCATGTGAATTATGTCCTTCATATTAATTCAACAAAGTAAAATGGGTTTTATAATCTCAAGTCCAAATATACCACATTTTATCTCATCTCTTAATGTCTCAAAGTACCTTAAATGAGGTTAGTATGAAGGAATCTTTAAATTTCACCTTAACTTTAATAAAATTAAAGTAAATGAAATCCCATAAAATAAAATTTGGGCATATAATAAATTTGTGATAAATTCACTTTCTAAAGATCTATTCAATAAAAAGGTTATTTATTCGGATCCCCTTGTAAAATCATGAATACAAAATAAAAAGGGGTGAATAAATAAAACAATGTCTTGCCCTATTTATAATTCAAACCTTATCAATAATTAAAATATAGGGCTTAATGTAAACATTAATTTATAAAATTTAATTTTATAACAAAATAAAGTTTATAAATCAAAAGTGTTTTCCTCTGAGAATATTTTCAAGATCAAATATTGCAGATAATAAGGTAACTATAAATCCAACTCCTGCAATATTTACAATCTATGAAATCATGTATTCCCAAAGTAAATGATTTCCTAGTCCTTTTTTCTTCTCTAGGAAATATCTATCCTGATATCGTCAACCTTACGATTTTAATGTGAGAAAACTAAAACTGTCACTTATCCCAATTAATTTATTATTTCAAAATATTAATGGATCTTAATATTTGAAATAAAAAATTAATATTTTACGTAGTTATATAATTCTAAACTTATAAGCATTAACATAGGTTTAATTTAATGTATTTTTAGACCAAAACGAAATATAAAAAGTATAGGGTTCTGATATAATGTTTTCTTGGACTACTGATCATATAGATATAGCCTAAATTGCAGAAAACATAAACCAAAAATATTAACCACCAACATTCACACAATTACTCAATACTATGATGCAATCTCCAAAGGAACGCAAATATTTGAAATTTTAAGAGACAATCTTTCCCACATTCAAACCCAGATTTTTCACAAATTCGAATTTAAAGGGTTTCATAAAATATTCATGATATTACATTTAAACCTGATTTCCTGCAATCTGACTCAGTACAATCTTCTTAGCTTGAATTTTTGCTCTTGGCTCTCCTTTTCCTTCGTCCAAATCTCTTCCTCCAACTGTCTGATTCTCTTTCATCAGTTTTCATAGCCCTTTATATTTTGAAACAATTTAATTTCTTTAATTTCTGAACGGGTTTCGCAACCATTTCGATAACTATTGTGTACTATTTACATATGTCAAAATAATCCATACACTTTAATTTTTGTTCTTCCTTTGATTTATTATATCATTAAAGTAATATTAACTATATGCATCAACATGTGGCCATACTTTTTTTATTTCCTTGATTAATAGACTTCATATTTGAGAACTTTGAAATATAATTTGACTCATAAAGGAGGAAGCCATTGATTCACCATAGACTGCTTCTATGAAGGATGCTAAAGGAAAATGTACGGAATGAATGTATTCACTATTGCAATGTAGATAGCAACCCAAACAACCCTAGATGTGTTCCCCAATAGCAACATTTGCACACTTGATCCAAAAATCTTTTAATTTTCCTCATCTAAAAAATTCTCAGTAATCTTCTAACCACGTTTTTATTTCTCCTATTGAGCAGTTTCTTGTGATGTAACCTGTTGTTACCAAATTGGATCTTCTAAATAATGCTTTTGGCGATGAAAACTGCATTATGTCAAGTGCTATAAGACAGTATCACTAAATTCATTATAAAATACCTATTGAATTTCACTTCAAAGCTGTGTATTCTGCAAATCATTTAGAAAGAAACATGGCAAATCCTCAATCTGTAATTTGTTGAAAAACAAAATTAAATAATATGTTGTTCAACTTGGTATCCATATGGATGATGCATGATGAAATTCTTTTTAAAAACATGTTCATCTAAATGTCATTCACCACTTTTGTTTTGTTTTTGTTTTTTTTTTCAAGTAATACTTCTTATACACATCCACCATAGAAATTGAATCTGGATCACATTACCGATAATACCAGTAAACCACACTAACCACTCTTGTTATTCCTAACACCTTTCATTATACCATATTTATGAAAATTGAAACTTCGACACTGAGCATCTACCAAAAGTCCCTCAAGTAACATCAAATCATGCACATTATTCATATTTTGATTATAATACAAAATAAAATGTATACTGTTGCTGTATACACCCTTTATGATCATTATACTATGCAACTTTAGAACCTACTGTGCTATCAAACTTCTTCCAAAAGTATTCAACCACATCCTGGCAACCTTCTTGAATATAAACAAAAATCTTCCCCATGGCCACGTTGTCAATATTATTGGTCTCTCGTCTAATTCATGTCAGATAATATTTAAAGCCACTCCACATCCATTGAGATATTTTGGAAACCAAACATGTTAACCTCATCATCATCGTAGGACCCATATAATTTGGGCACTTCTTGTCACCGTGTCTTCGATCGAACTCGGTAACTCTTCTTCTCTGCATTCACCTACAATGTGCTCACTGTTCTAACAAAATGGTTGCCACTGTAAATGTTGAATTTTTCCCGAATGATTTATCCATGATTTATTACATTATCTTATCTTCGGCAATGACACATCCTCAAAATGAAACCTCTCTACGATGGTGTATCTTCTAAATTGTGGTGATGAAGGTCCATATTTTAATAATTGTAACCTTCTTGCGACAATAGTATTGCATCTGGTGTACGATTATGGTAACCATACCTCAAATACGTAGCAGTAAAATCATTTGATTCTCCCGAGCACAAGCCCTAACCTGAATCCACCACATAAACCTTGCACCTACATCCTGTCATGATTTCGCATGCATAAAGAAAGTCAGCAATTCTCCTTATAGAACACATCGTCCCATGCAATCATTAGCCGTTATGGGATGTTTAAAAAACACTACATCCAATACCATAAGCACAAATCATGATTTGGCACCAATATGCATCTGAAGAAGATCTCGTGAGGCCTGTCATGAGAGTTATATCCTTCATGATGAAACCTGTGACATAACATTACCATAATCAAAATCTAAAAGTGAACTATGGTATACATAAAACAAATACCACATTGCATGCTAATTACTGAACACTCTAAAAAACACATGTGATGTGTTATAACACAAAAACACCCTACACAATCCAAAAACGTATGTGACATATTATAAAATAAAACATCCAACACAATCTAAAAAATGAACATAATACATATAAACCACCACACTTACACCTCAAAACAAAAAAGTTGGTAATCCAAAATCTAAACTAAAATAATAACGACATAAGCCACATGACATCATAAAGAACACTAACATTTACTAACATAAATATATACACATGCTAACATAATACCTAAAAATGAATATAAAATAAGTAAAATACAAAAATATGACATAACATAAACACGACACCTATAATACATAACAAAATAAAATATGAACATAAAACACGCATGATAATATACCAAACAAATAACATTCCACAAGAAAAACTTTTAACACAAAACCATTATCTAATTAAGACAAACATCATAACATAAGACCCCCGAAACACCGAAACACCATGTAACACCAAACACACATAATAAGGACAAACAAACATATACCAAATAAATAAATAAATAAATAAATATATATATATATATATATATATATATATATATATATATATATATATATATATATATAAAATTAGAAATCATATATAACATACATGATTAAAAATTATATATAAAGACCATAACAACACATAACACTTATTGAGAACTGGCTATAAAATAACAAAAAAACTTAATTATTGATGGTAAAGTATCCATATAATCATTACTTCCAAATATTCAAATTACAAGGTTAAATTTGACAGTGCACTCTGCTATTAGATAAATCACATAAAGATGAATATTCTTGATATTCCGGTGATGAGGCTATGAACCATAAATGTAGGCAATAATTTGACATCAACTTTCAAATTTCAAGAACAGACAAATAGTTTGGCTTCAACTTTCAAATTTCAAGTGGGTCCCCAAATTTTGGGGTTGTTGTGAAGGATGTCACAACAATGGCAAATCTGCTGGTAAATGTCCCTATATATTTTAGACTCAAAACCAAACTCTAAAAACACACAAAACCCAAAAAAAATACAAGCATTAGTAAGTGTCCAGAGAATGAGAATTGACCAATTCGATATGAACCACCAGAACCACTCAGCATCAGCTTAGTGTGTGCAAAGTGATTCATTCCTTATCACCTAAAATCATTCAACATTCCATCGTTAGTTCCACATTTTAGGCTATGAATAATTCCTCTTTGAAGGTAAAACCTACACCCGATTCTCTTCAGATCTTGCTCTATTGCCAGTCGAGTGTCTATAGCTCCGATAGAGATTATCTGAAATACCTAGATATTAGGTGGATGTTGTGTTTCCTTGATTCTAAACATTGCTTCACTGCCAACCGAGCGTCTATAGCTTCGGTGAAGATTACTTAGTTTTGGATGATAGTTTTATCATTATCGCTCTTCATGACCTTTCTTCTAGACCGACCTTCAATTCTAGTTGAGAGTCTATAGCTCCGGTGAAGACTATCTTGCTTTTTTTAGTAATAGATTTGACTCTATTTCCAACTCTTTTTTTTTATATATCTCTCTTTATTTTATCTCACTCTCTTTTTACATCCGGTAGAATGGTACTTTGCAACAAATCCACCTGCCACATGGTTTAGAGATGAGGTAAGGTTGAAAAGAGTATATACAATATTTCACCCCAATTTGCAAAACCAACAATGTCACTCATCCCAATTTCAAACAATATTATTTAATGTGTTTTGTGGTACTCGTGGAGCTTCTGCAATACAATTCCGATTTCTCATATTTGCCTTATCTTACTTCACATTCATAAGAACATAAACCAATCTCATTTTCCCTTTTCTCTAGGTTTCACAGGTTTTCAAAATAGGTAACTTCATCCTATGCGGTCTAGGATCAAAAACCAAACACAACCAACAAATGACCAGTGTCTCAATCACAAATACCTTACTTTTGAAACACCCACCTAAAAACTATATCTATTTGGACCACACCAAGCTCATAAAACCTGAAAAAATCTGGCAAAGTCAATTTGTCATTAAGCTCAACAAGATACAATTGAAAAGTAACAAAACACACGAAACACAACAATAACAATAACATCAACAATACAACAAAAACAAAATCTAAAATATGTACAAAATAATAATGTACAACAATAACAATAATAATCTAAAATATTATTTACAAAATATAAATTATGTACAAGACACAACAAAATTTGTTGCCATCATTTTATTGGATCCCAAACACGATAGGCACATATTAAAAGACATATCTCATGATTTACATTCCAAGATTTACATAGATCCAACCAAAAAAAGATTAAGTCAAACCATGCAACCCTCATTTTGCCTTTCACATCCCACTGATTTGATTCAAACTTATAAGCAAATACATGATCTTCCATGATCTTATGTTTATTCAACAATATGGGAACTCTAAACGTTGATTCATCACTTTGGCTTAAATTCTCATTTCATAAGTATATATGATTTCTCTCAAATAAGAAGCAACTTATGAAAATTTTAAAGTAGAATCATCATCTATGTTTATAGGTAAAAACAATTTGCAAGAATCTAAGATATTTACAAAATAAGGATCATTATAGTTTTGTATCCTAGGTTGAATTGTTAGTTGTTGATGAATTTGGTTCAATAACTCAAGCATATCTTCTTTTTAATTTGGCAATACAGTCCTATTGGTGGTGGGAATAAGAATCCCTTTTATTGCTTCATCGACCTCTAATGGCATATCATCATAAATAATAGTGGAAACCAATAAAAAATATGCAAAAATTTACCTGATTCTTGAATGTTTGAATACGGAGGATAAGATTCTACCTTTTATGCGCTTTAATTTAACACTACTTCATAAGCCATTATAGTCTTTTATTTTTCTTAATTATTTGTATCATCCTTATGTTCATTTTGTATTCCTTCATCAATGACCATTTCTTCTCTTTCTATTGTAGTAGAATGTTCTACAAACTCATGTTCAATATGATCAAATCTTGAAATCTGTTCTATCTTTGAAATTGGCATATCACTTTCTGATTGCATAGGACTTGCAAAACCTTCTTTTGAAATAGAAGTTTCAACATCCTACAAAGCAAGTGAAACAAAACTTTTATCAATAGAAGAATGAGAAAATAATGATTCACCATACATACCCCATCCATTATAATAATTATCTTCTAAAGCTAAGGGGTGAAACTTTATCGCGACTTTAGAAAACATGTGATTCTTTGACTGTACAGGACTTGTAGGCTCTTCATGTAAGATATCAATTTTAGCATCCTGCATATCAAATGAAGAAAAATTCTTATCAATAGGCATAAAAGAAAAATATTCATCATATCTTCCCCAACCATTATAAAAATCATCCTATATAGTTAAAGGGTGAGGTTCAACCACATATTTTGTGTAAAATTCGAACAGATCTATAATTTCCTTTTTAAATTCACCTTTATCAATCACCTGAGTTGAATACCTACTGGTTTCTTGTTGTATGAGCATGGTAGAATCCTTAAGTGACACACGACTTTCAATTTCTTGCACATCATCTAAGATAATAATTTCTTTGGAAATTGTGAATAAAGTGAATAATTCTTCTTCATGATCTGAAATAACAAAATCATTATCTTTCTGAAGCACTTGGTGACATTCCATATTTTCTTTCATACCATATTTATATTCATTTTCAAATTCACCTTCTTCAATAAAGAATTCATCTTCAATTTCAAACAATTCATCTTCCTCAAGCAATAAGCTTTTAGGATCAGTCATTTGAACCATCATCATCCAGACAATATTTTCTTGTAATCCCTTGCAATATTAATTAAATCACATCTATGATCATTCAATTCTTTGACTTTACCTGTTTGAACATTGCACTCATTATCCTCCTGAAACAAATGATGAAAATCTATTATTTATTCTATATATTCTTTAGATTCATTTTCAAATTCATTTTCTTTAATTTCAAAAATTCATCTTTCTCAAATTCATCCTCCCCAATTTCAAATAATTCATCTTCCTCAGATTCATCCTTTGGTAATACAAGAGTTTCTTCAATGGGATCAATTTTTGTATTTTGTTTTATAAGATCATCCCAATCATTTTTTGTGAATAATGGCTCTAATTCAGTTTCTACATTTTGATCAACTTGACCATCATAATATTCATTTATGGGTATTGACTCTAAAATCTGCACCTCATTCTCAACAACTAAGGTAGTTGTGACATCTAAACTATCAATCTCTACCTGACTCATCTGTGATCTTTTATTGTGAGTTTTAGGTCTAAGTTTGTATAGTTGTTCCATATTAACACATTGAGATATCAATTGTTGTTCAAATGTTACTACCTCATTGTAAGCTCTAAGCAATGATGTAATTTTAAGACCTTTCAAAAACATAGCAGTAACATGATCTAAGGTCTCCATGTATATTTGAGTAGCTTTATATTTTAAAATGATATGATGTGTTCCCACCTCGATATACAACCTATGGAATTTATCATTAAATGATCTCATGGGTTCTTTAATTTTTTTACGAATGGAGACAAATTGATTTAACATCATAATTGGGTCATCCAACTTTCCAAAATGTTTAAGAAATGCTTTTTCTAGTTTAACCCAAGAAGTAGCAGACCTTACAGGTAATTGTATGTACCACTTAAGCGCAACCTCATCCAATGGGTATGAAAATAATCTGCAAGGAACATCTCCCTGCATGAGTTGCAAATGACTTAACACACTCTTGTATCTCTAAATATGGTCCTTGGCTTGATCCACATCATGCCTAAATATGGGTAAACAAACTTCTACACCTTCAGGAATTTGATGAATAGGCATGTTTAAACTGTTATAATAATCACCTATCCAAGAAGCCATCAATTCCTTTACTGAAGTAGGTGATGGCATTAGTGAACTTTAAATAACATAATTTTAATGCCAATATTATTAGTCAAAGAAATATATTTTGCAAATAAGCATAAAATGACTAATAATTAATCAAAAGATATGCATCAATTAAACCTTGGCATTAAATAACATCCTTCAATTTGCAATTTTTTTTTAACTATGATTTGAATGACTAAGAATGAAATCGAACATTTACCTTTCATGCCCTCCTTCTAGCGCCAATTTTTTGAGGTGCGATTTTTTCAAATAACAAAACCACTCGATAAATAGGATTTAAATATCCCTCCTTGCAAAGAAATGAGTGTTTCTTCAAGGTCTCCACTTAATATTTCAAATGTTAAGCATGTATGTATAAATAAGTGCCTTAAAAATTTGTGTAGTTTGCAAGTGTTGTTACAAGGGGCCTGGGAATCATGTACACGATTTCAAATATTTCATGTGAATTATGTCCATATTAATTCAACAAAGTAAAATGGGTTTTATAATCTCAAGTCCAAATATACCACATTTTATCTCATCTCTTAATGTCTCAAAGTACCTTAAATGAGGTTAGTATGAAGGAATCTTTAAATTTCACCTTAACTTTAATAAAATTAAAGTAAATGAAATCCCATAAAATAAACTTTGGGCATTTAATAAATTTATGATAAATTCACTTCCCAAAGATCTATTCAATAAAAAGGTTATTTATTCGGATCCCCTTGTAAAATCATGAATATGATATCAAAATGGGTGAATAAATAAAACAATGTCTTACCCTATTTATAATTCAAACTTTATTAATAATTAAAATATAGGGCTTAATGTAAATATAATCTATAAAATTTAATTAAATAAAAAATGTTTTCCTTTGAGAATATTTTCTAGATCAAATATTGCAGATAATAAGGTGACTATAAATCCAACTCCTGCAATATTTACAATCTATGAAATCATGTATTCCCAAAGTAAATGATTTCCTAGTATGATTTTTCTTTTTTTCTTCTTTGGAGATATCTATCTATCCTCAACCTTACAATTTTAAGGTGAGAAAACCAAAACTGTAGCTTATCCCAATTAATTTATTATTTCAAAATATTAATGGACCTTAATATTTGAAATAAAAAATTAATATTTTACCTAGTTATATAATTCTAACCTTATAAGCATTAACATAGGTTTAATTTAATGTATTTTTAGACCAAAGTGAAATATAAAAAGTATAGGGTTCTGATATAAAGTTTTCTCAGAATATATATAGCCTAAATTGTAGAAAACATAAACCAGAAATATTAACCACCAAAATTCACACAGTTACTCAATACTTTGATGCAATCTCCAAAGGAACACAAATATTTGAAATTTTATGAAACAATTTTTCCCACATTCAAACCCAGATTTCTCACAAATTTGAATTTAAAGCGTTTCATAAAATATTCATGATATTACATTTAAACCTGTATGACTCAGTACAATCTTCTCAGCTTGAAGTTTTGCTCTTGGCTCTCCTTTTCCTTCGTCCAAATCTCTTCCTCCAACTGTCCAATCCCCTTTCATCAGTTTTCATGGCCCTTTATATTTTAAAATAATTTAATTTCTTTAATTTTTGAATGGGTTTCGCAACCGTTTCGATAACTATTGTGTACCATTTACATATGTCAAAATAATCCATACACTTTAATTTTTGTTCTTCCTTTGATTTATTATATCATTAAAGTGATATTAACTATATGCACCAACATGTGACCATAATTTTTTTATTTCCTTGATTAATAGCCTTCATATCTAAGAACTTTGAAATATAATTTGAATCATAAAGGAGGAAGCCATTGATTCACCGCAGACTGCTTCTATGAAGGATACTAAAGGAAAATGTACGGAATGAATGTGTTCACTATTGCAATGTAGACAATAACCCAAACAACCCTGGATGTGTTCCCCAATAGCAAAATTAGCATACTTGATCCAAAAAGCTTTTAATTTTTCCTCATCTAAAAAATTCTCGGTAATCTTCTAACCACGGCTTTATTTCTCTTGTTGAGCAGTTTCTCGTGATGCAAACTATTGTTACCAAATTGGATCTGCTAAATAATGCTCTTGGTGATGAAAACTGCATTCTGTCAAGTGCTATAAGACAGTCTCACTAAATTCATTATAAAACACTTGTTGAATTTCACTCCGAAGCTGTGTATCTTGCAAATCATTTAGAAAGAAACGTGGCAAATCCCCAATCTGTAATTTGTTAAAAAATAAAATCAAATAATATGCTGTTCAACTTGGTATCCATATGGATGATGCATGATGAAATTCTTTTTAAAAACATGTCCATCTAAATGTCATTCACCATTTTTTTTTTAAGTAATACTTCTTATACACATCCACCATGGAAATTGAATATGGATCATATTACCGATAATGCCAGTAGACCACACTCACCACTCTTGTTATTGCTAACACATTTCATTATACCATATTTATGAAAATTGAAACTTCGGCACCGAGCATATACCAAAAGTCCCTCAAACAACATAAAATCATGCACATTCTTCATATTTTGATTATAATACAAAATAAAATGTATATTGTTGTTGTATACACCCTTTCTGCTCATTATACTATGCAACTTTAGAACCTATTGTGCTATCAATCTTCTTCTTGCAGTATTCAACCACATATTGGCGGCCTTCTTGAATAGTGCACTATGTGAATATGTATAAACAAAAATATTCCCCATTGCCATGTTTTCAATATTATTGGTCTCTCGCTGATTCATGTCAGAGCATATTTAAAGCCACTCCACATATTTCAATATATTTTGGAAACCAAACATGTTAACCTCATCATCATCGTAGGGCCCATTTGATTTGGGCACTTCCTTTCATCGTGTCTTCGGTAAAACATGATAACTCTTCTTCTCTGCATTCACCTACAATGTGCTCACTATTCTAAAAAAATGGTTGCCACTATCAATGTCGAATTTTGCCCAGATGATTTATCCACGATTCATTACATTATCTTATCTTTGACAATGACACATCCTCAAAACAAAACATCTCTATGACGGTGTATCTTATAAATTATGGTGACAAAGTTCCATATTTTAACAATTGTAACCTTCTTGCAACAATAGTATTGCATCTGGTGTACGATGATGGCAACCATACCTCAAATACACAACAGTAAAATCATTTGATTCTCCCGAGCACAAGCCCTAACTTGAATCCACCACATAAGCCTTGCACCTACATCCCATCATGATTTGACATGCATAAATAAAGTCAACAATTCTCCATATAGAACACATTGTCCCATGCAATCATCAGCCATCATGGGATGTTTAAAAAACACTACATCCAATACCATAAGCACAAATCATGATTTGACACCAATATGCATTTGAAGAAGATCTCGTGAGGCCTGTCACGAGAGTTATATCCTTCACGATGAAACCTATGACATAACTATAGACACCTAAATTGTGTCATGCTTAGAGGAGCTACTCACATAGACACAATCATAAGATCATAAGACATAATCTTGGACTTTCCAAACATCAATAGTGGTTCTCACCACTCATTTGGGGCCTTTTCAAGCCATCCAAGCTTGGTTGCTCAAACCAAGAGTGGCTAGATCCTAGCCACTCAAGCCTAGAGTGGCCAGACCTTAGCCACTGTAGACAACAGCGACCAAATCTTAGGCGCTATAGATGACAGCGACTAAGCCACAAGAAGCAGTTTGTCGACAAACAATCCCAATCTCGGGCGAAAGTGGTAGTCTGCATGCAATAAAGGTGAGCGAGTTTGACTTTGCATTCCTTTTCATGACCAGTTCACATGGGAGGTTTGAGATTGTATTTAGAATTAAGTTAACTGACCTCCAAGCATAAATAAAGGACAAAAAATTCTCATGCTAACGACCAGTTCACATAGAAGACTTAAGTGGGCGGTTAGATTTTAGTTAACTGTCCTTCGAATATAGACAATGGACAAAAGCTTCTCATGCTAACTTGCACTACGCATGAGAAATTCATTCCTAGGGCTTGGACATAGACCTAGAGTTTCATGCTATAAAATATGCAAGCCTAAGAGCACCAAGAATCAATCTTTTATCTAGGGGTATATTTTATCATATCAGAGAGAGACATATTTTTGAGGAGAGCTTTCAAGACTTGGAGAGTTCTCTTTGAGATCACGTACATGGCGAAGCTCTGACAGATTGAAGAGCATAACACCTACTATTTCAACATCAAATTATAGTCTTTGACCCATAGCTTTGGGTAAAGAGGGTAAGGTTTACTTTAGCAACCATTGTCTTGGATAGTGGCCCGTAGGCTTAGCTTAGGATAGACATAGCTTATTTTATTTTGTTTCTTTATGTTTTCATATCATTAGCATAGATTTACATGATTTCATGGCATATTTTTATCATATTTCTGTTACATTCTTTGATTACTAACAACTTGGTAAGACCCCAAGGATAAAACTTCTACATTCTCTTGTTGTTCCCTGGGAAAGGCAACGGAGGAGTGTGTAGTCACTTTTTTGCCTTGTTTTTTAATAGGTTTGACCCTATGGTGATAACTCACTATTGGAGAGGAATTTGAGTGTAGTTCTTGTAAAGTGCATGTTTGGCCATAATGAGTCACTTTGGGAATGTCTTGAGATATTTCTTGCTCATTGTCCTTGTTTTCCACATATTCCTTTTCTTTTTTATCTTTTGTGGTTTCCTCATCTTCCTTATATTCCTCATCGTTACCATATTTAGTGCTATATTCAGGTGTATCCATCACTATGTCTACCTCTATATCATTTTCTTCTTCTATTGCCTTATCGAGGTTAGCATTATGCATCGGCTTGGGAGTGATGTAAGTGGTTGATGAATTCTCCAGAGGTGGTTTCCATAATCGATGTTGTCCGTTGATTTTGTCTTCGGCTAATTTGGCCAATCCATAGGTTTGCATCATGGTATAGGGATTGAACCTTGTCACCTCCATTCTAATTTCTTCTTTCAATCCACTAATGAAGTTATTGATGAGAATTGATTCATCCAACCCTGTGTTGTGTTTGGTGATATCCTCAAACCGAGTTTGATACTCATGCACGAAAGTGATTTGACGAAGTTCCTTGAGAAAATCCCACATGGTTGGGTTCCACATGGCTCTGATACCAAATGGTAAGACCTCAAGGTCTTACTATAAATGTAATCGCAGGCCACTCAAAGGGGGCTCCCTCGTAATCGCTTTGCCACTATAGGGGCTCCCTCCTTGAAATCTATGATTCTTATTCTTATTATTCATGGATGATTTGATATGGATGGCCAACCTAATATATATATCTACCCTAAAGCTACGTTGGTGAAGACACATGATGGTTCATGTATGAAGAGACGTGATGGTTCACATTATGAAGGGTTGTGATGGTTCACTTTATAAGTTAATAATATAATAATTAAATGATTAATAATACTAACTAATACTAACTAATAACGTTAGGATTGAGGATCCTAACACAACCTCATCCGAGGAGGCAATATCAGACACTTAAATGTGTGTTGTTGTTTCATTGCTTGCAGGGCCACAGGTACATTAGACAAAGATTGCAACATACGAGAGTAAAAGGGATCCCTCTAGGAAACATACCTGGAGAAGGAGGCATTTGTAAGCCCTCATACATTTTTGTAGGTGGAACCAGGAAGCTTTTATAAGCGCACCACCTATTCGCGGAAGGGGAACTTCTTGCCTATTTGTAATTTATAGTATCAAAATGGGTATCCCTAAGAGGGACCGACATGTAACCAAGCTTCAATATCAATAAAGAGATCCGTCTTTTGTTATTTCATGTTATATGCTTTTTCCTCTTGTCTTTCCATTTTATCTTTGGTATTTTAAATAGCATTGCAAGTAGGGTTTAGAAAAGGGATCAGTGCGTGCGTTCTCGAGGTCACTACAGATGGCGATCACGATGGGACCACCACTAATTTTTCATTTTTTTCTAGAATAATAACTTAATTTTGTGTGCAGATCTAGTTGCTCTGAGATACAACAGCTAGAAACTAGACGCTCTGAGCTACAATGACCAATAGAGCTTAGCCGCTCTGAGCTATAGCGGCCAAGAACCAACAGCTCTGGTCAATAACGGCTAGGACTAGAGTGTAGCAGAGGTCAAAACATAAACTCTGTGAGCTAGATCAAAGGTTGGTATAGCTTCTCTAATATTTTATAGCTTTCTATCTGCTTTTGTGTGTTTAAAATAAAGAACTTAAAGCACATTTATGTTTGGAAATTGAAGGAATAAAAGAAGAAAGAATTAAGCATTGCACATATCTTAGATCTCCTTTTAAATTTTCCATTAGGTGTTTCTAGGAACAACGGATTATGCCTAAAAAGTTCACCCTAAAATCCGACGTGCTAGATATTGTATGTTGTTTGCTTGCTTTGAGGCTCTGTTAGAGGCCATAGTTGCACAAGATAAAGTGCGTTCATACAAATCATTGTAGTTCATGCATCTTTTTGAATATTGAAACGTATTTTTTCACTTAGGCATATAGGAAATATTCATTGCTACTATATGATGCACTTTATAATATGCAATCTTAAATGAACACCACACACACACGTCTCATTTAAAACATTGGAGAGTTGGATTTCATCACCAACCTTCAATTCAGTCTAGTGACGTTGGAATTCATATCCTTCCACTAGTTTACCCCCTACAACTTCATAGAAATGGATTAAGAAACTTACTTATAGTGACACTAAGTTACTTGTGTTCAAACTATCTCCCACTGTTGGAAGAATCATTGGTTCAGAGTGGAAGAGCTAGGCGAACCCTCCATTGGGTATTCAATGGTGTACCCTAGTTTATTTTGAGAAAATCATGTTTGGCATGAGTGTACTTGATTATCACTATGGATGAGTCTTCTCATTCTTAATCCAAGAACAAGAGCAAAGAAATCAAAAGAGCAACACATAAAAACACATCAAACAATCTAGGGCACACTCAAATCGGTAATCAAGATAAAAATTTGTTTGGTATTGTGTGGTCATTCCTAATTTGCAACTCAAAAGATCAATTCATAAAACAACAGGGTCAAAACAAGAGGTAAGCACCCTCGGTATGATACCGAGGGAGAAAAAGAAGCAATTCATGCCCATAGGCAAAATCGTAGTAACATTGAATGACCTACCCATAAGACCGTGAGACATAGCTCCACGAGCCTAAGGGGTGATAACTCAACCCTTGGGGGATATCCTCGAGAAACCCCAAGTAAGGAACCACATAATGGAACAAATTCACATAAACAAAAAGAGGCTTCACAGCCATTCTCATCAAGGAGACATGAGGAGACCTCAAGGACCTCCTCTGAACACACAGAAACATCTCAAATACACGAGGAAGCTTCAAGGACTTCCTCCTCACATGGACATAAAGAAGGTTCTAAAAAACATTCTTCCCATGGGGATGATGAGACTGCCACATCTCCATCCACATGGAGAAAAAATGTTACCACAAAGCCCTCTTCATCAAGAAGGCAAACAAGAATTGCAACACCTCAAGACTCACAAGAAACATATGAAACAGGTCTGCACACTGAAGGACATGAAACTAGAGCTACATCTAGTCATGGGAATCGTATAGAAGAAACCCTTCACACAAAAGGAAATATTCCCATAGACTATGACCTCATAGGAGTAAATTGCACCCCATGGGACTAGCCATGGAAAACAAGATAGCTATATGGGTTGGATCGATTTCCTACTCAACCAACTCAAAGAACTGCAGCTACTAAGAACTCTGCATCTGGAAGCTCATGAACTGTGACTTCTAAAAATACCTCCTAGTTTGAGGGTACCTTAAAGCGACCCCATAGAAGACACATGGAGTTTGATCATAGGGATAATCAACAGTACACTGAACAAGTCATATTAACTAGCAATAGTACATATATAGCAGAAACCCCCTCAAGGAATCTATGAGTTCAGACAACAAGAATAGAGTCAAATAAACATAAGTCTTCTATGATAGTGCAAACTGACTGAATGAGGCAGCTAGAAAATGTATTATGTAAGGAGTGAGAGCTAGTATAAGCTCTCGAACAAGAGAAAAAAAGAGAAATACTCTTATGCCAACATGAGAAGTGCTTAAGAGAGCAAGCTAAGCGAGTAGCTCTTAACAATTTACAGGAAAATGGTGGTCACCAAAAAAGAACAAGACACGCTGACTCACCTAAGGAGAGGTGCACTAGACAAGATAGACCACAATGAAACCCCCCACAAAATCATGAACGAAATACAACTAATGGGGGAAGGGCAAACATAGCAAACCAAGATCATAATCTTGGGTCCCCTCATAGGAGGGAGGAAAATGGAATAAATCAAATGGATAGAGAGTTACCTCCATTGCCAATGCGAATAGACTTACAAGAGAAGGAAATCCATGCATCAAAGGCATTTAAAGAGCTTGCTAAAAATATGAAAACCTTTGAGAAACAAGAGGTAGTTGGGAACTCACCAACATTAAGAAAAATACACAATCAACCATTGTGCCCATCAATCCCTAGCCCTCCATATCCTAAGCACTTTGAGATTCTTAGGTTAGAAAAATTTAAAGGTGAAGAGGATGCAAAATAGCATGTCACCAGTATTATCAATGCCTGTTTTCATCTTTAAGACAATGACACTCTCATGCTAAGAACATTCATAATGAAATTTTTAGGTGTTGCCACTCAATGGTTCAATCAACTACCTAAGCATAGCATAACCAACTTTGAAAAACTAGTAAATGCATTCTTGAAGCATTTCTCCTTTGGTGCTAAGAATAAGGTGAACCTTTCAGACATGGCCAACTTGAAACAGTATGATGACGAGCCAGTAATGGATTATGGGAATAGATGGAGAAAAGTCATGGCAAAATTATCATTCTCCATTCCCACAGATGAGATCATTCGCATGTTCACCAAAAGTTATTCTAAACATATCTCCCTCTTGCTACAAATCCAATAGTATCCTTCATTTGAAGAAGCTCTAGCACAGGCCAAGCTCATCGAAGAGATAAAAGTAGATGAGGGAACCATTAAGCTTCAAAAAAAAAAGGAGTGGAAAAATAATGGTAAGAATGACAAGTATAAGCATAAGCAGGGCAACCCTGATCCATTCAATCAAGTCATATTAGCTACACCTAAGGATGGGGGTGCACAAAAACCATAGAACTATCAAGCACATCCCCTGCCAGCCAACTATGACCAAAATAACAATCAAGGAAGAAATCGATAATGCAAGCCACCTCATTATTTCATGCCTCTGACAGAATCAATGCAATCCATATTTAATCAGCTGAGCGAGGCCAGGAGGATCATATTTCCTGATATTCCTCTTATAGATCCCAACCATACTAAGCCAAAAGAATATATGGAAGATCAATTTTACCCTTATCATAGGATACCGAAGCATGACATTGAGGCTTGCATCGGGTTTAAGAACCAAGTGCAAAATATGATTGAGGTGGGAGAACTCAAAGTTGAAAATCCATTGTCTCCTGATAACAGAGACATGGGTATATACAAAAACACATTTCCCAATCATGAGGCCCCTCGAGAGCAAGGGGTCCAAGTCAATCAGGTTCGAGCTGACATACCTACCCATGGATGCGTTGGGATGGTCAAGATTGTTAACATAGCAACAAGGACTAGGTGGTATGGTCAACCACAACTACCTACATATCCCATGAACATCCTAGCTACCCCTAGGAAAAGGCAAGATAACCTTTCAGGTCCACCAACACGACCTGTGGTAACTGTTCAGAGTATATTGGAGCAAAACCTATAGATGACTCCAACTAAGTTATCCATCTATGAGATCATACAACAGTATCCAAAGCATAGGGAGACTCTAATGGAGATTTTAAGAACAATTGAGCTTCAACCATAATATGTGAATGCATTCACTCACTTTGTGGGACAAGTGCAAGAATGCCAAGAACCTGTAATCCGATTCTATGATCATGAGATTAAGATAGTTTCTACTACCTTACCAGACCCTCCGCTAAACATTGTAGTGACCATAAATGACTTACCTTTAAAGAGGGTTTTGGTCGATACAAGTTCATCAATTAACATCATTACAACAACTGCAATAGAGCACCTCAAGATACCCAAGTCCAATATCGTTCCAGCAGCTTACACATTGAGAGCTTTTAGTGATACTTTATGCAATACTGTGGGAACGATAGTCCTACCCATCAAGGTGGGGTACAATACCATCCCCATGATGTGTCATGTCTTGGAAGGAGCTATGCAATATACCATCCTCTTAGGGCATCCTTGGATAAGGGCCATGAAGTGTGTGCCTTCGATCTTGCACCAGTGTGTCAAGTATGTGGACGAAAACAAAGTCTATTTGGTTTTGGCTGATGAAGAGCCTTTTAAATACATCAATCAGGTGGACATTATGGGAGAATTCGTGATCCCTTCTACTTACCTATATGTGGAACCTTCATCCCCAACCACATAAGGGGATAAAAAAGACAAAGGGGTAAGGAAAGAACCATGCACGTCAACACCTCCTAATGGACTCAAGATAGTCAATGCTTCTATAGTACCATCAACATTAAAATAAAAAGATAATCAAAAGCTAAAGGCACCCTTAGTTCAGGGAGAAAGACCCAAAGAAGTGCCAACTATAGCCATTTTTGAAATACCAAGTCCTATGGAAGAGGAAGATCCTCAAGATCAAGATGAAGATAGTGATTATCACCCTGCTTCTCCAGTATCATCCGTGGGGTCATCCACATCGCATGCATCAATACACTTGGAAAGTACAGGCATAGGAGAGTACTTTGTGCAGAACATTACATTTACACCTATCATTGAGTCTGCACAAGACATAGGGAGACCTAAATACTTGAGGCCACCAATAGGAATAGTGGTTCCACTTGGAATCCCTCCCAACCAAACCGATTTTTTCTATGTCAGACTGGACTATGCTTATAAGTCTTCAGATATAGAAGAGGATGGTGATGAATTATTCATAGTCAAAGTTTGTTACCTCTCTAATCCCGAGTTTTCTCTAAGCTACTTTGAGCATTTCCATTGGCATAGCTATGGCCTTGGCATATATGAGCAGGGGTGTAGATAGCCCTACGAGCTACTATATCAGCTTCCCTTCGATATATTTGGCTTAGGCTATTATAGCAAAGGTTGAGATGACTCTCTTGCAGCAACATTAGAAAGATTAAGCATAGGATTTGGAGAATACATTGATTTCATTCCTTATCACCCCTTAAGAATAGCAAATTTGAGCAATAATCAAGTGGCCACGGTAAACATACCGCATCCAAAAACTTATCATCCAAACACCTCAATTGATTCCACCCCAACAGGGTACAACTCATTAGATGAGGAGAATGGATATGAGGCAAGTGATGATAAGGCTCAACTTGGCTTAGCCTATGAGGTGTCTCGCTATTTGCAAATATTCACATGGTCCATCTGTGAAGAGAGTGGATATACATCAGATAAAAGTGACTATGAATTAGAAGACTCAACAGAAAGAGCTTACTTAGGCCTAAGCCATCAACCCCTAACTTTGGGGCAAGAGACAAATGCAAATGGATTCTTCATAAGTGACAAAGAATATGAAGATGAAATAGAGACAACCTACTTGGGGCCAAGACATGAGCCCCTTGTATTAGGGCTACATACCAATGCTAATGGTTTCTGGATAAGTGATTATGACTTTGAGGATAAGACCGAGATGGCTTATCTTGGACCTCACCACTTGCAACGAGTCAACAAGCTAGTAGAGAAAGAGGCGGCACTCCATGCCATAGACCCTCATCTCCAATTTTTAGAGAGACCTATTGACCTATAAGCTATTCATCGGATGGTCAATACCCCTCTGACTACATTCAAAGAGCAATTAGAGCCCAATGATCCTATTGCCTGTCCTGCTCATGGGCCAGATCTAGAAATTTCCTTTCCTCTAGAACCTCATCATGAGTATGGAAGGGAAACCCCTGAGACAAGATTACACCCATGTGGTCCTAGAGACTTCATTCCATATATCAACATGATATCCATTGATTTGACCACTCCACTTCATAACCCAGCAGATCCTACCAAATCATTGCATCTTGATGTAGAGGCTATTGATTGAGATTGTGCTAGTTCGCCCATAGAACCTGAAGACCTCTTCCCAAATGAAGAGATGTTACAACCATTCCATTTTGCATCAGGTTGTATGTATGACGTCTTCCATGTTGGTTTGGAACCTGAGCCACTAGGTCCTATAAATCCCACTGATGACATTCATTTGATACCCATGCCTCATCAGCTAGAGGATGGGTCACATATGGCTATAGAACCAACTTTTGAGGTGGACATCAACGATGATCCTACCCAACCAAGGAAATTCAAGTTTAGAGAAAGTCTATCTCCAGAGGAACAAGCCATCCTAATTCCTCTCCTCAAAGATAGGCCAAATATTTTTGCTTGGAATTACAAAGATATGCTAGGGATAGATCCAAAGTTAGTCGTTCACAACATTTCATTGGATCCCATGAAGAAGCCAGTCAAGAAGAAACTGAGGAAAATGCATCCAATCGTCACTTTGATGGTGAAGAATGAATTGCAAAAAATACTGGATGCAGTATTCATAGTTCCTATCGACTACCCTGAGTGGGTGTCGAACATGGTACCCATGGGGAAACCTGACGGAAGAGTCTGTATCTGCATGGATTTTAGAGATTTAAATAGGGCAACACCAAAGGATTCATTTATTTTGCCAAACATAGATGCTCTTGTAGATGCAACCGTAGGTCATGAAATGCTCTCCCTAATGGATGATTTTTTTAGATACAACCAAATCCGGATTAAGCCCGAAGATCAACATAAAACTACTTTCATTACTCCATGGGGAACATTCTATTACAAAGTGATGCCATTCAGTCTCAAAAATGCTGGTGCCACATATCAGTGGGCCATAACATACATATTCCATGAATATATGCATAAGATCTTAGAATATTATATGGATGACTTACTAGCCAAGTCCCTGTTGCGGTAAGAGCATGCCGAAGTCCTTATACAAGTCTTCGATTGCCTCATAGAACATAATATCCAATTGAATCCTAAGAAGTGCATATTTGGCATAACTTCTAGCAAGCTTTTGGGATTCATCATATCCAAAAGAGGCATCGAAGTTGATCCTGCAAAGGTAAAGGCTATACTAGAAATGGTCGTCCCTACCAACATTAGGGAATTGCAGAGCCTACAAGGCAAGATAGCATCCATCAAAAGATTCATCATGCAATTATCAAACAAATACCGACCTATGAATCGGTTGCTATGCAAGGAAGTCCCCTTTCATTGGGATGAATAATACCATCAAGCCTTTGTAAAGATCAAGACTTATCTGGCAATGCCTCCAGTATTGGCTTCACCAAGGCCATACATACCATTTTTGCTATATATCGGTTATTGATTTCGCATTAGGCACCATATTAGCCCAAAAGAATGCACAAGATAAAGAGCAAGCCATATATTATATTAATCACACCTTGGTGAGTTGTGAGCTAGGATATGTGTATGTCAAAAAATTATGTTTAGCAGTGATCTTTGCAACTCGTAATTTGTGACACTACATGTTGAGCCATACGACCTACATCATATCAAAACAAAATCCTTTGCAGTACATGATGAGCAAGACATATGACAATACACGTACTGCAAATTGGATCATGCTGTTGACAAAATTTGATCTAGAGTTCATAAGCTAAAATTTGATCAAGGGATAAGTCATAACAGATCAATTAGCAGAGGTACCTCTTCAGGATAACAAGCCTCTTACCATAGAATTGCCTTATGATGCGGTCTTTGCATTATCAGATCTGCCAAAACTCGAAGAACCTAAGAAATAAAGAGACATGTCATTGTTCTTCAACGGTTCGAAGTGTGAACAAGGAGGCAGAGTAGGAATTGTATTTATCACACCATAGGGTGCTCCGTTGCCCTTATCATTTAAACTAGACTTCCCATGAACAAACAACAATACAAAATATGAAGCATTAATCCTAGGAGTCCAAACAGCCATAGCGATGGCCATTAAAAGATTAAATATCTTTGGTGATTTCTTGCTCATAGTAAACCAGGTCAAAGGACTATTCCAATGGAAGTGCCACTCCTGAAGACTTACAAGGAAATTATTGACACCTACTTAGCCCAGCTGGAATTGTATGACATCGAGGCAATCCCTCGTACATCGAATAGATTTGCAAACACCATGGCCTCTTTGGGATACTTAATCCCTCAGAATCCATCCGTTAATTTTACAATCATCCATGTGAAAGTGATTTCACACTCAACAATACGTCGTGAGGCTTTTGACAATCAAGAATCAGTCAACATGATCAACATCGAACCAAATCAAGATTGGTCCTTCACAGCCAAATATTTCTTGCAAATAGCACCTTGGGGGTCTTTGATCTCCCAAGGACTTGTAGAGTGTGGTGCAACCATATACCATAGAGTTGTTACTCAATTTGTTTTCACTACCTCAAAAATGTATAAAGAGAAAGCTGTCTATTCTATAGAAGTTGTGGCATATCAAGATTGGCTTTCCCAACTGCGAGAATTCCTAAATATTGGAATAATGACTCAAGGTTTGTCATATACTAAAAGGTAAAAATTCAAATAGAGAGCTACAAGATACATTTTTCTAGGAGAAATCCTTTATAGACGAGGATATGATGGAGTATTGCTCTATTGTCTTGAGCCCCAGGAAACATCTTGGGTAGTTTTGTAAGCTCATGACGGAACATGTGGAGGCAATTTTAGTGGAATGGCCATCGTTAAGCGCATCTTGAGAATGGGTTACTATTGGCCCACCATGGAAAAGGACTATTGTGAGTATGTCAAGAAATATAGTAAGTGCCAGTATCATGCAAACCTAACGCACTTACCATCGCAAGCTTTGCAGCCCATCCAGGCAGCATGGCCATTCTCATAATGGGGACTAGAATTGATTGGGAAAATCTCACCCCCATCCTTAGGATGACATACATTCATCATAACGGCCACATAATACTTCACTAAATGGGTAGAAGCGATCCCATTAACACCAACAACTGGAACAAGGATTGTGGAGTTTATACTCCACAATATCATAAGTCGTTTTGGAGTCCCTTCTAAGATAATATCGAATAATGGGCCATATTTAAAGAACAAAAATGTGTGTGCTTTAATGAAAAAATACCATATTCAACACAGTTTTTCAAAACCTTATTATCCTCAAGAAAATGGGCAAGCATAAGCCTCAAACAAAATAATGTCTTCATCTTAAGAAAGACAGTGCAAGATAATCACAAGGACAGGCATATTAAGTTGCCACTTGCACTATGGGCATACAGGACTAGTATACGGACACCCACTTGGGCAACACCATTTTCACTAGTATATGGAACTGAAGCCATCATGCCTCTAGAGTTGGAAATCCTGACTCTACGCCTAGCATTAAAGGACTTCATAGATGATGAAGCTGCGCAACAAGGCCACCTTGATCAGTTGGTGCTTCTTAATGAAAACCGAGTCAATGCTTTAGAGCATCTATGTGTTTACCAATATTGTCTTGCATGAGATTACAATAGTAAAGTCCACCTAAGGGAATTCAAGGTTGGAGATCTAGTGCTAAAAAAAAACCAGCATAATTTGAATCTGCCGCCGCATCTACGAGATAAGTTCACAGCAAATTGAATAGGTCCATATATGATTTCAATGAGAGTTGGGCCTAGAGAATATCACCTTATATCATTAGATGGTTTTGAAGAGCTTTAACCTCTCAATATCATTCACTTAAAGGCATTTTACACAAACACAAAAACATTCAAATATGTCATAAAACACAAAAACATTCAAATATGTCATAAAACACAAAAACATTCAAATATGTCAAAAACAAAAACAAATCATAAAAACATAAAATTCCAAAAATACAAATCAAAGGCTCCAAGGGTAATTCATACCACTTGGTCAAAATCAAATCAAAGGCTCCAAGGGTAATTCATACCACTTGGTCAAACATCAATTCAAAACGCTCCAAGGGCATTCAAGCCGCTTGGTCAAAAATCAATTCAAAATGCTCCAAGGGCATTCAAGCCGCTTGGTCAAAAATCAATTCAAAGTCTCCAAGGATAATTCATTCCACTTGGTCAAAATCAATTCAAAATGCTCCAAGGGCATTCAAGCCACTTGGTCAAAAATCAATTCAATTGCTTCAAGGATAATTCATACCACTTGGTCAAAATAAATTCAAAATGCTCCAAGGGAATTCAAGCCGCTTGGTCAAAAATCAATTCAAAGGCTCCAAGGGTAATTCAAACCACTTGGTCAAATCCAATCAATCAAAGGCTCCAAGGGTAATTCATATCGCTTGGTCAAACATCAATCAAAGGCTCCAAGGGTAATTCATACCGCTTGGTCAAACATCAATTCAAAAGCCCCAAGGGTATTCAAACCACTTGGTCAGAATCAATACCAAAAGCCCCAAAGGTATAATAAGCCCTTTGGTCAAATTAATCAAAAAATACAAAAACAACGTAAAATCAAAAATACAAAAACAATTGCACTTTACATTTTGCATCCACATCATTGCATTACATTTTCACATACATTACAATTGTATGTCATGAGAGCCTTAAAAGTGATACCACAGTTTGTCACATAAGTCACTCATATCCATACCTCCATCCACATGTGTGTAATTGTGTTTTTTAGCACAACCATTATTTGTTTCTATACATAATAAAATAAGGCTTTTTGGTTAGTCAACCACACCTAGTAATCTTATCAACTTTTGAGGAAAATAACTTTGATTAGTATAAGGTAAGGCCTAGTTGTGATAAAGCCTTGGATATTCAAGATACCATCACTAATTGAAATACTAAAATCCTAGCTGGTACAAGGAAAATATGAAAGCTACAAAGTGGTCTAGGTTACCTTAAGTGAAAAGGATCTTCCTTACTTATCCCCCTGTGCAACCAGTTTAAAGGTGTTGAGAATTGGCAAAAGGACAAGCTTTAACATATCAAAATCCCTTGCTAAAATAAAAATAAGCAAAAATCCCAAAACAAAGTACATATTCAAAAGTCCAAGCATACAATACAGATTTGAAAGGAAAAATCCGATACACAAATCAAAATCCAAACAAAAAAATGAAGCTAAAAAATAATCAATAAAAAATAAATAGTGATTTTCATCATTACGTATGAGCAAAATAAACAGTGATTATCATCACTACAAAAAAATTCATGCTCAAATAAAAAATCAAATAAAAATAAACAATGATTTTCATCACTACATATGAGCAAAAATCCAAAGCCAAAAAGAAGCCAAAAAGAAGGGAATAAAGCTTGAATCCCTGGAATTCTCAGCATTGTACAAAACTGGAAGGAGAAATCCTTACACATGATGATATGTATACCACAATTGCTTCATGCATTTGTGTAGACAAATTTTTGAATGTGGATGAGCTAGCTTAGGTAACCCAATATTGCCTAGTGGTATCGTCCAACTAAGTCCAACATAAGGATGAGATGAACACTTGAGGATCCTTGATCTTAGCAATGGGCTGAAAGAATCCCGCCTGACATCGGAGGAAATGCTTGAGTTCTATCTCAATATACAATCACATGCACACACAAAGGTCATGAAAAACCAAGTCCATGGTAAAAGCCTTGCTTTTAAAAAGTCTAAGTGATAAGTAGACAACTGTTGATAGGGGAACTAGAGTGATTGAATCTCTGAAAGCACAAAAAAATTCTTACATAGCAACAAATCATAACATCATTCACACCAAATTTATTTATAATATTATATAAATTAGGGGGTATCAACATAGTAGGATAGATACCGCATATATTAGAAATAGTATATAGACAACCACTGACTACTTTATATCTTTTAATTTACAGAAACTTATTAAGAAAATACATTACACACCATTACATCTCATATATAAATACTTAATCAATTCTTATGATAGGAGTGATTATTTAAATTCATGATTATTTTTTTACTTTTGGTGGTATCACCCATTAAGATTGTCAATGTCATATGCATTCCGTATGTTTTAATTGATTAGAGCATACAGATTCATTTATACCATTCCACCACATAAGTTAGATGCATATAATTAAAGCAAAAATTAAACATGCATTTAAAAATAACATTTGCATCCACAAAAACAAGTCATTAATCATCCATAAACCATATCATAAAACATATAGGCAATTTCCATTTGCATACCAAATCATAAATTCATCATTCATCATCAAAATACATCGCATCATATCATCAAATCATATAAGCATCTACACATCCGTCTAAGCATTTTCAAATATCATATATCATCTAACATATCCATCAAATCATCACAATACCATCATCACATCATATCATAAAACAAAATAATAACAAAAATATGAGCAATAAACGATACACATAATAAGTCATAATGAAAAAATATCATAAAAGTATGTGTGTCAAGTCCATGGATATACAAAAATGTCTATGGGCTACAATCATCTAGGTTAGTCGACCTCAAAAATGAATCAAGGACCAAGTAGAGCATCAGTCAAGTATCGGGCCTGACCCCCTTGCATCACCTCCTCTAGTGCTACCTCCCCTTGTGGCGGTATCATGAGTCGAGTGATGTGAGCCTGTAGGTTTCTTTGTCCGAGTCTGGGTCCGCTGGCTAGGATGGGCGAAAGACTACCTCAAGGTGGAGCCCACTAACCTGTGAACCACCCGAACCTGCTGGATCCTTAGGGACAATCCCATGCCTACTAAGATACATTTTAAGAAGGGTAACGTGATCCACAAGTCCCCGAATCCACTCCTCATGCTCATCCAAAAGATACTGGATATGTCCCACATCTACCCCTAAACCTGTCATTGGAGCCTCCTGTGGTGTAGAAGGAGGAACAACAAACTACATCCTAACATCACCACCCAAAATAGTAGCCTATAGATTATGTATCTGTGATGAGAGCTACTCAATGGTAGCATCTCATCGCTGTACCTAGATCTTAGTGGCCTAAAGCTCAACCTTGACCTCATGCAACTATGCTCTCAGAGGAGAGTCTCTCTCATCGGGCTCCAACTCCTCCTCCTCCTCAAGAATATCAGGATCCTCTACTACCACCTACTCTTCCAGCTGGCCCCATACCTCGGTCCTGGCTTGAACCCTACATCCTATCGAATCTGTGCCATCACCCCTGCCATTATCCTTGCACCGTAGGTTATCGATGCCATGCCACATCTGATCACCCCACCACTAAGAGTAGGTATCTGTAACTCCCTCAACCATTATAGGGTCTACGACTGGGGCGTCCTCATCTAAAAGCTTGATAATTTATCATGGAGGTAGGTCCTTCTCTGCTATGAGGTGCCTATATGAGAACGGTATCAAGGGCACATCCTGCTGTAATTCGTACTGATGAAGAACCTGAGAGTAGAAGAAATACTCCTAGATGGCAATCTTACGACCAACGATCCATCGCTTGCATTGTGTCCTAGCAATAAAAATAGCTGGATCATCCCAAGTAGAGCACTCATAGTAAGGCCACCACACGACATATTTGACCAATAGTCTGGTAAAAGCATCAGTATAGTGGGATAGCTCCCCTACAAAAGTGTGGCTCTTACGCTCCTTGTGCTCTCAAGCCCATCTGGCAGCATAGCATTATATCCAAGCATCTACCACTATGATCTCGATTGGGAGCCCCTTAGGGTGATCTACTATAATGTGCTCCCATCCCCAAACCTATAGGAGCAAGCTGCAAGCAATGTCGACATGTCCCCACCGATGGATGTGGTACAACTCATCATAGCATTGAGCCAATAGCAATCTACCCCATGCATAGATGATAGGCTCCTCGCTATCCAATAGGTCCTACACCATCGCCAGAAGGTTCCACAAGAACCTCAAACCCAAGTAGTCTGGGATAAGAACATTGTTGATCACCATCAACAATACAACATGCCTCGTTATAAAGACTCCCTCCCCATGCCAATGACTGATAGACACTCCTTCGGACTTGGTGTCTTTAAGAGAATCCGAAGAGTGCCCTCTAAACACCTGGGTGAAGATAACCACCTGATCATTAGTGTTCGAGGAGGTAATGGCCACCCCATAAAAAGGAATTTGAAAGATCCTATACACATCCTCCGGTGTGATGGTCATATTGTCAATTGGGAGGTGGAAGGTATTAGTTCACGGGTCCCAACGGTGGGCTAGAGCTGTAAGATAGGCCTGATCTGCCATGATATAAGGCAGCCTGATGACACACTACAACCTGCAGGTATTGAACCAGGTCCAGTCCGTGTCATCAAAGCTGGGAAGTAAGTAAAGCAGGAGCTTCAGGTCCCAAGCCCAAGCAGTGAGGATCTAAGCAAAGCAGAAGAAAGACAAAACATAACTATAGTGCAACTAAGGCATAATTCACAATAAACATGAAAATGGTGCAAAAGAGTATGAGTTAATCTAAATCTAAGCAAAAAAATAATAAATTACACCTAATCAGACAAAGAAAAATTAAAAAAAATAATAAAAAAATTCAATAAAATACACAAAAAAAAATAAGGCTCAAGCTTTAGCCACTATCGCCCATAGCGACCGAAACCTAGCCGCTGGAGGCAGCAGCGGCCAAGACCCAACGGTCAATTTTTTGACCGTTGGGATTCAAGCTTGGCCGCTCTAAGTGATAGTGGCTTAGAGTCGGCCGCTCTAAGTGATAGCGGCCAAGGGGCGACATGACAAACCCATGAACCCTTGGCCAAAAAATAAAAAAATTGTAAACTAACAAAATAATTTCAAAAAAATAATAAAAGGGAGGAGAAAGCAAGTAGAATGTAAAGCAAATATTCCCTACTCAAGCATCAAAACTAAGCTAATTTCAAAATGTCCAAAATAGAACGATAGGTGAATAATGAAAAAATTTCAAAAACCCTAGGCTGAAGCCACTGACAGAAAGAAAAATTGAGGACTAACCCATCATAGCAAAAGGGAACCTAAGCCTAATTACGGAGTTTTTTTGTTGCCAGTAGGTTTAGTGAGGTTCATTTTTCTCATTACGTAGTGAGGTTTAGTTTTACTTAGACAAAGAAAATAGATCTAGGTTTTGAAGAGAGAAATACCCAAGAAGCTCTGGCTCCTCTAGTAGCTGATGTCTCACCCTGTGCAGCCATATCCTCAGTACCAACAAGTTTCAAAGTCGCAACCATTGTCATCACACCAGATCTCTAAAAATGAATCTTCAACAATGAAAATGATAGGTCAAACCCTAGAAAAAACAAATTTTTATATTTCCTTAATTACACCTTGGTTGTCGTTGACGTCAATGGCCAAAAATTCTTGGCCGCTCAAGGCGACAGTAGCCACAGGCAGGAAATCAGAGGCCACTAGACCTGACATCGACCAGATTGACAAAACAAAATAAGGGATTTTCTGCCTAAGGGATCCCACAAAAATAATAAATAAACACTCTTTGGTGGTTTAGGATCATCAGAATGTTCAAAATAACAAAAAAATCACCACATAAAATCACAATCTCATGCAGGCCTCGTATCCAGTTACCTACTCTATCCACTCGACGAATGCAACAATTTGCACTCCATGTATTTTGGTGAGATGAGTAGATAACCATAAGGCCACTGGGGGCAAAAACAACTCATTTTGGAATTACGATATGTCACCCTTCAAACCCAAAGAAGATCAATATGGTCGTACTGCTCCACGGGTATGAAAGGATCGTTCTAATTCCCCTATGACATCAAAAAAATTAAGTCAAAGTGATACAATCTAAACATAAATAAAATCACTCATCCTAACTCCCTAAGAAGGCTATTGATAGTCGGACTGCTCCTTGGGATAAGGATGGATGATCATCATAAGCAATTGGAATCACACTTGGATGTGGGATTGCCCATTAAAATCAACAAATGCTAGAAAGAAACCAGATTAGTCATATTGGTAAAGCGACTTGTCACCTCATTCATTGTCATTTCTTCACCAACTCATTGTGTGAAGAGGTAGTTCAAAATTTCAACTTAATCATAATAAAAATCAACAAAATACCACTCGATCATAAAAAAATTGTGTCTGTCCTATGAATCATTACATACAAGAATCACAAATTCCCCTTGTTTGCTGGGAACATAAGAAGACATGATATCTTTACTTGTAGCTCTCCTACCAGTCAAAATTGTTGTAGCAACTGAAGCTACCGATTGAGTTTGAGGAATGAGTGCAATTTAATATACAAAAGCCACTAAGATAAGTCCTTCGAACAATAAGGCAATGATTCAAGGTATGCGTGCCATATTGCATGATTGGGCCATCCGACGTTGATTAGACCATTGATCACCATACACCCTACAAACATATTAGTCTATATTTTTGCTCAGCATTGTGTTTTCCACACAATGCGTCATAAAAAGGGGCATCTGTAGACACCTAAATCATGTCATGCTTAGGGAAGATGCTCACATAGACACACTCATAAGATCATAAGACATAATCTTGGACTTTCCAAACATCAAAAGTGGTTCTCACCACTCATTTGAGGCCTTTTCAAGCCATCCAAGCTTGGCCGCTCAAACCAAGAGTGGCCAGATCCTAGCTGCTCAAGCCTAGAGCAGCCAGATCTTAGCTACTACAGAAGAGAGTAGCTAGATATTAGCCATTGCTGATGATAGCGGCTAAGCCATAAGAAGCATTTTATCGACAAATAGACCCAATATCGAGCGAAAGTGGTAGTCTGCATGCAATAAAGGTGAGCAGGAGTGACTTTTCATTCCTTTTCATGACTAGTTCACATGGGAGGTTTGAGTTTGCATTTAGACTTAAGTTAACTAACCTCCAAGCATAAACAAAGGACAAAAGCTTCTCATGCTAACAACCAGTTCGCATAGAAGACTCAAGTGGGCAGTTAGATTTTAGTTAACTAGCCTTTGAATATAGACAATGGACAAAAGCTTCTCATGCTAATTTGCACTACGCATGAGAAATTCATTCCTAGGTCTTGGACATAGACCTAGGGTTTCAAGCTATAAAAGGTGCAAGCCTAAGAGCAGTAAGAATTAATCTTTTATCTAGGGGGATATTTTATCATATCAGAGAGAGACATATTTTTGAGGAAATATTTCAACACTTGGAGAGTTCTCTTTGAGATCACGTACATGACGATAGTTAGGTTGTTGAATGCTCTTGGTTTCAAGGATGTGGCAATGAAAAATTCTAAAAAAAAACATCTCTATGATGGTGTATCTTCTAAATTATGGTGACAAAGTTCCATATTTTAACAATTGTAACCTTCTTGCAATAATAGTATTGCATCTGGTGTACGATGATGACAACCATACCTCAAATACACAACAGTAAAATCATTTGATTCTCTCGAGCACAAGCCCTAACTTGAATCCACCACATAAGCCTTGCACCTACATCCTGTCATGATTTCACATGCATAAAGAAAGTCAACAATTCTCCTTATAGAACACATCATCCCATGCAATCATCAACCATCATGGGATATTTAAAAAACACTACATCCAATACCATAAGCGCAAATCATGATTTGGCACCAATATGCATCTGAAGATCTCGTGAGGCCTGTCACGAGAGTTATATCCTTCATGATGAAACCTGTGACATAACATTACCATAATCAAAATCTAAAAGTGAACTATGGTATACATAAAATAAATACCACAATGCATACTAATGACCAAACACTCTAACAAACACATGTGACATGTTATAACACAAAACACCCTACACAATCCAAAAACACATGTGATGTATTATAAAATAAAACATCCTACACAATCTAAAAATCGAACATAATACATATAAACCACCACACTTACACTTGAAAACAACAAATTTGGTAATACAAAATCTAAACTAAAATAATAACGACATAAGCCACATGACATCATAAAGAACACTAACATTTAAATAAAAATAACATTTACTAACATAAATATATACACATGCTAACATAATACCTAAAAATAAATATAAAATAAGTAAAATACAAAAATACGACACCTATAATACATAACAAAATAAAATTTGAACATAAAACACACAAGATAATATACCAAACAAATAACATTCCACAAGCAAAACTTTTAACACAAAACCATTATATAATTAATATAAACATCATAACATAAGGCCCCGAAACACCATATAACACCAAACACACATAATAAGGACAAAAAAACAAACATTTACCCAATATATATATAATTAGAAATCATATATAACATACATGATTAAAAATTGTATATAAATACCATAACAACACATAACACTTATTGAGAACTGGCTATAAACTAACAAAAAAGACTTAATTATTGATGGCAAAGTATCCATATAATCATTACTTCCAAATCTTCAAATCACAAGGTTAAATTTGACAGTGCACCCTGCTATCAGATAAATCACATAAAGATGAATATTCTTGATATTTCGGTGATGAGGCTATGAACCATAAATGTAGGCAATACTTTGACATCAACTTTCAAATTTTAAGCACAGACAAATAGTTTGGCTTCAACTTTCAACTTTCAAGTGGGTCCCAAAATTTTGGGGTCATTGTGAAGGACGTCACAACAGGAGGCATATCCATGATGGCCTTGAACTTGTTAGGGTCCACCTCAATGCCTCTTTTGGAGATAATGAATCCTAGGAGCTTGCCCGAGGTAACACCAAAGATACATTTCTTGGGATTCAACCTTACATTATGCTCTAGAAGTCGATCAAAAACTTTCTCCAATACACCAATATGTTCTTGTCAAGTTTTATATTTAGCCAAGAGATCATCCACATAGTCTTCGATAATCTTGTGCATGTAGTCATGAAAAATGTATTTCATGGCACATTGATAAGTGGCACCTGTATTTTTGAGGCCAAAGGGCATCACCTTGTAACAAAAATTTCCCCAAGGTGTAGTGAATGTTGTTTTGTGTTAGTCATCATGATTTATTTGAATTTGGTTGTATCCTGAAAAACCATCCATGAGTGAAAGCATTTCATGGCCAACACAAGTATCGACAAGAGTATCAATGTTTGGTAGAGGGAATTCATCCTTAGGATATGTTTTGTTAATATCTCAAAAGCTAGTTCATACACATATCATCCCATTAGGATTACGAACGAGTACCATGTTTGAAAGCCAATTAGGATAATCGATAGGAACAATGAAGTTCATGTATAAGAGTTTTTGAAGCTCTATTTTTACCAAGAGGGCTACAGTAGGATGCATTCTCCTAAGTTTTTATTTTACTGGATTAACATCAGGCTGTAAGGTAAGGTTGTGGATAACCAAATTAGGATCAATATTGGGCATGTCCTTGTATTACCATGCAAATATGCCCTTCTTCCTCTTGAGGAGAGCAATAAATTGCTCTTGTTCATCGGGTGATAAAATTTTTCCAAACTTGCAAATTTAGGGATTTTATTTTTTTGAACTAATTTCCACATTGATGGTATCTTCAATAGACATGTGGGAATATTCCTCAAGTTGATGGGACATGGGGATGAGATGAATGTCATCTAAGATGTCATCAAAATCTTCTAACTTATCCTCATCTATTTCTATGTGGAAAACCTTGGTATTCTAAGGTGAGGGTGAAGGAAAATGTGGAGGGGATGGAGGAACGTAGTTGGTGAAAGCCCTTAATAATTCCTCGAACAAGATAAATTTGACAAATAATGGAGGTGGAGAAATCCAATCCATATCGATAAAGCTTATGCCAATTGGAATTGGTTTAGCCAGATCATATGGATTACAAAGTGGAGTAAATAAATAAATAGGATTCATGTTGACTTATGGGCAAGGTGAATAAGGTTGGATGAAATGGATGAAACCTAAGAACCGGTGCTAAGAGCTTGATTAACCTGGGTAGCAACAAACAACACAAATAAATGCATTTATCTAAGTGATACATAGACATGCAATGCAAAGAAAGAAAACATCTTTTTGATTTTTTATTTTATTTTTGATAGTGGTGAAAACCACTATTTTTGTTTTATGTACATATATTACAATTTTAGCTTATAGAATGGCTTAATAGAATGGAGGTGGTGGTTCACCGGTAGGAGAGGCTCACTCTTGTGGAAGAAGTAAGTGAAATATGGGCTCATGTATGGGGAACATGCTGAGATAAAACTCATATTATTTAGTATGGGGAATGATGGGCTATGATTCTTCTTCAGATTCATCCAAAATTATAAACATAAGTTCGAATTCTTCATAGATGTCATCATAAAAATTATCGACATAAGTTCAAATTCTTCATAGATGTCATTGTCAAAATTATTGATATGGAGGGATTCTTATCTTGAATTTAGGTTAAGCCTTTGGAAGGATTGTTCAATAGAAGAGGTAGTGGAAAGTGGGTGGTAACCTAGACCTGAACGGTCGTGCACCTCTTGATATGGAACATCGATAGGTTGATGCACTCCCTATTCATGTAATCCTAGGCCAAGGCCTTGCCAATAGACAATGTGGAAATATCGATATGGGAATCCTGATATGTTTGGAATATTAGCAAGAACCATTTCTTTGAGTTCTTCTATGGGAGATGGATTTGATGAAGCTTCAATCCACCCATATACAAAATTTATGTTATTTGGATCTGAACCCATATTATAGACCACTCCCATTGCTAAAGGTGGATCACATGGGTGACCAAAATTATTAGCACTAGGGATGGTGAGGGGTATGGCGGTGATGTATTTGACCACATATTCACCAATACCAAGATTAGTGAGGTGGACCTCGACTTGGGATGACATGGAAGAACTATGATTAGATGAGGGATCCAAAAATGATGGAAATAGAGATGTCTTACAATTTGTCAATTCAACTTGTGAAACATTAGGTGATGGTGATGGGTTGTATTGGGAATGCTATTGAGTGGACATTGATGATGTGGATGGCAATGACGTTGATGATGTGGATTGACTGTGACCACATGTGCATGTAGTCAATAATTAAGATGATGGGGGTATGGAGGATTTATGAGGATTGGTAATAGGTAGATCTTTAGTAATAGGATCATTTGATGAAGATATTGGTGAAGTGGTGGATGGATTGGATGATGGTGATAGGAAAATGTGAGTGAAAGGAAGCATGGAATTGTAAGGATTTGAAATGAAATTTCAATACTTAAACGGTTCGACATCCACCAGTATGCAATGTACCTATTCCTCATAAATATATTTTAAATATTAATGTAGTATTGAAGGGACACATCTCATTTCCCTCATCTAATGTCTTCCAAGGAGTACATTGTACGCCATGGATCCTTCCAAGATGTGAAACATTGTGTGCAACATTTTGATCCCTACTTTGATGGGTAAAACAATAGTGTCAACTATGGAACACAAAGTATCATTGAATTCTTTGAGGGTGAAGGATGAATTGGTGATGTGAGATGGAGGAAGGTTCAAATGATGAAGAGCGAATGTGGTGATGATGTTGATAGAGGAATCGGTGTTAATTAACACTCTTTTATAAGTTTTTTTGTCAATCAGAGCCATGATATGCAATGGAGAGTCTATTGATTCTGATGATATTGGCTTAATCTCAAAGTTATAGAATGTGATGAAAGGCTCCATGCATGTTTGGATGCTCCCCATAAAGTTGTTGAAGACATTAGAATCTTGTGATTGCAATTCTATGTATTTTAAAATATCCATTAATGCCTCCTGATGTGGAGGAGATTGTTGGATTAACTCATAAATTGACAATTTAGTGGAAGCCATTTTCACACTTGTAGTTAGCTGGCTACTCAATGAGATGACTAGTCAGGGTGGACGATTGACAGATGGATTTGGAGGGTTCGATTGAATAGGGATAATTTATGCTTACCATATGAATTGGCATTGTTGCATCATGAAAATGGACTCCAGCTTGCATGAACACATGTAGATAAATTTTTTCCCACAAAAGAGGTTCTAGAGATGGGTCAAAACATATTTCAGATGTGGGAAAAAATAGCAATAGGCAACCACACTCATCTTCTTAAAATTTGGTCTCACCAAAATTGACCAATGTACAAAACTAGAAAATGTGGCCCTATGATAGTTACATGAAGGCTCGGATGGGAAATTACATGGCAATGTTTATCAAAATCAGTGTAGTGGTAATTTGGTTTGAACAGTGTGGTCATGATTTAACTATTTTCTCATAGTGATCAGTCATGATGTGTTTCTGAATTCCGCTGGTGCAATAGTGCTTAATGAAGAAAAATAGAGATGCTGAAGGTAGTTGAAATTTTTTTTATTCTTGGGGGCTGTTTTCATGAGGACGTGATAATATTTAGGCATGGGGGATGATGATCACAAAAAATGCTCACTTTATATACACTTTTAAGGGGAATAATTATTGGTTTAATTAAAATTAGAAATGTATTTTTACATAAATTATGCATATAATTGATAGAAAATGCAATATTATGCTTGATTGGTGTTAGTGGAAAATATGTATAAATGTAGGTTTTGCTACTAATTTGGTGTTTTCTAGTCTACATCCCACTTGGAATTGGCATTGTGCAAGAAGGTTCCTTGATCCCATACATTTGAAGGCACCTTGATGTGCAAGAGAGCACCTTGATCCACAAGTAGACACCTTACTATACAAGTAGGTGCCTTACTCTATAGGTAGGCACCTTACTCTACAGGTAGGTGCCTTACTCTACAGGTAGGCACCTTACTCTACAAGTAGACGTATTGATATCAATTAGGCACCTTAATATGACCAAGTCAACATTTATCGGTTGACCAATGGGATAATGAGGTTCCTGCACGTGAGACAAAAGGGAATTATTTTAATGGTGCATTATGTCTAAAATAAGATAAAGTATTTTTATTGGCCGGTTGAGCGGTTGACCTTGTAAAGCTCTTAAAGCATTATTTTTAGGCTGCATTATTTTAGCATTAGTTTGTTATGTACACCTAAGGATTATCATATTTATCCTTCTGGTGAACGGACATACTTTCAATTGGAGAATAAAATCTATGTATAAACCAATTGTAACTAATCACATTATGTGATTAAAAATAGACTGATTTGTTATTGTAATGAGATCTATTGTGCTTTATATAAATACGTAGGCTAGATGAATGAAGGCAATGAAAAATTACACAGAAGTTATTTTATTTTATTTTCTGTATAATTTATTAAGAGTGCAAATACTCTTAGTTTCTTAAAGCAATTATTATGTGATTAACTGGGCAGACTATCTATGGGGGCCTGGGCCCACTTCCTATACTAGTCCTCCCCTATTTTTTTTCTATTATTTATTTTCAGTAGATTAAATTTACTACTTTATTTTAATTTAGTTGTGTGTGTTTATTTTCCTGCACTTTATTTTCAACATTTCATTTCCAACATTTTAGTTTATAATTTATTTTTCTACACTTTATTTTATTTGGTTTGGCTGAAATTAAAATGCATGAACATTCCCCACCAAATTAAATAGGTACATAAGGATTCATTCCCCCACACTATAGGCATATACTGTGCATGACACTCATAATTTTATGAACTTACCAGATTGATAATTTATGGAAGAGAAATAACTGTTCTTTAAACATAATTTCTGCTCACCAGTTGCCTTTGTTGGTTGTTCCTTTGACCTCTAGTGAAAACATGAATGGCCCCTACAAACCCTTGGTATTTTTGTACATGATTGAATTGATTAGGATTTTTGGTGTTAGCCCCCCTACATGTGGTTGCACCTCCTTGTGATAAGGAAGTGGTGATATACCAAGGTTTTGGTTTTGTTGAGCGGGGGGATTATCAAGCTTGATTGCCCCCAAGTCAATGAGGTCTTGTACTATATATTTAAACACATGGTAGTTGTTAATTTCATGCCAATTTTACCTATGATAAGGATAAAATAAACACTCCTGATAATTTTTCCCACGTTTGGCGGGATAATCCGGTCTAATTTTGGAAAAATCAAGTTTATTTGTCTCATACAACCTTCTAAAAAGGGAAGCATATGACTCAGCTGAGGGATTGTATTAGCAATTTTGTTAGATAGACTATCATCGGGGATGGTTTTCCATAACTAGCACTTTTTTCTACACTATTGGAGCTTATGTTGTCGAGGGGACCACATGATATGCAATTTATTGTGATGTTTGTTGTACAGGTTGTTGTTGAGCCATTACCATCTGGCTCATGACCACTTGATTAACTTGATTGAATTGGGTGGCTGGGGTAGCCTGTGTTGATATTCTTTGACCAAAATAGTTGCTTTTGTATTGGCCCTTAATTTTTCATTCTTTCTTTTTAGGCTTTAATATGCCTTATTGGATTTTGATCTCCTAAATGACACTAGCCTGAGCTAAAGCTTATTCAAATGATTGATATGTTCGTAGTTGGAGCATCCAAGAGATAGGTTTTAAATAACTCTTGGTGAATATATTAATTAGCTCATCCATTGGTAGGGTAAATGGAAATTTAGTGATGACAACCCTCCAACAGTTTCTAAAATCATAGATAAATTCATCATAATGTTGCCTTAAAGCATAAACATTAGACAATGAGATCTTCTTTTTCATATTTAGGATAAAATGATCAAAGAATTGATAAATCAATTGCTCAAAAGTATAGATACTATGGCCTGGAAATTGATTATACCATTCTATGGCATCACCTCCTAATGTTTGAGGAAAATTTTAAAGCATGAGAGCATTGTCATTTTGAATTCTAAAGCATGCATGAACAAAGGTGCTCCAATGTTCTTTGGGATCCTCAGTTCCCTTAAATTTGTCAAACTTAGGTATCATAAAATTTGTTGGATATGGAGGTGATGGTACTGAAGGATGAATTGGTTGATTGATCAATTGGCGTAATGTTGGTTTATGGTGTGAAAAACCAGGAGTAGATTGAATCAATTGATCTATCTGTTTTTGCATGGCCTTAATTTGAGGGTCTTCCTCAGGAATGTGGAAGCCCTAAATTACCTGATGATTTTGTGGTAGCATGGAGAAATATTGTGGAGTGACTAAATGACAATGGGATTGGTAATGATGGCTAGGCAAATTAGATGGAAATTGATGAATGGAAGATTGTTGATGAAAAGATGAAGAATTATAGAATGAGGTTGATGGATAAAGGTTATGGCTAGGCTGGCAAATGGGAATAGGATGGGTAATGGTATGGCTTGGTGGGGAATAGGGATAGAAACCATAGAAGACTATGGTGCCCAAGATGGACCCTCGTTGACAAGGACAATATGAGTAGAGTTATGTGAAGGCTTAGGATTTTCCTGTACTTGCTATTGAGTGTTTTGATGTTGTCTAAGCAATTTTTTTAGGTTTTTCTATGCCTTAATAATATCTCTATTAGAAGATAAGGGTATGGAGGTAGATTATATGGAAGATGTGGCTTGGGTACAAGTTAAACTAGGTATGGCAACTTGTGAGGTTGGAAATTTTAAAGCAACATTGACCTATGCTTCATACAAGGGGTTGGTGTAAGTGGAGGTATATGAGGTGCTAGGAGAACATGAAGGTTGGGGAATGGATATATGGGAAGAAGGTGCAAATGATGCTTCAAAAATAGTGTTGGTATACACCTAGGTAAAGGTTTATGGGGGCTAGGAATAAATAGGCTCTTGCTGTAAAGTAGAATCCTATCTAGGTGAATTTGGAATGGACTCTAAGACATAACTAGAAGACTTCATGAAAGTTTCTACTCTTGCCATGTCTATATGGGTAATGTGATTGTCAATGGTAGGGGAGGTTGACTCCTCTTGGGGTATGGCCATATGGTAGGCTGTGGAGGGTAAGGAATGTGATGGACCTGCAGATAAATTTACGTGTGTCACATTCAGGGATTCTACCACATAAGTGGTGGGGAATGTGGATGAAGGTTCCATTAAGTTATCTTGACTTATAGCTTTATTTTGGTTTCTAGTTAATACCATAAGCAAATAAATAAAAATACAAATAAAAATATCAAATGTAGCACAAAATTGAAATATATAGGGAGCCAAAAAGGAAAAAAATAATCAATGCTAAGTTTCAACTAGCGTGCCTTACATTTTTCATTAATTATCTCCTTTTTAATGTGTATTCATTTTAAGTGTCAGTCTTGTGTGTTTTGATGTTCTAATCTTGCTTAATGAAAGAAAGGTAAAAACTATGGTTAAGATAGCGCAACTAGATTCTTGTTGGTGATGAAATCCAGTAAGTTTTCTTGAGGGTATCCTATGGTTTCTATGGGTAGAGATTGGTGGATGGAGATGAAACCCACCATCATCAAATCTCAAGCAATGGTTGGTGATGAAATTCAACCACTACTATTTTGAGTGAAACATGTTATGTGAATTATTATTTTTAAAGGTTCTATTTATTAATGTGGATAAACAATGTTAGAAGCAACTAATTTCATAAATCTAAGTCAAAATCCAATAAGAGAATACCAATTTCTCCAAAGGGTGTGAAGTACACCGCTTAAGACCCCCTATCAAATACAACCGAAGGGTTCATCCACCCCTTTGCCTGGAATCACCCAATGGTAGGAATAATCTTGGCACCCTAATGATGTTCCTACTTAGATAGATAAAAGAAGGTACTTCTAACCCTAAAATGTAGCTCTAATTTATGCCAATTGTCAATTCAAATGTAAATATAATGCAACATTTTATATTTGTGAATACATAAAAAATAGAAACCCTAACTGGAATGTGTGAATGGATGCCAAAGAAACCTAAAATGCAAACTAAGATGAATTATTTTCCAATTTACTTAATGAAATTTCTTTTATATCAAAACTCTGAAAAGGACACAAAACAACCAAAAAACGTTAACAGAAAAACTAGGGTTTGGTTAGTAGACTTACAAACAACCTATGTATTTTTCCTAGATCTATATAAAATACCTTTGGGTATTTATGAAACACACTTGGGTGTTTCTGGATGACCTTCAAGCACCACTAGGCGTTTCGCGCTCCTTCTACAACTTATGCAAAATTTCAAAAACCCTAGATCCAACAAAATCTGCACTTCTAAAAATCCTATAAGATAATAAAAAACAACAATTAGATTAGTAAAGAAAATTATAAATAGAAACCCTTAGGGGGTCCCACCGTAATTTATATTAAATGGGGGGGGAGCCTAAAAAATTCATTGTTACAATAGTGGATGTAAGAATCATTTTTGATACAATTATTAAAAATCTTGCTAGTGTTCTACGAAACCCTAGCTACAACAAATAGTGGTGTCTTTAGTTGCGTCTCACTCCCAATAGAGTTGAGTGGGATTCTTGATATCTGAGGCCAGACCACTCTAGCTTAAACAACTGTCTAATTCTAATGCATCACCTTCAGATCTACACAAAATGACACAAAAAAATAGTTAGTAATACCTTTGAGGCCTCCACAATGTGAGGCCTATTGTTGTTGCTTCACTACATAACCCAAAGCTTGGGGACCCACCTTTTATGATTGATTTTGAGAGTTTTGTTTATAGTTGAGTGCTAGTGTTTGATAAGACCTGAGCTATGAGCTTGCCATGCGGACCCTAAGGTTCCTCACTTGGTTGTACCTTCTTGTCTTCGTTTGAGAGTATCCGGTGTGCTTGGTTGGTTTTTGCTTCATGGTTTTATTTTAATGTTGTTTTGATTAATTTTAATATTTTGACATTAAATTAATTAAAATATTTAAGGTCAATTAAATTAAAATAAAAAGAATTTACATTTGAAATAAATTGATATGATTCATAAAATAGGAAATATAAGTTTATATATAAAATTATCAAAAAATATATAATAAAAAAAAAGTGATAAATAAATTAAAAAAATTTAAATATATATATATTACATTTGTATATATATATTTGACATGATAAATAAATAAATAAATATTCATATATAATTATATATATGATTTAAAATAAATATTAAAAATAATAAAATAAAATAAAATATTATTATATATATAAAATGATAAACAAAAAAAATAGAGAGCACATAGGAGAATTTCGAGGCGGTATCTAGGAGTGGGATGGACCTATAGATACGAACATTCGATGGAGTTGGAAATGTTGAAACTGATGATGCTTGAACAATAAGGCCGCATAGAGATGTGGTGCCAGTTGGAGCAAGACAAGCGATGGCGAGTTTGGACTTAAACTAGTGTAGGGGACACCTCATACTAGGCCAGGTAGATGATGGATGTGCCACAAGTGATGCGGTGGATGTTGATAGTCAGACATGGAGAAGGTGATTACATAGTAAAAATATAGTGGTGCACCACAACGGACATACATGGATGAACCCGTGGTGTTTCAAGATGAATGTGGGAAGCTGGTCAATTGGGTTTATGGAGGTAGTCATCAGATACATTGGGGGAGCTACATACATCTTGCATCACTCCTCACCACGCACGTCAAGGATTTGAAAAGGGATGACATTTGGTATGAATGTTTGAAAGGATGAAGACAGTTGTGATCAACAATAGGGTTTGATCAATGATGTTTGATGATGGAGAACCGAGGATGGTGCACGCATAGTAAACCAAATAGTCATAGTCTACACGGTATGGTAGAAAAAATTTGGTATGTAATGGTGAAGGATGACAATTATGACAAATGGGTACATATGGCTTCTTTGGTGACTACCAAAAATTAGAGAGAAACATAGAGATAAGCGACTTGGGTACATAAGGTAGACATATTGGACGTTGAAATATACAAAACTCACCAACAATGTGGTAATGAATATGAAGATTGAATATGGGGATGTTGTGTCGAAGAAGGCCCCAAATGGTAAAGCGTACACTTTCGAGGTGAGCACCTTCTTCATAGAGGGGATACAATTGTTGGCGTAATAGGAGGATGCCATGCAAGTGATCAACACACATTAATACACCATGATGGATAGGTCTTTGATAATGGTGACAACATCAAATGCACAGGAGTGAGTGGATGTTGTGTAGAAAGGAGGGGTAGTCATCGTGGTTAGTATGAAATGGAGTCCACAAATACATCCTTGGATATGATGATCCAGTGACCAAACCGAGTGAGGAATGATGGAAAATGATGATAGAACCCTTCGATACATGCCAGGAAATTTTATCATAAGGGAATTATTTTAGAGTGTGCAGAGAAGTATGATGCAGATACGGGTAATTCGATCTCACTTTAGATTCAATATTTTGCAATGATATCAAATGTGGGTGAACTGTGGTGATTGGATAGGAATTAATGAAGGCCTGCATGATTTTATTAAGCGTCTCTTCCTACAGGATTCATGGCAATGTGCTAAGGTGTATCATTTAGGTCAGCGTAAACATGGATTGCCAAAGTTGGGAAGGGCTCATACATCACAGTGAATAGTTTACGTTATTCACTTTGGACCAGAATAGCAATTAATGCTAGTACCTACCACATAGATAATGTATGCTGTGATATTTTTATTGAGCAACAGACACCTTGGACACGGGTTAGATGTATGATGAAGACCTCAGGCGTATTGTTGGGGAAACATAGGGGGCCTGATGTTCAAATAGAAAGGATGCATGGGTAGTTTTGGAAAGTGTCTCCATCGTTGTAATAGAAATGAGAACATGACAGTTATAAGATGCACCATGGCAAACTGTAAGGTAAGGGGCATTACAATGGGTTGTGGGGCTGCCTGTAGGTAATATAAATGGACAAAAGGGATTTATTTAAAATATTCCTTTGTTATGTTACACTGCCTCGGAGAACTCCTTGAGATAATTTTGAAATGAATAAAAATAAAGGTGGACGTTAAAAATAAAATACAAAATCATTGAGAATGAAAATTCTTACATACAATGAAAAGGGGCAAACATCTCGAAGCTGTCAAAAAATTTAAAAATGTCATTGAAGGAGAGAGAAGGGGTTGGATTCTTTTAGGAATGCTGTTGGAATGGATGTAAAACATAAACATGTTTTGTTTGTTTGTTTTGATGCAAATGTGTAGGATTTCTACACCTAATGAGCAAAATAAGAGGAGAGCCATTTTTTGGTGTTTCAATTTAATGTCTATTTTTTCTTCTCTTTGCTTTTTAGATTTGTAGGCAATGTTTAATGCATTTCATGGTTGCATTGTTGAATATCCAAGAATAGAGAATTTTTATTTTCCCTTAGAAGCTTGCACCAAACTTATTTCAGGATGTGCAAATGCAGTTTCGATTAGGTTGAGTTATGTTCAGAAAACTCTCATATCTTAGGTTTTGTAGGATAGGGTTGCATGAAATTGCTATTATTTTGGTTTTTGGATTTTTTGCATTTTATTTCCATTTCCAAATTTTATTTTATTTTTTAACTTTTCTTTTTGCAGATTTTTTTAACTTCGGTGATTAAAAAAAAAAAAAAAATTAAACTCCAAAAATAAATACATGGGTGTGAAGAATGAGATTCAATATTTCATTAAAAAAAATTGAACTCATTTCGACGCCATTTTTATTTTATAAAAATTGTTGAAAATTGTTGTTTTATGCAGATTTTTATAATTTCGGAATTTTACATTTTTCACATTTTGAAGGTAAATCAGATTTTTTCAGCTTTGTATTTTATTCGCAAGCAATAAATGGAATTTCCTTTATGAAAATTCCAATTTCATTAAAGGGAAGTGATTTATATGGCATTCCATAGGCCATCATTTTTGGAGCAATAAATTTACCTTTCTTTATGAAAATTCTGATTTCATTAAAGAGAGGTAATTTATACATTACATAAAAGGGTATTATTTTAAAGCATTAAATTATTTATTATTTATGAAAATTATGATTTCATTAAAGAGAGATAATTAATAATGACATTTCAAGACCACACAATAAATTGCTGTCTTTGTGAAAATTAATTTCAGCAAAGAGAGATAATTTATTTATTATATCAAAGGCTACTATAGCTACAAAGTGGATCATCCAAATTATTCCATCTTGAGGTTTGAAGAAATATAAAAATAATTCTTTCATAATTTGAAATTCATGTTTAGAGATAGGTTTTAATCTTCTAATTCATGATTAAAGTAGGATTTAATGCAAGATAAAACTTGTTTAAAATCTACTTAATAAAGGAAGATAAAATCTACCTAAAATCCTCCAAGATAAAAGGAATTAAGGCACTACATCGTGGTCATATGAGGGCCAATTCATATTTGCATTTAAGTTTCATGAACAATCATTAATATAGCATGGTAAAATAAACCAACACATGCCCCTTGTTAACAATTACTTGCAATCACTAAGGTGTTCCTAGCATTCATTTGATATATTTTCATTGAGATTGCAGAACCTTAGAGAAGTTGTTTTTGTTTTTAACTTCTTTGCAAGAGAGGGTTTTGTGATAAAAATCCTAAGGTGAGTGTGGTTTTGCAATTGGGTAAAATTACCACTCAACAAGGCCTTCTATAAGCAATGGTAAAACCCTAACTAAATGTTGCAAATGGAGTGAACATACATGACAATGCATGAAATGAAATTAATAACTAGTAGATTTATCTTACTTTACTTGTTGTATTTCAATTTGTGAATTTTTTATTGTAGGTGGTAGGCGCGTTGATGCCCTAGCATCACTCGAAGGCTAGGAGGTGCTCAGAAGGCTTACAAAAATGCTCACGATCACTTTACGATTGTAGGAAATACCTGTGGGCACTCAGGACTAGTAGGGAGGCACCCAGAGGCTCTTGGCGGTGATAGAAAGCACCTAAAGGCACTTGGTAGCTGAGGAAAGATGTTGCAAAAGTAGATCTGATGAAGGTGAGGGATGCGGCGGTGGTGATGGTGAGCGAGGGAACATGGAATATGATGGATGGAGTGGGGTTAGGGCACAAAGGTTGGGTTGGAACTCTAAGGTACTTCAAAAGCTCGAGGAACCTTAGAGGACTCAAGGAATTCAATCACTTAGGAAAATCAGGCACTTAGGGGTTGAGCCATAAAAATGGCTTCTATTTATAATCCAGCCTAGGGCATGCCAAGGTTTCAACGACACTAATAGTGTGGCTGAGATTAAAGCATATCTAAGGGTAGATATTAAATTTAGGGTGTGGTATGGATTTATGTAAATTGATAGATAGGATTAAATGAAATTTGATGGCTGGGATTAATTCACTTATATAAATATATATAAAATATAAAATATTAATATTAAATATATAAAATAAATTAATATAAATACACATGAATAATAGGTGAAAATGGTAGGAAAGTCAATATGGATGACAAGTGGCTAGGTTTTGGTGTCTATAGATGATATACTAGACTACAATAGGTCATTGACGCTTAGTGAATACCCAATATTAAGGTATGTTTATTTATCTTTACCCATAAATATGCTACAATTTCCCTCTTTACATACATACAAGGGTAGTTCTATGCTAGTGTGGCTTATTTCTTTACTTTTATACATTTGCATGTGATTGAATTAGTTGGTAGAAATCACTCTCAGTTGTCTTCACTCTTCTTCTTAAATTAACCTTCCTTTATTCCTCCTTACCCATTACTTTAGATATTGGATTTAGTAATGATGTCAAATGATGATCCTAGTTTAGAATATGCATTATCATCCTTGTACCACTATATTTTTGATGACTAGCAGATCCAAGTTCCTTCCTTACATGTATGAATCCTCATTTCTATCACATATTTTCTTACTTAAAGATATCATGTGGTGGATCATGACTCATCATTTATATTTATCATAGGATGATGATGATAGGATTCATCACTTGATTCTTCATGTAATCTCAATCTTCTTTTCTTCTTCTTACATCTCTTGTATGTCCCTTGACCTTGCAAGTATATATACATTCTTAATTTCTCCAAGTCAAGAGATACACTTTTATTCTTCTTTCTAAATAAATCCTAGGTAATTATGAAGGGCATCGTATGAATTTTATGGATGAGCATGCATCTTATCTAGATTATGCTTGTCCTTGGATGTTATATGACACCTCTTCTTGATTATTTATGAGTTGGTTAGGACTCCATTCCTAGTTTATGATCGTTCTTCAAAATCTATCATAGTTCACTAAGATTTTATTGATGGAGAATTCTATATACTAACTTAATCCATAAAAAAGAAAAGCACTATGATAACAAAGGTCAATGAATATCCTTCTCTACCTTACCATCTCTTCATTTATCCTTCCCTATTCACAACTATCCTCTTTCTTCTTTTTGAACTCCTCTTTATCATCTCCCAAAATCTATCACAATTACCATCAATTTTATTGATTAAGGCACTACCTACACAATCAATAGAACAAATAGGTACATTATGATGGCATCTGATGGGATGGACCCTTTTATTTTTGTCACCCTCATTAACCTTTTGGTTGTTGAGGAGTGCTCATAGGATAGGCTATATACCGTATGAATATCATTTTATGGTATTCATATGACCACTAATTATTTTGTGAGTGTCTCTTAGCAATTGAAATATTAGTAGGGATAACTTATTCCTTATTGTATTCTCATGCTAACAAGAGCATTGGGGAAATATATGTTTACATCTACAATATTAGACTTACATTATGAGATTTTAGGATCATAGGCTATCTTTCCTTCATCCTTGTTTACCTCTTTTGCATGACTCTATCTCTTCCCTCACAATTCTTCTTACTAACAAGGGGATGAGGGTAGGATATACTCTATTCTTAACATTATGCCTCCATAAATTAATAATAGTTTATTGGTTATCCTAATAGCATCTCTCATTTATCCTTTGCATGATTATTCTTCTCCCATGTGCTCATATAGATTAGAATCCACTACCTCCCATGATTGGTTTGCATTCATATGCATATCTATCTAACACAGTTAGAGAATTCCTACTACTAGACCCTTGCTAGCACCACCTTCTACCACACCGACTCATATTTGTTATGTACATATTTTGTATATATATTTGTAGATATCTTATTCATAATACACACACACACACAAACCTTCACTGGTCAATTTATATACAAAAACTGGTCACTACTCATTTTTTTCTTCACTATCCATTGACCATCTTAGATCTTAACTAGTCACTACCCATTGTACATAGCTACTATATTATATACATATACATAGACCTTAATTGGTCAAATACTTGTTTAATTTAGACCTTAATTGGTCATCACTCATTTAGGCCTTCACTAGACACTAACCATATTAGACCTTAATTGATCATTGCTCATATAGGGCTTCATTGGGCGTTGACCATATTAGGCCTTAACTGGTCGTCGACCATTGTATGTAGCTCTACATAGCTATATAGTAGGTCATACTTTGAGCCCCAATCATTTTTCTTAGGCTCATGTCAATCTTGATCACACTGATCTTCTTACGATCTACACTGATCATGATGATGTTACCTAGGCAACTCTTCATTTCCCTATTGACCTATTTTGCAACCCTTTATTCCTTTTCTTCGCATTGTTCTTTGCCATATATATTTCTATCATATTTCTTCCAATTTTTTAAAAATTTAAACATAGAAAAATTATATAACAAGACTTAAAATAAATAAACAAACCACATCCATTTTATTAAATCATATACACACATTTCTAACCATATACCTGCAATAAGATGTAATTTAAACTCAAAAAGTGAAGTACATCCAACTTGATTTGTCAGTGTTCCACAATAAAAAAATTGACACACTCAACCATAATTTATCTATGGGAAGCATACCACAATTAAAACTAGCATGTAATACCTCCTATCCCTAAGTTTATAAGCCTAAATCACCTACCCCTCCAATTGGTGTTGGTCTCAATGGTGGAATGTTCATAGATTGTAAAATGGTACATGTTCATAACTACAACTTCAATAATGATGCAAAGGTGGTGAAGGTTATCTCTACTCTACAGGAACTACCTAATGGTAGAGCATTTGATAATACATAACCCTTTGACTAAATGTTTTTCTTTCTCCCTCAACTACTGAAGCTCCTCCTATAACAATCTAATATTATAACTAGATTGGCCACTTGTGATGATGGCCATACCCTCTACCCATGTCTATATCCTCTCTTTTTATAGTTGGGTCACCTCTCCTCTCAACTGCTTTGCCTGAACCCTTGCCATATCCCTCTTGATGACCAATTGATCCTACCCCATCATTAGTTAATATCACTTAATGACCAACTAATCCATATTTAGTCAAATAAAAAATACCATTTCATTAATATTGAAAGATATTACAATACAATATTTTAAAATACCCCTTGGGCTACAATGAGGGTCTTCCAAGAATGAAGCCCTTTTTACAATGCAAATTTTTGGCACTTAGTCTTCTCTAACCACCTTGAGGAGGGATGGTTTTATGCATGTGTACCACCCTAGGCTGAGTAGAGCCTCCAAAACCCCACACACACCCAAAACACTAATTAGTAGCACCTATGGATGAAAGTGCAAATAAATAACATCAATCTAATCCATCAAAATAAGACTAAAACAAGCTAAAAGCATATAAAATCTATCTTGTTCACCTTTGCATACTCTCAATTATTGGTGTTTTTACTATGTGGGGTGAAATTGAGCTTATGCTATTTAGAATGTAATGAAATTTTGAGGGAAACTTTTAAATATTTTAAACAAGATACCCTTTAAATTTGGTTGCTATTGGAGTTCAAACCTACCATCTATTCACAATAGAAGTTAGGAGACTGAACAACATCTCAAGGTGTCATTGTGATTGTGTTTCTCAAAATGTGATAACATTTTTAGGGAACCTTTTGTATGCTATCAAGAAGCTACCCTTAAAATTTTATGGCTATTGGAGTTCAAACTTGAAATCTACACATAAAATAAATCAAGAGATTATGAAATGCATCTTAGGATGTCATTGATCTTGTGTTTCTCAAAATGTGATGAAATTTTGAAGAAACCTTTTGTATACTATCAAGAAGATACCCTCCAAATTTGGTAGTTATTGGAGTCTAGACCTACAAATAGTTTACAAAATAAAAAAACACATAAAGAGAGGCCTACCACGCTATCTATGATAAACACAAAAGTACATGCAAATGGATCCTAGATAAATTTCAACAAAGTTTTCCTACTATATCTTACATGCCTCTCTAAAAACAAAGAAAATGAGCACCTATTTATAATTTTTCTCAAGGGTGAGGATAATGATGAGGAAAAGATAACATGATGGACAAGTGACATGGGTGAGAGAAAAGGGGGAATCTTGAGTTTCCCCACTTGGTTGCTTGGATGGACAAGTGTGCAATATTCTTTATTTAGGCTATGACACACTTCATTAATAACCTTGGATGGAGAGATTCCTCACCCACCAAAATTGCACCTCCACTTGGCTGAAAGGATGGCTAAATGTGCAATATTCTTTATTTAGGCTATGATGCACTATGATGTGCTATGACATGCTTCATTAATACCCTTGGGTGGAGAGATTCCTCATCCACCAAAATGGTATGCTTCATCAATGTGCTTGGGTGGAGAGAATCCTCACCCATGTGCATTAATGAGCATGGAATGTGGAGAAGATAAGGGAGTCAATGCTAACTAGAGTGAGGTGGACCTAGGTTAAAATAGGGATATGGTCTCATGATGACCATGGGTTAGGCATAGGAAGGTGTTTAGGATGGTCAAAGGGGATAGGATAGTCAATATTAATATTTATAAGGTTGCAATGTATTAATTAAAATAATTACAAATTTATTAAATATTAACATTGAACCAATGCTAATATGACACTTTTTAGGTGTCTACATTTACCCCTTTTTGCATTGCGTTGTGTGTAGACACGATGTAGTGCAAAAAAATATGATACAAGGATGGGTGACTAACTAAGGCGAAGATAAATTGACAATGGATGATGGGGAATGACCATGGAATTTGGTGCATCACAACGATAGCTAAGGGAGAGATGCAAGGTTACCTCAAATCATGAACAATGTTGGATGCCCCAATTATGGAAGGGATAAATATCCTTGAAACTTTGCTTTTGATGGATTGATGAGCTCATTTTATTTAGCAAGCTAACCAAACAAGGACAGGTATCCTCAGGATATGAGCATCGATTAGATAAGTGGACTTAATTTACCACCTCAATGCAATGAGCATGTGAGTAACCATATAGATATTGGTATGGATCCTACTAAATTGGGATTGAATTGGAGTTTGATTGAGAAGAGAAATTTTCCTTTTTACCCCAATAGAGGAGGGCTAGTGATAGTCTCATGCAAAGTTCTTAGACACATGTGATTCTAGGATTGAGTTTTTGGATATTGGATCTATTAAAGGCAACATTTATGGGTAATATATACCCCCTCAAGCAGTGAGTTGATGGGTGAATAAGTGGAACACATCAACAAAGTGCTTAACCAAAGGTCACTATGCAACAATGGTTGACATGATGATCATTCAATGGGTTGCAATCCTAGGATGTTATGGATGGATGATGTGATGAGGTGCAAATTTGATAGGATGTTTTGCAAATTTTTAAATTTGTTTGTTTTTTATTTTGATCTATTTTTTATTTTCATTTTTATTTTTTATGTTTTTGAGTTTGTGATTTGTGATTTGTGATTTGTGATATTTTTGATGTTTGATGATGGATGTATGTATGAGGATTATATATACATAATATATTAGATGATGTGGATGCAATATGCTTATATGATAAATGATGGTATATTTATTTATGTACATGGTATAGATTCACATATGTTTATGTAATCACTTGTTGGATATGTGTGTATGTATTTCTTAATTAAAATTGGTTTAATTAATTAATGACAAGTTAATGGTTACAATAACACACTAACACAACATAATATAAAATAACCAAGATGAAGACAATACCTAGGATATGATGGAAAATATCACATATAAGGAACAATGTACGAAATAAATGGATAATAAATAATAACAAAAGTAGAGTGAGACAAAATGAGACTAATGGAATGTGTATAATGTATAACAATTAATCAAGATGCCTATCATTTATCTTAAGGATTTAGAATCTAATAAGCATTTCAAGACACTCAAGCATGCTAGGTGTGATGATAAAACTCATCTAATGGTCAATCAACATCCCATAGAAATCTAGACTAGCCTAAAAAATATTAATCCAATCATGGACCAAAGTGTGTGCAGTGAGATTCATTTCCTATCTTGAGTAAGGTTAGACTAACCAATTATGACTCAAGCTAATATAAGCTAGCTCATCTGTAAGTGGTTAGAGTTCTATACAAAAGAAGATCGCTAATGTGACAAACATGTCACCACTCGGTGGGCATACTCCATTGTCTAGATAGGTATCTATAGCCCCGATGGAGGTTATCCCCATAATCCTCTAACATAGCTCCACTGCCAACCAGATGTCTATAGCCCCGGTGGAGGCATATAAAATTCCCAAGGAAACTAATATGTGGATCTCTCTATTTTTTTGCACTTGGTTTTTGGACCCTCAGGTTTGGGTTATGTGAATGATAGGATGAGCGAGAAAACTTTCACTTTTATGGCTAGACCACCCATGGCATTATCTTCCCATAACTAAAAATATAATTAACGTGTGATATGTGATTGGTCCAAGAGAGAACTCAAGTTATCTAGGGGAGACCTAACATCTCTTTAGAACATGATAATGTTTGACAAAGTGTGATCGAAACACTACGAGTGGTTGAATGGAAGAAACAACTTCTATTTATAATCATCCAAAGAATATGATTGAACAAAACATCATGACTATGGAGACAAATAGGACATATAGATAAGCAAAATACATAAAAAAAATGTATGTACAACATAGGGGATAAAAAAAGACATAAGGAGGTATGATAATGGAACATGAAACAAATAAAAACACCAACATATACATATGGGACCAATCTATACAACATGTATGTAATTGATTAATTACACAAATATAGACTATGGAATAGGGGTACGTGTATCTAAAAAGTGACCAAATAACATGTTATGAACCTTATGCATGAATACAATGGATGAATGTGTTGTATGAATGAAATGTAAGATAAATAATGAATAAGAGGTCCAAATTATTGTGAGCATCATGCATAGGTGAGAAGTGATAAAATTAAAGTCAGAAGGAGTTGTAACTCCCCCAAACACAAAATTAGTTGGAAGGAGTGCAAAATCCCCTAGATAAAAAAGTGGTTTTGAAAGGAGTCAAGAGAAATGAGAAAGAAAAGAAGTTGTAAATAAGGAAAAAGAAAAATAATTAGAGAAGAACATGGAGGAATAGAATAAGGAGAAGGAAGAAAAAGAACCAACCATAGGTACATAGTCTCTCGTAGCATGACTATACAACAATGATATGGATCCTATTAGAGAAATAAATGAGAAGGTAGAAGAGATAAGGATGGAGCAACTAGAGTAGAGTTGGTGAGAAAATGGATGATTATAGTGATTGATGGTGGCTTTAGATGGGTTGAAGTGACACTAGAGGGAGGATATATAATATTATCTCAAGTCATGATCAATGTGAGATGACCCAATGATGGAAGGTGTAAATATCTGTGAACTTTGCCAATGACATATTTATGAGCTTATTTGATTTTTCAATCTAACCGACCAAGGCTAGGTATCCTCATGATGCAAGAATCAATTAGATAAGTGGATTTACTTTACCACCTTGATGCAATGGGCATGTGAGTAACCATACAAATATTGGTGTGGAGCCTTCTAAATTGGGATTGAACTAGAGATTTGAATGATAAGAGAATTTTTGATTTTTGCCCCAATAGAGGAGGGTTAATGATAGTATTATACAAATTTCTTGGACAAACGCTATTCCAAGATCAAGTTTATAGATATTGATCATGCTCTTGACAATTTTGATAGGTAATGTCATCCACATAAAGTAATGAGTTGATATGTGATGCGGTGTGATTTGAAACTCATGAATGCGAGTGTAAGCATTGATGAGAGATAGAGGGGAGTTTACGAAGGAGGATGGGTGAATAAAGATAGTTGCCTAGAATGGATAGGAGAGAGAAATTAATGAATGATCGGAGCCATTGGGGGGTCATGTTGATGAGATAGTTGACTTGGAAGAGCTTGGATTATTAGCAAGAAGATTGTTGTTGCCAAAAAAATCCTTGGTGGAAAGGGATGTGATTGACATGGTTAATTTTACCGAGGCACATATGGAGATGTTAAGACATCAAATTGTGATTGTTGCATCCTATTTTGTGGTAATCTAAATAAACAAAGGAGTGTGTTGGAAGAGGAGAGGGGATTATCAGATTATGCATCCTCTTGTTTAAGAAGATCTTGTACCAAGCACTTGAAGTACTAATAGTGATTGATATCATGATATCATTTATGATGGTAGACACAAAAGTGGTGTTCTTTATACCATTTGGGGTTGACCCTATTGGGGTCCTTGGGATAAGATTTTGGTAGTGAAATTACTTTTGCATCATACAAATTTTAAAATATGGTTGACAATGGCTTAGAAAAGGGTGTCCAATTTTGATTTGGACATAGAGGACACATAAATCAATCAAAATTTTTGTTAGGTGGTGTTGGGGTGAATTATTACCCAGAAGGTTGAGATCCATAGCAACTCAAGTGTAGCTCAAGACTTGTGAGTCAGTATAGGATTTGTTGTAGGTCATTTGAAGATGGAGTGGGAGTGGTCTAGATAGGATTAAATGGGATGGAAGTATGGGCAGGATCAAGTTGATGAGGATAAGAATATGAATAATAAAAAGGTGGAGGAGGATAGGATGAGTGATGGGTTTGTGAGACATAGGTCGCATAGGCCACTTGGGATGGAGGATGGGGCATAAAAAGGAGAAGGGAGAAGAGATAGTATAGATTGATATGAGGAGGAAAATATGATCTCCTCATGAGGGTTCTTGGGTAGAGTGGTGAGGGTGGCCTAATGCATTAGATCTTGGTGAGAGAACAAGGGTCCAGAATGATCCACGTCACTCATATAGTGAAAATGATGAATAATTTATAGGGTACCAACGAGGTGAGGGGTGCCTCCTTTAAATGGGTTGGAGGAGTCATCAAAGGGTGAGGGATCATCTCAAAATGAAACCGTGGAATGTTGCTCTTGTGCTCTAGCTTGAGTTTGAGTGATGACCATAAGTGACTAGAGACAAAGCAAACAAACAAGAAAACAATAAATAATAAAGAGTAAAAGTATTTGATGTGCTACAAGTGTAATTTATGTTTGATGTTGCTTGGGTTTTGATTTTATTTTTATTTATTTATTGAGTGTTATGATGTAACCTACCCTAAAATCTATAAAAAGTGGATAAGGGAGATCTACAAGGTGTTTCTATGCACACTCCTTAATAAACCCAAGAGTAAATGGAGAGAAGACATGCATAAATAGCTAATTTCCTATGGTAGGGATGGCTTAGGGTACCTAAAAGGCAAAAAGACCTCCAATATCCTTTTTAGAGGGTATGAGAGGTAATGTTATCTAAAACCTATGTTAATCCAATTACCTTTCGCTTCACCCTCAAGTAGGCTTGATCAAGAATGAAAGTTGCACACTCATAAATTATTTAGCCCTATGAGCAGGGGCATATAGCCTCAAAATTACCCTAAGCTAATACCAAGGGTAGTCAACTTATTGATGATGAAATCTAAGAAACTATGCATACTAACTTTGGTGTCTAAAAATAATTACTGATGGTTGTGGATGAAGTCCAACATCATCGATTGGTTTGTAATGTGTCATGCAATGTGTTTATGTTAGCTTTTGAGGATGTATATTAAAGGAAATGCAACCACAAGATGTAAAATAAGCAAGCTATGATAACTATATGATAATGGCACTATAATATGCAGGAAAACTAGATGATAAACTTCTGCAATAACTCAGTAATATGCCATTAATAAAAGCTCACAAAAATAGTACAATGCAATATAATGGAGGACTTGAACACTCCAGAATTTTTAATGAAGAACTACATTGTACCTACTCACTACTCTCTATCTTGACATCATTCCTCTCACTCTCTACTCATACTCTCAAAGGTCTATATATAGGAAGATATGTTCCTTGGCCTTTACTCTACCCATGACTCTTCATCTACCTATCCTATGACTCATGTACATGTGGACTACATGCACATTTACATCATTGCACATTCTAACACTTGTGCATTTATTACATTGCATGAAGTAACTACTTAAACCTTAATCTAAGATAAACTCCTAATCTAGAAATGTACCCAAGGTGGTACATTGGCATGTACCAAATAATGTAATATACTCTAACACCCCCTGTATTACATTATTTGGGTATTGAAGACTTTAGTCTTCAATATGGATCTTCATCTTTTAGATGTTCTTCAGCTTGATCTGGTCCTTCTCTTTCATTTGGTTTGGTCTTCATGTTGTCTTCGTTCTGGTTCTGGAATTCAAGTTCTTCTCTCCTATTTCCTTCATTGTCCTCTTTGTCTGAATCTGGATGAGTATCTTCATCTTGTTTCTTTAGCTCACCTCGATCTGTATTCAGCTTGAAAGTATTTTCTTTCATCGTCATCTTTTCCTTTTTGTTATGCTTCCTCTTTCTCCTTTTTCTTCTTCTTTGTTTCTGCATTTTTACTAGAGAAATATCTTCTTCATGATGAGTTAGTATATCATCACAATAATATTGACTAGGATTGTTATTTTGTTTCATGTTTTGAAAGAGTTCAAAAACAATTAATGATAGATATATCATCAAACATTCTTTTGATGTGAATATAACTATATTTTGAGTATTCCACCAAGCTCTAAAAAGTACTTCATGAAGATAACCAATTAGAGTTGTAAAGTTTCCTTCTTTTGCTTCTTTTAGGAATAATGAGAATCTTTCTTTTTTGCTAGTGGATAAATACTTGTATCCTTCAAAAGTATCTATTAAATTTTGAGAGTAAAATTCCACTTCATGAAATAGTTCCTCATTATTGAATGCATTCCTCACTATTTCATCCATGTTTTTTTAAATTATCCTTTGAGGTAGAATTCCTTAGAGCTCCTTAGAGTTTTGAGAATGCCTTGAGAATATTAATGCTCAATCAATGAAATTTAGTTTTCCCAAATCACTAGGTAGAGTATCTTTCACTTCTCAAGTAATTAGAACAATTTTGATGGAAGTTTTGAATTTCAAAACCCTTGTAGTTGTCTATCTTATGACTCCCAAGTTTTAAGTATATGTTCAATCTTGCTAAGAACTTTTCAATTTTACAAGTTTTGTAAAATGCCTTCTATCTTGCAAGTGTTTGAATGCACTATGAGTCTTTGATAGTATGCTTAGCTTTCCTAGTTTGAGTTGAATTCCTTTTGTCTCCCTAATGTTCAACTTCACTTTCTTGCCTTATTTCTCCCTAATAATTAGTAAGTAGAAAGCTAAAGATAAATGATGATGCACCTTCAAGTTTTAATAAGGTTCTTTTCCTTCAAGACCTTTTAGTTGGATTAATGTCTCATAAATTAGTGTAAGAGACTAATGTAAAATGCAATTTCCAACTTTCAAGCAATTAATGGTTTTGCTTCTTTAATCCTTCAATTCTCAATGGTTCAATTTTCTAAATTCCAAGAAACTAAAGTTTGATGTAGTATTCCTTATATCTCCCTAATTTGAAATTTTAGAAAGTAATAATATTTGCAAACTAGTATTTCAATTTTCCAATGTTGAAAACCTTATATCTCCTAATTAATTATTTGCAAATATTTTAATGTTTGAATCTCATGCAATTTGTAATATCTTTTAAGATATACTCCCTTTTCTTTAATTGCCTTCTAACTCTCTAAGGTTGGTATTTGCTTAGTTCTTCAATGCAGTAATAAATAAACTTCAACCTTATATTAAGCACCTTATAACTCCTTATACTTAAGGAAAGCAAATATTAAATCATGTAAATCTTTACCTTCCTTGCAATGTAAAATGTGTGTGTTGATTGGCTTCTAGTTTGACTCTTCAATCCAAGCTTTGGCGTTGTAATGCTAGTCTTCTATGTATGATAAAGAGCATTTATTGCTCATGGGTGCCTTATGAGTCTTTCTCCTCCTTAAATGCACTTTGACCTCACTCTCAATGCTTAATTTATGTGATTGCAATCTATGTGCTCTTCTCAACTTAGGCACTTTAATATCCTTTGTCCCTTCTTGAAACACTAGCAACATGTTGCATACGTTACTCAAGCGTGTAGGTGGAAAATGGAGGTTACGTTCTTTATGAGAGTTAGTTGGTGAGCCTTCAATGCTCTTCCTTTGAATGATGCACAATAATTATGTGCCTTCAACCTTTGAATGATGCCTTCAATGCTTCAAGATGAGCGTTACTTTTATCCTGGGTGCTTCCTTCCTACGCATGCTTTATAAAGAATATTTTAGGCACCTTATTTTGTTGTTCCAAGTGGCACAAGATACCTTAGCTTGAGGTGGCAAGTGGCACTCCTTTCCTATGCATGTAACTCCACCTTCAACATCTTCTATCTCTCAATACTTCTTGCCAACAATTGCAAGTTGTTCTTGCTTGCAATTCCAATGTAATTTTTCTAGCGAATGGTGGTGCTATTCTCCCATGAAGTTGGCTCTAGCAATGGTGGTTCTAATATGCTTCAACACTATCCTCTTAGCTGGTGGTTCTACTCCAAGTAGACTATTGCTTGGGTAATGCACTCTTTGTTTGCACCTTGATATTTTATGTAACTTGTGTATGTTGTACTCTTGTAACTTGCACTTTGTTATCCTTTGTGCTATTCTTCTTGCTTTACGTTAGACTTGCAATGGATGTAATGTTACCTTACGTAGGTTCTTTGATGTTGCAGGTTACTTCTCTTATACTACTTGTAGGTGCTCTTTTCTTGAGTCCAATGGTACTGGATTTGGTGTCTTTAGACACCTTGAAACTTGACTATTGAGCCCTTCATTGGCTCTCTTCCTCCTCTTTGAAGTTTGCTCTACAAACTTGATGATATGGCTACTTTGTAGACATAATAAGCTTGTTGTTGTAGTGTCTTAAGACACTCTAGTTTTTGTCCTCTCTTTTCTACGTAGGACAAGAGAAATATGGTGCAATAATGTAATGCAAATAGCTTTGCAATAGTTAGAAAAATACCTTAACTTGCACCTATACTTTGAGATCTTTAAATCTCCCTTTTTTCAAGCTTTCTCTCTTCCTTGATGAGGCGGCTTCTTGCTCTACTCCTTGGTGGAAAATAGTGATTTGATGTTGCCTTCCTTACTAGACAACTCTCTCCTCTATCTCCTTTGCTTGGTTAACTTAGCAATAATGAATCCAAGCTCTTTAATCATGCAACTAATATGCCCTTTTGAATGGCTTAACTTTGCACTAATTTTCCACCTTAACTTAAATACTTAATGCACCTTTAATAACTAGTATGATGCAATAGTAATTTCTCCTTATTGCTCCTTTTAATGAACTCTTAATCTATGCAACCTTCACTTAAGAGTAATGTCTTCTTTGCTTTTAATAGATAATAGGAAGTTGATATTTTTCTTTCTTTCGAAATATATCTAACTCCTATTTTGATGTGCAGGTTTTAACCTTATAAGAAACTATCTTCTGCACTCCCTTGAAGACTTTAATATGCAACCTTCTCCTTGCAACTTTTAAACTCTAATATGGTGCTTAATGAAACTTAATAATGAACCAAGTAACTAATGTTCAAGTAATGAACCTTTTGCACCAAATTTGCTTACCTTAATGACCTTTGTAGATGATGGAAATCTTGGTGATTAGATTCACCTAAATGCTGCCTTGTATTAGATGAAATTATAACTCTTCCTTGCTGTCCAAAATAACTATTTATCCCACCAATTTGCAGCTTTGAAACCCTCTAACTTGCTTCCCAAAAATGTAGTTTGGTGGCTTTAACTCTCCTTCAGGATACTCTCTTGAAATCTGAAACTTAGCAGCTAGTAATGTTGCCCTTATTGCTGCCCTTTCACAATCAATTTCTCCTTCAAAATATTGTCCTTGAATCTCCCAAATTTGGTAGGAAACTCCTCCAAATCGTAATTGAGACTTGTCTCCTAGAGACCTTCAATTTTCTGTTGTAAAATCAACAAACTCCTTTCTCCAAAATAACCTTCAAGCCTTCAATGTCAATCTTCAAATCTCTTAGATTTGGTGGCTTTTCTAACTCCTTTCTCCTTCAACCTCCTTGTTGAATTCTGACTTCAATATCTAGTGGCCTTCTTCTCAATATTCTGACTGTCTTGAGGTCTTCACTACTCTCCTCTAAAATTTGGCAAACTCCTTTCCAAATTCTTCTCCTTTTGGGCTTGTTGTTGGATGGCGATAATTATCCCAAAACCTCCTTTATCAAGAACTCCTTCTTGCTAGTAAATTTCTCCAATGAGTTCTCCTAGAAACTCCTTCAATGGCCTTCTTCAAATTCTGTAATGAGGCTTTCCTAGCCTTCTCCTTCCTTGAGACCTCTTCTCTAGGGTCTTCAAATTTCTGTAGCTTCTCTAGTCTTCTCAATGAGACCTTTCCTTCAATCTTCAACTATGGAAGTCTTGCAATGAGATCTCCCTCTTGGATCTCTAAAATCTGTTGCTTCTAAAATCTGGAATAGGACTTTTGCTAGTCCTTCTCTATCTTCAATCTTCCAAAATTGGAAGTTCTTCAATGGGACCTCTTGTGGGTCTCTTCAGCTTCTTGAGTTATTTTCTCCTCTTCCTTCAATCTACAATATGCAGTCTTCAATCTTCAATGGAGATCACCAACCTCCAATCTTCTCCTGGACTCTTCTCTGGAGTCTCTTCTTCTTCAATCTGCAATAAGGCTCCTCTGGCCTTTTTCTCTCTTCTACAATCTATAGGTCTGCAATCTTGCAATGGGACCTTCTCCTTAGGCCTCCAAATATTCGATCTTTCGTTTGTTGCTTTAGGTACTGGATTGATTCCAAAGAAGATATTCTTCCTAGCTCTTTGTAGGAAGCTTCTCGACTTTCTTTGAATCTCCTTTTCCTACAACAAAGTATTAGGATTGTAATGGAAGAAACTCTAAATATAGATATAATCAATCTTCACTAGTTGATTTTTCAATCTAGTGGAATCAATGTTGAGTCCTAGTCTTCATGAGTTTTTTTGCAACCCTGTGGAAAGACTCTAGCCAAATGCAATTTTCAAAAATTCTAAAAATGAGATTTTTGATCTCCTCTCAATATTTCTTGTGGCTCTCTCTATTTCCTATTGATCTACCATGGCTCTGATACCACTGTTAGCTTTTGAGGATGTATATTAAAGGAAATGCAACCACAAGATGTAAAATAAGCAAGCTATGATAACTATATGATAATGGCACTATAATATGCAGGAAAACTAGATGATAAACTTCTGCAATAACTCAATAATATGCCATTAATAAAAGCTCACGAAAATAGTACAATGCAATATAATGGAGGACTTGAACACTCCAAAATTTTTAATGAAGAACTACATTGTACCTACTCACTACTCTCTATCTTGACATCATTCCTCTCTCTCTCATCTCTCATACTCTCAAAGGCCTATATATAGGAAGATATGTTCCTTGGCCTTTACTCTACCCATGACTCTTCATCTACCTATCCTATGACTCATGTACATGTGGACTACATGCACATTTACATCATTGCACATTCTAACACTTGTGCATTTATTACATTGCATGAAGTAACTACTTAAACCTTAATCTAAGATAAACTCCTAATCTAGAAATGTACCCAAGGTGGTACATTGGCATGTACCAAATAATGTAATATACTCTAACAATGTGTAATTGAATTTTTTTTTGGGTTTTATGTTTAGGTATGTCTAACTAGGATGCACAAACAAGCACTAACCTAAGAATGCAAATTTAAATTTTTCCTAGATTGAATGCAATGAAATAAATCCTAATATAAGAATGCTCTTTTTCTACCTAAGATGCAAAGAAAAGGAAATTCTATCTATGAAAGCAATTGCATGAAATGAAGACTAATATAATAAAGCAAGAAAATGCATGAAAGCAAATCTAATCTAAGAAAGCAAGGAAATGCATGAAAGGAAATCTAATCTAGGAAAGCAAGTAAATACATGAAAGGAAATCTAATCTAGGAAAGCAAGTAAATGATTTAGATTTGGATTTGGACTTGAACTTGGATTTGAATTTAGACTTGGACTTGGATTTGGATTTGGACTTGGATTTGGATGAAATGAAATCTAATCTAATAAAGCAAGGGAATGCATGAAAGGAAATCTAATCTAGGAAAGCAAGTAAATGCATGAAAGGAAATCTAATCTAGAAAATCAAGTAAATGCATGAAAGGAAATCTAATCTAGGAAATAAAGTAAATGATTTAGATTTTGATTTGGACTTGGACTTGGATTTGAATTTGAACTTGGACTTGGATTTGGATTTGGACTTGGATTTGGATGAAATGAAATCTAATATAATAAAACAAGGAAATGCATGAAAAAATCTAATCTAGGAAAGCAATGAAATGCATGAAAGAAAGTCTAATCTAGGAAAGCAAGTAAATGATTTGGATTTAGATTTGGATTTGGATTTGGATTTGGACTTGGATTTGGATTTGGATGAAATGAAATATAATATAATAAATAAAGGAAATGTATGAAAGGAAAATCTAATATATGAAATCAAGTAAATGTATGAAAGGAAATCTAATCTAGAAAATTAAGTAAATGCAATAAAATAATTCTAATCTAGAAAGAAAGGAAAAATAATACAAGAAATATACTCTAGGAAAGCAAGTACATTGTAAGAAAATAAAGCTAATCTAGAAAGTGAGTAAATGCATGAAAGAAAATCTAATCTAAAAATAAAGGAAAATAAAACTAATCTAGGAAAGCAATAAAGGACATGAAATGAAAATCTAATCTAAAAAAAATAAAGACATGAAATGTAATCTAATATAAGAAAGCATATAAAATAATGATGTTCATTGATTGGGGGTGATTTACCCACTTTTTATTCCCAAGGATGCATGAAGCACAAGGGAATCATACAGGGGATAAAAGAGCCCCCTTAATATGATGTGAAATTAAGTGATGTGAGGTTATTTGAACCAGAAGACTTAACTCTCTTGTGATCTCCAATATCACCCTAAGGCACAAGGAGAGAGCATACAAGGTCATGTCCTTATCTTAATGTGGTTTTTAGTGAGGGGTTAATTAACATAGAAGATATGAGCCACTTATGATCTCTAAGATCACCCCAAGGTGTGAGGAGAGATCATTCATGGACCAAGTCTTCTATTTAGTGTAGATTGTGCAAAAGGAGAGTACTAAAAAAAATCAAATGCAAGTTCTTTTACCTCAAAAGCTTCTTTCACCCTTATTATCCTCAAGATCATTTTTGAACATGAGAGAAGAGCATACATATGGGGAGATAGCCTTTGTTTAATGTGATGCAAGCTTAAAGAGTTGAGGACTATTTAATTCTAGGAAACATCCATGTTAACTAACCAAGAATTAAACTTACGATGAAGATTTGTTTAATCCAACTAGCATAACATTAAGATTACAATGAAAGTGATAAAATAGAAAATTGGACAAAGTAATTGATAGGGAAGATGTGATACCTTTGGATACCCCTAATTTATTTGATTTGGCCTAAGAAGATACATTAGAGATAATTATGATGGATGATCAAGAAGTAAGGAGTCAAACTCACCTAAAATAATTGTGATTCACTATGTGAAATTGGGTATCTAATAGTTTGGGTCCCAAATCAGAGATACAAGAGGAACCACCCATGTAGGGATGGTATGGAATATAAATTTCTTGGGCTCAGGTGGTTGAGAATGTGAACATCCACATAGGGACTATCCTAAGTAGGTGCCAGATGATGGGGGACTAGCCTGGATGGGTCCCAATATAGATGGGTTTTTGATATTTTTGGACCTAAAAATATAGATAAAATATAGAAGAGTGAGAAATATTCGCACAAAAAAATAACTAGAACACACAAGGCAAATGATCCATTAAATGATGAGAAAAATAATAGTTTCTACAACCTACCAAATGAAAAATGCCATGTGCAGTCAAAGGCTAGAATATCCCATCGTGATCGCTAAAATGTAGTTAAATAAAATGTGCCATGTCATTAATCTTAAAATATATTACAATAAATTATTTTGAAATGCCCCTTGGGCTATAATGAGGATCTTCCAAGAATGAAGCACTTTTTACAATGCAAAGTTTTGGCACTTAGTCTTATTTTACCACATTAAGGAGAGATGGGTTTATGGGTGCATGCCACCCTAGGTTAAGTAGAGCCTATAGAACCCTATAAACACCCAAAAAACTAATCAATAGCACCTAAGTATGAAAGTGCAAATATATAACATCAATATAATGCATCAAAATAAGACTAAAATAAGTTAAAGCATATAAAATTTACCTTGCTCACTTTTACATACTATTTATTGTTGAATTTATGATTGTGTGGGGTGTAGTTGAGTTTGTGTTGCTTAGAATGGGATGTAATTTTGAGGGAATATTTTGTAGGCTGTCAATAATCCACTCTCCAAATTTAGTGACTATTGAAGTGTGGACCTAAGATCTGCATACAAAAAATTTAGGACACTACGAACAAAAACTTGGGGTGTTGTTGAGATTGTGCTACTCAAAATAAAATGAAATTTTGAGAGAACCTTATATATATTCTAAAGAAGCTACCCTCTAAATTTGGTGGCTATTGGAGTTTGAACCTACGATCTACACACAAATTAAGTTAGGATATTATGAACTGCATATTGGGATGTTGTAGAGCTTGTGTTGCTTAGAATATGATGAAATTTTGAGGGAACCTTCTATATGATGTTAGGAAGCTACCCTCCAAATTTAGTAGCTATTGGAGTCCATACCTAAAAATAGTTTACAAAACAAAAAAAAACACAAGGAGAGGCCTACCATGCTATCTATGATAAACACAAAAGTACATGCAAATGGATCCTAGACAAATTTTGACAAAGTTTTCCTATGATATCTTACATGCCTTCATTAAAAACAAAGGAAATGAGCACCTATTTAAAATTTTACTTAAAGGTGAGGATAATTATGAGGAAAAGACAACATGATGGACAAGTGGTATGGGTGAGAGAAAAGGGGGAATCTTGAGTTTTCCCACTTGGCTACTTGGATGGACAAGTGTGCAATATTCTTTATTTAGGCTATGACACACTTCATTAATACCCTTGGATGGAGAGATTCCTCACCCACAAAAATGGCAACTACACTTAGTTGAAAGAGTGGCTAAATGTATAGTATTATTTATTTAGGGTATGCCGCACTATGACGTGCTATGACATACTTCATTAATTTCCTTGGGTGGAGAGATTCCTCATCCACCAAAATGGAATGCTTCATTAATGGCCTTGGGTGGAGATAATCAATGTGCTTGGGTGGAGATAATCCTCACCCATGTGCATTAATGAGCATGGAATATGGAGGATATGAGGGAGTTTATGCTAACTAGAGTGATATATACTTGGGTTAAAATAGGGGGATGATCTCATGATTACCATAGGTTAGGCATAGAAATGTGTTTACGATGATCAAAGAGGCTAGGATTACCAATATTAATATTTATAAGGTTACAATATATTAATTAAAATAAATGTAAATTTATTAAATATTAACATTGAACCAATGTTAATATAGCACTTTTTAGGTGTCTACACCCTCCCACCTGCCATATGGTCATGATTTATAGTGATTTGATCTATCACATTTATCAACCCAATGACTTTATGCGTCCTATCCTTGATAAGCTAATCTATCTATATCGCTCCAAATTTTTTGCATCCTTACCTTCAGGCTATAGGATCCGTGCCCGAAAGGGGGATGCGAGAAGGATGGGACAATACCTCGGACTGAGAGGCCCTTTGAAGGTCCCGCCTCTCGGGGGAGGGGTATAAGGGTGAATTTTTGATGGATGGTGGGTTCACCAGGAAACTTTTGAGTGGCGGTTTCCATGCCTAGGTTGATAATAGGTTTGATGTGTTCATTTTATATTCAATCATTCAATTCCTAGGTTTGGCCAAGATGAATCTAAGCTAATCTATATGTCGATGCTGATTTTTATGGATACAAAAAACATGAATAAATGTTGAACACAGAGAATGTGCTAAATAGGATAGAATATACCTGATTTCGGATGTCTGAATGAAGATTCTGAGGTTTGTAGAAGTCCAAATCATCTCGAATCATACGTAATCATCTGAAATTGCATAGAATCATCTCAGATCATAGTCGGCCATCTGAGATCAGATAGGATCATCGACGATCTGATGAATTCATTAGATGAATTCGTCAAAAACCTGCAATCACAAAAATAGATACAAAATACCAAAAATGCAACTGCAAAAGCAAGGGGAAATGATAGAAATAACAATGAATTTGCCTAAATGATAGATCCAGATAGCAATTAAAAGGAAATGCATCAATTTGACAATTTATTTTGACTTTATCATATATCTATGCTAAATGAGGTGAACTCCAGGATGCATAAATATAATAAACTAAGATAATGCACAAAGAAATGCAGAAAAACAATAAGGAAATGCAAACTCTAGGCTCTGATTGCCCCCAATCTGGACTACAGTCAGGATCACCTCCAATCGTACGAGATCATCTGCGCTCCTCGACAGGATCATCCGAAATCGTCTGGAATCGCCTGCGACGATCCGAGCTTGCTCCGACTGAAAAATAGTAAAATTCTTGCAAGAAAACATGAAATACAGAATGCAAACGATGGTGCGAGGATGCTCTAATGTATAAGGAACTAAATCTGCAGGGAAATCCATCAGCTAGGGGGTTCAGGGGGATAAACTGAGAAAATCCCAGTTTATATAGGATTAGGGAGAGGTTAGGAGGTTGGAAATCATCCCAATTTGGGAGATCTCCAACGAGGGAGACTCTACGCAGACACGCTTTCTGCCCAAGTTAGAGAAGTTGTTGAAATAGAAGCTAATTATGAAAATTCGGTTTTGGGACGAAATCGTCTGGACGTTCTGTTCCAGATGAATTCGTCATATCTGGGATGATTTCGTCTGATCGTCGACGATATCGTCCAACGGTCAAAACAAATCCTAAAAATGGCACGAAAAATGAGGAAAGCGGGTAACGGGCGGTTTGGGTTAAAATTCAAATTTTTATCTTTTTACTAAGGTTTAACTACGCCAATTTTAGGGTGCTACATTTTGCCCCCTCTTTAGCGAATTTTTCGAAGAAAATGCGTTAAAGACGAGTTTTTCCCGTTTTACGAGAAAGCAAAAATTTACTCAATTTTTTAGATGACGATTCTAGGTCGAATCGTACGACTGCTTACTATGGTGCCCCCTCCGTGTTTTTACCCAAATCGAACATTTGAGGTAAAAGCATGGAAAAGCAAAATTAAAAATATGTTGTTTTTAAATAAAATTAAGAAAAATAGGGTAAAACCCTAATTCATTTTTACTGTTCTAGAGCTCTACAGAGAAAAAAATGGTGGAGACAGCACACCGATCGACAGAGGTCCAGCGCGGGCTACGGGTAAGGATCTAATCCTAGTAAATTAGGTTTGAATTTAATTTGTACAATTTTTTGTTTGAAATTTTGATTGTTTTGGGGCATCACGGCCATTTTTAGGCCATCGACGACGTCGGGACGAAATCGTCCCGATTTCATCGAAATCGTCCCTAGATCGTCGATTTCGTCCGAGGGCGAAATCGACGAATTAGGGGCGATCCCGTCCAACAAGGGGCGATCCCCAAGTTGCGAAATCGAAGACGATTTCGTCCTACAAAGGATGATTTTGCCCAATTTGGGACGATATCATCCAATGGTGGACGATATCATCATTTTTAAGAAATTAAGCTTGATTAAAATGTATTTAATTTGATTTTAATGATTGGTTTATTAATGAATTTTATTGTTTTATTGTTTGTTTTGTAGAAGGGATTACTAAAGAGTCAGGAATGGAAATACGAGTGGGTTACGAGATGACATAGCCACGCTCGATCATGGAGCACGACCGACTGGCTCAGGTCGGTTTGCAGCATGTGGCAGAGATGCCACAAGTATCGATAGACATGGGGCTACTGACAGCCCTAGCAGAGAGATGGTATCCGGGGTCATCCTACTTTTAGTTATCGATAGGGGAGATGGCTCCCACACTAGAGGACGTATGGAGGATCATGAGGATCCCCATACAGGGACGGTTGATGATGCCTACGGCCAATCAGGGCCAGGCGATGATGAGATTGACCGGAGACCCGAGCTTCACCCTGGAGAAGGGCGGAGTGAACATCGAGTCTCTAAGGCAGATGCCTAGGGCATCTAGGCTGACTCGGGTTTTGGTAGGGGTGGTAGGTGGCTTACTGCTGTGCCACCAGAGCGGGTGCAGATTACCCTGGCTCCTCTCAGATGTGGTCTACGATATGAGAGACCACGACTACAGATACTCATGGGGCAGCTTTGTGCTATGCCACTTGTATAGGATCCTACATGGGGTCGTATACAAGGGAGGCCGATGTCTGGTCTTGACATCACTACTATAGGTTTGGTGCTGGGAGCACATCATGATGCGAAGGCCGGTAGGGCTCCCACTGATAGGGGTTGACCGAGAGAGGCCTCGGGTTTTCTACTGGTGGTTACAGAGGGGGTCACAATGGGTGGATAGATCTGTCGATGTCACGGAGGTTGTTGGACGACCTCATCCTGGACTAGATCACCTGGAGGCCATGGCGAGAGCACCTCGGGTGGGCAGAGGATGGGCAGGAGCTGGCTCGCATCAGGCGAGTCTACTGGCTGAGGATGGAGCGGGGAGAGGTAGAGCTCCACCGCTATGACCGGGTTCTATGATAGTTCGGTCTACAGTAGGGGATCCCTTCTCTCAGGGATTATGAGTACTCCTAGACTATCCGAGATAGTACCACGTTGAGCGGGGCTCCAGACATGCAACGGTTTTGGAGTCAGGACGTGGATGATGCCCCCATCCAGCTAGTGGATGGTGATGATGCTAGGGTTGTAGATGGCTATGATGCCTGGTACGTAGGCATCCACCCTCCTCGGATGATGAGGGCATAGGGTCCAGTGCACGCTATGGTGCGATGGATGGGGAGGCGGCATCAAGCTGCTATTGAGGTAGCGCGAGGTCACGGTGGGAGAGAGCAACGATGGTCTCCATAGGAGAGATGCCAGAGGATGGGTCAGGCTCCATAGAGACCTCAGGAGACAGGGAGGAGGGAGAGGGGAGTCCCTTCTCAGTAGGGGGAGAGACCACCATCGCTCGATAAGGGCAAGGGTGTCGAGGTAGGGGAGAGCAGCGAGACGGTGGCTCTTCGGGCTGAGGTTGCCCACCTTCGGGCTCAGGTGCAGACACTCCAGGATGAGGCTACACGTCTCAGGGCTCAGAGCGGAGGGGCGAGCATGGAGGAGCTGGTGCGGTCTATGATGCAGACCACATTCTACCAGGGGGTATACTTCTAGCTAGTTCCAGAGGGCTAGAGGGTACAGCTGCCAATCGCATTGTAGAGCCTATCAGGGTGGGATCATCGAGGACATCCTCACGATCGACGGCGAGGACCCGAGACACAGTCCGGACCTCTATGGGACCACCTCCTCCACCTCAGGGTGGGGGAGGAGATGAGGCTGAGAGCTCGAGGGCTTCTCGAGGCTAGCTACTGCAGAGGGTAGATTGTATTATTATATATTTTTTTGAGGGGATTGAGTATGCCAGGGTTTTGATTGTGGCATACCAATCCAGATGATGTACATAATTGATTGAGATATATAGATTATCTTTTTGATGATATGACTTGTGTATATGTTGTATGATGCTTTAATTTTGAATTTTGTGATTGATTATTTATGTAATTATATCGTTGGAAAGAAAATATTTATGCCATGCTATAAAATTGGAAATGAAATAATTTGATGTAAATAAATTGGTTGTTTTGTGGTGTGTTTTGATGAAAAAATAAAAGGGACTTCTAACAATAATTTCAAAGGACATTGTCGCTGGTATAGACCATTTCATGGAGTCGCCGCTCACTAGGTCGTCAAGCTAATCCCAGGATAGAAATATTGTTAAAAGTAAAAGAGTGCTTAAGAGACTGTCTTAAGACTTTGTGTTGTGATGATGGAAGTGATGATGGTGATGATTTGTTTTCAGATTTTCATAAAAAATATTATGCATGACATATTAAAGAAATATGATTTTTGCTAGGCATAAATTCCTAAGTGTGATAAAATTTTTGAATAAGTCCCTAGGAACTATACCATCATTGCAAAATTGAATGTTGACATAATGACATGAAATAGAATAAGTGTTCGTTCGTTTTAAAGCTCAATTGTGTAACATAATGATGTAAGTCATATGTTTTTATGAATTTTTTTTAAATAAATGGGAAATAAAATTAGAACAATGGTTTGCGCTAGGCATAGAATTATAGGTATAGACTTATACCATCATCGCGAAATCCAAAGAAGAAATTGATATTTTAGTTTTATTGCATGATTGATTTTTGACTTTTGATAAACAGAAAAATAATAATATGAACATGACTTTATTGATTATATTTGTGTCATATGTTGTTTGAAAGCATTTTGTGATTTTTGAAAACAATGTATGTAATTGTTTTTATACAAAACAGATGTTCTGAAATAAGAAGATAAAATTATTCCAAAAAGAGTTGCAGAAATATTTTACATTATCTCAAAGACAAATGTAGATTTATACGGAACCCTCATGTGCAAATGTGAGTTCATTACCGATCTTGCTTTATCATAATGATACAAAATCTCTCAAATACAAATGTGTGTGCAATTGTATTGTTCATTCACCAATTTTGAGCAAGAAAATTTGATACAAGTAATTTGACTTAACCAAATGAGTGTTCCTTGACCATGATTTATATGCATGTAACCGTACCAGACTACTATGTAAGTCGGGTTATCAAGAGCTAGCTAATCCATAAGCCGACATAGGTCTATACAAAAGAAGGTCGCTAATGTGACAGACATATCACCATGCTAGGAATTACCCAAGGCCAAGCGGGTTGGGCACAAACCACCTGTTATGGGGCTTACCTCACGGTTTTTGAATAATTGAGAATTCCAGGGATTCAAGCTCATTCACCCTTCTTTTCTTTTCAAGGGGTAGGGAAAGGGATTTTATTGCTTTTGCTTTTGCTTTTTCTTTTTCTCTTTCTTCTCTTTTTTTTTTTTTTGTATTTTTGCTTGGAACTGAGACAATGCTGAAATATGGCTGCGATGGTACAAAATAATATTTTTCTTTTTCTCATTTTCTTTGACTTTTCTTTTCTTCCTATGCTAGGGATACTTGCTCGGATTGGCTGTAGAGCAAGGGATTTTTATTCTGGGTAGGGGTGAGCTTGTCCTTTTGTCAATTCTCAAAGATTCTAGACCATGTGCATGATAGGATAGCAGGGGAAACTTTTCGCTCAAGAAACCACTTCTACTATGTAGCATCATATTGAATTTGCAATGAAATCATTTTAATGTGAAAAGATATGCTTGGTTCAAGTAAATAACAAGATCAGTTCTCTATGCTCAAAAACTTTATTTAATTCAAATGTGGACTTTGATATAAGAGAGATTAATAATCATACCAAATAAAATCAAGATATTTATGCATGTGAGTGTGAAAGTGCGGGATTCCAAATAAATGCTAATTTATCCAAAATAATTGAAAATATAACTGCAATACTTCAAGAATTGACAGGTACGAAAATAAAAGATGTTTTGGAAGATTTTGATGATTTTGATGTTTTTATATTTTGATTTTGAGTGATGAATTGAAAGAATAAATATTGTTACTGTTTTTGAAAATTTTATATAAATGGCTAAAATGAAACAATATGCAAAATACAATATATACAAATGATGAAATGACCCAATGTTATGCATAATAACGCTTAAGATGCATAATGTTCATAGGTTCTTTAAGATCTTTACCATCTAAGGTAGCTAATCGATATGCTCCCGATCCAAATTTAGCAGTGATGACATATGGTCCAAGCCAATTGGGCTCAAATTTACCTTTAAGGTCTTTAGTTGCATTAGTATTTTTTTGATTTTCTTTTAAGACAAGGTCACCGATCTCAAAGGATCGATGATGAACTTTCTTGAGGTATGCTCTCTTAAGCTTGTTTTGGTAGGCACGAAGATGCTCCAAAGCATTGATGCGCTTTTCATCTAGGAGTTCCAGTTGACTAAATCTGCCAACACGATATTCATCTCCTACTTCAGTATCTTGAAGTAGCAGAGCCAAAGAAGGAACTTCTAATTCAAAGGGAAAAATAGCTTCAGCGCCATAGACCAAAACAAAAGGTGAAGTACCGGTGGGGGTGCGAACGCTAGTTCGATAGGCCCACAAAGCAGGATATAATTGGATGTGCCAATCTCGACCAGATTTATTAACCGATATTTTGAGGATTTTGATTAATGTTTTATTAGATGCTTCTGCTTGGCCATTACCCTGAGGATAATAGGGAGTGGACCAACGATGTTGAATTTTATATTTTTGACATAATTTTTTGACATCTTTATTTTTGAAACAAGTTCCATTATCTGAGATGAGATTTGCAGGAATTCCGAACCTACAAATAATTTGATTAAAAATAAACTTGGAAACTTGGGTTCTAGTGCAAGAAGCTAAGGGCATAGCTTCAACCCATTTCGTGAAATACTCAGTGGTGGTTATGATGAATTTGTGTCCATCAGATGACACAGGGTTGATTTTTCCAATGATGTCTAAGCCCCATTTTGAAAAGGGCCAAGGAGATGAAATAGCCTGTAGTTCTTGTGCAGGCGCATGGACAAGGTCAGCGTGTTTCTGGCACTTGTCGCAATGGCGCACATAATCATGTGCATCATTTTCCATGGTAGGCCAAAAATATCCTATCCTAAGGAGCTTCTTAGCAATGGCGCTACCACTAAAATGCCCCCCACAAGATCCATTGTGGGCTTCACTCAAAGCTGATCTAGATTCTGCTAGATTCAAACATCTCAGTAAGATGCCTTCAAAAGATCTCCTATACAAGGTATTACCAATAATTACGAAGCGACTTGCTCGTCTACGTAATAACCGACGTTGGTTGCTATTACAACCTTCAGGGAAGGTCCCATTTTGCAAAAAATTAAATAAATCAGTGTACCATGGTTCAGGAGTAGTTTCGTTGATTAGAAACACATCCAAAGGTTCTAAGCATGATTTGCTTGAAGCGGGTTCCTGGAGTCGATGAATAATGATGGTAGCATATTCATCATCTAACTCCAAGGGCAAAAGAGATGCAGCTACAGCCATAGCGTCAGCCGCACGGTTGCTAGTTCGAGGAATAGCTTCCAAGGTAACTTGATCAAATAAAGATAATAATTGTAAGACATATGTTTTATATGGGCATAATTTATCATCTCTGGTCTGATAAACATCATTGATTTGATTTATGACAAGTTGAGAATCATCGAAAACCAATAAATTTTTAATTTTCAGTGCCAAGGCAGCTCGTAATCCAAGGATTAGAGCCTCATATTCAGCAGTATTATTGGTGCAAGCAAATGTTAGTTTGAAGGACAAAGGTATAAGATGTTTCTATGGAGATATTAAAATAATACCTACACCAGCCCCACTCATGCATCGGGCTCCATCAAAGTATAGGGACCATTGCTCAGGATGGTCTGCTTCTAATTTAAGGCATTCATCAGGAAACTCAATGATGAGGGGATGGGTAGACTCTAAGGGTGCAACAACTAATTGATCTGCTATGATTTGACCTTTAATAGACTTTTGTCCTATAAACATGAGTTCAAACTCACTTAGCACAAGAACCCACTTGGTTGTGCGACTAGATAAGTACGGTCGACTCATGAGATACCGTAAAGGATCAAATTTAGCAATAACATATATTTTTGACTGAGCATATAATGGCATAGTTTCTGTGTAGAAAATATGACTATGAGACATAACTTCTCTAATATTGTATAATGAGTTTCATAACTAATTAAGGTTCTGCTGATGTAATAATTAGCACGTTCTTTCTTCTCATCGTCAAGTTGAGCTAACATAGCTCCTAAGGCAAAATCTGAAGCAAAAATGTACAAGATAAATGGACGATCAGATCTAGGTGGGGAAAGCACCGGTGGTTTAAGGAGATATTGCTTAAGGAGTTCAAATGCTTCCTGGCATTCATCGTCCCAATGAAAAGAGACATCTTTCTTAAGAAGCTTAAGAAAGGGTCCGGTTTTGTCCGCCAACTTATCGATGAAGCGACGAATAGCTTGAAGCTTACCTTGTAAACTTCGTAATTCAGATATATTTGTGGGTGCGGGCATATCAGTGATAGCCACGATCTTGAGAGGGTCAATTTCAATGCCACGTAAAGAAATGATAACCCCCAATAATTTATCGGACTTAACTCCGAATATACATTTGGCTGGATTTAGTCGGATAAGATATTCCCTTAACCGATCAAATACTTTTCTCAAGTCATCTAAATGATCATCTTCTTTGATGGAACGAGCTATAATATCATCTACATAATCATGTAGAATATCATGCATCATATCGTGAAAGATATAAGTCATGGCTCGTTGATATGTTGCACCTGCATTCTTTAAACCGAATGGCATCACTTTCCAACAAAAGGTTCCCCAAGGGGTAATAAAGGTTGTTTTAGCCTGATCTTCAGGAGCTATCCTGATCTGATTATAACCAGAGAATCCATCCATTAGGGATATCATTCCACTCCCAGTAGTAAAATCAATGATCTGATCCATGTTGGGAAGAGGAAAATCATCTTTAGGGCATGCAACATTAATATCTCTAAAGTCTATGCAAACCCTAACTTTGGTAGCTTCTTTCTTAGTTACTTGGAACTACATTTGAGATCCATTCAGCATAATCAATGGCTTGTATAAAAATAACCTTCAAGAGTTTTTCTAATTCTCCTTTGACTAGTAAGGCCACTTTAGGATGCATTTTTCTAAGTTTCTGTTTAACAGGTTTAGCATCCGGATGGACTACTAGGTGATGCATAACTACAGAAGGGTCTAATCCTGGCATATCTTCATATGTCCAAGCAAAAATGTCTTCATATTCTTTAAGGAATGCAATGTATTTATCTTGTTTTTCTTGACTCAATTCTGATCCAATGTTGATGATGTGAGGGTTATCTTCGGTTCCAATGTTAATTTTTATAACGTTTTCAACTTCCATATGTAGATCTCTCTCAAAATTAGATGGGGCGGGTGAAACACCTAATTCTTGTAATTCTTCCAAGGTTAGCTTGGATAATTCGTCTTGAGGAGTCGTGGCCTCAAGTTGGGCTATACTAGGTATAGAGCCATCGAAATAAAATCCGTTATGTAACAATTCCTCAATGGAGACATCATGGAAGATATCCCCCTCCAACTCATCGTCGGATTCAACAATCATCTCAGGGTAAGCTATGGATAGCATATTACATGTAAATGGATTATCCCTTAAACGCAAAGCATCACGTTTATCCAAATAATCTTGGTAACATATAAGATGGTCATCATCCTCAAATGGGAAGGGCTGACCTTTACTAGGAAATAGGCCCACACCACATCGGGCAGGCCATGGTTCTACCTCAAAAGGTTCTTTCATACCATTATGGGAAGGTCCCAAACCTTTCCCTTTATAGCCCAATTTAAGCATTATAGGTTTAGCTTTAACATACTCATTAGCAAAATAACATCGAGCATACCCATCATAATGAGTCTTGATGTTTCTAGGTATTCTTCCCTAGTCATATCCCTTATAAATAAAAGCACAACTCCCAACTTGGTAGATACTTCCCATAGGTTGTGGGAGGCCCAAGGTACGAGGAGAGGGTGGCAATTTATTTAAAATATGGGAATCTTGCATAGCAACGTTTGTTTTCTCTGATACAAGAATTTTAGATAAATCGGGTAAGAGCTCGTCAGTAAGAGCGTAAGAGGTAGAAGGATCATTTCCTATGTTTTTGGATGCGGAAAACATGCCTTTGATAGGCGTAGACATTGTAGAGATGTCGATGGATGGGTCTAAAGGTATGGAAGTTATAGGAGTAAAACAAGAAGCATTGGTTGTGGGTTTAGGATCTTTTTGAGGTCCTAATGTGGTTTGTTCGGAAGATGGTTGAACTATATGTAGAGGTGTGGTTGGTGGGGGAAAAGTAGATGATGTTATGAGTGTGTGTTTCACACGTTTAGATGGATGATTAGAATTAGGATGTGTGGATGACAGAGCAGGGAAAAATTGAACTCCAACAGGTTCTACCAATGCACACATATCAAAGGGTCTAGGATCACCATGAATGGTAACCAACTGATTTTTAAATTCGAATTTAACACACTGATGTAAAGTTGAGGGAATAGCTCGCATCGCGTTGATCCAAGGGCGACCCAAGAGTATATTGTACGATGCAGGGCAATGTACAATAAACACGGTCGTGTCTAAGGTTCTAGGACCAACTTGCAATGGAATAGTAATAACTCCACACGTTTCTTGTGTTTCGTCATTGAATGCTTTTATAATCATATCAGTTCTTTTCATTTCATCACTTCTAAACCCAAATATTTGGTAGAAGTCAAAAGTGCATATGTTTAAAGATGAACCATTATCAATCAAGACTCGTTTAACTCGCTACATCTCCAATTAGGGCAGTAATATATAAGGGGTTATCCTTATGTAAACTATGTTGTGGTATATCTCTATCCCGAAAGTCAATACAATCGACTTCTCGAGTTATGATAGTATTGGACATGGCTTCAGGTTGAATATTTTGTGGTACCATCATTTGGCTTAATGTGAGCATTAATTCATCCCTATGGGTAGGAGAAGATCTTAAAAGGTCCAAAAGGGAAATTCTAGCTGTAGTATTTGATAATTGTTCATTAATATTATAAGGAGGTTTAGGTTGAACATTAGGCGCATGATTCCCTTTATTGGGATTTTTCAAAACAAATGGAGCTGATCCATCATTCTGAGTTTGATCTTGTTGAGAATTTTGAGCCTGTTGTCGAGTAACAACTCCGATGGTACCTACAATATTATTTTGTGGATGATGAATGGGTCTTGGTCTAGCGTTTATGGCTTGTTCATTAGAAAGTAATTGGTGAGAAGATGGTCGAGTAGTGACTCTTCTAGGAAATGGTTCTTCCGGAACCATAGAATTTGTGATAGGTTGAATAGGATCTGATTCATCTTCAGAACTATTCGATTGATTTGAGGTGATTTCCATGTCACTTTCAGTCTCATATTCGGTATCACTAAGATCAGGTGTCCGAATATTATGTAGAGGTCTGGCCGTAACCATGGATAAAGTTGTGTCAAATATTTGCGGATCGTGAATAGGTAAATGTCCACTAATAGTTCCTACATATCGGGTAGGAGGGGGAACATTATGATGCTCAATTTGATTAGCCACCTCTTTACCATGCTTTGGTAAAGGATGTTGAAATATGTCCAATGATTGATTGGCATTCTGATTCTGATTTTGGGGGATGTTCTTTTGAGCATTATTAGGAGGATTTTGTTTAGGTTGAAAGGCTTGCACCTCCATCTCATTGTTATCAATTAAATCTTGTATTTTATGTTTTAATATTTTACAAGAGTTGGTAGCGTGTCCAGGTCCTCTATGGAAATCACAGTGTAAATCAGCTCTGTATCCGGGTATAGTTGGATCAGGTTCCCGGATATTTGGTAATTGGATCAATCCTCGTGCTAGTAATTGCGGGAGAATGGTTGATAAAGGTTGATTTAACCTAGTAAATTCTCGGGGTGGTTTATCAGGAGGTTTCAGTATAAATTTCTCTGTTGTTTTTGCAACATTAATAGTAGCGATATTTCTACTATCAGTGACTCCATCGCCCACAACTTGTTTATTTTTATATTGATTTCTGGATGTTTTCTCATCATCTTTCTTTTTAAGTTGACCTCTCCTAACAAGAGCATCTTCCACTCTTCGAGCTAAATCTATAGCTTGATCGAAGGTGGTCAAGGTAGCAGTTGATAACTCATAGGATAGTTGTTCTTGTAAATTATTGATAAAGATATCCAACATTTCCCGATAAGGTAACACAAAGTGCAATTTTCCTATCAACTGTCTCCATCGAGCTAGGAAATCAGCAAAACATTCATCTTTGTCTTGTTTTAGGTTGTACAAATCTTTAATGGTTACATGCCTTTCAATGTAGGCACTAAATTGATGCACAAAAGACTCGACGGTTTCTTCAAAATTTCTCAAAGAATGAGTGGGTAGTTGATAATACCATTCTAATGCCATCCCTCCTAAACTTTTTGGGAACATTTTTAGTAATAACAAATCATCATGTGATATATCATGACACGCTATCCTAAACATACGAAGATGCTCTATGGGATCTTCAGTTCCTTTGTATATAGGTAGGACAGGCATAGGAAAGTGTTTAGGATATGGTTGTGCTACAACTATAGGATCTAGAGGCTGACTACACATCTCTCGATAATTGTACGAGGGACGGTAGGGATCTATCTCGGTCCATGCGGGAGACTAACTGTTTCACCATGGCTTCCAGATTACCAGTTTGTCCACCATATTGGTTTGGTGGTACATGAGTATGGGATTTGTGAGCGTAGGATGGCGTGACATAAGGATTAGATGCTATATTGTTGTTATGCAAATGGTTGGTAGGAAGAGTATTATGAAGAAGATTTGTTGTAGCATTATGTTGTACCCCAGATTGTTGGAAATTGGTATTTGGTTTTGTTTTAGGCTTTTGTTGATTTGAGGTATGTTGATCAATAACTTGGCGAAATAGAGCAGTGAATGATGGTTTCTTTTGTGTGGGAATAACCCTAGGCTTGGTAACAGGCACTCTAGATGGTTGGGTAACCTGTTGTTGTTGCATGTTCTGGATTATAGCGGCCATATCCAAATTGGATGGTCCAGCTTGATCACTTTCTTGATCAACGAAGGACAAGGGATTAGTGCGTGTGTGATATATGTCTTCTAGGGTTGCTTGAGTGTCACTAATTTGATCCTTGTCCATATGGACTGCTCTATTAAGAGTGCCAATATTAGTATTGAGGAACTTCCAGAAATGTTCCATGTTCTCAAAAGTAACGACTCCTTCCGGAGATATTTTAGGAGATGAGGATCCTTCCTCTCTAACAATTTCTCTTTGTTCATTTGCGTCAACAAACTCTTCTTCTTGTTGGTCTAGGGTTCCTTCTTCCTGAATTGGGTCTTCAGGAAGGACATCTGGTTTATTTACTATTTTTCCTAACCAATCTTCTTCTACTTCAGTCTGTTTTCCATTCCTGAGTCTAGTCATTATGTTTAAATTTAGATTTTAGCAAATATATATTAATATATTTGCAACAAATTTGGGAGGTATATATTTTAATTATATACCTACTATAATACTTAAAAGAAAATGTTTTGATTTTTGTTATGATTTTGTTTTGTTTTTATTTTTATTTTTATTTTTTGTTTTGTTTTTATGATTATAAAGACAACAAACAACACACTAAATGCAAGAAATAATAATAATAAAAGAATGGCTTAGTTTTCTATAAATAGTTTATAGATGTCATTGATAGGATCAAGTTCATCAAGAGTCATGAAATGCTCCTCTTCAAATTGGAAATGGTTTTTCAGGAACTTAACAAAGTGTGCTATGGTGATGTTATCTACTTCTGACTCTGTCTTGTAAAAATAGAGCTCATGGCAATACTCTCGATATAACACAGCTCTAGGAACTCTATTCCATCTCTTTCTATCCGTAAGAACGACCTCTTGATCCTCTATACGAGATAGAAATTTATGTACTACAACTGCATTATCGAGGTATTCCTCAAAGGTGTACAATTCAGAAGACACAAGGGCTCTTTTATCTGCTAACCACCTATGGCAAGCTCTCTGAAGCTCATGATACAAGGTCACTTGATCAGGATCCAGGATTCTATCTAGGACAAACCTCTTGATTTGCCTAAGTTCGGTTGATCTAGACTCAATGATATTCAATCTCCTATTAAGTTCGTCCCATAAAGGTTGAACCCTATTTGTTTGAGGTACTCTAAGTACAGAAGTAATCTCTATAGCTGCTAATTGATTCTCAACATTAATGGTGACAACTCATCTTTTATTATAATCTACCATCTAAATATGATATGCAATCTTTGATTCTAAATGCATTTATGTTTTGTTATTTTTTTTTTTGGATTGTTTTCAAAAGGTTTTAGTTTTCACGTCGGGTTCACCAAAATGTATCGCTCCAAATTTTTTGCATCCTTACCTTCAGGCTATAGGATCCACGCCCGAAAGGGGGATGCGAGAAGGATGGGACAATACCTCGGACTCGAGAGGCCCTTTGAAGGTCCCGCCTCTCGGGGGAGGGGTATAAGGGTGAATTTTTGATGGATGGTGGGTTCACCAGGAAACTTTTGAGTGGCAGTTTCCATGCCTAGGTTGATAATAGGTTTGATGTGTTCATTTTATATTCAATCATTCAATTCCTAGGTTTGGCCAAGATGAATCTAAGCTAATCTATATGCCGATGCTGATTTTTATGGATACAAAAAACATGAATAAATGTTGAACATAGAGAATGTGCTAAATAGGATAGAATATACCTGATTCTGGATGTCTGAATGAAGATTCTAAGGTTTGTAGAAGTCCAAATCATCTTGAATCATACGTAATCATCTAAAATTGCATAGAATCATCTCAGATCATAGTCGGCCATCTGAGATCAGACAGGATCATCGATGATCTGATGAATTTCGACGAATTCGTCAGAAACCTGCAATCACAAAAATAGATACAAAATACCAAAAATGCAACTACAAAAGCAAGGGGAAATGATAGAAATAATAATGAATTTGCCTAAATGATAGATCTAGATAGCAATTAAAAGGAAATGCATCAATTTGACAATTTATTTTGACTTTATCATATATCTATGCTAAATGAGGTGAACTCCAGGATGCATAAATATAATAAACTAAGATAATGCACAAAGAAATGTAAAAAAACAATAAGGAAATGCAAACTCTGGGCTCTGATTGCCCCCAATATGGACTACAGTCAGGATCACCTCCAATCGTACGAGATCATCTGCGCTCCTCGACAGGATCGTCCGAAATCGTCTGGAATCGCCTACGACGATCCGAGCTTGCTCCGACTGAAAAATAGTAAAATTCCTGCAAGAAAACATGAAATACAGAATGCAAACGATGGTGCGAGGATGCTCTAATGTATAAGGAACTAAATCTGTAGGGAAATCCATCAGCTAGGGGGTTCAAGGGGATAAACTAAGAAAATCCCAGTTTATATAGGATTAGGGAGAGGTTAGGAGGTTGGAAATCATCCCAATTTGGGAGATCTCCAATGGGGGAGACTCTAACTGCGTAGACACGCTTTCTGCCCAAGTTAGAGAAGTTGTTGAAACAGAAGCTAATTATGAAAATTTGGTTTTGGGACGAAATCGTCTGGACGTTCTGTTCCAGACGAATTCGTCAGATCTGGGACGATTTCGTCTGATCGTCGACGATATCGTCCAACGGTCAAAACAAATCCTAAAAATGGCATGAAAAATGAGGAAAGCGGGTAACGGGTGGTTTGGGTTTAAAATTCAAATTTTTATCTTTTTACTAAGGTTTAACTGCGCCAATTTTAGGGTGCTACACTATCACCCTCCATAGTGGAGCTATATTTTCTCATAAAGCATCTCTATTCATCATTGGGTCCTTTAGATCTACTATCCTATTTGGACTCACCTCTATAGCCATGTTGGAAACTCCTATTGCTCCATATCCAATTGTTGTGCTAGCTACCATGACATTCACTCTAATATTAGTGAGGATGACAATCCTCACCTATACTTGAGTTTACCTTGACTATCCAATGTCTCTTTGGAACCTCTCCATAATCCATCATGTGGCCTCTTAGTATACCTATAGCATCCTCCACCCCATCACCTAACATATTTGGATCAATACCATTGGTAAAATCCTCACTAGAATGATTCTCCTATACCAATGGCAATATCCCAAGGCAACCCTGATATTGTCCATCCATGGATTTATAAATAATGGGTCATAAAATAATCCTTAGAAAAGCTAATTGGATCAGGCCATCCACCTATACCTAATGAATACCTGGTCACCCAATGGTACTAGAAGTCCCCCATATCTAGTATCTACTATGCTAGCCCAAACTATCTCTAGATCCAATCAAAGTAGTGAAACTCTTACTCATCCAGATCTATAGACACCCAATGGATTCATTAGACTCACACTAAATCCACTCCATACTCTACCTATCATAGGTGTAGATGCCATGGATTCCAAATCATCTTGTCAGTTTAAACCTCATCTATCACCCTCCTCACCAATGCCAAGGAGTTTGTAAGTGTAGACACCTAAAATGCATCATGTTTAGGAGACTACTCATATGGGCACATCCAAAGACCATATGACTGATCTTGGACCTTTCCAAGAGCCAGAAGTGGTCCTAACCACTCAAAAGGGGTAGTTCTGGCCCATTCAGGCTTGGCCACTATCAACCAGAGCGGCTACCAACACAGGCTGCTAAAGCTGGTAGTGGCCACGGCTAGCCACTGCTTTGGACAACGACTAGCACTAAAACATAAACTGGTCATGAATGAGGGCCCAAATCATATAGTATGACTACACTTGCATTGGTTTCAAGTGGTTTTTGATGTGGATCTCCCAGAGCTCCTCCTGACTGCCCCTTCCATGCAAATTTATGATTGAGCCTTCCCCTCTAACGATCAGTTACATGTAGATCTGGATCTTGGCTTCTCCAAGAAGCCAAGATCTAGATCTAGATCTGGATCTAGGAGGTCTACATATGCATCCTCCCAAGAACAAGAAAGAATCTGGAACATCCAAGTTTTTATGCAACGAAGCCCTAGAAAATTGGAGAGCAATTTCATATCCCCTTGAGGAGTAACGAAGTGTTGTCCGATTGAGAAATGACAACGCACCATTCAAGCATTCAGTTCCACATGAGCTTCACCACCAATCCATCTCTGGATATGAAGGTAACCCTTGAACATCAATTCAGATGAAGGATTGAGTGTCATAGCCCCTGGTTCATGAGGTAGAAATTTTCAGTTCATGATCGCTATCCTTGATAGTGGCCTACAGGCATAGCCTAGGGTTTGAGGCATTATTTCCTGAGTTTTAGCATAGATTTCTTATTGCTTTATCATATTATATTAGCATAGATCTATCTTTTCTATTGCATTTGCATGGTATTTTATTAGTTATTAATGCATTTATGCTTATCTTTGCATCATTATGCTTTTATTATGCTTTTATGTCATTTCTTGTAGATCTTCAAAGAAAGCCTCATCATGAGAGGCCACATATGCTATTGATCATTCTCTGTTGTTTCTTGTACGTAGATCATAGGTTCCTGGACTAAGTCAAAGCATTTTAGATATCAGATCCCTCCAAGCAAATGGAGAAGAAGGCATCAGTAAGCCCTTGAGCAAATTCGTGTATGAATCTGAGAGGCCTGTGGAGTGCACCATCCCCTTTCCAGGGGCTATTCCTATTTTGTAATCATTGTATCAAGCAATTGGTATCCCTAAGAGGGACCTATCTATAATCAAAGTTCCAAATGAATTAATGAAAATAGATCTTATGTTTTTTTAATTCTTTGTTCTTTATGCTTTCATGGTTTCATGCTTGATGTTATGCTACAAGTAGATTAGGTGTATTGCTTCCTGGGATCGTACATATGGTGATCATGATGGGACCCCCACCTGGTTTTCTTTTTTTAGCTGATTTGCTAATATTTTGTGTGTTTTCTGTGTGCAGGTATAGCCACTCTAGTTGATAGTGGCTAGTAGACAGAGGTCACTTTTGAAGATAGCGACCAGTAACAGCTTCTCTAGTCGATAGTGGCCAACAAAAAAATTGCAACAGAGGGCATATAGGGCTTCATCAGATGTGGATTTTAGGTTGGGGGAACTCTCTGTTATTTTTCCTTTCTCTATCTGTGTTTTATTTCCAAGTAGGAAAATTATTTTAATTAGAAAACATAGAGAAAATTAAAGGAAAAATGCATAGTTTTCTTAAGTTTTCTTCTAGCCACTGCTAGGAACAGTGGACTTCTGATTTCAAATCTTCCCTAGTCTCCAGCGGTCTAGGTTTTCTTGTAGATATTGCTTGCTTGGGGCCCAACTAGAGGCCATTGCTTCATAAAGTAGCAATGCATTCTCTAAAAATCATGTAATCATTTAGATGTGCATTTTTTTGAAAATGAAACATTTCTTTTTAGGCATATAGGAAAGAGCATGAGTGCTTCATGATGCATCTTTTTATTTGTGCAAAATTTAAAAGGAACAATCACACACCACGCATCATCTAAATGCTAGTGAGTTGGACTTCATCACCAACCACTAGTAGAGTTCAACGATGGTGGCATTCATCTCCACCCATTGGCTCAAATCCCATGAACCCGTTCTATTGGTCGCTGGCTCCAAGATCTGATGTAGCTTGGAAAATTTACATGTACTCCTCTTTGGAGGGTATGATGCTGACCAAGTGAGTATTGGGTGAGGATTGGTAGGACCTGTACTCCCTAACTGGGTGTGGGTTTCATCTCCACACTTTGGTGGGTTTACGTGACCATGAATTTCATTGTCGATTGTCGAGCTATGAGCATACAGGTGAAATCCACTTAAACAATATGAGTATATCATCAATGAAATGCAAAACATGATGAGAGTTAGATTGTAGTATTCAAAAAATCTAAAACACACAAGACCAGTTTAGGAACACCAAGAAAATTTAAAAGAGATAAACACTTGTTTACTTTGTTTGTGTGTCCTAAAATATACATAAGAGATAATTCACAATTTTCATGGTCTTTACATGGAGCAACCACCCTCAGTCTAACACCGAGGTAGAAAATGATGCTCCACACAATCACAATCATAATCACAATGATGTTGAACCACCCACACACAATGCCACTAGATGAAGTTCAGCGAGCCTTAGGGGTGATAACTCAACCCATGGGGGTACTCCTCAAGAAATCCCAACTAGAGAACCATATCCAGGTTCTTCTCATGGTAGGCATGAGGGGGCCTCAAGGCCCCAATATTCACATAGACATGAGGAGGCTTCAAGACCTCAATATTCACACAGACATGAGGGGGCTTCAAGGCCCCAATATTCACATGATAGACTTAGGTCAGATCAGCTCACTGAGGGGTAAGACACAAGGGCTGCATCCAATCATAGACCCAAGAAACTCCTAGCCTCCCTGAATATGGGAGGATAGTCATAGATCATAATCTCATTGGTTCTAATGGAACCCCATGAGATCGGCCATGGGAATCCAGACAACTTGATGAGTTGGATCGGGTTCTCTTCGAGACCAACTCAAAGAAGCATTGCTACTGCACATTCCATTTTGGGAAGTTCACATAGCCATAAAATAACTAGGCACACTAATGAACCAGGGGAAGCTTCAAAGCATCCCCATAGCATGCACACTACCTCCGAGCATGGGGGTATAGAACATAGGTCACTATACATAGACTAGGTCACCCTAATAGACAAGGGCAAAAGCATAGTAGGAGCCTCTCAAAGAGGCCTCTCCATTAGGACTCCTTGTACGGGGTTACAGAGTCATGGACCTTCAGTGGTAGATCAATTTGACCATGTACGTAGGTTAGAGGAAACACTGCATGTAGAACAAGAGCACTTAGAAATCCTCGAGTAGGAGGAAACATGGAGAAAGAGGTGTTTGTACCTAAATGAGTAGCACTTGAGAGAGGAACAAATAGAGCATGAAGAACAAGCCAATAGGTTGGCTTGGGCCAACTTACATATGGATAGACGTGTCGATTCTCAACATGAGAGATGCACTAGACAAGGAGATGAGCACACTCACCACACATCACATCATGTTGTGAAGCATCAACAATACCTAGATCTAGAATAGGCACAACATAATCAAGAATAGGTAGGAATGGAGGATCAGGAGTAGACATATCCTGAACCCTCATCCGTAGTCATGGGGGATGAATATAGATACCCAAACCAGGCAGACATAGGATTACCTCCCCGACCACCATGAGTAAACCTTCAAGAACAAGAGATAATTTCTTCAAAGGCATACAAGATACTCACTGAGAGAGTCAAATCTCTCGAGAAATAGGATGTGGTTGGGCAAAATCCAACCTTGAGTAAGATACACAATCAACCTCTGTGCCCTTCGGTACCAAGTCCTACATATCCTAGGCACTTTGAGATGCCTAGGTTAGACAAATTCAAAGGAGAGGAAGATGTGCAAGAACATGTCACCAATTTCATGAATGCATGCTTCCAACTTGAACATAATGATGCCCTAATGCTAAGAACATTCATCATGACATTATCGAGTGCAACAACTGAATGGTTCAATCAACTACCTAAGCACAACATCATCAGTTTTGAGTAGCTGGTGAATGCATTTCTTGAATGCTTTTATTTTGGCATCAAGAAGAAAGTAAACTTGTTTGACTTGGAAAACTTAAAGCAATACGATGATGAGCCAGTCATGGACTATGGGAACAGATGGAGAAAAGTAATGGTAAAACTACCATTTTTTGTTCCCACTACTGAGCTCACCCAAATGTTTACTAAGAGTTGTGCTAAGCACATCTCGTTGCTCTTGCAACTACAATAATATGAAACATTTGAGGAAGCCTTGGCTCAAGCCAAGCTGATAGAAGACATCAAGGTTGAAGAAGGAGATCTTAAGCTCTAAAAAAAAAAATATTGGAACAACAAAAACTACAATAACAAAAATCAACAAAAGCAGGCCAACCCTGCTCCAGTCAATCAGGTTGTGTTAAACACGCCAAAGGGAGGGAATAGCCAACAACCATAGAATTATTAGGCTCAACCCCCACCAACCAATTACAACCCAAATAACAATCAAGGTCAAAATAAGGAACATCGACCACCTCGCTACTACACACCTTTGTCAGAATCGATGCAATCGATATTCAATCAACTAAGTGAGGCATAGAGACTCAGGTTACCTAAGAAATAACTTCTTGACCCTAACCATCCCAAGCCTAGGGGATATAGGGAGGATCATTATTGCCCTTACCATCGACAATAGGGGCATGATATCAAAGCATGCATCAGTTTCAAGAATGTTGTGCAAAACATGATCGAGAAGGGTGAGCTAAAAGTTGATAATCCACTAGCACCCAATAATAGAGACATGGGCATATTCAAAAACCCATTGCCTAATCATGAGGTCCCTAGAGATCAGGGTGCTCAAGTAAACCAAGTCCAAGTTGAACCTCCCACTCAAGGATTCATTGGAATGGTTGAAATAGTCAATGTGGTGACAAGAAGCCAATGATACAACCAACCAGAGCCTCCAATAGCTCCTATTCGTATCTCGGCTGCACCTCAATAGAGGTAGGTGTAGAATAATCCTCCAGGTCCACCAACATGACCTATGATAACTATCCAGAGTAGACTTGTGCAGAATCTCCAAATGACATCGACCAAGTTATCAATATATGAGCTCATTCAATAGTCTCCCAGACATAAGGAGACTCTAATGGAAATCTTGAGATCAATTGAGCTACAACCCCAAAATCTTGATGCATTTACAAACTTTGTGGGGCAAGTGCAGTAGTGTCAAGAGCCTATGATTCATTTTTATGATCATAAAATAAAGGTAGTCCCTACTACCATAGCAGACCCACCTCTACATATCATCACGTCTATCAATGACATACCTTTCAAGTGGGTTTTAATCGACACAGGCTCATCAATTAATATAATCACAACAAAAGCTATGGGGCACTTGAAAATCCCTAGGTCAAACATCATCCCTACCTCCTACACATTGAGAGCTTTCAATGATGCACTTTGCTCCATAGTGGGTACAATCATCTTACCTATAAAGGTAGGGCATAAGACCATCCCTATGATGTGTCATGTATTGGAGGGGGCTATGCAGTATAATATCCTCCTAGGGCATCCCTAGATAAGGGACATGCAATGCATTCCTTCGATCTTGCACCAATGCATTAAGTATGTGCATGAGGGATAAGTATATGTGGTACCATCGGATGAAGAGCCATTCAAATATGTGCATCAGGTTGACTTATCGAGGGATTTTGTCCTTCCATCCATGCACCTATACATTAGGCCATCATCCCCTACCATGCAGCTAAGAAGCAAGTCCAAATCAGTGCGAGGTGACCCATCCACATCGGCACCACCTCCAGCTTCTAAAGCTACTGGCACTTCTGAGAAACCAACAACATCTAAAGCAAAAGACTCTCAGAAGCTAAAAGCACCCTTGGTGGAGGAAAGACCTAAGGAACTCCCTACCATAGCAATAGCAAAAATTCCAAGTCCCATGGAGGAGGAAGATCCCCAAGACATAGTCGAGGAGGTACCTCAACCTACCTCGCTTACATCATCATCAACATCATCTACACCGTAGGTGATAGTTCACCTAGCTAACACAGGATTAGGTGAATATCTTGTGTAGAATGTGACTTTCATACCCATTATCGAGTCTGCACAAGATATGGGATGGCCAAGAATCCTAAACCTACCAATTGGGATAGTGGTTCCATTGGGGATCCCCCTAACCAAACCAACTTCATCTATGCTAGTTTGGATTATGCCCATGATGCTTCAGATATTGAAGAGGATGAGGATGAGCCATTCACCATGAATGTTCATTACTTGTCCAATCCTAAGTTTTCTCTAAGATACTTTGAATGCAACCATTGGCATGGCTATGGTTTGGGTCTATATGAGCAAGGGTGATAGAACCCACTGGAACCACGATATCAGTTACCTATTGATAGATCTAGCCTAGGATATCATATCCAAAGCTATGATGATTCATTGGTAGCATCTCTAGATAGGCTGAGCTTAGGGTTCAGGGAAGACATTGAATGGAATCCCTATCAACCAAATATAAGCTACTTGAGTGATAGATGGGTGGCTATGGTCAATATAGGACCACTCGATGAGTATCATCCAGATTTCTCTCTCGAAGCAAGCCCATCAGGAATCATCCTATGGGAGGATGAACCAGGCTATGGTTATGAGTGAGAAGAGAATGAGTACATCACAAGTGAGTCTGAGGATGAAACTAGATTGGCCTATCATGGGCCTCGGTATTTACATCACCTCACTTGGTTAGTTAACATAGAGGGTGGATACATCATAGATGAGAGTGGCTATGAGTTAGAATATTCAACTGAGATGGCCTACCTTGGGCCTAGACATTTACGTCACCTCATAGAGCTAGTAGGCATAAATAATGAGTGCTTCATATATGATAGTGACTATGAGGATGAGATTAAATTGGCCTACCTTGGGACCCAACATTTAGGTCATCACCCAGTTCTAGTGGGTAGGAATGAGGGATTCTTCATAGATGATAGTGATTATGAAGATGAGACTGAGATGGCCTACCTTGGACCTCACCACTTACATCATCTCAATGAGCTTGTTGACATGGATGAGATATACCATAGAGTATATCTTGGCCCTCACCTCAGGGGAAGACCACCCAATTTAGATATGATCTATCGCATGGTTTTCCCGATCCACCTACATTTAGAGAGCTACTTCAGCCAAATGATCCCATCTTCTCATCTATCCATAGACCGGATCTTGAGATCCCCATACCCCCAGAGCCACATCTTGGGTATGGAAGGCAAAACAACAATGCAGAGTTGCACCCACGTGGTCCTGGAGGTTTCATCCCATCCATCAACATGATCTCCATTGATTTGACCACTCCACTCCACAACCCAACCAATCCTTCTAAACCATTGTGTCTTAACTTAGACGCTATTGATTGGGATCATGCTGATTCACCCTTAGAGCCTAAATATTTCTTCCCCAATGAAGAAATGCTACAACCATTTCATTTTGCACCAGGCTGTGCACATGATGTTTATCATGCTGGTTTTGACCAAGATTCAGTTGAACCTTTAAACCCAGTAGATGACATCCACTTGATCCCCACTCCTCACTAGCTTGAGGATGGGTCACATATGGCAATAGAGGAGACTTTCAAAGTGGACATCAGTGATGATCCTTCTAATCCAAAGAAAGTCAAGTTCAGGAGAAGCTTATATCTAGAAGAACAGGCCACCATCATACCTCTATTGAAAGAGAGACCGAATCTCTTTTCTTGGACCTACAAAGATATGTCGGGTTTAGATCCAAAATTGGTTGTCCACAACCTTTCGCTAGACCCCACGAAGAAACCGGTCAAGCAAAAGCTTAGGAAGATGCATCCAACCATCGCCTTGATGGTAAAGAATGAGCTATAGAAGCTATTGGATGTAGTCTTTATTGTACCCATCGACTATCCGGAATGGGTATCAAACATGGTGCCTGTAGGAAAACTTGATGGAAGAATCTGTATTTGCACGGATTTTAGAGACCTCAATAAGGCAACACCAAAGGATTCATTCCCGTTGCCCAACATAGATGCTCTTGTAGATGCAACTGCAGGTCATGAGATGCTCTCCCTCATGGATGATTTTTTTTGGTTACAATCAGATTCGGATTAAACTTGAAGACTAGCACAAAACCATGTTCACCACTCCATGGGGAAATTTTGTTACAAAGTAATGCCATTTGGTCTTAAAAATGTTGGTGCCACATATTAGCGGGCCATGACATATATTTTCCATGACTACATGCATAAGATCTTAGAATATTATATCGATGACTTACTAGTCCAAGTCATTGCTACGTGAAGAGCATGCCGAGGTTCTAAGAAAGGTCTTTGATCGCCTGATAGAGCACAATGTCAGGTTGAATCCCAAGAAATGCGTCTTTGGCGTAACCTCTAGAAAAATCTTAGGATTCATCATTTCTAAATGAGGCATCGAAGTTGACCCAGTAAAGGTAAAGGCTATCCTGGAAATGGCCCCACCCACTAACATCAAAGAGCTAAGAAGCCTACAGGTCAAAGTAGCATCCATAAAGTGTTTCATTGCATAACTATCAGATAAATGTTGACCCATGAATCGACTGCTACACAAGGGGGTCCCATTCCACTGGGATGAAGAATGTCAGCAAGCCTTTACTAAGATCAAGAAATACTTGGTGACCTTGCCAGTGCTAGCTCCACCAAGGCCAGATGTGCCATTTTTGCTTTATATATCTGCTACCAATTTTGCTTTGGGTACCATGTTGGCTCAAAAGAACGTGCAAGACAAAGAACAAGTGATATATTACATCAGTCACACCTTGGTGAGTTATGAGATAGGGTACGCATATGTAGAAAAACTATGCTTAGAAGTGGTCTTTACGACTAAGAAGTTGCACCACTACATGTTGAGCCATACAACGTATGTGATATCAAAATAAAATCCTTTGCAGTATATGATGAGCAAGACATATCATAATACATGTACTACAAAGTGGATCATGCTACTAATAGAATTTGATATGGAATTCATAAGCCAAAAGTCCATCAAGGTATAAGTCATAGCATACCAACTGGCAAAGGTGCCACTTCAGGAGAGTAGGGCTTTCACCATTGTGTAGACACCTAAAACATGTCATGTTTAGGAGAACTACTCATATGGGCACATTCATAGACCATGTGACTAAACCTTGGGACCTTCCAAGTGCCAAAAGTGGTTTTCACCACTCATTTTGGGGTAGTCTTAGCCCATCCAAGCCTGGCCGCTATGAACCAGAGCGACTGGATTCTGGCCATTGAAGCTCAGAGCGGCCAGCCCTAGCCACTGTAGATGACAATGGCTAAGCCCTAAATAGCAACTTGCCATCAAACTAGCCTAATATCGGGTGGAAGTGGTAGTTTGCATGCAATAAAGCCGAGCGGGGATAACTTTGCATTCCTCCTCATAGCCAGTCTACATGAGAGACTCAAGTCTAGATTTAGACATCAGTTTAACTGGCCTTCAAACATAAAAAAGACAAAACTTCTCATGCTAACATCTAGTGTGCATGCAAAATTCAGTCCTAGGGTTTGGACATTGACCTAGGGCTTCAAAACATTATAAGGTGCAAACCTAAGAGCACCAAGGAGAATTTCAAAGAGACTTTAGAGAGATTTTGAGACTTGGAGAGATTTTCTTGTAGCGAAGCCCTATCGGATCAAAGAGCAAATTGGAGCACCTTTTAGGAGCAATGAAGTGTTAGCCGATTGAGAGGTTATCATCTATAGGATATTCAACACATCGGGCATAAATGATAATCATTTCAACTTCAGCAATAATCCTAGATCCATAGCCTTGGAGCAATAGAGATAGGTTTTCATCTTAGTGGCCATTATCTTGGATAGTGGCCTGTAGGCCTAGTCTAGGGTTCTTAGCATTAGTTTATTTTATTTAGCTTGTTACATGTTTTTATGCCATTAGCATAGATCTGATTTATTGCATTTACTTGCATTCATAGCATTAGTTTCTATTGTCATTGAGCATATTTCTATTTATCATTAGGGTTATTGCTAACAACCTCATCTAGGGAGGCAATCTTGGATAGCTGAGTGTTTGTTATTGTTTTCATGCTTGTAGGACTATAGGTTCACTAGATAGGTTATCAACATATGAAAGCAAAAGGATCCCTCTAGGAACTAGACCTAGAGAAGGAGGCATCTGTAAGCCCTCATACAGTTTTGTGTGCATCATCGGGAAGCCTATGAGAGTGCATCACCCCTTGCAAGGGGATATCATACATCTGCTACCCTATTTTGTAAAATCTGTATCAAATGAAGGGAATCCCTTAGAGGGATCTATATGTAACCAAACTTGAGAAAAATAATAAAGAGAATTATTCATTCATTTCTTTGTATTTTGGTTGCATCTATTTTCACATATTTCATTTAATGCATGATTAAGTATAAATAAATCAAATAATATTCACAAATAGAGTAGTGGATGGTGCACCGCTTCCCCAGGGTCGCTACAGATGGCGATCATGGTGGGACCCCACCAAGTTTTTATTTTCTATCGATTTACTGATTCAGGTTTTTGTGTGTAGGTTTAGCCACTCTGGTCTACAATGGCCCATAGTCTTAGCCACTCCTACTAACAATGGCTAGAAATTAGCCACTCTTGTCAATAATGGCCAGAACTGGAGTGCAGTAGAGGATATAATCTCTGTTCTCTGAGCTGGATTAGAGGTTGGTACACTTTTTTGATGTTTTTTGATTCTTTGTCTGCTTCTGTTTTCCTAAAATAGTGAAAATTAAGACACATTTTGATTTGGAAACTAAGGAATGGAAAGGAAAGAACTTGCATCTTACATATTTTAGGGTTTTTCTTAGATTTCCACTAGGCGTTTCTAGGAACAATGACTTATGCTTGTAAAGTTCACCCTAGAATCCAGCGTGCTAGAAATCATGTGTTGGTTTGCTTGCTTTGAGGCCCTACTAAAGGCCATATTTGCACAAAATAGAGTGCATCCATGAAACTCATATTAGTTTATGCATCTTTCTAAAAACTGAAATGTCATTTGTATTAGGCATATAGGAAAGATGCATTTCTGTTGTATGATGCATTTTACTTTATGCAAATTTAAAATGAACCCCACACACGCACACATATTTTAAACATTGGGGAGTTGGATTTCATCACCAACCCTCAATTCAGTCTGGTGACATTGGCATTCATCTCCTTCCACCGGCTTGCCCCCTAGATTTTCCTAGAATGGAATAAGGAACTTATTTATAGTGGTACTAAGTTACTCATGTTCAAACTATCTCCCACTATTGGAACAATCATTGGTTCAGAGTGGAAGAGCTAGGCGAACCCCCCACTAGGATTTAAGTGGTGTACCCTAGTCTCTTTTGGGAAAATCATGTTTGGCATGGGTGTTCTTGATTCCCACTATGGATGAGTCTCCTCATTCTAAATCCAAAACAAGAGCAAGAAAACAAGAACAACAACACATCAAAATGTAGCAAATAGTTTAGGGCACACATAAATTGGTAATCAAGATAAACACTTGCTTGATATTGTTTGGTTATCTTTAATTACAACACAAAATATTAATTCACAAACACAATGGTTAAAACCAGAAGTAAGCATCCTCGGTCCAATATCGAGGTAGAATCTGAAACAACACATACCCATAGGTGAAGTCATAGTAACATTGAACCACCTACTCATAATACCGTGGGATGTAGTTCCATGAGCCTAAGGGGTGATAACTCAACCCTTGGGGGTTCTCCTCGAGAAACCCTAGTTAGGGAGTCACATCATGGAACTAAGTCACAAAAACACAATGAGGCTTCATGGCCTTCTTCATCATGGAGACATGAGGAGGCCTCAAGGCCCTCCTCTAAACACATAGAAACTTCTCAAAGACATGAGGAGGCTTCAAGGGCTTCCTCCCCACATGGACATAAGAGGGGCTCTAGACCCCATTCTTCACATAGGGATGATGAGGTCTCCCCACCTCCATCCTCATGAAGGAATAGTGGGGCCACAAAGCCTTCATCACCAAAAAGACACACAAGAGTCACAACATCTCAAACTTCACATGAGACACTTAGAATAGATCTACCCATTGAGGGGTATGAAACTAGAGTTACATCCAGTCATAGGCACCAAACAGAAGATACCCTTCACACAAGAGGAAGGATTCCAATATATTATGACCTCATTGGAGTAAATGGCACCCCATGGGATCAGCCATGGAAAACAAGATAGTTAGATGAGTTGGATCGGTTTCATTCGAGGCCAACTCCCAGAACCATAGCCACAAAAAATTTTGCATCTGGAAGTTCACAAAGTGTTACTTCTAAATGCACCACCCAACCTGGGGAAGCTTCAAAGTGACCCCATAGTACACATACAAAGTCTGATCATAGAGGCACTTATCAACACACTAAACAAGTTACATTAGCTAGCAAGAGCAAAGAAATAGTGGAAACCTCTTCGAGGAATCTATGAATCAAAACCACAAGAATATAATTAGACAAACATGAGTCTTCTTTAATAATGCAATCTGACCATATGCGATGGTTAGAAAATGCATTGCATAAAGAGTGAGAGCTAGTTGAAGCTCTCGAGCATGACAAACAAAGAGAAAGGCTTTTGCACCAACATGAGCAATGTTTAAGAGAACAAGTTGAGCAGCTAGCTCGTATCAATTTACAAGAAAATGGTGATGATCACCAAAGAGATAAACATGCTGACTCACCAAAATAAGGGTGCATTAGGCAAGAAGAAATCCCACAATGAAACCACCACTCAAATCATGAACAAAATCAAACTGGTGGGGAAAGGGTAAACATGATAAATCAGGATCAAACACATCTTGAATCCCCTCATAGGAGGGAAGAGAATAGAACAAGTCAAGTGGATAAAGGGTTACCTCCATTACCACCATGAGTGGGCCTACAAGAAGAGGAACTCCTCACCTCAAAGGCATTCTAGGCACTCATTAAAAATATGAAGTCCTTTGAGAAGCAAGATACGACTGGGAACCAACCAACATTGAGTAAAATACACAACCAACCATTGTGCCCATTAGTTCCTAGCCCTGCATATCCTAAGCACTTTGAGATGCCTAGGTTAGAAAAATTCAAGGGTGAAGAGGATGCACAAGAGCATGTTACCAATTTCATCAATGCATGTTTTCATCTTGAAGACAATGATGCTCTTATGCTAAGAACTTTCATTATGACATTTTTGGGGGTTGCCACTCAATGGTTCAACCAACTTCCCAAGCACAACATATCCACTTTTGAACAACTAGTAAACGCTTTCCTAAAATGTTTCTCCTTTGGTGCTAAGAATAAGGTGAACCTTTCAGACCTGGCCAACTTAAAACATTATGATGATGAGCCAGTAATGGATTATGGGGATAGATGGAGAAAAGTCATGGTAAAGTTATCATTCTCCATCCCCATAGAAGAAATCATCCACATGTTCACCAAGAGTTGTTCTAAACACATCTCCCTCTTGTTACAACTTCAACAATATCCTTCATTTGAGGAAGCCTTGGCATAGGCCAAACTCATTGAGGACATAAAAGTAGATGAGGGAACCATCAAGCTCCAAACCAAGAAGGAGTGGAACAAAAATGGCAAGAATGACAAATATAAGTAGAAGTAGGCAAACCCTACTCTAGTTAATCAAGTAGTATTGGCTGCACCTAAGTATGGGGCTGCGTAACAACCCCAAAATTATCAAGCATAACCCCCACCAACCAATTATGATCAAAAGAACAATCAGGGGTGAAATAGAGAATGCAAGCCACCTCACTATTTTACACCTCTATCAGAGTCAATGCAATCAATTTTCAACCAGTTGAGTGAGGCTAGGAAGATCAAATTTCTTGATGTACCTCTTTTAGATCCCAACCATCCTAAGCCAAAAGGATATAGGGAAGATCAATTTTACCCTTATCATAGGATACCGGGGCATGACATTGAAGTTTGCATTGGTTTCAAGAACCAGGTGCAAAATATGATTGAAGTAGGAGAACTTAAAGTTGACAACCCATTGGCTCTTGATAATAGAGATATGGGCATATACAAAAACCCATTGCCAAACCATGAGGTCCCTAGAGGGCAAGGTGCCCAAGTCAATCAGGTCTGAATCGATACACCTACCCATGGATGCATTGGGATGGTTGAAATTGTCAACATAGCAACTAGGAGTAGATGATATGGTCAACCATAGCCTCCTATGGCTCCCATTAATGTCCCAACTACACCTAGGTAGAGGTAGGGGTAAAAAAACCTTCCAGGTCCACCAACTCGACCTGTGGTAACTGTTTGGAGTAGACTAGAACAAAACTTACAAATGACTCTGGCCAAGCTATCTATCTATGAGCTCATACAATAGTCCCCAAAGCACAGGGAGACTTTGATGGAGATTTTGAGATCAATTGAGCTCCAACCACAAGATTCAAATGCATTCACTCATTTTGTGGGACAAGTACAACAATGCCAAGAACCTATAATTTGATTTTATGATCATGAGATTAAGATAGTACCTACTACCTTACTAGACCCTCCATTGCACATTGTTGCATCAGTCAATGATTTACCTTTTAAGTGGGTCTTGATCGATATAGGTTCATCAATCAACATCATCACAACAATAACAATAGGGCACCTTAAGATCCCCAAATCCAATATCATTCTAGGAGCCTACACGTTAAGAGCTTTCAATGATGCTTTATGCTCTACTATGGGAATGATAGTCCTACCCATTAAGGTGGGGCATAAGACCATCCCTATGATGTGTCATGTCTTGGAAGGGGCCATGCAATACAACATCCTCCTAGGGCATCCTTGGATAAGAGATATGAAGTGTGTGCCTTCGATTTTACACCAATGTGTCAAGTATGTGCACGATGACAAAGTCTATGTAGTTCTGGCTGATGAAGAGCCATTCAAATATGTCCATCAGGTGGATCTTCTAGGATATTTTGTGATTCCTTCCACCCACCTGTATGTAGGACCTTCATCTCCAACTACGCAACTAGATGATAGAGACAAAGGGGTACGAAAAGACCCATCCACATCGGCACCTCCTCTTGCACCCAAAACAACTGACGCTTCTAAGAGACCATCAATGTCTAAACCTAAAGACAATCAGAAGCTAAAGGTACCCTTAATCAAGGAAGAAAATCCCAAGGAATTGCTAACTATAGCCATTGTAGAAATCCCAAGTCCCATGGAAGAAGAAGATCTCCAGGATCAAGCCGAGGAAATACTAGAACCCACTTCGCCAGTGTCATCTGTAGGGTCATCCACATCACATGCGACAATACACTTGGCAAGTATAGGGATAGGAGAGTACCTTGTGTAGAACATAACATTCATGCCCATCATTGAGTCTACACAAGACATGGGATGGCCAAAAGACCTAAGACCACCAGTGGGAATAGTGGTTCCACTTGGAATCCCTCCCAACTAGACCAACTTTATCTATGCTGGCCTGGACTACACCCATGAGTCTTCAAATGTAGAAGAGGACAATGATGAACTATTCACTATTAATGTTCATTACCTCTCTAATCTTGAGTTTTCTCTAAGCTACTTTGAACATTACCATTGGCATGGCTATGGTCTTGGTATATATGAGTAGGGGCGTAGGCGGCCATACGAGCCATAATACCAACTTCCCACTGATAAGTTTGGGTTAGGCTACCACATCAGAGGTCAAGATGACTCTCTAGCAGCATCCTTGGATAGATTAAGCTTGGGGTTAGGAGAAGACATCAATTTTATTCCTTATCACCCACCAAGTACAAGACATCTGATCAACAGACAAGTGGTCATGGTAAACATACCACCACCAGAGATTTATCATCCAAACTTCTCAATTGATGCCACCCCTATAGGTTGCATCTTGTGGGATGAAGAGTGAGAAGAAAATGGATATGTGGCAAGTGATGATGAAGTACATGTAAGCTTAGCCTATCATGGGCCTCACTATTTACAAAGCCTTGCCTGGTCCAGCCACAATGAGAGTGGATACATATCGGATGAAAGTGGCTATGAGTCAGAGGACTCAATAGAAAGAGCCTACCTAGGGCCAAGGTAGTGGCCCCATAGCTTGGGGTAAGAAACTAATGCAAATAGCATCTTCATAAGTGATGAAGAATATGAGGATGAGATAGAGATGGCCTACTTGGGGCCAAGACATGTGCCCCTTGTCTTAGGACCACATACCAATGCTAATGGTTTTTGGATAAGTGATGATGACTATGAAGATGAGACTGAGATGGCTTATCTTGGGCCTCACCACTTGTGGCAAGTCAACATGCTGGTAGAAAGAGAAGTGGCACTTCATGCCATAGACCCTAGCTTGTAGTTTTTGGGAAGACCTATCGACTTAGATGCCATTTACCATGCAATCAATCCCCCTCTACCTACGTTTAGAGAGCTCTTGGAACCCAATGATCCTATTATCCAGCCTACTCATGGGCCAGATCTAGAGATTCCTTTTCCTCTAGAGCCTCATCATGAGTATGGAGGGAAAACCTCTGAGACAAGATTTCACCCATGTGGTCCTAGAGATTTCATTCCATCCATCAACACAATCTCCATTGATTTGACCACTCCACTTCATAACCTAGCAGATCCTACTAAACCATTGTATCTTGATATAGATGCTATTGATTGGGATCATGTTGATTCACCTATAGATCCTGAGGATATTTTCCCTAATGAAGAGATGTTACAACCATTTCATTTTGCATCAGGCTATGCATATGATGTATTCCATGCTGGTTTGGATCTCGAGTCAGTAGGACCTATAAATCCTATCGATGACATTCATTTAATACCCATGCCTCACCAGCTAGAGGATGGGTCACATATGGCTATAGAAGCGACTTTTGAGGTGGACATTAGTGATGATCCTACTCAACCAAAGAAATTCAAGTTCGAAGAAAGTCTATCTCTAGAGGAACAAGCCATTATAATCCCTCTCCTTAAGGAGAGGCCTAATATTTTTTCTTGGACCTACAAAGACATGCCAGGGCTTGATCCAAAGTTAGTTGTTCACAACCTTTCATTGGATCCCATGAAGAAGCCGATCAAGCAAAAGCTGAGGAAAATGCATCCAACCATCACTTTGATGGTGAAGAATGAGTTGCAAAAATTATTGGATGTGATTTTTATCATTCCTATCGACTATCCTGAATGGGTATCAAACATGGTGCCCATGGGAAAGCTGGATGGAAGAATCCATATTTGTACAGACTTCAGAGACTTGAATAGGGCAACTCCAAAGGATTCATTCCCATTGCCTAACATAGATGCTCTTGTTGATGCCACTATAGGTCATGAGATGCTCTCCCTAATGGATGGTTTTTTTAGTTACAATCAAATCAGAATTAAACTTGAAGACCAACATAAGACCACTTTTATTACTCCATGGGGAATATTCTATTACAAGGTGATGCCATTTGGCCTAAAAAATGTTGGTGCCACATATCAATGGGCCATGACATACATCTTTCATGACTATATGCATAAAATATTAGAGGACTACATTGATGACTTACTGGCCAAGTCTTTATTGTGGCAAGAGCATGCTGAAATCCTTATAAAAGTCTTCGATCACCTCATTGAGCACAACATCAGATTGAATCCTAAGAAGTGCGTGTTTGGCATAACTTCTGGTAAGCTCTTGGGGTTCATCATTTCTAAGTGAGGCATTGAAGTCGATCCTACAAAGGTAAAGGCTATATTGGAAATGGCCACCCCTACCAACATTAGGGAGTTAAGAAGCCTACAAGGCAAGGTAGCATCCATAAAATGATTCATTGCTCAATTATTAGATAAATGTCAACCCATGAATTAGCTGCTATGCAAAGGAGTCCCTTTTCATTGGGATGAAGAATGCCAACAAGCCTTTGTAGAGATCAAAACTTACCTGGCAACACCACTAGTATTAGCTCCACCAAGGCTAGATGTACCATTTTTACTATACATATCAGCTACTGATTTTTCTTTGGGCACCATGTTGGCCCAAAATAATGCACAAGATAAAGAGCAAGTCATATATTACATCAGTCGCACCTTGGTGAGTTATGAGCTAGGATATGCGTATGTAGAAAAGTTGTGTTTGGTAGTGGTCTTTGCGACCAAAAAGTTGTGACACTACATGTTGAGCCATACGACCTACGTTATATCCAAACAAAATCCTTTGTAGTACATGATGAACAAGACCTATCACAATACACGTACTACAAAATGGATCATGCTATTGATAGAATTTGATCTAGAGTTCATAAGCCAAAATTCCATCAAGGGATAAGTCATAGCTGATCAATTAGCAGAGGCACCTCTTCAGGATAGCAAGCCTCTCACCATAGAATTTCTTGATGATGCAGTCTTTGCATTATCAGATCCACCAAAACTCAAAGAACCTGAGAAAGAAAGAGATATGGCATTGTTCTTCGATGGTTCAAAGTGCGAGCAAGGGGGTGGAGCAGGGATTGTCTTTATCACACCATAGGGTGCTCCATTGCCCTTATCATTCAAACTAGACTTCCCTTGCACAAATAATAACATCGAGTATGAGACCCTGATCTTAGGACTTCAAACAACCATCACAATGGGCATTAAAATATTGAATATCTTTGGTGACTCCTTGCTCATAGTTAATCAAGTCAAGGGTTTGTTCCAATGTCGATGCCCAATCCTAAAATCATACAAGGAACTTGTTGACACCTACCTAGCTCGGCTGGAATGGTATGACATCGAGGCAATCCCTCATACATCAAATAGATTTATGGACACCATGGCATCCTTGGGATATTTAATCCCTTAGAATCCATCTATGGATTTCACAACCATTCATGTTAAAGTGCTCTCGCACTCTGTGATACAACGTGAGGCTTTTGATAATCGAGAATCAGTCAACATGATCAATATCGAACCAAATTAGGATTGGTCCTTCAGAGCTAGAGATTTCTTGCAAATGACACCTTGGGGGTCTTTGATCTCTCAAGGTCCTATGGAGTGTGGCACAACCATTCACCATAGGGTTGTTTCTCAATCTGTATTCACAAGCTTCAGAATGTAGGAGGAACATGTCATCTTTTCTATAGAAGTTGTGGCTTATCAGGATTGGCTTTCCTAGTTACAGGACTTCCTAAAGCTTGGAATGGTACCACAAGGCCTATCACATGTTGAAATATGAACATTTAAATAGAAGGTAACAAGGTACATCTTATTGGGAGAGATCCTTTATAGATGAGGTTATGATGGAATGCTCCTCCATTGCCTTGAGCCGTAGGAAGCATCTTGGGCAATTTCGTAGGCTCACGATGGTACGTGTGGTGGTCATTTTAGTGGCATGGCTATCATTAAGCGCATCTTGAGAATGGGTTACTATTGGCCCACTATGGAAAAATATTATTGCGAGTATGTCAAGAAATGCATTAAATGCTAGCATCATGCAAACCTCACACACTTGCCATCCCAAGCCTTGCAACCCATCCAGGCAGCATGGCCCTTCTCGTAGTGGGGACTAGACTTAGTTGGGAAGATCTCACCCCCATCCTCAGGCCGACACACATTCATCATAATGGCCACTGAGTATTTCACCAAATGGGTCAAAGCGATCCCCTTGACATCGACAACTGGACCAAGGATTGCGGAGTTTATACTCCACAATATCATAAGTCATTTTGGGGTCCCTTCAAAAATAATATCGGATAATGGGCCATATTTCAAGAACAAAAATGTGCATGCTTTGATGAACAAATACCATATTCAACATAGTTTTTCAACACCCTATTATCCACAAGCAAATGGGCAAGCAGAAGCCTCAAACAAAATAATAGTCTCCATCTTGAGGAAGATGGTGAAAGATAATCATAAGGATTGGCATCTACAATTACCTCTTGCATTATGGGCATACAGGACTAGTGTGCGGATGCCCACTAGGGCAACACCATTTTCACTTGTATATGGCATTGAGGCCATCATGCCCCTAGAGTTGGAAATTCCAACCCTATGCATAGCATTGAAGGACTTCATAGATGATGACACCACATGGCAAGGCCACCTTGATCAATTAACACTTCTTGATGAATGCAGATTCAATGCCTTGGAGCATCTCCACGTTTATCAGGATCACCTTGCACGAGCTTACAATAGTAAAGTCCACTTAAGAGAATTCAAATTTGGGGATCTTGTGCTCAAAGAAAACCAACAAAACTCAAATCTGTCGCCGCACCTATGAGACAAATTTATGGTAAATTGGATAGGCCCATACATAATCTCGAAAAGGGTTGGGCTTGGAGCATATCACCTCACATCATTGGATGGTGTTGAAGAGCTTGAGCCTCTCAATATCATTCACTTGAAGGTATTTTATACATAAAATACAAAAACATTCAAATATGTCATAAAATACAAAAACAATACAAAGCATTAAAATTACAAACAAATCATAAAAACATAAAAATTCAAAAATAAAAAATGCTCCAAGGGTATCTTTATGTCGCTTGGTCAAATTACAAAAATGCTCAAGGGTATTTTATGCTTGGTCAAATTAAAAAATGCTCCAAGGGTATCTTTATGCCGCTTGGTCAAGATTCTAATCAAAAATGCTCCAAGGGTATCTTTATGTCGCTTGGTCAAATTAATAAAAATGCTCCAAGGGTATCTTCATGTCGCTTGGTCACATTAATAAAAAATGCTCCAAGGGTATCTTCAAGCCGCTTGGTCAAATTAATCAAAAATGCTCCAAGGGTATCTTCTTGTCGCTTGGTCAAACCCTAAAATCCCCAAAGGCACAATAAGCCCTTTGGTCAAAATAATCAAAAATACAAAAACAATGCAAAAATAAAAAATACAAAAACATTTGCATCTTACATCTGCATCCATATAGTTGCATTGCATTAAACATTCATATCCATTGCATTTGCATATGTTATGATCACAATCTTGCAAATGATGCCACAGTTTGTATCACAACCACAAATATCATTAAGTCCATCTTCATCCATTCATCCATGTGTGTAACTATGTTTTTCAACACAACCGTTTCTTGTTGCTATAAGGAATAGGCTAAGGTTTTCTGGTCATTCAACCATATCTAGTGGTCTTAGCAAGCTTTTGTGGAAAGCCATCTTGATTAGTAGAGGGTAAGGTCTAGTGGTGATAATGCCTTGGATACTTCAGAATCCCATCACTAATTAAAAACATTAAAATTCTAGTTGGTACAAGGGAAATATAAAAGCTGCAAAAGTGGTCTAGGTTACCTTAAGCGAAAAGGGTCTTCCTTGCTTATCCCCCTATGCGACCGGTTCAAAGGTGTTGAGAATTGGCAAAAGGACAAGTTCCACCCTACCTAGTTAAATCCCTTGCTTTTATCAAAATAAGAAAAATAAAAAAAAAAAAAGTGATTAAAAGAAAATAAATAAAAATAAAAAAATCCCTTGCTCAAGAGAAAAAAAATCAATAAAAATAAATAGTGATTTTCATCACTAAGCATGAGCAAGTATCCCAAATAAAATGAAGAAAAGAAGGGAATGGAGCTTGAATCCTTGGAATTCTCAGCATTGTACAAACTGGAAGGTGATCCCCATTACAGGTTTGGTGTACAACCAACTTGGCAATGGTGGTATCCTTACGCATGATGATATGTCTATCACAATAGCATCTTGCATTTGTGTAGACCAATGTTTGCATGTGGATGAGCTAGCTTTGGGTAACCCAATACTGCCTAGTGGTATAGTCCAACTAAGTCCAACATAGGATCAGATGAACACTTGAGGATCCCCGATCTTAGCAATGGGCTGAAAGAATCCCACTTGACATCGGAGGAAATGCTTGAGTTCTATCTAAATATATTCATTTGCACACATAGGGATAATGAATATCTAGGTCCATGATGAAAGCCTTGCTTTTCAAAAGTCTTGTATGGTCAGTACGCAACTATTGATAGGGTAACTAGAGTGTTTGAGTCTCGAGAAAAACCTCAAAACTTCCTACATAGCAACAAATCATATCATCAATTTTATTTATGAGGTTTTGTGAATTAAAGGGTGTTAACAAAGTAGGTTAGATACCGGATAGATGTCAAAAATGATATTTACATGACCACTGACTATTTTGAATATTTTAAATTATTGAAGCTTATCAAGAAAATACATACATTCCATGCCATTACATTTCACATATGGATGCTTAAATAATTAATTCTTGTGATAAGAGTGATTATTTACATTCATGACTAATATACTTTCTGTGGTGTCACCCATTAGATTGTTAAACTCATATCATATGCATTCCTTATGATTGAAGCATATAGGTTCATTCACATTAGACCAAAAACCATATAGATAATGCATTATACACTTGCATTTACCATAACATAACACAAGTTAAATGCATACAACTAAAAGCAAAAATTAAACATGCATTTAACAATAACATTGCATCCATAAATACATAGTTCATAACTCATCCATTTACATCTAAGATCACATCATTGCATCCACATGCATTACATCATAAAGCAATAATCAAGGCAATATCTGCCTATACATCACACAATCATAAATCCATCATTAAGTCAACTCATGATACATCACATCATGACACAATAATCAGATCATATAAGCATCTACATAAGCATCCATCTAAATATCCACATCATCATAAATATCACCTATCATCTAACACATACATCAACTCATCATAATACCATCATCACATCACATAAATAAAATATAAACATAAGCAATAAATGATACACATAATGAATCATAATCTAAAATATCTCATATATAAATGTGTGAATCAAATACATAGATGTACAAAATGCCCATGGGCTATAGTCATGTAGGTCATCTGACCTCAAAAATAAAAGCTAAAGTACATCATGAATCAAATTGGGCCTGCACCCCCTGGTCACCACCCCTATGGCTGGATCTCGAGTAGAATGGTGTGAAGCCGTTGGTCTCTCTACATGGGCCTGAGTCCTCTGGCTCGGCCTGATTGAAGACTACCCCGAGGTAGAGCGCCTACTAACCTATGATCCACCTGCACCTGTCCTCTCCCTAGGAGTGGCTCCTAGCCTCTTGATCTACCATAGGAGAGTGGCAATGTAGGCTGCATCATCAAATATCTATGCATCACACTCATCCAATAAGCTCTATAGATGCCTAGTCTCTACCTCTGGATCCACCCTTGTAGGACCCTATGGTATAGGAGGAGCAAAACAATCTACATCCTAGTAGCACCACTCTTGATAGTCTTATAATACCTGTATCTGTGTTCATGAGTTGTGCTATAGTGGCATCTCATTATGCTATAGTGGCATCTCATTGCTGTACCTAGATCTTGGTCGACTAGAGCTCGACCTCTACCTCATGCAGTTGTACCCTAAGAGGAGAATATCTCTCCTTGGGATCCAACTCCTCCTCCTCCTTAGGAGCCTCCTGCTCCTCTATTCACCTACTCTATCGGTTGGCCCCATCCCTCAGTCCTAGCTTGGACTCTCTCCCTATTGGATCTGTACCTCCATCACCACCATCATCCTCATGGCCTAGGCTACCATCACCATGCCATAATCGATCCCCCCACCATTATGTGAAAGCATCTATGACTCCCCCATCAACACCTACATCAACTATTGGGGCATCCTCCTCATCAGTAAGCTCTGTGATGTGTGGTGGAGGAAGGTCTCTCTCTACTATGATGCACCTATACAGGACTAGGACAAGTGGCACATCCTACTATAATCTATACTGATGAAGGATGCAAGAGTAGAAGAAATACTCTTTGATGCTGCCCTTGTGGCCAATGATCCATCGCTCATGTCGTGTCCTAGCTATAAATCTGGTTAGATCATCCCAGGTTGGGTAGTCATGATATGGGTACCATATGATATCTTGGGCCTATAGCCTAGTGAAAGAAGTAATGTAATGGGGGAGTTCCCTCACATGAGGGTGGCTCTTGCACTTCTCATGCTCTCGAGCCCATCTGGTGGTATAGCACTACATCGAATCATCAATCTCTGTGATCTCTATGGGAAGCCCTCTGGGATGATCTACATGGATATGCTCCCATCCCCATATCTATAGGAGCAAGCTACAAGTGATGCTGGCATGACCCCATCGATGGATGTGATACAACTCATCATAGCACTATGCTAGCAAAGCGCTCCCCCATGCATAGATGATAGGGTCCTCACTATCCACCAAATCTTGAACCATCACAAGGAGGTTCCAAGGGAACCTCAAGCTTGAGCAGTCTAGGAGAAGCATGTTGTTGATGACCATCAACAACACCGCATGCCTCTCAGAAAAGACCCTCTCCCTGTACCATCATAGAATGGATACACCACCAGATTTGGTGTCCTTGAAGGCAGCCACAACATGCCCCCTAACACCCAAGCAAAGACTACCTCATGGTCCTTAGTGGCCAAAGAAATGATGGCCACTCCATCAAAAGGAATCCAAAAAATCTTGTATACATCCTTCGGTGTGATAGTCATCTCACCGGTAGGAAGGTGGAAGGTATTAGTCCTAGGATCCCATCGGTGAGCCAGGGCCATGAGGTAGGCCTGATCTGACATAATCTGGGGTAGCCTAGTCACATACTATAATCCATGGGCATTAAACCATGCCTAGTCCATATCATCCATACGTGGTAGGAGGTCATTTAAGAGCTTCGGGTCTCGAGCCCGAGCAGAAAGAATCTAAGGACAAAAATCAAGGTATAACTATAGTGCATCTAAGGCATAAAATACAATAAAACATGTAAAATGGTGCAAATAATGATAGACTATCCTAAGTCTAAGTGAAAGAGGAATAAATGCACCTAATCATGCAACAAATTTTAGAAAAGCAACTCAAAAATTAAAAAAATCAATTAATCATCTCAAAATAAAAAAATAAAAAATTCCTAAGGTTTCCTGGTCGCTTTCATCTACAGTGACCAAAAATCAGCCATGGAGGTTGGTAGTGGGCAAACCCCAATGGTCAAAATTTTGACCATTGAGATTTGAATCGGTCGTTGCCATCGATAACGGCCAAGCCATGGCCAAAATGGCCACTCTGTGGTAGCGACCGATGGGCGACATGACAAACGCGTATGCCCTAGGCCAAAAACATCAAAAAAATTGCAAAAAACAAAAAAGGGGGCAAGCCCACCAAAACAAATCCTAAACTAAGCCTATCTATGGGTTTGGTTCATTGCCAGCAAGTTTAATGAGGTTCGTTCACCGATTACTTAGTGTGGTTCATTTTTACTAAAAAATGAGTAAGGTTAGGGTTTCAAAGAGTACCCAAGAAGCTCCGGCTCCTCCACTCGTAGATGCCTCACCTCGTGCAACCATGGTCCTCATCGATAAGCTCTCCAAGTCGCAAGAAGTCACTTTCTCTCCAGAGCTCAGAAAAGCAAATTGATAGCTAGAGAAAGTGAAAATTCAAAACCCTAGGCTACTTTTATATTTCCCAAGTTATGCCTCGATCGCTGTTGTCATCAGTGGCCCACACTTCTTGGCTGTTGAGGTCGAGAGCGACCATAAACAGGCATTTGGGGGTCATTGGATCTGACAGCGGCCAGCAACATAGGAAAAAAAGGAAAATTCCTTCCAGTAGGAATAACAAAAAAATCAAATAAGCACATTTTGATGATTCATAATCATCATAATGATCAAAATAACAAAAAAATCACATAAAAACAAAATCTCAAGTAAGCCTCGTATCCAGTTACTTACTCTATCAACTCGACGGTTGCAGCGATTTGCACTCCATGCAATTCGGTGAGATGAGTGAGTTACCATAGGGCTACTTGGGGTAAATTAATCATTTTGGAATTGTGATGTGCCCCCTCAATCCCGAAGAAGACCAAGATGGTCGGACTGCTCCATGGGTGTGATAGAATCATCTTAATTCCTTTATGGCATTACAACACTGAGCCAAGTGATTCAACACAAGCCTAAATAGAATCACTCATCCTAACTCCCTAAGAAGGCTATTTATGGTCGGACCGCTCCCTGGGATAGGGATGAATGATCATCATAAATAGTGAAGTCACACTTGGATGGGGGATTGCCCATTAAAAGAACAAACACTAGAAAGGAGCCAAACTAGTCATATTGGTCAAGCGACTTGTCACTTCATTCATTGCCCTTCCCTCATCAATTCGTTGTGTGAGGGGGTAGTTCAAATCTTCAAATAATCATAATCAAATTCAACCAAAGATCACTCAATCATATCAAAATCACATTCATCCTATGAATCATTGCAAGCAACTATCATAAAACTTCCCCATTTGTTGGGATCATAAGCAAAATATAACATGCCAATTTGTAGCTCTCCTCTGGTCGGTTCTATTGTAGTGACATAAGCTACCCGATTGCATTTGAGGAATGAGTGCAAGTAAACATGTGCAAGCTTCTTGCAGAATTAAGCCTTCAATCAGGTTGAAGCAATGATTCAAGGATGCATACCATCTTGCATGGTTGGGCCATCCAGCATTGATCAGACCAATGATCATCATACACCCTACAAACATAGCAGTCTACGTTTTTGCTCCACGTTGTGTCTTTTCCACATAGTGCATCACAAAAAGGGGCATCTGTAGACACCTAAAACATGTCATGTTTAGGAGAACTACTCATGTGGGCACATTCATAGACCATGTGACTAAACCTTGGGACCTTCCAAGTGCCAAAAGTGGTTTTCACCACTCATTTGGGGTAGTCTTAGCCCATCCAAGCCTAGCCGCTATGAACTAGAGTGGCTAGATTCTAGCCATTGAAGCTCAGAGCGGCCAACCCTAGCCACTGTAGATGATAATGACTAAGCCCTAAATAGCAACTTGCCATCAAACTAGCCTAATATCGGGTGGAAGTGGTAGTTTGCATGCAATAAAGCTGAGCGAGGATAACTTTGCATTCCTCCTCATAGCTAGTCTACATGAGAGACTCAAGTCTAGATTTAGACATCAGTTTAACTGGCCTTCAAACATAGAAAAAGACAAAACTTCTCATGCTAACATCTAGTGTGCATGCAGAATTTAGTCCTAGGGTTTGGACATTGACCTAGGGCTTCAAAGATATTATAAGGTGCAAACCTAAGAGCACCAAAAGAGAATTTAGAGACTTTTTAGAGAGATTTTGAGACTTGGAGAGCTTTTCTTGTAGCGAAGCCTTATCGGATCGAAGAGCAAATTGGAGCACCTTTTAGGAGCAACGAAGTGCTGGCCGATTGAGAGGTTATCATCTATAGGATATTCAACACATCGGGCATAAATGACAACCATTTCAACTTCAGCAATAATCCTAGATCCATAGCCTTGGAGCAATAGAGATAGGTTTTCATCTTAGCGGCCGCTGTCTCGGACAGTGGCCCGTAGGCCTAGTCTAGGGTTCTTAGCATTAGTTTCTTTTATTTAGCTTGTTACATGTTTTCACGCCATTAGCATAGATCTGGTTTATCGCATTTACTTGCATTCATAGCATTAGTTTCTATTGTCATTGAGCATATTTCTGTTTATCATTAGGGTTATTGCTAACAACCTCATCCAGGGAGGCAATCTCGGATAGTTGAGCGTTTGCTGTTGTTTTCATGCTTGCAGGACTACAGGTTCACTAGATAGGTTATCAACATACGAAAGCAAAAGGATCCCTCTAGGAGCCAGACCTAGAGAAGGAGGCATCTGTAAGCCCTCATACAGTTCTGTGTGCATCATCGGGAAGCCTGCGAGAGTGCATCACCCCTTGCAAGGGGATATCATACATCTGCTACCCTATTTTGTAAAATCTGTATCAAATGAAGGGAATCCCTTAGAGGGATCTATATGTAACCGAACTTGAGAAAAAGCAATAAAGAGCATTATTCATTCATTTCTTTGTATTTCGGTTGCATCTATTTTTCACATCTTTCATTTAATGCATGATTAAGTATAAATAAATCAAATAATATTCGCAAATAGAGTAGTGGATGGTGCGTCGCTTCCCCGGGGTCGCTACACATTGAACTTCCTTATGATGCAGTCTTTGCATTATTGAAAGCACCCGAACCCAAAGAACTTGATAACAAAGCTAACATGACTTTGTTCTTTTATGGTTCAAAGTGTGAGCAAGTAAGAGGTGTAGAGATTATATTTTTTATGCCGCAAGGTGCTCCAATGCCTTTGTCATGTAAGCTAGATTTCCCTTGCACAAACAACATTGAATACAAGACCCTAATTTTGGGTCTCCAAACAACCATCGCTATGAAGATCAAAAGGTTAAATATCTTTGATGAATCCCTTCTCATAGTAAATCAATTTAAGGGATTATTTCAATGCAAGTGTCCAATCTTAAAAGCTTATAAAGAACTTTTTGGTACTTACCTAGCATGACTAGAATGGTACGACATCGAATTAATCCTTCGCACATCAAATAGATTTGCAGAAACTATGGAATCTTTGGGATATTTGATCCCTCATAATCTATATACTGATTTTATGACCATTCATGTAAAGATTCTCTCAAAATAAATGATGTAGCATGAGGATTTTGACAACAAAGAATTAGTCAACATGATTCATATAGAACCAAATCATGAGTGGTTCTACAAAGCTAGAGAATTTCTAAAGAAGGCACCTTGGGGATCTTTGATCTCGTGGGATCCTATGGAGAAAAATATCACCATTCACCACAAGGTTGTATCCCAATCTACATTTGTGCATATCAAATTGTAGGGAGAACAAGTTATCTTTTTTGTCAAGGTTGTAGCTTATCAGGATTGGTTATGCCAATTACAAGAATTCCTTAAGCTTGGAATCATCCCATAAGGATTGTCACAAGCCACAAAATGAGCATTCAAACAAAAGTGACCAAATATGTCTTTCTAGGAGACACATTATATCGTCAAAGCTTTGATGGAGTCCTCCTTCGATGTCTTGAGCCTCAAGAATCAACTTAAGCAATTTCATAAGCTCATGATGGTACCTGCAGTGGCCACTTCAATGACATTGTCATCGCCAAGCGTATCCTTAGAATGGATTATTATTGGCCCACCATGAAAATGGATTGCTATGAGTATGTCAAGAAATGCATTAAGTGCCAACATCATGCAAATCTGATGCACCTACCATCATAGGCCTTACATTCCATTCATGGTTGGGATGGGAATACTTAGCCCTAAGCATCTGTCATAGAGGTTTCTCACACTAACAAAAAAATTATAGTTGTTAAGATGTACTTATGACTTGTTTTGGAAGGGTTGTTTGTCAAAATTACAAAATCTAAACCCCATTACTTAAAATAAGCATTAAGAAATGCCGGTTTCAATGGGTGGGGTTTTTTAAGGGATTTATTGTATATATTTGGCAAGAATGGCATGTCCATACCATGTTGTAACAATATTTAAAAATATTGGGCTAATAATATCCTACCTATAAAAATTTATATGTATTAATGATAGAGAAATATCCTCCAATGTTCCTAAATGGAATTTCTTTAATACTATCTCAAAATCTATCTTTCCTAAGCATCTATCTATCCTCTTCATTCTTCTAGTTCCTTTTGTGTAAACATAGACCTTACAACTAGGTGAGGAATGAATGTGAAAGTCTTAATCCTCAAGACATGTCTTGAATTTATTCAATGCTTTAACTAAAGTTTATGTGTGTTTTTCAATGGAGGAGTAACTGGATTTTGCACCATTCAAAGTGGAACTCATAAAAGAAATAGGATATTATTTTACTTTATCTACTTTGTATATTAGCACTGCTACAATAACCTTATCTAAAGAAAACAAATAAATATAAAAATCCTTATTATAATCTGGTCTACCCAAAACTAGATCCAAGGAAATGACATATTTTATATTTTGGAAAGTTGATGTATTTTGTTAGTCCATTTAAAATTTGAGTTCTTTTTTAGCATACCATTTAATGGTTTCACAATTTTTAGAAAAAAAATATTTCTCTAAAAAAGGTTTATATGGATTTTGAAGAGATGGGTGGGAAAATTGTTGGATAGATTGTATCATTTTAGGATCAACAATGATGCATTATTTAGAAATGACATGTTCAAGGCATTTTCCTTTGTCATTTGCAAATAAGCTCTTCTTTGGATTCAATGATATACCATATTTTTCTCACCTCTCAATTTTTTTTGTATGTAATATGGTTATTTCTTTCTTTAGAATATATAATGATGTCATTATTATATATAGCCATGCAATTTTGAATCATACATTTGAATGCTATATCCATTGCTCACTAGAAAGTATCTCTTGCATTGATTAATCCAAAGGCATTCTCTTGTAAGCAAAATTTCTATGTTTTGTAGTAAAAGTAGTTTTATATCAATATTTTTTGTGATAATCACTTGGTTATACCATAAAAATCCATCCAACATGGACATCATTTGTGATTTTATTATTTGTAATACTTGATCTCTTGTTGGCACTAGATAATTGTCTTTGTTGGATGCTTTATTTGAACTCCTAAAGTCCATACAATTTGATTTCATCATTTTTATTTCTTACTAGAACTAAATTTGATATCCATGAGTATCATATTGGAAATATAATCTTAGCATATAATAATTATTTAACTTCCTTTTGGATGGCTTCTTTGAGAATAGGATTGTCAGTTCTCAAATTTTTCTTAAATAGTTTCATATATCCTTCTAGTGAGATGGTACGTACAATAATTTTAGTATTATACACCTTTAGATATTTATAAGAACAAGCAAAAATATCTTTAAACTCTTGTGGGAAATTTTTGTGTTCCTCCCCTCATTCATCTAACTTTTTAGGTTAGATAGTTACGAGCAAAGTGGCAGACACAAGTACTGCAATGCCCAAGTATATTTTGATAGCCAGAAGGAAGCATCTAAAGAATTTCAAAACAAAAAGGGAAAATGCATTGAGGTGCCCGAGCCTCTCTAACAGGTTCAAAATTATGATGTCATGGGATCATTATAATTTCACAACTTAAAAATTTTTAAGACCTCAAAACAATGTTGGTGGGTGTGATATCGTGATATGTTATTGTATCACAATTGTGGTTACTAAAGAAGCACCAAACTAAATAGTATCATGATTTCATGACATGTATCGATGTCATAGATACTAAGGTGGAGAAGGCCATAGAAGGGAAAAGTGTCATAATTTCACGACATGTTTTTTTGTCACCATAATGATGCTATGAGTAACCAAGACATTCCAAGAGGTCACAATTTCATGACCTATATCTTTGTCATGATGCTCGAAGCCTATAACTACCAATGTGGAAAACCTGGGGCAACATCAAGATATCACAGTTTCATGGCATTTAATTTTCAATGAGACTGATAATAAAAAGCAGTCATGACAACACATGTCACTGCATTGTTGGTTTTAAGGTTGGAGTTCAAGAAGACTAAGAAATTAGTGTGACCTTGGGTTAAGTCTATGTGTCGCACCAACACTTGAGAAGTTCAAAGGTGTAATAGGGGATGCTAACTTCCGATATGCTTGCACGGTAAGATCATGATAGTTACAGGTGGTGAAATTCATGGGGAAAGATGCTCTTATAATGTCTGTTACAGATCAATGATGATGAATATTTTCAAAGAATGGGAGATGGATTAGATTCAACCCTCTTTCCACCACCTTCCCTACATGCCCATAATATTTGGCTTGTAATCAAAATATGAGCATGACATCCTATTTATGGGTCGAAGATTCTACATGATGTCTCTGCCAACTTGATGTGCTATTGTAACTTTTTTTCATTAAAGTTATTTTTGTATTTTGTAATTTTAAACCATGGAGGTATTATAAATAAGTGCAATAGAATCTTGTTGAGGGTATGATCTTAGGCATTTACAAGATGAATATATAAATACTTTTTAAGGAGTAATACAATAAGAAACCTTTGTTTGACCTCTGGTTCAACATTTTTTAGTCAAATGTCTGTATGAGTGGATGAATTCTTCTATTTAGCTACTTGAAGATGCATGGCATTAATTTTATTCTCTGGATTCTTGCATATGTGTGTTCAATAGTTCTAGAGTTATTAATCTATGGATTTTACTATTGGTTTAAGATTAGTTTACATGTGGAAAAATTGGTTGGTCTGTTAGGGGGTTTTTGAAGGTTGTTCTATTTAGTTTCTTCATTCATCTTCTTGTTTTTGTTTAATATGTACCACATCTCTTTCAAGCAATATTTACATCTCTTTCAACACTCTTTACTCCCCCATATTATTTTTAGCAAGTTAGAACATCATAGTAACCAACCTTCTCTAAATATTGAATCGACAAAGCCCTATAGCTTATCCGATCTTTCAATATTGGCCATGTCGTGGGTGCAAAAATTAACTATAGGCAGATTTTAGATCAACAACTCTCTAAATAAATTTATATACAAATTTCTTTCTTCTAGGGTGTAGCATTTATCCAATTTGGAAAACTATGATTTTTTGTTAGTTACATCTTTGCATGGTTCATATTCAATTTAAATCTATTTGGACTTATTCCTAATGAATCTATTTTATAAGTCAAACAAATTTTCTAGAGAAATCATTCCTTTGGGAATCCTCTTTGACTTCAAGTTCATTTAACCCTCTTCATTTATCTCTAGTTTGTAATCCTCATCTCCTTTGTCTAAGATTTTATCTTGGAATTTCTTAGAAAATTAAGGATTTGTTGCTTATCTTTTAAGAATTTCCAACTATACACATTATCTAGGACTGATGGCTTATGAGTAAGTTCAACTAAAATAGAATTCAAAATAATACTTGGGTTAGGTAATAGAGTAGCCATTGGGATAACTAAGTAATATAGAACATTTTTCCAATAACAAGGAATATGTGTCATGTTGAAGACATAAAACTATTTAATAAGGTTCCATACTTTATTTTGATAAGTTTTTAATAGTGTGTTTAAGCGTTGACATTTTTTTGTAACTATTTGATTATGACCTTTGTATCCCCAAACACCTTCAATTTTTAATTCCTTTTCTCAAAGCCCATTGAATCCCAATTATAAGAGATTTATACTTTAACGTATTATTTGTAATTTTATAATTCCAACCTCTTGACTTTGGTATGATTTACTTTTTTGAAGAAATTACAATTATCCTGGTGTTGAGTGGTATTTTCACCCGATTGTGAAAACACACTCTCCGATAGGATTTGGGTTCTAAATCCTCTGCTTGCAAAGAAATTAAACAAGTAACTTCTCCAAGGTTCTTGTTATGTTAGCATTTTGCATCTGTGTATTAATAATCTCAAATAAAGATATTTAATTAAAATGCTTGGAACACCTTAGTGGTTGCAAGTAACTGAAAACAAGGGGCACTGTGGTTTATTTTATTGTGAAAATTTAGTGATTGTTCATTGAACCCGAATAAAGCAAATATGATTTGATCTTTATATGACCATGCTGTAACTTCAAAATAAAATTTAATGAAATGCCATAACATGAAGGAATTATTTATGGATTTTGAAGTTTTTTAATTTTTTATTTTATTTTAATGCTTGAAAAATAAAATTGGAACTTCTGAAAAATAAAGTGCAGCAAAAAGAAAATAAAATGCAAAAGAAAAAGAAATTAAAATTGCATTCAGTTTGATGCTATCCCATCCTGGCAAAACCGAAGATGTGAGGTTTCCATGCATGCAACCTAACCTATTGAACCTGCAAAACACGCACAATCCAAATAAGTTAAGTGCTGGTCTCTGGGGTTTTATTGTGATCTTTCAGATTTAGACATTCGCATGAAGCAACCAAGAGAACTTGCATTCAACTTCACCTATAAGCCTAGAAATCTGAAAAAGGGAAAGATAAACATTAAATCCTTGCATGCAAAAAATAACTCCTTCTTTCTTGCCAACAAGATGCAAATTTTTGAACACTCCTGCATTAAAAATAAATCATGTTACAATAGTAGAACATCTGGTTTTCTCAAAACCAAAAAAGGAAGAAAACAGCCCCAAGCAGGCCCAGAATGGCTTCTCGCCTTAGGCACTGCAACTCTCGCCATGACGGTTTTCGACCCTTGTGCCAATCTGTGCTTCTGCTTTTATACTTTCTGGCAATGCTCTCTGTTTTGCCTTGTGACGCTTCGTTTCATCTTCCAGATCGCTTCGTTTCACCTTCCCCGCCTTTTCGTTGCTTTTGAATTCATGCTCGAGATCGAAACGCTTGATCTTCTCTTGACTGTAACGCTTCTGTAGCCCTTACACATGTATGCCACGTGTTCCGCACTTTTTTGCATGTTCTGTAATGGCCCCATGAAAATCGTGACAAAAAATAGCATGTAGCTTTGCTCCTTTGCTTTCACCATGAAAACGTGACATGTCGCGATATCGCGACATTTTCCTGCCAACAGCCTTTCTTGCCTTCATGCACAACGAAATGGCGACATGTCACGATATCGTGACAACTTTTCATTTCATACACTTTGCTATTTTTATCGTGAAATCGTGACACTTTTCTCTTCATTGTTTTATCGTGAAATCTTTTTTTTTTTTTAAATCGATGACACTTTTCTCTTTCCCTTCTTTTTCAAATCGTGACACTTTTTTGTATTTTCTTTGTCGTGAAATCGTGACGCTTTTCTTTCTTTTTACATGTCAAATCGCTTTTCTTGTCCTTTTTCGGCTTTTCCCTCTTTTGTCGTGAAATCACGATGTTTTTGCTTTCCTTTTGTTGTTTGACCCGTGATTTTGTGACATGTCACGATTTTCGACAATTTTCATCCTTTCTCTCTCCTCTGCCGAGGAGCAACATGTCACGATTTCGTGACACTTTTCATTTCTTGCTTTTCATTTTCATGATGCGACACTTTTCATTTTCGCGACCGCGCAACACGTCGCGATATCGTGACACTTTTCATTTTTGATCAGCGACCGCGCAACATGTCATGAAATCGTGACACTTTTTCATTTTCGGCGTGACAGCGCAACATGTCGTGATATCGTGACACTTTTCATTTTCGGCCGCGACAGCGCAACATGTCGCGATATCGTGACACTTTTCATTTTTGGCCGCGATGGCGCGACATGTCGCGATATCGCGACACTTTTCATCCTTGTGCAATTTTGCCTTTTTCTTGATTTTTAGCATCTGGGTCATTGAGATCTTCTTTGAAAGCATGCAAAAAATGTGGGTCCCCAATTTTGGGGTGTGTTGTGGATCAGCCACAACAAATGGTGACTCTGTTGTCAAATGCTCTTGAGCATTTTAGTGAGAACCCTACCTAGAAGTATACAAACTTGAAAACATGTGTTAGCACATAAGAAATATAAACAAATGCCCATAGATCAAAAATACATGAATCATCAGAATCATCAAGTATCAGCTCGGTGTGTGCAATGTGTTTCATTCCCTATCGTTTGAAATTGATCAACATTCCATCGTCGGTTTTACATGAATGCATATGTGAGATTGTGAATGATTTGTGTAACCTAATAAATATGCTAAGAGATTTTGCTTTTATAAAAGGCATAGTCTTTCTTCTAGTATCATACACAAACATTCAAGATTATCAAACCCTCTTAGGATCAACTATATGTATAATGAATTGCTTTATTAGATCCCAAAGTTGGTTATGAGTCCCTACTATCTTGAACCCATGTGTAAGTGAAAGTGAAATCGGAGCTTTGGGAAATCGGACTCCCAACCTAATCGAGATGGGAGTTTAACCCTATTCTTACTACTCTGATTTGGAATTCATTACCTCACTTTGAGCAAAATAATTTAACCAATTATGGAAGAAATGGTCATGCTAGTCTAACCCTTTGGACAATTAGTGGTCTTGTTTTTTAGACAAGACATGTTGCCATGCATGGGCATACTTAACCCCATAATCCATGACTTATCTTCATTTCTTTGGACCTTGGGGATGACTACCCATCCTTGCTAGGGACATGTAGTACGATCCTTCCAATCCAAGCTTTGGATAAAAATGGAAAATATTAATTTTATTGCTTAGACCTTGGGGATGACTACCCATCCTTTGCAGGAGGACAAGTAGTACGATCCTTCCAATCCAAGATTTATCATGAAATGAGACATAGGAGCTTTGGGGAATCAGATTCTCAACCTAAGCGAGATGAGAATTTATGCCCTATCCTTACTACTCCATGTAGGTCAAATCAAAGCTTTGGGGAGTTGGATCCTCAACCTAAGTTCGATGAGGATTTAGCCCTATCCTTACTACTCTGATTTTAGGCTTTAAGCTTTATGGAAGTGGTCAAAACCACTGTCTTAAGGATCATGTTGCATAATAGGATAGACATGAAATACTTCTTTCGCCCAACCTTTTCTTCCAAGCAAGGTTTTGATCATTTTGCTCAAGATCCTTTTTAATGTGTATAAAATGTGCTTGGTTCTAGATATCTCAAGACTCAGTTCCCAACCTTAGGATTTTCTTCTTATTTATGTGATAGCATAACCTTAAGAGGATTTGACACACTTTAATGATTTGTATTTGAAATGCATTTGCAACTAAGATGGCATGTATGTGCAAAGTGAGATGTAATATGAATGCATTGTCTTTTGAATTGCAAGATGAAATATTGCCATATAAAACTGACTACTTCATGCATCACAAGTTTCAAACGATATTATTAAATTGTTTGTATTTCTTGTGGAGCTTTCTACCACATAATTCCAATGTTCCATATTTCCCCGATCTAGAACATAAGTTAGCATCTCAAGGCAACTTTTTCATCATTTTTTTTTTTTTATAGACAAACAAAACATGTCAAATAAACACACAACTTTAAATTAAAACTTATTCAATCCAAAACCAAACTGCAATCCCAAAAATGAAAATTTGAAAACACAAACCAAAACCAAACCCAAAGTAACTTCAAAAATGATCTTGAAAACACAAACCAAAACCCAAAAACCAAAATCTATATACAAATGTACAATATAATACAAGATGATGCAAAGCTTGGATTATCACTTTCCTGGATCCCAAACATGATTAGAACATTTCAACAAAAATATAACATGATATGCATGCCAAATGTTGTGGGAATCCAACAAAAACAAGACAAGACCAAACAATGCAACAAATTTCCACTTGCCATGCTCACCATACCAATTTGATTTAGTTCCAATAATACTCCCATAGGTGAGCATCAAATTACTAAAATGATTAGACAATAAATGATTTTCAATTTTATCATGTCTATTCTTTAAAACGTAAATTTCATAATTCCATCTTTGATTTAGAATTAGGCTATCTTTTTCAAATATGCAATTTTGTAAGTAGGAGCCTATTTCTACAAATTTCAAAGCCAAATCATTTTCCAAATTTGTAGGCCAATCAAATTTGTGTAACAATTTACAAGCATCTAGGATATTTACTAAATTAGGATCATTAAAAGTTTTTATCCTAGATTCAATTAGTAATTGTTGATGAATTTGGTTTAACAATTCAAGTGCATCAACTTCTTTTCCATTCATTAAAACAATGTTATTAAAGGTGTGATTAAAAATTATACCTTGTTTTTCATTTACCTTTAATGACATTTCATCATTCAAATTCAAAACATGGTCATGCAAATTTTCAACCCTCAAATGTTTTTGGTCAAAGTGTATGTCCCATGACTCATCTTGATGATCCTTCATTTGAGTTGCTTCCAATTGATCAATCTCTTTGTCATTTGGTTCTAATTCTTTGTTCACTATCCATGGTATCTCTTCATTTGAATCCTCAAAATCATCATGCAAACTTGCATCCACACCTTCAATGAATTTATATTCAACATGATCAAATTTTGTCACCTTTTCAAATCTTGTGAATATGAGATCTTCGTATGATGTAGAAGGTTCAACATCCTGCATATCAAGTGAAATATGAGTTTCATCTATAGGGATGTGAGAAAAGAATGCATTATCATATCTCCCCCAACCATTGTAAAAATTGTCATCCAAATCCATGGAATGAAATTCCATGATGTTTGTGACATGATCTTTTGATTCATTCATCAATTCTTTTTCTTCTTTGTCCTTGGCAATAGGATCATTATAATCTTCCAAAATTTGATGAGATTTGAAACCCTCTTCCAAAACATCCTCAAATTGTACAGGAGTTGTAATATCTTCCTTTGAGTAGGCGATTATGTTGTCCTGTATATCAATTGGCACACAAGTTTCATTAGTAGTTTTGGATTGAGTGTAGTCTTCCCACTTCTTCCAAGCATCATAATAATCATCTTTCAAAATCAAGTGGTGACGTTCAACTACTTCTTCAACATCTTCCAATTCATCAATGTGTTTCTCATCAAATTCATCTTCACCTTCCTTAGATGGTTCAATTATTTCCAAAAGTGGGTTATTTCTTGAATTCAAATTTATAAGGCTATCATTGTCCAAATTAGTAACCCATGATTCAATTTTATCATAATTTGGAGGGTGAAGAATTTCTTGATCCTTAATTTTACACATCTCATCAATAGTATCTTCCAAGAACAAGTGGTGAAACTCTATCATGTCTTCAAATTTATTTATTGATTTTCTTTCCATTTCACTTTCAACCACTTCATTCAATTCTATGGTGGGTTCCATCCTATCACATATATCAAACATTGTTGAATTTAGAACCCCTTCATCCGGATAATCGTGTATCTCTATGAATGAGATCATTTCTGCATAATCCTCACTAGTGGATGTTGGCTTATCAATTTGCACCTCCTCGTGGACTACATCTAAGGTGGTTGTAAGATTTGGATATTCAAATTCATCCCCTTGATCATTTACCTTAGGTATCATTGGAGTGGAGGGTGCTATGTTTGATGGTTGGTGTAGGTTGGCATCAAAAGAACAATCTCTCATGTGAACATGTTGTGCCTTTTCTTCTTCAAGACCTTGTCGTTCTATCTCTTCTAAGACCTCATGGATTTTCTCTAGGGACAAACCACTCAGTTTTTCCTCAATGAGTGAAGCAAGTGTGGGGTGTATGGCTCCTAGGTATACTTCCATGGCTTCCTCTTCTAATGTGTTAAAATTTTCCCACATTTGGGAGTGCAACTCACGAAATCTTCCATTGAATTGACTCAAGGATTCATTAGGCTCTTTACATATGGAGGTAAACTGATTTTTCAAGATTTCTAAGTCAACTTGATTACCAAAATGGTAAAGATAGGCTGCTTCTAGTTGTATCCAAGAAGTCCTAACCTCCATGGGTAGTTGGCTGTACCAAAAGAATGGTTTATCATCCAAAATGTATGCAAATAACTTACAAGCCACCTCCTCATAGAAAATCTGGAATTTACATAATGTATCCTTGTAGACATGCAGTTTTTGCAAGTATCCTAGTGGCACCTCTTGATTAAAACACCGTAAAAAATCCAATAACATTTTAGGAATTTGATAGGGTACCACAGGTATAGATAAACCCTCATAATGATCCTCTATCATTGATACCATTCTTTCTCTTAGAGACACTATTTCAGCTCTCAGGGATACCATTTGCTCCTCAAGTGTTGCCATTAGTGAAACTTAAAATGTAATTTTAGAACCAAATCTGTTGAATATTCAACCTGCAAGGTAAAAAAAATCAAGTTAGCATCAACCAAGAGATGTACTTATTAAAATCAAATGTCAAGTAATTGCATGAGACCAAAATTTTCAAAATTAAATCAAATCACATATTTCTGTATGAACAATCAAAAAAGTGTTAGAATAATATACAACATACCTGAATTAAAATAGAACAAGTAAATAAATTCAGGCCGTCCTTTTACAATCCGCTGAGTGTTAGAGGACTAAAGCATAAAAAATTTAAATTTAAATAACACTAAAATAAACCCGTTCGGCCCTCCTAGCACCAATCCGTTGAGTGGTGTTAGAGGCCGAAGATGCTAATCAAATGGACTTGAAATATTTAGCAATGTAAAGCTCTTAAACAATTATAAACCCGTAGCATCTAAAATCACGATAAAATAAACCTCTTCAGGCCCTCCTTCTAGCGCCAATCTGTTGAGTGGTATTTTCACCCGATTGTGAAAACACACTCTCCGATAGGATTTGGGTTCTAAATCCTCTGCTTGCAAAGAAATTAAACAAGTAACTTCTCCAAGGTTCCTGTTATGTTAGCATTTTGCATCTGTGTATTAATAATCTCAAATAAAGATATTTAATTAAAATGCTTGGAACACCTTAGTGGTTGCAAGTAACTGAAAACAAGGGGCACTGTGGTTTATTTTACTGTGAAAATTTAATGATTGTTCATTGAACCCGAATAAAGCAAATATGATTTGATCTTTATATGACCATGCTGTAACTTCAAAATAAAATTTAATGAAATGCCATAACATGAAGGAATTATTTATGGATTTTGAAGTTTTTTAATTTTTAATTTTATTTTAATGCTTGAAAAATAAAATTGGAACTTCTAGAAAATAAAGTGCAGCAAAAAGAAAATAAAATGCAAAAGAAAAAGAAATTAAAATTGCATTCAGTTTGATGCTATCCCGTCCTGGCAAAACCGAAGATGTGAGGTTTCCATGCATGCAACCTAACCTATTGAACCTGCAAAACACGCACAATCCAGATAAGTTAAGTGCTGGTCTCTGGGGTTTTATTGTGATCTTTCAGATTTAGACATTCGCATGAAGCAACCAAGAGAACTTGCATTAAACTTCACCTATAAGCCTAGAAATCTGAAAGGAAAGAAAATAAAACAATAAATCTTGCATGCAAAAAAAGACTCCTTCTTTCTTGCCAACAAGATGCAAATTTTTGAACACTCCTGCATTAAAGATAAATCATGTTACAATAGCAGAACATCTGGTTTTCTCAAAACCAGAAAAAGGAAGAAAACAGCCCCAAGCAGGCCCAGAATGGCATCTCGCCTTAGGCACTGCAACTCTGCCTACAGCGGTTTTCGACCCTTGTGCCAATCTGTGCTTCTGCTTTTATACTTTCTGGCAATGCTCTCTGTTTCTCCTTGTGACGCTTCGCTTCATCTTCCAGATCGCTTCGTTTCACCTTCCCTGCATTTTTGTTGCTTTTGACTTTATGTTCGACATTGAAACGCTTGATCTTCTCTGTGACTTGTAACGCTTCTGCAACCCTTACACATGTATGCCACGTGTTTCGCACTTTTTTGCATGTTCTGTAACGGCCCCATGAAAATCGCGACAAAAAATAGCATGCAGCTTTGCTCCTTTGCTTTCACCGCGAAAACGCGACATGTCGCGATATCGCGACATTTTCCTGCCAACAGCCTTTCTTGCCTTCATGCACAGTGAAATGGCGACATGTCACGATATCGCGACAACTTTTCATTCCGTACACTTTGCTATTTTTTTGTCACGAAATCGTGACACTTTTCTCTTCGAATCGCGACCTTTTCTTTTCACTTTGTTTTTTGTCGTGACCTTTTCTTTTCCTTTTTGTGAAATCGTGACGCTTTTCATCCTTGGCATGTATTGCGGCTTTCTGTCGTGAAATCATGATGCTTTTCATCTCTTTGTATTTGGTTTTCATGTCACGCGAAATCGCTACCTTTTTTGTTCGCCTTTCGGCTTTTGTCGTGAAATCATGATGCTTTTCTATCTCGGGCTCCTTTGCTGCTTTTTGTCGCGAAATCATGATGTTTTTCTGCTTTGCCCTGTTTGACTGGTTTGACCTCACGATTTTGTGACATGTCACGATTTCGCGACAATTTTACAATCTGCCTTTCTCTCTCCTCTGGCGCGGATGGAGCAACATGTCGCGATTTCGTGACACTTTTCATTTTCTTCATTGACGGAACACGTCATGGAAAATCGTGACACTTTTCATTTTCGGCCGCGACCGCGCAACACGTCGCGAAATCGCGACACTTTTCATTTTTGGCAGCGACCGCGCAACACGTCGCGAAATCGTGACACTTTTTCATTTTCGGCCACGACAGCGCAACATGTCGCGAATTCGTGACACTTTTTCATTTTTGGCCGCGACAGCAACATGTCGCGATTTCGTGACACTTTTTCATTTTGGGCTGACAGCGCGACATGTCGCGATTTCGCGACACTTTTCCATCCTTGTGCAATTTTGCCTTTTTCTTGATTTTTAGCATCTGGGTCACTGAGATCTTCTTTGAAAGCATGCAAAAAAGGTGGGTCCCCAATTTTGGGGTGTGTTGTGGATCAGCCACAACACCTGGCACCAACTCCTTCCCTTGAATTTGCTCCATCAAAATACATTATCCACAAATCATCTAATTTTAAATGGTCAATTGGTAGTGGATTTTATTTGTTTATTATGAAGAAATAAGTACCTATCCCTAAGTCTGAGTATATTACTAGGCTATTTTTTTGATCAATTCTATTCACCATTTATTTGTAATAAGGATCCCTGTCAATCTTGATTTATTTTTTGCTACTCTACATGGCAACCAAATGTGTTAAAATTTGGTGGATATGTATCTATTCAAACTATGTTCCCATTGTCTACTTAATAACAACCCATAGGAATCTAGTATATCCACCACCTCTATGTTAGAGAATGTTGTATTCGGGATTTAGAAGTTACTTGTATTAGAATTTTAGATAACTCCTTGATTACTTTAAGTTGTGACATATCTAATTGAATGATTATTCCCAATGTTCTTTAAGGTTTTAAACCTAATATTTTGCATATTGATATGGGCATTATAATTATAGAAGCTTCAGAAATAACTATGTAACTTTTGTTTGTTAGTAGTGAGTGTGTAAGTAAAGGGGGCCTTTCTATTTTGTCCTTTTAGGTGTTTTTTTTCTTTTGCACTTTGTATTATTAGATTTGTAGAATTATGTTTATTTAAATCATTCAAGAGAATCTATATTTGTTATGAAACACATAATAGTTTGTGTACATAAATATTTTCCTATTTTTTAAAAATTCTACAATGTTAAATTTTGTTTCATTTTCCTTTCCAATAAATCGATTTTGTTGACAAATGGATGGTAACTAAGAAGCAATTGGGTGTTGAACTCTTAGATTAGGAGAGGATTACTATTTTGTGGGGTAGAGGTTATCATAGGTTTATTTTCTTACCTTTGGTTTAAAAAGAGTCAAGCTAGGGTACCTACATAAGCCTCATCTTCCTCATCTTTCTCTGAATCTTCTAAATTTTTCAAATGTAAATTTTACCATAATACCATAAAAACATCTAGATCATCTCAAGGGGGTTTTAAAAAATATTTTAATTTAGAATTTCCTTGAGGTGTATTAGATTTATCCATAAAGGCGATAAATATCCTTAAAAATTATGTACATAAGCTTTCTCCATGATCTGCATTTTCATGTACATGACACTAATGATCCATACCCATATTACTAAATTTTCATATGGGTCTTAGGAATTGTGGTCTTCATATTCGATCCAATATTCCTTCCTTGAGGGAGATCAATAGCGAAATAGAATGGAGGAGATGTCTCAGAGCGGGAAGGTCGTGTCGGGAGGGGCTGGGAGCGGGCGTGCCAGCGTTACGAACCAAGGCCTCAACAAAGCGGAAGGACACAACAAGATGGAGGGAGGCCAGTCTGAGGATGGAGGTTCTGCAGAGTTGTCTGAAGATGACGTTAACCGTGGGAAGGATCCACCTGATAAACAGAGGATGGGCCAACAGAAAACGTATGCTCAAGCAACGGCTTCGAAAACCCCTAGCGGTTTTTTCACTCAGGACCTGTTTTCATCCGGAGATGAACTAAATATCCCGAAGGAAGTCCTCTCAAGTTTTGTAGAGTTCAAAAAATTCACCTTAGTGGGTAAGTTCATTGGGGGACGCCTTGATATGGAGACCATCCGCAGGTGGGCAGCTGCAAAATGGTGAACGTCGGGCCACATGGAGTTGGCTGCCCTATCCAGGGGTTTTTTCACAATAAGACTGAATAACGCAGAGGATTTTTGTAAAATTTTGGCTGGGGGTCCCTGGTTTCTGGGACGAAGGAGTCTCTTTCTCAGGAAGTGGGGGATGGATTTCAATCCCGAAACACAAAACATCAATATTGCCCCAATATGGGTTAGGCTTCCGAACCTTCCCCTCTTTTGCTGGCATGAAAATGTCATCAAAGGTATTGCACGCTCCATTGGGGAGCTGGTTACCATCGACCCTCCTACCCGAGCCCGAACCAGATTTGTTCAGGCTCGCTTCTGTGTTTTGGCAGATTTAGAGGCAAACCTCCCGGACTCCATTACCCTGAGGTCTGGAGGGTCTTTTCTTCATAAGCAAGCCATTTTCTATGAGAATAGGCCTGCTTACTGCCCTCATTGTAATTCTCAGGGGCATCTTCAGTCTAGCTGTCCTCTTCAAAAGCCGAGGAAAAAAAGGGGGGAATCTTGCAACCCCTTGGACCATGGTGAAGGGCAACCCGAACACCCTGTGGCGATAGAGGCTGCACCGTCAATCCTTTTGGGGGAACTCCCTGTATCTTCCACCCCTGATAAGGGTCTCATCTCCCATTCGAGTGCCACTCATGGCGGTGCGAGCCCCCAGCCAGAACCTCAAATGGAAAAAGAACAGCCCCCACCCCCTGTTCTCGCGTAGGTTGGCCTACTAAATCTCCATAATCAAAACCTTCTCGAGGCCCAGAACCTACTGGAAGATTACCTGATAGGTAGGAGGGGCGAGCAGTCTGGCAATATCAGCCCTCGAAACACTAGGAGCCGAAAGCAAGGGGTAGATTTCGGCAGTGAAAGAAAGCAGGGTCGTCCTCCTAACAAAGAAAGGAGGGATAAGGAGACGATAGCAGATGTTGCAAATGGTTCTCAACGTTTGCTTTTTCAAGAGGATTTCGATTCCCTGATGGGTGACTCTCTTGTCCCAAAACCTCCCATCCAGCAGGGAAAGGGGGTAAGAAATTCCTTAAATTGTCCAGATGAAAGTCCTCTCATGGAATGTGAGAGGCCTTAATGGAGTGGCCAAACGCAGGGTTGTGGCCGATCTCCGAAAGAAGTCTAATCCCTCCATCCTCATTTTGCAAGAAACTAAGTCCGATGCTTCCATTTTTGCTAAGGCTGCTAAGTCCATCTGGGCCAAGGGCCATTTCCTCTCCAGTCCTGCAATAGGTTCTGCAGGCGGCCTCATGGTAATGTGGGACCCTGATTTTGTTGAAGGCAACCTCTTATCAGTCTCTAGCAGGATTATGAACGTTCTATTTCATTCCAAGGTAGATAATTCCTCGTGGATTTTGACTAATGTTTACGCTTCGAACTCTATTGTGGAGAGAGCAGAGATGTGGAAAGCCATTTCTCAGATGAGAGACAATTTTAGCGACCTCCCATGGGTTGTAGGTGGAGATTTCAATTGCCCTCTTCATCCTTCAAAAAAAAAGGGAGGCGCTGAACTTCTTAGTCGTGGCTTGGAGGAGTTCAGAGATTTTGTATCTGCTAATAATTTGCTGGATATTGACCTTAAAGGGGCATCCTTCACCTGGAGCAACAGGAGGATTGGGAGCAATCTCATCTAGGTCAAGCTGGACCGTTTCTTCATTTCTCATGAAGCTATCCCCCTCTTCGGCGATGCAACTCTCTCTGCCCTTCCCAGGATCGGATCTGACCATAATCCTATTATTCTGGAGGTCACTGACGGGCCTGGTTATAAGACCCCTTTCAGATTCGAATCCATGTGGATTTCCCACAAGGATTTCAGAGAGAAGGTTTCGGCTTGGTGGAAGGTGAAGCTGGCAGGTTCAGCATCCAAAAGACTGGCTCTAAAACTCAATCTGATTAAAAAGAATTTGAAGGTTTGGAACAAGGAGGTTTTTGGCAACATTTTCGAGTCTAAAAAGTCCATTTCTCAGAAATTAAAGGCTCTGGAGGAGAATATGGAAGCCGAAGGGTACTCGATAGCTCTCAGAGAGGAGGAACGGTGCCTCTTAGTTGATTACCATTCCATCCTGGCTAGAGAGGAAGTCTTCTGGCATCAGAAATCCAGGGAACTTTGGTTGAAGAATGGTGACTCAAATTTGAAAATTTTTCACGCGTCCACCATGAGGCACAGGGGGGCCAATAAGATCAGGGAGGTGGTGTGCAAGGATGGTCATACTACTAGGGAGATTGATGAAATTCGTAGTGAAGCTATCAATTTCTTTCAGGATTTGCTGGGTGCTCCTCCTGACAGTGACCTCCATGTTCAGAGATCCTTGCTAGCTAATTTCCCCACCAAGGTTCCCCATGAGGTGAGTATTAAGCTCCTAGAATCGTTTTCCCATTTCGAGATTAAGGATGCTCTTTTTTCCATGCAGCCGGATAAGGCCCCCGGGCCCGATGGTTTTCCCCCCCATTTTTTTCAAGCTATGTGGGATATTGTGGGGTCTGATGTTTGTGAAGCTATTCTGGAAATTCAAGCCACCAGATCCATCCACCCAAAACTCAACTCTACCTTCTTGGCTCTCATTCCCAAGACTCCCGCCTGTAAAAGCTTTTTTGACTATCGGCCCATAAGTTTGTGCAATGTCTTCTACAAAATTCTTACTAAGACCATTGCCAACCGTCTGAGATCCCTCCTCCCCTCCTTGGTTGGTCCTGCGTAGGGTAGCACCGTTAAGGGTAGAAACATCTTGGACGGTGTCATCACAATCCATGAGACCCTCCACTCTGCCCAATGTTCCAAAAATGCTGCACTTTTCCTTAAGCTAGACATGAATAAAGCTTTTGATAGGGTCGATAGGAGGTTTCTCTGTGTTGTCCTCCTCAAATTTGGCTTCCACCCTCTCTGGATTGACCTGGTGAGCAGTTGCATTTCCTCTCCTTCATTTTTAGTTCTGATCAACGGGTCCTCGGCTGGCTTCTTTCGAAGTGCTAGAGGTCTCAGACAAGGTGATCCTCTATCCCCTATTTTGTTCATTCTTCTGGAGGAGGTCCTAAGCTGGTCCTTGAATGATGCTCTCCGATGAAACAAGATCTCCGATGTTTTGCCTACGTCCAGAGTTGATCCTGTCACTCACCAATAGTTTGTAGATGACACGCTCATTTCCACTGGAGCGTCTGTCATCCAGGCCAAGTCTATTAAGCGCATCCTATCCCGGTATGAGAAGGCTACTGGCCAAAAGGTGAATTATATCAAAAGCAAAATTTACTTTATCAATACTCCTTTACGCAGGCAGATTCACATTGCTAGGATTCTGGAATGCACCATTGATTCCCTGCCTGCAACATATTTGGGATTACCCTTGGCTTGCAATGGGCGTGCCGGTGCAAACATGTGGAACATGATCTTGGAATGGCTCCATAAGAAACTCAACACGTGGAAAGGTAAATTGCTTGTCTCAAGCCGGGAAGGCCACTCTCACCAAAGCATGTCTGCAAGGAATTCCCACTTATTTCATGTCTGTTCTCATGATTCCTGTGACTATTCATTCCAAGATTGAGAAGTTACAGAGGAATTTTTTGTGGTCCGATAGTGAAGACAGATCCAGAATTCCTTTGGTGGCCTGGGAGAAGGTCTGCCTTCGAAAAGACCAAGGTGGTATGGGAATGAGAAGATCCAGACTCATGAACATGGCGCTGATTGCAAAACATGCTTGGAGGATCCTCACTAACGAACCGGTGGAATGGGTCAAGCTGGTTAAGAGGAAGTACCTTGGGCAAAATTCTTTCCTTGAAGCTGGGCCTCCGGTCGAAGCCTCGGCCTTTTGGAAAATAGTGCTTCAGGCCCATTCATTAATCATCAAGGGCGCCCAGTGGATCTTGGGCGATGGATCCTCCATCCTCTTTTGGAGAGACATATGGGCTGGTGATGAAGCCCTTGAGTCGAAAGCAGACCTGGCCGGTTTGCGGACCCTGATCGATCCAAACTGTCAGCTCAAGGTAGCGAAATTCATCGATCGGAGCTCTCTTCCCCCCCGGTGGAAGCTTTCGGGTGTAGACGGCTTCAACAATGAGTTGGCTTTTTTATCTAGAATTCTTCAATCTATTTTAATTCCTTCAGTTATCAGGGAGGATAGAATTATTTGGCGTAGCACTCAGGATGGTCTTTTTTCTATTAAGTCCGCCTATGACCTTCTTACGTCTAGAAATGCTATGGATATCCGGTGGAAGGTGGTTTGGTGAAAAGGGATTATTCCTAAGGTGAATTTTTTTGCCTGGATTGCCTTTCATAATAAAGCCCTAACCATTGATAATCTTCATAAGAGAGGCTTTGAAATTCCCAATAGGTGCTATCTTTGCTTGGCTGATTGTGAATCGTTGGATCACCTATTCTTACACTGCCCCTTTTCCCAATCGGTTCTCAACTTTGTGTTGTCATCCTTCCAAATCCTATGGTGTTCTCCCCGATCCCTCAAAGATGCCTTCCTCCAATGGCCTAGCCCTTTCAAGAACCCTAAGCTCTAGTTTCTGGTTGAAGCCACTTTCCACCACTCCATTTGGCAGATTTGGCTCGAGAGAAATGGGCGTATCTTTGGCAAGCCCCCTAGGGTGGCGCTCTCTGTCGCCCAAAGAGCTTTATCCTTTGCTATTGAGAATTCAAAAATTATTCCCAACTCCCGCCCTCACCTCCCTAGGGAAGAGTTTATTCTCAAGAGGTTGAATATCTGCCCACCTTTCGAGGTCGGTTCTGTGTCTGGATGGAGGGATGTCATTTGGTCCAAACCTCCTGTGGGGTGGATCAAACTCAATTTCAATGGGGCAGCCAAAGGCAACCTAGGGCCCATGGGTTTCGGAGGCGTTGTGCGAGATCATGATGGTAAGCTGATTTTGGCTTATTGCAAAGATTTGGGGCTTCAGACGAATCATTTTGCCGAAGCCCGAGGTGTTTTGAAAGGCTTGCAGGTCCTATCGGATGATCCCAGGCCTCTCATTATTGAAGGCGACTCGTTAAACATCATTAACTATCTTCGTGGCTCCAAAGACCCATCTTGGTGGGTTTGCAACATCATCCTCGAAGCTAGAATGCTCCTTTCCCGACGTGCCAGGTGGGAGGCAGGGCACATTTTTAGAGAGGGCAACCGGGTGGCGGACCACTTGGCCAACAAGGGCCTTGCGACCACGTGTCCGATGATCTGGCGGTCTCGTTTCCCATCCGAGCTGGATAGCATGGCCAAGATGGACATTACCCCATGATGATTGATTTGTGTCAGTTGTTTTTTCTCGAAGTTTCTGAAGGTCGGGAGGTGGGCCCTCTCAACCTCGTCGTTCGCACTCCATTTTTCAAAGATGGTGATTCCCATGTTTTCAAGGCTCGTCTGATTTGGTGCAACAGTGGTTATCGACGCTCCCTTCTCCTCCATGATGAGGTAGCTGTTTCCCCATGCTCCTTGCACTCCTCTCCTTTGTCCAAAGGTGGAAGTTCCAAGTATCTCTACCCTGTCGAGTCGTTGCAGTGTGGGAAGCTCGATAATTCTTGGGAATGTTTGTGTGATCAGAATTTTCATGGCGGTTTGCTTTGTCCGGAGCCTTCGGGCTAGCAGCAACTCCCTATTTTCTCCTCATTCTGATTTACGTTCACAGCCGTTTGGCATGAAACATCATCTGGCTAGGCTATTTTTGTATATAAGGTTTTGGGATCCTCTATAAAAACCCATTATTAATTAAAATTAATAATTACCAAAAAAAATATTCCTTCCTTGAAAATAATAATTACCTCAAAAGTTCCTATGTTTAAAATTTCTTTATGGTTGAATTTCATGACTAGGGCCTTCACCTATCCTTCTCTACATGGATATCATTTGATTGCTAAGTTTTTGAATAATTCATTACTTAATTTTAATTTGGATGACCTCTCTTTTGATTTTTTTGAATTTTAGTATTTTTGAGATTCTTGATTAACTCTTTCACTATTGAAATGACAACATTGTAAGGGTACTATTTTTATAGGCATGAGCATCCTTGTTGAGATCGTTTGTTTTCTATTATTAGCATTTTTCATATACACTAGCGAGAATATTATCTTGTGGTGTCCTCTTGATTTGAAACAAAATTTAATGGGTTAATACCTATTAGATAAAATTCAATAGTCAAACCTTCATGAGGTCTAACAATTGGAAACAATAATTATACTCTTGAACCAATTTACTTTTTCTTTACTAATTGATGATAATTTGATGGGTGTCATTAATGCTCTCACTTTATTTTTTTTGTAAACCTAGGGTGACGTCTTAAGGATGTATGTAATAGAGGTCTTAGAATTACATCTTGGATATTAGGGTTCTAGACTAGCCTATGGAAACTAAAAATCATAATGTCTTTGCAACATTCATAAAGAAAACTATGCTAACTTTCACACTTTGAGCTGAAAGAAATCCTATTTAAAGGTAAAAATAAACCAACTAAAAACTGAAAGAACTAGACTAATCCAAAATAAAATAAAACATAATACATTTCTAAAGAAAAATAAAATTTAATGTTGAAATGAAACTAGCTCTAACAGAAACTAGATTGCAGGAATTAACTAACAATAACAAACTAAAATAAACTAGAATTGATAGAAACTATACTATAAATTTTAAATGAAAATAGCAACACAATTTTGCAATAAAATACATAAAATTATGCTATTGAAAAACAAAAATTATTGCAAGAAAAACTGAAGTTAAAAATAAATTTATCACTTTGACTATGCTACTTGATTGCTAAAAATAAATAACATGAAATAAAATAATAAAAACCTGTAACTAACACTAATGGTCCTCCATTGTTCCAAAGTGTGACCCTTGCTCCAAAGTTCAGCAGAAGGGAAAAACAATTTAGTAGAAAACTAGTCTAAGGGGTCAACATATCTCATGCAAGAAAGCTAAAATATGCAGACTTAAACAATGTGCAAAAGGTCAAATCACTGCATACTTTATTCACTAACTTTTCCCAATGGCATATAATATTATTTATATATAGATTTCTAATTGTTCAACCTATGAACGGGGTTTACTTTAGGAATAACCTATATCTAAATTGATTGCATAGGTATGCATGTTAAATTTGACCAATAATATTTATAACAACAGGTTAAACTAGATAAGTCATCCTATTTTTCACTCTCATTGACAGTTGACCAGCTTGGAATAATTTTGGAATAATTTTGAAACCTCTAGCTTGCTTTCCTAGCCTTGATTCACCAACAACAAAGCTCCTATTATTATGTTCTAGCATGGGTTGACAATAGGGGCTCTAGAACATGTGATAGGTCAATTTCATTTTATGCACAAATTTACATAATTGTTTATTATATAGGTTTTAAATCAAACATATGACTCATACTCTTTATTGGATGCTGACAATGCATGTTGACTACTAAATTCATTGTATTTATCCTTTTTGCTATCATTCTATAGTTTTTTTCTCAAAATTTTCAACGTTTTTCCTATGCCTTGTTAGGCAAGCACATGTGTTGATTTGGTGCCCAACTATCACATAGAATATTTTGGTGCATAACTAGTGCTAGATCACTGTTATACCAAAGAATATTGAAAAAGATACTCCAAAATGGTGGTCCGTCATATTTTTAGATTCATAAACTTATTCACAAAATTTAGTAAAATTACTACTAACTTTATTCTACCTTTCAATAAGTAGAAATCATGCAATTAGTCCTATAACACATAAATCAGCTCAAAAAAACAAATAAAAATATTTTCTTTAATTTAATATATTAACATTTAATATTAACATAAATAATGATTAAATACTTGGTAGATACTATAATATTTAGTTAAAAATTGCAAACAAAGTTAAACTATTTTTAAAAATGAGATATTATACAGTTTCATCACTCCTCCCCACTTATTCTAATGCATATGAATTTTGTCTAGCCTAGGTTGTATGCATATCTAGTTCCTTGTACAAACTACTCCATAAATTGTTTGTTAAAAAATGATATCCCTTATTTCTCTGTATTTCTTCTAACTAGCCCTGGAATTATTTTTCTAACTATGGATTAGTATCAAAGTAGTATGGAACAAGGGTAAGTATTGTAGGTGGGCAAAATCACAAGCCTATCCACTCATGCCACAATGCTCTGACTATTTCAATCATTGTTGTTACTCTCTTATGGGACCACATCAAATTGGCCTATGAGATAAACTTTTATTTTCTCAAGGTGATGGAAAATTCATCCCACCTTTGTCTACATGCCATTCTTGCCCTATCAAATTTATCCCTACAAAAATTCTAGAAATTGGTTATGCTTTCATGAATATGACTAAGGAATGTTTCTCTAATGGTTGCATTTCCCATCAAAGAGAAATGTGTACTAATTAGGGCTCTTGTATTTGGTTGATCATGTCATAGTAAGACCCCATGTCCTGTCTCACTAACCTTATATTAACACACCCTATGTTGCCATTGAAGTTTATTACACATGGTGGAGGTAAATTCTCTCAACTGGACATCACCAATGCAAATATAAGGTAAAAACTACACATATTTTGGAAGTGCAAGTTTGTGCACATACAATTCACATAGTAAATATTTTTGTTCTATTGGACTATGTAGAAATACCTCAACAAAAATCTCTATAGTAGACAAATCATAGGGAAGCTCAAAGCAATTTCTCATTATCTACCATATATGATATTGCTCTTTCAAAAATAGGCTGTAAATTTAGGTAGGTGATCTGCACTTAACTACTTGCTCTACAATATGACACAAGTCTTTGATTTTTATCCTCAAAGTTGCTAACTCCTCATTTTATTTCATATTATGTTCCTCTAAAGTATGTAGTGTTGTAAGACACCCCTCCAAGTAATGGAATCACCTCATCCACCTTAACACTAACACATTACAGTTGTTCAATGGAAACATACCTTATGGGATGACAACAACTAGTTGTGGAATACGAATATCTAGATGTTTAGTCTATGTTCCCCTTGCTATAAACTATTCAATGTCGACTATCTCAATAATGATCCATTTGATCACAATATCTAATTCTGCCTTAGGTTGATATGGTTCATTTTGCCATCTTAATACTCTATATATTAAGGTCCCTTGCTCCAAAGCTCTTCCTTTTTCACCTTGTTTTGAAGCTTGATCTAGCATGTCTGGTACTGGTACCTATTTTGGTATATTCTATGCTATTATTTGTTCTAGCATAGCTTGTTATGGTGCCTGATCTAGCATATTCCCTGTCTGTGTGGAGCTCTCTCCAAACTCCATAGGTGATTTACTTCATGTCACACAAACACTTCTTTGAAAAGCTCTAATTCCAATTCTTCTAAAATAGTTCTATTTACAACATGTCTGGATGGATTTAGGTCCTGTCCTCTAGCCTCCTGACTATGATGAAATTGAGAAACAAATACTAATAATATATCTAACTCTAGGAATGTATTTAAGAGATACATCCTCACCTAATTTATTTTTAATATCATTTGATTCATGCAATAATTGAGATATGTACTTGTCTTTTTTCTTAATTGTATTTTGAGCTTTATCCAACCATTTATGTTGAGTTTTAATAATAACTTGGATGGTAGTTAAATGTTATGGGACCTCAACCTCCATTTCTACTACATATTAACTTTCTTCCTCACTCCCATATCGAGGTTGTTGTGTAGAATCATCATCAATAGTGTAATATGGTTTTTCTTAAATATCATGTTCAATTGGGTGATTGGGAACTGAATCATGAAATGACATTGCAGGTGGAGAATCCCTTTCTTGTGGCTCCCTTATTTTTGCATAGGTATTAGAAATATGCTCATCATTATCTTTTGTAATAATCAACTTCTACCTTCTTTGCTTTTTAGCTCTAGTAGGTGTTGGTGCCTGACCTAGAGCAGTTGAGCTCTATTTTTTACTTTGACTTCGCATAAGAGGAGGTTGTTCTAGTGTAATCTATTCCTCATAGTATTCTCTTGGTGCTTCATCCTCCACTCCATTTGAAATAATTTCAACTAAATTGATCACCTCTTCAGGTACCTTTGCTTGTTTGTTGGGATACTGTCACATCCCCACCAATAATAACTAATTTTATTTGAAGAATGTGATTCAGTGGCTAGTGTTTGTGGTGCAGGTGCAGGTTCAAGGAGGAGGTTGAAGAAAGCACCCACCCCATCGACCGAGCAGTAGAACGGGATTGTTGGGTAAGTGGTTATGATGTTGTGCCTCGAGCACCTTGGTCCATGGGTACATGGACGCCCACAATAGGATTGTATTATACTGCATTCTGACTGTCATATTGATCGAGTGCTTGCTTTTGTTGGTTTGATGTTCTTTGTCTGCTGTTATGATAATTTTAAAAAATATGCATGCATATAAAAATAATAACACCGGCTTTGAAGTAATGTTAACAATATATATATATATATATATATATATATATATATATATATATATATATATATATATATATATATATATATATATATATATAATTAACAAAAATTGTATTTATCCAACCTTGGGTTAATCATTTGGGTTAATGGGAATAATAATAATATATGAAAAATAAAATATAAAGGAATAATAAATAATAAAATAAATAATGATAAAATAAATATTAAAAAATAATAATATAATAAAATACCTCTAAATTGGATTAAAGTGCATATAACTTAATAAAGACAAACATAATTAAATTAAACAAGAGTCTCGTTTGTTTTTACATGGATGTATAATGTAAATGAAGACCAGCATCACCCTGAAGTTTAGAATATTCCAATATATGAAAGGAGTTTCAATGTTAATGATTATGTAGTAGCTTAGAACTAATACGTGGAATCCAAGCCTAATTTATTACGTGGAAACCGTGAGCGCTCCTTATATGGAAAGCGAGGCATGATGTGTCCAGCTTCCATAAACCATTACCGCTTATAAAAGGAAGGCGAAGTGGTTGTTGATGGATATGCCAAATTTTAACTTACCGGGAGAAGGTCAAAGGTTACTGTGTTCTAGTGTTTCAAAAGCTACGTGAGGAGGATTAATCTTTGTAAAGAAGGTCAAAATATCTAATTTTTCTTCTTAAGTAATATTAATTATTAATTGATGGAAGATTTTCATATGAGTAAAATAAAACTACGTGTTAAAGAATAATTGAAGCGGTCACTTATGTTTCCTATTTTTGTATTTTTAAACGAACTGTGTATTGAATGAACTAAATAAGGAAGAAAAATTAAAAACAATTGTTTATCCTTTTCTGTTCATGTCCACTTAATTGGACTGTGTGTTGAATGAATTGATGATGGAATAATAATTTAAATGGTTGGTTTTCCTCATTAATCTCTTACACTATTTGGGCTTACTATAATTCTGTCATGCGGCTATGGGTGTCCAATTTAGCTTATAATATATTATAATAACTATGTTCGTCTAGCTATAATGCTTAAAATAAAGATTGAAACCATAAAGTTCTCCACACCACAAATGGCCAATGACAAATAAGACGTCGTGTAGAGAAACGTATGGTATATATTGAATTTTGATTAGGTTGTTCAATCCGAAGTTTAAACAAATTTTAAATAATATTTTTGAAAAAGAAACGAAGTTCAAATTTCATAAGAACTAGGAAAATACAATGTTGACTATATTTTACTTTTAGGAATGCTCATTGTGTAATGCATTTGGAAATGCTTGTTATGTAATGCTTTTATAGCTTCATTATGTAAGTGATAGAGCAATTTTTTAGAAGACTGCATGTTGCATTTTTTGGGTTGATATGCATGCTGGTGTGTCATTTAGTTGTGGGCTAAATCCAATCCAGTTTAAAACCCAGTATTTTATGTTCTTGCTGGTTGGTATGGGTGGGACGCTAGTGGCGCTTGAGCATTTCCTTCTAGGTTTACGAGGTTGCTGCAAGAATGTTGGACTAAGATTGCTTACTTGGTGATGTCAGCGAAGGCATTAGCGACGCTAATACTTTGATTTCTACCTTAGTCAAAATTGAAATCATTGCATAATTCTAAGTGATTTTTGGATTGGCTTTAGAGGCTTCGGGTGTATAAAGAATGAACCATTTTGTTGATTAAATGTCAAAAAAAAATATATTAGCATTAGATTAAATTGAAGGTATTGTAATTTTTATGAAGATATTATGTTTTGTTTATAATTGTTAAAGGAAATTTTCCATTCTGTATATTATTTATAAATACATCCGTTAATATAGTTATGAAATGCATTAGATGAAATTATTATTCAATTACTTATATTAATTGAAGAAGATAAAGGAATCCTCTACCGACTATTGTCTTATCTTATGAGTAGTTGGTGGTACTTTTCTAAACTACGTAACTAAATAAATAGCTTAGATAATATGGAGGATAGAGGCATTGCATAAGAACAGGGAAGACAAAAGAACTTTATTAAATTATAATATATCATTTGTAATTAGAGAGGAAAGTTTAGATGAAATTTAGCTAGTTAATATATATACGTAATATATTTCTGAAGTAAAGAAAATCTGATTGACTTTAGACTTAGTATAATTCTAAATGATTTGTTTTAAGCTTAAGAGTCTAAGTTAATATCTTGCTATGGAACTTATCTTCTTTTATCAGTGAAACTTGCATTATGAGACTTAGCTTTGATATAAGTAGAATACTTAAATAAAAAAAACTAAAAACCTCTTCTGATAAAACATTTTTCCTAAGAGAGCCAGTAGACCCACTTACTTCTTGAGGGGCTACATTTGCTTGGAGAAAAGTCGAGTTAGGACTGTTTCTCCACCCATACGCATTAAGTCATGGGTGACTTATGTGAGATTGAGTCACTGTTCTTCGGCTTGAAGGGATAGAGATCCTAGCTATTGAGAGTAACAAGCGACGGTATGGGACGTTGCTCTAGGTGATCAGTTTGTTAGAGGTGGTGATAATTATCATCCTTTCAGGCTGGGGAAATTCAATCAGGCTGGGGAAATTCAATCCACCACATGACTAGAATTCTACTCTTTCAAGAGACTACTCCAGTGGAATATTATTATGGGCAATATTGCCTTCAGTCCAAAAGTGAAATGATTATCTAGCCCACAAGCCTTGTGATGGCAGGATCTAGTAAACCTTGAGCAGAAGGTCAAAATACTAGCACTGGTATATCGACGCTAGTTCAAAAGTAATGTGTAGTACACCTAAAGATCTATGAGTTATTTTGACTTTGGATAAGGGAAAATAGTGTACCTCATATAGGTGATATGGGCCCTATATGGCTAACCCTTCATCGAAATTCAAAATGACTCATGTGTGGAGTCAGGATCCTACATGGCAAGACACGAGATTTGTCCAAATCTTAAGCACTTAAGACACTAGCTGTAGTGGTGACCATACTTGAAGTGCAAATTTTGTATGCCAGAACTAACATTGAGATGGGAAAAAAAGCAAAAAATGATCATGTATTTAATTTTTTTTTTTACGATATTTGGGTTGTTATAGTTGGTATCAGAGCCTAGGTTTGCAAAACCCTGGCCAATAAAGATAGAATGACAAATATTGTGTTGCTAGCTATGGCAGGTACCTCAAGGAGAACTAGCCTAAATCTGCAAGAGGATATTGTAGAGGTCCCAAGAAAAGGACCCAGAAGACTCATAAGGGAGTCAAAAAGAACACAAATTGCTGAACCACCATGGAGGGTGATTAGAAAAGATAAAGAGCCTTTAGCGGAAAAAGCAACCTTCGGTGATGGGAGTATGGCTTGCATGATACAACTCATGCAAGAACAACTTAATCAGCAAAGAGAGTTGATTAATCAGCAAGAGAGTCTAAGGGATCAAATGAATGATCATATGGAATAACAATGAGCACAAATGACCCAACAATAGGAACTCATTACCCAACAATAGAAAGAAAATTTGATGCAAAAGAAAACAAATAGTAAAGAAATTTAGTTACCTGAAGGATCTCCCAGGAGGACTTTAGGGAAGAGTTGCAAAAAGAGTTAAATAAAATGGATATTTCCAAATTTGATGGATGTGGTGATGGTGAGATAGCCTTAAATTGGCTAAGTGAGGCAGAAGGTTATTTTTCCATACAACCCCTTAGTTCTGAAGGAAAGACTACATGGGCAGTGGCTCATTTGGAGGGTCCTGCTAAAATATGGTGGACCACTTATAAGAAAGTTGCACAAAAAGAGGCAACAGACATACCATGGGAGGTATTTGTGAAGGATTTTAAAATTCATTTCCTTACTGAGCAGTTCTTTATTGAAAAACATGCGGAGTTTACAAATCTACGATAGGGTAACATGTTGGTAGTTGAGTACTATCAAAAATTTGTGCAGTTACAAAAATATACCCCAAAATTTGATGATCAAGAAAAATTCAAAGCATACAAGTGTATTTTGGGTTTGCACCCAAAAATAAATCAACCTGGAGGAGGAAAGACACCCCAGACTTTGATAGCGGCATATGATGCTGCTCGATATTTTGAATCAAGTCAGAAGGAGATAAAGGCTTTTTATCAAAAAGAGAAGGATAATTCAAGGAAAAGAAAGAATCTTGAGCCGATTTGCAGTATAGATCAAAACTGTAAATATGGTGACAAGGGTCAGAGCAAGTTTGACAATAAAAATAAAAATAGGGATTAGGGATATAAAGCGTAGCCAGATCAAAGGAAAAACAAAGAGAGGAAAATCACCTACAAATATCAATGGATAAATGAGAATCAAGGCAAAGAATATGAGAAACAAAAGAATACTGGTCCCAATGCTTGTTTTGTATATGGAGCCCAAGACCACTATGCCAGGCAATGTATAAAAAGAGCTGATCATGGGAATCCTTCTAGAGAACCCCCTCACAAAATTTATGCAGCCATAGATAACCCTAATCTTGTGGGGCAAAGCACTCCATTTTTTATTAAAGGAAAAATAGGTATGAGAAATGTGAATATTTTAATTGATAGTGGTGCCACTGATAGTTTTATTTCTAATAATATTTTGAGGGATATACCTATGAGACCTAGGATTATGGCAAAAGGATGGCAAGTGGAATATGGCTCGAGACAAACCTATCAAGTTAATCAATGTTTATTTGAGTCACAAATAGAAATACCCCAAGGGAAGATCAACTAGCATTTATACGTAGCTCCCTTGCATGCATTTGACATAATCTTAGGAATATATTGGCTTAAGGTTCACAAGGCTATGCTAAATTTTGAGGAAATATGGATGGATTACACTAGTGACACTAATCAACGGATCCACATTCACCGTAATAGAGCATCTTTTGAACCCCATATGATAAGCATCATGCAGGCCAAAAGGGCTTGAAAGAATGGGTGAATATTATATGTAATAAATATGAACAAAAAGTAAGAAATTGACTCAAGTTTAGCAATGTTTCAATAGTATCTAATATTGGGAGAATTTAGAGATGTATTTCCTGAAGATCTACCTGGATTTCCACCCAAGAGAGAGTTTGAATTTTCTATTGAATTGGTACTAGGAGCTACCCCAGTAGTCCAAACACCCTACCAAATGACACCACTAGAATTGCAAGAGTTCAAAACACAACTGTAGGATTTATTGGAAAAGGGGTATATCAAACCTAGTGTGTCACCCTAGGGAGCACCTATGTTGTTTGTCAAAAATAAGGATGGATCCTTAATATTGTGCATCGATTATAGAATGATCAATAAGATGAAAATAAAAAACAAGTATCCTTTGCCAAGAATTGATGATTTGTTTGATCAACTTAAGGGAGCCACAATATTTTCTAAAATCGACCTTAGGTCAAGATATCATTAGTTAAGAATTAGAGAAGATACCCATAAAACAACTTTTAGGATAAGATATCGACACTATGAGTTAACAGTCTTACCTATTGGGTTGACTAATACACCAACAACATTTATGAATTTAATGAACAACATATTTTGAGAACATCTGGATCAATTTGTACTCATGTTACTAGATGCTATTCTGATTTACTCTCGGAGTATGTAGGAACATGATGAGCACATGTGAATAGTGCTTGAGATACTCAGGAAAAATTAGTTGTATGGAAAATTGTGTAAGTGTGAATTTTATACATCGTAGGTGCAATATTTGGGGCACATAGTTTTAGTAGAAGGTATGGCTGTAGATCCTAAAAATATAGAAGCTATATTGATTGGACAACTCCGACTAATGTATATGAAGTAAGGAGTTTAATGGGCATGGTAGGTTATTATCAAAGGTTCGTAAAAGGGTTTTCAAAAGTGGCTTATCCCATAACAAATTTACAAAGAAAAGGAAAAGTATTTAAGTGGATAAAACAATGTGAGGAAGCTTTCAGAGCCCTAAAGGAAAAATTGACAAGTGCACCAATACTGAAGATACCAGATCTGCAAAAACCATTCACTATATGCACTGAGGTTAGGGGGGATTCTATTACAAGAAGAAACTGTCATGGCCTATGAGTCTCGAAAACTCAAAAAGCATGAAATAAACTATGCCACTCATGACTTAGAGTTAGCAGCAGTAGTACATGCCCTTAAAATTTGGAGACATTATCTGCTGGGAAAATATTTTGAACTAAAAACTAATCATCAAAGCTTAAGATATATATTTACTCAACCTTTACTAAATTCCAAGAAGCAAATATGGATGGAATTCCTGGCTGAATATGATTTTGGCATAGAATATATTCAAAGGGAAGGAAAATAAATTAGCAGATGCACTTTGTAGGAGAAGACATATAGCTGCTATCACAAGTTGTTAGTATGAGTTCAAGAAATAGATTACGGAGTTACAAAGGACTGATGAGTTTTGTCAAACCTGCCATGATAATATTGAGCAAGGGACCAATCGACATGGAGATTATGGCATAAAAGGGAATTTGGTATATTTTTGTAATAGGGTTATAGTACCCGATGATGACAAGCTTAAAAGAAGTATTCTGCATGAAGCCCATTATGCTCCCTCTTTTGCACATCCAAGAGTAGTCAAGATGAGAGAAAATCTGAGGAAAGACTATTTCTGGCATGGAATGAAGAAGGATATTGTGTAATTTATTGCCAGATGCCTTTAATTCCAGAAGGTTAAGACAAAACATCAGCATCTGGGAGGAAGACTATACTTATTTGAGGTACTTGAACATAAGTGGAAGGTTATAACTATGGATTTTATTATGGGGCTTTCAAAAACCCATTTCCAACATGATGACATATTTGTAGTAGTGGATACGTTAACTAAGGTGGCACATTTCATAGCAGGCAGTATTCATGATGATGCTTTAGCTATTGCTCAAAAATTTGCATGGGAAATAGTAAGGTTACATGGTTTTCCTAAAGTGATAAAATCTGATAGGAATTCTGAGTTTTGGTAAGCCTTGCATCGAGCCTAAGGAACGAGGCTCAATATTAATATTGCATATCATCCAGAGATGGATGGACAGATCGAGAGGATCAATCAAGTTCTTGAGGACATTCTACGCATGTATTGTATGGACCATCAAATCAAATGGGAATATTATCTCTTCCTAGTGGAATTTGCTTATAATAATAGCTATCATTCCACGTTGGGCATGGCCCCATTTGAGGCTCTATATGGGTGTAGGTGCAAGACACCATTAACATGGGATAACCTAGATGATTGAGAGATGATCGAACTAGAAGCTGTCAAGAAAATGGAAAACCAACTGAAGGAAATTCATCAACAACTACGTGAAGCCGTTGACCGAAAAAAAAGTTATGTTGATTTAAAAAGACTACCCCATGAATTTTTTGTAGGAGATAAAGTTTTCCTTAGAGTCAAACCCACCAAGAGTGCCATCAAGTCCACCAAATTAAGTCCTAGGTTTGTGGGACCATTTGAAATAACTGCCAAAATCAGTCCCATCACCTATAAACTTGCGTTGCCACCCAATTTGTCCAAAATCCATAGTGTCTTTCATGTTTCCCTTCTCCGAAAATATGTTGTTGATCCATATCACATTCTGGATACCACTCATTTACAGATGTCGGACCTATAACTCATTGAGGTGCGACCAGTCAAAATTTTGGGGTATAGGACCAAGAAACTCCAAAAAATAACTGTGGACAAATGTAGAGTTCAGTGGGACCAGTATTCTGAAAGGAATGCCATCTAGGAAGATATTTTTAGCATGAAAAATTAGTTTCCCTACTTTTTTAAGAATTGAAAACTGGAAGCAAACTATTGAAAAGTTGGAAATTTTTATAATGATGTATTGAAAAACTTGATGCTTATATATATCTGATGTTTTGTTTGAAATATGATAATATTGTGAACTATTATACAATGTCATTATGCATGTTGATTTGATTGTTGTACCATTTATGCTGAAGTGAAATGATAATGGGAACATTGTGATAATTTGTATATATATAATCTATGTGATTGTATTCTGTTTGATAGCTAACACAGGGACTGTGTTATTCTAAGGGGGAAATTATGTCACATCCCCACCAATAATGACTAATTTTCCTTGAAGAATGTGATTCTATAGCCAGAGTTTGTGGTGCAAGTGCAGGTTTGAGGCGGAGGTCGAAGAAAGCACCCACCCCATCGACCAAGCAACAGAACGATATTTTTGGGTAAGTGGTTATGATGTTGTACCTCGAGCACCTTGGTCCGTGGGTACATGGACACCCACAATAGGATTGCATTATACTGCATTCTGACTGTCATATTGACCGAGTGCTTGCTTTTGCTGGTTTAACATTCTTTGTCTGTTGTTATGATAATTTTAAAAAATATGCATGCATATAAAAATAATAACACCAACTTTGAAGTAATGCTAACAATATATATATATAAGAAAAATTGTATTTATCCAACCATGGGTTAACCATTTGGGTTAATGGGAATAATAATAATATATGAAAAATAAAATATAAAGGAATAATAAATAATAAAAGAAATAATGATAAATTAAATATTAAAAAATAATAATATAATAAAATACCTCTAAACTGGATTAAAGTGCATATAACTTAATAAAGACAAACATAATTAAATTAAACAAGAGTCTCGTTTGTTTTTACATGGATGTATAATGTAAATGAAGCCCCGCATCACCCTGAATTTTAGAATGTTCCAATATATGAAAGGATTTTTAATGTTAATGATTAAGTAGTAGCTTAGAACCAATACATGGAAGCCAAGCCTAAGTTATTACGTGGAAACCGCGAGCGCTCCTTATCTGGCAAGCGAGGCATGATGTGTCAAGCTTCCATAAATAATTACCGCTTATAAAAGGAAGGCGAAGTGGTTGTTGATGGATATGCCAAATTTTAACTTACTGGGAGAAGGTCGAAGGTTACAGTGTTCTAGTGTTTCAGAAGCTACATGAGGAGGATTAAGCTTTGTAAAGAAAGTCAAAATCTCTGATTTTTTTGCTTAAGTAAGATTAATTGTTAATTTATGGAAGATTTTCATATGAGTAAAAGAAAACTATGTGTTCAAGAATAATTGAAGTGGTTACTTATGTTTCCTATTTTTGTTTTTTTAAATGGACTGTGTATTGAACAAACTAAATAAGGAAAAAAAATTAAAAGAAATTGTTTATCATTTTCTGTTTCTGTCCACTTTTTGAACAAACTGAATAAGGAAAAAAAATTAAAAGAAATTGTTTATCATTTTCTGTTTCTGTCCACTTAATTGGACTGTGTGTTGAATGAATTGACGATGGAAGAATAATTTAAATGGTTGGTTTTACTCCCTACTCTCTTACACTATTTGGGCTTGCTATAATTCTGTCATGTGGCTATGGGTGTCCAATTCATCTTATAATATATTATTATAATTATGTTGGTCTAGCTATAAAGCTTAAAATAAAGATTGAAACTATAAAGTTCTCCACACCATAGATGGCCAATGAAAAATGAGACGTAGTGTAGAGAAACATATGGTCTATCTTGAATTTTGATTGGGTTGTTAAATCTAGAGTTTAAACAAAATTTAAATAATATTTTTGAAAAATAAACAAAGTTCAAATTTCATAAGAACAAGGAAAACACAGTGTTGACTATATTTTTCTTTTGGGAATGCTCGTTGTGTAATGCATTTGGAAATGCTTGTTGTGTAATGCTTTTATAACTTCATTATATAAGTGATAGAGCATTTGTTTAGAAGATTGCGTGTTGTATCTTCTAGGTTGATATGCATGCTGGTGTGTCATTTAGTTGTGGGCCAAATCTGAGCCAGTTTAAAACCCAGTATTTTTTTCTCGTTGGTTGGTATGGGTGGGGTATTTGTGGTGCTTGAGCATTTCCTTCCAGGTTGACGAGGTTGTTACCAAAATTTTGGACTAATATTGCTTACCTGGTGATTTCAGCAAAGGTATTAGCGGCGCTAATACTTTGCTTTCTACCTTAGTCAAAATTGAAATCGTTGCCTAATTCTAAGTGATTTTTGGATTGGCTTTAGAGGCTTTGAGTGTATAAAGAATGAACCAGTTTGTTGATTAAATGTCAAAAAAAATATATTAGCATTAGATTAAATTGAAGGCATTGTAACTTTTATGGAGATATTATGTTTTGTTTATAATTGTTAAAGGAAATTTTCCATTCTGTATATTATTTAGAAATACATCCATTAAGACATTTATGAAATGCATTAGATGAAATTATTATTCAATTACTTATATTCATTGAAGAAGATAAAGGAATACTCTACTGAATGTTGTCTTATCTTATGAGTAGTTGGTGGTACTTTCCTAAACTACGTAACTAAATAAATAGCTTAGATAATATGGAGGATAGAGGCATTGCGTAAGTACAGGGAAGACAAAAGAACTTTATTAAATTATAATATATAATTTTTAATTAGAGAGGAAAGTTTAGATGAAATTTAGCTATAGATATTTAATATATATACATAATATTTTTGAAGTAAAGAAAATCTGATTGACTTTAGACTTAGTATAATTCTAAATGATTTGTTTTAAGCTTAAGAGTCTAAGTTAATATCTTGTTGTGGAACTTATCTTCTTTTATCAGTGAAACTTGCATTATGAGACTTAGCTTTGATATTGAAAGCACGAGATTCCGGGCAAAGGCAACACTAGTTATGCAACATAAGACGAAAATGTAACGCTTTGATCCTATGCACTAAAACAAAGAAAGGAGACAACTTGGGAACGAAAGACAAGATGTAAAGAAATCACAGCTCTCTTTATTCAAATATCTTATCCTAGGTTACATAGACGTCTCCTCCCCTTTTGGGGGCTAGGAGCGTTAAATTTTTCTTCATTACAATGTGTGACCTAGTCTTCCTCTTCCCACGTGCCCACGATTGCAATGGGTGGGCCAAGATGTTGTCATCGTTGATGTGGATAAGTTCTTCACCTCTGATTGCTTTTCCTGCAATCAAAGAAACAATAAAAATGTCAGTAGCACCTGCTGCAAAGGAAAGGGGTTCGTTCTCTAAAATCAACGAAATATGCATGTAAACATCTGCCTGAAACAGTAAATACAGTGAGTCCAAATGGCTTGAAAACTTGACAGAAGACAGAAAATGTTACCAAAATGCCATTGCCCCTAAGACAGCCGGCCAATCTGCTGTTACACAATAATCGTCCCTGGCAAGGATGATTGCTACTGTTAATCATCCCCTGGAAGGACGATTGCTGCTGTTAATCGTCCCTTGCAGGGACGATTGATATTGTGTTGAAGGAGCCGACCTGCCGTTGCTCCAATGTCGATTCCCGAGACCTGCAAAATGCTTGCAAATAAGGGGGTTATGTAATTGGGGCCATTTTGGGACGACCCAGATGGTCGGATTATCCCAATTTGGCCTCCATCACCAAGAAATTGGACGTTGTTACCTGCAAGTCAGTGGGACAACCAAAATAACAAAAGCATGATAATATTCGATGAAAACCTTTTGAAATCAAGATTCAAGATTCTGAACTATTGAATAGCAGAGAATAACATGGAATATGAACAAATGACACAAAATGAACTACAACTAAATCCAAAAGGTGCGGGGTTCCCAAGTGGGCAGCCCACCGATGGAACTTGATTTTGGCACCAATCCACTTGGGATGGGCCCAAAATCTCTTAGGAGTGGGGGGTCAGCGAATTGGTTGGTTCAGATGTCCATGTGTTGGATTTGGGTCAGGTTCGAGCTTCCAAAGGCCACCCAACAACCTCCCTTGCAAAAGAGATTGGTGGATGTGGGAAGGTGAACCAAAAGGGATGCAAGTGGGTCTTCAACTCGGCAGCACTTCGTTGCTTGAAAACTCCTTCAACCTCTATGTTTTGGGTGAGAAAAGTCTCACCTTTTATAGACCCAAGGGGTCTCCTTTGGGAAGGAAGCACAAATGCCATGTGTTGGTCATAGGCGCCATGTGGCAGTCATGTCTCCTCATGAGGGAGGGGAGTCCTCCATTGACTTGTGTTTTCATAATTGCTTCTTGTGACAGTCCTCTAACGACCCTTCTGTCCACCTACACACGCGTGCAAGGCAGGAGTCATCAACTGACTGTTCTGGGCTACCACTTGGCGTCATTTGTCATTTTGCCCGTTAAACTTGGTAATCGTCCTTGGGTGGGACGATTACAACAATCGTCCTTGGGTGAGACAATTGCAAGTTAGTAATCGTCCCTGGGTGAGACGAGTACTGGGCAAAGTGTCTAAATGTACCAAATTGCTTCTTGACCTTACAAAAATTGCTATGGAAGTGGTTAGGACCACTGTTTGACCTCTAAGGGCTGCCCTGGGGGCTGTGTTTGTCAAAGCGATCAATGTTTGCAGTCACATAATCAGATTGGTGCTGTTTTGGTGTCTACAGATATAAGCAGAATACTTGAGTAAAAAAAACTAAAATCCTCTTATGATAAAAAAATTGTCCTAAGAGAGCCAGTAGACCCACTTACTTCTTTAGGGGCTACATTTTCTTGGAGAAAAGTCGATTTAGGACTGTTTCTCCATCCATCTGCATTAAGTCACGAGTGATTTATGTGAGATTGAGTCACTGTTCTCCGGCTTGAAGGGATAGAGATCCTAGCTGTTGAGAGTAATGAGTGGCGGTATGGGACGTCGCTATAGGTGATCAGTCTGTTAGAGGTGGTGATAATTATCATTCTTTTAGGCTGGGGAAATTCAATCCACCGCATGACTAGAATGCTACTCTTGTAAGAGACTACTCCAGTAGCAGATGGTTATGGGCAGTATTATTATCAGTACAAAAGAAAAATGATTATCTAGCCCATAAGCCTTGTGATGGTGGGCTCTAGTCAACCTTGAGCAGAAGGTCAAAAGACTAGCACCATAATTTCGATGCTAGTTCCAAAGTAATGTGTAGTACACCTGAAGAGCTACGAGTTCTTCCAACTTTGGATAAGGGAAAATAACATACCACGTATAGGTGATATGGGCCCTGTACGGCTAACCCTTTGCTAGAATCCAGAATGACTCATGTGCAGAGTCAAGATCCTACATGGTGAGACATAGGATTTGGCCAGTCTTGAGCACTTAAGACACTAGCTACAGTGGTGACCATACTTGAAGTGCAAATTTTGTATTCCAAAACTAACATTAAGATGGGAAAAAAAGCAAAAAATGATCATGTATTTTAATTTTTTTTTTATGATATTTGGGTTGTTACATATACTCTAATGTATTTCTTTGTGCATTAGATTGTTCCAGTGCCTCAATAATTTACCTCTTTCAACTAGTGGTAGATCTTATTATGCCTTCTCTTATTATTTGTTCTATGTATCTAGCAACCCTGAACTACTTCTTTCTACTTTAAGATATACTCCTTGTTATTGGTGTGGGATTTTCTAGTACAAGAGTTAATTCTTAAGGAAAAACCTCTTCTTTCTTAGTGCACCCTTCTGGGGTCCCTACATAATTATCTGGTACAAATATATCCTTAGTTGAAGAATTTTTTACATGAATATACTCTTTCTTTTATGCCTTTGATGCAAAGGTTTTATCATACATAGAAATTTTTTCTTGGGCCAGTACCTCTATCTCACCATATCGAAAGACAACCATGTGCCGCTTCTTCTATTGTTCAGGAGTGGGGTGCTCTTTAAGTAGTTTGGTTGTAATTATTAGTGTGGCCTATTTTGCTATAAATTTATTTACAACCTATATTTTCTTACTGGTTTTTAACCTCTTTCTGATAGATACAGGTCTATCTGATGAAGAAGATTCCTCCTCAACATGCAATTGTGTAGCTTTAGGCTATTTTTAACCCTACCCATAGATCTTCCTTAGATAGTAGAGGTTGTTGTAACATCTAGCTTCTTTTTACTCTAAGATGCTTCCCATTTTCTTTATAATGACTTTTAGAAGCAAATCCCTTCATCCATGGATCTAGGAATCATTTAAAAGACCGTGCATTTTCTTTAAAGTGATATTTACACAACAATTTGATTAGGCCATGGTTTTTTATGGAACCCTACCCCTCTTGAAATCTCTTTGTCATATCATGCAAAGCATGATGTAATTATAGGGGTAAATTAATCTTGCATTTTGGATTTTGAATACCATGCATCAAATGGCTTAAAATGTGATGCCTAAACAAAATGGCAAATTGACCTTTATAGATTACATATTTAATAACCCACATGACAACTTTATCCCATGGCTTCTTTAAATTGGTATGTTTTATGCCCTTACAAAGGTGGTTTTTGATATCAAATTAGGACTCAGGGTTACTTTCTTATCTAAAATTATTAACTATATCGAGAATAGTGGCCTCAAATGCTTTTGTTAACTCCTCCTCCCTCACAAGGAATCTAAAAAAATTGACTAAGGATTTCAAGAGTTACCTTAATCATTTTTCCATTGATGTTCACCTGGTTGTTTTGAAGTGTTTGCATGAATTATTTTGCCAATGCATCCACATGCCCTTCAAACTTTTGTAGGAATTGCATCCACCCCACTTGCTAGAATACCATAACCACATCAGGATGTCTTTGCAGTTTTTCAATGCAATATGGCTCAACCTTTTGATTCAATACCTCAATACCATTTATTTCTCTCTCTTAATTTTGGGCTATAGTGTGTTGTTGAAAATACTGTAATTCAATCTATAATCTTCATTTCTCTTCTTTCATCATAAATTTAAAATGATAACTTCCTTTCACAGACTTGGTGTATGCAAACAAATTGTTGGTTATTGTGCAATCATATTTTAAAAAGTTCTATACACTCTAAAATCTGACAAGTTATGGTTGAAAAACATAATAAAGATTTTACATGATCCCAATGCATATGAAAAGACAAGTGGTAATTTATGGTTGAGCATCGCATAAATCAAATTCATGTTTTTCAATTGGCATGGATACAAAAATTATTTGAAATTCATAGCCAATCAATTTTCACATACACAATTGATGCAAGAGCATCCAATGGTGTAAGAGTGATCTTGCATCATCCAAAATTTATATGTGATTTAATTATTTTCTAAGTGTATTTAGTTTTCTAGGGGATAGAAAATTAGAGCCATTGGTGAAAGAATCACCCCAATACCATGAACGGTTTGGGAGATATGTACGTTTTATGGAAAAACCCTGCCAAAAATAGTGAAAATCTATAGACCCTATCTAGTTTTGAAGGTTGTCTTCCACTCATCTCCTTCTCTAATACGGATCTGATGATATCCACTCTTTAGATCAAACTTAGTAAAGTACTAGGCTCCACTCAAACAGTCCATTATATCATCCATCCTTGGAATGGAAATCGGTATTTGATGGTGATCTTGTTAATAGCTCAGGAGTCTGTACACATTCTCCACTCTCCATATTTATTTGGTGCTAGTACTATAGGTACTGCACATGGGCTCAAGCTCTCTTGAATCAGCCCCTTATTTAGTAGTTCTTGGACTTGCTTGTTTAGCTCCTTTTTTTTTGCAGGAGTCATTCTATGGGCTGCCTTATTAGGTAAACTAGCTCCTGGTACCAAATCTATTTGGTGACTGATCTTCCTCACTAGTGGAAAACCCTCAAGCACATTATCTGATATAATATCTGGAAATTATTCTAATAGACCTGATACTTCTACTGGGGTATCCTTACACTACTCTTATTTAACTCTAGGAATTAATGCATAACACATATGCTCATGCTTCAGACCATCCAAAAACTTCCTACCATAAACTAAAAATATTTTGGCACTACTATATACCTTTTCACCCACCTCCTTTAAGGGCTTCAACTTATGGTGCACTCCATCATTTGTCAAGGAGTAAGTGTTGGCATGCCCATCATGTATTGCATACCGATCAAATTGCCATGGACTTCCCAATAGAAAATGGAAAGTATCCATAGGTCGGATGTCACACATGACCTCATCACGGTAATTACCAATATTAAATTTTACCAAGCATTGCTCAATGACCAAATCCCTATGGTACTTCTATAACCATGCAATCCAATATGGATGCGGGTGTCTCTTCCTCTCTAACTACAATTTGGTAACCATTCCTTCTAAAACTAGGTTATCCATGCTACCATTATCTATGATAACATTACAAACCTTACTTGCACATTTACACCTTGTGCAAAATAAGCTCTTCCTATGATCTGGATCTCTCTCCTCATTCAATAAGGCTCTCCTTGTGATTATAACTTCTCCTCTTTTTGCTTCTTCAGAGTGCTCAGATTCAACACCTTCATCTACAACAGCAGCTCAAGCATTACCTTCGGGCCTCTTATTTTTCCTCTCTTAGTGTTGTGGACACTTGTATGCTTGATGTCCTTCTTCCTCATAGTTGAAGCAGGTTTCATGAAATCCTCCTCTTCTAGGTCCCCATCTAAACCTTCCTCTTCCTCTCTGGTAACAATTGTTCTGATCACAGGGGTGGTAAGCATTATCCCCTTTTGGTCTTGGCTACTGTTGGCTTCTCCATTCTTATTTTGATCTTCATTTTTTCCTCTATTTGTTCTCCCACCAGTTCTTCCAACATGACCTCTTCCTATTTTTTTGCTCTCAAACCTTATATTCAGCTTCTCTTCAACCCTCAAGGCAAACTGGTAAGCATCCTCTATGGTGGTCATCCTAACCTTTCTTAACTTGAATACTTGCTCTTAACCCATTAATATAATGAGCTAAATTCTCCTTTTTAGCCTCAGAATGGCCTGTTCTGATTAAAATTTTGTAGAACTCCTCTATGTATTCTTTAATAGACTTACTCGACTATCTCAAACCCTACATTTTCTTAAGTAAATCCAACTCATAATCGATTGGAATGAACTATCTCTTCAAATTCTCCACCATCTGCTCCCACTTTGTTATCCTTTATTTTCCTCTTTTATTTCTGTCTAGTTGCACTCCCTTACACCATATGCTAGCATGAACCTTCAGCTTGGTCTTAGAAAATCTAACCCTCTCGAGATCTTCTACCTCCTCATACTCAAAATATTCCTCCATATCATTGATCTAGTCAATCAAACATTCTAGGTTAAGATTTCCAAAATATGAAGAAACATCAAACTTTGGCTTCTTCCCAATCTGGGATATGACTTTATACAAACTAGATTGTGTAGGATCTATTACCTCTTCTTCTTCCTTGAACTGGGCCTCTTATTCCTCAGCTTCATCTTCACTCCCATCTTCCCTTCTGGGCTCAAATCCTCTACGTAGATCCTCTTGTAGTGCTAGGACTTGCCCCTACAAGGCTTTAAAATCCTCTTTTGATACCACCACATTTCTTCCACCAACACAGTTTCTTCATGGAGGCATTCTAACCATGTTTCACAAGCCCACAACCATAAACCCTGGTGCAAACTGCCTCACATTCGGTGATCTATCTACACACTTAGGAAATCCCACTCTAATACCACTTGAAGCAGATCAAGCAATACAAAATAAAGAATACACGTGTTTTTCCTTTCATCATGTTAGATGAACCAAGCATTTCATTACTTTTATCCCCAAAAAGAGGATACCAAAGAAAAAGAGCCCTTTTACAATTTCGAAATTTCCCTCTAATACCATGTTTTCCCCTTTTCTCGCCTAAAACAATGCATTTGAAATTTGAATTTCGGAGGCAAACTTCCCAGGGTCATAACTTCATGCTCATTGCTTCGATTGACTATTATAGCACATTTTTGGAAAGGGCACAAGATGAACTAAATGGGGCAAGATTTAGTTAAATCTTGCATCTATTTTAAAATCCTCAAATTCATCCTCTAAGACCTTCAAAATTCACCTGCAAGTTCGGGTATCTAGATTTTCACTATTTTTGGTAGGGTTTTGCCATAAAACATACATATCTCCCAAACCATTCAGGGTATTGGGGTGATTATTTCACCAATGGCTCTAATTTTCTATCCCCTAGACAACTAAATACACTTAGCAAATAATTAAATCAAATATAAATTTTGGGTGATGCAAGATCACTCTTACACCACTAGATGCTCCTAAAATTGAGAAGTGACCTTCACTTCTTTGATGTTGGAGGAAAACCAAGGTGGTAAACCTCTATCATGGACAACCAATTTGAATCTTACATAAGCTTGTCCTTCCACTTAACCAAATATTCTTCATACTGCCTGTGTCTTGTGCTTTTGTCGATGTGGGTATCTAGGATCTCTTCTATCTCTTATGTCTCTAGAGTAGATTTTGGAATCCTCCACAATTCTATTATTGGTCCATCAGTATTGTCACATTCATGATACTCTACCAAATCAAAAATGTTGAACATAGGTGATATGTTTAGCCCATTTGGAAATTATACCTCATATGCATTTCTTGAATCTTGTCTCTTTGTGATTCTGCATGGTCCAAACTTCTTAATTTTTAACTTGTTATAAGTTTTAGCAGGAAACCTTTCTTTTATCAGGTGAACCATAACTTCATCTCCCACTTGGAATTCCTTAAATCGTCGCTTATGGTCCACCTTTGTCTTGTAATAGGTGTTAATTTGATGAATATGTTTATTTAATTTCTCATGCAAACTCTTTAGATGCTCTGCAAAGTCCTCAGCCTCAGCACTACTCTTTTCCCCTTTGTCCATATTTCTCAACTCAGAAGCATTTCTTGGGCTACTCCCATATATAATCTAGAATGGGGACTTATTAGTACTCCTATTGAAATAATTATTGTATGTAAATTTTTCTTGTGGCAAAACCAAATCCCATCCCTTGGGCTTATCTCCTACCAAGCATCTTAGTAGATTACCCAAACTCCTATTCACCACCTTTGTTTGCCCATTAGTTTGCGGGTGGTATGTAGAACTAAATTTCAAATCTATCTTCAACTTCTTCCACAAAGTTCTCCAGAAATACTTTAAAAACTTGGTATCTCTATCGAAAACTATACTCTTTGGTAGACCATGAAGTCGTACCACCTATTTGAAAAACAACCCTACAACATGAACTGCATCATTAGTTTTTTGGTAGGGAATAAAATGTGCCATATTTGAAAACCTATCAACCACCACAAATATGGAGTCATTCCCCCTCTATGTCCTTGGTAGACCAAGAAAAAAATCCATGCTGATGTCCTCCCATGGTCTCTCTGGTACAGGTAATGGCTGATATAATCCAGTTTTCTATCTCACACCCTTGGCCATCTGGCATACTCTGCAAATTTGTATAAATATCTTCACATATTACTGCAACTTTGGAAAATAGTAGTTCTCACTAACGAGGGCAATGGTCTTATCTTGACCAAAGTGTCCAGTCAACCCTCCACTATGCTTCTCCTTGACCATATTCTCCCTCATTGAAATCCTTGGAATGCAAAATTGGTTTCTTGTAAAAACATCCCATCTTGGATTAAGAAATCCAACCACTTAGTTCTATCTAAAGTAACTGGTGCTTAAAAAGCTCTTCAAGCCTCTACAAAATCTGGGTCTTTAGGATACAAACTCTTAAGTTCGTCAAACCCTACAACTTCCATCTTAATTTCTATCAACAAACGCTGCCTTCTACTTAAGGCATATACAACTCTGTTTGACTTTCCACTCCTATGAATCAACACAAATATATAACTCTATAGAAACTCAACCCATTTTAAATGCCTCTGATTCAATTTCCCTTGACTATTAATATATTGCAAGGCCTGATGATCAGTATACAAAAAAAATCTTTTGGAAACAAATAGTGCCTTAATTTCTTCAGAGCTTGAACTATAGCATAAAAATCCTGATCATATACAGAATAATTATTCCTAGCATCATTAAGCTTCTCACTAAAATAGACAATAGGTTTACCTTATTGACTCAACACAACTCCTATGGCACTAACACTAGCATCACAATCTACCTGAAATACCTTATTGAAATATGGAAATGCTAAAACAGGTTGCTCTATGACCTTCTTCTTCAACATATCAAATCTCTTATCTACTCCTAAGGTTCACTTAAGTTCTTTCTTATCCCCTCTCATTGTTTCTATTAAGGGTACACAAATACTGCTGAAAATTCTAATAAATTTTCTATAAAAACTTTCTAGACCATGAAATGATCTTACCTCACTTATGCTCCTTAGGGTAGGCCATTCAATGATAGACCTCACCTTTTTTGGATCCATTTTTAGACCTTCATATGAGATGATGAATCCCAAATACACCAACTCCTTCATGAAACTACACTTCTTCAAATTAATTAGCAACTGATCCTCCCTCAACTTCTCAAAAACTCTTTAGATATGCAACAGGTGCTCTTCCAGGGCCTTGCTAAATATGAAAATGTCATCCAAATAGACAATGACAAATTTTCCTAAAAAATCCTTCAATACCTCATTCATAAGCCGCATGAATGTGATGGATGTGTTGGTTAGCTGAAATGGCATGACCAACCACTCGTACAGACCCTCTCTGGTTTTGAAGGTTGTCTTCCACTCATCTCCTTATCTGATATGGATCTGATGATACCCACTCTTTAGATCAATCTTAGTGAATTATTGGGATCCACTCAAATAGTCCATTATATCATCCATCCTTGGCAATGGAAATTGGTATTTTATGGTGATCTTGTTAATAGTTTAGGAGTATGTACACATTCTCCACTCTCCATATTTCTTTGGTGCTAGTACTATAGGTACTGTACATGGGCTCAAGCTCTCCCGAATCAACCGCTTATTTAGCAGTTCTTGGACTTTCTTGTTTAGCTCCTCACTTTCTATAGGAGTCATTCTATGGGATACCTTATTAAGAAAACTAGCTTCTCGTACCAAATCTATTTGGTGACTGATATTCCTCATTGGTGGCAAACCCTTAGGTACATTATCTAATATAATATCTAGAAATTCTTCTAACATACCTGATACTTCTATTGGGACATCCTTACATTGCTCTTCTTTAACTCTAGGAATTAATGCATAGCACATATGCTCATGCTTCAGACCATCCAAAAAATTCCTACCATCAACTAAACATATTCTAGCACTACTACATACCTTTTCACCCACCTCCTTTAAGGGCTTCAACTTATGGCACACTCCATCCTTTGTCAAGGAGTAAGTGTTGGCATGCCCATCATGTATTGCACATCGATCAAATTGCCATGGCCTTCCCAATAGCAAATGGTAAGCATCCATAGGTAGGATGTCACACAGGACCTCATCACGGTAATTCCTAATATTAAATTTTACCAAGCATTGCTCACTGACCAAAGCCCTATGGTCCTTCTATAACCACGTAATCCGATATGGATGCGGGTGTATCTTCCTCTCTAACTATATTTTGGTAACCATTCCTTCTGAAACTAGGTTATCTATGCTACCATTATCTATGATAACATTACAAACCTTACCTACACATTTACACCTTGTGTAAAATAAGCTCTTCCTCTAATATGGATCTCTCTCCTCATTCAACAAGGCTCTCCTTGTGATCAAAACTTCTCCTTTTGTTTTTTCAGAGTGCTTATATTTAGTACCTTCATCTACAACAACATCTCAGGTGTTACCTTTGGGCCTCTTATTTATCCTCTCTTGGTGTTGTGGACACTCATATGCTCGATGTCCTTCTTCCCCATAGTTGAAATAGGTTCCATGAAATCCTCCTCTTCCAGGTCCTCATCCAGACCTTCATCTTCCTCTCTGGTAACCATTTTTTTGATCATGGGGGTGGTAAGCATTATCCTCCTTTTGGTCCTGACTACTCTTGGCTTCTCCATTCTTATTTTGATCTTCATTTTTTCCTCCATTTGTTCTCCCACCAGTTCTTCCACCATGACCTCTTTCTATTTTCTTGCTCTCAAACCTTATGTTCATCTTCTCTTCAACCCTCAAGACAAACTTGTAAGCATCCTCTATGGTGGTCATCTTGACCAGACTTAACTCTTCTTGAATACTTGCTATTAACCCATTAATATAATGGGCTACCTTATCCAAACCTGTGTATTTTTTATGTCATGTTTCTTGATCTACTTCAACAATTGACATGCCATTTTCCTATGCATAATTGAATGCCATTTTCCTATGCACTTTTAACTTTGATAGTTGATCATTAATTAACAACCTTTATTATGCCAACTTAGATTTTTCACATGCTCTTGGTAACAATCACCTAGTTATTCCTCCTTATTCATTGCCATGTATACCTCTTAGTCACATAGTCATGTGGTCTTGAAACAATGTCCAACTTTGCACTATCCAATGAAAATATTTATCGGGCATGGGAGATACTTTTCATCATGATGACCTGATATGTTCTAACATGTGATGGATATATCGATTATCTTTTCTATATTTTGTTATCATATTTTTATTTTTTGTTTTTTAATAACATGGGGACACATGTTTATTCTAACACAACTTATGTTGAATCTATCTGCACATAAGAACTGTTATGTTAGAGCATTTAAAGTAATCACTTCCTTATTTTGGAGCAATTTAGGATTGAATCTAGCATAACCAAGGGTGTGCCAAATTTTTTTTTTTTGAATACTAGTGGGATATTATTTTTCTATTTTACACATGCGTAGGTATGTTAAGCAATTAATTCTTATTTATGTAATATTAAAGCTAATAGTAGTAAAGTCAAAGAAAATACATACCTTACTTTCAAGAAATATTCCATGCATCTTTTGGATGCCTCGTTGATTACATACTTAGGAGTCCTAAAATTTGAAAGATACATAGATGTAGTCATTAGAATATTACAAATACTAGAAAAGTTTCAAGGCAAACAAGCCAAAAATTAGTTTTCATGTAAGCCTTAATTCAATAGTGCCTCAAGGAGGTTTTCACTATTGAATTATTAATTTTTTTTTTATAATTCAAAGATATGATCATTCTAAATCCATGGCAGAAGAGAAAACCTCTTCTATCACATGTAAATTTTATTGTAAAAAGTATTGAGCAAATTCCACCTTTGTTAGTGGTTTATGATACAATCATAAACGATGTCCATTTACCATAAATTTCCTCCTTGAATCATCAATAAGATAAAGTTGAACAACTCCATTATAAAATACTTTTTCAATTTGGCATGGCCCTAGCTACCAAGTTTGTAGCTTACCAATAAAATCAAGATATCAAGAATCAAACAACAATGTTCAATAACTAGGTTTATACTTGTTACTCCTAATGTGACTATCATGCCATATTTTTCATTATTGTTGAATGATATCTATTTGGTGAAGTGCATCCAATTGAAGTTCATCCAATGCATTCAATTGTAGAATTCTCTCTTCTTGTACCTACAACAACTAATTACCTACTTCCGAATATGTACAAAATATTAGTAATTTAAATTTAGTTGGAAAAATAGATTTCTTACCATAGACCAATTCATAATGTGTGAATCCTATGGTGGATTTCCATGTAGTATTGTATGTCCATATGACCTCTGGTAACCTGTTCATCCAGTATTTCCTATGAGAAGCCATTGTTTTTGTTATAATATTTTATAATTATATATTTATGACTTCTACCTGACCATTTTCTTGGGGGTGATAAGATGATGATTTCTTATGTTCGATTTCATAAAATTCAATAAATGCTTCTACAACCTTAAATGTAAATTAGGGTCCATGATCTATAATGATAAAGCATGGAGTACCAAATCTTTGAAAATATGGGTATATAAAATATCAACTACCTTTTCTTCACAAGCATATTTGAAATCACGTACTTTAGCCCATTTTGTCACATAATAAGTGCACCCCAAAATATGTTACTTTCCTTGAGAGGGTGGGTCAATGGATCCATTAAAATACAACCTCCATATCTCAAATGGTTTTAAATCCACTTGAGGTCATAGAGGTATTTTATTTGTTGTGGTTGGCTTACCAATTTGTTGGCATGAGTCATAATATCATATGTATTATTTTATATCTCAATGAAGTGATGGACAATAATAGCTTACACAAAAAACTTTTTGAATGGCGTGTTCCACTAAATAATGTCTTCTTGTTGGTTCATCGTGATGTACATGGAGGATATCATGCACCTCATATTGTCGAATGGATTGATGTAGAACATAATCATATTCACATTTAAATATTAGACCATTAATACACTTGAATGATGAGCTTTGTTTAATTAACCATAATTTTTCCTTAGGAGTGAAATGAGAGGGAACCTTTCTTGCTGCTATATAGTTAGCAATATCAAAAATCCATGTGATTGTACTGATATTAAAATAATATTTCATTAGGAAAAGAATACTCTACTGGCTTATCCTCACATATGGCTTTTAGTATTGACAAGAAATTAACTACTACATTGGCTTTTCCAAGTTTATCAACTATAGTTATGTCAAATTCTTGTAGTAGTAGTAGTAACATCATATTATTTTCCCACTAACCAATGCTTTATTCATGATATATTTAATTGTAGCATGATAAATATGAACAAACACTTGATACCCAATAATGTAGTGATAAAATTTATTAATAGAATACACCACTGCTAAGAATTTATTTTCAATAGTAGTGTAATTTTTCTCAGTTCCTATCAAGTTTTTACTAATATAATAGATGGTATAATGTTCTCCATTTTCTACTTGGCCCAAAGCTGCCTTGATTGCAATGTTGGATGCATTAGTTTGGATGTGAAATGGAAGTTTCTAATTTGGACCTCATAATACAAGTGGAGTAGTCAATTTTTTCTTTAATGTGTCAAATGCAAATTGATACTTCTCCATCCAATTGAATTTAGATTCTTTAGTCAATAAGATAAATGTGGGACTTACGATTGTACTAAAGTTCTTAAACAACAATAAAAACCAATGCGACCTAGAAAACTACTAATATTTATTTGAGTTTGAGGTGAAGGTAAGTTTTAATAATCTCTATATTCTTAGGATTTAGTCGTATTTCTTTAGACAAGATATGTGTCCAAGAAAAATACCTTCATCCACCATCATGAAATATTTCTCATGATTTAGAGCCAAATTAGAGGTTTTGTAGTGAGTTAATACTTTATCAAGACTTTCATCAAATACCACATACTATGAAATAATCCATTGGTAAGTAGAAATTATGTTCTAAAAATAGTCATTTCTTTTCCATTAATTATCAATCAAGTATTTCGTAAACTTGAGTGCCACATACAGTATATGTTTGTGGTGTGGGGAATGAGTCCCTTTGTGTCTATTGGTTTGGTGGGGGGATTTTTTTATGTATTTTTAGTTCATCCAAACCCAACAAAACTAAGTGTAGGAAAATAAATAAATTAAAATTAAGATGTTGGAAATAAACACATGGTTGAAAGGAAATTGCAGGAATTTAAACACACTTGCAAAAATGAATAAAGCAAGAAATTCACACTTGCAAAAATAAATAAAGTAGGAAATTGTAGAAATAAATAAAGCAATAAATTGTAGAAATAAATAGTTTAAATAATGATGGAATTGCAGGGAACTCTACAAGGGACTTCCATGGGAAGTCCTCTTCCTTGCAACTCTTCCCTAGTCCTGTCCCAGGTCCCTGGTTCTATCTCAATTTCCCTAGCTTGTCATTAACCCTTCCTCCTTGGTTTTATGGTGTTGCAGACGATATCCTTGGGGTGGGGGGTCACTTATCCATTTGTCTGCCCCTTTACTTACCTTTTTGTGGGTTTCCTTCTTGTTCTTGGTTTTTGGGATGTCCTTGGGTTTGTCCCTAGGACCTTGGGATGTCCCTAGGTTTTTCCCTAGGACCCTCCTTGGGATTTTTGGGTTGCTTCAAGGGTTTTCCTTGGAGTTCTCATTTTTTTCCCAATTTTTTTACAGGTTTCTACTTGGTGTTGGCCTTTAGTGGTTCTTCAGATGTGGTTTACTGTGGTTGTGGGAAAGTGGCTTCATGAGCAGTTTTGCACAACATATTTTTGGTTTGGTGTGACCATGTGCTTTATCTTGTGACTCTACTCTTTGGGATTGTTGGTGTGGGCTCTCAAAAATTTTTGTGACTTTGATCATGGGCCTCTGCATTGCTTGCTACTGGGTTCCTACTGGACATCCTCATATATTTCCCTAAAGTTGTTTGTTGGTGGTGCTAAAGGTTATATAGGATTTCTTACTGCATCCTTTTGGTCTGGGATGGCATGTGCTTATCGCTTGCAGTTGTTTCTCCTCGTGGCTCCTTCCTTTTGGGTTCCTTGGGAACTTTCCCATCTCTTTCCTGCAATGTGTTGTTCTGCATCTGTTGCTTCCTCTACTTCTGCTGGCATCCTCGTAGTTTCCTTACATCACTATAAGAGGATTTTGTGGCATGTGGAGATCCTTAGTTTATTGTTCCACTTTCCAGGCCTATTTGGGATGCAATTTATTTTTGGTCATTTTATTTTTTGGTATCCTTGCTTGTTTCCCATCCATTCTTAGGGGGGGGTTCCTTATTTACAATTTTTTAGTTCCACCCTGTGGTAGAGGGTGGGTTTTCTGCCCAATTTCTGGCTTTCCCCTGCATGCGATGTTGCTTTTTCCTAAATTCTAGTTTTCCCCTACATGGGATGTTACATTTTATCAGATTCTAGTTTTACCCTATGTGGGATGATGTTTTTTCCTAATTTTTGGTTTCCCCTGAGTGGGATGTTTCATTTTCTTACCTATTGGGTTATTCAAATTTGTAACTAGGTGGGATTGTTCGTTTAATTTTTTTGTCTTTTCTTTTTCCTGCTAGGTGGGCTTTTCAAAAATTTGGTTTCCCACTTCCCGCATGTTTTCCTCACTTCCTTCCTAAAGGCTTTCCTTATGCCTTTCCTGAAGGTTTTCTTATTACCTGTCCTAAAGGCTTTCCTCAAGCCATTCCTTAAGTCCATCCTTGGGCTTTCCTACAACCTTTCCTATGGATTTTTAAGAAAAATTCTGGTGACTTATTGTAATCAGGTTTTGGGTCCCTTGATAAAAACCCACTTTAATTTAAATTTAAATTATCAAAAAAAATGTAGAAATAAATAAAGCATGAAATAAATGCATTAAATAATAAAGCAAAAACAAAATAAATAGGGGAGGATTACTTCCTGGAGTGGGCCCAAGACCCTCACAGATGGTTCACCTAGTTGACTACATAAAAGTCACTCTTTTAGTCCACATGAATGAGAACACTTAGAAAATTTATTAATAAATTATGCAGTACAATTGGTGATTCAAAATTGGTCTTCCTAGGAATGGCCTGCATTCTTATATAGAATACAACCAATCCCATTACAAAAATATCTTGGTCTATTTTAATCATGCGATGTGATTTGCTATGGCCGATTTGTGCACAATTGTTATTTTCTTCTATTAAAAGCATGACCATTTGATTTTAATCACCAAAGGATAAGCACAATGCTCCTTAGGTGTATACAACAAACTATTTCTAAAAATGATGCTTTTATTAAAAACTACATGGTCAACCAATCAACAATCAATATTTAGAATATAAGCACTTATTCTATTTTAACCATAATTCATGATTTAAATTTAATATGCATAGATAAGAATGATTCTCCCTTATATTTTTGCAACAACTTCCTTAAAAATTACATGGTCAATTGGTCAATCATTCAACGTTGAATATAGCTCCTATATTCTTGTTGGATGTAGGTACTTTCTAGCCTATCATAGGAATATAAGCATCAGAAGACAAACACCAATATATATGCACTAGGATATAGGTGTCTGCTTACCACTGGAATACAGGCACCTACTTATTGCTGGAATACAGGCACTAGGATATTGGTACCTACCTATCGTTGGGATACAGGCACTTGCCTGTCACCAATATATAGGTTCCTGACTTCACCCTTCATTCACGTAGTTCTCTTCAATATATCTTCATGCATTACCAAGTCTAAATGGGATGTTGACTCAAAAATGTCAAATTAGTAGCAAAAACCTGCATCTATGCATATTTTCCACTAAAAACACTAGTCAAGCATAATACTTCATTTTCTATTAAATATATGCAATAATTATACAAAAATGCATTTCTAGTGTTAAATATGTCATATAATACCCCTTTAAAACATGCATAAAAATGAGCATTTTTGGTGCTCATCATCCCCCCATGCCAAACCTTTGACATGTCCTCATGTCACATTCCCTTAGTATATTCTGTTATGGGTGGTTCTACTTCTGGTTTGTGTTGTTCAACCATGGGTTGTTCTACACTTGGTTATTTAGTAGATTCAACAACCAAATATTTAGCTATCGGTTGACCAAATTATTGGGCAACTATGGAATGGTCAATCTTTGACCAGCTGACTAGGTAACAACAAAATGTTTTGCTGGCTCACCAGTAGACTGGGTATTTATAAAATATTTAGCTATTGGTTGACCAGTTGATTGGGTAGTAGTAGAATATTTTGCTCACTCACCAAAAGACTGGGAATTTATTAAAATATTTAGTTGTTGACTAACTATTTGATTGGGTAGCAGTAGAATGTTCTGCTAACTCACCAGCAGACTAGGAAACTAGGAAATTTTCAGCTATTGGTTGACCAACTAACTAGGTAATAGCAAAAATATCTACTAACTAATTTATCAATAGACTAGGTAGCTATAAAATATTCAACTATTGGCTAACTAGCTAACTGGGCAACAAAAAAATATTTTTCTGAATCATCAGTAGGTTGGGTAGCTAAAAAATATTTTAGCTTCTAGTTGACCAGCTAACTGGGCATTAGTAGAGTGTTTTGCTGATGCACTGGTTGATTGGGTAACCACAAAATATTTAGCTTTTGGTTGACCAACTACATCCACAACAACATCTGCAAATCAATAGTAACAACAACAACAAAATCTGCATAGTGCACAACAACATTTGCACACTACACAACAACATTTGCATAGTGTGGCTTGATTTTTTTTTCTTGGCTATGACAACTTGTTGATATTCTTGAAATTATTCTTGTACAACATGACATTTTTTTTCAATTGGGGGCCTGGGCACTATCCCTTTATTTATTCTTTTTTTTTCTTTATGAAACAACTACTTTGGTGTTGTTGTTGGTGGATGTAGAGTAAGAGTGACTTTGCGTCAGCCCATTATCATAGAATATATTACCAATTTTCCAAGGCTCCAACCATGTTGAAATTCTAGTAGAGTTGTTGACTGTGAGTTCTATGCTGGTTTTTTCTCTTCTTGTGAGACTTTCGAATCATTACTACACTCATTTCTCTATTTTTTTGTATATATATATTTTCATTTTTTTCTTTCCTTTTTTTTCTTTTTGTTTTATTTTATTTTTATATATATACAACGACAACACCTCTGGCTGATAGCATGTTGATGCTTCCTCCCATTGTTTAAATAATATTACTTCACCTTAAAAAATTTTAGATGTCTGTCTGGGTGTAGTGATATCAGTTGCAATTCTTCTCATGCCCAATGCCATGTGGATGATTGCTGACATGGGGTTTGCATGTATGGACAACAAACATATGGGTTTGTTTTGGCATTTAACATAGAGATATTTTGTAATAATTATGCACATAAATAATAGAAAACTCGGTACATACCTGGGTGAGTTTTTGTGGATTATGATGCGTATGACATTGGGTGGTACTACACAATTGGTTGACTGATGCATTGCAACAAATTGGTGACTTGCACTCTTCCATATGCTATGTGATCCATCGAAGGTGATGTGGCTCTGATTTTTTTTACTATTTTTGTTTTATTTCTTGGGTACTACATACATTTGAGTTTTGAGATCTCATGCTAAAAATAAAAAATATTAATTAACTTGCATGGGAAGACACACTTCCCTATTGGAACTCGATCATGGTTGTCCTCCATTATTATTGTCTCGGGAGTACGCATATTATGTTATCAAAAATTGAAAAGTTAGCATACTCCATCTGCTAGAAAATAGATATCATCATGCTCGCATGAATATAGGTGTTGCATTTTTGATGGAAATTAGGTACCTCTAACTGCTTCTAGATACGAGCGCTGCCCTCTTGGTGGGAAGGAAGCACTATTGTTGCTATTGGATATAGGTGCTACTCTCTTGCTGAGAACTAGGCACCTATTTTCTTGTCTGGATATGGGCACCGCTCCTCCTGGTGGAAGATAGGCACCTCTATGGTGGCTCGAATATTGGTGCCTTCCTCCAGGTGGGAAGAAGGTGCCTCTGCACTGGTATTTATTGTAGGCACTACCTTCTTAGTGGGAAGTAGGTATATTTTTCCACATCACTACACTCCTAGAAAGTGGAAAAAATGTAGGGCAATGTGGGCCTGTTCTTGATAGGCCTAGTTTGACCCAACTACCTACAAATTGCATTCAAGGCCACATGTCCTACAAAAATAAACACATAACACACACATAAAAAGAAAATAATGAATCATGGCCTATGCCTGATATGCCTAGGTTACCCAGGCTACCTACAAATTGCATTTAGGGCATGTAATATTGCAAAATAAAAACACAAATAAAAGAAAATATATTCTAACATTGTTAAGCAAAACAAACTTCCATGCCTCTTTTCCTCATAATTTTTTTCATTTTTTTTCATGATGAACATGTGAGCATTCGTCAAACTACTGATATGGTTTTGAAAATATGGGGTCTCCCCCATGCCTATGTTTGATTTGATCTTGTAAAATGTGAGGCACATGGTAAGGTTGTAAATGGTGCCTATTGACTATTAATATTATGCCACTACCATCAATTTGAAGCTTTAGGGACCTGGTCTATGTAGGTCAATAACCGTATTGTGCTTTGTTGTGTGTTGTTATTGACTCCCTTTACAAATCCCTTACTTCACGAAATCTCCATATCCAATTCTTTATTTGTTTCTTTAGGAAAATAGGATGGAGCGGCACTTGCTTGTAGGCCTGGTTACCTTGGATGCCTACAGTATGCATTGCGCTTCATGTTGTCCTGCAAAACATAACAAAATAAAAAATAAAAACCTAAACTAATGGTGTTAAAAAAAAACAAATTCTATTTATTTTATTTTTATTTTTCATTTATTTTTATATTGAATGTTGTAATAGCGTTCATCATGTTGTTGGTTGTAATATTGAAGGTGGGGTCTCCCCCATACCTACAATCGAGCTAGCCTCTAGAATTTGGGGCCTATGATAAGATCTTAGTTTGTGTCAAAAATTTGATATGACTAAGTCTTCATTTGTCCCATCCCCTACTTTATCCAGTGTCATGATACGTTGCAGCATGGGAAGAGCATCTTCCTTGATGGCCTTGAAACCAAGCTCTTCCAACTCATTGGTAGATTGTGTAGGTAGGTAGATGACTATGTTTTTTATAGTTTTTTGTTAAATGTCATTTTTCCTATTCTGCAACTAATATCAGTGTTAAAATTCACCAAAGTGTTGGGTAATGTTAAGCCTACAATTTTCATTGTTAAAATTGGGCTTCTTGGATCGAGATAGGTTTTATCTAATATTAAATCAGCGTGTTGACCTATCACTTTCATTATTGTTGGTTGTGGCTTCCATCTTGGTTTCTTGAGGCATAACTCCCTAATGGCTTCTATGTAAATAGGCACTTCCCTGATAGTTTGAGGAATGGTAATAGTAAGATTTTTCAATTGTTCCATAATATCAAACTTGACTTGTGTTATTTTTCTAATTTTTTACAATCTTTTGGGATACGATGGAAGTCCTTTAGTGTTTTATTTTTCAACAACATGATTTTTTCTACTTCTAAACTAATATGGTACATCGGGTTAATTCCCATATCTACTTGATAAGTTGGTGATTATAAACAGTTATTGCTATGATTCAGCTCTGGTTGTGTTGGCAACTGTTTTGGCCTTGTGATAGGTGGATTTGGCAAGCTAGGATGTTCTAATGGTTGTTTCTATGGAATTTTATCCACGAAGCAGGTTTCTACTTATTTTGGATCTTCTTTTATGAGTGTTAATTTTTGGACACAACCTGGTCTTATGATCTAGGTGACAGATTCCACAAACTCTCACTTTGCTTTTTGGACATTTATTTTTTTGATATTGTTTTTCTACACCTCAGGTAGAAAGAGACAAACATTGCTTCTATTTCTTGCTTCTGGAATGCATCTTATTGTAAAGCAAGAGATGATAATATATCATTCTTCATACCTTCAAGAAATATTCCTATTTCTATTTTGATTATGGAGGCTATTGTTTTTATTCCTCATGTTGGTAGTTTTTCTTTTTTCTTGGAATAATTCTAGAATAGTTGTTGAATTTCCCCCATTGATGTCATTAGCTTGGTCACTAAATTATTTTGTATAATGAGTTTTCGTGCTAAGGTGACTCAAGTAGAGGGGATTTTCTCTTTGATAGATATTTCCAGAATATCCTGAGCTTGTGGCTCTGAGGTGTCTTCTATTTTTTAATAAATTATTCGTTGGATTTTATAGGCCTTTGGTGGACTCATGCTTCTCAAGTAAGGGATCTACAGGTAAGGTAATATGAACATGTTTTTCAAACTAACTTGTGGATCATAACACTACAATTTTGACACTCCCCGACAATGGTGCCAAAATGGTGAGCATAAATTATGTTATAAAAATAGTCATTTCCTTTCCATTAATTATCAATCCGGTAGTTCATAAACTTGTGAGTGCCACACATAGTATATGCCTGTAGTGTGGGGAATGAGTCCCTTTGTGCCTATTGGTTTGGTGGGGGAATTGTTGTTCATGTATTTTTAGTTCATCCAAACCCAACAAAACTAAGTGCAAGAAAATAAATAAATAAATTACAATTTTAAAATAAGCACACAACTGAAATTAAGATGTTGGAAATAAACACACGACTGAAAGGAAATTGTAGGAATTTAAACACACTTGCAGAAATGAATAAAGTAGGAAATTCAAAAGTAGAAATAAATAAAGTAGGAAATAAATGCAAAAAATAATAAAGCAAAAATAAAATAAATAGGGGAGGATTACTGCCTGGAGTGGGCCCAAGCTCCCGTAGATGGTCTGCCCGGTTGACTATGTAAAAGTCACTCTTTTAGTCCACACAAATGAGAACACTCAGAAAATTTATTTATAAATTATGCAGTACAATTGGAGATTCAGAATTGGTCTTCCCAGGAATGGTCTACGTTCTTATATAGAATGTAGCCAATCCCATTATAAAAATAGCTTGGTCTATTTTAATCATGCGATGTGATTTGCTATGGTTGATTCATGCATAGTTGTTATTTTCTTCTATTAAAAGCATAGTCATTTGATTTTAATCACCAAAGGATAAGCACAATGCTCCTTAGGTGTATACAATAAACTATTTCTAAAAATGGTGCTTTTATTAAAAACTACATGGTCAACCGATCAACCATCAATATTTAGAATATAAGTGCTTATTCTATTTTAACCATAATTCATGATTTAAATTTAATATGCATAGATAAGAATGATTCTCCCTTATCTTTTTGCAACAACTTCCTTAAAAATTGCATGGTCAATTGGTCAATCGATCAACATTGAATATAACTCCTATATTCCCATTGGATGTAGGTGCTTTCTAGCCTATCATCAAAATATAGGCACCAGAAAGGTGTTGGTATATGTGCACTAGTATACAGGTGTTTGCCTACTACTAGAATACATGCACCTACTTGTTAATGGAATATAGGTGCCGAGATACAGGCACTTGCCTATCATTGGGATATAGGTGTCTACCTGTTGCTAGGATATAGGTGCCTGCCTATCATCGGGATACAGGTGCCTGCATTTACCATTCATCGTAGTTCTCTTCAAGATGTCTTCGTGCATTACCAGGTCTGAATGGGATGTTGACTCAAAAATGCCAAATTAGTAGCAAAAACTTGCATCTACATATTTTCCACTAAAAACACCAATCAAGCATAATACTTCATTTTCTATTAAATATATGCAATAATTATACAAAAATGTATTTCTAGTGTTAAATATGCCATATAATACCCCTTTAAAACATGCATAAAAATGAGCATTTTTTGTGCTCATCATCCATATAGATTTCAATGCAATCGTTGGTCAAGTTAGAGAAAATATCAAGAACAATTCATTGGAAAGTTAGGGAGTTATAGAGTCTAAAAGGTAAAAATTGATAAGCAAAAGTTCCCCATGGACAAGTAAAAATTGTTTTCTCTTGATCTTCAAAAGCAACTTGAATTTGATTGTATCCACTAAATCCATCAAGAAAACAAAAATACTTTTTCTTAGTGAGTGTATCTAACACTTGATCTATGAATGGTAATGGGAAGTGGTATTTGTGTGTGACTTTATTTAATTATCGATAATCGACACACAATTGCATCTTTCCATTTTTATTTGGAACATTAACCAATGGAGAAATCCATCAACTATCAGAAATAATGCAATTGAATCCTACTTCTAATTATTTTTTAGTTTCATACTTAACAATATCACGTAGATTAGGATTCAATCTCCCTTGTGGTTATATTATAGGTTTAACATACTTTGTATAAATACAATGAGTACATATGTCTAGATGAATTCTTGTCATATCTTTGTATTCCCATGCAAAAGCATTGGGATGTTGGCTTAGAATATCAAACAATTTTACTTCATGATCTTTATGCAACCAATTTTTGATATTTAAAAACTTTCTTGGTTGTATTTCAAATTTTTTGTACTAGGATGTACTAAATTGATTCATTCAAAATTACTTATTATTGAGTTTAGAGGACAATGATGTGGAAAAAGAGAATGGAAAATTCAAGTTTTTTTATCAAAAGCAATTCTTGAACAGATTAAATTTGATATAGGACAATGAAAGGATAAGAGAAAATGACGGTACCATCCATATGGTAAATTAAAATATCTTCTATTAAAATGGGTGACAAATATTTTGGCTCTTGTTCTCTATTATTCTATAGTAATCAATGAACAATAATTGGTTCATATTTAAGCCTTGATTCATATAATTTTTTAATCAAAATAGTCTCATCTTGAAAGATAGCTCTTTCAAATTGATCCAATTCCTCTACATGATCTTTTACAACTATGGTAGCTAAAATTGAAATGTTCTCTTCATTTTCCTCATCCAATTCAAGAAGACATAAGTTACCAAAAATTTTATTGAAGGTCTTGTAGGAGGATATAAAGAATTTTTCTTTGAGTCAATTTCATTAGAAATAGTCATATCTCTTGACCTGCAATCAATAAAAGTAGTTATCGTAGCAAGCCAAGGCCTTCCCAAAATTTATGGGTAACTATTCACAGTAGTTTGAGGTTTAAATACCAAAAAATTGACTAGATATTCCCATGATGAAACTATTATAGGAATATTTTCTATTATTCCTTCTGGTTTATGACTGATCTATCATCCATTTCCAATATTGTAGATGTAGAATTTAGATTGTTTTATTGCAATTTTTGCATTATATCCTTTGTCATAACATTAATAGATGTCCCTAGGTCAATCAGAATGTTATATATTTGATGTGATCCTATAGTTATTAATATTATTAGGCTTCCTATATCTCCATACTTTGGTGGAACAAGTTTTTCTGCAAGGAGGTCTACTAATTTTCCATCTACTTGTATGGTTTTTGGATATGTTTTTTCTTTCTTTCTTATTTCTTAATACACACTTCTTGAATAGTCTTGTTATCATAGGTACATATTTAATAGCATGTAGTAAGGGGATTGTAATATTTAAACATTTTAAATTTACCAAGTTAGATTTCGAAGATGTTGCTTTTGTTTTTTCAAAGCACTTAGGATAGGGTACTTTCTATGATGAAGAGAGAAAATTGTCTTGAGGGAGGTTCTCTTCTTTATTTTATTTTTCTTGTTTTTGTCATTACTATTAAGGTGTAGATGGTTCTTCTTGTTTATTATCATTAGCTCCCATTCATATAATAATAGGTGTAAGTTCAAGGAGTGTTATTACTGAACATAGTTGGTGAAAGAGGCTTTAAAAGTCTAGCAACTAGATAATATGCTATCAAAAGACAAGATCAATCAATTAACCAAGCATAAGGAAGAGAAATAAAAGAATGTTCCCATATTTATTAATAATTTTAAATCTCTTTATAATAAGGTTACTTTTGGGCACTGAATTGCATCAAGTTTTACTCAATACTATGGTTGTCTATCTTCCTACTTTCTATCCAGGCTTGCACCCGATAGCTACAACTCAACACTCAACATTGGATGGACCAAAATAGAGTTTTCGATCCAACCTCCAGAGTAGGTTGGTTCCTTGTCAACTTAAACAGGATGTTGACACAATTATGCTCACTTGGGGTTTTGAGATTAGGGTAAGAAAAGGTTAGGGTTAGAGAGATGTGAACAATAGTGGATGGATAGGCTAACAACATTGCACTACAACAAAAAGCTCCAAAAAACCAATTTAAAGACACATTACTCAGATCAACATTATCCCAAATTAAATGTACTTTCATTCATTAAAGAACAACAGAGAAATATTGCAGACAACAATTTCAATATCTAAACAATGATAATCCAAATAACAAAATTCACCAATATCTAGATTTTATAGAAATGCACTCCCTAACAATAAAGATCAAACTCAGAAGCAGATTTCAATTACCCTAGCAGCTAGTAATCCATTAATTTGGCACAAACTAACCATTCAAGTATTCACAAAAATGCAACTAAAGAATTTGAACCTCTGATATCAAAATATGAAGACACAAAATTTGAGGTGAAGATCAATGTAATGCTCCTTTCATTAGCCCTTGGGAATATTTATAGTAGCACAGGCAAACACACTAGAGCCGACCCTTAGAAATGAGGGTTCGACCTCTATTTATAGTTTTGCAAAATTAAAATTACAAGGAACATTACAAAGATTAAAATTTGATAGCTCAGTAGAGAGTTCTTGCTGGCATTCTCTTACTGGTTCATCCTCTAGGAAATCTACTACAAGTGGACCACCATGGCAGCTCGAACTATCTACAACTTGTTGGTCGTTTGATGCTAACTAGAGTTCTGGCCATTGGAGATTGTGTATACATCATTGATCCTTCTTGGAAGCCCTCTGCCATCATCGATCTGTAACCATATCTGGTTCTATCTTCTTGAAACCCTCGATGCTTCGGCTTCCTCCTCCAACTGACTATCATAGCTCTGGATGAGAGATTGCTTTTATACTCTTCAGATTTCTTAGCAAAATCTCCATCATTGATCTCCCCCATCGTATGGCTATGATTTAATCTGATATAAGCTTGTTACAATGGTGGGGGAGAACACAATGCCATTCCACTTTAAAAAACTAATGACATCATCTTTTATACCTTAGAAACTATGGAATGCCAATCCGACATTAAAATGCTTTGAAAGTGAAGCGGGATGAAATCCGCTCTTTATCCTTCATTTTCCTTCTTTGGCGATGAAACATTCACCAATCCACACAAAAAAGTTGATGATATCATATCTCCTTTGAAACTTCTATGGATTCCATTCTGGACCAAAGCAAGTACATTGGTCTGTGAACACCATTTCGGACCTATTGCAATGCAAAGTGACTCTTCCTCCAATCTGCACTGACTTCAGAGTACATCACTGCTTGTTGTCATTCCAAAAGAGAGTTAGTCAAAAATATCCTTTGTCATGAATCCACATCTTCTATGCTTAGCTTTCCACCTTTGTCACCATTCTGGGTAAAAATATTCATTGCACTCTCTAGAATCGGGCTTTCCAACACTTAGCCACTCACAAGGTATTCAAAATATCAAGCGGTCACCAATCCACACTTATTTTATGTTGATATCATCCTTCTTCAAAAAGTTTTGTGGATTTGGGATGCGTCACCAGTCTAGAGCCAAGAACAAAAGAAACTTTGTGGAATCGCTCCAAGTGCAAAAATTTACCAAGTGTTGGGTGGACTCATGGCCTTTGTTGCGGATCCACTCCAAAATACACTACAAAGTGTGCGGATTGAGAACTTCATGACTTAGGCAAAATTTTCAAAATTTTCCTAAGTATGTGGCCATTTTGGGCCTACATTCTAGTGCCTCTCGGGTGGATTTGCTTGCAAATCCATAGAACTCAGAGTCTTATCCATTGGGCCTTAGGAGTCAAAAATGCTCATCTTCAAAAATATGCTTTAAAGAATAACCTCCATACAAACATTATCCTCTGAAAAATCTAACAACTTGTTTAGAGGGTAAAGGTTCATATAGAGATGATGCCAAAAACATCCTGACTCATCCGCTTATAAAGAGAGTATACCAAAAATATAGGCCTGTTGCCATTGTCTTCAAAAATTAGGTATAACTCTACTCCTTTTATAAGGCCTTATTGCAAAAAATACCTTCACACAAAATCTGCTGCTCTCTGTGCCTCTCTAGGCTTCATGCCTTTATTGCTTATTTTTGACAATTGTCAGAGCAAAAAACAAAAATGCAAAACTTGCACATATGTACAAAAACAAAAACAAACTAAGTGTGGGCCCCTTCCGGGCCTATAATAGCTCCATCCTGGTCTTCCTCTTCATGGGCCTCTTCCTCGGCCTCTTCTTCATTCTCTTCTTCTTCTTCTTCTTCTTCTTCTTCTGAGAAGGTTCCTTTTGATGCCTTCCTCCAGAAGAATCACCAAATAGTTGAATCATCAATTTTAAAGATTGTAAAGCCTGTTTCTAGGCTGCTTTAGAGGGGTTTGATGTCTCTTTGAGCTGCTTATAAACATATTGTAATTCTCCAATGTCCTCATAATTAGCAGCATTCCCTCTATTCACTAGATCTTCCATGAGATCTCTTAATCTGGTAAAATTAACAATTAATTGGACAACTTGCTCTTGGGGTAGTGGCTCTTCAAGAGAATCAATTCTAGATTCATCCTATAAATTTTCATTGATGCTTTTCTGGATCTCTTCCATGGATAGCAAGTTGTGATCCTCCATCCATAGGCCTTTGAAGCCAACTTGAATCATTTCTTTATTCATATCAACAACATCCCTAATCACTCCTTCAATCTTTTCAAACAATAACTAGGCTTTTTGAAGTGCCCTATGCTTCTTAACCATAATTCTGGTAGCAACTCTGGTGAGATTCCATTCTTTATTGGGAATTGGTTTAGTAGAATCATTGAGTCTGCTATCAACCAACCTGTACATTTGTTCTATTGGAATCACCATAGGCTGCAACTCTCTGGTGATCTGATCTAGATCTTTCTGAACATTGGGGAGTAAGTGGCTGGCATCATCAAGATAATCAATCATGAGTTGAAGCCCTGAACATTTCTCTTGGACTTCGAAGAGCATCTCTTTTCTAATATTCTTCAAATCAGCCTTGGAAAAGCTAGAAGACTTAGCTTTCTCAAGTTGAAGTTGATGTCTCAAACTTTGAATTTCTTTTGCTTGTTCTTCATTCAACTTCATTTGCTCTCCTAGTTGATCCTTGAGCTTATTGGCCTCTTGGAATTTTTCTTGCCAACCCTTGACCTCTTTTTTTAGAGCCTTTTCTACTTCCTTCTGATTTCTCAGAGTCTTCTGAAGCTTTTCAATCTACTTCTCCAGTTTTCTCACCTTCTCTCTGAATATATCATTCTTCACATAGAAGGTGTCTAAGTGGGCTCTGGCTATGATCAACTCATCTTCTTCAGGAAGCTTATCAATATCTTCTGTGACCTCCTCCACTCGATAATATTGGATAGTCATTTTAGTTTTAGGCTTATTTACAAGTGGAGTCATAGATCTAGATACTCTTTGGTGAGACATTGGATCAACATACATGCTTCTTCTTCTGACAACCATCCTGTTGGAAGGCTTAGAAAGCTTCTCTACCCAGAAATAATTTGCTCTCTATGTGGTTGCCTGCTCTTTTGGCAAAGTGATAGGACTTGAAAAACTAGTAGCTAGGGGAGATGAAGATACCAAAAATGAAAGGGCAGACTGAACTATTGATAATGGAGGTGTGGGAGTACTCATAGTAGTCTCTGTAATGATAGTGGACTCTGTAACTACTATTGTTGTTGCTATTGGTAGACTCATAGGAATCGATGCAAGACTAACAATTGGATGAATGGTGGTACTTGGAATAATATGTCCCTTTGATGGTGGTGGTGGTAATAATGAAGATGAAATGATGGGAGATGATGAAGTGGGAACTTCAGATGTTGGAAGTGGGATTTGGGGTGACTTTGGGGGAATAGAGGTGACTTGTACTTTAGTGACAACCAATGAAATATGGGGTGGACTACGAGAGGGAGAAGGTACCTTTGTCACATTCTCTTGACCAGAAATGGAGGGAGAATTCTTTGGGGATTCAAGAGGATGTAGAGGAGAAGAGGGATTAGAAACCATACCTTCACCTATAGATGTAGGGTGCTCTTGCTCCACCTCTATTTCCTATTGCTGCTCTTGGTGAGTCAATTCTTCTATAGTAGAAATAGCTACCTCTTTTGCAATCTCCTCCATATCCAATATCTACTTCTTTGAAACTTCCTTTTCCCTTCTTTCTGGGGCTCTTTTAGTTCTTCTATGGATCAATTGAAAGGAAGCCATCTCACTCTCAGAATCTTCTTCTGATACATCTCCTTGTACTGCTCCAGAAAGCAAGACTTGCTCAGAAATAGGATGCAATTCTACTGATGTTGTAGGGGTAAAAGAAAGGGGGGTGAACCTAAAACTCTCATCCTTCTTCCTCCAGTCAATATCTATGTCTAGAGGCTGACCCCCTAGAGCTAAGAATTTAGGCCTAGACACTACTTCGATGACTGGAGTACTGACAACTTTTTCACTAGAATATTGCATTTTGCTCAGAAGTTGTGCTCCTTTAGGAAACTTCTCCACTTGTTCAGTGGTAGGATGAAAAGTTTTCAAGACCTCAACTATTGTCAAAGGAGTTTCCTACTCTTCTACTAGGGCTTCTTGATCTATGGGTGGAGAGAGAGATTCAGAACTAGCCTGGGACCTTTCAACTATCAACACTATGTTTCTAATGTCCTTCTGCTTCCAGGTTCTGATATTTTCATTATATTTCTTGGAAAACTCTTTATCAATATTCATGCCAAACTTAGACTTAGGTTTTCCAATTTCAATTCTCATTCTCCACCAATATGATATCTTAGCTACATTCCATTGCTCCTCTTCCTCAACTTCTTTGGCAGCATCCTCCTCGGGCTGAGGGTCCTTTTTCTTTGAGGTTTTTCCTTCAATGTCATGAATGGTGGCTTCTGTAAGCCGATGACTCTTCTTCTGGTCAGGGTCATAATCAACAATCTGCTCATAGAAATCCAACCATGGAGGTAGTTGACCCATCTTTGACACATTCCACTCTAAAAGAGTGGTCTCATAATTATTTTTACCTTGTTCAAAATGAGCCCTAGGCCTCTTTTCAAATTTATAAGCCTTTTCTCCATTTAGGGCTACATTTCTTGCAGTGAAGATACCATCAGGGTCATAACTCCATATTTGGGGAATATAAAATAGACCTAACCTATCAAGGTATTGGTCAATTAGCTGACTCTACCCCTTCTTTGTGATGGTAATGTCCTCCATAGTGTGGTATGTAAGCAGATATTTTCTCTTTCTCCTAGAACCATAATTCAAATCAATATATTCTACCTACCTTAAATATTCTAAGGCAAAGAGCCTTTCTGTAACAAAATGGGGTAGGAGAAAAGGTTTACCCATGAAACCATATAATCTGATAATTGTGCCCTCAGTCAACAAGTACCAATCTCCTTCCTCAGCACCCTTTACTCTCAGAATTTGCTTTGCCAAGGGTGGCAATCTAGGGCACTCTCCATACATTATTTTCAAGGTAGGTCCAAGAAATTCCAAGTTGAATCTATAGAAAGACTCACTACTTCTCAAATGACTTGTCCAGTAATAAACCGATAGGGGTTCTCCATCATTGGTTTTGTCCCTGATCAGAATCCAAGGCATCTGGTCCTTAATGGTAGCATAAAACATCCATACCAGACTCGAGCAATGCCTAAAACTAGGAGCATCAGAGCCCCTTTTCATCCTTACCAATTGTTCATGTATCCTCTATGCAAGAAAAGTTGGCCAATCAAAATAAATCACCCTAGTCCCTTTTTCCTCCGCACCTTTCTCATACATTATTTCATTGGAAATGTAGTAGGCTATGATAATTTTCTAGTCGTACACCAATCTATTAGAATCTAGACCCTCCATATAGGCTAACATAGAGAATAGTATAGGGTTTGGAAATTCATCGATAAGAATGGGGACCTTGGGTAATTTCTTCTTGAGCTTAGCATTGAGCTGCTTGTAAACCCATCTCCTAAATGACTCTCCCTCATTCACTCACTTCTCTAGGGAATAATACCCTAGTTACCTTAAATTCCTTAGGTTTTACAGTTGGTTCTGACCCTAGGGCAAAAATATTATGATAAAAGGAGGTGGTGATATTAAAGAGGGTTTTCCCTTTGTGAGTTTTCACTACTTTGGCCATTGGGTCATAAAATTTAACTATTGCAGCTATTAATTCTGGATAGGGATGAACAAAATCACAAATGTAAAAGGATAAGTAATAAATGATAACACATCTACCTTCTATAGACAAAGTGGCTCTCTTCTTGTATCTATCGTTAATGCTCCTCCTAAGCTTTGTTCTCTCTGTGAGGACCATCTTCGTATCTACCACAACTTTTGCTCTGTCGATGTATGGAGGCACTACCCTTCTCTCTAGAGTTTTGAACTCTTGGACATCCTCTGAAGCCATCTTGGTAGCAACAAAACTTTGCTCTCTCTGTAATTCATAGAAAAATCTTAGAGTATTGTTTCACTCTTTACCACTCGATGGATGCAATTAGCTACTGAATGAACATTGTGTGTGCTTTTTGTTTCTTTTATTTCTTGGAGTACATGTATCTTCCACCATTAATGTAGTTGCTATGCAATCTACCCATTGGCACACTTTCCAACTTCCACTCATTCATCTTGGTGGCTCAATGATGGCATTCTAAATTTTCATTGGTCAAAAATTCAAATTGTACTGCCACCTCACTGCGTCTCTTCGGCTACTCTTTGGTTTGAGTGTGAGTTCATTAGAATTGAATGTAGGATAATTATTTCCTCTCCATATGGCATGGTTGTGAAGTTACTACTTGGCTCCACCTTGGTTTTGAAATCGATGAATAAGAGAAGTCATTGATTCTGCTGACACTTAGCCAATTCCATGCATGATTTTTCACCTTGGTTTCGCTCCGCTACACTTTAGCTTGGAAAAATCCCTAGATTGGAAACCCTTTTGTTTCTTTTGATACTTGGCACTCTTCATTATGTAGGAAAAGGATGCTTGCACCATTCCACTAGGATTTTAGTACATTTTGATGCGGATTCAGAAGCGCTCACCGTTCCGCTAGGATTTACATGTATTTGAGTGCGGAATGGAACCTTGCCGAATACTTTTCAACACTTAGCCATTTTTTCAAGTATTTTTATTTGAACTTGTACAAAGTGTAGAAAGAAAGGGAAATAATAATACAATGTATATACATATGTTACAATGAGCTCATATTTTACACATAGTAGAGCTTGAGATGAAAACCATTTACTGGAATCGGCTGTATGTTCCCTTCAGGATCTTCAAGCTGGAACACATTGGACTCCTTGGCCTCTACTATTTTGAATGGGCCATCCCAAAAAGAATCAAACTTTTCATGCTTGCCCGATTTTGCTCTATCAACATTCCACCTGAGAACTGCATCTCCAACCTAGAATTTTCTGAATCTGGCTTTCTTATCAAACCATGCCTTGATATCTAAGGAATGCTTTTGAAAATTATTATATGCTTGAGCTCTATTCTCTTCCAATTGTAGTAAGTGAGTCAACCTAGTTTTTATCGGATCTTCTTCTGATTCCTCCTCTGTATTGACAAGCTTAAGTGTTGGAATCTCCAAATGGATGGGTAACACTACCTCTTTGCCATATACTAGTGCATAAGGGGAAGTCTTAATGGAATTATTTATAGTAATCCTATCAGCCCACAAAGCTTGGTCCAGCAATAGATGCCAACTTCTTTTATTTCCTTCAAGTGATTTCCTCAAAATCCTTAACAAGTTTTTGTTGGTAGATTCTGCAAGTCCATTACCCTATGGATAATAATTTGAAGTATTTTTAAGAGTAATGTCATACTTGCTGGAAAACTCAATATACTTGGCTCCTATGAAATTTGGGCCATTGTCACTCACCAAGGCTTCTGGAACTCCAAATCTTGAAATCAAATTTTCCATGAAATTGATCACAACATCTTGATCTGATTTCTTGGTAGGAATAGCCTCTACCCATATGGTAAGATAATCTATGGTAGTTAGGATAAAATTATGCTCTACTAAGGAATTAGGGTTAATAACCCCTATGAAGTCCAGTCCCCATTGTTGAAAAGGTTCTTCAACTTGTATGGGCTTGAGGGGAAATGAAGCATTCCTTGTCCTTCCAACATATCTCTGACATTTGTCATAGGCCCTGGTGACCCTGAAAGCATCAATAAATATAGTAGGCCAATAATAGCCTACTCTTATGATTTTCAAAGTTGTAATCCTACTTGAGCTATGTCCACCAATTGGTCCTCCATGGAACTCTTCAATGACCCTCTTTTGTTGATCATATTTTAAGCACTTTAGAAGAACTCCATCCAAATTTATTTTGTACAGGCCTTCTGGTAGTAATACATATTTCAAAGCATGAAGCATGTATCTCCTCCTTTGGGATGTATTTATATTGGGGGGCATACTCTAGTTTGGAAATATTTGATCATCTGGTCTACCCAATCAGAGTTTATAGTTTGTACTCCTTCCATCTGATCTTCTTCTACTGCCTAACAAGCTATCACTTCTGCTAATGTTGCAGCCTCTATTAGACCTTGGCATAGGGCTCTACCTCTCACTAACTTGGTGGGATGTATTTCTACATCATACTCTTAGATTTTGGTAATCCAACCAACTCTTTTATCTCCTAGTTCACCCTGTAGGATAAAACTTCTTACATCTGGATGAACCACATATACCAGGGTCTTACTCTGTACCAAGTATTGCCTGAACTTCTTCAGTGACTTCATCACAACAAATACTTGTCTTTCAATAAAGTTGTATTTGACCTGGTAGTCATGGAGTGTCTGGCTCCAAAATAATATAGGATGCTCTTCACCTTGATCATCTTTTTGAGTAAGCACTGAGGCATAACTTTCTTCAGCTCCATATGCATAAAGGATAAAATATTTACTAAAATCTAGATTTATCAACACTAGGGCTATTGCAATGGACTTCTTGATAATATCAAAAGCTTATTTCCTAACTTCAGTCCACTTGAACTCAACATTCTTCTTGAGTAACTCAGATATAGGCCTTACTTTCTATGCAAAGTCAGAAATGAATTTCCTGATAAAATTGATTTGGCCTAGAAAAGACTACAAAGTCTTCTTGTTTGTAGGTAATGGAAGAGCAAGAATGGATCTGATTCTATCTGGATCTATGGCCATACCTTCTTTTGAGACCACATGACCTAGCAGCTTTCCTTCGTGAACTACAAAGAATGACTTCTTAGGATTGAGTGAAATACCAAATTCTCTGCATTTTTGAAAAACTTGCTCTAGGTGTGATAGGTGATCTTGCTTATCATGGGAAAACATAGTCATGTCATCCAAGTAAATCAGAATGACTTTGTTGATCAGTGCTCCAAAGGCATAATCCATGGCTCTCTAAAATGTGGCTCCCGCATTGGATAACCCAAAAGGTATTCTCTGGTAGGCAAATGTGCCCCATTTTGTGGTGAATGTTGTCTTATACTGATCTTCATATTTCACCCAAATATGATTGTATCCAGAGTAACCATCTAGTAATGAGAACCTCTCAGCCCCTACCACTACCTATAGAATTTGATCAATCTGAGGGAGGGGATAGTGATCCTTAAGGGATGCTTGGTTAAGATTTTTAAAATCTACACACAAGCGTATATCACCATTCTTTTTTCTCACGGGTACCAAGTTGGCTACCCAGGTTGAATGTTTTATTGGATATATGATCTTAGCCTTTAATAACTTTAAGAGCTCCTCTCTCATGATGGCTTCAATCCTTGGATTTACGGGCCTTTGCTTCTACCTAAAAGGCTTGGCATCAGGCTCTAGCTCAATAGTATGTTGGATAACCTTTTTTTCATATACCTTGAGGTCTTCATATGACCAAGCCACAATATCTTGATATTTTAAGCATAAGGCTTTGATATCTTCTGCTTCCTCTAGTGAAAATTTAACTCCAACATTGAGCTTCTTTTCAATACCGACTTCAACTTCTTTATAGATTTTTCACTGACTTTCATGGTTCTGGTCTTTTTCCTATCCTCATTATCAAATAAGCTCTCTAGGGTGACCAATCCTCTAGGAATGTGATTGTTCCTTAGTTGAATGACATATTGTTGATCAATTTCTTCTAGATTTTCTTCTTGGATAGTAGAGAGACATGCTTCTCTTACTAGAAAGTCAATTATTTGTTCATCACTTTCAAAAACCTACTAAAAAATCTGCTTGTCTAGTATTGTAGGTCTAAAAATCATTTTGATTCCCTTGGCTTTCTTGATCCTATAGTCTATGGCAAGGGTTGAAGTTAGCTCCCTTCGTTGCTAATGAATCTTCTAGAGTATTCTTTTCTCTAGGAATAAAATTTAAATTCAGGGCATCAAAGGATTCCATCAGATCCCATACCCTATTTCTGTAAGCTTTTAGGTAATGGTGCTTACTGCTGCACCTATTTCTTACTTGATGGACTATTAACTCAGAATCACCATATATGTTCAAAATATTAATGCCCATGCTTTCTTCTTGTATCAATCCAAGGCATAGGGCTTCATATTCTACAACATTATTTGTACATGACCATGTTAGTCTGTAGGCAAAATTCTTTGTCCCCTCTGATTGGGATTGTAAAACCACACCAGCTCCTACACCATTTCTACATTTAGCACCATCAAAGTGCATGATCCATGTTTCTTTATCTCTCAAAGATTGATTGGATATAGCAGGGATTTTCTTCTCTAATTCAGTTGAGATACTATATGTTCCCATACCAGTTCCAAACTGATTGTAATCTTCTCTGAAAGGCAACTCATCCTCAATATCCAACTCTTCAATGTTTTCCACCAACTCAAATTCTTCAAGGGGATTAATATTACACATGTCTTCTTCAATATTTTCAATATGATAAGCTACTAGTTTTTTAGGTGTTATCCTTATTCTCTTTCCTTTGAAAGGAATTACCATACTAGAATAATCCATGTACATACATCCACCTAGTTTTGTAGTAAACTCCCTTGAAAGGCATAATCCAAAGTAGGGTTCTAGATCAACCACAACTATTTCTTGTACTATTGTTACCTCAAGGGCTCTGTGCAGCCTCATTAACACATCTTTTATGACTCCAACTATCTTAATAGGTGTCCCATCTAATTGTAATACTCTAGGACAAGATCGGGTATACTCCATACCCATTTCTTCATAGACTACTTTAGGCATGACTGTAGTTGATGCTCCTGAATCAATCATACAATTTTGGACTACCCAACCTTCCATCCTCAGGGATATATAGAAAGGAGGGGGCTTATTATTTAAAATAGTAGGTGATATTTCTTTCTTTTTTGATGGTATACTAAGGATTGTAGTGGCCTACTTATTTTGTGGATACTTGTTGAGGGAAGCCTTAAGCAGATCTATCTGACCAGGAATGAATAGAGTGTCATACAGGCTAGATTTTGATGGAATATTTTTCATCTCTTCAATAATATTATACTCATATCTAGTCAGGGAAGGTCTTTCAGGCCTTCTTTCTAGCTCACCATATCTCCTTTTATACTGTTGAGTGGCTTCTATTCTCTACCTTTTGGTAATAGAGGGGAATCTAAGCCTTTCTTGAGCCTCATCTTTAGATTTTATTTGGTCTCTTTCAGTTTCCTTATCCAACCTCTTAGGAAGACTGTATGTCTTCTCTTTACCTTTAGCTTGAGGGATGGGGAAAGTATCACTACTTTGAGGAAGGGGATCAGTTCTTTTTTGAGAAGGGACTTGGAATTGCCCCATATTTTGGGGATCTACTTGTAAGGATTTCTTTCCAGACCTTGTCATAACAACAATTGGGCCTTCTTCATCCAACTCTTTTCCAACCATGATTTGATCAGACTACCATAACATGTTTACTCTCCCCTTTTGATTTCTTTCAGCTTGATCCATAGCTTGTTGGACATGGTGTTGGTACATAACACAAGATTATGAGTCATGGGGATCATTGCATACTAAACACCAAATATTTGCAAGAGTAGTATCTGAAGAACATTCTGGCTCCTCATATGTTGCATTCACTCTGACCCCAGTACTGTTACTAGGACCAGGTCTCTGATATTTGTTCACATATGGAAACCTCCTCTGTTGTGACCTTTCTTGGTCTCTCTTTTCCATTGAATTCATTCTATTACTCAGAGTTTTGGGGGGGGGGGGGGGGGGGGGGGGTGGGGGGGGTTTGGGGGTTCGGGCCCACATTAATTAGGATATTCTCAGCATGAACTATTGCATTATAAACTTGGGGGAAGGTCTCTACTCTATATTGTTGTGTTTGCAACCCTAGCTCTGATCCAAGAGCTCAGATATAATACATATATGCCAAACATGTAGTTGGTCTAGCTGTGGGGGAATTATTTTCCATGTTTTGCTAAATCTCAAATTGAAATCTGAGATAGTTTCTTGCTAGTTTTTGCATGGATGTAAATTGGTTAAGTAGGGAGAAGGGGTCAAGATTCATTAAATTCTTCCACAAAAGGCTCAGCTAATGCTTGCCATGAAGTGATGGTATTATCCTCCAGGGTTCTAAACCAATGTAAAATATTTCCTCTGAAGGATAGGGCCAGGATTATTATGATAATATCCTCTTCTTTTATGTTGTGAATTACTGCCAAGTTTAAAATATCTTGATAGTGCTCATAGGCTATCTTCCTCGATCCATCATAAGTGGGGATAGCCTTGGATACAACTTGGAATGGCATTCATTTGGGCTAATCTTAGGGGACCAATTGTATTCTAGTTGGGGTATTTCTGTAATGGCTGATTAGGGGCCACATTTTATGCCATATTTCTAGGTGTAGATCCTGTTGGAGGGACTATTGGGTTAACTATAGGGTTTTCTTCAGGAAGCTCCTCTTTTGAGAGGAAGTCTTGATTCAAACTTTTGATAATAGTAGACCCTCTATAAGGTAATTCACAATAAAAATAGGAGTTAGGGTTATTCCTTTTGAAAGACCTGGTATACATGAAAGGACACTGGTCTATAGGGGTAATTATTTTTTTGGGTTTAAGGACCAAGGAGTCACTAGGTGAATTTGCTATTCTCCACTTATAAGGTCAAGATAATTCACCAAATCTTGATTCCTTCGGGTAGAGATAAACAATAACTCATATGATGGGTTTCATGTTCCTTGTGAACTGGTCCCACCGGGCATGCCAAAAATTATTGGGCACTGAATTGCATCAAGTTTTACTCAATACTATGGCTGTCTATCTTCCTACTTTCTATCCAGGCTTGCACCCGATAGCTACAACTCAACACTCAACATTGGATGGACCAAAACAGAGTTTCCGATCCAACCTCCAGAGTAGGTTGGTTCCTTGTCAACTTAAATAGGATGTTGACACAATTATGCTCACTTAGGGTTTTGAGATTAGGGTAAGAAAATGTTAGGGTTAGAGAGATGTGAACAATAGTGGATGGATAGGCTAACAACATTGCACTACAACAAAAAGCTCCAAAAAACCAATTTAAAGACACATTACTCAGATCAACATTATCCCAAATTAAATGTACTTTCATTCATTAAAGAACAATAGAGAAATATTACAGACAACAATTTCAATATCTAAACAATGATAATCCAAATAACAGAATTCACCAATATCTAGATTTTATAGAAATGCACTCCCTAACAATAAAGATCAAACTCAGAAGCAGATTTCAATTACCCTAGCAACTAGTAATCCATTAATTTGGCACAAACTAACCATTCAAGTATTCACAGAAATGCAACTAAAGAATTCGAACCTCTGATATCAAAATATGAAGACACAAAATTTGAGGTGAAGATCAATGTAATGCTCCTTTCATTAGCCCTTGGGAATATTTATAGTAGCACAGGCAAACACACTAGAGCCGACCCTTAGAAATGAGGGTTCGACCTCTATTTATAGTTTTGCAAAATTAAAATAACAAGGAACATTACAAAGATTAAAATTTGATAGCTCAATAGAGAGTTCTTGCTGGCATTCTCTTACTGGTTCATCCTCCAGGAAATCCACTGCAAGTGGACCACCATGGCAGCTCGAACTATCTGCAACTTGCTGGTCATTCGATGCTAACTGGAGTTCTGGCCATTGGAGAGTGTGTATACATCATCGATCCTTCTTGGAAGCCCTCTACCATCATCGATCTATAACCATCTCTGGTTCTATCTTCTTGAAACCCTCGATGCTTCGGCTTCCTCCTCCAACTGACTATCATAACTTCGATGAAGAAATTGCTTTTATACTCTTCAGATTCCTTAGAAAAATCTCCATCGTCGATCTCCCCCATCGTATGGCTACGATTTAATCTGATATAAGCTTGGTATAATGGTGGGGGAGAACACAACGCCATTCCACTCTTAAAAACTAATGACATCATCTTTCCTGCCTCAGAAACTATGGAACGCCAATCCGACATTAAAATGCTTTGAAAGTGAAGCGGGATGAAATCCGCTCTTTATCCTTCGTTTTCCTTCTTTGGCGATGAAACATTCGCCAATCCACACAAAAAGTTGATGACGTCATATCTCCTTTGAAACTTCTACGGATTCCATTCCGAACCAAAGCAAGTACATTGGCCTATGAACACCATTCTAGACCTATTGCAATGCAAAGTGACTCTTCCTCCAATCCACACTGACTTCAGAGTACATCACTGCTTGTTGTCATTCTGGAAGAGAGTTAGTCAAAAATATCCTTCGTCATGAATCCACATCTACTATGCTTAGCTTTCCACCTTCTCACCATTCCGGGCAAAAATGTTCATTGCGCTCTCCGAAATCGGGCTCTCCAACACTTAGCCACTCACAAGGTATTCAAAATATCAAGCGGTCACCAATCCACACTTATTTTACGCTGACGTCATCCTTCTTCAAAAAGTTTTGTGGATTCGGGATGCGTCGCCAGTCCGGAGCCAAGAACAAAAGAAACCTTGCGGAATCGCTCCAAGTGCGAAAATTTACCAAGTGTTGGGTGGACTCGTGGCCTTTGTTGCGGATCCGCTCCAAAATACACTACAAAGTGTGCGGATTGAGAACTTCATGACTTAGGCAAAATTTTCAAAATTTTCCTAAGTATGTGGCCATTTTGGGCCTACAGTTACAATAACATCCCTCTTAGGGATTTGACCATTGTGATACATATTACGATCCACAACTCATGTGGTAGATGCCTTCAATAGACTCTTAAGGTCTTCAAACTTTACTTGAGGATTTACTAGGATGCCTCCTTCTCCAATGTCAAGAGGAATAGTCTTGAAGATACTTTGTCTTTGAGAGATCTGTCACCTGCATGCAAGGAAACAACAAAGCACATTTAGAAGCACATGAAACCTCTCATGATGAGGTTGATTTCCAAGAAAATGTATGAAACATAGAAAATGTATAAATAAAGCATGAACATACATAAATATGCATAAATATGCTTAGGAAATTGATATTAAAGCATGAATCATGGCTTAAATCATGTAAAGGAACCTAGAAATGCATATAATCTTGTATATTGAGCATAAAGGAAACTAATGTATAAAGCATGTAAAGGAAAGCTTAAAATACACAAATGTAAGTAAATATGCCTATTAATTAGCTAATCAACCATGGAAATGCATGTAATCTAGTTAATCTATGCCTAATTAATCAAAATACATACTAAGAAAGGTAAATTTATGGCTAAAATGAAGGATTAAGCTCATCAAACCCTAGTCATTGATGCTTAGAGAAACTAGCTCTGTTAGTCGTTGCTGACAGTCGTAGCTAGGCCTGCGGGCCACTATTAACAATAGTGGCCATGGGAAAGGTATCCTTATATTGAAATCAGGTCTATGGATGCTCAATTTTTTTGTGGAATTGATGGGAAAGGATTCTCGATGTGTCCCAACACTAATTTTTAGGTGAATTGTTGTGAATTCATAGTGTAGTGGTATGAAATGGCAAGTTTACTCCTCAAGCTATTGAAAAATCCATTACTTCAAATGTAGGTGTCATTAAATGGACAACATGTTGGCACTCCTCAAGGGTTGCAATTGTCTCTCCAATTCATTAGGGCTTCACTACATTCAAATTGTATCTCTATTTACCTCTTTGGAGGGTCTATAAATAGACTTTCAAAATCCCAATCTTGGCTTCTCAAGGAAGCCAAAATTAAGAATTAGTTGGCCTAAGTAGTTGGGAGGAAACCCTTGGAAGCTTCCTCATCCAAAACTGCTCCAAAAATATTACAAATCGGTCATTGTAACTGATTTTGCTTGGCTTAATATGGTCGAGTTTGTTATAGGGCTAGCCATTGTTGGTCAACATGGTTATGAGCCTAGCCGTTGTTGTCAATTGCAGCTAATATCTTAGCTACTGATGTCATAAATAGCTAAGGTTGAATAGGCTTAGATTACCTAAATGAGTTATTATAATCACTGCTTAGCCTTGGAAAGGTCCAAGATCATTCATATGGCTTGCAAAGGTGCCCATATGAGTAGTCTCCTAAAAATGACATGTTTTAGGTGTCTATAGATGCTATTTTTGTGATGCATTGTGGGAAAACATGATGCTAAGAAAAATAGAAAATACAAAGCCATATTATAGGTTGATTTATGTTCATTGATATGGTCAATGCTAGATGCCCCAATCCTACAAAAGAAACACATCTTGGAATCATTGCTTCCAACGAGATGGAAGGCTTAACTTGAGTAAAACTTTGGACATGATCTACATGAAATAAGAATGAATTGTCTTGACCAACAATGACCGAAGAATAGAATGCTAAAATTTTAATTTGCTATGTTTACTTTTTACCCCTGCAAATGGGAAATCTTGTGATAGCTATTAGCAATGATTCATAAGATAAATGTGATTTACATGATTGAGTGATCCATTGTTGATTTTGATTATGAATTTGATATTATGACTACCTCCTCAAGCAACGATTTGATGAGGAAAATGACAAGTGATTAAAGCGAAGAGTCACTTAACCATGATGAATAATTTGGATGATTTAAGACTATTGCATTTTATTATATGGTAGATCCTATTAAAACTATAATTTCAACCATTAATAGTAATTGTACATCTCTATCCTATGGAGCAATCTGGTCATAATGACCTTATTAGGGAATCAAGATGATAATAATTCATTTAAGCATGTGTTGAATAACTATGTTTAATGATAAGTTGAAAATTTCATAGAAGAAATGGAATGAACGCCTCGTTCCCATGGGGCAGTCCAACCGCAATGGTGTTCTTTAGGATTGAAGTGAAGATATTTCAATTCAACGATGACTAATTTGCCCCAAATGGTCTTATGGTAATTTAATCATCTTGTCAAATTGCATGGAGCACAAGTCGTTGCAACCACCAAGTGTATAGAATAAATAACTGAATACAAGGCTTACTTGAGATTTTTGTTGTTATTTGATTTTTTGTGATTTTGGGGGGGGGAGAAAAAGCCCCCCGGGGTGGCCGGAGGCTCCGGTCCGCCCCGGCGCCCCCCCGCTGCGCGGTTGCCGCGGCCTCCCCTCCGCTGCTTCTCCCCGCCTCGTCGCCCCTTGCCGCCGGCCGCCCGCTCCCCCGGCGCCGCCTCCCCCCTCGCCCCCCTCTCCCCCTCTCCCCTCTCCCCCCCCGCGTCCTCTCGTCCCCTCCCCCCCCTCCCCCCCTTCTCGCCCTCCCCTCCCCCCTCCCCCCTCTCCCCCTCCCTCCCCCCTCTCTCCCCCCCCCCCCCCTCCTCCTCCTCCCCCCCTCCCCCCCCCCTCCGTCCCCTCTTCTCGCGCTCTCTCCTCTCCCTCGTTCCTCCCCGCCCCTCCCGCCCCCCGCGCCCCCGTGTCTGCACTCCGCACCCTCTGGGTGGTCTCCCCCCGGCCCTTGGGCCGCCGCCCGCGCCCCCCTCCGGCGTCGACCTCCCCCTCCTTGTCCCGTCCCTGGCTGCGCTCTTCGTGGCCTCTCCGTCCCTCCTCGTTTCTCCTCTCTCTCTCTTCTCTGGTCTTGGCGTCTCGTTCTCGCTCCTTTTCGTCTCTTCCTCCTTCTTCTTCTTCCTCCCTTTGTTTTTCCTCTCTCTTGTCTTCTCCTCTCTCTCCTTCTTCCCTCTCTCTCCCCCCACCCTCCGCCCTTCCCCCCCTCCCCTCCTCTCCCCCCGCGCCTTCTCTCTCTCCTCCTCCTCCCCCCCCCTCTCCCCCTCCTCCTCGTCTTTCTCCCCTCTCTCTTCCTCCCCTCCTCCCATCTCTCTCCCTTTTCTCTCTCCTCGCCCGTCCGCGTCCCGCCTCGTCTCCCCCTCTCCTCTCGCCGCGCTCTCTCCGCGCCCTCCGTCTCGTTCCTCGCCTCCGGGCTCCTGGCTCCTCGCGGTCTCTCTCTCCGCTCGTCTCGTCGTCTCTCCTCCCCTCCTCGTGGCGACTCCTGCCCTCCTCGCTCCGCTCGCCGCGTCTCTCTCTCTCCCCCTCCCTCTCCCTCCTCCCCCTCCCCCCCCCTCCTCTCCTTCCTTCCCTCCCTCCTCTCTCTCCACCTTCTCTTCTCTCTCTCTCCCCCCCCTCGCCTCTCTCTCCCTTCTCTCTCCCTCTCTTGTCTTCCTCTCCTTCCCCCACTCCCCCTCTCTTCGTCGCCTCTCTCGTCCCGCCTCCCTCCCTCCCCTCCTCTCCCCCTCCGCGGGTCTCCTCCGGCGCTTCCCCCCCCCTCCTCGCCTCCGCGGCCCCCCCGTCGTCCTCCCCCTCCTCCCCCTATTCTTTCGGGCTCGTCTGGCTACTCCCCTCTCTCCCTCCTCCCCCCTGCTTCTTCTCCTCTCTCTCTCCCTCTCTCTCCTTTCTCTCTTCTCTCTCGCTCTCTCGTCCTCTCTCCTTCTTCCTCTTTCTCTCCTGCCTCCTCCCCTTCGGGTCTGCTTCCGCCTTTTCTCCTCTCCTCTCTCCGCCCGCCTTCTCCCTCTCTTTCCCTCCTCCTTCTCTCTTTCCTCTCTCTCTCTCCTCTCTCTCTCTCTCTCTCGCTCCCCCTCTCCCCTTCCCCCCCTCTTTCTCCCCTTTTCTCTCTTCTTCTTCTCTCTCTCGCGCTCTCTCTCTCCTTCGCCCTCTCCCCCCCCTCTCCTCGCCCCTTTTCCGGGCCCTCTCTCCCTCCCCTCCCCTCCCCCCTCTCTCCCCTCCTCCCCCCTCCTTCCCCCCTCTCTCCCCCCCCCCTCCCTCTTTCTTTCCTCCTCCCTTCCTCCTCTCTCTTTTTCCTTTTCCTTCCCCCCGTTCTTTTTCCGCTCTCCCCTCCCACCCTCTCCCACTCTTCTCCTCTCTCCCTCGGTCCCTTTTCCTCTCCCCCCCCCACTCCCCCCTCCCCATCACTCTCACCCCCTCTCCGCTCATCATCTTCCATCCACTCTTCTCTCTCACACTCGGCACTCCCCCCCCCCTCTTCAACCTCAGCCCTCTCTCCACTCCCTCACCCTCCGCTCTCTCCCCATTCCTCTCTCACCCCTCCTCCCCCCCTCTGCCTCCCCCCCCCCCTCCCCCCGAATTTCCCCCCCCCCTCTCTCTCCCCCCTCCTCTCTCTTCTCCTCCCCCCCCCCCTCGTCTCTCTCCCTCTCCCTCCTCCCCGCCTCTGTCTCCTCCCCCCCCCCCTCCCTCTCTCCCCCCCTCTCGTGGGCGGGCGCGTTCGCCCTCGTCTCTCGCTGTCTCCCTCCCCTCTCTCTCTCGGGTCTCTCTTCGCGTTCGTGTCTCTCCTCTCATTTTTCTTTCTCTCCTCCTTCCTCCCCCCCTCTCCCTCTCTCCTCTCCCCCTTTTCTTCTCTCTTCTCCCTCTCCTCCTCCCCCCCCCCCCTCCCCCCTCTCTTTCCCCCTCTCTTTTTTCCTTTCCTCCTCCCTCTCCCTCTCCTCTCCCCTCTCCCCTCTCCTCCCCCTTTCCCCCCTCTCTCCCCTCTCCTCTCTTTTCGCCTGTCCTCCTCGTCTCCTCGTCTCTCTCTCCTCGTTCTTTCTCTCTCTCTCGTTTTTCTCTCTCTGTCCTCCCTCTCCTCCTCCTATCCCCCCCCTCTGCCCCCCTTCCCTCTCTCTCCCTCTCCTCCCCCATACTCCTCCCTCCCTCTCCCTATCTCTTTCATTGCTATTCTTACTCCATTACCTCTCTCCCCTCCCTCTCCTCTCCCTCCCCCCTCCTTTTCCTCTTCTCTGTCCTCCCCTCCTGTCTCTCTCCCTTCTCTCTCTCTTCTTTTCTTTTTCTCCCTCTTTTTCTCTCCCTCTCTCTCTTTCTCTTCTCTCCCTTCTCCTTCTCCTTTTCTCTTTCTTTTTTTTCTCTCTCCTCTCTTCTCCTCTCCCTTTTCTTTTCCTCCTCTTTTTTCTTCTCTTCTCTCCTTTTCCTTCCTTTTCTCCTCTTTTTTCTTTGTTCGTTCTCTTCTTTTTCTCTTCTTTTTTTTTCTTCTCTTTCTCTTTTCTCTTTCTTTTACCTTTTCCTCTCATCTCTCTCTTTTCTCTTTCTCTCTTACTTTCCTCTCCCTCTTTTTCTTCTCTTTCTTTCTTCCTCTTTCTTTCCTTTCCCCTCCCCTTTTCTCTCCTCCTGTCTCTCTCCCCTCCCTTCCTCTTCCTTTCTTTTTCCCTTTTCTTTTTCTTCTCTCTTTTTTTTCTCTTTCTTTTTTTTTCTTTCTTCTTTTTTTTTTTTTTTTTTCTCTTTTCTTCTTCTTTTTTTTTTTTTTTTTTTTCTTTTTTTCTCTTTTTTTAATTCTTATTTTCTTCTCTTCTTTCTCTTTTCTCTCTCTTTCGTCTTCTTCTTCTTCCTTTTTTAACCTTTTCTTCTTTCTCTACTCTACTTTCTTGATTCTTTCGTTTTCTCACTATTCTCCTCTTTTATCCTCTCTTTTTTTTCTTTTTCTCGTTTTTTTTACTCTTTTTTTCTCTTTTTTCTTATTTCTTTTTCTTTTTTTTTTATTTTTTTCTTGCTTTCCTTTTCCTCTCCTTCTCTATCATCTTCTTTTCTCTTTCACTTGCTTTCCTCTTTTCTTTTCGTTTTCTCCTTTGCTCTTTTCTTGTTTTCGCTCTCTCTTTTTTCTTTCTTCTCTTGTTTTTCTTCTTCTTTTTCCTTCCCTCCTTTCTTCTCTCCTCTTTCTTTCTCCTTTTTTTTCTTCTCCTTCCCTTCTTTATCCTTCTTCTCTTCCTTTTCCTCCTTTTTTTTTTCTTTCTTCCTCCTTTTCTTCTTTTCTCTCTCTCTTCCTCTTTTTCTCTCTCTTCCCTCTCTCCCCCTCTCCTCTCTCCCTCTCCTCCCCCCCCTTCTCTCTCCCTCCCTCCTTCCTCTCTTCCCCTTTCCCTCTTCCTCGTCCTCCTCTTTCCTTTTCTTTCTCCCCTCTCCTTTTCCTCCTTCTCTTCTTTATCTTTCTCTTTTTCTTTCTCTCTCTCTTTTTTTACTCATTTCTATTTCTCTTTTTTTTTTCTATCTTTCTTTTTTTTTTACCTTATCTCTTATATATTTTTTTCTTCTATCTTCACTTTCTCTCTTTTCCCTCCTTTCCTACTTCTTCTTCTCTCATACCTCCTCTTTTTTTCTTCTCTTCTCCTTTTCATTTTTCTTCATTTTTTCTTTTCTTTTCTTTGTCTTGTCTCTTTCCTCCCTCTTTCTCCTCCCCTTCCCCTCCCTCTCTCCTCGTCTCTCCCTCCTCTCGTCTCTTCTTTGTCTCCCCTCCCTCTCGTTTGCTCTCCTCTCGCGTTGGCCTTCCTTCTTGTCTCTCTCTTTGGGGGTGGGGGTTCTTTTTGTTTTTCTTGGGTTGGGTTTCTTTTGTTTCTCTGGTTTTTCTTTCTTCTTGTCTTCTTTCTCGTCCGTTCTCTTCATTCTCTTCTTCTACCTCTCTTCCCTCTCTCCCTCCTCTCCCTTTACTCTTCTCACTCGCTACATTCTTGCTCTTCCACTTCGCCTCCTACTTTGCGCTGTCTTCTCGATCGTTGTTCTCTTTATTCCTCTTTATCGTATTACTCGCGCTAACTCTACCTGGACTCACTCTCTCGCGCTACGCCGGACGCGGGCGATCTCTCTTTCGCGAGCTTTGATCTCTGTCGTTTTTTTCCTCTTTATTATTATTACGATTGAAATTACTAATAAAAAAATAACACAAAAAAAAAAAAAAAAAAAAAAAAAAAAAACACAAAAGAAACACACCCACAAAAAACTACACGTACAACTCTACACGAATTACCAATTATTTTCTACTCAACTAAATTTTACACTATAATCACAATCTTCACACTCACCATTTACATTCCCCATTCCCTTCCTCATCTCCCCCTCCCCCTCCCCGCTCCCCCCCTCTCCCTCCCTCCCCCCCTCGCCCCGCCCCCCCTCCCTCCCCCTCCCCCCCCCCCCCCCCCGCCCCCCTCTCCCCCCCCCCTCCCCCCCCCCCCCCCCCCCTCCCCCCCCCTCCCCCCCCCCCCTCTCCCCCCCCCCCCCTCTCCCTCCCTCCCCCCCCCTCGCCCCCACCCCCCCCCCCCTCCACCTTACTCTCACTCTCTCACTCTCCCACTTATCCCTCTCACTCCCCACTCTCACACCCCCCCCGGGCCCGGCCCCCGCGCCGCCGCCCCCGGCCCCCCGCGCCCCGCGCCCGCGGGCCCGGCCCCCCCCCCCCCCCCCCCCCGCTGCCCCCCCCCCCCCGCCGGGGCGCGGGCGGGCCTCGGCGCCCGGGGGGCGCCCCCCCGCCCCCCCCGGGGGCGCGGGGCCGGCCCGGCGGGCGGCGGCCCCCGGGCGCCCCCTAATAAAGAAGAAAATGATGATTTATGATGAGAATTCATAGAAGAAAGGAAATGAATACCTCATTCTTGTGGAGCAATCCAGCCACCATGGCATTCTTGGGGATTGAAATAAGGATATTTCAATTTGATGATGAATGATTTACCTCAAATGGCCTTATGGTAATTTACTCATCTTGTTGGATTGCATGGAGTACAAGTCGTTGCAACCACCAAATGTATAGTGTAAATAATTGAATACAAGGCACATTTGAATTTTGATTAATGCGATTTTTTGTTATTTTTGAAATTTTTGAGAGTTCTAGACTAGTAAATATTTATTATTATCCATTTTATGCTCATCACAGTGAAAATTTTAGAGTATTTATTGTTGGATGCTAGTCATTGTTTAAAACTACAACTGGTTTTGTAAATTTCTTAGTTGCAGTTGATAGAAGTGGTCAAGGTTGACCTAATCGGTGCTCACGATTGTTAGCAATGGATGAGGGCCAATTACAAAATATAAAAGAAAAATTAGGGTTTTTACTTTTCATTATTTCCAGTTGGCAAAAAGTGAAAGTGAGAGATCTAAGGTGAGAGAGAGATATTGACACAGCTCTAGAGCTCCTAAGGTAGATCTAGAGCTCCTAAGGTAGATTCTCCATATCTCATTCATGATTTAAACATTTAAAAGGAACCTCATTAATTAATGACATTAAATGAACTCCACTAAACTGCTAGTAACAAACCTCAATCCTAGATAGATTTATCTTTAGGGTAGCTTAGGGGGAGGGATTTAATTTTTGAGGCTTTTTTGGGTGGGAAGCGACCTTGCAAGGGATATTTCCCATAGCCATGGTTGGCGGCAGCGACACCCAATTTGCCAATTGGGGGCCATGATTACTAGTCACGGCTAGGTTCAAACACCAACGGTAAAAAATTTGACCATTGATGCTAGTCGCAGTTGACATTAGCGGCTTCCATGATGGCTATTGTTATCAATAGAGGCTAGTAAAATTTAGCCTATTTTTTTATTTTTTTGGTTTTTTGAAGTTAATTTTTTTATTTTTAAGGTTAATTATTTTATGTTTTTAATTTTTGAACTTGATTTTTTGATGTTTTTTATTTTTGGACTTGATGTTTTGATGTTTTTATTTTTGGACTTGATTTTTTGATGTTGCATCTTGTTTTCTTCCCCTTAGACCTTGACTGCATGGGTGTAGGAGCTTGAATTTCTCTGTGAGCTCCTTCCCGAGTTGAGCCACATGGATCTAAACTGGTTTGGGGCCTTGGGCCTAGGCTATGTACTGATACTTTTGACCATCATGGTAGATCAGGATTACATTACTATGTTAGCCCATCACTGGGATGCAAGGACTAACACTTTCCATATTCTAACTAGGGAGATGATGGTGACATTAGAGGATGTCTACCACATTTATAGGATCTCTATATATGGATGTGCCATCACCTCTTCGGCTACCACAATGAAGGTTGCAATGTTCTAGAGGGTTTTTGGTAATAGGCACAAGGAGGCACTAGGGGATATAGAGCATGGTGGGATGACAGTGGCCTATTGGTATAGGGAGAATGTATTATCATGATGTCAAGTTGTTTTGATGCACATTATCTGTAATGTGCTTATTATAGATACTTCAAGAGTGAGGTTCCCTTGGAACCTCTTGGCTATGGTGCAGGATCTTCTTAGGAGCACCATATTTAAGCCGCTTATCATGGCATGGGTAGGTATCCTCCTAGCCCAGCTTTATGATGAGCTCTATAACATTATGTAGTAGGTACGAGTACTCATAGAATTCAACCTACTACTATAGATTTGGGTATGGGATCATATCAGTATAGAGCACCCTAGAGGATTACCCTTGGGTATCATAGCCTTAGAAGTAGTGACTCAGTGCTATGGTACCTACTGGCCATAGGAGTCAGAGATATACAGGAGTAGGTCTCACATAGGGGATTTGTAGCACTACACTAATATATTGATAGGGCTACAGGCTAGTTAGATCATATGGCACCCTTACTTGGACTACCTAGCATGGGAGGAGACCTCTAACTACTTGGATAGCATGAGGTAGGACCCTTGGGTGATTGGGCGTAAGCCTAGGGTGCATGAGTTCTTTCACTTATCCCAAGTTATTAGATAGTTTAGGATCCAACAAGACATCCTAGAGGAGCTAGTCCTCTACTGCCACCTTAAGGTGGAGATACAACTTATGTGGCCTCAGATCACAACTTTGATAGATGACCAGGATGACCTAGTAGACATCGAGGTAGAAGATGTAGGTATAACTCCTAACTATGATGCATGGTGGACTATGAGGCTATGAAAAGGTGGGTTAGGTAAGTGTCCACAAGTTCTTTGAATGCTTTCAATATGGGACATCTACATTGATATATCCCCTTAACTTGATTAACAATGAGTAAGGAGTCACAAAAGATATTCAACTTCTTAATATTCATGGTAATCACTATTTGGAGGACCAATATTAGGGCCTTGTATTCAATGTTGTTATTGGTAAAAGGGAAATTGAGTTTAAATGACAAGGGCATTGAAGCATCTTGTGGTATGAAAAACATAATCTTTGCACCACCCCCTTGCTTGCATTTTGAACCATCAAAGAAAAAAGGTATATTTATTTTATTATCTAGTTCTTCAGGTTTAGGTGACTCCAAAAATACAAATACTGTATCATCAGAAAGCTCTATGATAAGAGGCCTATGATCTTGAAGAGGATCCTCTACCAGTTTATCAGCTATGACTTGAACTTTGATTGAATTTTGACTGATGAATTCTAGGTTGAATTTTGTCGATAGCATGATCCATTGTGTGGTACGTGTGTTATGATATGTCTTTCTCATCATGTACTGCAAAGGATTTTCTTTTGATATTACATATGTTGTATGACTCATCATGTAGTGGCACAAATTCTTCATCGTAAAGACCATTGCTAAGCACAACTTTTCTACATATGCATATCATAGCTCATAACTAACTAGGGTTCGACTGATGTAATATATTGCTTGCTCTTTTTTTTTCACGTTCTTCTAGGCTAGCATGATTTCGAGTGCAAATTTTATGGTAGATATATACAGCAAAAATAGCACATCTAGTCTAGGTGGAGCTAATACTGGCGATGATGCTAGATATTGTTTGATCATAGTGAAGGATTTTTTATAGTCCTCATCCTAGTTAAATAGTACATCCTTATGTAGCAGTCGATTCATGGGTCGACATTTATCTTATAACTGCATGATGAAGCGCTTTATGGATGCTACCTTGCCCTTTAGGCTTCTTAATTCCTTGATGTTTGTGGGGGGACATATTTCTAAAATAGCATTGACCTTCACTGGGTCAACTTCGATCTCTCATTTAGAAATTATGAATCCTAATATTTTACCTGAAGTTATGCCAAAGATGCATTTCTTGGGGTTCAACCTAATATTGGGCTCTATTATGTGATCGAAGACTTTCCTTTGGACCTCGACATGATCTTCACACAATAATAACTTGGCCAGTATGTCATCAATGTAATATTCTAATATTTTATGCATATAGTCATAAAAAATATATGTCATAGCCCGTTGATATGTAGAACCAACATTTTTGAGACCAAATGGTATAACTTTGTAGCAAAATATTTCCCATGGAGTGGTGAAAGTAGTTTTGTGCTAATATTTTGGTTTAATCCAAATCTAGTTGTAACCAAAAAATCCATCCATGAGAGAGAGCATTTCGTGACCTGCAGTTGCATCTACAAGAGCATCGATGTTAGGAAACATAAAAAAATCCTTGGGTGTTTCCTTATTGAGGTGCTTGAAAACTGAGAATATACAGATTCTTCCATTAGGTTTTCCTATGGGTACCATGTTTGATATCCATTCTAGATAGTCGATGGGAATTATGAACTCTACATCCAAAAACTTTTGTAGCTCATATTTAACCATCAAGGTGATGGTTGGATGCATCTCTCTAAGTTTTTCTTGACCCATTTCTTGGTAGGATCCAATGAAATATTATGAGTAACAAGTTTCAGATCTAGACCCGACATTTCTTATAGGTCCAAGCAAAGAGATCAAGTCTCCCTTTCAATAGTGGAATGAGGCTAGCACACTCTTTATGAGATAAGCTCTCTTCAAATTTAGCCTTATTTAGATTTGTGGGATCTTCACTGATATCCACTTTGAAGGTTTCCTCTATTGACATATGTGATCCCTCCTTAATTTGATGACACATAGGGATCAAATGGATGTCATCATCTAGGTTTAAAGGTTCCACCAAATAAGTATTATCCTCAGCATGATAGACATCATATGCATATCTTGGCACAAAATGGAATGGTTGTAGCATTTCTTCATTGGGAAAGAAATCTTCAAGCTCTAAGGGTGAATTGGTGTGGTTAAAATCAATGGTATTAAGATTAAGCTACAAATATTTCAAAGGGTTAGATGGATTATGAAGTGGAGTGGTCAGATCTATGGAGACCATGTTGATGGAATGGAAGAAATCTCTAGGATCACATGGGTGAAACTCATCATCTTCAGTTGGCTCCCCTTACTCTAGATGTGGCTCAAGTGATATGGGGATCACTAGGCCTACTCTAGGAATAGACACAACAATTGGATCCTCAGGGGAAGAAATTGCATTAATTTGGAAGGACCAAGAAAAGCTATATGATATATCTCTTCTAGATTCACTGGTCTTATTTGGACAGGAGGACCTAGAAATACCGTATGATAAATTGGTTCCATGTCCATAGGCTTCCTAAGATGACATAGATGATAAGGCCCTAAGTAGACTATATCTATTTCATCCTCATATTCATCATCATCAATCACATACTCACTCTCATCATCTTCAAAATATATTATGGATTTTCCTTCTCAGTAATAGATTCTACTTCGAATATTTCTAAGGAGAGACCTGGATGGTAAACCAAAGGTGGTTCTTCTGTAACCATGGTCATAGGCCAATTAACCCTCCATGAGTATGAAGGGTTTGGATGATAGGGGTTCAAATCAACATCATCCCCAAGTCTAAGTTTTAGGTAATCTAGAGATATAGCTACTAACTCATCCTAACCTCTAATGTGATAACCTAGACTAAACCTATCAGTTGGCAATTGATATTATAGTTGATATGAAGTTTGATGCCCTTGATAAAATAATCCCAATCCATAACCATGATAATGGTAATGATTAAAATAATGAAGGGTGTACTTCAAGTTTTATGGATAATGAATATTTATAGCAAAAGGTTCATCATCATCTTCTTCTATGGGTGAGTGATATGAAAGTTAATCCAAACCTCCATAGATAAAATTTGTTTGATTGGGTGGAACCCCCAGTGGTACCACCATACCAATAGGAAAGCGATGAGCTTGAGATCTATCCATATCCTATGCATATTCTATGATCGGTGTAAAATTTATGTTCTACACTAGATATTCAACTAGCCCTAGATTGACTAGGTGAATTACCACTTGCAGTGCAAATGCTGCTATTGATGACATAGGCAAGGTAGGTTGAGGTACCTACTTGACTACATTTTATGAGTTTTCCTCCTCCATTGGATTTGGATTCTTTGTAGTTGCTGTGTTGGGGATTTCTCTAGACTCCTTTTCACCCAACACTACCTTTAGCTTCTGGTCATTCTTTAGCCTTATCGATGTTGTAGGTTTTTTAGAAGTAACAGTTGTATTTGAGGTTGGTTGTAGCATCGATGTAGAAGGATCAGTGTGCACTACCTTTGACTTACCCATTGAATGTTTGATAGGAGATGTAGGTTTAATATCTAAGTGAGTATATGGGAGGATGAAGTCTCCTACAAAGTTAATCTGATTGACATATTTGAATAGCTCTTCATCTGAAGCGACCACATGTACTTGTCCCTCGTGCACATATTTTATGCATTGGTAAAAAATAGAGGGAATGCAACACATGTCCCTTATCCACAACCAACCTAGGAGAATGTTATACTACATAGCACCCTCTAAAACAAGGTACATCACAAGAATAGTTTTTAGTCCAATTTGAATAGGAAGGAATATAGTGCCTACTATAAATCACAATACATTTTTGAAATCTTGCAACATGAAATTTGAAGGTATGATATACGACTTAGATATCTTCAGGTGTCTTAAGGCCTTTGTGGTTATTACATTGATTGATTATCTTATTTCAATCAAAACATGCTTGAAAGGAGTGTAGTTCACACATGCATTGATGTGTAGTGGTGGGTCTACTGTAGTAGTGGAAATCATTTTGATTTCATGATCGTAAAATTAGATCACATGTTCCTGGGACTGCTGCGCATGCCCCACAAAATTAGTGAAAGCTTTAGTATCTTAGTAGCTTGGTATCATTTTGATGTATCTTAAGATTCCCATTAGTATCTCCCTATGCCTAGGAGACTATTGTATGATCTCATATATCAATAGCTTTTTCAAGGCTATCTATAGATTCTGGATGAGTTTATTCCTAATTGTTACCATCGGTATTTTTTGTGGGCCTAGCAATGGGTTTTATGCTAGCCTATACTAAGGCATAGCTTGAATTCTAATGGGCACTATAGAAGGATCTGATTGGTTGTACCTCATATTTTTGATGACCACATTCACCATATTTACAAATCCTTGCATAGGCAGTTCAATCCACACTTGGTTGACTTATCCAATGTTGTTCCTTGGCGTCTTGTTATTTGGTAAGGGATCTTTGAATATTCCCATATTTTAATTATTTGGTGCCAAGATGTTGTCAATTAGCAACTCATTCCCATCAGTCATATTTTGTACCACACATTTAAAACCATGGCACACTTCGATATCATGCCCCTTTTGTCTATGGTATGAGCAGTAATGATATTCCCTATATCCTTTTGATTTAAGGTGATTGGGGTCTAACAACTACACTTTGGATAATCATAGTACCTTAGCCTCACATAGTTTATATTGATGCCAAAGTCTCAAAATATGGTGTAAATTGATGAGTTGGATGATGCTCTTTATATTTGCCCTATTTTTTATTGTGTTGGTTGTATTACACTAGGGGTGGTTGTGCCTGATAGTTTTCCAGTTGTTGGATTTTATCCCCTTTATGAAGGTTCAACATGACTTGATTCACATGTGCAGGCTTGGATTGATGATTTTGATTCTTCATTTTTTTGTTGTTCCACTCCTTTTTATGGAGTTTCAAGTCACCTTCTTGTAACTTGATATCCTCTATGATTTTGGCTTCACTAAAGCTTCTTTGAACGTTTGGTATTGTAGTTGTAACAATAGTGAGATGTGCTTCATGCAAATCTTAGTAAACATTCATGTTAACTTTGTAGTTGGGATGGAGAAGGGAAGTTTAGCTATCAATTTCCTCCATCTATTTCCATAGTCTGTGATTGGCTCATCATCGAATTTCTTTAAAGTAGCTAGGTTGAATAGATTTATCTTCTTCTTGATGATAAATGAAAAGCACTCAAGAAATGCATTCACTAGTTGTTCAAAGTTGGTGATGCTATACCTCTTCAACTGATTGTACCATTCTAGGTATGGGCCTAAAAGGGTTATCACAAAAATTCTTATCAATAAGTCATTGTTATTTTGAATTTGGAAACACAAATTCATAAAGCTAGTCACATGTTCCTGTGCATCATTGTCACCTTGGAATTTGTCTAGCTTAGGCATCTCAAAATTTTTAGGATATTTTAGACTACGTATCGAGGAAAATAGAGGCTGATTGTGAATTTTTTTTAGGGTAGGCTTTTGATAAGCCATCCCCTATTTCTTAATATATTTAACATTTTTAGCAAGGGTTATGTACGCTTGGGAGGATAATATTTCCTCTTCTCTAAGTGACCTTTATGGAGCCAACGAAGGTAAATTTCTCTTAGATCGAGATGGGTGATTGTGTTCATCATCCAAATCTATAGAGGAGGGCGTAGGATATTGTTTATCCTAATCATCCCTCTCTAATTATTTGTACTGACTACCCCCAGGTTGGTCCAGCGTTTGACACTATTGTTGTCTTGGAGTATGTTGGGACGTATGACAAATATTGTTCTCAACTTGTTTAGAGGGTAGATCTTGATGCAAAATAGTACATCTAATGTGAAACTTCTCCCTATATTTGTGCTCCTTCTATCCTCTCTCTCTTAATGCTCCTTCTGGTCAAGGATGTGTTGTTCTCGTAGGCAGTGCTCATATAAACATTGTTGAACAATGCCTAGAATATGTGTTGTCTTTGTTCTAAATCAATCCTACGTATTCGATCTACAAGATAGGCCATGTATGGCCTTTGACTTTGTAATTATGTACGAGGGTCCTTATGAGTATGGGTCCCAATAGATTTATCTGCTACACTATTGCCTTTGTAAACATGGCATTGATGTTGTGTTGTTGTCTATGCTTTGTGTCCACACGCACGTGTGCTATGGGAGCATTTTGAACATTCCTCCTGTGCATAGGTATGCCTCTCTCTACCCTAACTATGTGTACTCTCAGAGTGAGAGTGAGTAGTACAGGTCGTACATCCTAATTTTCCTAGTACTTGATCTAGTCCATTGAGTTGACTAGTTCTCTAGGGTTCGTTAGGAGGCATACGACTGAATCCAATGGTATTGAGATCTATTACAAACCTTCCAGGATTCTTATAATTTGGATTCTTTGAGGGTCTATGATCTAACGTAGCTCTTTCCTCTTATCCCTAATTGGGTGGATCTTGTCTATGCCTATCATGAGATGATGGGGATCTTGAACCACCCTCAATTTTGTCATGAGAGGAATATGTATTATGTCCTCTAATTGGGGTGTTATGATGAGAACCCCCATGCATTGAGTTATCACCTCTTATGCTAGCCAAATATCATTCTAAGCATTATGTTTAGGAGGTTCAAGCTCATTATTTTGTGTGTGGTTTGAAGCTTCAGTTTCCACCTCGATCGTGTGTCTAGGGTGGCCTCTCTATGTGTTAATTGTGATTTATAAATTTATATCGTATGTAAGTTTTAAAGAATACAAAGTATACAAAATTTTTATCTCATTTAATTTTTTTTTCAGTATCCTAAAAATATTTAGTGTATTTTGATTTTTTGAGTATATAGTCTAACTCTTATCGTGTTTTTGTAAATGTTGATGATACTATAACTATTAAAATATTTTCATCTATATACTCGCACATGTAGAATATGAAAGTGAAGTCCATACTCAATAAGGTAGAATAGGTACTACCAACTCTCACCCAACACACCATAGTCAGCTATACACCCTCTGAAGAGGAGTGCGTGTGATTTTCTATGGATAGGATAGTTCTTGGATTGGTCTTGGCCATGGACAGGTCCCAATGATATAATGTTAGATGAGCCAATCGAGTGGTAATGACTTCCACTATTGGTCTCAATTAATAGGTTGGATGTGAGAGACCAACACTACTGATTTTTAATTGAATCATGGTTTTTGTGTGTTCTTTTTAATTTTGCATTAATGAAAGATGCATCAAGAAGCATTCATGATTCTTCTTCTATATGCCTAGAAAATAGTGTTTTCTTTCAAAAAGATGCAAGGCTAGATGCTCTTTACTTTTAGAGAATGCAAATGCAAAATTAAAATGATATTGACCTTTGGATAGGTACCAAACAAGAAAACCCTAAAACATAGTTTAATTAGTAGCCATTGTTCTGTGTAGCAAGCAACAGTCTCGGACACTAGATAGAAAAGCAACCAAAAATTCTAGCTGCTAAAGACTAGGGCAGCCAATAGAACTGGTTGCTATTCTTAGTAGCGGCTAGCAGAAAACACAATATTTTTTAAATTTATCTTTAAATTTCACTATGTTTGCTAATTAACATATGTAATTTGCATTCACTGACAAAACACAAACAAAAAGCATGAAAACATAGAGAGATTCAACTAACCTGGAATCCTCATTTGATAATAAAACATGTTGCTTATTATTTTTGCTTTGTTCTCTACTAGCCACTGTTTCTTAGCATGGCTAGGATTCTAGTCATTTTTTTCAACCACAAATGAGACTATGCACCACTATTTTAAACCATGGTTGATACTTGCACAAATAAAAACACAAGATATCAGTAAATGCAACAAAAAATGTGGGGTTTCCATCGTGATCACCACTAAAAGAGGATTTAAAAGTCTATAAAATAGATAATATGCTATCAAAATACAAGATCAATCAATTAATCAATCATAAGGAAGAGAAATAAAATAATGTGCCCATATTTATTAATATTTTTTAATCTCTTTACAACAAGGTTACAAGAACATCCCTCTTAGGTATTTGACCATTGTGATACATATTACAATCCATAACTCATGTGGTAGATGGCTTCAATAGACTCTTATGGTCTTCAAAATTTGCTTGAGGGATTACTAGGATTCCTCCTTCTCCAATATCAAGAGGAATAGTCTTGAAGATGCTTTATCTTTGAGAGATATGTCACCTGCATGCAAGGAAACAACAAAATACATTTAGAAGCACATGAAACCTCTCATGATGAGGTTGATTTCTAAGAAAATGTATGAAACACAAAAAGTGTATAAAGAAAACATAAAAATACATAAATATTCAAAATATGCTTAGGAAATTGATATTAAAGCATGAAGCATTGCTTAAATCATGTAAAGAAATCTAGAAATGCATATAATCTTATATATTGAGCATAAAGGAAACTAATGTATAAAGCATGTAAAGGAAAGCTTAAAATACACAAATGTAAGTAAATATGCCTATTAATCAGCTAATCAACCATGGAAATGCATGTAATATGGTTAATATATGCCTAATTAATCAAAATGTATACTAAGAAAGGTAAATCTATGGCTAAAATAGAGGATTGAATTCATCAAACCCTAGTCACTGATGCTCAGAGTAGATGGCTCTATTAGCCACTACTAACCCTATGGGCCATTTTTAATAATAATGGCCATGGGAAAGGTATCCTTCTCTTTAAATCAGGTCTATGGATGTTCAATTTCTCCATGGAATTGATGGTCAAGGGTCATCGGTGTGTCTCAATACTGATTTGTGGATGAATTATTGTGAATTTATAGTGTAGTGGTATGAAATGGTAAGCTTGCTCCTCAAGCTATTGAAAAATCCATTGCTTCAAATACAGGTTTTATTCTCCAAATGGGCAGCATGTTGGCACTCCTCAAAGGTTACAATTGGATCTCCAGTTTGGTAGGGCTTCGTTGCATTCTAATTGTCTCTCTATTTACCTCTTTGGGGGGTCTATAATTAGACTCTCCAAATTCCAATATTGGATTTTTAAGAAAGTCAAGATCAAGAATTAGTTGACCTAAGTAGTTGGGAGGAAACCTTAAGAAGCTTCCTTGTCCAAAACTGATCCAAAGCCATTACAATTTGGTTGTTGCAACTAATTTTTCTTGGCTCAAGATGGTTGAGTTTGTTACAGGGCTAGCTGTTGTTGCTCAGGGCTAGGATCCTAGTCACTATTGTCAACCATGGTTGAGATCTTAGCTATTGATATCATCAGTGGCTAAGGTTGAATAGGCTTAGATTACCTAAATGAGTGATTAGAATCACTACTTAGCCTTGGAAAGGTCCAAGATGATTCATATAGCCTACAAAGGTGCCCATATGAGTAGTATCCTAAACATGATGTGTTTTAGGTGTATATAGTTGGATGTTATCATAGTTAATGATATTTAGCATGGTTATATCTTTTGATTCAACCATATAGATAGGGGCTACCTATATAGTATTATTGGGGTTGGCCACAGGTTGAGCCAAAAAGTAGAGGTTGTTTTATTTGTTGTTGTTGTATTTATTGTCATATTTAAGAGATATTTTGGGCAATACTAGGTAACAAACCTTGTTGGTTTTGATACTGATGTTATCCTTGGTTTGGTTGGTGTTGTTATACCCATTGTTGACCTTGCATTTATGGATGTAACCATGGTGGGTTTTGTTGATTCATCCATCTAGGTTGAGACCATTCTTGGGATGATAATCATGGTGGTTTACCTCATGGTTATTAAGGTGGTTTTGAAGTATAACATAGCATGGACCAAGGATTTTTTCTCCAATTCATGAGAAATTGAGAGGCATTTTGGTGTGGATATTGAGGAAAATTCAAGGTTGAGATTGCTTTTCTATGATGCTTTTTAATCGATGTAACAAATGACGTTGGTTTGTAGGATGTCCCTTTTGACAAATACTACAACTAGAAAATATAGAGGTCTTGTTTAAAGGACATTCATGAAGTGCATGCTTCTTCTTGCATCTTGGACAATTGAAAACTAAAGGTTTAGTAGACCTATACTTTGCATTCATTTTATCTAATTTTGTGTTAAGATCCACTAAAATATCAATATTTAGATTACCAAACTCTTATATTAATTCTTTCAGGTGATTTCCATTATTACCATTTTTATGTCTTCCATGTCTTCTACGAGAATAATTCTTACAAAGTTCAATAATTTCTTGAAACTCAAGGTTATTTACATCCCCTTATCCTATAAGATCCAATATATATCGACTCATCCTGTAATCCTCTCAAGAATATGGTTTTAATGAGTTTTTATTCTACACCTCCACATCTCTTATGAACAAAGGAAAATCTATCCATATATTCTTCCAAACTTTCAACTTCCTCCTATTTCATCCTAAATAATTCATCCGTTCATTTCTTTACTCTGTAGTATTCTTGATATTTTTCATAAAATACTTCTATTTATTTCTAGGTTTGGATTAATCAGGTACTAAAATCATAAACCATTGTAGGGTAGAGTCTTTAGAGTGGAAGGAAATAGTTTGAGTTTTTTATTATCATTTGTATATTCATAAGTTTCACATACAACTTTCAACTCAAATAAAACCTAATTAGGATCCTGAGATTCAACTCCCCTAAATTTTGGTAATACAAAAGGTGAAAGGGCTTTCATGGGAGAGGTTTTTTTAGGATTTAATTAGATAGGATATTTGAAGGTTTTGATAGGGGTGTTGGTTTCACCCAAATGGAGCACATTACTAGCTCTTTCTAGATTATCCTATAAGTCTACCATTATATGTTCTCAAAAATAAGTATAAATCCTTTTAAATTGTCCTAATCATATAGATTTATCAGGGGAAGGTGGTTTTGAACTACCAATTTGTTCTCCTTGCAATTCTCTCGTAAGGGATACTACACTTCCTGAAGTAGATGATAGTGAGAATTTTTGGGAATCATTAATTTAGGTAACTCTAGTAAAGTTTCAACCTCCCGTCGTGGATGTCTTCTTCCTGTGGCTCATGAGAAATTTACTCTAATAATTATACCTCTTTTGTATCTAAGTATATTCATACATCTTATTTTTAAAATAACTCCTATTAGAGTGTCCTAATGTCTTAAATGCAATTCTAAGCAATGCAACTATTTTTATGCAAAGTTGTTTTTTTTTAAATTAAAAACTATTATAGGGATTTTAATCTACATAACTTTACAAGAAAATAATTAACATTAAAAGACTTATTTTTCTCTAATAATGCCAATTTGTTCCTCGACAACAATGCCAAAAATGATGAGTGTCGTTAATGCTCTCACTTTAATTCTTTCGATCAAACCAGGGTGGTTTCCTAAGGTTGTATGCAATAGAGGTCTTAGAATTGCATCTCATATATCAATGTTCTAGACTAGCCTATGAAAACTAAGAATCATAATTTCTTTGCAACATTCATAAATAAAACTATGGTAACTTTCACACTTTGAGCTGAAATAAATTCTATTTATATGCAAAAATAGACCAACTAATAATTGAAAGAACATTAATTGCACGAATCTAAACTAAAATAAAACATAATATATTTCTAAAGGAAAAACATAATTTAATGCTAAAAAAAACTAGATCTAATAGAAATTAGATTGCAAGAATTAACTGGCAATAACAAGCTAAAATAAACGGAGTTTGATAGAAACTATATTGTAGATTTTAAATAAAAATAACATGCTTTTGCAAAAAAAATAAAGAAAATTATGCTGCTAGAAAATAGAAATTAATGCAAGCAAAATTGATGTTAAAAATAAATTTATCACTTTGACTATAACACTTGATTGCTAAAAATAAATAACATGAAAGAAAATAATAAAAAACCTATAACTAACACTAACGGTCCTTCCATTGTTCTAGAGAGTGGCCCTTGCTCCAAGGTTTAGCAGAAGGAAAGCAAATTTAGCAGAAAACTAGTCTAAGGGATCAAAATATCTCATGCAAGAAAGCTAAAAAATTCAAACTTAAATGTAGAAACCTAAAACATGTCATGTTGAGGAGACTACCTATATGGACTCCTTTAAGGCCATATGACCGACCTTGGACAGTCCTTTGATAAACAATGGTTTTCACCACTCAAATAGGGAGGAATTTATCTTTGCATCTAGGACCATCTCACCAAGAGATGGCCTTCAAAGACCATACCACCCCGAGACGGTCAGTAGTTATGGTTGTCTCACCCCAATATGGTCACACCTAAAACAAGATTTAAATCTTGCATAATGGATAAAATTGTTACATGTCCCAGTTAAGCATAACAATATCTAGTTACTTGTGAAGGAAGTTTCAATATTGGGCAATTACATTTTCTTGAATCTAACTGCATCTTATCTTCCCTTGCAAGATTAGACTCCTAATTTGGAAGTCTATATAATGGCACCTAGCCCTCATTAAAAATTCTAAATATTTCATGCAACAAAGTGCTTTCAAACTGAAGAACCAAAGAGCTCTCATTCTCAAAGCATTGAAGTGCTACCAAAATTTAACCATGGAGCTTCCAAGCGTTCCAATGGACCATGTCGAAGGTTGAAGATTGAATTTGTTCTTCTTGTGCCATCCAAAATCCTTGCTTTGATGTCATATTTTACCCCTAATTCATTTGTCATGAGCACACCAAGAATATCAATTAATCCACGGATCAAACCTGAAATCACCTTGCATCGGCCATAAGGAAATTACTCGTTTAATGGCTATCTCCCTTAGAGACAACCCGTAGGTATGACCATCTCTCCTAGAGATAGCCAACAAGAAATACTTTCCACATAGATATGGCCTCTTGAGCTGAGATCCATTCCCTATTTTCTTTCTTTTAATAGATTTAGCATCATTTTTTTTTTAAGCGAAAAACCCCTTGCGGGCCGCCTTGGTCTAAGAGACCATGAACAGGGGGTTCTACACCGTCAAAGTCACCCGGGCGACACTCAACCGCTGTTGGTATTTATTGTTTGGATACACCACATTGCAGCTGTTTTGATAGGGTTGGGGTGGATATTCGAACCTGGGACCTCCCTTGGAGGATTGCCCTCTCCTCTCCAACTCCCTACAACACCTGGGTAATTTAGCATCATTTTAATTACTATTTAGTATAGTTTGATCTAATTTTCATGCATGTATTTGTCATATTTCAGCTTATTTATCACTTTATTTGTCATTATTATAAGCCTTATATTGAAAGGCTCTTCATATGCTTTTGATGCTCTTTAGAGTTTCTTATGTGTAGATTATAGGTCTTTACAAGGAAGAAATGGCATAAAGATTCACACTTAATTATCCTACATCATGAAAGCCTCGAAAACATATCCCTAATCAATTTGTAAAATGCAAAAAAATATCCTACGAGATACACCTGGATTACTTTTCTTATTGTAAATATTTATATCGAATTAGTAGCAAATCCTTCAATGGGATCCCATTTTAACCCTTTTGAAGGATAGAATTTATATTAATAAAAAAGGTACTATTATTTCCTATCTTGTTTTATCATTATGGTTTCTTAGTTTGCTATGTAGTTTATTCTTTATTTCATTGCATAGGTGTACAATATTTTTTAGCATTTTCAGTGGCAATCACGGTCGGACCTAGTCCAAATTTCACAATTTCATTGTTGATTTTTGTTTTTTTTGGTATTTTTGAATTGTAGGTACCACCATCCCTTGCAGATATGGCCAATAGGTGCAACCATTCCCTACAGATATGGTTAGCAAGCTCAATCCTCCCTCTTAGAGATGACCTTAGAGCAGGAAGCAGAAACATCAAAATATAGTATCTACATCAGAAGTAGGCTATCATTGTAAGCCATTATGACTTTCTTTCTCTATTTTTAGTAAAGAAAAGTAGATTTTCTCATGTTTGTAAAATAATTTTAGAAGGTTTTGAGTCTTTGAAATAATTTTTTTGTGACCATCCCTAGATCAAATGACCTCTGTTTGTGGCCATCCCTATCCCAAATGACTCTTGTTTCTGACCGTATTTGTGTTAGATGATCTCTATATGCAATTATCCCTTGAAAATATGGCCTCTGTTTGATGACTGTTGTGGTATGATTTCTTTTATCTGTTTAAAGGCTACTCATGTAGGGTTATACATCTTATAAGTTTTTTTAAATTAAAATGTTAATTATTTAGAAATATGAATTTAAAATGTTATTTTTATGAATTAGTGAAATATCATGGAATGCTTCTTGCTTTTAATTTCTTTTGCATAAAATAAAAGGAACCCCACACACCATGATTCAATTTAACATCAATTATTTAGACTTCATAAACAACCGTTGGTCGAGACCGGTGATAGTGGGCTTCATCTCTATTCATTGGATCACACCCTAGAAACTTAGTGGTCAAAAGTGAGTAGCTTTTTGGACTTCATCACTGAAAGGTCCCCTACTCTTGGGTGCACCTAGAGTGGGAAGGTTAGTAGAGCTCTTTTACCATGGGTATCTTTAAAATAATCATTGGATGTAGTTTTTGTTACTATTCATGCCTTAAATGTGAGGATCAATGGAAAGTGAGGCTTCACAGGTACCAAGACATTAGATAGCGCAACCCCTTTAAAGGGGTAATTTGTTCCCTTAAGGTTACCTTGAGCTAATATCCAATAGGAAGCCACTTTTTTATTGTTTGAGTCACATCCCTCGATAGGGGGTGTGCTTGAACTATCTTTTAGTAGTTTTCTATTTTTTTTGCCCTTAGTTTTATAGAAACAGGGGTTTTCCAACATCAAAGTGCATAAAATAGTATAGGAACTTATAATTAAAACTTAAATGAGATAATCACATTGTATAATTTATTTTTTACATAATCAACATCATGGTGCCACATGTAGCTGATCTTATTCATGAGTTGATGCTGCTAAAAATTTGCAAGGAGGTATACAACACCTCTGATTCAGTCTTGAGGATATGGTCATTCCACCATGTCATCCTAGTGTCTGTCGTAATGCTAATATCACCCTTAGGGAATCTGACCTTCATGATGTCCCTATCCAAGATGCACCTATGAGTCCTCAATATGGTCGAGAAGATGATCTTCTTGGTCGAAGATGATCCCATGCTACTACTAGACATAACCCACCCAGTGAGGGGCCTAGTAGAGGAATGTCATGGATTCGCATCTTAACTCGATCTATACATCAATCTAAGTAGGATCAAGATGCACCATCACCTATACTGGATGAGTGAGCTACTCCACCCGATCTCCCATGGATGAATCAAAAGCTTGCTCACTTAGATAGGTACAACCCTCATCGTCCTAATAGGGTAGCCTCATCCACTCACACCTACCTCAAATATGAAGAAGAGGAAGACCCAATTCATCCTATTTTTCATCATGGAGAGTGCTCTATGCAGACACATTATACCTCTATCCCATCCAAGTATGTGGAATTCACTTTTAAACTTGAGCATCAGGTCAATACAACTTCCCTTGATTATGGGAAATAGGTATCCAACCTTGTTAAGCCAATAGAGCAATATGAGACCCCTCGTATCAATACAAGGGCTCATAGATATCACACGGTTGATAAATTAGATTAGATATATTGGTAGAAAACAAAAAAATAATAGAAACTAAACCATCTATGGTTGGATAAGTTTCAAATGAATCAAGAACACCTAGAACAAATCCAATTAGAGCAACAAAGGGTGCACAAACAAAGGTTGCATCATCAACAGTTGTACTAGGAACAATTACAAAGAACAACACATGAGGAGGTTTGAACACCTAGTACCAATAGGTAATAAACCCCTCAAATATGCATTGCACAACATCATGATGCTCCTCCTAGGCCAATTCAAAAATTCCCTCCTCGTATACCCATCTAGTACCATAGGTCTCAACTCCATCAACCGCAAAATCATTGACCTAAATATGAGGCCTATGAAGATTTAGAGTTGGAGTATCAAGACCAAGGATATACTAAATAACTCCATGAGGATGTGGTGGATGATTATATTCAACCACATAATCCCCACATAAATCTTCCACCTCTCCATCCTTAAAAACTAATACAATAAGATGAGGTAATATCCTCTCAAACGAACAAAGTTCTCATAGAACATATAAAATCATTAGAGAAACAAGTAACAGGTTATCAAAATCCCACATTACATCAACTATACAATCAACCACTTCATCCTTTAGTTCCATGCCCTCCATATCTTGAGCATTTTGAAATGCCAAAATTGGATGAATTTAAAAGGGATGAGGATGCACAGGAACACATGACTAGTTTTATGAATATTTATTTCCAACTTCAAGATGATGATGCCTTGTTGCTCAGAACCTTATTGATAACACTCTTTGGCCTTGCCTTAGAGTGGTACAACAATTTACCAAGGCACAACATCTATATCTTTGAAAAACTTGTAAATGCCTTCATAGAACACTTTTCATTTGGCATTAAGAAGAAAACCAACTTGACTGACTTTTCTAACCTTCAACAATTTGATGATGATCCAGTCACGGACTATGGCAACAAGTGGAGAAAGGTGATGTCAAAATCACCCTTAACCCTACCTATAATGGAACTAACTTGAATGTTCACTAGAATTTGTTCGAAGCATATCTCACTCTTATTACAATTACAACAATACCAGACATTTGAGTAGGATTTGGCACATGCCAAGCTCATAGAGGACATCAAATTCCAAGAGGGGTACATAAAAATTTTAAATAGGGAATGGAACAAGAACCCTAGAGGCAACAATACACAACAAAAACTAGCTTCGATCAACCAAGTTATCTTAAGTGTTCCTAAGCCTAAAAAACAAACAACACCCCAAAAACTTAACTATCAGGCTCAACCCCCTACAACAAAATATAATAAACAACATCAAAAAAATATAGGTACAAAATCAAGTACACCAACCAACTCGTAACTATACACCATTACCAAAATATTTGGTATCACTCTTTGATTGACTATGTGAGGCGAAGGCTATAACCTTGCTTGAGATTCACCCCATAGATCCAAATATCCCAAAACCTAAGTGGTATAGAGAGGACCTATACTACCTCTATCATCGATAAAACATTAATGATATCCATCCATGCTATTCATTCAAGAACCTAGTACAATATATGCTTAATAAAAATAAATTACAAATTGATAATCCTCTTACTACCAATAACAAAAAAATGGGCATATTCAAATATCCCTTGCCTACCCATGAGGTTAAGGAGGATCAAATAAGATAAGTAAATGAAGTCCATATGACCCCACCCAATCAGGGGTTCGTAGGGATGATCAATATTGTGACAAGAAAATAAAGATATGATCAAGTTGCACAACCTATATATCTCACTAACATTCCTTCTATGTCACAATCCTTACCACCTCAAAATTCTATTCATGGTCTGCCACCTCAATTAGTGGTAATGATCAGAAGCAAGCTTACCCAAAGTCTACGTATGACATCAACAAAAATATCCATCTATGAGCCAATACAATAATATCCACGACACAAAGAAACTTTGATGGAGATTATACAATTAGTTGAATTGTAACCTTAGGATACCAAATCATTTTTCAACTTTGTGGAACACATTCAATAGTGTAATGAGCCTATCATTACATTTCATGATCATGAGATCAAAGCAACTCCCACTACTTGAATCAATCCTCCACTGCATATTATTGCCAGTATAAATCGTATTCCCTACAAGCAGGTTTTGATAGACACAAGCTCCTTTATAAATATTATCACAATTGATGCATTACATAATCTTAGTCTCTCAACCTCACACATCATGGCATCCAAATTCACTCTTTGAGCAGTTAATGCTCTATGCTCCACCATCGGCACAATAGTCCTATTCAAGTTAGGCTAGAGATTATTCCTATATTGTGTCATATCTTGGAGGGTGCAATGCAATATAATATATAGCTTGGACAAATTTGTATTAGAGACATGAAATGCATCCCATTTATACTACACCAGTGTATTAAATACATCCATGAAGGACAAATCCATGTAGTCCCATTAGATGATGAGCTTTTCAAATATGTTAATCTGATCAGTAATTCATGAGAATTTATCTTGCCATCCATGCATCTGGACATCCAACTTGATACCCCTACTAAACATCTAGTGTGCCCATCAAAATTATCACATCCATCCATCGATCCATCCATATTATCACCTCCACCTCATACCTCACCTTTGGTTACTCTTGGCATCGCTTCTTCATAATCAAGTCCTCCAAGTGAGAAGAATTTGAAGGTACCAATGGAGAAAATCCCATCATTCATACCTACCATATCTACAGTAGTAGTTCCAATTCTCACGGAGGAAGAAGAATAATTTTTTGTAATGGATGAATTGCATCACATCACACCTCCATTATCTGTATCATCCCCATTATCCCCATCGTAAGTCATGGTCCACTTGGCTAACCCTAGTTTAACTAAGTACCTGGTATAGAATATCACATTCACACCACTCATCGAGTCCATCCAGGATATGGGTAGACATCATGTGTTTTCATTATCTATTGGTACCATTGTACCCTTGGGGATACCCCTGAACCAAATAAATTTCATCTATGGGGGTTTTTATGAATCTACTAATAAGATTTTTACAATAGACCATGATAAGGAACCTTTTCAAGAAATATTTATTATATGTCAAACTTGAATTTCACCTTGCAATACTTTTACCACTACCATTGGCATGAGAATGGCCTAGGAAGATATGAGTAGGGTCTCCAAACACCCTATCAACCACAATACCAACTTCCTATAGATAAATTTGGCTTAGGATATTCCATACGTATTCCATATGAGCTCCTTGTAGACTCCCTCTACCACCTAACAATAGGCTTTGGGGAGGATCTCGATGAGAATGATTACACCAATCCAAGATATCTTCATCTACTAGGAGATTATATTCCCATTACAATGGTTTTTGTTGAGCCTCTTGACTCCATTAGTGAGGCATCAAAATAATATGAGGATGATATGAAATTAGCATACCTCGGTCCTCATCACAGTTGGAAGCCTCTTGACTCTGTCAGTGAGGCATTAGAAGAATATGAGGATAAGATGAAACTTGCATACCTCGGTCCTCACCATAGTCGATAGCCTCCTAAATACGTCAGTGAGGTATTAGAAGAATATGAGGATAAAATAGAACTATTGTATATAGGTCCTTGCCACCTTCAACAAATTAACAACAAAATAATAGAATTCATCCCATAAATATTGATGACCTCTATCATAGGGATTTTCCTCCATGCTAACCCACCTAGAGAGACCTTATGCCCCTAGAAGATCCAATTATATTGGCCCCTCATAGGCCTCATCCATTCATCTCACTACCACCTCAGCCACCCTCGACATATCAAGGGCTACCCATATTTGACACACTTTTTCTACCTATGCATGGAAATTATATGCCATCCATCAACATGGTTTCCATTTAACTGACTACACCACTCCACAATCCCAATGACCCCTCAAAACCCTTGTGTCTCAAAAATGATACCATCGATTTTGATTACATTGCATCACCAAAATAACCTGAAGAGTTTTTCCCTTGTGAATAAATGATACAACCATTTAATTTCTTCTAAAGGCCATCCAAAGATATTTGTTAGGTTGATATCAAATCAAACATGATTGAATCTCCAAATACAATTGATGACATCCACTTGATCCCTACACCTCATTATCTTGAGGAGGGATCCCACATATCAATAGAGGAAAAAATTAATGTAGACATTGGCGCTAATCTTGAGGCTCCCAAAAATGTAAAATTAGGACAAAATTTATCCTTTGAATAGTAAGCCATCTGCACAACTCTTTTGACAAAGAAGATAGAAGCTTTTGCTTGGTCATACAAAGACATGTCGGGTATCAACCAAAATTTGGTCATGCACAATCTTACGCTTGATCCCAAGGTCAAACCGATAAAGCAGAAGCTTTGTAAAATACATTCAACAATAGCCTTAATGGTGAAATATGAGTTACAAAATTTGTTGGATGTTGGATTTATCTAATATATCGACTATCTTGAATGGATTCTCAACATGGTGCCTATAGAAAAACCTAATTAGAGGATTTGCATATGCATGGAATTTTAATATCTTAAAAAAAATGACTTCTAAGGATGAATTCCTCCTTCTGAACATTGATGTGTTAGTTGATGCCACCATATGTCATAATATGTTGTCCCCCATGGATGGTTTTTTAGGCTACAACCAAATTCAGGTCAAACCTGAAGATCAATCAAAGATAGCCTTTACCACCCCTTGGGGGATTTTCTACTACAAGGTAATGCCATTTGGCCTTAAAAATGCTAGTGCAACATATGAGTGGGCCATGACATATATATTTCATTAATGCATGCATAAAATCCTATAGGATTACATAGACAACTTGCTGATCAAATCTCTATTGTTTCATGAGCATGTTGATGTTCTAAGGAAGATATTCAATATCCTAATTAAGCATAATGTTAGACTTAATCCCAAAATGTATGTCTTTGGAGTCACATATGGAAAAAATTTGAGTTTTACAGTCTCCAAGTGAGGGATCGAAGTTTATCCCACCAAGGTCAAAGTAATACTTGAAATGCTCCCCCTACCAACCTTAAGTAACTTCTCACTTACAAGGAAAGGTAGCATCTATCTGATGCTTCATAGTGCAACTTTTAGATAAATTTTGACCCATGAATTGACTTCTACAAAAGGGGGTACTATTTTATTGGGATGATATGTGCCAAAAGGTCTTTGAAAATATCAAGTAATAGCTAGTGTGTGTTATTTTTGCCATAAATTTCAGCCACCAATTTTTCCTTGGGGACCATGTTGGCCCAAAATAATGAGGTAAATAAGGAACATGCTATTTATTACATTAGTCACACCTTGGTGATCTATGAGCTCAAATACATATATGTTGAGAAGCTTTTCTTAGCAGTGGTATTCACCACAAAGAAGCTTTGACATTACATATTGAATCATATGTTGTATGTTGTTTCCAAAGAGAATCCTTTGTGGTACATGATGAGTCACACGTACCATAATAGTCGTATTGCAAAATGGATCATGTTGTTGACTAAATTTGATGTCAAATTTATCAATAAAAATTCCATTAAAGGTCAAGTTATTGTTGATTAGCTAGTAGAGGCTCCTCTACAAGATGATAAGTCTCTTATTATTGAGTTTCCTGATGATGTAGTCTTTGAATTATCAGACTCGCTAGAACCTGAAGAATCTCAAAATAAAGTTGACATAACTTTGTTCTTCGATGGTTTTAAGTGTGAACAAGGGGGTGATGTGGGAGTCATATTTTTCATGTCGTAAGGGGTTTCTTTACCCATTTAATTTAAACTCAACTTTCCATGCACCAACAATAACATTGAATACAAGGCTCTTCTTTTGAGTCTTCAAACAACTATTGCCATGAAAATCAAAAGACTCAACATATTTGGTGACTCCTTGCTTATAGTTAACCAAGTCAAGGAAATCTATCAATGCTAGTGTCCTATATTGAAATTGTATAAAGATATTTTGGATAAGCTATTAGTTGAATTAGAATGGTACAACATCAAGGTAGTCCCTCGTTTTTCTAATAATTTTATGGATACAATGGCCTATTTGGGGTCTTTAATTTCATAGAACCCTTTAGACGATATCACAATCATCCATATCAAAACACTTTTATAATCAATGATTTGCATGAAGTTTCAAATTATAAAGAAGCTATCCACAATATCCATATTGAATCAAACCACGATTGATTCTCTCGAGTACACAAATTTTTGAAACATACATCTTGGGGGTCCTTGGTCCCATAAGGTCCTTATTATAATGGCATGACCATTCATCTTAAGGTTTTCTCCCAATCTACTTTCATACGTGATGAGTCATAATAAGAACAAGCAGTTCATTCAGTCAAGACCCAAGCATATCAAGATTGACTCACTTAGTTAAAAGATATCCTGAAACTTTGTAGTATCCCTTTGAGATTATTGCATGCTGTAAAACAAACATTCAAATATAAATCTATGTCTTATTAGAAGATATCCTTTATTTTCAAAGCTATGATGGTCTTCTCCTTCATTTTCTAGATCCCCAAGATTTTTCTTGGCAAGTTTTCAAGCTCACGATGGTACTTGCGATGGCCATTTCAACGGCTTGGACATAGTTAAGTGCATCCTTTGAATGGGTTATTAGTGGCCTAATATGGAGAAATATAATTAATTGTGCTTATGTTAGGAAGTGTGTGAAATACCAAAGTCATACTAATTTTTTGCGCTTACCTTCTTATACCTTACAATCGATTCAATCGGTATGGCCTTTTTTGTAGTGGGGATTTGATTTAATTGGTAAAATCTCACCCCCATATTTGGGCCATCACCCATTTATCTTAATGGCCATAGAATACTTCACCAAGTGGGTGGAATCTATCTCTCTTACCAGTATTAGTGGATCTCACATTACAAAGTTCATACTCCATAATATCATATATCATTTTGGTATTCCATTCGAGATCATTTCGGATAATGGGATACCATTCAAAAATAAAGATGTGTAAACTTTAATTTCCAAGTACAAAATTTAGCACAACTTTTCCATGCCCTATTATTTGCAAGCCAATGGGTAAGTGGAGGCATCAAACAAGATTGTAGTTTCCATCCTTAAGAAAATCATCAACAAAAATCACAAAGATTGGCATATTCAACTACATCTAGCATTATGGGTTTATCGCATTAGCATTTGGACACCCATTGGGGAAAACCTATTTTTTCTAGTCTATGGAAATAAGGCCATTATACCTTTAGAATTGTAAATTCCTTTGTTACACATATCATTTCAAGAGTTCATCGACGATGATAACGATGATACTACACGATAAGCTCACCTTGACCAGTTGACCCTTCTTGATGAACATCCCGTTAATGCTCTTGAGCACCTTTGCATTTATCAAGATCACCTTAAGAAATATTACAATATGAAATTCCACCCAAGGTATTTCAAACTTAGAGACCTTGTACTCAAATAAAATCAACAAAACTCCAACTTACCACCACATTTGCACGTCAAATTCATGGTAAACTAGTTAGGCTGTTTTATCATCATGCAAAAGATAGGGCCAGGGACTTACTATCTTGCTTCTCTTGAGGGTTTTGAGGAACCTAAACCTATTAAAGTTCTCCATATATGGGTATTTCATTCATAACATTTAATGCATAAAAAAAAATCAAAATTATCAAAAAAATAAAAAATAAAAAAACATAAAAACACAAAAATAATACAAAACATCAAAAATACAAAAAAAAACTATTTGCATTACATCATCATGCATTTAATTGCATTTATTTATTAGTTGCATTAGGCATATTCATCCATTGCACTTGAACTAATACAAGTCGTGTTTGCATTCTTACAAATGACACCATGTTCTTATGCTAGTCATGAATCTTAAATCAGTCTTATCCATCATCATCATTTGTAGTTCCTTATGCGCTTTTGCTTATTAAGTGGTCCTTGTGAGATAGGTTAGATAATGGATGGATATCATTAATTATATTTATATGACCACTAAATATTTTATGTACACATTTTAGTCTGCAAAATATCATGGAAAAACCCTCACATAACACATATCACTACTATCCACATTCCCCTTTTGTGAGTAACTACGTTTTTCAACACAACCATTAAGTTGCTATTGGTTGTTTACTAGGATTTTTCATAATTTAACCATTCCTAGTTTTCTTTTTATATTTTATAAAAATATATATTGGCTTTTACAATGTTAGGTTTTGCTTTTATAGTACCTTGCATATGGCAAAATCCCAACATAATTTCACATATTTTACACCCGAGTTCAAACAAGGAAGGATGACACTACAACATAATACTTGCTCCCTTAAGCAAGGTTTCCCTTGTTCATCCTATTATGCGCATGGTTTAGGATGTTGAGAATTGATAAAAGGAAAATCTCCTCCCTACCCAAGCAATCCCCTTGCTCTTACACAAAACGAGCAAGTTACCAAAAAGAAAAAAAGAGAAACAATGGTTTTTACCACTTATAAAATCTCTTGCTTCTAAAAAGAGTGGTTTTCACCACTAAGAAAAAGAAAAATAGCAAGTATCCCAAGAAATAAAAATAAAATAATGGGGTAATGAGCTTGAATCCTTGGAATCCTCATTTATTCAAAAGCCATGGGGTAATCTCCATTACAACAATGGATTGAATGAAACTTGTCTGGAAATGGAGTAGCCTTACACATGGTGATATGTATATCACATTAGTGACCTTATTTTTTACAACCCAATGTTGGTTTGTGTATGAGCTAGCTCTTGGAAACTTGTATTGCCTAGTAGTCTAGTCCAACTACATCCAAACTCAGGATAGTGATGATCATAGGGTGATTCTCATTACAACAATGGGTTGCATGAAGCACACTTGGTAATGAGGTAGTATTATGCATCATCTAATACATTCAATTTGCACACACAATTATATTGAATATTTGGGTCTTCATAGAAGACTTATATCTTTCAGAGTCTTGTGTATCCAGTATACAAACTTTTGACTAGTCAACTAGGGTGTTTGAGTCTCATGGAAAATATTAAAATTCCCTCATAGCACCTAACTATCTCATCATCATTTACAGTTTTCCTTTAGCTTTTGCTTGTTAAGGTGTCCTCATAAGATAGGATATATATCGAATGAATATCAACAATGATATTTAGATGACCATTGACTATTTTACACACACCTCTTAGTTTACAAAAGATCATAAAAAAAACTCTCACATCCCACATATTTAATTTCACACATTCACATCCAAATGTATAAATTTTGTGACAAGGTTAACATTTCAATTCATGAATTTTATACATTCAATGGTATATACCATTAGTTTGTTAAACACATTTAGTTTCATTCATTATGTTTTAAGCAATTAAAATATACATCCTTAATTTACATTAGAACATCCAAACAAAAATTAGTGCATCTCATACACATTAGATTTGTCATATCAAAAACATGAATCTACATTCATAAATCAAATAAACAAATATAATCATACATCTAAAATTAGGTATTACATCCATACATCACATAATATAGGCATTACATATATCATTGTATACATATATAAAATAAAAGCATGCAATAAATACATGATAGGCCACCATAAAAATATCTTATATATATATATATATATATATATTATTATATATATATATATATATGTGTGTGTGTGTGTGTGTGTGTGTGTGTGTGTGGTGATCATTGGTACATCATGATATAAAAATACCCATAGGCTACAATAGAGTGGGTCCTTGGAACTTACACGCTCAAAAATAGGAGCATACATAGACAAGTCATGCTGGCCTTGCATCATTGATCTCACCTCCACCCTTAGCCCTGCTTCGATGAGGCTAAGAAGATCCACTAGCATCTAATATCTAAGGAGGATCTCAAAATATGGGCACCTGCTACCTCATTAATGGCTACCCTGATTTAGTGCATCGGATCTAATGCAATACCCTTTATGATGATCATGTAGGTAGTATGCCTCCATATCACTCTACCTCATCCTCCAAGCTAATAATGTATGCTTGATCTGACCTATGATGAGAGGAATATCAAGCTACCTATGTTTATAGTGTGACCACATCAACCATCACCTGGCTATCTACCTTTGTCTATCCTTGAGCCATAATCAAATCATCCATCCATGTTCATAGAGCATCTCACTTTATTGTCATCCTGCCCACCTCCTCTTAGGAGCTCTATAATTGTGCCATCAAAATAGCCTTCTCCTAGGATAAGATCCTCCCCCTCTACCTCTCTCTAGCCAATTGGATCTCCAACACAACAATGGTGGTATCCTACTCTACCAATTACACCTAAAGAGACTACACCTATCCTCTAAGCTATATATCCTTATCTTGGGGATCCTTCATCATCCCCACCCTCATCCTATGGCTCCTCCACTCCCTTTATGGTCTAGACCCACTCCCCCTCCATTCGAAAATGTACTCATCACTCATCCTTGACATCCTCATCACCCTCCTCTACTGTAGTCCCAATCGGCCTACCCATATGTCCACCTCCTTGCCATAGTCTAATGACCCACCATGTATCATACTCTACAGTGGTACCTGGATCCTCCACACATGGATAAACTAGTATTTGATATACCTCATCTCCCAATAGCTCTACTCAAGGTCACTCCAACTGAGTCTCTACCCCTTTAATGGTGATAAATGATAGGCTCCTCAAGTACACCCTGGAAAATCCTAAAATATTGAGTAATGTAAGAATACTAGAAGTACTACCACTCTGTACCATGTTATACAACCATCTATCACCCACACATCACATACCCCAAATAAGACACCACCTCTACCCAAGGTGGATAATCCCTATATGGCCTCCATGTCACTTGACCTAGTCTCAGTCCCTCAAAGCACTTTGTGTAGTGAGCCAACCTACCTGAATGAGATCAACTTCGACCCACCTCCTTATCCTAAATCCACTAAGTTGCATATTTGATCTTGAGGTCTACCATTTGTGTCTGTGATTCCCATGAAAGTCCCTTTGATATGTCCACTCGAATATGCTCCCATTCCCAAACTTGAAGTAGGAAGATACACCCCAATCTATGCCTACCCCACTAATGGATCTCATATAACTCATCATATAGATGTGCAAGTAGGGTGCTCCCCCATACCATGATTAGTGGATCCTCAGTACTGCACTCTACCAAATCCTATTCTAATTCAAGGAGGTTCTAGGGGAACCTCACTCCTGAAGAGTTAGGTAATAGGATGTTCGATATGAGTGACATCACCACTACATATCTCTGAGTAAAAACCTCTATGGCATACCATGCCAAACCTCACCAAATATCCTATGGAGCACTCTACTCTATTGGCTAACATGGGTGGAGGTTATGGGATATCTCTCAATCAGAACATGAAGAATCTAGTTGACATCCTCCAATGACATCATCATGTCACTAGTCAAAATATGAAAGGTGTTGGTCCTACTATCCCATTGATCTATCAAGGTAGTCATATAAGCCTAATATGCCATCATCACCTCTAGCCTTGTCACTTGCTGGATGTCAATGGCCTCAAGACATACCCAATCATCATCAAAGAGGAGTTTTTGTGCCCTCTCAAAAAATTTGAAAACTCTATAATGGGCCTTCATAATCTAAATACAAACAAACAATCACACTAGCAATTTAGTTAAAAAAACAAATTAAAAAAACACAAAACAAAAAAATATAAAACACAAAAAATAATTTAAAAAAAATTAAAAAACATAGTAATGCGTCCATCTTGGGTCGGGATGGTGTATAGGCAAGGCCATATCAGATCAAGACGGTTGTCACAATGGTCAAAATATGATGTTGTAATTCAAATGCAGTCATCCTACCCCGAGACGATCCCAAACCCACAAAGATGAACCGTCTCTGCCTGAGATAGCCCCAAAATAGGGGCACATGCATGCTAAAAATAAAAATAAAATAATATAAAATAAAAACACACAAAAGCAAAATTAAATAACCTACACTACATCCTACATATAAAATTTAGTCCATTGCCTTAATTTTTAAAGTGAGGTTCATTTTCACATTAATTAGTGAGGTTCATTTTAAAATTATGAAATAACAAAGGAGAGAACAAAGTGACTACCTTTCTCACTTAGTATCCTCCGCTTGTCAAAGTCCCAGGTTGGTCCACAATGGTAGTAGGTTAACTTTTTGACAGCACTCCATGTCACAAATTGTTCTCCTCCTCTACACCTCTCCTTTTCTCCAATTGCCAACAATGAAAATGATGTCATTTTTTTTTCAAAAATTGCTTATTTATTTTCAAAACTAACTGACTATCTCGGGGTTAGACGGTCGCATTTAGTGTGACCGTATTACCAAGGGATGACCCCAAAAATTGTAAAATTTGTCAAAAAAAAGCAAAATTTTCTAAAAATACTTAAAACCTTCTGGTAAAAAAATCTCAAGTGATCCTCGTACCTAGTAATTTACCCTATTCACCTGGCAGTGTAGTGACTAATTATCCTTACAATCTAGTCATATGGATAGGTTACCATAAGGCCACTTGAATAACAATAGATATCACAAGAATCGAAGTGTTATCATCTCAACTCCCTAAGAAAGTCATGTTGTTGGACTGCTCCAAGGGGTAAGGTGTATAATAATCAATAATGGTCAAAATCAAAATTGTAATGGGATCTTCCCCCTTCCACTTTTATAAAGGTCCTACAAAACCTAAAATAAGTCATATTTTTCAAGCGACTTGTCACTTTCATCACTTTCCATCTCCTCATTGACTCGTCGCTTGAGGGGGTAGTCATATAATCACAAAATTCATAATCAAAATCAATAATCAAACACTCAATCAATGCAAATTGCATTCATTCAAGAAGAATTGCTAACAACTATCATACACTTCCCTATTTTCTAGGGCAAAAGCAAAAATATCAACAAAAATTGGGTAGGTCTGATCCTAATTTGTAGAAAACAAACTACCCAAAATATCTTATGTCTACCAAGTTTTACCTAAACTCAAGTCCACCAAAGTGTTGGAAGTAATGATTCAAAAATGTATGCTCTTTCCATGATTGGGGTATCTAATATTGATCAGATCAATGAACACCATCAACCCTCAATTTGACTAACAAGTCATCTATTTTTAATTCGTGTTGTGCTTTCACATAATGCATACCAAAAAGGGGAATCTATAGACACCTAAAACACGTCATGTTGAGGAGACTACCTATATGGAATCCTTTATGGACATATGACCCACATTGAATAGCCCTAGGGCTCAACAATGGTTTTCACCACTCAAACAAGGAGGATTTTTCCTTTGCAACCAAGACCATCTCACCAAGATATGGCCACCAGAGATCATACCACCTTGATATGGTTAGAAATAATGATCATCTCACCCCGAGATGATCATGTATGAAACAAGATTCAAATCCCACACAATGGATAAAATGGTTCTACATGCTAGCTAAGCATAATAGTATCCAATTACTTGCAAATGAAGTTTAAAGATTGGTAGTTACATTTTATTGAATCTAAATGCTTCTTGGATTCCCTTGCAAGCTTAGAATCCCATTTTGGAAGTCTATATAATGGAACCTAGCCCTCATTAAAAATTCTAAATATTTCATGAAACAAAGTTTTGTCGAACTGAAGAACCAAAGAGCTCTCATTCTCAAAGCAATGAAGTGCTCTCAAAATTCAACCATGGAGCTTCCAAGCATGCCAATGGACCATATCAAAGGTTGAAGATTGAATTCATAATTCTTGTACCATCCAAAAACCTTGCTTCGATGTCATATTCCACCTCTATTTTGTTCCTCATAAGTGCACCAAAAATTTCAATTAATCCACAGATCAAACCTGACATTGCCTTGCATTAGCTACAGGGAAATTACTCATTGTTTAGTGATCGTCTCTCTTAGAGATGTCCTATATGTATGTCCATCTATCCAAGATATGGCTAGTAGGAAAGATCATCCTAAATAGAGATGACCTCTCAGGATGAGATCCATTCCCTATTTTCTTTCTTTTATTAGATTTAGCAGCATTTTAATTATTTTTTAGTATAGTTTGATTTTATTTTCATGCATGTATTTATCATATTTCTACTTCTGTATCACTTTATTTCTCATTATTATGGGCCTTATCTTGAAAGGCTCTTCATATGCTTTTGATGCTCTTTAGATATTCTTGTGTGTAGATTACAGGTCTTTACAAGGAAGAAATGGCATAAAGATTCACACCTCATTATCCTACATCATGATAGTCTTGAAAACCTATCCTTAGTTTGTGAGATGCAAAAAAATATTCTAAAAGATACACCTAGATTACTTTTCTTATTGTAAATATTTGTATCGAATTGGTAGCAAATCCCTCGACGGGATCCCATTGTAACCAATTTTAAGAACATAATTGATATTAATAAAAGAGGTGCCATTATTTTATATCTTGTTTTATCATTATGGTTACATAGTTTGCTATCTTGAAAAATAGACCAACTTTTTATTGAGGCTATAATAGTGGAGGGCTTCATGCAACGTGATAATACCATTAGTAATATTTCTCCCTTTGACTGAACTACCTTGGCAAGGGTCTATGATCTAGGGAAGGATCTCTTTGATTCTTGTAGCCATGGCTTTAGTTAGAATTTTGTAAATCACATTGCATAGGCTAATTGGTCTGAAGTTTGTGATGGATTTGCACACAGGCCTTTTGGAAACCAAATATATGAAAGTAGAGTTAATAGCTCTGGGTATGGATTTCTAGTTTGTTATTTATTTCATTGCATAGGTGTATGATATTTTTTATTATTTTTATTAAACAATGTGCAAAAGGTCAAATCACTACATACTTTATTCAACTATTCACTTTTTCTACTCACTAACTTTAACCAATGGGCATACAATATTATTTATATATAGATTTCTAATTGTTCAACCTATGAACGAGGTTTATTTTAGGAATAAACTATATCTAAATTGATTACATAGGTTTGCATGTTAAATCTGACCAATCGGATTTATAATAGTAGGTTAAACTAGATAAGTCATCCTATTTTTGCACTCCCATTGGCTATTGATCAACTTGGAATAAGTCTAGAACAAATATGAAATTCCTAAATTGCTTTCCTAGCCTCAATTCATGTGCACAAAATCTCCTAATATTATGATGTTTTGTTTTATTTTGGCGTGGGTTGAAATCAGGGGCTCTAGAACATACGATAGGTCAATTTCACTTTATGCATAAATTTACATGATTGTTGATTTATTGGGTTTTGAATCAAAGACATGATTCATCCTCTTGATTGGATGTTGGCAAGGAACATTGACTACTAAATTAGTTGTATTTCTCCTTTTTGCCATAAATTTGTAATTTTTTCCCTTACTATTTCAGTGCTTTTCCTGCATCCTGTTATGCATGCACCTGTGTTGATATAGTACTTATGTTATTCTAGTGCCCAACTATCACATAAAATATTATTATGCATAGATGGAACTAGATTATGCCGCAACAAGAAACATTGAAATTACTCCAAAATGGTTGTTTGTATATTTTTAGATTCACAAACTTATTCATAAAGTATAGTAAAATTATTACTAACTTTATTCTACCTTTCAGTAAGAAGAAATCATGCAGTTTGTCTTAAAACACATAAAAAATCAGTTCAAAACAACAAATAAAAATATCTTCTTTAATTTACTATATTAACACTTAATATTAACATAAATAATGATTAAATACTTGGTATATACTATAGTATTTTAGTAAAAAATAGGCAAAAAAATTAAACTATTTTAAAAAATGAGATATTTTCTAGTCTCACCATAATTGTATCACCAAACTTCTAGTAAGCCTTATGTTAGAGAATTTATTCTTAAAATTTCTTTCAAATTCATCCCTATCATGAATGGTTAAAAGAGTAATCCCATAAAACCATGTTGTTACAAAATCTCCAAATGTGAAAGGGAATAACTACACCCTCATTTTCCACATTCAAAATATATATAGCTTGAGTGAAGGCTGCTAAATGTTCATTGGTTCTCATAGTTTCACGATCATTAAAAATAGGTAGACAGTTCCTCATATTATGGGTAATTCATGTAAGTATCCAACTATGGATAATGGGGTCTTCCTTCTCCCATTGTGGGGGTTGGTTCTTGGCTATATGAGCCATTTTTGTCAATGTTTCTTTTATAATTATACCTAAAATAATATATTGGTTAAAATTTAAATATTTAGAACTAATTACCTCTTTTGGTTCTCTTATTTTGTTCTTTTGATATCCTTTCCTCCATGCCGAGTATTTATTTTTGCATCTCTCATTATTGACTCCATTTTTATGCCAATAATTTCTAATGGGTGTACCTTTTCTTTTGTGTCTATAATGTTTTTTAATGGGTTATATGGGATTGAAATGGGTTCCACCTGTGTTACATCATCACTACATAGTGGTGTTACAACAAATTTTAGATATTATCCATGTATCATTTGGCAAGATTTGAACCTGAGCCTCCTTGAAATGTTGAGGAAACTAACTGGTTGAGCTAATGCCACTTGATATTTTTTTTGTCTATACTTTTACCTTTGAAGACACATTTATTTAAATTTGTCTCATCTTTGAGTAAAGTCTTCTTCATCTAAAACTATAAGAATTTTAGGGAAATGATGATTTGGTTCCCATGATATTTTTTTCCAAATGACTATCCTTAATTCTTCAATAATGTATGTTTATAGTGATCAAGGATTGTGTAGATCATGTTGTTTTATAGGGACTTGATTGGGTAAAATTATTCAATACTCAGTAAAATTTACCAAAAAATTATTGATTAGTTTTTATGTAGGCAACAATCAAGAGGTTTTATAACCCTCCAATTTAAAGCACTTGTTACTTTATTTTCCTTGTTCAACAACAAAATATTTATTCCTCTATAATAAAACTAATTGCAAGCATTACAATCAATAAAATCATTCACTTAAAAAATATAGGTATTTTGACCAAAAGTGTAGAAATCCATCGATCAAATATTTACTTTTAAAGATAGATAATAGAACTAATACCAATTAGAAATCCACATACCACAATTCATTCGTCAAACACTTGAATCGTATAAATCATATCAATAAATAAATTTTAAACTAGCAAGCATTAAAACCCATTCACTATGAGTTTACTTTTAATTCTATGTAAAAATAAAATATTCACAATCATAAAATAAAGAAATCAAATTCTCATAAGCAATGCTAAAATTGATCTTGAATCAAATTTAAAGGTATAAGCATGCAATAAAACTTAAAGCATCCAAGTCTTCGCTTTTAAAGTTCTAAATAAAAGTAAATAAGTATGAACTAAACTAAAACTGAATCCCAAATCATCAAGTGTTTTTCTCTAAAATAGAGAGTCTAAAAGGTAGTAAAAAAACTATAAAAGTAGTTAAATTAACAATTGCCTCCCTTTAATAGGAGGACTTTTGAACAATTTCATGATCATAAATAGAAATGCATTAGTAATTGAAGATAAGGGTTGTGAATTTCTCCTCTAGTGATGAATTGATAGAGATAAATCCACTTAGATAGCCATGCATCTTCTTATTGCTGAACATAGGGTCTACAAACCACTTTTGGAAATCTTCAAGAGTAAATTTCTCTATAGATTTGATTGCTTCAACCATTTTTTCCAAGGTACTCAAGGACATTATCTTTTTATTATTCTTAAAGTAGGATCATATGGCTATCTTATGGCTCCTCAATCTTGATTTCTACTTCTAAGTTATTTATTTCTCTAGCAGCTTTATCAATGATGGACTTAACCTCTAATAGTAATCTACAAGCATGGTTGATCCTTTCTTGTGTGAACGTAATCTACTAGAGTATCTATTCATATCAACTATTGGCAAAGGGGAGCTAGTTCTAGGATTTGTAATTTGATGTTAAATCTTCAAGAGGCTATTTTGTGTGTATAATATTGAATCTTGTAGCACATAAAATTTCTCTTGGTGTCTGTATAAAAGCATAATTTTAGAAAAAACTTAATATTTAAGTTAGATTTTTCCTTTATATCTTAATTCACTACACTTGTATTGAGGTCCTTGTGGTACTTGGTGGTGTCTACAATGGGGTTTTGTTCCTTTAATGCATTAACTTGAGAAGAAAGTGATTGAACTATGGAGGGGTATTATGTTTTTTATCTACTACAATCTTCTCTAATTGAGAAAATATCTCCTCAAGTATTCCAACTTGAGTTTTTTTAAATATTATTTTAGATTATAGGGCTTGAATGTGTGCGATCCCAAGAAGCATGCACCTTGTTTCTACTTGCAATATTATTTTGAAATGAAATGAAAGACCATGAACTGCATATAACATGGAAATAACAAAGAGGGATATTTTTATTTATATTGACCCCTGGTTACATGTTGGTCCCTCTGAGGGATACCCATTTCGATACAATGAATTACAAGCAAAGTAATGGTGAATAAAAATATCCCCTCACAAAGGGGTGGTGCACTTCCACAGGCCTCTTGATATCGCACATAAAACTATATGAGGGCTTACAGATTCCTCCTTCTAAAGATCTAGTCCTAGAGGGATCCTTGTGCTTTCAATTCTTTGATCTAATCCTGTAGACATGTACCTGCATTTATGGAAACAACAAAGTATGCTTAGTAGGATGGACCACCTCTTCGGATGAGGCCTTTGTTAACGAATCTAGATAATCATGATAAAAATGACAAACAAGAATAAACAAGATAATAAATACATACAAAGATGATAAATATAGAATAAATACATTAATGGAAGCGGATCTGAGCTATGACTTAACTAATAAATTTAAGCAATAATGTATCTAGACTAAAGCAATAGGGAAATAATTTCTATGCCCTAAAATATGCCTACGGGCCACTTTCTAAGATAGCATCCATGATATTAATCCCTTTTCCTTGTGAATCAGGGGTTGTTGCACTATCCTCTTTGCTGCAATTGATGTTTAAGGGTCGCCTGGTGTGTTTCCTACATTGATTGGAAGTTGAGAAAACGGATATGAAAACTGGTACATGATCGTAGCTCCATAGGATGGTGCTCTAATGCTCCTCAAAGGGACGTAGCTTGGTTATCCATTTTGATAGGGCTTCATTGCTTGAATATAAAACTTCACAAATATTTTTGCTCTTTGTGGGAGAGTCTATATGTAGAATTCTCTCTCAGATCTGGAACTTGGCTTCTCAGAGAAGCCTCAATACAAATTGCATGTGACTGACCATCCTGGGTGAGAAGTGTTAGTCAAAAACTAGTATGGAAGGGGTAGTTAGGAGAAACTAAAATAGTTCCTCATCAAAATCTACCTGCTAATCATGCAGAGGTGCAGTCAGACTATGTTATCTAGGCTCGAATTCACAACCAGACTATGTATGATTCTAGTCACTATCATGTTTAGTAGCTAAGTGTGGTTGTTGTAGTATTCAGTGGCCAGGTGTGGCTGCTATAGTCTTTAGTGGCTAGGTGTTGTGGCCACTCATCTTGAGAGCATCTAGGCTTGGACGGGCTAGAACTACCCTATTTGAGTTCTTAGGACCGCTACTTTCTCTTGGAGATATCCAAGAGGGTTCATATGGTCTATGGATGTGTCCATATGAATATATCCTAAATATGACACATTTTAGGTGTCTACAGATGCCCATTTTTGGGATGCACTATGATCAAAACATAGTGCAGAGCAAAAAAGTAGACCACCTAGGGCCATATTGTAGGTTTGATGATGATCTTGATTTGATCAACATAGGATGCCCCAGTCATGCGGAAGGGCGTGAATCCTAGAATCATTGCTTCCAATGGTATGGAAGGCTTAAATTTATGGAAGTTTACACTCGCTTATTAGGAAATCAGGTAGCTTTAGTACTAATATAGGTCCAAAATGAGGGGAGCTACAAACTTAATTGTCATATTTACTTTTTGATCCAGCAAAGGGTAAGCTTATGATAGTTGTTGGTAATGATTCGTAAGACGAATGCAACTCTGACATGATCGAGATAATATTTTGTTGACTTTGATTATGATTTTTGAAATTTTTTGACTACCCCATTAAGCGATGAGTCAATTAGGGAAAGGAAAATTAATAAAGTGATGAGTCACTTGACCAAAATAAATTATTTGGAACTCTTTAGAGGTTTGCTATGTTGTTTTAGAGTAGTTCCCATCTAGGTGTGACTTCAACCCTGATTTATAGTTTTGCATCTCTATTCCTTGGGGTAGTCCAGCCACAATGGCCTTCTTAGGGAATCATGGTGCTAGCTATTCTATTGTAGTGTGTTTTGAATCATTATTTTTCTATAGGAGAATTGAGATGCATCCTTGTTCTCATGGGGCAATCCGGTTGTTATAGCATTCTTTAGGTTTGAGGTGAGGCATCTCAATTCTACCATAATTGCTTTGTCCCAAGTGGCCTTATGGCAATTTGCTCATCTTGTCGAGTTGCATGGAGTGCTAGTCGCTGCAATCACCAAGTGTATAGAGTAGATAGCTAAATACGAGGCTCATCTAAGATTCTATTATTATTTGATTTTTAATTTTGGAATTTGTGATATTTTTGGATTTTTATGTATGCAAATTTTTGGTATTGGTTGATATTTTGGATGCCTCTGACCAATAGGTGCTTTTTATAGCCTATTTTTAGATGCTCTATGGTGAAAATTTATTGAAAGTACTCCTTATTTGTTGGCCACTGCTAGGTCCAATGACCCCCAATTGCTACTTTGTGGTTGCTGTCAAGTCCAACAACCAGGAATTATGGGCCACTAACGTCGGTAGCAACCAAGTCATGAATTGGAGAAATAAAAGGAAAATTAGGGTTTTGGATCATCATTGTTGCCAGTTATCAGTTTGCACTTTTTGGAGCTCTGGGGTGTATTGTGAGACTGCAACGTGAAGCGCTGTTGATTTACCACTTAGAAGACATGATGGCTGAGTAGGGAGAATCCTTGACTAGCAGAGGAGTGGGAGCTTCCTAGGTACCCTTCAAAACCCTAGTCCCTCTCTTATTAACTATATTAAAATGAACCTCACTAAATAACTTGGTAAAGGAACCTCACTAACTCAATTGGCAATGAATCGAACCCGTAGATAGGATCAATTTAGGGTCAATTTTAGTGGGTTTTTGTAGTTTTAGGATTTTTTGCAATTTTTTTATTTTTTGGTCCTAGGGGAGACATAATTGGCATGTCACCCATTGGTCGCTACCGCTCAGAGTGGTCATTTTTGTCTGTGACTAGCCACTACTGCTGTCAACAACCATTTTGATTTCCAGTGGTCATATTTTTGACCGTTTGAACCTGGCCATTATCAACTCCAGCTGTCACTTGGTGGCCTCTCCTGGCATGAGTGGCCAAGTTGATTTACTAGTTTACTTATTTTTAAAATATAATGTTTGATATTTTTTAGATAAAACTATGTATTTAGTTAGCATGTTGCCTTAGGTTTACCTTTAGCTTGCATCATTTTTTAGATTTAAGCATTTATTAGTTTGTTAATATTTTATTTAAACGCTTTATTTTTCACTCTTAGATTTTGTTTGCTCGGTATCAGGATCCAAAGCTACTTTGTGATATTTTTCATGAGATGGATGATATGAACTGGTCCTATATTAAGGTTTGTGGGCTCCAATATGTCACTGACCTACCCATGATCATGTTGAGTCAGACATATTTGACTACCTTGGACCACAGGTGGGACTCAAGGATAAACACCTTCCACCTTCCTACTGATGAGATGACCATCACGCTGGAGGATGTCTATAGGATCTTTAGGATCATTTTTGATGGAGTGCATATTGTCTCTTCTCCCAATAATGCCCAAGATGTAGTGTTTACAAGGGTATTTTGGAGACATGCTGCTGCTAGCTTCAATGATACTCATTCTAGCAAGATTTTTGTTACTCACTGGTACCAAGAGGATGTTTTTCCCAGATACACACTATGTTACTAATGGTCATTGACAACATCCTTATACCTGATTACTCTAGATTGAGGTTCCCATGGAATATTTTGGCGATGGTGTAGGATCTTATTGATAGTGAGGATCCTATCATCTACACCTAGGGGAGTGCACTACTAGCATAATGTTATGATGAGATATACCACATTTAGTGTTGTGGATGGGCTAGTATTACCTGTAACTTACTCCTCCAGATCTAGGGATGGGAGTATATCAGAGTTGATCGCTCGACAGGACTTCTAGTGGATATTACAACACTAAAGGATGATGTATAGTGTTAAGGTATATATGGCCTAGAGCACTTGAGAAGAATAAAAGTTGGCATTTTGTAGGGAATATGTCCCACTACATGACATCCTTGACTAGTTTATGGGCTACTGATATCATCTGGAGGTCTTATCACAAGTGCCTTGATTGGGAGGATCTAACTAGCTTCACAGTGAGGACTCAACATGACTATTGGTTGATCAGCTACAAGGATGACATCAGAGAGTTCTTCTACTACTCTAGGGTGCTCCAATAGTTTGGTATTTAGTAGGATGTTCCCCTTGAGCTAGTTTTCTATCATTGGATTGACATAGAGAGGAACCTTCCACCACCCTGAATTACAATAGTATTAGAGGAGGATGACCCTCCTATAGTTGATCCTAGTGTGGTTGATGCTAGGATCATAGAGGTGTACACCCATTGGTGGGGTATGCGATTATGGTAGGGTGGTCTTTGGATGAGGTTGAGGCTAAGGATACTTATGGGCACCAAGTTTGGGCTTGGATGGATGACTTGGGGGAGGCAGGTTAGTATGAGAAGGTGGTAGAGGAGTTGGTTGTAGAGGAACAGGTTACCCCCAAGGAGGAGAAGTATTTAGCCCCTGAGGAGTAGGAGTCTCCTCTTCAAGCTCAGCTACACTAGGTTGAGGCTGAGCTACAGACATCCCAGATTCAAGTTTAGTAGAGGGATGCCACTATTGTAGATCTTTAGAGATAGCTTACCTAGGTTACTACCAAGTGAGATGATTCTTAGAGCTATATTATGTAGACACCTAAAACATGTCATGTTTAGGAAGACTACTCACATGGGCACATTCATAGATCATGTGACTAAACCTTGGGACCTTCCAAGTATCAAAAGTGGTTTTTACCACTCATTTAGGGCATTCTTTGCCCATCCAAGCTTGGCCACTATAGACCAGAGTGGCTGGATCCTGGCAATTGTATCTCAAAGTGGCCAAACCTTATCCACTGCAAACAATAGTGGCTAAACCTTAAATGCATTTTACCATCAATCTAGCCTAATCTCAGGTGGAAGTGGCAGTCTGTATGTAATAAGGCCAAGCAGAGAAAACCTTGCATTCCTCCTTATAGCCATTCTACATGAAAGACTCAAGTCCAGATTTAGACATCAGTTAACTGCCCCTCAAGGGTAGGTAAAAGCTCAATTTCTCATGCTAACATCTAGTGTGCATGAGGGATTCAGTCCTAGGGTTTGAACATTGATCTAGGGCTTCAAACACTTTATAAGGTATAAACCTAAGAGCACCAAGGGATCGTCACATATCATATATCATAATTTTGAATAGGTTGGATCATTGAGGAGAGCCTTTGAAGACTTGGAGAGCTTCCCTTGGAGATCATTTTATAGCAAAAACCTATTAGATTTGAGAGCATATCTGAGCACCCTTGAGGAGCAAGGAAGTTCTAGCCAATTGATTGGTGATCATACATGCACATAAAGTAATCATTTTAGTAGTAAAATTAATCCCATAGCCTTTGGGTCAATAAAGAAAAAAATTATCTTAACGGTCGTTGTCTTGGATAGTGGCCCATGAACCTAGTCTAGGGTTTACGTGTTAGTTTATTTTATTCTACTTTCTCCATGCTTTCATATCATTAGCATAAGATATAAATCATTTATTTGCATTTATAACACTAGTTTCATTGCATTTGTTTTTATTGCTAATAGCATCATCTGAGGAGGAAATCTCAGACATATAGGTGTGTGTTGTTGTTTTATTGCTTGCAGGGCTACAGGTTCATTAGAAAAATCCACAACATACGAAAGCAATAGGATATCTCTAGGAATTAGACCTGGATAAGGAGGAATCTATAAGTCCTCATGAAATTCTGTGTGCATCACTAGGAAGCCCTTAAAAGTGCATCACCCCTTGCAAGGGGATATTTTATACATCTGCTACCCTCTTTGTGTAAAATCATGTATCAAATGAAGGGTATCCCGTAGAGGGATTTACATGTAACTGGATCTTGAAAATATCAATACAAAGCATTCATTCGTTTATTTATTCATACTTTGACTATGCCTCACTTTTATGCTCTTTCATTTAATGCATGTTAAATGTTAAAATATTCAATAATAATCACAAATAGAGTAAGTGGACGGTGTATCGCTTCCCTAGGGTTGCTATATATGACGATCACGATGGGACCCTCGCCTAGTTTTTATTTTTTGTTGCTTTATTGATCCATGTTTTTATGTGCAGATTTAGCCACTCTGGTTTACAACAGCTAGAAATTAGCCACTCTAGTCTATAGTGGCCAGAAAGTAGCCACTTTGGTCTACAATGGCTAGAAATCAGTCGCTCTGGTCGAAATTGGTCAAAACTAGAGTGTAACATAGGTTAAAATATTAGTTCTTTGAGCTATATTAGAGGTTGGTACAACTTTCTGATGGTTTGCATTCTTTTATCTACTTTAATTGTCCTAAAAAAGTGAAATTAAGACACATTTTGATTTGGAAACTAAGGAATGGAAAGGAAGGAACTCATAGTATCTTTTAGATATTAGAAGTTTTTATATTTCCACTAGGTGTTGCTAGGTACAACAGATTATGCTTGTAAATTCCACCCTAGAATCCAACATGCTAGAAATCATGTGTTGATTTGCTTGCTTTGAGGCCTTTCTAGATGCCATATTTGCACAAAATAGAGTGCATCCCTGAATATCATACTAGTTATGCATCTTTCTAAAAAGTAAAATGTCATTCATATCAGACATATAGGAAAGAGTCATTGCTATTGTATGATGCATTTTACTTTATGCAAAATTAAAATGAACCCCACACACACACATGTTTTAAACATTGGGGAGTTGGATTTCATCACCAACCTTCAATTCAGTCTGGTGATGTTGGCATTCATCTTCTTCCACTGGCTTGTCCCCTAGATCTTCTTAGAATAGAATTGGGAACTTCTTTATAGTGGTACTAAGTTACTCCTATTTAAACTGTCTCCCACTATTGGAACAATTTATTTAGAGTGGAAGAGCTAGGTGACCCCCCACTGGGACTTCAACGATGTACCCTAGTCTCTTTTGATAAAATTATATTTGGAATGGGTGTTATTTATTCCCACTATGGATGAGTCTCCTTATTATAAATCTAAAACAAGAGCAATAAATAAGAACAACAACATATCAAAGACACATCAAATAGTTTAGGGCACGCATAAATTGGTAATCAAGATAAACATTTACTTGATATTGTTTGGTTATATCTAAATTGTAATACAAAAAACTAATTAATAAACACAATGGTAAAAAATAGTAGTAAACATCCTTGGTCCAATACCGAGGGAGAATTTGAAGCAACACACACCCATAGGCGAAGTCATAGTAACATTGAACCACATGCTCATAATACCGTGAGACATAGTTTTGTGAGTCTAAGGGGTGATAATTCAACCCTTGGGGAATCTCCTCGAGAAACCCCAAATAGGGAGTCAAATCATGGAACTAAATAACAAAAACACAAAGAGGCTTCATGGCCATCATCATAAAGTAGACACGAGGAAGCCTCAAGGTCTTCCTCTAAACATACAAAAACTTCTCAAAGATATGAGGAGGCTTCAAGAGCTTCCTCCACACATGGACATAATTAGGGTTCTAGAACCCATTATTCACATAGGTATGATGAGGTTTCCCCATATCCATCATCATGGAGGGTAGACAGGGCCACAAAGCCCTCATCACCCAAAAGACACACAAGGGTCACAACATCTCAAACTTCACATGAGATATTAAGAATAGGTCTACCTACTGAAGGGCAAGAAACTAGAGCTATATATAGTCATAGACAACAAATAGAAGATATCATTCACACAAGAGGAAGGATTCCAATAGATTATGACCTCATTGGAGTAAATGGCACCCCAAGGGATCAGCCATGGAAAACAAAATAATTAGATGAGTTGGATCGGTTGCATCCAAGGCCACCTCCCACAACCATCGCCATAGAATATTATGCATCTAGAAGTTCATGAAATATTACTTCTAAGTGCACCTCTCAACCCGGGTATGATTCAAAGTGACTCAGCAAGTCTCATGTAGAGTATGACCATAGAGACACTTATCAACACACATAACAGATTACAGTAGCTAGCAATAGCAAAGAAAAATTAGAGACCTCTTCGAGGAATTTGTGAATCAAAACCACAAGAATAGAAGCAGACAAACATGAGTCCTCTTCAATAGCACAATATGACCACATGTGACGGTTATAAAATGCATTACACAAAGAGTGAGAGCTAGTGGAAGCCCTCAATAATGACAAGCAAAGAGAAAGGCTTTTGTACCAACATGAGTAGCGTATAAGAGAACAAGCTGAGCAACTAGCTCATATCAATTTACAAGCCAATGACAATGATCACAAAAGATATAAATGCACTGACTCACCAAGATAAGGGTGCACAAGACAAGAAGAAAGCCACAATGAAACCACCACTCAATTCATGAACAATGTCAAACTGGTGGAGAAAGGGTAAACATGATAAATTAGGATCAAACACATCCTGAATCCTCTCATAGAAAGGAAGATAATAGAACAAGTCAAATGCACATGGGGTTACCTCCATTACCACCATGAGGGGGCCTGTAAGAAGAGGAAATCCTCACCTCAAAGGCATTCCAGGAACTCGCTGAAAATATGAAGTCCTTTGAGAAACAAGAGATGATAGGGAACCAAGCAAAACTGAGTAACATATACAACTAACCATTATGGCCATCAGTCCCTAGCCTTGCATATCCTAAGCATTTTGAGATGCCTAGGTTATAAAATTTTAAGGGTGAAGAGGATGTACAAGAGAATGTTATCAATTTCATCAATGCATGTTTCCATCTTGAATACAATGATGCTCTTATGCTAAGGACTTTCATTATGACATTTTCGGGTGCTGCCACTCAATGGTTCAACCAACTGCCCAAGCATAGCATATCCAATTTTGAACAACTAGAAAATGTATTCTTGAAGTTTTTCTCCTTTGGTGCTAAAATACAGGTGAACCTTTTAGACATAGCCAACCTAAAACATTATGATGATGAGCCAATAATAGAATATGGGGATAGGTGGAGAAAAATCATGGCAAAGTTATCATTCTCCATCCCCACAAAAGAAATTGTTTGCATGTTCACCAAGATTTGTTCTAAACACATCTCCCTCTTCCTACAACTTCAAAAATATCCTTAATTTGAGGAAGCTTTGGTACAGGACAAACTCATTGAGGATATAAAAGTAGATGAGGGAACCATCAAGCTCTAAAATAAGGAGTGGAACAAAATGGCAAGAATGACAAATACAAGAAGAAGGAGGTAAGCCCTACTCCATTTAATTAAGTAGTATTGGATGCACCTAAGTATGGGGCTATGCAACAACCCCAGAATTATCAAGAATAGCCCCTACCAGCCAATTATGATCAAAAGAACAATTAGGGGTAAAATAGAAAACACAAGCCACCTCACTATTTTTACACCTCTATCAGAGTCAATGCAATCAATTTTCAACCAATTGAGTGAGGCTAGGAAGATCAGATTTCCTGATGTACCTATTGTATATCCCAACCATCCTAAGCCAAAATGATATAGGGAAAATTAATTTTACCCTTATCATATGATACCAAGGCACAACATTAAAGTTTGCATTGGTTTCAAACATCAGGTGCAAAACATGATTGAGGTAGGAGAACTTAAAGTTGATAATCCACTGGATCTTGATAACAAAGATATGGGCATATAACAAAAACTCATTGCTCAACCATGAGGTCCCTAGAGGGCAAGGTGCCCAAGCCAATCAGGTCTGAATTGATACACCTATCCACGGGTGCATTGAGATGGTTGAAATTGTCAATATAGCTACTAGTACTAGACAATATGGTCAACCATAGCCTCCTGTAGCTCCTATTAATATCCTAGCTACACCTAGGCAAAGGTAGGGATAGAACAACCTTCTAGGTCCACCGACCCAACCTGTGGTAACTGTTCGAAGTAGACTACATAAAAACTTACAAATGACTCCGACTATGTTGTCTATTCATGAGCTCATACAACAATCCCCAAAGAACAGGTAGACTCTGATGGAGATCTTGAGATAAATTGAGCTCCAACCATAATATCCAAATGCATTCACTTATTTTTTAGGACAAGTACAAGAATTCCAAGAACTTATAATCCAATTTTATGATCACGATATTAAGCCAATGCCTACTACTTTACCAGACCCTCCACTTCACATTGTTGCATTAGTCAATGATTTACCTTTCAAGCAGGTCTTGATCGATATGGGTTCTTCAATCAACATCATCATAACAACAACAATAGAACACCTTAATATCCCCAAGTCAAATATCATTCTGGGAGCCTACACATTAAGGGCTTTTAATGATTCTTTATGCAATAATATGGGAACGATAGTCCTACCCATCAAGGTGGGGCATAAGACCATCTTGATAATATGTCATGTCTTGGAAGGAGCCATGCAATACAACATCCTCCTAGGGCATCCATGGATAAGAGATATGAAGTGTGTTCCTTTGATTTTAAACCAATGTATCAAGTACATGCATGATGACAAAGTCTATGTGGTTCTGGTTGATGAAGAGCCATTCAAATATGTCCATCAGGTGGATTTTCCAAGAGAATTTGTGATTCCTTCTACCCACCTATATGTAGGACCTTCATCTCCAACTATGCAACTAGATGACAGGGACAAAAGGGTACGTAATGGACTAGACACCACAACACCTCATATTTCATCCAAAATGACTGATGCTTCTAAGATACCATCAAATTCTAAACCAAAAGACAATCATAAGCTAAAGGTACCTTTAGTTGAGGAAATAAAACCCAAGGAAGAACTAACCATAGGCATTGAGAAAAGTCCAAGTCCCATGGAAGAAGAAGATCTCCAAGATCAAGCTGAGGAGATACTAGAACCTGCTTTGTCAGTGTCATATGTAGGATCATCCACATCACATGTGACAATACACTTGGAAAGTACAGGGATAGGAGGGTATCTTGTGTAGAATAGAACATTCAAACCCATCATAGAGTCTACATAAGACATAGGACAATAAAAAGACCTAAGACCACCAGTGGGAATAGTGGTTCCACTTGGAATCCCTCCCAACCAAACCAAATTTGTCTATGCTAGTCTGGAATGCACCCATAAGTCTACAGACATAGAAAAGGACAATTATGAACTATTCAATGTTAATGCTCATTACCTATCCAATATTGAGTATGCTCTAAGTTACTTTGAACGTTACCATTGGTATGGCTATGATCTTGGCATATATGAGAAGGGACGTAGGCAGTCATTCGAGTCATAATGCGAACTTCTCTCTGATAGTTTTGGGTTAGGCTATCACATCAGAGGTCGATATGACTCTCTAGCAGTAGCCTTGGATAGATTAAGCTTGGGGTTAGGAGAAGACATCAATTTTATTCCTTATCACCCACCAAGTACAAGACATCTAATCAACATATAAGTGGTTGTGGTAAACATACCACCATCCAAGACTTATCATACAAGCTTCACAATTGATGCCATCCTAACAGGTTGCAACTTGTGGGGTGAAGAGCGAGAAGGAAATAGATACGAGACAAGCAATGATGAAGCATAGGTAAGATTAGCCTATCATGGGCCTAACTATTTACAAAGCCTTACCTGGTCCAACCACAATGAGAGTGGGTACATATCAGATGAAAGTGGTTGTGAGTCAGAAGACTCAATAGAAATATCCTATATAGGGGCAAGGAAATAGCCCCATAACTTGGGACAAAATACTAATGAAAATGGCATCTCCATAAGTGATGAAGAATATGAGGATGAGACAAAGATGGCCTACTTGGGGCCAAGAGATGTACCCCTTATTTTTGGGACACATACCAATGCTAATGGTTTTTGGATAAGTGATGATGACTTTTATGATGAGACTGAGATAGCTTATCTTGGGCCTCGCCACTTGTGGCAAGCCAACATGTTGGTAGGAAGAGAAATAACACTTCATACCATAGACCCTGGCTTGTAGTTTTTGGGGAGACCTGTCGACTTAAATGTTATTAATCATACCATCAATCCTCCTCTACCTACATTTAGAGGGCTCTTAGAACCCAATGATCCTATTATCTATCCTGGTCATGGTTTAGATCTAGATATTCCTTTTCCTCTAGAGCCTCATTGTGAGTGTGGAAGGGAAACCTCTGAGACAATGTTTCACCCATGTGGTCCTAGAGATTTCATTCCATCCATAAATACAATCTCCATTGATTTGGCCACTCCACTTCATAACCCAGTGGATCCTATTAAACCACTATGTCTTAATATAGAGGCTGCTAATTGGGATCGCATTGATTCACCCATAGATCTTGAAGACCTTTTCCCTAGTGAAGAGGTGTTACAACTATTTCATTTTGCATTAGGATGTGCATATGATGTATTCCATACCGATTTGGATCCTGACTCAGTAAGACCTATAAATCCTATCGATGACATTCATTTGATACCCACACCTCACTAGTTGGAGGATGGGTCACATATGTCTATAGAAGTAAATTTTGAGATGGATATCAATGATGATCCTACTCAACCAAAGAAATTCAAGTTTAGAGAAAGTTTGTCTCCAAAGGAACAAACCATCATAATTCCTCTCCTTAAAGAGAGGCCAAATATTTTTGCTTGGACTTACAAAGACATTTCAGGGATTGATCCAAAGTTAGTTGTTCACAACCTTTCATTGGATCCCATGAAGAAGCCAATCAAGAAAAATTTGAAGAAAATGCATCCAATCGTCACTTTGATGGTGAAAAACAAGTTACAAAAACTTTTGGATGCGATTTTCATATTTCCCATCGACTATCCCGAATGGGTTTCAAACATGATGCCCATGGGAAAGCCTAATGGAAGGGTCTACATTTGCATAGATTTTAGAGACTTGAATAGGGTAATTCCAAAGAATTCATTCCCATTGCTAAACATAGATGCTCTTGTTGATGCCACTGTAGGTCATGAGATGCTCTCCCTAATGGATGGATTTTCTAGATACAATCAAATCTGAATTAAACTCATAGACCAGCATAAGACCATTTTCATTACTCCATGGGGAACATTCTATTACAAGGTGATGCCATTTGGCCTAAATAATTTTTGTGCCACGTATCAACGGGCCATGACATACATATTTCATGACTACATGCACACAATCTTAGAAGACTACATGGATGACTTGCTGGCCAAGTCTTTAGTGTGGCAAGAGCACGCTGAAATCCTTACAAAAGTCTTTGATCGCCTCATTGATTACAACATCATATTGAACCATAAGAAGTGTGTGTTTTGCGTGACTTCTGGTAAGCTCTTAGGTTTCATCGTTTCTAAGAGAGGCATTGAACTCAATCCTGTAAAGGTAAAGGCTATAATGAAAATGGCTGCCCCTACCAACATTGGGGAGTTAAGAAGCCTACAAGGGAAGGTAGAATCCATCAAATGGTTCATTTCTCAATTATTAGATAAGTTTCAACCCATGAATTAGTTGCTATGCAAGGATATCCTATTTCATTAGGATGAAGAATACCAACAACCCTTTGCAAATATTGAAACATACTTGGAAACACCATCGGTATTGGCTCCACCAAGTCTATACGTACTATTTTTGCTATACATATCAGCTACTAATTTCGCTTTAGGCACCATGTTGGTCCAAAAGAATGCACAATATAAAGATAAAGTCATGTATTACATCAGTCGCACCTTGGTGAGTTATGAGCTAGGATATGCATATGTAGAAAAGTTATGTTTAGCAGTGGTATTTGCAACCAAAAAGTTGTGACACCATGTTAAGCCATATGACCTACATTATATCAAAAAATCCTTTGCAGTATATGAAGAACAAGACCTATCACAATACACGTACTACAAAGTGGATCATGTTGTTGATAGAATTTGATCTAGAATTCATAAGCCAAAATTCCATCAAGGGACAAGTCATAGTAGATCAATTAGCATAGGCACCTCTTTAGGATAGCAAGCCTCTCACCATAGAATTTCATGATGATGTGGTCTTCTCATTATCGGATCCACCCGAACCCGAAGAGCCTAAAAAATAAAGAGATATGTCATTTTTCTTCAATGGTTAGAAGTGTGAGTAAGGGGACAGAGTAGGGATAGTCTTTATCACATTGCATGGTGATCCATTGCCCTTATCATTCAAGCTAGACTTCCCTTGCATGAAAAATAACACAGAGTATGAGACCCTGATCTTGGGACTCCAAAAAGCCATTGCAATGGGTATTAAAATATTGAATTTCTTTGGTGACTCTTTGCTCATAGTTCATAAAGTCAAAGGATTTTTCCAATGCAGGTGCCCGCTCCTAAAAACTTACAAGGAGCTTGTTGAAACTTACCTAGATTGACTGGAATGGTATGAAGTGAGGCAATCCCTCGCATGTCAAACAAATTTATAGACACCATGACATATTTGGGATCCTTAATCCCTTAGAATCCATCTACTGATTTCACAACCATTCACATTAAAGTGCTCGTGCACTTAGTAATACAACGTGAGGCTATGGACAATCAAGAGTCAGTCAACATGATCTAGATCAAACCAAATTAGGATTGGTCCTTCAGAGCTAAAGATTTCTTGCAAATGGCACCTTGGGAATCTTTGATATCTCAAGGTCCTATAGAGTGTGGTATGACCATTCACCATAGGGTTGTTTCTCAATATATATTAACGAATTTTGGATCATACAAGGAGCATACTATTTTATCCATAGAAGTTGTGGCTTATTAGGATTGGCTTTCCTAATTGCATGATTTCCTAAAATTGGGAATGATACCCCAAATATTGTTGCATGTCAAAAGATGAGTATTTAAACAAAATAAAATGAGGTATATCTTGCTAGGAGAGATCCTTTATAGACAAATCTATGAGGGAATGCTCCTTCATTGTCTTGAGCCCCAGGAAGCATCCTAGGAAATCTCGTAAGCTCATGATGGTACATGTGGTGATCACTTCAGTGGCATGGCCATCATTAAATGCATCTTGAGGATGGGTTACTATTGTCCCACTATGGAAAAATATTGTTACGATTATTCCAAGAAATGTGTTAAGTGCCAGCATCATGCAAACCTCACTCACTTGCCATTGCAAGCCTTGCAGCCCATCCAGGCAGCATGGCACTTCTCATCATGGGGAATAGAATTAGTTGGGAAGATCTCACACCCATCCTTAGGCTAACACACATTCATCATAATGGCCACTGAATATTTCACCAAATTGGTCGAAGCGATCCCCTTGACATTGATAACTGGACCTAGGATTGCGGAGTTTATACTCCACAATATCATAAGTCATTTTGGGATCCCTTCAAAGATAATATAGGATAATGGTCCATATTTTAAGAACAAAAATGTGTATGCTTTGATGAACAAATACCATATTCAACATATTTTTTCAACACCCTATTATCCACAAGAAAATGGGCAAGCATAAGCCTCAAACAAAATAATAATCTCCATATTTAGGAAAATAATGAAATATAATCATAAGGATTGGTATTTGCAATAGCCTTTGGCATTGTGGGTATACAAGACTAGTGTGCGGACACCCACTGGGGCAACACCATTTTCACTTGTATATGGCACTAAGGCCATCATGCCCTTAGAGTTGGAAATTCCAACCCTACACATAGTTTTGAAGGACTTCATAGATGATGACACCGCGTGGCAAGGCCACTTTGATTAGTTAACACTTTCTTGATGAACATCGAGTCAATGCCTTAGAGCATCTCCATGTCTACCAGGATTTCCTTGTGCAAGCTTACAATAGTAAATTCCACTTAAGATAATTCAAGGTTGGGGATCTTGTGCTCAAATAAAACTAGAAAAACTCAAATCTGTCGCCGCACCTACGAGATAAATTTACAACAAACTGGATAGGCCCCTAAATGATTTCAAAAATGGTTGGGCCTGGAGCATATCACCTCACATCATTGGATGGTTTTGAAGAGCCTGAGCCTCTCAATATAATTCATTTGAAAGTATTTTATACATAAAATATAAAAATATTCAAATATACATAAAATACAAAAACATTCAAATATGTAAAAAATACAAAAACATCCAAATATAGAACATCAAAAAAACAAACAAATTCAAAAAACATAAAAAATTGAAATTCAATAAAAAATACTCCAAGGGTATATAAGCGGCTTGGTCAAATTCAATCAAAAATGCTCCAAGAGTATACAAGATGCTTGGTCAAAATCAATAAAAAATGCTCCAAGGGTATACAAGCTGTTTGGTCAAAATCAATCAAAAATGCTCAAAGGGTATACAAGCCGCTTGATCATATTCAATCAAAAGTGCTCCAAGGGTATTCAAGCTGCTTGGTAAAATTCAATAAAAAATACTCCAAGGGTATACAAGCCGCTTGGTCAAAATCAATAAAAAATGCTCCAAGGATATACAAGCCGCTTGGTCAAAATCAATCAAAAATGCTCCAAGGGTATGCAAGCCGCTTGGTCAAATTTGATCAAAAATGCTCCAAGGGTATGCAAGCCGCTTGGCAAAATTTGATCAAAAATGCTCCAAGGGTGGCTTCACGCCAATTGGTCAAACTCTAAAATTCCCAAAAGCACAATAAATCCTTTGGTCAAAATACAATAAAAAATACAAAAACAATGTAAAAATCAAAAATACAAAAACAGTTGCATCTTACATCTGCATCCATATAGTTACATTACATCAAACATGCATATTCATTGCATTTACATATGTTATGATCACACTCTTGCAAATGATGCCATAGTTTGTATCACAACAAAAAATACACAAGTCCATTATCATTCATTCATCCATGTGTGTAACTGTGTTTTTCAACACAACCATATCATGTTACTATAAGGAATAGGCTAAAATTTTCTGATCATTCAACCATATCTAGTCGTATTATTAGTTTTTTTGGGAAGCCATCTTGATTAGTAGAGAGTAAGGTCTATTTGTGAATGCCTTAGATATTCAGGATCCTATCACTAATTAAAAACACTAAAATCCTAGTTGGTACAAGGGAAAGATGAAAGCTACAAAAGTGGTCTAGGTTGCCTTAAGCAAAAAGGGTCTTCCTTGCTTATCCCCTTGTGCGACCGGTTCAAAGGTGTTGAGAATTAGCAAAAGGACAAGTGCCACCCTACCCAAAAATGAGTGATTATCATCACTACATAAATCCCTTGCTTTCATTAAAACAAGCAAAAATCCTGAAACAAAGCACAAATTCAAAATCCCAGTTTCCAAAGTCATAGTTCAAAGTACCAAAAAGCACAAAAAAAACAAACAAGTGATTTTCATCCTTACATAAGTCCCTTGCTCAAGAAAAAAATCAATAAAAAATAAACAGTGATTTTCATCACTAAGCATGAGCAAGTATCCCAAATGAAATGAAGAAAAGAAGGGAATGGAACTTGAATCCCTAGAATTCTCAGCATTGTACAAAACTGAAAGGTGATCCCCATTACAAGTTGTTGTACAGCCATACCTGGCAATAGTGGTACCATTACACATGACGATATGTCTATCACAATAGCATCTTGCATTTGTGTAGACGAATGTTTGCATGTGGATGAGCTAGCTTTAGGTAACCCAATGCTACCTAGTGGTATAGTCCAACTAAGTCCACACAGGATAAGATGAATAATTGAGGATCCATGATCTAAGCAATGGACTAAAAGAATATTGCCTAAAATTGGAGGAAATGCTTGAGTTCTATCTAAATATATTTATTTACGCACACAGGTATAATGAATCTCTAGGTACATGATAAAATCCTCACTTTTCAAAAGTCCTGTATGGTCAGTACATAGCAGTTGATAGGGTAACTAGAGTGTTTGAGTCTCAGGAAGAGCCTTGAAAATTCCTACATAGAAACAAATAATATCATTCATCACATCATCAATTTTATTTATGAATTTTGCAAATTAAGGGGTATTAATAAAGTAGGTTAGATATCGGATAGATGTTAGAAATAATATCTACATGGCCACTGACTATTTTGAACCTTTTAAATAACATAAGCTTTATCAAGAAATTACATACATTCTACGCTAGTACATTTCACATATGAATGCCCAAATGATTAGTTATTATGATAAGAATGATTATTTACATTCATGATTATTATACTTTCTATGGTATCACCCATTTAAGATTGATGAAATTATATCATATGCATTCCTTATATTTTAAGTGATTAAAGCATACAGGTGCATTCACATTATATTAAACATCATATAAACAGTGCATGACACATTGCATCTACCATATCATAACACAAGTTAGATGCATACAATTAAATAAAAATTAAACATGTATCTAATGAAGATATTGCATCCATAAACACATAATTTCATAAATCATCCATCCATATCTAAGATCGCATCATCGCATCCACCCATACATAGAATCATAAATCCATCATTGAATCAACTCATGATACATCACATCATGTCACAATAATCAAATCATATAAGCATCTATATAAACACATACATAAGCATCCATATCAATATCCATATCATCATAAATATCACCTATCATCTAACACATATATCAACTCATCATAATGCCATCATCACATCACATAAGTAAAACAAAAACATAAACAATAAATGACACACATAATGGAGTATAATGCAAATATCTCATATAAATGTGTGTGTGTCTCAAAATATGTATCTCAAGTGCATGGATGTACAAAAATACTTAAAGGCTATAGTCATATAGGTCAGTTGACTCCTAATGCATCATAAATCAAACACTAGGCTTTTATCCCTTGTAGTACTGCCCCCTATGGATGGATCTCGGGTGGAGTGGTATGAGCCTATTGGCTTCTCTATGAGAGTCCAAGTCCTCTGACTAGGCTGGATGGAAGAATACCCTAAGGTGGAACACCCACTAGCCTGTGATCCCCCTGCACCTGTCCTCTCCCTAGGAGTGGCTCCTAGCATCTTGATATACATCTGGAGAGAAGTGATGTGGCCTACATGACCAACAATATCTACCTCATACTCATCTAGCAAAGACTATATTCGCCTGATCTCTACCCCTAGATCTACCCTTGTAGAACCCTGAGGTGTGGAAGGATCAATAACAACCTGCATCCTAGTAGCATCGCCCTTGATAGCAGCCTATAAGGCCTATATCTGAGTTGTGAGCCGCTCTATAGTAGCATCTCACTGTACTATAGTAGCATACCATTGGGCTATAATAACATCATGCTACTGTACCTATATCTTGGCCTACTAGAGCTTAGCCTCTACATAATGTAGCTATGCTCTCAAAGGAGAATCTCTCTTCTCAAGATCCAACTCATCCTCCTCCTCAAGATCCTCTTATTCCTTTGCTGCCACCTACTCTGCCAGTTGGTCCCATACCTTAGTCCTAGCTCAGACTCTGCACCCTACTGGATCTGCATCACCATATCTGACATCATCCTCATGGCCTAGAATTCCATTACCATGCCATATTAAATCACCCCAACACTATGCAAATGCATCTATGACTCCCCCAGTGACTCATGGGTCAACTACTGGGGCATCCTCCTCATCAGCCACCTTTGTGATATGTGGGGGGTGGAGGTCTCTCTCTGCTTCGATGTGCCTATACAAGAGCGGTATAACTGGTACATCCTACTACAATCCATACTTATGAATAACTTAGGAGTAGAAGAAATACTCCCTAATGCCAACATTATGGTCAATGAGCCACCACTTTCACTGCATCCTAGCTGTAAAATTGGGTGGATCATCCCAAGCTGGACACTCATAATATGGGCACCACATGATGGCTTCGGCATACAACCCAATGAAAGTAGCAATATAATGGGGGATCTCCCTCACATTAGGGTAGCTTTTGCACTCCTTACACTCTCGAGCCCATCTGGCAGCATAACACTGCATCCTAGAATCAATAACTACAATCCTAGTAGGGAGCCCTCTGGTATGATCCACGTTGATATGCTCCCATCCCCATACCTAAAGGAGCAAGCTGCAACCAATGTTGATGTGACCCCACTGGTGGATGTGATACAACTCATCATAGCATTGTACTAGCAGAGACCTCCCCCATGCATGGATTATAGGCTCCATGTTATTCGTCAACTCCTGAACCATCACAAGGAGGTTCCACAGGAACCTCAAGCCTGAGCAATCCGAGATAATAATGTTGTTGATGACCATCAACAATACCGCATGCATCTCCAAGAAGACATTCTCTCTATACCAACGTATAATAGATACACCTCCAGACTTGGTGTCCTTGAAGGTAGTTGCAGCATGCCTCTTGAACACCTGAAGAAAGACTGCATTATGGTCATTAGTAGCTGAAGAGACGATGGCCACTCTGCAAAAGGGGATCCAAAAAATCCTGTACACATCCTTCGGTGTGATAGTCATCTCACCAATAGGAATATGGAAGGTGTTCATCCTCGAGTCCTATCGATGAACTAGGGTTGTGAGGTAGGCCTATTTTGACATAATTTGTAGTAGCCTGGTCACATACTATAGTCCGCATGTGTCACGACCCGTTACCCTCAAATCCTATCAATAGGACATTAATTGATCATGTGATCAATTAATGTTCAACAAAAAGGGTCATATACCTTAAAGAAGTTTATAAAATTCCAATTTAGGAATTTTGAAGGAATTTAGGAGGGAAAATAATAAAAATAATTAAGCATGTTTAATGTTTAATAATAAGGTTAATTGCATTCAATCTTAATTCAATTAAATGTCCAATTCTTATTGGACCAATTTAGGCACTAGTATTATTTAATACTAAAAGCCTATCCTATTTCCCTCATGGCATAACATGGTTGGTGGAGAGAAAGGTGATATTCTCTCCTCTATTGTTTAATTATGGATGCTTTGGAAGGATGTGGACCAAAGTGGGACATAAAACAAAACAAAGGGACCACCTATCTTATCCTTAGTAGGACCCTTTCTTTCCTACTTTTGGCTTATACTCCACATGGTAGCTTTAGGATGACTAGAATGGTAGGTGGGATTATTCCAATTTCAATATTGCAACACCCGTCTACCAAATAGTAGTAGATAGCCACCCTTTTTATTAAAATAATTAGGTGTCCACAAAGTGGACCCAATTTTTATTGAACTTTAAAAGACTTTAGAATTATTAAAAAATATATAAGAATTATCCCATCCTTTTTGGAATTATCCATTTAGCTTCCCTACAATGGTGGAAATAAAAGTGAGATCTCTCCTATTATCATTAATAGTCCTAGCTTTGTATCTATTCTATACCTCAACAATATTGGTTTTGTATTTGTTCCCATGAAAAGGGAACACAAAACAAGAGAAGGTCACCTACCTCATCCTTATTTGGACTTCTTGGATTACCCTCTACGTGACATGATAAGTCTTAAGGGACCCAAGGCATATTTTAATAATAAAATAATAAGGTCACTATTTGGCCATAAGTGGTGTTGAGTGGTATTTTCACCCGGTTGTGAAAGTACACTCTCCTTTAGGATTTGGGTTCCAAATCCCCTCTTGCAAAGAAGTTAAACAAACAACTTCTCCAAGGTCTCCACTGTATTAGCATTTGCATATGTGTATTAGTAATCTCAAATAAAGATATTCAATTTAAATGCTTGGAAAACCTTAGTGATTGCAAGTAACTATAAACAAGGGGCAATGTTGGTTTATTTCACCATGAAACTTTAATGATTGTTCATTGTTTTTTTTTTGGATTTTGAATTTTTTTAAATGTTTATTTTAATGCCTGAAAATTTAACATAAGTTAAAATTTTTGGAAAAATAAAATGCAAAAAATGAAAATGAAATGCAGAAACTGAAAATAAAATGCATTCAGTATGAAGCTATCCTATTTTGACAAAACTGAATATGTGAGGTTTCCATGCATGCAACCTAACCTATTGGACTTGCAAAACAAGCACAATCTGGATAAGCTAGGTGCTGGCTCCTAGGGTTTTAAATGAGGTTTTTCAGATTTAAACATTCGCATGAAGCAACCAAGAAAACTTGCATAAACTCCATTTACAAGCCTAAAATTTGAAAAGGAGAAAAATAGACATTTAATCTTGCATGCAAAAAATGACTCCTCATTTCTTGTCCATAAGATGCAACTTTCTGAAATTTTTTGTATTAAGAATTTTTCATTTTACAATAACAAAATTTTTTGGTTTTCCCAAACCAGTCCATGGAAGAAAAAATGACTCAAACAGGTCCAGAATGGCCTTATCGCCTTCAAGTCTGCAACTCTACTCGCAACAATTTCCAACCCATGTCCATGAAGAAGAAAAACCAGTCTACGAAAGAAAAACAACCCAACTAGGTCTAGAATGGCTATCTTGCCTTCAAATCTGCAATGCTACTTGCAGCAGTTTCCCACCTCTCCTGGCCTCTTTGAATGACATATTTAAACTTTTGAAAAAAAACATTGTTTCTCCTTCCATGACTGTTTGTTTCATTTTCCAATGGCTATTCATTTCACCTTCCCTGACTGTTTGTTTCATTTTCCCATGGCTCTTCGTTTCACCTTCCCTGACTGTTTGTTTCATTTTGTGGCCCTTCGCCGCAAAAATATAACATGTCACGATATCGCGACACTTTTTCTTCCTTTGGCTGTGACGATGCAACATGTCGTGATATTGTGACACTTTTTCTCCTTTGGCCGCGACGATGCAACATGTCGCGATATCGCGACACTTTTTCTCCTTTGGCCGTGATGATGCAACATGTCATGATATCGTGACACTTTTTCTCTTTTGGCCACGACGATGCAACATGTTGCGATATTGCGACACTTTTTCTCTTTTGGCCGCGATGATGCAACATGTCACGATATCACGACACTTTTTCTTTTATTTTTTTTGGCTGTGATGATGCAACATGTCGCGATATCGCGACACTTTTTATTTTTTATTTTTGGCCGCGATGATGCAACATGTCACGATATCGTGACACTTTTTCTCTTTCGGCCGTGAAAATGCAACATGTCGCGATATCGCGACACTTTTTCTCTTTTGGCCGCGATGATGCAACATGTCGCGATATCGCGACACTTTTTCTCTTTTGGCCGCGACGATGCAACATGTCGCGATATTGCGACACTTTTTCTCTTTTGGCCGCGACGATGCAACATGTCGCGATATCGTGACACTTTTTCTCTTTTGGCCTTGATGATGCAACATGTCACGATATCGTGACACTTTTTCTTTCTTCTGTTCTGGCCACGAAAATGCAACATGTCGCGATATCGCGACACTTTTTCATCCTTGCTCTCTCCCTTTGCTTTGGACCACAAAAATGCAACATGTCGTGATATTGCGACACTTTTTCTTCCTTGTGGTGTTTTACTTTTTCTTTGATCTTTAGCATATGGGCCACTTTGGTCTTCTTGGAAAACATGCAAAAAAGGTGGGTCCCCAATTTTGGGGTACATTGTGGAGTAGCCACAACAAGTGGGAAATTTTCCTATAAATAGAGGGAACCTTGGGAAGAAAGGGGTATCGAGGAAATCCTGGAGCTTAGGGAGTATGCTCTCCACTTTGGTGGATCAAAAACCAAAAATCTTTGGGAGAGTACTAAGATTTAGGTTTAGGCTAGGAAATATTGGACTTAGGGAGTATGCTCTCTACCCTATTGGTAGATCAAAAACCAAAAAGTCTTTGGAGAGTACTAAGTCCTAAATTAAAGGCATTTGGCCAATATGAGTGGACTAAAAGAGGTAGATCTAGAAGTAAGCATGGATGGGAGCACCAAAAAGGAAGTAGGAAACAAGCTTTGGAGACTATCAAGAGTAGTCTAGTTCAACCCAACTTGGTTTATGAGGTTGGATCTCTCCTTTGTAGAAATTATGTTATATTTGATTTTGTAGGATAAAAAAAATCATGAATAATCATTTTTCTTTTGTATTGTGGAAATATTTAGATAGTAGACTTTTTAAAAGTATTGCAAAAATACTTGGAGGATAGTATTTTTATTATAATATGAAATACTTAGATAGTGGACTTTTTAAAGTATTATGGTAATACTTAGATAATAGACTTTCTGACATATTGTGGAAATATATCGTTGAGATGCTTAGATATTTTATGGAAATCTACACTGATGATATGCTTAATTATATTTGAGGGAATACATTGTTTATTTTTTGAAGAAAAAGAAAGCATTGAATAAATAAGTGATGTGGGGGTCCCTCTATATGGAAGAACTAGGAAGGTCTTCCTTGTATACTAACCAACCTAGGGTGAATATTAACCCATGGTAGGTTAAATGGATGGCCACATGGTGGCTAGGAGTTAGAAGTGAGAAGGAGCTTAGGTAGCCAATAGGGGCTAAGTGAATAGTGAATAGTGAATAGTGAATAATGAACAATGAATAGTGAATAGTGAACAATGAACAGTGAATAGTGAATAGTGAATAGTGAATAGTGAATAGTGAATAGTGAATAGTGAATAGTGAATAGTGAATAGTGAATAGTGAATAGTGAACAGTGAACAATGAATAGTAGTGAATAGTGAACAATGAATAGTAACTAGTGAATAGTAGATGAATAGTGGAAATATATAACCAGTTGGTAGGGAAAGGAAAATAACACCATTTTTCTATATTTTAATGTAATCAAATGTTTGCAAATTTTAGAAGAATATTTAGAGGAAATTATGGGGTTTCCTCATTATATCCAATCATACGATTAATGACCATACATAGTATTTATGGAAATTGGTATGATTTGGAAGTTAGAATGGATGAGAGGAGATTGAATCCTCTCAAACCATGAAATCTATAATAAATAATTAAGGAAAGAATAGACAAGGATCTATTCTTGGTTTGATGCATAGAAAATGTGAGATAAATACTACCTTAATATGATTAATGTTCTAAATAAGAGTGGATGGAGAATCCATTCTTGAGGAAGTTATAAGCTTCCTTCTTCATACACTTAGTATGGTTACTTAGAGAAGAAAAGAATGGATTTGTATTCATTCTTGAGGGAATTTATAAGGTTCCCTCTAAAGTCGATGAGACTTCTCCAAAATGTGATTCCAATGATTATCATAAACATATGTAAAATATTAACATTCATATGATGACTTAAAGAAAGGGACTGGTAGATTCCTTAATTTGCATCATTGATTTTAAAGGAACAGGTGGATTCCTTTTTGGTATGAGAAATACCTTAATGTTATAATGATGACTTAGAGAAAGGAATTGGGAAACTTCCTTAATTGCATCATAAACATGAGATGGAATAATGGTATTCCTTGACTTGTATCTGATTAAAAGGGATCGGTAGATACCCTTCTGTACTTGTAATCTTGGTATCTTAAGTTTATGAATATGAGGAAAGAATACATTTTGGAGGCTAGGTTTTTCCCATCAGGGTTTTCCTAGGATAAAACATTGTGTCACTCTATTTTGTGGATTGATGTGTTATTTCTTGTGCTTTTACTTCCAAACTAAAAATGATATATGTGGATGAGATGGTTAAATGATATAACAGAATAGTTATGCATGTTTACAATTGAATACTATTCATTCAACAATTTCATTTATGATGCTAAGAATGTATGCATAATTTCTAACATGTAGATGATTTAATGATATGTGTTTGTGCCATTTACTTTTTGGATTAAATTGGTTAAATGTTAATGATGAAGATAATTAGTTTTACTTCTTGTATTCAATAGATGTGTGGAATTCATAGAAGCTATTCATAATGGTATATAATTTCTGCTTAAGTGGATCTCTAATGTGATGTTTCAGATCTATGGTTATAATGAATATAATCTACCCTAAAAGGGCTCCATTATGTTCCTAAGAGACTTAAAGTTATATGATCATACTTAAGATGGCATTCCATGGATTCTTATCATGATTGTGATATTGTTGTCTTAGAAATCTCTTCTAGATGAGGAGGATCATCTCTAAGACCTATGAATAACCACTAATAAGGTTATTTCATCTATGATGGTTTTCCATTGGTGTGGTTCTCCATATTCAAGGCATTCACCTACGTACTGATCTTGGTGGACAGTATGTTTATTGGTGATTTCCCTTTTATGGGATGAAACCTTACGCTTGGCCAGCATTCTCATACCAATGGGGTATGAGGGTTTCGTAGAAGTTGATCACTTCTACCTTAAGAGACTTTGATCAAGTCTCAATAGCTCTTGATGCTATATGCCTTGATAAGCTTTGATCCAAATGGAATGAGTCTATCTTAGGTCATGATTATGTCTCTTGCCTCATGGAAAATGTAAGTGTGAAAAAAATTGAGTGGTTGAGTAGTGACAACTGGGGTTGTTACAGTTGGTATCAGAGCCCAGGCTAACTAATGGACTCTAGTTAAGGTCTAGGTTAGCAAAGACTTGGGACATGAAACTAAACTTGAGAGAAACTTCCACAACTTTAAAATATACACTTGGTAAGGATAAGGTTAGTGTATGAGATGATGATGTCTGAGTTCCTATCCCCCACGAGTAGATCCATAGTCATTCAAAAGTGGAAGAGCTAAGCGAACCCTCCTATATGGATTTTAAGCGGTGTACCTTAGACTCTTTTGGAAAATTACTCGACATCTATATCTTTAGGTTGCCTACTCCTTATCTTCAAGTGTGTCTAACAATTATGAGGTAGTGTAATAATCAAAAGAATATTTTCATTAATTAATTTTGGCCTTAGGCCATGAGACCGAACATATCAAATACAATGAACTTTGGTGGATTACTATTTTGGTAGTAGTTACAAAGATAGTCTGGACGAACCTTTGTGGTTAGAGATACCATTCTTGTTGTGATTAATAGTTGCTTAACTATTTAAGCACTAAATGAGACATGACTGATTGTGGTTTTATCTAATAGGATCTTATGGTAAAGGCAAAAACACAAAACTCTTGACAAGAATGACTAAATTCAGTTTAGGAATTATCACCACAGGTGAATACAAGTGAGTTATTGCAAAATAACTACTAGAAATTTAAGAACAAGAGATAAACAAAACAATGTTTTATTTTTTTTTTGATCAATGTTACAATACACTTTGGAATTTTTCCAATCAGAGGCTAAGGTGTAGGAAATGGTGGAAGAAGTCACCCGACAACAACACCAGAACCTAAAACTCTGATATGCTGGAAGAGAGTAAGGAGGGTGAAACTTCACATAAGTCCCCCCAAATATGAATTAGGGAACTCCACCAAGTAAGCCTTAGAATCCCAAGTGTCACCGCCACATGCAGCTCCACCAAATTATTCTGAAAAGTATGCACCCGACCACCCGGGTGGTGGTTGAAACAAATAATGAGTGCTAAGTTATTTAAATTAGGAGTGAACCTCTATGTCATGCATGTGGTATTATAACTTATAAGAAAACTAGAGTGTAGTTTTGAAATAGTTGTATGGAGCATAGAAAACCACGTATATGGAACCAGTGTAAACCAAACATCGAGGTTAAAAGTATGATAATACAAAATTAATTACAATTCTCTCATATGACAACAAGGTCAATAGGGGTGCACTTTACAACGATAGTACCATGCGATAGATGCATTTTGCCAACAAATAAATAAGGTACAAAATCATCCATTGGAGTCATCGAAGGGTCGATGATAGGACGTGATGCAAACTAAGGAAAGGACACGTGGGTTATGATGATGTGTTCTATGCACATCGAAAGAATATTACTCCCTCGAGAATTGGAAGAGAACCAATAATTCAATTTGATGGATCTACGAATCTACGAAAATAAATGGACCTCGAAATACTATCCAACGAATAAAACTAGAGTAAAACCCCAACATCGTAGAATGGAGTAAATAATATAGAATTTATCTCAGTTTCAAAAATAGAAATACCCTAAGCACTATTTATGGCAATGAATATCATATTGCTCGTATTAGGGTTTACCCTATTAATACTAATGATCTCGGGAACAAATATCATAGTGTGTCTTGTAATTATTTTACTCCTGCTAGCCGATCTGTTGGTACATACTCTCTGAGTTATGGCTTCTGCAGATGTCAGAACTAACATCGGTAATCCTAAAGAAATTTCAACCATTAAAGATTATTAGGGCAAGATATCCTTTGAGGATGATCTTTCAGAATGCCAAGAATAGACTGGATGCGAGCGACTAGCAATGGTTGAAAGAAGTAGGATTTGAAGGAGCGGCTCGATTAGAGCCAATACATGTAGACAGATGTTATCTATCTACCCTAGTAGAAATATGGGATCTCGATAGAGGGAATTTTCAATTACCCACTGGAGAAATGACTGTTACATTGGAAGACGTATACAGAATATATCGAATATCGGTAGAAGGTCATGCAGTAATCATTGCTAATGAAGTAGAAATGGGGCATATTCTAGAAAGGGTGTTCGGAGTAGAGTGGAGGAATGTGAACACCGATAGGGGGCGTATAGAGCATGAACTTCACTATGTGCAGGGTAGACTGACACATAAGCATGCGGTTATAATGGAGCTCTTATCGGGTGTCATTCTACCCGAATCAAGAAGTGCATATTTTCCTTGGAATTTATTGGGAATCATGCAAGATATAGTGGAAGAGTCTGTGGTATATGCATGGGCACCAACATTATTGGCCCAAACCTATAGAGAGTTGTTTGATTTAAGAACAACGATGAAAACTGGATTAAACTGTAGCACTTTGCTACAAGTTTGGGCATGGGAGCACATAGCGGTAGCAAGACCCCTAGGGCTACCTTATGATGCACACCAACTTATGGGGCTAGAGATGCCCTATGCATTGAGATGGCAACAAAAAAAGGAATGGTCTAACCGTAGACCCCTTGAGGGAAATAAAGAGTGATTTTGCTCTATTTGGGAGAATCTACACTCCCATGATGTTATTTGGAGACCTTGGAGAGAGGGCCTAGTTTGGGCAGAAGATGGTGTTCAACTCGCTTGGGTGAGGTGAGAAAGATGGTTGATCAGACGTACCAGTATGCAATATGAGTATTTTCAATATACTCGGGTATTGTGATAGTTCGGTATTACACAAAGAATACCGAACCCGTACATGGTTTATACGAGGAAGGGGTGAACAACCATGATACCTCCACCAATAGAACCACTAGCTTCAGAACCTGATGAGGCTATATGGACACCTGAGGAGGATGATGTAGGCATGACCCTTGACTATGATATTTGGTGGACCACTCAATGACAACGCCAAGAGGAAGATTCTAGTGAGGAAAGTAGCTATAGAGAAATAACTAAAGTTGTAGAGGAGGGACACTCATCTAGGAAGAGAAATGAGGAAGAACCTTCTAAAATATGTGTGCACCAACGGTTGGATACAGGAGCTGGGCCATCCAGCCTAAGAGAAGAGGAACCTATGAGGAAAGCGCAACATGAGGTAGATGCGTTGAAGAAACAAGTTCAATTGTTAGAAATTCAATAGTTGAAGTTAGTAGACAAATGGGCACAACAAAGGTTCAAGTTGGAGACTGAGAGAGAAGTCGCCATCTCAGAGCAAGAAAGGCTTCGACTAGAGTTAACACAAATGTGCCACTGGAGAGATACGGTTGGGACAACCTTGCAAGTAGAGAATGCACAATTACGCAATGGTAGAGATATATACCGAGCTGCATTCTTGACTTCTTGTATGGATGCACTTATAAGCCATGGTTTACTCCTTCCAGTACAACCAACGGTTGCGAGACAATGTGGACAAGGAAATACAACTCAGGCAACTGGTCAAGCCACTCCTCAAGTAGTTTCTCCAATAGACTCTCAAACTGGTAATATAGTTAGGGAACTAGCAGGTGAAAGATCCGAGGGGGAACAACCTTGAGATCCAAAACCACTAACCTAGAAAACTACATGTATGCCAATAAGTTTGGCCAAGTGTAAGCAAAAATTATTTGAAATATATATATTTTTGGTATTAAAAAAATATTGCATCTTCTATCATGAAAAGCTTATGTTATAGAAGAACACTAAATGAATTTGAAGAATGGATTGGTGTCCATTCTTGGAGAAGGTATGGGACTTCTCCATGATGATATAGACCAGGGGACATCTGGGTGGATGCTCTGGTAACAAAATGCATACTAGGATATATGTGAATATCCTGAATTGAGACTTTGAAATTATGTTGTATCTTTGTTAGCACTTGGTTTTATTAGGTTAATTCATGCCAAAGGTTAACCAAATTATACTGTGATACTCCTTGGTGGGAGTTTTGATAAAATTAACAAGACTTTTTATGTCTAGTAAGGTACAAATGCATAATTTCATGATATCCTTGTAACATCATTTTGCAAATTCTAATACTACAGTTCTCTAGATCAATTGTTTGTGCAATTTGAAATGAGTTAAAACTATAGTTTTGTGTTAATATTGTGTATTGATGATGCTTTCAATACTTGTTGATATGCAAAATGGATGTTATATTGTTTACAAGGACATGGTACTACTGATATTTTGCATTTTTGTAGGTCCAGGTGCTCTCATGGATGGAAGATGAAGTTGACCATCAAGGATGAGATGCAAAAAGTTAAGAAAAATATGATGATTCAAATTGTATAGCAGCAGGATGAATACTAGCTTTGCTAATTAAATGTATTCAATTAAGGAAATTGTACAAACACAGAGGACTATGTTTATTTCAAGGGGGGTGTATGTCATGACCCGTTACCCTCGAACCCTATCAATAGGACATTAATTGATCTTGGGATCAATTAATGTTCAACAAAAAGGGTCATAGACCCTAAAGAAGTTTACAAAATTCCAATTTAGGAATTTTGAAGGAATTTAGGAGGGAAAATAATAAAAATAATTAAGCATGTTTAATGTTTAATAATAAGGTTAATTGCATTTAATATTAATGCAATTAAATGTCCAATTCTTATTGGACCAAATTAGGCACTAGTATTATTTAATACTAAAAGCCTATCCTATTTCCCTCACGACATAATTTGGTTGGTGGAGAGAAAGGTGAGATTCTCTCCTCTATTGTTTAATTAGGGATGCTTTGGAGGGATGTGGACCAAAGGGGGACATAAAACAAAACAAAGGGACCACCTATCTTATCCTTAGTAGGACCCTTTCTTTCCTACTTTTGGCTTATACTCCACATGGTAGCTTTAGGATGACTAGAATGGTAGGTGGGATTCTTCCAATTTCAATCTTGCAACACCCATCTACCAAATAGTAGTAGATAGCCACCCTTTTTATTAAAATAATTAGGTGTCCACAAAGTGGACCCAATTTTTATTGAACTTTAAAGGACTTTAGAATTATTAAAAAATATATAAGAATTATCCCATCCTTTTGGGAATTATCCATTTGGCTTCCCTACATTGGTGGAAATAAAAGGGAGATCTCTCCTATTATCATTAATAGTCCTAGCTTTGTATCTATTCTATACCTCAATAGTATTAGTTTTGTATTTGTTCCCATGAAAAGGGAACACAAAACAAGAGAAGGTCACCTACCTTATCCTTATTTGGACCCTCTTCTACTTCTTGGATTACCCTCTACGTGACATGATAAGTCTTAAGGGACCCAAGGCATATTTTAATAATAAAATAATAAGGCCACTATTTGGCCATAAGTGGGAAATTTTCCTATAAATAGAGGGAACCTTGGGAAGAAAGGGGTATCTAGGAAATCTTGAAGCTTAGGGAGTATGCTCTCCACTTTGGTGGATCAAAAACCAAAAAGCTTTGGGAGAGTACTAAGATTTAGGTTTAGGCTAGGAAATCTTGGACTTAGGGAGTATGCTCTCTACCTTATTGGTAGATCAGAAACCAAAAAGTCTTTGGAGAGTACTAAGTCCTAAATTAAGGGCATTTGGCCAATATGAGTGGACTAAAGAGGTAGATCTGGAAGTAAGCATGGACGGGAGCACAAAAAGGAAGTAGGAGACAAGCTTTGGAGACTAACAGGAGAAGTCTAGTTCAACCCAACTTGGTTTATGAGGTTGGATCTCTCCTTTGTAGAAGTTTTGATTTTGTAGGATAAACAAAATCATGAATATTCATCTTTCTAATGTATTGTGGAAATATTTAGATAGTAGACTCTTAAAAGTATTGCAAAAATACTTAGATGATAGTATTTTTATTATAATATGAAAATACTTAGATAGTGGACTTTTTAAAGTATTGTGGTAATACTTAGATAATGGACTTTCTAATATATTGTGGAAATATATCATTGAGATGCATAGATATAGTGTGGAAATTTATATTGATGATATGCATAATTATATTTGAGGGAATACATTGCTTATTTGCTTAAAAAAAAGAAAGCATTGAATATTTAAGTGATGTGGGGTCCCTCTATATGGAAGAACTAGGAAGGTCTTCCTTGTATACTAACCAACCTAGGGTGAATATTAACCCATGGTAGGTTAAATGGATGGCCACATGGTGGCTAGGAGTTAGAAGTGAGAAGGAGCTTAGGTAGCCAATGGGGGCTAAGTGAATAGTGAATAGTGAATAGTAATTGAAGTGTGATGAATAGTGAAAGTGAATAGTGAATAGTGAATAGTGAATAGTGAATAGTGAATAGTGAATAGTGAATAGTGAATAGTGAATAGTGAATAGTGAATAGTGAATAGTGAATAGTGATTGGTGAATAGTAAATGAATAGTGGAAATATATAACTAGTTGATAGGGAAGGGAAAATAACACCCTTTTACTATATTTTAATGTAATCAAATGTTTGCAAATTTTAGAAGAATATTTAGAGGAAATTATGGGGTTTCCTCACTATATTCAATCATACGATTAATGACCATATATAGGATTTATGGAAATTGGTATGATTTGGAGGTTAGAATGGATGAGAGGAGATTGAATCCTCTCAAACCATGAAATCTATAATAAATAATTAAGGAAAGAATAGACAAGGATCTATTCTTGGTTTGATGCATAGAAAATGTGAGATAAATACTACCTTAATATGATTAAGGTTCTAAATAAGAGTGGATGGAGAATCCATTCTTGAGGAAGTTATAAGCTTCCTTCTTCATACACTTAGTATGGATACTTAGAGAAGAAAAGAATGGATTTGTATTCATTCTTGAGGGAATTTATAAGGTTCCCTCCAAAGTCGATGAGACTTCTCCAAAATGTGATTCCAATGATTATCATAAACATATGTAAAATATTAACATTCATATGATGACTTAGAGAAAGGAACTAGTAGATTCCTTAATTGCATCATTGATTTTAAAGGAACAGGTGGATTCCTTTTTGGTATGAGAAATACCTTAATGTTATAATGATGACTTAGAGAAAGGAATTGGGAAACTTCCTTAATTGCATCATAAACATGAGATGGAATAATGGTATTCCTTGACTTGTATTTGATTGAAAGGGATCGGTAGATACCCTTCTATACTTGTAATCTTGGTATCTTAAGTTTATGAATATGAGGAAAGAATACATTTTGGAGGCTGGGTTTTTCCGTCAGGGTTTTCCCAGGATAAAACATTGTGTCACTCTATTTTGTGGGTTGATGTGTTATTTCTTGTTCCTATTGCTTTTACTTTCAAAATGAAAATGATATATGTGGATGAGATGGTTAAATAATATAACGGGATAGTTATGCATGTTTACAATTGAATACTATTCATTCAACAATTTCATTTATGATGCTAAGAATGTATGCATAATTTCTAACATGTTGATGATTTAATGATATGTGATTGTGCCATTTACTTTATGGATTAAATTGGTTAAATGTGAATGATGTAGATAATTAGTTTTACTTCTTGTATTCAATAGTTGTGTGGAATTCATAGAAGCTATTCATAATGGAATATAATTTCTGCTTAAGTGGATCTCTAATGTGATGTTTCAAATTTATGGTTTTATATTAATGATAATAGTTTAAATGAATATATTATTAAATTTTTGTAGATGTTTATAATTTCTACATGTATATAATTTAATGATATGTTTTGTACCATTTACTTTGATTAAATTGGTTAAATGTTAATGATGAAAATAATTAATTTTACTTTTATATTCAATAGATGTGTGAATTCATAGAAGTATTCATAATGGATATAATTTCTCTTATTGGATCTCTAATGTGATGTTTCAGATCTATGGTTATAATGAATATAATCTACCCTAAAAGGGCTCCATTATGTTCCTAAGAGATTTAAAGTTATATGATCATACTTAAGATGGCATTCCATGGATTCTTATCATGATTGTGATATTGTTGTCTTAGAAATCTCTTCTAGATGAAGAGGATCATCTCTAAGACCTATGAATAACCACTAATAAGGTTATTTCATCTATGATGGTTTTCCATTGGTGTGGTTCTCCATCTTCAAGGCATTCACCTACGTACTGATCTTGGTGGACAGTATGTTTATTGGTGATTTCCCTTCTATGGGATGAAACCTTACGCTTGGCCAACGTTCTCATACCAATGGGGTATGAGGGTTTCGTAGAAGCTGATCACTTCTACCTTAAGAGACTCTGATCAAGTCTCAATAGCTCTTGATGCTATATGCCTTGATAAGCTTTGATCCAAATGGAATGAGTCTATCTTAGGTCATGATTATGTCTCTTGCCTCATGGAAAATGTAAGTGTGGAAAAAAATTGAGTGGTTGAGTAGTAACAACGGGGGTTGTTACAACATGCCTTAAGCTAGACCTAGTTCATATCATCCATGAGTGGAATGAGGTCATTTAGGAGCTTCGGGTCCCGAGCCCGAGCAGTGAGAATCTAAGAGAAAAAATCAAAGGTATAACTACAATGCATCTAAGGCATAAATCATAGTAAAACATGAAAAATGGTGCAAATAATGACAAAATATCCTAATTCTGAGAAAAATAGGAATAAATACACCTAATCATGTAGCATAGTACAAAAAAGTAGCTCAAAAATTCAAAAAAATAAATTAATTATCTCACAAAATTTAGATAAATTAGAAAAAATTGCCTAAGTATCCTAGCCGTTGTCGCCTACAATAGATAGAAATTGTCCGCTAAGGCTAGTAGCGGCTAAACCCCAACGATCAAATTTTTGATCATTGGGATTCAAAATCGGCTGCTGTGAGTGACAACGACCAAACCGTAGACCAAAACTGCCACTCTAAGCGACATCGACCAATGGGAAACATGGTAGATGTGTATGCCCTAGGCCAAAAATGCCAAAAAAATTTAAAAAATGCAAATTGGGGGCAAGCCCAACAAAACAAAACCTAAGCTAAACCTATCTAAATGTCCGGTTCATTGCCAAAGAGTTTAATGAGATTCATTTACTGGTTACTTAGTGAGGATCAACATTACCAAAAAATAAAGTAGAGTTAAGGTTTGAGAGAATACCCAAGAAGCTTTGGCTCCTCCACTCGTTGATGTCTCGCCCTATGCAACCATAGTCTCCAATGCAATGGCACTCCGAGTAGAAAATTTCGCTTTCTCATCAAAGCTCTAGAAAGAAAATCACCAGTTGGAAGAATGAAAAGATAAAACCCTAGATTGCTTTTGTACTTTTCAAGTTATACCTTGACCGTTGTTGATGTCAGTGGCCTAAACTTCTTGGCCTCTCAGGGCGAGTGTGGCCACAGATAGACAATTAGCGATCACTGGATCTAATAGCGACCGACTACACAAGCAAAATTAGAGAGATTCCTTCTAGGAGTAATAACAAAATGAGAAAATAAATACATTTTGATGGTCCCTGATCATCAGAATGATCAAAATAACAAAACAAATCACATAAAAACAAATCTTGAGTAAGCTTTGTATTTAGTTACTTACTCTATCAACTCAACGGTTGCAGTGATTTGCACTCCATGCAACTCGGTGAGATGAGTAAGTTACCATAGAGATACTTGGGGTAAATTAATCATTTTGAAATTATGATGAATCATCTCAACCTCGAAGAAGATCAAGATGGTCGGACTACTCGATGGGTACGATGAAATCATCCTAATTTTCTTATGACACAAAACACCAAACCAAATGATGCAATACAAGTATAAATAGAATCGCTCATCCTAACTCCCTAAGAAGGCTATTGGTGGCCAAACCGCTCCTCGGGATAGGGATGAAATATCATCATAAACAATTGGAATCACACTTGGATGGGGGTTTTCCCATTAAAAGAACAAACAAATAGAAAGGAACCAAAAAGAGTCAAATTGGTCAAGCGACTTGTCGCTTCATTCATTGACATTCCCTCACCAATTAATTGTGTGAGGAGTAGCAAAAATCTCATAATCAAAGTCAACCAAATATCACTCGATCATATCAAAATTGCATTTGTCCTATGAATCATTGCATACAAATCTTACAAACCTTTCCCATTTTGTTGGGTTCATAATAAAATATGACATCTTTAGTTCATAGCTCTCCTCTGGTCAGTTCTGTTGTAGCAACATAAGCTACCCGATTGCATTTGAGGAATGAGTGTAAGTGGACATGTGCAAGCCCTATGCTAAATTAAGCCTTCAATTAGGTTGAAGTAATGATATAAGGATGCATGCCATATTGCATGATTTGGCCATCGAGCATTTATTAGATCAATGATCATAATACACCCTACAAACATAGTAGTCTACGTTTTTGCTTCGTGTTGTATTTTCCACTCAGTGCATCACAAAAAGGGGCATCTATAGACACCTAAAACATATCATGTTTAGGAAGACTACTCACATGGGCATATCCATAGATCATGTGACTAAACCTTGGTACCTTCCAAGTATAAAAAGTGGTTTTTACCACTCATTTGGGGTATTATTGGCCCATCCAAGCCTAACCACTATGGACTAGAGTGGCTGGATCCTGGTCGCTGCAGCCCAGAACGGTCAAACCTTAGCCACTGTAGATGACAACGACTAAACCTTAAATACATTTTTCTATCAATATAGCCTAATCTTAGGTAGAAGTGTCAGTCTGCATGCAATAAGGCCAAGCGAGGACAACTTTGCATTCCTCCTCATAGCCAGTCTACATGAAATACTCAATTCCAGATTTAGACATCAGTTAACTACCCCTCAAGGGTAGGCAAAAGCTCAATTTCTCATGCTAAAATCTAGTGTTCTTGAGGGATTTAGTCCTAGGGTTTTAATGTTGACCTAGGGCTTCAAACACTTTATAAGGTGCAAACCTAAGAACACCAAGGGATCATCACATATCATATATTGGAATTTTGAATAGGTTGGATCATTTAGGAGAGCTTTTAGAGACTTGGAGAGCTTCCCTTGGAGATCATTTTATAGCAAAACCCTATCATATTAGAGAGTAGATCTGAGCACTCTTGAGAAGCAATGAAGTGCTAGCCAACTAATAGATGATCATCCATGCACATACAATAATAATTTTAGTAGCAAACGTAATCCCATAGCCTTTGGGTCAATAGAGACATATTTCATCTTAGCGATCATTGTCCTGGATAGTGGCCTATGAACCTAGTCTAGGGTTTAGGTGTTAGTTTCTTTTAATTTGCTTTCTTCGTGCTTTCATATCATTAGCATAAGATCTAATTCATTTATTTGCATTCATAGCACTAGTTTCATTGCATTTTTTTATTGCTAACAACCTCATTTGGGGAGGCAATATCGAACATCTAAGTGTGTGTTTTTGTTTCATTGCTTGTAGGACTACAGGTTCATCGAAAAAATCCACAACATACAAAAGCAAGAGTATCCCTCTAGGAATCATACCTAGAGAAGGAGGCATATGTAAGCCCTCATACAATTCCATGTGCATCACCGGGAAGCCCTTAAAAGTGCATTGCTCCTTGAAAGGGGATATTTTATACATCTGCTACCCTCTTTATGTAAAATCATGTATCAAATGAAGGGTATCCCGTAGAGGGATTTACATGTAACTGGATCTTGAAAATATTAATACAAAGCATTCATTCATTTATTTCTTCATAATTTGACTATGCCTCTATTTTATGCTCTTTCATTTAATGCATGTTAAACGTTAAAATATTCAATACTAATCACAAATAGAGTAAGTGGATGATGCACCGCTTCCCCGGGGTTGCTACAGATTGTGCCACCTCCTATAGTATCTTAGGGACCTAGTGGTCTAGATGTAGGTGTAGAGATTCGATGCTTGCATGGATTTATAGAAGGTGATTTGGTAGAGCATACCCAAGATGCCTCCTACATCCTGGTATTGGAGCATGAGGTCAGGCTTCAAGGAGATCATCTACCAGAGAGGCCTAGGGTAGGAGGTTGCAATGGACCGAACAAAGCACTTTATGATATTCATCAGCTCAGTTGAGCCATAGGAGGTCCTAGATAGAGTGGACTGGGGTTGCCAGTTCTATGCCACCTCCTAGAGGGGGAGGTGAGGACAGAGGTGATGCTAGTGGTGTAGGCCACTCTTGAGCAATGTGGCTTATTAGATGTTTTGTACCTCTTTTTGGATGTAAGGTCAAATGACCTACATAGTTGTAGCCTTATTGGAACTTTTTGTACCTACATGTACTTATTTGGACACACTTTTATATGATATTTAGACTTTAAGACTCATCATGTGTGTTATTTATGATTATGCTTTTATGTTTATGAATATAGTGTCATGATTTTATGTGACATGATGTGATGTGATGTTTAGAGGCTATTATGTGTATGTGTATATGGACTACTTTATGATATAATGCTATGTGGCTTACATGACTTATACTTTATGATGTGTAGATGCTTTGATGGCATGATATAGCTGATGATGATGGATGCAATGATTATTGTTACATGCATGCTTGCTTTTGATGTGTTTTTATGCATCTAATATTATGCTTCTATGATATGGAAAATGAAATATGTTATGTTATGTTGATAATCTAATGTGAATGAACCTGTATGTTTTAATCACTTAAAACATATGATATGATGTGATATGAGTTTGAAAATATAATGGGTGACACCACATAATGTATAAAAATCATGAATAAATAATAATTCTCATAATAAGAATTAATCATTTAAGCATCAAGTGTGAGGTGAGATGATGGGTTTCTTTATAGGTTGCTATAGATATGCAAGAATAGTTAGTGGCCATTTTATTATCATTTCTAACATTTATCCGGTATCTATCCTATCTTATGCATTCATTTAGTGAACAAGACCTCTTAAAGAAAGTTTGTTTATGTGACTGGTGATATGGCATGTTGCTATGAGGATAAATTATGGGGTTTTCTATGAGACTCAAACACCCTAGTTGCTTCATAAAACAATTGTATACTTATCATAGAGAGCCTTTGAAGGATAAAGCTTTGTTATGTAGCCCTAGATATTCATTATCCCTATGTGTGCAAATGAATATATTTAGATAAAACATAAGCATACCCCAGTGCCAAGTGGGATTCATTTATCCCATTAATGTATTGGAGATCCCCAAATTTTTATTTTGATCCTAAGCTAGACTCAGTTGGATTATACCACTAGGTAATATAGGACACCTAAGGCTAGCTCTTCCACATGCAAACATTGGTATGTTCAAAAGCAAGATGCTGATGTGATAGACATATCATCATGCATAAGGATACCTTACGACTCGTCCATGCTGAGAATTATAGGAATTCAAGTTTATACTCCCTTGTTTTCTTCATATTTATTTGGGATACTTGCTCATTATTTAGTGATGAAAATCACTGTTTATTTTAATTTTTTTTTTCCTTTTGAGCAAGGGATTTATGTAGTGATGATAATCACTATTTACTTTGTTTTTGAATTTTTCTTTGTTTGGGATTTTGGTAGTGATGATAATCACTTGTTTACTTTGTTTGTGAATTTTGCTTTGTTTAGGATTTTGCTTTTTTTATTAAAGCAAGGGATTTCTTTGGGTAGGGCTGAACTTGTCCTTTTGCCAATTCTCAATATTTTCGAGCTAGTCGCATAGGGGGATGAGCAAGATAAACCTTTTCACCTTAGGATACCTAATACCACTTCGTAGCATTCATATTTCCTTTGTTTCAACTAGGATTTTAGTATTTTGGTTAGTGATGGGATTCTAAAATATACTAGGTGCTATCAAAACTAAACCTTACCTATAAAAAGCTAAGATCACTTTCTACAAAGTTTGATAAAACCACTAGGTATGGCTGAGTGACTGGAAAACCCTAGTATATTCTTCATAACAACAGGAGGGGTTGTGTTGAAAAACACAGTTACACTCGTGGGTGATGGATGATGGTGAATTTTGAAGATGCATGATTGATGTACAAATGTGGTGTCACTTGTAAGATTACAAACACAAGTGTATCTGATGCACATGTGATTGATGGAAATGCCTAATGCAATGCAACTAAGTGAATGCAAATACGGAATGCTAATGTAAATATTTTTTTTTTTTGTATTTATTGATTATTTCAATTGTTTTGAGTTTTTTTTATTATGAATGTTTTGTTATTGACCAAAGGGCTTTAAGATGCCTTTGGAGCTTTTTTTAATTTACCAAAGGGCTTTAAGATGCCTTTGGAGCTTTTTGTGATTTGACCAAAGGGTTTTAAGATGCCTTTGGAGCTTTTTGTGATGTGACCAAAGGGCTTTAAGATGCCTTTGGAGATTTTTGTGAATTGACCAAAGGGCTTTAAGATACCTTTGGAGATTTTTGTGAATTTACCAAAGGGCTTTAAGATGCCTTTAGATATTTTTGTGAATTGACCAAAGGGCTTTAAGATACCTTTAGAGCTTTATATTTTTTATTTTAATGTTTTCTGATTTGTTTGGATTTTTATGATTTCTCTTGTTTTTTAATATTTTGAAATTATTTGAATGTTTTTGATATTTTGTTGATTTATGTGTGAAACACCTTTAGATGAATGATATTGAGCAGCTCTGGCTCCTCAACACATTCTAGCATTGTTAGGTGATATGCCCCAGTTCAAATTTTCTTCAAGATGATATAGGGACCTATCTAATTGGCCATAAATTTGTCTTGTAGGTGTGGTGGCAGATTTGATTTATGTTGGTTTTCTTTAAGCACAAGATCCCCAACTTTAAAATATCTCAGATGGACTCTATTGTTATAAGCTTGTGTTAGACGATCCTAGTAAATGTGAAGGTGCTCAAGGGCACTGATGCATCATTCATCCAAGAGGATCAATTGATCCAAGTGAGCTTGCCGTGCAGTGTCATCATTGATGAACTCTTTCAATGCGACATGTAATTTTGGAATTATTCTAGAGGCATAATGTCTTCAACACCATATACAAGAAAAAATGGTGTTGTTACAATGGGCGTCTGTATGCTAGTCCTATAAGCCCATAATGCTAAAGGTAATTATAGATGGCAATCCTTATGATTTTCTTTCACTATATTCTTTAATATGGTTACTATTGTCTTTTTTGAGGCATCTACTTGCCCATTTTTCTATGGATAGTATGGTGTCGCAAAACTATGTTGAATTTTGTATATGGTCGTTAGAGTTTGCACATTTTTCTTTTTGAATGATAGACCATTATCCAAGATTATATTGAAGGGCACACCAAAATGATAAATGATATTGTAAAGTATAAACTCCACAATTCGAGGACCAATTATCAAGGTTAAGGGGACCGCTTCCACCCATTTGGTGAAGTACTCAATGGTCATTAAGATGAACATGTGCTGACCCGAAGATGAGGGAGAAATATTTCCAATCAGATCGAAACCCCACTAAGAAAATGGCCAAGCCACTTGAATGGAATGTAAGGTCTAAGATGGCAAGTGCATCAGGTTTGCATGATGTTGATATTTAACGCATTTCTTGACATACTCACAACAATCCTTCTTCATGGTGGGCTAATAATAGCCCAATCGAAGAATGTGCTTGGAAATGGCTATGCTGCTAAAGTGGCCACTGCACGTACCATTGTGAGCATGTAAAATTCTCCAAGTTGACTCTTGGGGCTCATGAATGCTCATCTCTCGGCATACGACAGTCCCTACAGGACAATTCCTAGCCTAAGTAAGTCTTGCAGTTGGGATAGCCAATCATGATAGGCTACAACTTTTACAAATAATATGAATTGTTCCTCATGCAATTTGATTTACACAAATACATATTGAGAAATAACCTTATGGTGAATAGTGGTACCATTCCCCATATGACTTTGAGATATCAAGGACCCCCAAGGTACCTTATTTAAGAAATTTATGACTTTATAGAACTAGTCATGATCTAGCTCTATATGGATCATGTTGACTGATTCTTTGTTATCAAAAGCCTCATGCTAGATTATTGAATGTGATAGCATTTTGACATGAATGGTAGTGAAATCGATAGACAAATTCTAAGGGATCAAGGATCCCAAATATTCCATGGTGTCTATGAATCTGTTTGATGAATAAGGGATTGCCTTAATGTTGTACCACTCTAGTTTGGCTAGATATGTGTCAAAAAGCTCCTTGTAAGATTTTAGGATTGGATCCCAACATTGAAATAGTCCTTTGACCTAGTTGACTATGAGGAGGGAGTAATAAAAGATATTTAGCCTCTTGATTTTCATGGCGATGGTTTTTTGGAGACCCAATATTAGATCCTCGTATTCAATTTTATTATTGGTGCAAGGAAAGTCTAGCTTGAATGACAAGGGCATTGGAGAACCTTATGAAATGAAAAATACAATCTCCACACCGTCTTCTTGCTCACACTTTGAACCATCGAAGAACAAATTTATATCAACTTTGTTTTCCAGTTATTTGGGTTTGGGTTCTTATGATAGTGCAAATATTGAATCATCAAGAAGCTCTATGGTAAGGGGCCTACTATTCTGAAGAGGTGCTTCAACTAGTTGATCAGCTATGACTTATCCTTTGATGGACTTTTGGCTTATGAATTCCAAATCAAATTTTTTTAATAGCATGATCCACTTTGTAGTACATGTATTATGATGTCTTGCTCATCATATACTGCAAAGGATTTTACTTGGATATTATATATGTCATATGTATTAGCATGTAGTGGTGTAATTTCTTAGTTGTAAATACCACTACTAAGCACTTCTCTACGTATGCATATCCAATTTTGTAGCTCACTAGGGTGCAGCTGATGTAATATATCACTTGCTCTTTGTCTTGCACGTTCTTTTGAGTCAGCATGGTGCCCAAACCAAAATCTATAGTGGATATATATAACAATAATGACATGGCTAGCCTTGGCAGAGCTAGAAATAATGATGTTTTTAGGTACTCTTTGATCTTAGAAAAGGCTTGCTAAAATTCTTCATCCCATTGGAATGGAACCCCCTTGTGTAGCAATCGATTCATGGGTTGAAATTTGTCTGATAGTTGTGTGATAAATCACTTTATGAATGCTACTTTGCCATGTAAGCTTCTTAGTTCTTTGATGTTTATGGATGGAGCCATTTCCAGGATAGCCTTTACCTTTGTTGGGTCTACTTCGATGCCTCATTTAGAAATGATGAATCCAAAGAGTTTTCCAAAAGTTACACCAAAGACACATTTCTTAGGATTCAACCTGACATTGTCCTCAATCAGGCAATCAAAGATTTTTGTGAGGGATTTAGCATGCTCTTCATGTAGTGATGACTTGGCTAGAAAATCATTGATATAGTCTTCCAATATCTTATACATGTAGTCATGAAAAATGTATGTCATAGCCCATTGATATGTGGTGCCAACATTTTTAAGGCCAAATGAAATTACTTTGTAATAGAATATCCCCCATGAAGTGGTGAGTGTGGTTTTGTGCTGGTCTTCAAGATTAATTTGTATCTAATTGTAACCAAAAAATAATCCATTAGGGAGAGCATCTCATGACCTGTAGTTGTGTCTACAAGAGCATCTATGTTGGGCAACAAGAATGAATCCTTTGGAGTTGCCTTTTTGATATCCTTGAAATTTGTGCAAATACAAAATCTTCCATTAGGTTTTCCTATGGGTACCATGTTTGATACCCACTCTGGATAGTCGATGAGAATAATAAATACTACATCCAATAGTTTTTGTAACTCATTTTTAACCATCAAAGTGATGGTTGGATGCATATTATTGAGCTTTTGCTTGACCAGTTTCTTCATGGGGTCTAGCGATAGGTTGTGGACAACCAACTTCGGATCTAGTTGTAAAATATCTTTGTAGGTCTAAGAAAAGAGATTTGGTCTCTCTCTTAGTAGAGGAATTATGATGGCCTGTTCTTCTGGAGATAATTTTTCTCTGAACCTGAATTTCTTTGGTTGAGAAGGATCATTGCTGATGTCCACTTCAAAATTATCCTCTATTCCCATATGTGATCCATCCTCAAGCTATTGAGGAGTGGGGATTAAATAAATATCATCTGCTAGATTTATGGTCCCACTGACTCAGGGTCGAGACCAGCATGATAGACATCATGCATGCAACCTAATGTGAAATGAAATGGTTGCAACATCCCTTCATTAGGGAATAAATACTCAGGATTTAGGGGTGAGTTAGCACAATCCCAATCGATAGTGTCTAAGTTAAGACACTATGGTTTTTCAAGATCTACTAGGTTATGGAGTGGAGTGGTCAAATCAATGGAGATCATGTTGATGTATGGAATGAAATATCCAAGACCACGTGGGTGAAAATCTATATCTTGGGTGCACCCTCCATACTCATAATGAGGCTCTAGGGGCATAAGGATCTCAAGATCTTTTGAGCAAGGTGCAGCAACAGTATTGTCATTATTGTCAACACAGTCAGATAGATCTATTGATGCAGTGGACAGGAAGTTCAAAAGCTATTCAGATGCAAAAGACAGGAGTTCAAAGGTTATTTAGAGTATGTACAGTGATTTTTCAAGAAGACCGAAGTGGCCCATTTGCAAAAGATCAAAGAAAAAGACAAGTAAGAAAAGTGTCACGATATCGCGACATATACAACAGGCAAGAAAAACTATCACGATTTCATGACATATTGGAAGAGAGAAAAAATAGGAAAAACTGTCGTGATTTCACGACATGTTGGAAGAGAGAGAAAAAGCAGGAAAAACTGTTGCGATTTCGTGACATGTTGGAAGAGAGAGAAAAAGCAGGAAAAACTGTCGCCATTTCGCGACATGTTGGAAGAGAGAAAAAATAGGAAAAGCTGTCGCGATTTCATGACATGTTGGAAGAGAGAAAAAGCAGGAAAAACTGTCACAATTTTGCAACATGTTGGAAGAGAAAAAGGCAAGTGGAAAAATTGTCACGATTTCGCAACATGTTGGAAGAGAAAGAGAAAGCAAGAAAAAGTGTCACGATTTCACGACAAGTTCGAAGAAAGAGAACAAGTAAGAAAAGTGTCGTGATTTTTTGACATGTCGCATTTTTGTGAGTAAAACAAGAGAGAAAGTAAGTTGGAAAAGTGTCAGGATTTTGTGACATGTTGCATTTTCATGACTAAAATAGGAGAGAGAAAGTAAGTTTGAAAAGTGTTGCGATATCGCGACATGTCGCATTTTCATGACAAGAAAGAGAGGAAGCGTACGAAAGCAGAACTGTCACGATTTCATGACAAAAGTAGAAAGGAAGACTTCAGAAGCAAAAGTGTCATGATTTCACGAAAAAAGCAAAGTAAAGTATGAAAGCAGAAGTGTCACGATTTCATGATAAAAGTAGAGAAGAAGACTTCGAAGGTAGAAGTATCATGATTTTGTGACAAAAGCAAAGAAGCTAAGTACGAAAGCAGAAGTGTCACAATTTCACAACAAAAGCTAAGTTGAAGACTACAGAGGCACCAGTGTCGCGATATCATGACAAAAGCAAATTCAAAGTCTAAGGAAGCAGAAGTGTCGTGATATCATGACAAAAGCAAAGACGAAGTATACGGAGGCGGACATGTCATGATATTGCGACAAAAGAAAATACGAAGTCTACGGAGGGAAAAATATCTTGATATCATGACAAAAGAATAGAGAAAGCGTACAGAGGTGAAAGTGTCGTGATATCGTGACACTTTGTATTTTCGTGGCAACAACAACAAAAGAAGCTATAGAGGCAAAAATGTCATGATTTCATGATAGGTCATAAATGTGCAAGTCAAGAAGGAGAACCCGACTAAAATGAGAAGTATGATAGTGGACCAACATCACTACGACATTTATAGGGGCAGTTACAGAGTGATTTCATACTGCTAAAATACGAAGAGTGATCAAAAGTCAGTATGGCAGTTACAAGGTATGTCTAGAATGAAATCATGAAGCGATGGATAAATCGAACATCTTCTTGAGTTGAAGTCGATGAAGACTAATGAAAATCGACTAAAATTAGGGTTTACAATTGTTATGAGAGCCGACTAAGATTAGGATTTACAACCGACTAAGATTAGGGTTTTCATCATAAAAATATTATTATAAAAGGAGGGCTATTTGGAGAATTAAATGTGAGTCGAACATGTGTGAAATACGGTCATGGTGCATAGAGAGTAAGTCATGTCAAATCGTGCTAAGTGTGAAATTTGCAAAGAGAGCAGAGTGCACAAAATGGAGAAGACGATCATGAAGTTCAACTGTAACAAAGTAGAGTGTGCGAAGTGATTGCACAGAGAGAGCAGAGTGCATAGAGAACACAAAGGTGAAGAAGACCAGTCAGGGTCTTGCAAAAGCAAAGGTATCTTACTATCAAAATTATAGATTCAAATTGAAGTCCAGGTTGCAGCTTGGCATCAGGGGTTGGTGCTCCTTTCTATTGGTGCAGATAAATAAGGGGTTGGTGCTCCTTCCAGTTGGTGCTAGTAAATTAGGGGTTGGTGCTCCTTTCTGTTGGTGCAGATAAATTAGGGGTTGGTGCTCCTTCTAGTTGGTGCTGGTACTCATTTCTATTGGTGCAGATAAATAAGGGGTTGGTGCTCCTTACAGTGGGTGCTAGTAAATTGATTGTAAAGTTGGTGCTTTGCAAAGTTTGGATTTGGATGGTAGTCCAAGCAGTCAATTTTTGAGAAGTAGCCACATTGGTGAACCTCATTAAATCTTGTGTTGTGTGATGCTCTTTTTTTATACTTGTATCTAGTAATAAGTTTTAATTGTTGTAGTATTAAGAGCTATAAATTTAAGTTTATAGAGCTACACTGATTCACCCCCCATCTCAATGTCATTGTAAGACTAACAATTGGTATCAGAGCTAAGTTACTATACAAGCTTAACCGTCTAGGGTGATCTTGGAAGTAACACAATGGCAGGTGGTGAAGTCTTCTCATCAAACAAAGCACCATTGTTTGATGGATCTAATTACGCATTCTGGAGAATCAGGATGCAGAAATATCTCTATGCTTTAGGATATGACATCTAGGATTCAGTAGTTAGTGGATACACAATACCCATCACTCCTCCAAAATAGGATTCTGAAAAGGAAATAGGTGAAGCTCTTTTCATGGAAATCAAAGAAGAAAAAATAGAAAAATAATAGGAATGTGATTAAGAAGAAATTGATGTAGAAGTAAATTTGGAAGAGGAACTAATTGCAGCTGTAGATGAATTGAAGATAGAAAGAAAAAAGAATAAGAAAATTTCAAGAAAGCTTGAGGATGTAAATGAAATCATAACCAGTTTGAAAGTACAAATAGAAGAATCCAAGAAAATATCTAAAGATATCGAAGTGCAAATAACCATGAAAATAGATTATTGCAACAAGCTAGAAGAAGAGACTGTTGGTTTAAGGATGCAGATAGAAGAGATGAATCATAAAATTAGTTGCTATCACAAACACGAAGAAAGTTCTATGAAGCTGGATAAGATTATAAATGACCAAAGGCCTATAGGAATCAAATTTGGTTTGGGTTTCGTCGAAGGAGAATCATCAAATGGATCAAAGGTCAAAAATGTAGAATCCATAAAGAATGAAGATAAGAAACAGGTTGATCAAGGAAAAACATCTCATGCAAAAGAAAGCAATAATGCCAGGAATGAAAGGAGAATTGACAATGATGGATTCACCAATGTCACACATCAAAGAAGAAGAAGACCTATGGCTCCTATGACAACATGGCAAAGACCATCACCCAGGTTCAATTATCCCTTTTCCGGTTTCTGTTTTAAATGCAATGGCTATGGACATAAAATCTCAGACTGCAAATATAATGTAAGACCAAAGAATTTCACCAATAGAAATGCTTTTTCTCCTCTGATGAATTATACAGTAGAATATTATAACTTTCATAATTTTGGGCACATTGCAAGAAATTGTAGAAGTACATTTGCATCAAATCAATTTCATGGAAGAAAATTTCAACCAAATAGGATGAGACAAAATAGAAAACTTCCCAAAAAACATGCACAAGCTATTGATAAGGGAAAGGCAAAACAAGAGCCCAAAACTACTATCAAAATAGAGTGGAAAGAAAAAGAGTGACTTAAGAAAGAAAAGGAATCCTTAATCGTACAAACAACATTTAAAGCACAGAATAAATATGTACCATGGATACTTGATAGTGGATGCTCCAGTCATATGACAGGTGACACAAAAATTTGAGAAGTTACAAAAATATGAAGGTGGTTCAGTAAAGTTTGGAAATAATGATGGAGCTAAGATAGTTGGCAAAGGTTCAGTTAAAATTAGTGATGGAAAAATTAAGTCAGAAGAAGTCTTGTTTGTGGATGGTTTGAAACATAACTTGTTGAGCGTAAGTCAGATTTGTGATAAAGGTCATGAAGTAGTTTTTATGAAGCAGGGTTGTGAAGTCGAGAAAAACAAATAGTGGAAAATTGATAGCAACTGGATCAAGGACATCTGGAAACCTGTACACGCTCTCAGAGACTTCATAAGGAGCTTGTTTTATTGGACATGCAGAAGAAAATTGGTTGTGGCACAAGAGACTCGGTCATATCGGTTTTGATAATCTAGTAAAAATCAACTCAAAAAGGGCGATGAGAGATATTCCCACCATCAACAAACCCGCAAACAACATTTGTGCTTCATGCCAAAAGGGGAAGCAAACTAGAGTCATATTCAAAACAAAAGAGTACTACACAAGCAAACCTTTGGAACTAATACACACTGATTTATGTGGACCCATGAGAACACAAAGCATAAATGGTGACACATATTTTATGTTGTGCATTGATGACTATTCTAGAATGACATGGATATTTTTCTTGAAGCATAAATCAGAAGCTTTTGAAATATTCAAGACTTTCAAAAACCATGTTGAGAATGAAACAGGAAAGAGGATCAAATGTTTAATATCAGATAGAGGAGAAGAATTCATTTCAAAGGAGTTTACAGAGTACTATGAAAAATACGGTATTAGGATACAGTTTTTAGCAGCCAGGACACCTCAGTAGAATGGAGTGGTAGAAAGAAAGAACATGACAGTGCAGTAAATGTCACAGACTATGTTGGTTGAAAGTAGAGTAGCAGACAAATTTTGGAAAGAAGAAGTCTATACTGCAGTGTATATCCAAAATAGGTACATGCTGAGAACACATGAAAGCAAAACTCCTTATGAGTTGTGGTTCGGTAAAAGGGCAACAACAAAATACTTCAAAGTTTTTGGCATCAAGTGCTACATCAAAAGAACTAAAGATAATCTTGGTAAGTTTGAAGATAGAGCGGATGAAGGTATTTTTGTTGGTTATTCATCAAAAAGCAAAGCTTACAAATGCTACAACAAGAGGCTAAATAAAATTGTGGACAGTGCCGATTTTAAAAGTTGATGAAGGTAGAGAACGAGTAATTAGCTATGAAAAGAACTACCTAATGTATGAAGAGGTTATTGAAGGAGATGAAGAAAACGAAACAAAAAATATACAAAAAATTGACTCAGATGATTTAAGTTGTGATTCATAAGTGGAAGAAAATATGAAATTCAAAACAGGCAACTGGTAGAAAAATCATCCTAGAGAGCAAATAATTGGAGACCCCAAAGTTGGTGTTCAGACAAGAAGAAGAGTAGTAAGTAACTACTCTCTATTATCCAACATTGAGCTGAAAAATGTTGCTGATGTAAGCAAAGATGAAAATTGGATGAAGGCAATAAATGAAGAATTAGATCAGATCGAGAAAAATATAACTTGGGAGTTAGTACCTAGACCTGCAAATAAAAATATAATTGAGACTAAATGGATTTTTCGAAACAAATTGAATGAAGATGGACAGGTAGTCAGAAATAAAGCAAGATTGGTATGTAAGGGTTATGCACAAGTTGAAGGCATTGACTTTGAGGAAACTTTTGCACTAGTAGCTATACTAGAGGCAATTAGAATGTTTCTGGCTTTAGCAATCTATAAGAATTTCAAAGTTTATCAAATGGATGTGAAATCAGCATTTTTGAATGGGAAACTTGAAGAAGAGGTTTATATTGAGCAACCAGATGGTTTCCAACTTGGTGATGATCCCAACTTGGTTTACAAGTTGAAGAAAGCATTATATGGCTTAAAACAGGCACCTCGAGCATGGTATGCAAGGCTAGGAAACTATCTCACTCAACAAGGGTTTAAGAAAGGTATGGTGGATAGTAATTTGTATGTCAAAATAGAAAATGGGCATCTTATTGTTCTTGTTGTATACGTAGATGATATCATATTTGGCAGTAGCAAAGATGAGTCGTGTAAAGATTTAGAAAATAAGATGCAGAAAGAATTTGAAATGTCAATGATTGGTGAACTTTCGTATTTCCTTGGGTTGCAAGTTAATCAAAATAAGAAGGGCATATTTATTTCTCAAGTTAAATATGTGAAAGAGATGTTAAAAAAGTTCACAATGGAGGATTGTAAGCTAGTTAGCACTCCCATGACGACAGGTTGCAAGTTGAGCAAGGATGATAAATCTCCACATGTTGATCAAACCATGTATAGATCTATGATTGGGAGCTTACTGTACCTAACAGCTACTAGACCAGATATTTTATAGGCAGTATGCATGGTAGCACAATTTTAGGCTAATCCCAAGGAGACTCATGTGACAGCAGTGAAGAGGATTCTTCGATACCTCAAGGGTACTATGGAGTATGGGTTATGGTATCCGAAAGGTAAAGACTTCACCCTTATTTTGTATTCAGATGCAGATTAGGTAGGATGTGTCGATGACAGAAAGAGTACCAGTGGAGGTGCATTCTATCTTGGAGACAGATTGGTCGCGTGGCACAGTAAGAAATAAGAGTCAGTTTCTTTATCGATAGCAGAGGCAGAATATATTGTAGCGACAACATGTTGTATGCAGGTATTATAGATGAAACAAACCCTAAAAGATCTTGGTATTAGCTTCAGTGAGCCAATATCAGTTAAGTGTGATAACATCGGTGCCATTAACATATCCAAGAATCTAGTTATGCATTCACACACAAAACACATTGCTATCAGGTATCAGTTTTTGAAGGAGAAATTTGTAGAAGGTGAGGTTAAGTTGGATTTTGTTCCAACTACAGAGCAAGTAGAAGATATCTTCACAAAACCATTGCCCAAGGAAGTTTTTGAGTACCTTCGCAATAAATTGGGAGTGGTCACACTTCCTAAGAATTGACTAGCTACAGGGATCACATTCTAGGTGCAGCAATAGTATTGTCATTGTTGTCAACACAGTCAGATAGATCTATTGATGTAGTGGACAGGAAGTTCAAAATCTATTCAGATGCAGAAGACAAGAGTTCAAAGGTTATTTAGAGTATGTACAGTGATTTTCCAAGAAGATCGAAGTGGCCCATTTGCAAAAGATAAAAGAAAAAGACAAGTAAGAAAAGTGTCATGATATCGCGACATATACAACAGGCAAGAAAAACTGTCACAATTTCGCGACATGTTGGAAGAGAGAGAAAAAGCAAGAAAAATTGTTGCGATTTCGTGACATGTTGGAAGAGAGAGAAAAAGTAGGAAAAACTATCACTATTTCGTGACATGTTGGAAGAGAGATAAAAAGTAAGAAAAACTGTCATGATTTCGCGACATGTTGGAAGAGAGAGAAAAAGCAGGAAAAACTGTCATGATTTCATGACATGTTGGAAGAGAGAGAAAAAGCAGGAAAAACTGTCATGATTTCGTGACATGTTGGGAGAGAAAAAGTAGGAAAAAATATCACGATTTCATGACATGTTGGAAGAGAAAGAGAAAGCAAGAAAAAGTGTCGCAATTTCGTGACAAGTTCGAAGAAAGAGAACAAGTAAGAAAAGTGTCACGATTTTGTGACATGTCACATTTTTGTGACTAAAATAGGAGAGAGAAAGTAAGTTGGAAAAGTGTCACGATTTCATGACATGTTGCATTTTCACGACTAAAATAGGAGAGAGAAAGTAAGTTTGAAAAGTGTCGCGATATCGCAACATGTCACATTTTCACGACAAAAGAAAGAGAGGAAGCATACGAAGCAGAACTGTCGCAATTTCATGAAAAAAGCAGAAAGCAAGACTTCGAAGCAAAAGTGTCATGATTTTGCGACAGAAGCAAAGAAGTAAAGTACGAAAGCAGAAGTGTCACGATTTCATGACAAAAGCAGAGAAGAAGACTTCAAAGGCAGAAGTGTCACGATTTTGTGACAAAAGCAAAGAAGCTAAGTACAGAAGTAGAAGTGTCATGATTTTGTGACAAAATCTAAGTTGAAGACTATAGAGGCAGAAGTGTCACGATATCGTGATAAAAGCAAAGTTGAAGTCTAAGGAAGTATAAGTGTCGCGATATCGTGACAAAAGCAAAGACGAAGTTTATAGAGGCCGACATGTCACGATATCACGACAAAATAAAAGATGAAGTCTACGGAGGTAGAAATGTCGTGATATCATGACAAAAGAATAGAGAAAGTGTACGAAGGCAAAAGTGTCACAAGTGACATGTATTTTCACAACAACAGCAACAAAAGAAGCTACAGAGGCAAAAATGTCACGATTTTGCGATAGGTCGTAAATGCGCAAGTCAAGAAGGAGAACCCAACTAAAATGAGAAGTATGACAGTAGACCGAAATCACTATGACATTTACAGGGGCAGTTATAGAGTGATTTCATACTATTGAAATACGAAGAGTGATCAAAAGTTAGTATGGCAGTTACAGGGTCTATCCAGAATGAAATCATCAAGCGATGGATAAACCGCACATCTTATTGAGTTGAATCCGACGAAGACCGATGACAACCGACTAAAATTAGGGTTTATAGTTGTTATGAAATCCGACTAAGATTAGGATTTACAGTCGACTAAGATTAGGGTTTTCATCATAAAAATATTGTTATAAAAGGAGGGCTATTTGGAGAATTGAAGGTGAGTCTAACGTGTGTGAAATACGATCGTGGTGCACAGAGAGTAAGTCATGTCGAATCATTGTAAGTGAAAAATTTACAAAGAGAGCAGAGTGCGCAAAAGGGAGAAGACGATCGTGAAGTTTGACTGTAACGAAGTAGAGTGTGCGAAGTGATTGCGTAGAGAATGCAAAGGTGAAGAAGACCAGTCAGGGTCTTGCAAAAGCAAAGGTATCTTACTGTCAAACTTATAGATTCAAATTGAAGTCTAGGTTGTAGCTTGGCATCAGGGGTTGGTGCTCCTTTCTATTGGTGCAGATAAATAAGGGGTTGGTGCTCCTTCCAGTTGGTGTTGGTAAATCAGGGGTTGGTGCTCCTTTTTGTTGGTGCAGATAAATTAGGGGTTGGTGCTCCTTCCAGTTGGTGCTGGTAAATCAAGGGTTGGTGCTCCTTTCTGTTGGTGCAGATAAATAAGAGGTTGGTGCTCCTTACAGTGGGTTTTGGTAAATTGATTGTAAATTTGGTGCTTTGCAAAGGCTAGATTTGGATGGTAGTCCAAGCAGTCAATTTTTGAGGAGTAGCCACATTGGTGAACCTCATTAAATCTTGTGTTGTGTGATGCTCTTTTGTTATACTTATTGTATCTAGTAATAATTTTTAATTATTGCGGTATTAAGAGCTATAAATTTAAGTTTATAGAGCTACACTGATTCACCCCCCCTCTTAGTGTCATTTTAAGACTAACAAGATTTGGTCTATGGATAGAAGATATGATGGGGTCTTTAGGCAGTAGCTACTCTTTGAGGGTGGGTGTATGTAGGTTGACCATGAGATGAATTGCATCTAGGTTTATTGGTATCCTTAGGAAGCGAATATTAGGATCTATGGCATGGAGTACCACCTCTCTCTCCATAAGCAGATTGATTGGTCATAAGTGTTAAAGTCCAACATAAGCCATTTTGGTCTTGTCCTCAAAGTCATCATCACTTATCTAGAAGCCATTGGTATTGGTTTCTAGTCCTAGGATGGGATGGTGACGAGCTTGATGATGCCCAAGATAGGCCATTTTAGGTTCATCTTCATAGTCATCATCGCTTATGAAGAACCCATTAGAATTTGTATCTAGCCCAATGATTGGGCTCGTATGTCTAGGTCATAGGTAGGCCATATCTATTGAGTCCTCTGACTCATAACCACTTTCATCTAATATGTATCCATCCTCATTCAGGATATTTTCACTCTCATCTATAATGTAACCACCTTCTACGTGGCCTGTCCAAGTAAGGTTTTGTACATACTGAGGCCCATGGTAGGCCAGGCCAGTTCCATATTCATCCTTGCTTGGAACATAGTCATATTCCTCTCACTCATATCCATGCATTGGCTCCTCCTCCCATAGGGTGGCTCTTGATGGGGGTACTTGAAGAGATAATTTAGAGTGGTACTGATCAGGTGGTGCAACATTGACCATTGACACCCATCAATCATCCAAGTAGTTTTTTTTTAGGGGTTAATAAGGGTTTCAGTTGATGTCTCCCCTAAAACTAATGCTTAATCTATTTAGGGCTACTTTTAAAAAGTCATCATGACCTTGCATTCGATAGCCCAAACCACACCTATTAGTAGGTAGTTGGTACTATGGCTAAAATGGCAGCCAATGTCCTTGCTCATATAGGCCTAGGCCATAGCCTTGCCAGTGACACTACCCAAAGTACTTTAGAGCAAACTCAATATTCGATAAGTAATGAACATTCATGGTGAAAGGTTCATCCTCATATATTTCTAGATCAGGAACATTGTGGGCATAATCTAGACTAACATATATGAAATTAGTCTGGTTGGGTGGCACCCCCAAGGGAACCACTATCCTTACTGGCAAACTTGGGACTCTTGGCTACCCTATGTCTTGTGCAGACTCAATGATTGGCATGAAAGTTATGTTCTGCACAAGATATTTACCTAGTGTTGTGTTGGCTAGGTGAATTGTCACCTATGGTGTAGATGATGTTGTTGATTATGTAGGCGAGGCAAGCTACAATACCTCCTTGACTGTTTCTTGAAAATGTTTCTCCTCCATGGGAGTAGGGATTCCTGCAATTTCTATTGTCAGAAGTTCCTTGGGTTCTTCCTCCACTAGGGATACCTTCAGATTTTATTTATCTCTTGACTTATCTTTCAAAGGCTTTTCAAAATTACCAGTAGCTTTAGATGTAGGAGGTGTTGCCAAGGGGTATGGGTCACCTCGCACTAATTTACTGTTGCTTCCTAGCTACATGGTTGGGGATGAAGGCCTTATGTACAAGTGTGTTGATGGCAGGATAAAATCCCATGGCAAGTCAACTTGATGCATGTACTTGAATGGATATTCATCAAATGGAACCACCTGAACTTGTCCCTCATGCATATACTTGATGCATTGGTGCAGGATGGAGGGTATGCACTACATGTCTCTAATCTAGGGACACCCTAGAAGGATGTTATATTGCATCGCCCCTTCTAACACATGACACATCATGGGTTTGGTATTATGTCCTAATTTTATAGGTAAAATTACCGTACCCACTGTGGAGCACAGTACATCATTGAAAGCCTTAAGCATGTAAGAAGTCAGGATAATGTTGGAATTAGGGATCTTTAAGTGCCCTATAGCCTTAATAGTGATGATGTTGATCGATGAAACCGTATTGCTCAAAACCCACTTGAATGGAATGTTATTGATTTATGCAATAATGTGTAGAGGTGGGTCTGCTGAGGTAGTAGGAATTACCTTAATTTCATGATCATAAAAACAAATCACGAGCTCCTAGCACTATTGCACTTGCCCCAAAAAATATGTGAATGTATTTGGGTTCTAGGGTTGGAGCTTGATTGATCTCAAAATATCCATTAAAGTCTCCCTATGCATAGGGGACTTTTGTATGAGCTCATAAGTGGATAACTTAGCTAGAGTCATTCATATATTTTATTCTAGTCTACTCCAAACAGTCACCACAGGTCTTGTTGGTGGACTTGGAGGGTTGTCCTGTATCTGTCTCTATCGAGGTGCAACCAAAATATTATTGGGAGCCATTGTAGGCTATGGTTACCCATATCTCCAACTCCTAGTTTACACATTAACTAACTCAACCATTCCTATGCACCCTTGAATGGGTGTCTTGGGCATCCTAATACCTAGGGACCTCATGATTGGGTAATAGGTTTTGGTATATACCCATATCTCTGTTATCAAGAGCTAGCAGGTTGTCAACTTTTAGCTCTCCCTTTTCAATCATGTTTTGTACAACATTCTTGAATCTAATACAATTATCAATTTCATGCCCTTGTATCCTATGGTATGGGTAGTATTGATCTTCCCTGTATCCCCTTGACTTGGGACGGTTAGGATCCAAAAGTTTTATATCAAGAAATCTTATCCTTTGTGTCTCATTCAACTGATTAAACACTGACTAAATTGATTCATTCAGAGGTGTGTAATAGTGAGATGGTATATGATCTTTGTTCTGGCCTTGATTGTTCTTAGGGTTATAATTGGCTAGTGGAGGGTGAGCTTGGTAATTCTGGGGTTGTCCATTTCCCTCCTTTGGTGCGACCAATACAACTTGATTAACTTGAGCAGGATTGGCTTGCTTTTGCTTGGTCTTTTTATTCTGATTGTTCTTGCTCCATTATTTCTTGTTGCAAAGCTTAAGGTCTCCCTCATCAACCTTAATGTCTTAAATAATCTTAGCTTAAGCCAAGGCTTCTTTGAATGATTCATATTTTTGTAGCTACAATAGCAAGGAAATGTGTTTTACACAAATATTTGTGAACATCTGAACAAGTTCCTTTATGGGGATGGAGAATAATAGTTTTTCCATAATTTTTTTCCACCTATCCCCATAGTCCATCACTGACTCATCATCATATTGTTTCAAATTTTCCATATCAGACAGGTTTATCTTCTTCTTCACTTTGAAGGAAAACCATTCAAGGAACACATTCAACAGTTGCTCAAAATAAATGATGCTATGCTTGGGCAACTGGTTGAACCATTGCATTTATGTGCCTAATAATATCATGATAAATGTCCTTAGAATTAGGGCATAGTTATTCTCAAGGTGGAAGCACACATTCATGAAGTTGATCATGTGTTCTTGTGTATCTCCCTCACCCTTAAACTTGTCTAACTTAGGCATGTAAAAGTACCTAGGATAAGCTAGAATTGGGACTGAGGGGCATAGATTCTGGTTTTGAATCTTGCTTAGTGTCTTATGTCTGCCTGTGTCCCACTTCTCAAGAGATACTCTCTCAGTGAGCATCTAGTAACCTTTGAGGAAATAATATCATTTTCCTGAAGGTTAGCTCATGGTGGTAAAGGAAGTAGCCCTGTGTTGGCCTGGTTTAGGGATCTATAATCATATCCTATAACCATGGATGAAGGTTCAAGATATATTTATTCTTGGTCTTCCATCCCTACCCTTTCATCATTGAATTGTGTCTGTTCAAGGTCTAGGTGTTGTTGATGTTGTGAATTGTGGTGAGCATGCTCATTTTCTAGCCTAGTGCTTCTCTCCTATTGAGAATTGGTACATATCTCAAATTGGCATCTCTCACTACCTATGTGCATATTTTTCAAGCCAACCTCTCTACTAGCTCCTCACACTCAAATATTTCTTCTCTTGAGCATTGTTCTTGTAGGTGCATGCACCTATTTCTTTGATCTTCTTGCTTAAGAGCTTCTACGCATTCTCGCTCAATGCATAGTTCCTCTTCCAACCTACATAAGTGGTAATATCGACATGCTATTGAAGAGTCACGTCTTTATAACTCTGTGCAAGGAGTTCTAATGCTTAGGCCCTTTGGAGAGGCTCTCATTGTACACTTGCATTTATGAACTAGGGAAACCTAATCTATGTACTATGTTATGGGTTGAGTACCCTTATGATCAGAAGTAGTGTATGTGTTGCGAGGTCACTTTGGAGCTTCCCCTAGTCCATTGGTGTGTCTAGTGGCTATGATATACAAACTTCCTGAAGTAGAATGTTTGGTAGAAATACTTCTAGGAGTTGGTCTCAAGAGAACTCGATCCAAATAATCAAGTTGTCGAGTTCTCCATAGATGATCTCGTAGAATCCTATTAGCACCAATGATCTCATGGTTTAAGGATACCATCCCATCTGCATGGAGGTTGTAAGATGTCCTGGGCCTATGACTAGGTGTGGCCCAAATGTGTTACCCCTCAATGGGCTGATCTATCATGTGTGTATAATGCAATGTTTGGAGCCTTGCACTCTAGGTGTGTCTATATGATGAGGATGGCCTAGATGATTTCTCATTTTAGTGCAATTATGGAGGTCTTACAACCTCCATATGTCTATGTGATGAGGGAGATCATGATACCTCCACATGTCGATGTGAATAGGGAGGTCATGATACCTCTACTTGTCTATGTGATGAGAGGTGCCATGAAGATCCCTCATTATTGTGTGCTGAGGAGGGCCTTAAGGCCTCCTCATGTCTATGATATGAGGAACCAAGATGTGTATCTATTGATGTGGTTTCTTGTGGAGTCTCCCAAGGGTTGAATTTTTCCCTAAGACTTGTCAAACTTCATTCAGCAACATTGCAGGTGGGTGGCTCAATGCCAGTGTGACTATGAGTGTGAGGAGCATTAGTTTCCCCCTTAATGTTGGACTAAGTATGGTTGCTCCGTGTGTTCACCATTATGATTATGCATTATCTTATTGATTAGTTTCCAAATTACATAAATAGGACAAACAAGTGTTTATATATTTTAAATATTAGTGTATTTCCTAAACTGTTTGGTGTGTTTGGATTTGCTATTGATATTGACTTCTTATTTATGTTTAGTGTTGAGCAAGGTGCAGCAAAAGTATTGTCATTGTTGTCAACACAGACAAATAGATCAGTTGATGCAGTTGAAGCAGTGGAAAGGGGTTCAAAGATCAGTCATGTCATGTACAGTGAAATTCTAGGAAAACAAAAGTGACCCAGATTCAGAAAATCAAAGAAAAAGATAAGTAAGAAAACTGTCACGATTTCGTGACATGTTTTCTATCGCGATATCACGACGGGTTGAGAAGTTAGAAGGTAGAAAGAAAAATGTTGTGATTTCATGACATATCGAAGGAGAGAGAAGGCACAAGTAAAATTGTCACAATTTCATGACATGGATGAGGAGAGAGAAAGCGCAAGCAAAACTGTCGTGATTTCATGACATGTTGTAGGCAAAGAAGCCAAGTGGAAAAATTGTCATGATTTCGTGACATGTTGTAGGCAAAGAAGCCAAGTGGAAAAACTATCATGATTTCGCAACATGTTGTAGGCAAAGAAGCCAAGTGGAAAAACTGTCATGATTTCACGACATGTTGGAAGCAAAGAAGGCAAGTGAGAAAGTTGTCACGATTTCGTGACATGTTGGTAGAAAAAAGCAAGTAGAAAAACTGTCATGATTTCACGACATGTTTGGAGAAGAAGCGCTTGCAAAGAAAAAGTGTCACGATTTCATGACAAGTTGCAAGAAAAAGCGCTAAGGAGAAAAAGTGTCACGATTTCGTGACAAGTTGCAAGAAGAAGCGCTAAGGAGAAAAAATGTCGTGATTTCGTGACATAGTGCAAGAGAAAGAGGAGAGAGAAAATTTTGTCGTGATTTCGTGACATGTTGCATTTTTGGAGGCCGAAGCAAAGAGAAAGTGCAAAGGGAAAAAGGTGTAGCGATTTCGCTACATGTTGTAATATCGCAGGCCGAAGCAAAGAGAAAGTGCAAAGGGAAAAAGGTGTAGTGATTTTGCTACATGTTGTAGTATCATGGGCCGAAGCAAAAGTAGAGTGCAAGGAACAAAAGTGTAGCGATTTCGCTACATGTTGAAGTATCATAGGCCGAAGCAAAGGTAGAGTGCAAGGAACAAAAGTGTAGCGATTTCGCTACATGTTGAAGTATCACGGGCCGAAGCAAAGGTAGAGTGCAAGGAAAAAAAGTGTAGCGAGCGGGCCGAAGCAAAAGTAGAGTGCAAAGAACAAAAGTGTAGCGATTTCTCTACATGTTGAAGTATCGCAGGCCAAAGCAAAAGTAGAGTGCAAGGAAAAAAAGTGTAGCGATTTTGCTACATGTTGAAGTATCGTGGGTCGAAGCAAAGGTAGAGTGCAAGGAACAAAAGTGTAGCGATTTTGCTACATGTTGAAGTATCGCGAGCCGAAGCAAAAGTAGAGTGCAAGGAACAAAAGTGTAGCGATTTCGCTACATGTTGAAGTATCACAGGCCAAAGCAAAGGTAGAGTGCAAGGAACAAAAGTGTAGTGATTTCGCTACATGTTGAAGTATCGCGGGCCGAAGCAAAGGTAGAGTGCAAGGAACAAAAGTGTAGCGATTTCGCTACATGTTGAAGCATCGCGGGTCGAAGCAAAGGTAAAGTGCAAGGAACAAAAGTGTAGCGATATCACTACATGTTGGGTTTTCATGACCCTAAGGGAAGAGAGAGAGTAAGGAAGCGAGAATGTCACGATTTTGCGACATGCTGGTTTTCGTGGTAGCAAGACAAGAGGAGAACAAGGAGGCCGAGAATGTCGTGATTTCATGACATGCTAGTTTTCGCGGTGGCAAGACAGAAGGAGAACTAGGAGGCTAAGAATGTCATGATTTTGTGACATGCTATTTTTTTGCGGGTTAAAGCCGAGAAGGGCAGAAAGAGATAGAAGTGTCGCAATAGCACATTAAACATATAGTTAACTAGAATAGAATGATAGTTAAAGGGGCAGTAGTAGAGAAAATGCATGCAGCTTTTTAATAATAGTTATAGGAGTAAATGCGATAGTTACAAGTGGATTTATTGATAGAATTCATGCAGCTTTTTAATAACAGTCGTAGAAGGAGAAATCGAACAGTCGTAATTTTAGAATCATAAATTGCATGCATGCACAAAAATAAATACGAAAAGTCATAGGAGAGGTATTTGAAGCTTGCAACGTGTTCGACAAAAAGCCCCTCATTTATATATGAAAATAAACTACACAAAGAAGCAGTTACAGTTGTCAAGTGGCATAAGTGATTTTTAGAAGAACGGTTACGAGTTGCATGCATAAAAATTAAAGCTTAAAAATAGAGATTTATCTGTTATAAAAGGAGGTCTACGTGGAGAAGTCAGGCTACTGCTGCAATAGTGAAAGTGCTGCCGAAAGAGGGTGAGAAGAGTGTTGTAAGAGAGCAACAAGCTGAGCAGTGAGTAATTACTATGTTTTAAATTGGAGACCAGTCAGGGTCTTGTAATAGTGAAGGCATTTGTATGTCATTGATATAACTTTCAAATTTGTGATCCAAGTTGGTGCTTGGATAGGGGTTGGTGCTCCTTTCTTTAGGTGCAGATAAATCAGGGGTTGGTGCTCCTTCCAGTGGGTGCTGGTAAACAGATTGTAAAATTGGTGTTTTGCAAAGGCTAGATTTGGACCGTAGTCCAAGTAGTCATTCTTGAGGAGTAGCCAAATTGGTGAACCTCGTTACATTGTGTGTTGTGGTGTGCTCTCTTGTGTTTACTACTTTATCTATTTTCTAGTTCTCTTTGATTCAATTTTAAGAATTGCAGATCAGATTTTTAGCTACACTGATTCACCCCCCCCCTCTCAGTGTCATTATGAGAATATCAATTGGTATCAGAGCAAGGTTCCTGAACAAGCTTAATCAGCTAAGGTGATCTTGGAAGGAACACAATGGCGGGTAGTGAAGGATTTTCATCAAACAAAGCTCCTTTGTTCAATGGAACTAATTACTCATTCTGGAGACTCAAGATGCAAACATATCTGAGTGCTTTAGGATACGACATTTGGGAGTTAGTAGAAAGTGGATACACAACACCCACTACTCCTCCAATAGATGCTGTCGATAAGAAACTATTTGAGAATAACTCCAAAGAAAAGAATGCAATAATGTGTGGGCTAGTAGACAATGAACTGATAAGGGTCATGAGCTGTAAATCGACAAAAGACATATGGGACAAACTAAAAAGTATCCATGAAGGAGATAGCAAGATCAAGGAAGCCAAACTATAAACTCATCGAGCTCAGTTCGAGGCATTACAAATGAATGACGAAGAGAACATTGAGACCTATATGCTGAGAGTCAATGGAGTCATTAATGCAATCAGAGGACTCGGTGAAGAGATCAAAGATGCGGTTGTCATGAAAAAGGTACTTAGAACTCTTCACAAAAGATTTAATTCTAAAGTTTTTGCAATAGAAGAGGCTAAAGATCTAAACAATTTTAGCATGGACGAGATGCATGGTTCCTTGACTGCATACAAAATGAGAATAGGACAAACTAAGCCCATAGACAAAGAAGCTACTTTTAAAGCACACAAGAATACAAAAGTTGAACAAGAATCTGAGGCTAAAGAGACATCGGATGAAACGAAAGCCAACTTTGTTCGTAAACTTACAAAAGGAAAAGGAAAATATAGAGGAAAGTTGCCATTTAAGTGTTTCAATTGTGGAGGGGTCGGTCACTTTGCAGCTAAGTGTCCCATGAATGAGAAAACCAAAAGTAATGAAGGGTCACACCAAGAAAGAAGTGACTGGAAAAAGAAACCAAACTTCAAGAAAAGCAATTTCAAAAAGAAAAGTTTCATATCCAAGAATGTCGACTCTTCGAAGATAGCTTAGGTGAAGATTCTGAAGAAGAAACAAGTGAAGCTCTGTTCATGGCATTTGAAGAAGCAAAATCAAAAGAAAAATAGGAAGATGATACAAAAAATAAGGATGAGGCTGAAGTTTATCTGGAAGGTGAGTTGGTTGCGGCACTTAAAGAGTTGAAGTCAGAAAGGAAAAAGAATAATAAAGTCTCAAGAAAGCTTGAAGATGCGAATGACATAATAAACAGTTTAAAAGTACAGACAAAAGAATTTAAGAAAATGTCTGAAGAACTTGAAGTATAGTTAACCATGAGAATAGATGAGTGCAGCAAACTAGAAGAAGAGATTGTTATTTTAAGAATGCGGCTAGAAGAAAAGAATCAAAAACTAAGCTGCTATCACAAACTTGAAGGAAGTTCTGCAAAGCTTGAAAATATTATAAATAGTCAGAGGACTACAGACATCAAGTTTGGCTTGGGGTTTGTCGAAGGAGAATCATCAAGTGGATCAAAGGCCATAACTGTAGAACCAGTAAAGAAAGAGGATAAAATCAAGGTTGACCAAAGAAAAATGAATCTTGCAAAAGAAAGCAACAATGGCAGGCACGAGAAGACTGTTGACAATGAGGGATTCACAAAAGTCACTCATCAAAGGAGAATAAAATTTGTGGCTCCTACTACAAATTGGCAAAGACCAACTCCCAGGTTCAATCATTCTTTTTTTGGTTATTGTTTTAAATGCAATACTTACGGTCATAAGATTTCAGACTGCATTTATAATATAGGACAAAGAAATTTTTCCAGTAGAAATGTATTTTCACCCTTGATAGACTATGCAGTAGAATGCTATAACTGTCACAACTTTGGACACATTGCAAGAAACTGTAGAAGCACATATGTAGCAAATAAATATCAGGGAAGAAGAACTCAACCAAATAGTTTAAAGCAAAACAGAAAATTCCCAGATAAACATGCACAGGCCACTGACAAAGAAAAGTCTAAACAAGTGACCAAAACTATAGTCAAATCAAAATGGAAAGAAAAAGAGCAACTCAAGGAAGAAAAGGAATCATTGATTGTCCAGACAACATTCAAAGCACAGAACAAATCAGCACCATGGATATTGGATAGTGGATGCTCCAGTCACATGACAGGAGATAAACAAAAATTTGAAAAATTACAAAAATATGAAGGGGGCTCGGTAAAGTTTGGAAATAATGATGGAGCCAAGATAGTTGGAAAAGGATCAGTCAAGATAAATGATGGAAAGATCAATTCCAAAGAAGTTCTATTTGTGATTGGTTTGAAACACAACTTACTAAGTGTAAGTCAAATCTGTGATAGAGGTCATGAAGTCACTTTTAAGAAGCAAGGCTATGAAGTCAGAAAAGCACATAGTGGGAAGCTGATAGCTACTGGATCGAGGACTTCTAGAAATCTATACACTCTCTCAAAAACTTCAGAAGGATCATGCTTGATTGGATAGGAAGATGAAAATTGGTCTGTGGCACAAGAGGCTCGATCATATTAGCTTTGACAATCTAGTAAAAATAAGTTCAAAAAGAGCGAGTAAGAGATATACCTAACATTGGCAAACCAAGTAAATAGCATCTATGCTTCATGCCAAAAAGGGAAGCAAACTAGATCCACATTTAAAGCAAAGGAATATTTCACCAGCCCGTTAGAGCTGATACACACTGATTTATGTGGACCCATGAGAACACAAAGCATAAATGGTGACAAATACTTTATTCTATTCATAGATGACTACTCCAAAATGACATGGGTACTGTTTTTAAAGCTTAAATCAGATGCCTTTGAGATGTTCAAGATTTTTAAAAAACAGGTTGAGAATCAGATTGGAAAAAGAATTAAATGCCTAAGATTAGACGAGGAGGAGAATTTATCTCATAGGAGTTTGCAGAATACTGTCAAAAATATGGGATTAGAAGACAGTTTTTAGAAGCAAGGACACCTCAGCAGAATGGTGTTGTTGAAAGGAAGAACAGGACTATGCAAGAAATGGCACGGACAATGTTGGCTGAGAACAAAATAGCTGACAGATTCTGGAAAGAGGCAGTTCATACTGCAGTTTATATTCAAAATAGGTGCATGCTAAGAACACATGAAAGCAAAACACCGTATGAGCTGTGGTTCGACAGAAAGGCTACAGTAAGATATTTCAAAGTGTTCGACAACAAGTGCTACATCAAACGAACTAAAGATAATCTCGATAAATTTGAAGATAGAGCTGACGAAGGTATTTTTCTTGGATACTCAACAAAAAGCAAAGCCTACACATGTTACAACAAGCGGCTAAAGAAAATTATTGAGAGTGTTGATGTTAAAGTTGATGAAGGTAGAGAACGAGAAGTTACGTATCAAGAAAACTACCCTATTTATGAAGACGTCATTGAAGGAGATGAAGAAATAAAAAAAGAAGAAAATAAAAAAATTGACCCAACTGATTTAAGAATCGACTCGAAGAAGAAGAGAACAATAAATTCAAAACAGGCAGCTGGCAAAAAAATCATCCCAAAGAACAGATTATTGGGGACCCAACAGTTGGTATTCAGACAAGAAGAGCAGTAATACGAAACTACTCTTTATTATCCAGCATTGAACCCAAAAATATTGCTGAAGCAAGCATAGATGAAAGTTGGATGAAGGCAATTAATGAAGAACTAGATCAGATTGAGAAAAACAAAACTTGGGAATTAGTACCACGGCCAGCAAATAAAAACATAATTGGCACTAAATGGATTTTTTGAAATAAATTAAATGAAGACGAGCGAGGTTGTCGTAAATAAGGCAAGATTGGTCTCAGTAAAGGCTATGCTCGAAGTTGAAGGCATTGATTTTGAGGAAACATTTGCACCAGGTTGCTCGTACTAGAAGCAATCAGAATGTTTCTGGCTTTAGTAGTCCATAAAAACTTCAAAGTATATCAAATGGATGTAAAATCAGCATTTCTGAATGGAAAACTAGAAGAAGAGGTTTACATTGAATAGCTAGATGGCTTTCAACTCGGTGACAATCCTGATTTTGTTTGTAGGTTAAAGAAAGCGTTGTATGGTCTGAAACAGGCACCCAGAGCATGGTATGCATGGCTGGATAACTATCTTATTAAACAAGGGTTCAAGAAAGGTTTGGTGGACAGCAATCTGTATGTTAAAATAGAAAATGGCAATCTTATTGTCCTTGTTGTTTATGTAGATGATATCATTTTTGGCAGCAGTCATGATAAATCTTGTAGAGACATAGCAAATAAAATGAAGACTAAATTTGAGATGTCAATGATTGGTGAACTTTCTTATTTCCTTGGACTGCAAGTCAATCAAAGTGAAAAGGGCATTTTTATCTCTCAAGTTAAATATGTGAAAGAAATGCTAAAAAAGTTCACAATGGAGGATAGTAAACCTGTTAGCACTCCCATGACAATAGGTTGCAAGTTGAGCAAGGATGACAAATCTCCAGATGTAGATCAAACCATGTACAGGTCTATGATTGGAAGCCTGTTGTACTTGATAGCCACTAGACCAGATATATTATAGGCAGTATGCATGGTAGCAAGATTTCAGGCTAGTCCCAAAGAGACTCATGTGACAGCTGTAAAGAGGATTCTTAGGTACCTCAAGGGTACTATGGAGTATGGGTTGTGGTACCCAAAAGGTAAGGACTTCACTCTTATTGCATATTCTGATGCAGATTGGGCAGGATGTATTGATGATAGAAAGAGTACCAGTGGAGGAGCATTTTATCTTGGAGACAGGATGGTAGCATGGCACAACAAGAAACAAGAATCAGTATCTCTATCCACAGCAGAGGCAGAATACATTGCAGCAAAAACATGCTGTACATAGATATTATGGATGAGACAAACACTGAAAGATCTTGGTATTCACTTCCAAGAGCCAATTTCAGTTAAATGTGATAACACCAGTGCTATAAACATATCAAAGAATCCGGTTATGCATTCTCGAACCAAACATATTGCAATCCGGTATCACTTCTTGAAGGATAAAGTTGCAGAAGGTGAGGTCAAATTGGATTTTGTTCCAACTATAGAGCAAGTAGCAGATATATTCACAAAACCATTGCCCAAGGAAGTTTTTGAGTACCTTCGGAGTAAGTTGGGAGTAGTCACATTTCCAAAGAACTGACTATCAATTGGGATCACATTCTCAGGGGGAGTACTTATGCCTATGTTTATAGTTTTGCTCATATTCATGATTTTTGCTAACTATAACAATGTGTATCTAAGAATTTTGTGCATAGACTCAGGGGGAGTCTATAGCAGCCCTTTGGTATTATTGTCAAAGGGGGGAGAATAATTACAGGAGAGTGCATGAGTGTTGCCAACAATTCCAAAGGGGGAGATTGTTGAGCAAGGTGCAGCAAAAGTATTGTCATTGTTGTCAACATAGAAAGATAGATCAGTTGATGCAGTTGAAGTAGTGGATAGGGGTTCAGAGATCAGTCAGATCATGTACAGTGAAATTCTAGGAAAACAAAAGTGACCCAGATTCAAAAAATCAAAGAAAAATACAAGTAAGAAAACTATCGCGATATCGCGACATGTTTTCTGTCGCGATATCGCGACAGGTTGAGAAGTTAGAAGGTAGAAAGAAAAATGTCGCGATTTCATGACATATCGGAGGAGAGAGAAGGCACAAGTAAAATTGTCATGATTTCGCGACATGGACGAGGAGAGAGAAGGCGCAAGCAAAACTGTCGTGATTTTGTGACATGTTGCAGGCAAAGAAGCCAAGTGGAAAAATTGTCATGATTTCGCAACATGTTGCAGGCAAAGAAGCCAAGTGGAAAAACTGTCACGATTTCATGACATGTTGGAAGCAAAGAAGGCAAGTAAGAAAGTTGTCGCGATTTCATGACATGTTGGCAGAAAAGAAAGCAAGTAGAAAAACTGTCACGATTTCGCGACATGTTTGGAGAAGAAGCGCTTGCAGAGAAAAAGTGTCGCGATTTCGTGACAAGTTGCAAGAAAAAGTGCTAAGGAGAAAAAGTGTCGCGATTTCGCGACAAGTTGCGAGAAGAAGCGCTAAGGAGAAAAAGTGTCACGATTTCGTGACATAGTGCAAGAGAAAGAGGAGAGAGAAAATGTTGTCGCGATTTCGTGACATGTTGCATTTTTGGAGGCCGAAGCAAAGAGAAAGTGCAAAGGGAAAAAGGTGTAGCGATTTTGCTACATGTTGTAATATCATAGGCTAAAGCAAAGAGAAAGTGCAAAGGGAAAAAGGTGTAGCGATTTCGCTACATGTTGAAGTATCGTGGGCCGAAGCAAAAGTAGAGTGCAAGGAACAAAAGTGTAGCGATTTCGCTACATGTTGAAGTATCGTGGGCCGAAGCAAAAGTAGAGTGCAAGGAACAAAAGTGTAGCGATTTCGCTACATGTTGAAGTATCGTGGGCTGAAGCAAAGGTAGAGTGCAAGGAAAAAAAGTGTAGCGATTTTGCTACATGTTGAAGTATCACGGGCCGAAGCAAAAGTAAAGTGCAAGGAACAAAAGTGTAGCAATTTCGCTACATGTTGAAGTATCGCGGGCCGAAGCAAAAGTAGAGTGCAAGGAACAAAAGTGTAGCGATTTCGCTACATGTTGAAGTATCGCGGGTCGAAGCAAAGGTAGAGTGCAAGGAACAAAAGTGTAGCGATTTCGCTACATGTTGAAGTATCGTGGGCCGAAGCAAAGGTAGAGTGCAAGGAACAAAAGTGTAGCGATTTCGCTACATGTTGAAGCATCGCGGGTCGAAGCAAAGGTAAAGTGCAAGGAACAAAAGTGTAGCGATATCACTACATGTTGGGTTTTCATGACCCTAAGGGAAGAGAGAGAGTAAGGAAGAGAGAATGTCACGATTTCATGACATGCTGGTTTTCGCGATGGCAAGACAAGAGGAGAGCAAGGAGGCCGAGAATGTCACGATTTCACGACATGCTGGTTTTCATGACGGCAAGACAAAAGGAGAACTAGGAGGCCGAGAATGTCGTGATTTCATGACATGCTATTTTTTCACGGGTTAAAGCCGAGAAGGGCAGAAAGAGACAAAAGTGTCACGATTTCACGATAGGTCGCAATAGCACGTTAAACAGACAGTTAACTGGAACAAAATGATAGTTAAAGGGGCAGTAGTAGAGAAAAGGCATGCAGCTTTTTAATAACAGTTAACTGGAGTAAATGCGATAGTTATAGGTGGATTTACTGATAGAATTCATGTAGCTTTTTAATAACAGTCGTAGAAGGAGAAATCGAACAGTCGTATTTTTAGAATCGTAAATTGCATGCATGCACAAAAATAAATACGAACAGTCATAGGAGAGGTATTTGAAGCATGCAACGTGTTCGACAAAAAGCCCCTCATTTATATACGAAAATAAATTACGCAAAGAAGCGATTACGAGTTGTCAAGTGGCGAAGTGATTTTTAGAAGAACAGTTACAGGCTGCATGCATAAAAATTAAAGCTTAAAAATAGAGATTTATCTGTTATAAAAGGAGGTCTACGTGGAGAAGTCAGGCTGCTGCTACAATAGTGAAAGTGCTACCGAAATAGGGTGAGAAGAGTGCTGTAAGAGAGCAACAAGTTGAGCAGTGAGTAATTACTATGTTTTAAATTGGAGACCAATCAGGGTCTTGTAATAGTGAAGGCATTTGTATGTCATTGATATAACTTTCAAATCTATGATCCAAGTTGGTGCTTGGATAGGGGTTGGTGCTCCTTTCTGTAGGTGCAGATAAATCAAGGGTTGGTGCTCCTTCCAGTGGGTGCTGGTAAACAAATTGTAAAATTGGTGTTTTGCAAAGGCTGGATTTGGACCGTAGTCCAAGCGATCATTCTTGAGGAGTAGCCAAATTGGTGAACCTCGTTACATTGTGTGTTGTGGTGTGCTCTCTTGTGTTTACTGCTTTATCTATTTTCTAGTTCTCTTTGATTCAGTTTTAAGAATTGCAGATCAAATTTTTAGCTACACTGATTCACCCCCCCCTCTCAGTGTCATTGTGAGAATATCATTTAGAATTAGAATGAGGGAACTCAATCAAAGTGGAGACTAGGAACACTAGTGCCAAACATGATTTCTCAAAAGAGTCTAGGGTACACCACTTAAATCCCATTGGGGGGTTCACCTAGCTCTTCCACTATGAAATAGTAGGAGACAGTTTGAACACAAGTGACCTGCTCCAACTAAAAAGGAGCTCTCTATTCTGTCTAAGGACATCTAGGGGGCAAGTTGATGGAAGGAGATGAATTCCAACATCACCGATCTGAATTGGGAGTTGGTGATGAAATATGACCTTACCAATGTTATTGTATAATGTGTAAGTGTGTGGGGTTATTTTTATATTTTGAAATATAAAATGATGCATCAACCAACATTTATGCTTCACATCACTACATGCCTAAAAAGAACATTTTCCTTTCAGAAAGATGCATATCTAATGTAATCTAGATGATCTTCATGTGATGCCTTCCTACTTTATGAAGGGGGAGCCACTGATTGGGCTACATGCAAACAACCTTACACACAAAAGCCTAGTATGCTAGAGACTAGGGAATATCTTACAAGCAGAGGGCCACTATTCCTAGTAGCACCTAGAGGAAACTAAATAAATCTAATAAATGTACAATACAATTTTCTTTTCATTTTCTTCACTTTTCCCTACTTAGAATATGTTTTTGCTTTATGTTTCTAGAAAATAAATGTAGACATAAAATCATAGAGAATATAGAGGCTAAAACCAACCTCAAATCCTGCTCTGGTGATGAAAACTTTAAGCTTTGTTGCACTCTATTGCTGGTCGCTATTGACCAGAGTGGCTAATTTTGGTTGTTGTTAGCTACAGTGGCTAAGATCTGTTTGCCACTGTCAACTAGAGTGGCCAAACCTACACACAAAAACATACCCAAAATATTAGTGAAATAGCTAAAAATGAAAACCTGGTGAGGTCCCACCATGATCGCCATTTGTGTAACCCCGAGAAGCATGCACCTTGTTTCTACTTGTAATATTTTTTTGAAATAAAATGAAAGACCATTAACTACATATAACATGAAAATAACATAGAGAGATATTTTTATTTATATTGAACCTCGATTACATGTCGATCCCTCTGAGGGATACCCATTTTGTTATAATTAATTACAAGTAGAGTAATGGTGAATAAAATATCCCCTCACAAAGGGGTGGTGCGCTTTCATAGGCCTCCTGATCTTGCACATGCAATTGTATAAGGGATTACATATGCTTCCTTATCTAGATATGGTCTTGGAGGGATCCTTATGCTTCTTATGCTTTGATTCGATCTTGTAGACCTGTACCTACATTTATGGAAACAACAAAGTATGCTTAGTAGTATGGGCCACCTCTCTAGATGAGGCCTTTGTTAATGGATCTAGATAATCATGATAAAAATGACATACAAGCATAAACAAGATAATAAATACATATAAAGCTGAGAAATACAGACTAAATGTGTTAGGAAGCGGATCTGAGCTATGACTTAACTAATCAAAATAAGCAATAATGAATCTAGACTAAAGCATTAGGAAAATAACGGCAATGCCCTAAAATATGTTTGTGGACCATTATTTGAGACAATGGCCACAATATGAAGCCTTTTTTCTTATGAATCAAGGGCTATTACGCTATCCTCTTTGTTGTAATTGATGTTAAAGGGTTTCCTGGAATGTCTCCTACACTGATTGTTGGTTGAGAACAATGGATATGAAAGCTAGTACATTATCGTAGCTCCGCCAGATGGTGCTCCAATTCTACTCAAAGGGGTGTAGCTTGGTTCTCCATTTTGATAGGGATTCGCTACTTGACTCTAAAACTTAGCAGATACTTTTGCTTTTTATGGGAGAGTCTATATGTAGACTTCCATCTCAGATCTATAACTTGGCTTCCTATAGAAGCCTCAATCCAAATTGCATGCGACTGACCATCTTGGGTGAGAAGCATTAGTCACAAATTGGTATGTAAGGGGTAGTTAGGAGGAACTCATGGAGTTCCTCATCAAAATCCGCTCGCTAACCATTTAGAGATGTAGTCAGACTGCATGATCTAGGCCCATATTCATGGCCAAACTATGTGTGATAATAGCCACTATCAGGTTCAATGACCAGGTGTGACCACTAAAGTCTTCAACGACTAGGCATTATGGTCACTCCTCTTGAAAGCGACCAAGCCTGGATGGGCTAGAACTATCTTGTTTGAGTGGTTAGGACCACTGCTTGCTCTTGGAGAGATCCAAGAGGGTTCATATGGTCTATGTATGTGTCCATATGGGTAGTCTCCTAAACATGATGTATTTTAGGTGTCTACAGAATGTTCTAGAATTGGTAAATGATATTCTTATCCAAGTCTCTAAATTTATCTCTCTCCAATTTAACCATTTCTATGTGCATTTGACTTATATCCTCTCCTAGGATTTTATTTGCTAAGGCAATATAAATTTCTTGTACTCTTTAAACTATGATACCATTCTCATACTTCTTTCTCTTCCTAGAAATATTCTCTTTGAAATATTTATATTTTTCATCATAAACATTTTTAATTGAAATAGCTTCAATTTTAGGTTTTGGGATATTTCTCTCCATGGAAAACCAATGGACCCATTAAATTTTGTATTCTCTTGCTCAATACATCTTCCAACATGCTCAATTGTACTCACTAATTCTAAACCCACCATATTTTTGAATGATTCTTTTATCAACTCTCTTTGCTATGTCATCTTATACTACAAATTTGACACTTTCTATGGTTTTGATCTTTATTTTTCCAATGTTTACTTCTCAAAGCTTTGCATAGGCTTCCTTTAATAAGGCTTCCTCTTCCATAAGAATGTATCATATTTAAGGAAATTATGGTGGAATTTTTCCTTCCAAATGGGGTTATGCATAGTGGCGAATATTCACCAATTGGGTGAATATTATGATTTTCAACATTGGAAATTGACGAATATGAGGACCCTCGACGTCGACCCATTTACCTAAAATTTTTAGGATCAATTTTTTATTAGGGTCAATTCACCACAATATATATCCAAACATAGGCATATTTGTACTCGTTGGAAAGATCTTTTCAAGCTTGATCTAATGGTGGTATTTTTATGAAGTTATAAGATGATTTAATAGGTCAAAAGTGGATCCAAATATGACCTTACATTTTAGGGCTTCAAATGCCCCAAATTTTGGTATGAAGATGCTTGATTTAATTTTCTTAGTATTATCCATGATTTATCTTGATTTTGATTAGGATTCACCATTTGTTTACAAGTACATTTGGAGTCCAACCCCTTATGCATAACCCTGCTTCCAAAAATGGTGCCTTCCCCTTAGGATCCTTTTTTCCTATTAAATTGGGTCCTTCCATTAGATGAAATCCATATAATGAAAGGCCCAAGGCTTGGCAAACATTTCCTCCCACAATATTCCTACTACCTACATTTAGCAAAGTTTTAAAAGTATCATACTCATTTTTTAGGGTTTGTTCCCCTGTTTATAGAGGAGTATCCTCTATTACAATTATTCATATGGGGATTTAAATATTTTATTTTAATTAATACTTCTTATTTCTAAAGGAGTTGAAATACTTGGCTGGGAGGAGGCTTAATATGAGTTACCCAATTTATACCTCGAATCATCTTTCTTTCTATTACCTTTTCCCAATAATGTGTGTCCCTTGAGAGGCTTTTGTTGAAATCCCTAGGTGAATATTCAAATGATAAATTATCTTGGGTAGACCTAAAATGTTATTTTAAATAACCCTTATGGTTATAAAATATGATATAAAAATCTTGTAATTAAAGCTTATCAAATCATTAGGCCAATTGTATACAATGCCATAATTTTCCTATGGTAATATATCTAATAGAAAAGGAATGGGTGGAAAACACATGGATGTTGGCCAATGAATTTATTTAATATAGCCATAAATCCAACCCATAATCTAATAAGCTACATTTTAAAGTAGAATTTTACTGGGAACATACTTTAGTAACAAATGAGGCTTCCATTTGAAGCCTAAGAGTTTTATGTATGTATGATGGGCTTGAATGAATAGGACAACATATGACTACAAATATTTATTGGCTTTCTCAATGAAGTGATGGAAAAAACAATTGTTTAATAAATAATATATTCAAGGGAAGACAACAAAATGAGTATAATAAAGTTTGGAAGTATTACATTATTTGGTACCTTGCAATATTAATGTAAGTACCATGTAAATAGTCTAGTTTAGAGTGTGTTTAGTATTTGAGTATATAGTAGGTGTTGTGTAAGTGTGAAATTATAAGTTATGCAAGAGTTTATCATTTAGTATGTGCAATAATTAGAGTATTTATCCTTATGTGAACATGTGGAGTCAATAAAAAAATTAATATCATGTGATATTTCTTCTATTAGAAATATGAAGTGTTAGATCTCCTGTGTATGAGGAGATGAAAAGTTTGTGTAAGTAGAAATGTCAAGGGTTGTGAAGATGAATAATATCATGGATGTGTATATTAAAGATAAAGCATTGCATTGCCAAAGTAGATATATCGATAATATATTTAATGGGTTATTGTTCATTGTCATCATGGATTGAATTATGTGAATATTTTGTGATCCAATGAGAGTATTGGATTGCTAATAGTGGTATCAGAGCCACATTTGGAGTGTGTAGGAGAAAAATAATATTTGTGAAATAACCCATGTTTTTTAGATGCCCATGGTTAAGAGAAACCTTATTGAAAGTCCAAAGTGGAAGGAGTCTATGATGAGTAGTATTGTAGGAAAGCTACAATGAGAAAGTAGAATTTGGAGCAGTTGGTGAATGAGAGAGCTATGATTGGGATATCATTCAAAAAGAGTGAGAATACAAAAAGAAATCATTCATTGAGATAAATAATAATGCTTGAGTCCAGAAAATGTTAAGCATAGTGAAGGAGATATTGCTTGAAGCAAAGTAGTGCTTCAATGAAGAAAGGAAACATTGATGAGAAAACCATGGAGATAAACCACAAATACTAGAAAAATTGAGTGCTACTAGAGAAAATTGTTGGTATAACATTGAATAGTCTGCCAGAGGTTGGTGTCGAAATGCCTAGGAAGGGAAGAAAACTTATAGCAAAAAAATCAAAAGGATCTATGGTCCAACACATAAGGTTGCAGAGGGAGTGACATCCACAACACGTGTCCAAAGAAGAGAGCAAAGAGGTGAAATGTTTTAGAAGAAGTAAAACACCATTAATTTAGAAATTGAGTAAATAAAGTTTAAGGTCAAGTTTTAAATTTATTAAATATGCATAGTTGGTGCGTATTGAGATTGTGTTTTGAGGATGATTTTTTATAAAATACTAAAGTGAAAAATTAAATATTTAACCTATTATAGATAAGATATTTCCTCTAAAATGTAGTGGGAATTAAGAATGGTGGAAAAATGACAGACATCCTAATTGAATAAGGAAGATAACTTGCTGAACGTAGTAATGAGAATATGAAAAAGTGAGCAAGGAGTGCATATGCCGTAAATTGGAGAGCTAAGGTTTACAAAGGTAAAAAACATTAACCTTTAACTTATTTAAATTTACAAAGGTATTCGATGGAATATTTAAGAAAGTAAAATTGGAGGAATTTATTATATTTGGAAGGAAATTATAAAGAATGAAGTTATTAAAGTGAAGAATAAATATTTGAAGAAGATTAAAGAAAAGTGAACAATTTAAGAAGGAAAGCTAAATATATTATGTGATTATTTGAAATAATTGGAGGAAGTCTTAATATCCTTAGAGGAGGCCCTTGATGGTCGTACAGTAAGGAGGAATAAGGAAATTGAAATTATTAAAGTGAAGAACAAATATTTGGAGAAGAAGATTAAAGAAAAGTGAAAGATTTCTTATTGAAGAAAAAATATTAATATATTTGAAGGTGAAGAAATTTATTGTGAATAAATTAATTTAAGGGAAATTATTTGAAGAGACAGGAAAAATCAAATTGAAGAAGAATATAAAATTTGAAGAAAGAGATTAAATACATTTGAAGAAGAATTATTATTTATTGAGAATTCAAATATTAATATGAATAATATTAAATTGAAGATTGAATAAAAAATTATTATCTGAGTGAAGAACAATTATTGAAGGAGAGGATATTATTAATTTTGGAGTAATAAGGATTTCAACAACAAAGGAAATTAATTATTATTGAAGAAGAAATTTGTGTGAACAAAAGAATTGTAGAATTATTCAAAAAATTATTGTTGAAAGAACAAAATTGGAAAAAAAATTTGAGTGCATCAAAAAAGTATTTTACAAAATCATATATGTTTAAATATCAAACATCATGAAGAGATATTTTTGAAAGTAGAAAAAATATTACCACAAACATGTTGCAAGATACAATGAAACACCAAAAATTCAATTAGGACCAAAAATTGGGTATGAAGATAATTCTTTGTATATTAATTCAGGATGCAACCATCATATGATTGGTGACCTATATTGGTTTAATTCCATTCAAGTGAAATCAAGTATACCATTTAATATAGTTGATGATAAAATCCAACAAATACAAGGAATAGGTAATGTTACACTTAGTCTACCTTACTTAAAATATACACTAGAAAATGTCCTTTATGTTCTAGGAATAACAAATAATCTAATTTCAGTATCACAATTGTTTGAGAGAGGAAGAATAATAAAATTTAAAACCATAAATGGTAGTAAGATGTCTTATCAAAATACTAAACAAATTCAAATCCCTTGGGTCCTAAAAATTTGGCATATTTGCTTTAGATGTGATAACAATTTCACAAAAACAATTGGATCAACTTCTACCAAAAGAACAATATCAAAAAAGGTATTTAATTGAACACAAAATTCTCATGGCAAAATAACAAGATAGGACATCAACAAATAAATTTGAAAGGATGATAGATAAGTTGAAAAACATGAAAGACACCTATAATCTTCATCAAGGGACTAATATTCAATATGGTAGTTGTGATACCAATAATAATTTGAATAATTGTGATGATGTTAGCCTCAAAATGAAAAAATGAAAAACATTGATATTAGTGATGAGTTTTATTATTGTGATGAATTGCTTAGAAGTATGATAGGTAGAAATAATATCCTAGAAGAAAAAAATTAGTGCCCAAACTAGGTACCATATTCAAATAAAAAAACCAAGACAAGAATCAAAGATTGAAAGCACATGAAGGCAAAGGATATTCATACCAAATAATGTAATACAAGGGTGTTGGAAGTATTATATTATTTGGTACCTTATAATTAATGTAACTAACATGTAAATAGTATAGTTTAGAGTGTGTTTAATATTTGAGTATATAGTAGGTGCCATGTAAGTAAGTGTGGAGTTATGTAAGTGAGGTGTCAAATAAGTAAGCATGGAGTTATGAGTTATGCAAGAATTTGTCATTTAGTATGTGTAATTATTAGAGTATTTGTCCTTATGTGGACATGTGGAGTCACTAAATTTATTATTATTATGTGATAGTTCTCCTATGAGAAATATGAAGTGTTAGTGTGAGGAGATGAAAAGTTTGTGTAAGTAGAAAGTTCAAGGGTTGTAAAGATGAAGAGTCTTATGGATGTATATTGAATACAACACATTTTAATAGAGTATCAAATAATAAGAATTGCATTACATTGCATTTCTTAAGTAGATATATAAATAATATATAAAGTTAGTGATTATTTATTATTATCATGGATTGAATTATGTGAATGAGTTGTGTTGATATATTTTGTGATTCTATGAAAGTATTTGATTGCTAACAATATAAATTTTCCTTTCCTTGGTTTTTTTTTCTAGATATTTCTTAAATGCATATGTATAGGTGGCCTCTAAAGATAGTTAAAAATAAAAATTCTTTTATTTTGTGTGGTGAAACCATGCATAGAATATCAACCAAAAAAGTATTCATATAGAACATAGGCCTTTTTTGGGTTTGAGTTTTTTTGAAACCTTTAATTTTCCCAACTAAATTATCTAAAAGAAAGGAATCCCAATAAAAAATAACTCCATTAAGGATATCAAAAATTACCATTGACATATAATTTATAGAAAAATAGGTTGTGTTTAGCTCATCCAAAAGCCTATAAAGCATGGCCATAACATATCTTAATTTGAGTGTAAATATTTTTTTTTTTGAAAAATTTGAAAAAACTTGTATTAAAACAAAGATCAATTACAATTTGGGAAGAGACTATTCCCAGCTGAAGTCAGAGAGAACACATGCTTACAATAGTAAAAGAATATTTGCAATGGAACCAAATCTCTTGAACCATTAACTAGTTAACAGGGGGATCGACATGGTCAGTTGAAGCAACTTGTCACAATATCGCGACACTCTTTCCTTCTTCTCCTTTGGCTGTGAAAATGCAATATATCGCGATATCGCGACACTTTTATCCTTTGGCCGCAAAAATGCAACATGTCGCGATATCACGACACATTTCTCCTTTGGCCACGAAAATGCAACATGTCGTGATATCGTGACACTTTTTCCTCCTTTGGTCGCGACGAAGCAACATGTCGCAAAATCGTGACATTTTTCTCCTTGGGTAGCGGCGTTGCAACATGTCACAAAATCACGAAACCTTTTCCTCCTTTGGCCGTGATGAAGCAACATGTCAAGATATCGCAACACTTTTTCTCTCTTGGCCATGATGTTGCAACATGTCGCGATATCGTGACACTTTTTCTCTTTTAGCCACGATGAAGCAACATGTCACGATATCATGACACTTTTTTTCTCTTGGCCGTGATGTAGCAGGATGTCGCAATATTGCTACACTTTTTCTCTTTCGGCCATGATGTTGCAACATGTCGTGATATCGCGACACTTTTTCTCTTTTGGCCACGACGAAGCAACATGTCGCGATATCACGACATTTTTCTCCTTTGGCTATGACGAAGCAACATGTCATGATATCGTGACACCTTTTTTCCTTTGGCCATGAAAATGCAACATGTCATGATATCATGACACCTTTTCTCCTTTAGGTGCGAAAATACAACATGTCACGATATCGTGACATGTTTTCTACTTTAGCCATGAAAATGCAACATGTATCGATATCGCGACACCTTTTCTCCCTTGGCCGCAAAAATGCAACATGTCGCAATATCACGACACCAATCCTCCCTTGGCTGTGACGAAGCAACATGTCGCAAAATCACGACACCTTTCCTCCCTTGGCCGCAACGAAGCAACATGTCACGATATCGTGATAACTTTCCTCCCTTTGCTGTGACAAAGCAACATGTTGTGATATCACAACACATTTCCTCTAGTGATCGCGATGGTGCAACATGTCATGATATCGTGACACCTTTCCTCCCTTGGCTGCGATGGCGCAACATGTCGCGATATCGCGACACCTTTCCTCCCTTGGTCGTGGTTTGAGTGTAAAATTTTAGATAGCATATATTTAATATTTTATATGGAGGTTCTTGTTCTAATTCATTCTCCATTTCTTCAATATCTCTCTGATGCTTTCATATTTCTTTATAAATGATTAATTTAACTAGTTGTCATAGATGGCAGAGTTCTTAGGAAAAATTCTAGAAATGGAAGCAAATGATTCATTATCAAAATGAATGACTAGATTATTTTTTGATTCCCTTATCTCTCTTTTTGATAAGTACACTCTATGGAGTATCGATTACACCATATGCATACATTTTGGTAGCTTGGATCAAACACCCATACTTGGTAGACTCAAATCCATAATATTTTCCATAATGTCCAAGTAGTTTGGATCATTCTTGTAACTACTTTTTTGGATGATATTCCTATACTTCTGATATATATACAAAAATTTCTTTACATTATTGTATAATTTTATTATGGTTGTATTATTGGTAGTTTTTGTGGTACTGATAATTTATCTCTTTTCCATTTTAGTGAATGCGAATGTAGGAAATGAAATTATTTAGAGCACAAGATGGTAGATATGATGGATTTTTAAGCCTTAATACTACTACAAATATCATAGGTTGAATATCATAGGATTGAATATAATATATCCATAATACAGTTAGAAAAATAATTTCAAGAATGAAACTTATAAAGTTGACATGAAGAAACAATTAGTAAAATTTTATTATGCAAAGAACTTGTAGATTAAAGTTACAGAGCTTTGTCTCCATAATATAGCTTTACAAAGTAACCTTTGAATTTATTATCTTGCCACCTATCTAAGAGACTCTTGGAATGTTCTTATGACATATATAAAATAATGTAATATACTCCAACACCCCCTTGTATTACATTATTTTGTGTGAGTTTCTCTTGAACTGCATAGATGATTCCTGAATACCTGAAACTTGTTTTGACCTAGAGCCTTTGTGAAAATATCTACAATCTGTTCTTCTGTAGGAATATATTTCAACTAAATGTGATGAATCTAAAAATGATCTTTAATAAAATGGAATTGAGCTTCAATATGTTTTTTTGGTAGATAAGATACTATAGCATTAATAACAGGTTTTACAGGTTGACCCAAAACCTTTTAGAAAAATCAGCCCAAGGTTGTTGATGAACATGTCCTTACTAAGGATCCTATATATGTAAAATCTACATGCTTCCAAAGCCATTACATTCGGTAAGGCACATAGCCTATTATCAAAAATAAACTTCCCATACAACATTTTGGGTATACCCTAAGAAAACACACCTACATCATAATTACAAAAAAATAAATAGACACAGATCCCTTCCTTGAAATAGTGGAGAAACAAAAAGCTACAGACACACATAGCAAAGTACTGAAAAAAACTCCCACAAGCTCTGTATTGACAGTTACTCTTAATAATTCTTTAGTAATTTCTTTAATCCTTATATGAAATGCTTTGGGACCACATCCCGTCTTAGATAATTAGCCTTGGAAAAGTGAACCTACTGGCTAGATTTATGGTGGTGGCTATCTAGTGGTCCACATGGCTCTGGTTCAAAGTATTATATTGTCCTTTCTTTCCTACCCTATGATTATCAACCAACCTCAAATTACTAAGATGACTAGGAGCCATGTTATCTGACATGTGAATATCCCCATTAGTCTTTGTGGTATTTCCAAGTAGCATCCACCAAGACTGACAGCTCGAATGATTTTTATTGTGAGAACATTTCAAAAAGGAGATGGGAATGCTCATAGCCTTCAAACTTACAGTGCCTTACCTATTGGTAAATTTGACTATCATTATTGGCATTCTTGTTGAATAAGATCCTATACTTCTCTTGGGACACCGTGTTACCATTTGAAAAGTCCATCACCATCGACACCCAAATTGGCTAGCTTATCAATAAATTTGTTAGCTTCCCAAAAGACATGTTGGGCTTTTCTATCTTGTCTTCCCTAGAAAATGATACTAGCCTCTTCAATAATTGTTTTAATCCTCCAAGGAGTTGTTTTCCAATTATTAAGGAGATTTATAACATGCATAGAGTCTCCTTCTATGATCAAATTGCCTTCTAAGTCTTGAATCATTTGAAGGCCTCTCCACATAGCTCTAGCTTCAGCTTTGTTGTTCGTCCTTATTCCCAAATATTCAAAAAATGTAAGCATCATATTCCCATTATGATCTCGTAAAATGTCACCAGTGCCTGCTCTACTAGTATTTTTCTTAGCTGCTCCATCAAAATTAAGCTTAAACCAACCCATAGGAGGTGGGGACCACTTAACATTGGCTCTAGGGTTGACTACCCTAGGCACAGACTCATCTAGCAAGGTTAACATTAAATATTGAGCAATCGTGGTCTCTTGTAGATGAGGTTTACGACTATCAAAAGGGATAAGGTTCACATTCTCGTTGGCAAATGATAGGATCTTGGCAATGATAGTTTGATTATCATGGATAGACTCATTAAAGAATCTATGGTTCCTTTCTAACCACACCTACCAAAGATAGTGATTGAGACAAATTTTCCACATGTATCTAAGTCTTTGGATTGAAAAGGGGTAAGGCTACTAGATGAAAAAATCAAGAATGGTGGCTGGTTTAACCTAGGAAATATTTAAGGCCTAAAAAACCCCATTTAGGATAGTCAAGGAAAAAGGACACTCAAGGAAAATGTGATAAATGGTCTCCCAATTAGCCCTGCACAGATAACAATGATTAGTGATACAAATACCTTTATGCATCATATTATCAATTGTGAGAATTCTTCCTTGGATAACCAACCAAGAAAAGACTACAATTTTTGTAATTAAATTTTTTATCCAAACTAAGTCCTTTTGGAGGACAAAATCCTCGTCATCAAGCATAAGCTTGTAAGCTGATTTAATAGTGAACTACCTGTTTTCCATAGGAGTCCAGGTCACTTGATCTTCCTTGGGTCTCATGGGGATAAACTGTTGCCCGATAATGTTACAAAGATCATTTTATTCCACTTGAAATCCCTAAATCCTTATTTGTTTCCACTTCATTTTGCCTCTATCCTCAACCATATAATTGAAGACTTTTCTACCAATGAGTTCTTCCGTGATATCTCTGATTCGGGCTAAGTTAGGATATTGCATCAATGGTTCATCCTTAGCCCACCTATCATTCCAGTAATTTATCCTCTCACCATTGCCTAAAACCCATATTAAACCTTTTTTGATTATTTCCTTACAATTAAGAATTGCTTTCCAAAAAGAAAAACCTCTGATTGGAACCAAGTCACTTAGAAATTCTATATTTTGAAGATAATTTTGTTTGATAATAGCTGTCCATTCATTTTCTTCACTAGAAATGAGGTGCCATGCTTGCTTATTTAGTAAAGATAAATTCATATGAGCAATTATCCTTAGACCTAAGCCCCTATTTTCCCTAGGTCTGCACACTTTGGTCCATCCTACAAGGTGTATCATTTTTTTCTCCTCTGATCCAGTCCATAAAAATTATTTTTGGAGTTTCTCAATTTTTTGGAAAAACTTCACAAGGGATTTGAAAAAAGAGAGGAAATATACTAGAATTCTCTTAAGAGAGGCCTTAGCGAGGGTCAACTTTCTTTCTTGAGATAGAAGATGACCTTTCCATCCAACAAGTTTTTTTTTAATTCTTTCAATAACCCTATCCTACATTGACTCTCTTGGAGAACCAATGAAAAGAGGGAGACCAAGATACGAAGTCGAGAGGTTTTCTATATCACACCCTAAAATTTTTGCAATCCTTCCTTGCCTCTAAATGGGGGTGTTCAAGAAATATAACTTACTTTTACTAAAATTAACTTTCTGACCAGCAACGTCCTCATAGAGTTGCAGGATGTATTTAATTATTTTGGCCTCAACCATCGACACCTTAGTCAATAGAAGGGTATCATCGATGAATTTTTGGTGAGAAATATCCCTAGTGAGAGATGTTGCCTTGATTGTTGATATTAGCCTTGGAATGCAAGAATTTTTTATGGTTCTGCCTAAAGCTTCTACCACAATGATGAATAACATGGGGCTAATAGGGTCCCCTTGCCGAATTCCTCTATGACTTTGAAAGTAACCAATAGTTGTTCCATTAACCATAATCGAGAACAATGCTTTAGGAATGCATTATTTGATCAAATTAACCCATTGGTGGTGAGAACCAAACTTAAGGAGGACAAAAATCAGAAAGTACCAATTTAGCCTATCAAATGCTTTGTTCATATCAAGCTTGAGGGAAAAAATAGACCTGTTAGTCTTATGAGCATAGTGCAGAGCTTCATGAACTATGATAACTCCATCCAAGATTGACCTACCCTGGAAAGAGCTTACCTGGCATGGATCTATGATACGGGGCATAACATCTCTCATTTTATTTATAATGGCTTTAGTTAGGATCTTGTAAGAAACATTGCATAGACTGATTGACCTGAAGTCAGCCATAGATTCAGGGATTTGCTTCTTAGGAATTAGAGAAATAAAAGTAGAGTTGAGACCTTTTGGAATATGATTGCTTTCTTGGAATTCTCTGATAGCAAAAATTACATCCTCACTTATGATGTCCCAAAAATCTTGATAGAAACGAGGGGGAAAGCCATTGGATCCTGGGGCTTTGTCTGTTTCCATACTAAACAAGGCTTCCTTAATTTCCTCATCAGAAAAGGGAGCTAGAAGATTAAGGTTTATATCCTCATTTATTATGCTAGGAATATATTGCAAGAGAATATATTTGGCCTCCTCATTGCACTATGATTCTTGACCAAGGATATAATTGAAATAAGTTACTACCTCCTTTCTGATTTCTGTTAAGTCCTAAGTAATAGAACCATCTACTTTTTTTAAAATTTTTATCTTGTTATTGCTTCTATTTCTAAGCATGGTGATGTGAAAAAACTTGGAATTTTAATATCCATATTTCAACCAAAGAGCCCTTGATTTTTGCCTCCAATAGATTTTCTCACAGACCAAAATGTTATGAAACTATGCTAGTTTTATCCGTTCCTCCCGCCTAGTAGTTTCATCAGCATCACCATGTTGAATCCTCTGATCAATTATATTCAAAATTTCAACAACCTATTTTTTATTTTCAAAGAGTTTCCCAAAGACCTCTTTGTTCTAAGTTCGAAGATTTTCCTTAACAAACTTTAATTTACTAGCAAGTTTAAAAACTGCACTACCCCTGACAGGCTGTTGCCACCACTGAATTAAGTTATCTCTGAAACTGGAATGTTTGATCCACATAGATTGAAATATGAAAGGTTTCTTGAAGTATAGAGAGTTATGGATCTCCAAGAAAATGGTATTATGATCAGAGGCAATTTTAGGAAGGGATTGCAGGTTAGAATCACCGAACAGAGTTGTAGCCTCCTTTGATAGAAAAAACTTGTCAAGCCTTTCTTGAATGAGATAACACCCTATCCGTAGATTGCTCTAGGTATAATTCACTCCTCTAAGTTTTACATCCATCAACATGTTGGAGTTCACAAAGTCATTGAACTCATCCATGCTCCTGATAGGTGGTCCATTTCCACCCATTTTGTCCGAAGGGTAAAGAGGAGTGTTAAAATCCCTAGCCAGAATCTAGGGGACATTATGGAAGATTTCACTCAGATTGCATAACTACTCCCACAATAGAGCTCTTCCTTGAATTGAAGTTGGGGTATAAATATTTGAAAGGATCCAGGACCTATTGCTATTTATTTCCTTAAATAATACACTAAGAACCCTGTCATATTTCTTAATAATGGTGCCTTCTACTATCCGGGGATCCCACAAAGTCAAAGGCCTCCAGATGCTCCGCTGGATGGTTTGCAAACCATATCCCCTTGATTCCAGATTTTTTTTGCTACTTTTTTGATTGAATCTCATCAGTTTTTATTTCTTGCAACATGATAATAGTTGGATTCACTTTATTTCTTATTGCATTGACTTCCCTATGTTTGGGAAGGCCATTGAGGCCTCTCATATTCCATGAGAGGAAATTCATTTAGATTGTTTGGGATTTCTTCCTCTCCCCCTCCCTTGAGGGGGTTTTCCTAATTTGTTGTCTTTAGAACCCAAAATAACCCGTTGAAACAAGGTTCTCTATTTTCCATTGGCAATGTCATTATCAGTTTTAATTTTCTGATGCTAAGCATTTGATATTCTCCCTCTTCATTTTTCACTACCAAAATATATAGGAGACTTCACAGTGCTCCTGATTTGTTTAGGACTAAACTAGAGGGAGGTAATTTTTTGCAGAACCAGACTACTATATTCCTCAGTCTGAAGAGTTTCACATATCTCCACCCCTAAATCCAAATATTCTCCTTTTTTCCTATATTTCCCTGGTCTATAGGACAACCCCTCAGTAAGATTCACCTGGATCCTAGTGATGATGTTAGGGAGATGAGATTTTTTTATTTTTCAATGCCTCAAATTTCTTCCTAAGTTCTTTAACATTAGGGTTTGGCTTTGGGATGCCCACTAGGCTTGAAGTATTTTCAACATTGGGGTTTAAGGATCCCAACTTGGATGGGGATTCTAGATATCAGGCATTAGGGTTTGGATTTGTGATGCCCATGCGGCTTACAATAATTTTAGCATTAGGGTTTGAGGATCCTGAATTGGATGGGGATTCTAGAGAGTCAGAAAGGTTAGCCTGAAGGTTATGGGCTTCCATGTCTTTCGATAATCCTCCTACTCCCATATTGGATATAATTGAAAATTTATTTGAAACTAGAGGATTGGAACTTACTTGAGTATTTTGGTTACCAACAACCTATTGTTTTCCTTTGTCTTTTTGGGACCCTGCACCCTCTCTTTTCTTTTTTGGTAGACATAGTTTGCTTAATTGAAATTGCCTCTACCAGGGAACTCCTCAAATTTCCTCTGTCTAGCATTCCATACTTATTATTTTCTCTATTCATTGTCAGGTTAGGGCATTGATTGCATAGATGTCCTTGAATTTTACATTCTATACAGAATGTCGGTCTATTCTCATATTCTATTAGCTATTTTTGATAGTATTCTCCATACTCTAGCTCCACAAACCTTGGAAATTCATTATCCAAATTAGCATTTATGCAAATTCATGCATGAGTCATCCTTGTCCTAGCCAAGGTCACATGGTCAATGGATATCAGGTCCCCTATAGTTCTGGCTATGCCCTACAACCAATATTCATTGAAGAACTAGGCAGGTAGACTCGGGAGATGAACCCAAATAGGGGTAATGTTAATATTTTTCTTTTTAGGGTCAAAATCTTCACCCCATCATCTGAGAAAAAGGCTCCTTTTGCCCAAAAACTAAGGACCTCATGTTAAAATGTAGTTAGCATCCTCCATATTGTTAAAACAGATAATGAAGAACCCTCGAGTTAGAGCTACCAACTCCAAGCTACCTACCGATCACCATTTACCCGTCGTCCAAGCCTTGATAGTCTCCATGTCCAGCCTACCTCCCAAAAACTTGCCTACTAGGGAGATTTCTTCCTTTGAAATAAAATGGGTCATGGAAATTTTTGGGGCTAAAATTTTATTATTTACTAGAAATAGGGGTGAAAGAGAGAGAACCTCCTTCCTTTTTCCTCTAAGAGTCTTAGCAAAATATAGCCACTTCTTGGGCCGTCATGTGATGCCTGCCTCCAAAACTATCGTATCCTGACTGCATTCCTTTGGATCCTCGCTTGATCTATGCTTGAGGTTCCCACCCACCCCTTCCATACCTGCTCTACCTCTGCCACCTTGGTTGAGATTCCTACCTAGAAAATTCAAACCCTCACTCCTGTTGCACTTGCTAAACCTCAGCTCACTCATTCCTGATGATGCAATTCTCAGGAAATGAAAATATAGAGATGTAATTTTTAAGTTGATATTGCCTCCACACTAGATTTTTTTAGATTTGGTTATTGTGAGAAACCCTTGTGATCGATGTGCAAGGCTGAGCAGTCTCCTCCCAACCATGACCCCTCGTAAAGCTAAGAGCTATACTTATCAATAAGGAATTTAACACAAAGCCACCACACACCCACCCCCTCACACACTCATCTATGCCATGGATTGAACCTTGAACCTCCTGAAGAGGAGCCAAAGCCCGAACCGTTGTGTTGCACCCCCAGGTACTATGAGCTTCAATATGTTTGGTTCATTCATGTATGATTGGATTTTTGATCAAATTTAATTCTCCTTGAGTATCACAATTTATTATTATTGGCATTATTTTGATTCCCATGTATGACAATATGTATTGTAACTATAATTCTTCATAGAAAAAATCATTTGTTGCATGATACTTTTCTTATGTATAAAAAAGTGCTATTGCTTGTTGTTTCTTATTGTACCGTGAAATTAATCTTGAACCAAGATAAAAAATGTATCCTAATGTTGATTTTATATCATCTATAGATCCAACATAATCAAAATCTTAATATATTTGTAGAAAAAAATTCTTATCATCCTTTTAATATGTAAGTACATATTCTATAGTCCTATTGATATATTGTAATATTATTTTTGTTGTTAGAAATAAAATAATGTGTACTTTACCCATGCTTACCCTGACATGTGTGTACTTTACACATGACATGTGTCATTTGGATTTCACATGGTGACATGTGTCACCATATTAACTCTTCCTCCTATTCTCTAAATTCTTTGTAATCTATGATATTTTGTGAGGAATTTGAGTTTTATCAAGTTAGACTATGGATTGTTATTTACCTCCAAGATGAGTTATGTTTTATCATATTAGGGTATAGTATAGAATTAGCATTTGGTATTATAATGGTTATGTTGGCTTAGAGAGAGTATCCTCTCCCCTTAATCCATTCTAGTTTAGATAGGGGATAAGATATATCACTATTTTGATTCAGGAAATTGCTCTTTTACTATTAATTTACCCTTCATGTTATATTTTAGAAAAGAGACATATGCACCCATGTCCTAGTTTTTTGGTTATTCACTTCTTCGATAAATCATTATTTTTTAGTTTTGTAGGCATAGATTATACTACTTTGAGTGTTGTGGAAATATTTGAAGGAAATGTTTTCCTCCTTGTTCATATTTTCCATGTCCTTCGATAGTTCCTTTCCTTGCTTGGAAGTTGAACCATAGTCATATTTTCTCTTAAATAGTTTGACCCTTCCAATTTAGAAGGCATGAATATATATTTGTAATAGCATAGATCTAGTCATGGGATTCATTTAGATTGTAGAAACTAGATTTGGTTCTCTAGCGATGCAAAATTTTTGGATGTTTTGGTTGTTGATAGCTTTCCTACACTCATATATAGGTACAAATATTTTTTGGCTCTCATGTATGTATTAAAATATCCACTCACTATAGATTAGCCATGATGTAAATTGTAGAAGAGGTCGATAGTGGATTTTTTCCACTAAAGTAATAGTAATAGTCAGTGCATACAGTGTGTCAAGATTTGCAATGTGATGTTGTGCTTTATTGGAGGTATGACTACTTAAGAAAAACAAAATCTATGCAAAGCAACACCTCCCATATGGGCTATCATAATTGCTACCTTGAACATAGAGGATAACCCCCTATGCACATTTTATGATGCACCACATTTTCACTAACTACACATAAGGAGAACCCCTTCCGACACACCTAGATTTGGCCTAGATTTGGATCTGCCCCCTCACTGTTGAATCACATAAAACTCAATGCATAAAGTAATATGAAACTACAAGTGATATACATGATCAATCATAATTCACTCTCTTCCCATAGAGCATTCATCCTCTTTCTCCCTAGTTTGAATTATTTAAAACTATGATCGTTAAATGTGATATTTTCTCCTATAATAATAGTTGTTGATTTTGTTTTTGATGTAGTTTGTAGCTTTGTCCTGGCATCACAATTGGTGCAATGTATCAATTCATTCCTCTAAGCTATATATTCTATTTTTCCTATGGTTATATCTAATGTCACCCACTACTCATTCCATTTTGAAGCATATCTTATCACTTGAACAGAGCCCCTACAACAACATCATCCTAGAAAGAAGTTGGGTATGCTTTGACCATAGTCACACATGCACTGGATGACATGTGTGTGCCATAGTGGCATACCATAGGGTAAATATGACACCCTCCACATATTATAGTTACCTAACACCTATTAAAAAATTATTCCATCTATGATGATAGATGAATAGAGTGATGGTCTACTAGGAGAATATACTGGTAGATATTGAATACCGATGGTTTTTGCAATTGTTGTTCTTGTCTCGATAGGACTTCCATAAATAGAGAAACCATATTAGTGGGTTCTCTATTGGTTGGGAAAATTTTAGCTATGATGTGGAGTCCACGTGGGATACCTTTTATGGCCATCTAGGGTTCACTGACAACAATAATTCTAGCAAGGTGGGGATCTCTGATGGTAGTGGGTCAAGGAAATTTGCTCATGGGAGGTTTCATGGTATGATTTTTGGCCTTTATTTTTTCATTGTAGACAAAAAACAATTGACCATATTTCCAACCATTATATGAGCACCTACTAGAAGGTATAAAACTATAAAGAAGTATTACCAAGAGACTTTTATGCATTTTAAATATTTTAGAGGGTCAAATTCTATGAGTTCTATGAGTGCCTTATAGAAGGTATAAAACTATAAAGAAGTCTTACCAAGGGACTTTTATGCTTATCCCATGATTCTTAAAAAGACTAAAAAAATCTTTGGAGATGTATTCTCCACCATTATTTATCCTCAAGGTGGAGACTTGATATCCACTTTCTCTTTCAACAAATGCCATGAATTACTTGAATGTATCAAGGGTTTGAAATTTGTACTGAATGATATAAATCCAAATTTTTTTGTTGTAATCATCAATGAAAGTGATGTAATATCTAGCCCCAGTATGATATGGAACAAAAATTACCCCAAAAATATCTAAATGCACTAGTTGTATTGGCCTATTGGCTCCCCAAGCCTTTCCTAACTCAAAAGGTTGTTTATGATATTTGAAAATAACACATGGTTCACAAAAGTATTTAGACTCCCTTAAGTGAGGAAGTCCTTTTACCAAACCCATTCTTTCCATCATTTGAAGATTATGAAAGTTAAAATAACCCATTATTTCATGCCATATATACTCCAAAGAGAAAGTAATAGTTGTATGCAAATATTTTTGAGTTATATATTAGGTAAGGAGGTAGTTTACAACTCCTTATACACCTTAGCAAAATTGAGTAGTTGAGAGGATGAATTAGACCATCATAAATAAGGCTAAATCTATACTAGTTGTTGTTGCATTATCAAACACATTTTGGGGAGAAGTTTTCCTTACTGTTGCATACTTGAACAATAGGTCCTATACTAAATATTTGCATGATGTAACACCAGAGGAATTATGGAGTGGCAAGACACCCTACGTGGACCATTTTAGAGTCTTTGTATGTGATGCTTATGTCCACATACCTTATTAGAAAAGAAAGAAATTTGATGACAAGAGCAAAAAATGTATCTTTGGTGGATATAGTGAAAGTGCCAAAGCCTATATGTTATATGAGCCTATTTCCAAGAGGATTTTTATCTCTAGGTGTAATGAACCAAAAACACACAAACTTAAAATACAAAAATAGAAAGTGTTTTTTTTTACTAAGGATAGGGATACATGAAACCTTCATGAACCCCTAATCCAACTAGCATTTACCTAAATTTTCAATCCCCTAAGTTTTACTGGAAGTTACATCTCATGAAGTACCTTATCACAAGTCCATCTGTGTAGGCATATAATGTGTCACTACATATAAGCCTATCTATCCCATATTTATTGATGAGCTAGACCTATCACCCTCAGTACATTAAAGGTATACACACATCTCCATACCATACACAAATCATTATGTGTAGGTATACTATGAGTATTACGAGTTAAGCTATTTATCTCATCTCTATGATGAGCTATCTTAACTCAGATGTAATCTCTTCACAACTTAGTCCTTTATCTCCCTAAGGGGGTCTCAATTCTCTTAGGTATCCTATGTTCACCCTAAGGGGTTCTCAATTCCCTTAAGTTACCTATGTTCACCCTAAGGGGTTCTTAATTCCCTTAGGTCAACTTTGAGTTCACCCTATAAATCTAGACATAGATTTCTATCATCAAGCAATCAAACAATGATGCATCTAGATACTACAACATCAGAAAGTAATCACCAAGCATTCAAAAAATAAAGCAAGCTTAACATTAAAAGAGAATCAACTACAAATTATAACCAAATACATAAATAAAGTAAAATTTCCTTATTTAAACCAATTAATAGTTATTGCATCAGAATTTGCATGGTAAATCCTTAATACTTTAATGTATATTACAGTAAATTCATTGGGGATATCTCCCCACAATTCTAGTCTATTTGAGCATAAGTAAATCAACGTAAGATACAATTACCTATACTTTGTTTCCATTGAACTCATTGCTTCTCCTTTCTTCCCATTGGATCTTTGATGGTAGTAGAGAATCAAGATATTCATGGTTCAAGATAGGCATACCTTTAAATGCATCTACTCATTCACTTTGCAAAATTGCAACTATACAAAATTCAATTAAGTTTCTAACCATCTAATGCATAATGGATATTATAAAAGAACCTTTACTTTTATTTTCCCCTCTCAAGTTCCCTTAGAGAGTCATCCATAATGTACTACTTAGATCAAGGTCTAACTTTAATCAAATTCATTCATGTCTTAAAGCATTAAAGTCCCATACTTTTAAACTTTAAAAAAATCTCTTTCATTTTCATTCCCTAAATCAAATCCCCATAAATTCAATTCAAAGAATAAATATACATCCTTTTTAATTCACAATTTCCAGTCAACCAAAACTGTTTAAAGCATTAATGTCCCATACCTTTAATATTTAAAAAAATCATTCATTAATTCCCTAAATTGAAACCCCATAACTTCAATTTAAAGAATAAATTCACATCCTTTTTAATTGAAAACTCCTAAGATAATCAAATTTAATCAAATGGTTCCTTATCAATTAAAAACCTTTAATAAATCCCATAAAAATCAAAGGGTCCTTTCTAATTAAAATCCTTCAATAATTTCATATAAATCAAAGGTTCCTTTCTAATTAAAAAGCCTTCAATAATTTCACATAAGTCAAAGGTTCTTTCTAATTAAAAGCCTTCATTATATTTTATATAAATCAAAGATCCCTTTCTAATTAAAAGCCTTCAATAAATCTCATATAAATCAAAGGTTCTTTCTAATTAAAAGCCTTCATTATATTTTAAATAAATCAAAGGTTCTTTCTAATTAAAAGCCTTCAATAATTTCATATAAATTAAAGGTTCCTTTCTAATTAAAAGCCTTCAATAAATCTCATATAAATCAAAGGTTCTTTCTAATTAAAAGCCTTCATTATATTTTAAATAAATCAAAGGTTATTTCTAATTAAAAGCCTTCAATAATTTTATATAAATAAAAGGTTCTTTCTAATTAATTAAGTTTTACAGCACCTTCCTAAGGTAGGGTCTACAACCAGAGGCCAACACCTTCCAAGGTGGATGTTGAACAACCATGGAAAAACCTAGAATCTAAGCAACCAAAACTAGGTACTTCTCTTACCTCTATAATAATAGAGTTCCCTCTCCTGGAGCACGATGCTCTCAATTACTCGGCACTCTCAACTTTCACAATTCTCTCGAATACGTAGTGCCCTCGAACCCTCACAACACTCCCTTCGATATATCATGGTCGTTGAACATGCACAATGCTCACCATTAATGCTCACTGGCTTCCCCAAAATAGCGCTCACCAATAAGATACACTCTGGTTTCATAGCACATGATGCTCACCAACTACCACACTTTGGTTTCTTTAAAATACAACGCTCACCAATTAACACATGATGGCTTATTTAAAACACATCCTAGCTTCCTAAAGCACAATGCTCTCCATAAACATATGGTGGTTTCTCTAAGACACATCCTAGCTTCCTAAAGCACAATGCTCTCCATAAACATATGGTGGTTTCTCTAAAACATAGCCTGGATTCCTAAAGCATAGCACTCTCCATAAACATATGGTGGTTTATCTAAAACACAACCTGGCTTTCTAAAGCACAATGCTCTCCATAAATATATGGTGGTTTCTCTAAGACATAGCCTGGCTTCCTAAAGCACAATGCTATCTGTAGCACCCTAAAATTGGTGCAGTAAACCTTAGTAAATAATTTAAATTTGAATTTTAACCCCGAACCGCCCGTTAATCGCCTGTTAAACTGCTTTCCTTGTTTTTCATGCCATTTTTAGGATTTTTTGTGACCGTTGGATGATATCGTCGTCGATCAAACGATATCGCCTCTAATCGGATGAATTCGTATGGCACAGAACGTCCAGACGATTTCGTACCAAAACTAATTTTTCATAATTAGCTTTTGTTTCAACGGCGTCTCTAAGTTGGGCAGAAGCGTGTCTGCACCGTTAGAGACCTCCCACATTGGATATCTTCCATATTAGGATGATATCCAACCTCCTAACCTCCCTCCTAAGCCTATTTAATCTTAGGACCTCCCCTTGACATTCCCCTAGCTGAATTTTACTACACTTCGAGTTTTACATGCATTAGAATGTCTTAGACTACTGTTTGTCTTTGTTCCTTTTCGAGTTTTCTTGTAGGAACTTTGTTATTCTTTAGCCGGAGCAAGATCAGATCATTGTAGATGATCTTGTACAATCTTGAATGATCACGCCCTAATTCGAGATGATTTCGCACTCTACAGACGATTTCGACAGCAGTCAACATTGGGGGCAATTAGTGCCCAAAATTTGCACTTTTCTCTTTTTGTCTGCTATTTCATTCTGCATTTAGATAAGTTTATTGTTATTTTCTGCTATTCTGCATTTTGGAGTTCATCCATATATCTTAATTGCATGATAAGATCATAATTTGTCATTAGAATACTATAATTTACTTGAATTTCTATTCACAATTATCGTTTTAGTATCTATATTGTCATTTTACACCATTTTCCTCATAGTATTGCTACATTTTCTATGTTCTATGTCTATTTCTCTGATTGCAGGTCTCTAACGAATTCGTCTGATCTCAGATGATCCTATCAGATCAGAGATGATCCTGTCAAATTCCAGACAATCTAGACTGCTTCAAAAATCAGAACCTCCACTAGACATCCGGATTAGGTATGACCTTTTTCCAATCTAGTATATTTCCTGTATTCTCTTTTTAATTCTATTTTTGTATTCATTTAAACCTGCATTTCATGTAGAAAAGTTTATATTCATTTGGCCAAACCTAGGATTTGAATGATTAAATGTAAAATTGAACACATCAAACACATTCCCAACCTAGGCGTGGAGACTGCCATTCAAAAGTTTCCTAGTGAACCCACCATCCGTCAAAAATTCACCCTTATGCATCTCCCCCGAGAGGCGGGACCTTCAAAGGGCCTCTCAGTTCAAGGTATTGTCCCATCCTTCTCACATCCCCATTTCGGGCATGGATCCTATAGCCTGAAGGTAAGGGTGCAAAAAATTTGGAGCGATACATTTTGGTGAACCCGACGTGAAACTAAAAGCTTTTGAAAACAAAAAAAAACATAGATGCATTTAAAATAGTTAAGTTGCATATCATGTTTAGATGGTAGCTCCTAAAAAAATACTAGATGTCACCATTAATGTTGAAAATCAAATAATAGCCATAGAAATTAATTCTGTGCTTAGTGTGCCTGAAACAGATAGAGTTCCACCTTTGTGGGACGAACTTAATAGGAGATTGGATATTATTTCATCTAGATCAACCGAACTTAGGCAAATTAAGAGGTTTGCCCTAGATAGAATCCTGGATCCTCATCAACTCATTTTTTATCATGAACTTCGAGAGAGCTTGCCATAGGTGGTTAGCTTATAGGAGAGCTCTTGTGTCTTCAAAATTGTTCACCTTCAAGGAATACCTCGAGAACGCAACTGTTATACACCAATTCCTAGGTCGTGTAGAAGACCAAGAGGTCGTTCTTATGGATAGGGAAAGGTGGAGGAGAGTTCCTAGAGCTGTGTTATATTGAGAGTATTTCCATGAACTTTATTTCTACCAACCAGATTCTAAGACATATAATATCACTATAGCACTTTTTGTCAAATTCTTAAAAGAAAATTTTCAATTTGAAAAAGAACATTTCATGACTCCTAAAGAACTTGAGCCCGTTAATGATATTTATAAATTATTTATAGAAAACTAGATCATTGCTTTCATTATTATTATTTCTTGCATTTAGTGTGCTGTTTGTTATCTTTATAATATTTTTATAAAAAAAAAAACAAGAACAACCAAAAACATAACAAAACCAAAAAATTTTATTTTAAATACTATAGTAGGTATATAATTAAAATATATACCTCTTAAGCTTGTTGCATATATATATATATATATATATATATATATGCTGAAATCTAAACTTAAGCACAATGCCTAGACTTAGGAATGGTAAACAAACTGAAGAAGAAGAAGAAGATTGGCTAGGAAACAAAACAAAAAACCCAAATGTCCTTCCTAAGGATTCAATTCTAGAAGAAGGAACTCTAGAACAGCCAGAAGATGAGCTTGTTGTAGATGAACAAGAAGAAAATGTTAAAGAGGAAGGATCCTCATCCCCTAGAATGTCTCCAAACGGAACTGTTGCTTTTGATAATATAGATCATTTCTGGAAATTTCTTAGTAATAACATTGGTGCTCTTAATATGGCAGTTCGTATTGATAGAGGACAAATTAGTGACACTCAAACAACCATGGAACATATGTTTAACATGCACACTAATCCTTTGTATTTTGTCGATCAAGAAAGTGATAAAGCTGGACCATCCAATATAGATATGGTCACTATGATTTAGAACATGCAAAAATAACAAGTTACCCAACCCCCTAAGGAACCTGTTATTGAGCCTAAAATCATTCCCACACAAAAGAGACCTTCATTCACTACTTTATTTCGCCAAACTATTGATCAATATGCTTCAAATCGACAAAAACCTAAAATGAAGCCAAACACCAATTTTCAAAAATCTGGGATACAACATAATACAACTTCAAAACTTATTCATAACACCCTTCCTACCAACAATTTACACAATAGCAATATAGCATATAATCTTCATGTCCCTCCATCATATGCTCACAAATCCCATATTAATACCCTATCGAACCAATATGGTGGGTAAACCAGTAATCTAGAAGCCATGGTGAAACAGTTAGCTTCCTGCATGGACCAAATAGATCCCTACCGTCCCTTGTATAATTATCGAGAGATGTGTAGGCAGCCTTTGGATCCCATAGTTGTAGCACAACCATACCCTAAGCACTTTCCCATGCCCATCCTACCTATATATAAAGGAACTAAATATCCCATAGAGCATCTTCACATGTTTAGGATAGCATGTCATGATATATCACATGATGACTTGCTATTACTAAAACTATTCTCGAAAAGTTTAGGAGGAATGGCATTAGAGTGGTACTATCAATTGTCCACTCATTCTTTGAGGAATTTTGAAGAAAAAACTGAATATTTTGTCCATCAATTTAGTGCCTACATCGAGAGACACGTGACCATTAAATATTTATACAACTTAAAACAAGACAAAAATGAATGTTTTACTGATTTCTTAGCTAGATGGAGGCAGTTGATAGGAAAACTGCACTTTGTGCTACCTTATAGGGAAATTTTGGATATTTTTATTAATAATTTGCAAGAACAACTATCCTATGAATTATCAACTGCTACCTTAACCACCTTCGATTAGGCTATAGACTTAGCTCGAAGGGTGGAAGATGCTCTCATTAGAAGAGGTCAGCTCAAAAGGAAAGATGATGAGAAAACATCCATAAATCAATATAAAAACAAACAAGTTGTAGGTGACAGAGTCACTGATAGTAGAAACATTTCTAATGTTAATACTACGAAAACAACGAAGAAGTTTATATTAAAACCTCCTAATAAACCACCTCGAGAGTTTACTAGATTGAATCAACCATTATCAACTATTCTACCCCAATTACTCGAAAGAGGTTTGATTCAATTACCAGCTATTCGGGAACCTGATCCAACTATACCCGGATACAAAGCTGATTTACATTGTGATTTTCATAGAGGACTTGGACATGCTACAAACTCTTGCAAAAGATTAAAACATAAAATACAAGACTTGATTGATAATAATGAAATGGAGGTGGAAGCCTTTCAACTAAACAAAATCCTCCTAGTAATACTCAAAAGAACATTCCCCAAAATTAGAATCAAAATGCTAATCAATCATTAGATATATTTCAACATCCTTTACCAAAACATGGTAAAGAGGTGGCCAATCAAATTGAGCATCATAATGTCCCTCCTCCTACCCGATATGTAGGAACTATTAGCGGACATTTAACTAATCATGATTTACAAAAATTTGACATGAATTTATCCATGGTTACGTCCAGACCCCTATATAATACTCAAACACCGGATCCTAGTGATGTAGAATCGGATACTGAAAGTGAAATAGACATCACCTCAAATCAATCAAATAGTTCTGAAGACAAATCAGATCCTATTCAACCTATCACAGATTCTATGGTTTTGAAAGAACCATTTCCTAGAAGAGTTACTACTCGACCCTATTCTAATCAGTTCCTTCCTAATGAACAAGCCATAAACGTTAGACCGAGACCAATTCAGCATCCTCAATATAACATTGTAGGTACCATCGGAGTCGTTACCAGACAACAGGCTCACAATTCTCAACAGGATCAAACTCAGACTGATGGATTAGCTCCAGTTATTTTGAAAAATACCAATAAAGGGAATCATGTCTAATGTTCAACCAAAACCTCCTTACAATATTAATGAACAATTATCCAATACTACAGCCAGAATTTCCCTTTTGGACTTGTTAAGATCTTCTCCTACCCATAGGGATGAATTAATGCTCACATTAAGCCAAATGATGGTACCTCAAAATATTCAACCTGAAGCCATGTCCAATATTATCATCACTCGAGAAGTCGATTGTATTGAATTTTTAGATAAAGATATCCCACAACATAGTTTACATAAGGATAACCCCTTATATATTATTGCCCTAATAGGAGATGTAGCAGTCAAAAGGGTCTTGATTGATAATGGTTCATCTCTAAACATTTGCACTTTTGACTTCTACCAAAGATTTGGGTTTAGAAGTGATGAAATGAAGAAAACTGGCATGATCATAAAAGCTTTCAATGACGAAACACAAGAAACGTGTGGAGTTATCACCATCCCATTGCAAGTTGGTCTGAGAATCTTGGACATGACCGTGTTTATTGTACATTTCCCCACATCATACAATATACTCTTGGGTCATCCTTGGATCAATGCAATGCGGGCTGTCCCATCAACTTTACACCAATGTGTTAAATTTGAATTTAAAAATTAGTTGGTCACTATCCATGGTGATCCTAGACCCTTTGATATGTGTGATTTGGCAGAACCTGTTGAAGTTCAATTTTGCCCTTCTTTGTCATCCACACATCCTAATTCTTATTTTTCATCTAAACGTGTGAAACACACACCCATAACTTCATCTATTTCTCCTCCATTAATTTCACCCTCATATATAGCTCAACAATCTTCTAAACAAACCACACTAGAACCTCAAAAAGATCTTAAATCCACAACCAATCCTTCATGTTCCATCCCTATAATTTCAAAACCTATAGACCCATTTATTAACACCTCCACATTATCTACATCTATCATAACTTCCACATCTATAGATATATGGAATGATCCTTCTACCTCTTATGCTCTTTCTGATGAACTCTTACTTGATTTATCTAAAATTCTTATATCAGAAAAAACAAATGCTTCTATGCAAGATTCCATTATCTTAAGTAATTTGCCACCTTCTCCTTGTACCTTGGGCCTCCCACAACCTATGGGAAGTATCTACCAAGTCGGGAGTTGTGCTTTTATTTATAAAGGATATGATTGGGGAAGAATACCCTGAAACATCAAGACGCATTGTGATGGATATGCTCGATGCTATTTTGTTAATGAATATATTAAAGCTAAACCCATAATGCTTAAATTGGGATATAAAGGGAAAGGTTTGGGACCTTTCCAAAATGGTATGAAAGAACATTTCGAAGTAGAACTGTGGCATACCCACTGTGGTGTGGGCCTATTTCCTAGTAAGGGTCAACCCTTCCCTTTTGAATATGATGATCAATTCATATGTTATCAATATTATCTAGATAAACAAGATTCTTTGTATCCCAAGAATAATTCTTCTACCTACAATATGCTATCCATAGCCTATCCTAAAATTATTGCCAAATCCGATGATGAGTTGGAAGGAGATATTTTCCATGATGTCTCCATTGAAGAGTTGTTACACAATGGTTTTTATTTTGATGGTTCTATACCTACTATAGCCCAGCTTGAGGCCACAACTCCTCAAGATGAATTATCCAAGTTAACCTTAAAGGAATTACAAGAATTGGGCATTTCACCTACCCCACATAATTTTGAAAGATATCTACACATGGAAGTAGAAAACATCATTAAGGTTAACATTGTAACTGAGGATAATCCTCACATCATCAGTATTGGATCAGAATTAAGTCAAGAAAAACAAGAGCAATACATTGCATTCCTTAAAGAATATGAATATGTCTTCACTTGGACATATGAATATATGCCAGGTTTAGACCCTTCTGTAGTCATGCATCACCTAATAGTCCATCCAGATGCTAAACCTGTTAAACAAAAACTTATAAAAATGCATCCCAAAGTGGCCTTGCTAGTCAAAGAGGAGTTAGAAATGAAGAACACAAGCTTATACTGAGAGGGGGGGTGAACAATATAAGACCTCTTTTTACTTTTTCCTTTATATTACAAAATAGTAAAGCGATATACCCACAACAATATCAAAGCAATGCATAAAAACATCCACAAAGAGACAACAATCTTAACGTGGTTCACCTAGAATGGTTGGGCTACGTCCACGGATAAAATATTTCACTAAATTTTATCAATCCAAATTCTGGGAATACCTTTCCCGATTACAATGTTTATGGGCACCAACCCAAAGGAGACACCAATCCCCTAATCTCGAGTTCGTGGTTACCAACCCACAGGAGACACCAATCCCCTAGCTCTGCTCTGGCTGGTGATCCTCTAGAAGACCTCTGCCTCCGCTGCCCTTAGCAAATGGAACTCTATCCATAGAAGACACCTGTCCTCCCTGCTCTGGCTGGAGACCTCTGTCCTCAACTCTTTCACCTCCAAAGCTGGTCCTCGAATTTGCACTAAACATAGTCCTTCGATTTAGCACAAATGTCCTCGTTCTCTTTCTCTGATCTGCACCAAACACAGTCCTTCGGTCTGGCACAAATGTCCTCGTTCGTCTTTGCCTGTCTGCTCTCTACGCCCTCTTCTCTCTCTATGCAAACACTCCCGCACTTGGTCGAACTTCAACCCTTGCACTGTCTACGCACACTCTTCTTCCTTTTTGATCTTTCCCACTCAGAATGATTCGACGAAATGCACTCTGCACACTACAATCGAATTTGCACTCTGCTCACAGCGATCGAACTTCTTGCTCTACGCACTATCTACAAATTTTGCACTTCAACGACGCATTCGAATCCCACTCAACTCTCCAAACAACCCTCCTTTTATACTAACACTTTCAAGATCAAAACCTTGATCTTAGTCGACTGCACAACCCTAAACTACGTCGGCTGCAAACCCTAAACTACGTCGGCTGCAAACCCTAATCTTCGTCGGCCCAAATTTAACTTTGTCGGCTTCATTGCCTCTACAACTCTTCTGTAGCTTCTGTCATGAAACTACAACATGTCACGATATCATGACACTTTTGCAACCGTATACTGTCTTTTGGCTTTTGTCATGATATCATGACATTTTAGCCTTTGTCGACTTCAACTAAGCTCTTGTCATGATATCGTGACACTTCTGACTTAGTCAGCATCAACTTTGCATTTGTCACGATATCACGACATTTCTCCCTTCGTCGACCTCCTTTCTGCTTTTGTCATGAAATCGTGACACTTCTGTCTTCATAGCCTTCCTCTCTGCTTTTGTCATGAAATCATGACACTTCTCCTATAGAAGGCCTGCATTCTATTTCTGTCATGAAATCATGACACTTTCTCCAACCGAACGCTGCTATCTCAATCTATCATGAAATCGTGACACTTTCTCTTCCTTGCACTCTTGATTGCTTGCACTAGCGAAAATGGAACATGTCATAAAATCGTGACACTTTCATTGCCTTGTGTTTTTCTCTGCCTTACGCCCATGAAAATGGAACATGTCACGAAATCATGATGCTTTCGCCTTTGAGCTCTTCCTCCTTGAATTTGTCATGAAATCATGACACTTCTAGCTTTCGTACGTTTTCTTTGTAGCCTGTCATGAAATCGTGATGCTTTCAGCTTTCGTACGACTTCTCTGCAACCTGTCATGAAATCGTGATGCTTCTCATTTCAGACTCTTCCCTTTGTTGTATGTCATGAAATCATGACAGTTCTTACTTGGAACATTTTCATCTGCAGCATGTCACGAAATCGTGACACTTTATCTTGCTTCCACTTTGTCTTCTGACTTGTCACGAAATCGTGACACTTTTTCTCCTTAGCGCTTTTCTTTTCTTCGGGTCACGAAAACCCGACATGTCGTGATATCATGACACTTTTTCTCTCGGACTCTCTCTCCTGCATTATGTCATGAAATCATGACACTTTTTCTTTTGGACTCTCTCTCCTGCATTATGTCATGAAATCGTGACACTTTTTCTTTCGGACTCTCTCTCCTGCAATATGTCACGAAATCGTGACATTTCTGACTCCGAACATTCTCTCTCCTCTTTGAGTCGCGAAACTGCGACATGTCGCGATATCGCGACACTTTTCTAAAAAGCTTTCTTTCGAACCTGTCATGCCGAACCTTCATCAAAACAAATTATTTTACATCAAATCAAATTCCTTCAAAAGCTTCTTGACATCAATGACAACTTATACACTTGAGCAAAGGCAATGCACCCAAGGTACCCAAAATTGCCAACAATCTCCCCCTTTGTCATTGATGGCAAACCTTTACTGAAAACACGTCTCAAGAGCCAAAACTGAAACCAACTGTGCTAACAACTGAGAAACTATGCCCACAACTGAGAATCTTCCTTTGAAGTTTTGCTCCCCCTGACTTGAAGCTTTCCTCTTCACTTGAAGCTCTCCCCCTTACTCATATCTCTCCCCCTTTGTCATCAATGGCAAAGGGTCACCTTTGGGGCTCGGGACTAAGAATGAGCCTCTTAGCTTAGTCCCTCCCCCACCTCCTGATGAGGTGATTAATTCTGGGGTGGGAGTAAAACTCCCATTAGGCACTGATCATCATCAGCGTCTATCACTTCCTTGTCGGGCCTTCTCTTGAACTCTTTGTCCATATTCCTATTCTTGTTCTTGTCACTGTTCTTGTTCCTATTATCATTCTTGTTCTTTTCCATGCCTTGATCCTTGGACCTGTTCATACCACTGTTCTTGTTCCTATACCTTGGAAGTTCAGCTCTACACTGTCTAGCTGTGTGACCTCCATTGTTGCACTTATAACAAGTAACAATGTTATTTCTTTTAGGCATACCTGTTCTTTGAATCTGCCAGTTCTGCCCAAACCTGTTTTGATCAAACCTGTTCCTGTAATTAACCTTGCAATAGACTGCCTTGTGCCCAAACTGTTGACAAGAGTAGCAATACCCTTGAAAGAAACTAGCGCTTCTGAAATTGCCGTTTACCTTCTTCACTTGAGCCATGCAATGTGCAGCCATGTGACCAAACCTGTAACACGCAAAACATCTATCGTGAAATTTTCCTTTATTCGACCTCTTGGGTCCTGAAAACTTCTTCTTCTCATTCTGAATTTTATTTTCTATTTCTGCGCATCTGTCATTCAAGGACTCATGATCTGAAATACTTTCCTCATCAGAACTCTCTTCCTTTTGGAGTCTCTTACTAGACTCTCCAGCTTGTTCCTTGTGTGGCTTAACAAAACCAAGGCCTATTTTATCCGTTGTCTTTCTTTGACCTTTGATGAGTGACTTAACCTTTTTGGAGCTATCTTGAAACCTGTAAAGCTTATCCTTGTACTCTTTAGTTTCCTCTTTCAAAGAAGCCATTTTCTGTTCTAACTCACTATACTCAAGAACCTTAGACTCTAACTCATCCTTGAGTTCTTGTGTCTTAGCCATAGAGAAGTCAAGACTTTCTATAAGATCATCTCTCTCCATACAACATTCATCTAACTTATCCTTGAGTCTAGCATTCTTCTTTCTTTCCTTTTTCAAAACACTAAGAGCGTTAGTAAGTTCACTTTCAAGATCCTTTATTTGTTTGCTATCTCGAATCATCAAAGCCTTTTTCAGATTTCTTATCACTAGAGGTGCTACCTTTTTCGAAAACCATACATGCATCTTCCTTATAGTTTTCTGAAGCATCCTCATACATACTGGAAACCAAATCATTATTTGTACAATCATCCTCAAGGTGACCAAAATTTCCACATCTAAGACATTTCATGATAATGAATCTATGTTTCGGTTCTTCCTCTTTTTTTGATATGAACAACATCTCATTTTCATTATCACTTGACGAACTTTCACTATCACTACTAGAGCACTTACTTGCTTTGTCTAGGTAGAAACTCTTCTTGTGCTTGTGAGAATACCTCTTTCCTTGATTGTTGTGCTCATCTTTGTTCTTTCTGTGATGCTTGTGCTTTTCAGAATCCTTGCTCTTTGAATCCTGTTTATCTTCATCACTTTCATCCTTGGGAATAGTACAGTCTGTAGCATAATGACCAAACTTTCCACAATTGAAACATCTTATATTTTTCACGTTTTTGTGCTTTCTAGAGAATTTGCCTTTCTTGTCTGTAATATGCCTCTTCATCACTAGAAGACTCATCACTCTCTTGAAGTTGTTTACCCTTGGATTTCTTGGTAGCCTTGAAAGCTGCCTCTTTCTTGACATCAACCTTCACTTGAGTTCTCAACTCAAATGCTGCAAGTATACTATGGAGCTCATCCTTTTTCAACTTATCCAAATCTTTAGCTTCCTCAATAGCAGAAATATTTTCACTAAATCTATTAGGAAGAGATCTTAAAATCTTATCACAAACATCATTTTCAGCAAGCTCAAGACCTAAGTCTTTCATGGAGTTAACAACCTCATCCATACGAAGCATATAGTCACTAATATTTTCATCATCATTCATCTTGAGTTGTTCAAACATACCTTTGAAGTGTCTCAACTTGGCCTTTCTGACATTTGTATCACCTGTATGAACCACCTATAGTTGTTTCCACATTTCACTGGTTGTCTTGCAGTGAATCACTTTGGTGAGATCTGCTTTCGTAAGCCTTTCAGGATTGCATTCATTGCTTTTGAATTCTTGTGATGTAGGAGCCTTTCTTCTTTAGTATTTGGACCATGTACAGGAATAGTGTACTCATCTTCAATTACTTCCCATACCTCATTACCAAGTGCCATTAGATGAACCTTCATCCTTGCACTCCAAAGACCAAAATCTGACCCATCAAGAATAGGTGTTGCATTGCCACTTGAATAATCCATTGTGTTCTTTACTAGCTTTTCCTTCAAGTTGTTAAACTTTTCGAAGGCACCGGCTCTGATACCAATTGAAGAACACAAGCTTATACTGAGAGGGGGGTGAACAGTATAAGACCTATTTTTACTTTTTCCTTTATATTACAAAATAGTAAAGCGATATACCCATAACAATATCAAAGCAATGCATAAAAACATCCACAAAGAGACAACAATCTTAACGTGGTTCACCCAAAATGGCTGGGCTACGTCCACGGATAAAATCTTTCACTAAATTTTATCAATCCAAATTCTAGGAATACCTTTCCCGATTACAATGTTTATGGGCACCAACCCAAAGGAGACACCAATCCCCTAATCTCGAGTTCGTGGTTACCAACCCACAGGAGACACCAATCCCCTAGCTCTGCTCTGGTTGGTGATCCTCTAGAAGACCTCTGCCTCCGTTGCCCTTAGCAAATGGAACTCTATCCATAGAAGACACCTGTCCTCCTTGCTCTGGCTGGAGACCTCTGTCCTCAACTCTTTCACCTCCAAAGTTGGTCCTCGAATTTGCACTAAACACAGTCCTTCGATTTAGCACAAATGTCCTCGTTCTCTTTCTCTGATCTGCACCAAACACAGTCCTTCGGTCTGGCACAAATGTCCTCGTTCATCTTTGCCTGTCTGCTCTCTATGCCCTCTTCTCTCTCTATGCAAACACTCCCGCACTTGGTCGAACTTCAACCCTTGCACTATCTGTGCACACTCTTCTTCCTTTTCGATCTTTCCCACTCAGAATGATTCGACGAAATGCACTCTGCACACTACAATCGAATTCACACTCTGCTCACAGCGATCGAACTTCTTGCTCTGTGCACTATCTACAAATTTTGCACTTCAACGACGCATTCGAATCACACTCAACTCTCCAAACAACCCTCCTTTTATACTAACACTTTCAAGATCAAAACCTTGATCTTAGTCGACTGCACAACCCTAAACTACGTCGACTGCAAACCCTAAACTACGTCGGCTACAAACCCTAATCTTCGTCGGCCCAAATTTAACTTTGTCGGCTTCACTACCTCTACAACTCTTCTATAGCTTCTATCGCGAAACTACAACATGTCGCGATATCGTGACACTTTTGCAACCGTATACTATCTTTTGGCTTTTGTCGTGATATCGTGACATTTTAGCCTTTGTCGACTTCAACTAAGCTCTTGTCGCGATATCGCGACACTTCTGACTTAGTCAGCATCAACTTTGCGTTTGTCACGATATCGCGACATTTCTCCCTTCGTCGACCTCCTTTCTACTTTTGTCGTGAAATCGTGACACTTCTGTCTTCATAGCCTTCCTCTCTGCTTTTGTCATGAAATCATGACACTTCTCCTATAGAAGGCCTGCATTCTATTTCTGTCGTGAAATCATGACACTTTCTCCAACCGAACGCTGCCATCTCAATCTGTCACGAAATCGTGACACTTTCTCTTCCTTGCACTCTTGACTGCTTGCACTAGCGAAAATGAAACATGTCACGAAATCGTGACACTTTCTTCCTTGTGTTTTTCTCTGCCTTACACCCGTGAAAATGGAACATGTCACGAAATCATGATGCTTTCACCTTTGAGCTCTTCCTCCTTGAATTTGTCATGAAATCATGACACTTCTAGCTTTCGTACGTTTTCTTTGCAGCCTATCACGAAATCGTGACGCTTTCAGCTTCCGTACGACTTCTCTGCAACCTATCACGAAATCACGACGCTTCTCATTTCAGACTCTTCCCTTTGTTGTATGTCATGAAATCGTGACAGTTCTTACTTGGAACATTTTCATCTGCAACATGTCACGAAATCGTGACACTTTATCTTGCTTCCACTTTGTCTTCTGACTTGTCACGAAATCGTGACACTTTTTCTCCTTAGCGCTTTTCTTTTCTTCGGGTCATGAAAACCTGACATGTCACGATATCGTGACACTTTTTCTCTCGGACTCTCTCTCCTGCATTATGTCATGAAATCGTGACATTTTTTCTTTCGGACTCTCTCTCCTGCATTATGTCGCGAAATCGTGACATTTTTTCTTTTGGACTCTCTCTCCTGCAATATGTCACGAAATCGTGACATTTTTGACTCAAACATTCTCTCTCCTCTTTGAGTCACGAAACTACGACATGTCGCGATATCGCGACACTTTTCTAAAAAGCTTTCTTTCGAACCTGTCATGCCGAACCTTCATCAAAACAAATTATTTTACATCAAATCAAATTCCTTCAAAAGCTTCTTGACATCAATGACAACTTATACACTTGAGCAAAGGCAATGCACCCAAGGTACCCAAAATTGCCAACAATCTCCCCCTTTGTCATTGATGGCAAACCTTTACTGAAAACACGTCTCAAGAGCCAAAACTGAAACCAACTGTGCTAACAGCTGAGAAACTGTGCCCACAACTGAGAATCTTCCTTTGAAGTTTTTCTCCCCCTAACTTGAAGCTTTCCTCTTCACTTGAAGCTCTCCCCCTTACTCATATCTCTCCCCCTTTGTCATCAATGGCAAAGGGTCACCTTTGGGGCTCGGGACTAAGAATGAGCCTCTTAGCTTAGTCCCTCCCCCACCTCCTGATGAGGTGATTAATTCTGGGGTGGGAGTAAAACTCCCATTAGGCACTGATCATCATCAGCGTCTATCACTTCCTTGTCGGGCCTTCTCTTGAACTCTTTGTCCATATTCTTGTTCCTATTCCTGTCACTGTTCTTGTTCTTGTTATCATTCTTGTTCTTTTCCATGCCTTGATCCTTGGACCTGTTCATACCACTGTTCCTATTCCTGTACCTTGGAAGTTCAGCTCTACACTGTCTAGCTGTGTGACCTCCATTGTTGCACTTATAACAAGTAACAATGTTATTTCTTTTAGGCATACCTGTTCTTTGAATCCGCCAGTTCTGCCCAAACCTATTTTGATCAAACTTGTTCCTGTAATTAACCTTGCAATAGATTGCCTTGTGCCCAAACTGTTGACAAGAGTAGCAATACCCTTGAAAGAAACTAGCGCTTCTGAAATTGTCGTTTACCTTCTTCACTTGAGCCATGCAATGTGCAGCCATGTGACCAAACCTGTAACACGCAAAACATCTGTCATGAAATTTTCTTTTATTCGACCTCTTGGGTCTTGAAAACTTCTTCTTCTCATTCTGAATTTTGTTTTATGTCTCTACGCATCTGTCATTCAAGGACTCATGATCTGAAATACTTTCCTCATCAGAACTCTCTTCCTTTTGGAGTCTCTTACTAGACTCTCCAGCTTGTTCCTTGTGTGGCTTAACAAAACCAAGGCCTGTTTTATCCGTTGTCTTTCTTTGACCTTTGATGAGTGACTTAACCTTTTTGGAGCTATCTTGAAACCCGTAAAGCTTATCCTTGTACTCTTTAGTTTCCTCTTTCAAAGAAGCCATTTTCTATTCTAACTCACTATACTCAAGAACCTTAGACTCTAACTCATCCTTGAGTTCTTGTGTCTTAGCCATAGAGAAGTCAAGACTTTCTATAAGATCATCTCTCTCCATACAACATTCATCTAACTTATCCTTGAGTCTAGCATTCTTCTTTCTTTCTTTTTTCAAAACACTAAGAGCGTTAGTAAGTTCACTTTCAAGATCCTTTATTTGTTTGCTATCTGAATCATCAAAGCCTTTTTCAGATTTCTTATCACTAGAGGTGCTACCTTTTTCGAAAACCATACATGCATCTTCCTTATAGTTTTTTGAAGCATCCTCATACATATTGGAAACCAAATCATTATTTGTACAATCATCCTCAAGGTGACCAAAATTTCCACATCTAAGACATTTCATGATAATGAATCTATGTTTCGGTTCTTCCTCTTTTTCTGATATGAACAACATCTCATTTTCATTATCACTTGATGAACTTTCACTATCACTACTAGAGCACTTACTTGCTTTGTCTAGGTAAAAAATCTTCTTGTGCTTGTGAGAATACCTCTTTCCTTGATTGTTGTGCTCATCTTTGTTCTTTCTGTGATGCTTGTGCTTTTCAGAATCCTTGCTCTTTGAATCTTGTTTATCTTCATCACTTTCATCCTTGGGAACAGTACAGTCTATAGCATAATGACCAAACTTTCTGCAATTGAAACATCTTATATTTTTCATGTTTTTGTGCTTTCTAGAGAATTTGCCTTTCTTGCTGTAATATGCCTCTTCATCACTAGAAGACTCATCACTCTCTTGAAGCTGTTTACCCTTGGATTTCTTGGTAGCCTTGAAAGTTGCCTCTTTCTTGACGTCAACCTTCACTTGAGTTCTCAACTCAAATGCTGCAAGTATACTATGGAGCTCATCCTTTTTCAACTTATCCAAATCTTTAGCTTCCTCAATAGCAGAAATATTTTCACTAAATCTATTAGGAAGAGATCTTAAAATCTTATCACAAACATCATTTTCAGCAAGCTCAAGACCTAAGTCTTTCATGGAGTTAACAACCTCATCCATACGAAGCATATAGTCACTAATATTTTCATCATCATTCATCTTGAGTTGTTCAAACATACCTTTGAAGTGTCTCAACTTGGCCTTTCTAACATTTGTATCACCTGTATGAACCACCTGCAATTGTTTCCACATTTCACTAGTTGTCTTGTAGTGAATCACTTTGGTGAGATCTGCTTTCTGTAAGCCTTTCAAGATTGCATTCATTGCTTTTGAATTGTTGTGATGTAGGAGCCTTTCTTCTTTAGTATTTGGACCATGTACAAGAATAGTGTACTCATCTTCAATTACTTCCCATACCTCATTACCAAGTGCCATTAGATGAACCTTCATCCTTGCACTCCAAAGACCAAAATCTGACCCATCAAGAATAGGTGTTGCATTGCCGCTTGAATAATCCATTGTGTTCTTTACTAGCTTTTCCTTCAAGCTGTTAAACTTTTCGAAGGCACCGGCTCTAATACCAATTGAAGAACACAAGCTTATACTGAGAGGGGGGTGAACAGTATAAGACCACTTTTTACTTTTTCCTTTATATTACAAAATAGTAAAGCAATATACCCACAACAATATCAAAGCAATGCATAAAAACATCCACAAAGAGACAACAATATTAACGTGGTTCACCCAGAATGGCTGGGCTACGTCCACGGATAAAATATTTCACTAAATTTTATCAATCCAAATTATGGGAATACCTTTCCCGATTACAATGTTTATGGGCACCAACCCAAAGGAGACACCAATCCCCTAATCTCGAGTTCATGGTTACCAACCCACAGGAGACACCAATCCCCTAGCTCTGCTCTGGCTGGTGATCCTCTAGAAGACCTCTGCCTCCGCTGCCCTTAGCAAATGGAACTCTATCCATAGAAGACACCTATCCTCCCTGCTCTGGCTGGAGACCTCTGTCCTCAACTCTTTCACCTCCAAAGCTGGTCCTCGAATTTGCACTAAACACAGTCCTTCGTTTTAGCACAAATGTCCTCGTTCTCTTTCTCTGATCTGCACCAAACACAGTCCTTCGGTCTGGCACAAATGTCCTCGTTCGTCTTTGCCTGTCTTCTCTCTACGCCCTCTTCTCTCTCTGCACAAACACTCCCGCACTTGGTCGAACTTCAACCCTTGCACTGTCTGCATACACTCTTCTTCCTTTTTGATCTTTCCCACTCAGAATGATTCGACGAAATGCACTCTGCACACTACAATCGAATTCGCACTCTGCTCACAGCGATCGAACTTCTTGCTCTGCACACTATCTTCAAATTTTGCACTTCAACGACGCATTCGAATCCCACTCAACTCTCCAAACAGCCCTCCTTTTATACTAACACTTTCAAGATCAAAACCTTGATCTTAGTCAGCTACACAACCCTAAACTACATCAGCTACAAACCCTAAACTATGTCAACTGCAAACCCTAATCTTTGTCGACCCAAATTTAACTTTGTCGGCTTCACTGCCTCTGCAACTCTTCTGTAGCTTCTATCGTGAAACTACAACATGTCGCGATATCGTGACACTTTTGCAACCGTATACTGTCTTTTGGCTTTTGTCATGATATCATGACATTTTAGCCTTTGTCGACTTCAACTAAGCTCTTGTCATGATATCGCGACACTTCTGACTTAGTCAGCATCAACTTTGCATTTGTCGCGATATCACGACATTTCTCCCTTCGTCGACCTCCTTTCTGCTTTTGTCATGAAATCGTGACACTTCTATCTTCATAGCCTTCCTCTCTGCTTTTGTCATGAAATCATGACACTTCTCCTATAGAAGGCCTGCATTCTGTTTCTATCATGAAATCGTGACACTTTCTCCAACCGAACGCTGCTATCTCAATTTGTCATGAAATCGTGACACTTTCTCTTCCTTGCACTCTTGACTGCTTGCACTAGCGAAAATGGAACATGTCATGAAATCATGACACTTTTGCTGCCTTGTGTTTTTCTCTGCCTTACACCCGCGAAAACGGAACATGTCACGAAATCACGACGCTTTCACCTTTGAGCTCTTCCTCCTTGAATTTGTCATGAAATCACGACACTTCTAGCTTTTGTACGTTTTCTTTGCAGCCTGTCACAAAATCGTGACGCTTTCAGCTTCCGTACGACTTCTCTGCAACCTGTCATGAAATCGCGACGCTTCTCATTTCAGACTCTTCCCTTTGCTGTATGTCACAAAATCATGACAGTTCTTACTTGGAACATTTTCATCTGCAGCATGTCACGAAATCGTGACACTTTATCTTGCTTCCACTTTGTCTTCTGACTTGTCACGAAATCGCGACACTTTTTCTCCTTAGCGCTTTTCTTTTCTTCGGGTCATGAAAACCCGACATGTCGCGATATCACGACACTTTTTCTCCTAGACTCTCTCTCCTGCATTATGTCACGAAATCATGACACTTTTTCTTTCAGACTCTCTCTCCTGCATTATGTCACGAAATCGTGACACTTTTTCTTTCGGACTCTCTCTCCTGCATTATGTCACGAAATCGTGACATTTCTGACTCCGAACATTCTCTCTCCTCTTTGAGTCGCGAAACTGCGACATGTCGCGATATCGCGACACTTTTCTAAAAAGCTTTCTTTTGAACTTGTCATGCCGAACCTTCATCAAAACAAATTATTTTACATCAAATCAAATTCCTTCAAAAGCTTCTTGACATCAATGACAACTTATACACTTGAGCAAAGGCAATGCACCCAAGGTACCCAAAATTGCCAACAAGAAAAACTCTTGAATGTTGTTTTTATACAAGCTATTGATTATGCTGAATGGATCTCGAATGTAGTTCCAGTCACCAAGAAAGAAGCTACCAAAGTTAGGGTTTGCACAAACTTTAGAGATATTAACGTTGCATGCCCTAAAGATGATTTTCCTCTTCCAAACATGGATAAAATCATTGATTTTACTACGGGGAGTGGAATTATGTCCCTAATGGATGGATTTTCCGGTTATAATCAGATCAGGATAGCTCCTAAAGATCAGGCTAAAACAACCTTTATTACCCCTTGGGGTACCTTTTGTTGGAAAGTGATGCCATTTGGTTTAAAGAATGCAGGTGCAACATATCAACGAGCCATGACTTATATCTTTCATGATATGATGCATGATATCCTACATGATTATGTAAATGATATTATAGCTCGCTCTATTAATGAATATGATCATTTAGATGATTTGAGAAAAGTATTTAATTGGTTAAGAGAATATCTTATTCGATTAAATCCAACCAAATGTATATTCGAAGTCAAGTCCGATAAATTGTTAGGGGTTTTAGTTTCTTTACGTGGTATCAAAATCGACCCTCTCAAGATTACGGCTATCACTGATATGCCCACACCTACCAATATATCTGAGTTATGAAGTTTACAAGGTAAGCTTCAAGCTATCCGTAGCTTCATCGATAAGCTGGCGGACAAAACTAGTCCCTTTCTTAAGCTTCTTAAGAAGGATGTCCCTTTTAATTGGGACGATGAATGTAAGGAAGCTTTTGAACTTCTCAAACAATACCTCCTTAACCCACCTATGCTTTCACCACCTAGATCTGATCGTCCTTTTATCTTGTACATTTTTGCTTTTGATTCTGCCTTAGGAGCTATGTTAGCTCAGCTGGATGATGAGAAGAAAGAATGTGCTAATTATTACATTAGTAGAACCTTAATCAGTTATGAAACTCATTATACCATATTAGAAAAATTATGTCTAGCAATAATATTTTCTACACATAAACTATGACATTATATGCTCAGTCAGAAAACCTATGTTATTGCCAAATTCGACCCTTTGCGATATCTCATGAGTCGACCGTATTTATCTGGTTGCACAGCTAAGTGGGTTCTTGTGCTAAGCGAATTTGAACTCACATTCATAGGACAAAAGTCTATTAAAGGTCAAATCATAGCTGATCAATTAGCTGTTGCACCCTTAGAATCTACTCATCCCCTCCTCATTGAGTTTCCTGATGAATGCCTTAAACTAGAGGCAGACCATTCAAAGCAATGGTCCTTATACTTTGACGAAGCTCGATGCATGAGTGGGGCTAGTGCGGGTATTATTTTAATATCTCCAAAAAAACATCTTATACCTCTATCCTTCAAATTAACATTTTCTTGCACCAATAACACTACGAAATATGAAGCTCTTATCCTTGGATTACGAGCTGCTTTGGCATTGAAAATCAAAAGTTTATTGGTTTTCGGTGACTCACAACTTGTCATAAATCAAATCAATGATGTTTATCAAACCAAAGATGATAAATTACACCCATATAAAGCATATGTTTTACAATTAATATCTCTATTTGATCAAGTTACCTTGGAAGCTATTCCTCGAACTAGCAATCGTGCGATTGACGCTATGGCCGTAGCTGCATCTCTTATGCCCTTAGAGTTAGATGACGAATATGCCACCATAATTATTCATCGACTCTAGGAACCCACTTCAAATAATTCATGCTTAGAACCTTTGGATGTGTTTCTAATCAATGAAACTACTCCTAAACCTTGGTATACAGATATATTTGATTTTCTTCACAATGGGACTTTCCCTGCCAGTTCTAATAGGAACCAGCGTCGGTTATTACGTAGATGAGCAAGTCAATTTGTAATAATTGGCAATAATTTATATAGGAGATATTTTGAAGGTATCCTATTGAGATTTTTGAATCTAGAAGAATCCAAATTAGCTTTGAGTGAAGCCCATGATGGATCTTGTGGAGGACACTTCAGTGGCAGTGTCATTGCTAAAGAGCTCCTTAGGATAGGCTACTTTTGGCCTACCATGGAAACTGAAGCACATGATTATGTATGCCATTGCGATAAGTGCCAGAAACATGTTGACCTTGTCCATGCCCCTGCACAATAACTATAGGCTATTTCATCTCCTTGGCCCTTTTCAAAATGGGGCTTAGACATTATTGGCAAAATTAATCCTGTGTCATCTGATGGACACAAATTCATCATAACCACCACTGAGTATTTTATGAAGTGGGTTGAAGCTATGCCTTTAGCTTCCTGCACTGGAACACAAGTCTCTAAATTTATTTTTAATCAAATCATTTGTAGGTTCAGAATTCCTGCAAATATCATCTCAGACAATGGAACTTGTTTAAAAAATAAAGATGTTAAGAAATTATGCCAAAAATATAATATTCAACATCGTTGGTCCACTCCCTATTATCCTCAGAGTAATGGCCAAGTAGAAGCATCTAATAAAACATTAATTAAAATCCTTAAAATATTGGTCAATAAATCTGGCCGCGACTGGCACATTCAATTATATCCAGCTTTGTGGGCATATCGCACTAGTGTTCGTACTCCCACAGGTACTTCATCTTTTGTTTTGGTTTATGGCGTTGAAGCTATTTTTCCCTTTGAATTAGAAGTTCCTTCTTTGGCTCTACTACTTCAAGATACCGAAGTAGGAGATGAATATCGAGCTGGTAGACTCAGTCAGCTGGAACTCCTAGATGAAAAGCTCATCAATGCTTTGGAGCATCTTTGTGCCTACCAAAACAAGCTTAAAAGATCATATGCTAAGAAAGTTCATCATCTATCCTTTGAGGTCGGCGACCTTGTTTTAAAAGAAAATCAAAAAAATACTATTGCAACTAAAGACCTTAAAGGTAAATTTGAACCCAATTGGCTTGGACCATATATTATCACTGCTAAATTTGAATCGAGAGCATACAAATTAGCTACCTTAGATGGTAAATATTTAAAAGAACCTATGAATATTATGCATCTTAAGCGATATTATGCATAAAATTTGGTCATATTTTGCATGTTGTCTCATTTTAAAAATGTATAAAACTGTTTAAACAAAAATAGACAACAATATTATTGACTCTTTCGAAACCAAAAAATAAAAAATAAAGAAGAAAGAGAGAGTCAAAATTATCAAACTCCTCAAAAATATTTGTTGTATATATTTCTTCTTAAAGTATTGCAGTTATATTTTCAAATTATTTTGGATAAATTAGCATTTATTTGGAATCTCTCACTTTTGCAAACACAAAAATAAATATCTTGATTTTATCTTGCATGATTACTAATCTCTCTTATATCAAAGTCCACAAAATTCAATTAAATAAAGTTTAAGCACAGAAAATTGATCTTGTTATTTACTTAAACCAAGCATATCCTTTCACAATAAAATGATTATATTTGTAATGTCCATGTTATGCTACATAGTAGAAGTGGTTTCTTGAGCAAAAAGTTTCCCCTGCTATCCTATCATGCACATGGTCTAGAATCTTTGAGAATTGACAAAAGGACAAGCTCACCCCTACCCAAAATAAAAATCCCTTGCTCTACAGCTAATCCGAGCAAGTATCCCTAGAATAGGAAGCAAAAGAAAAAGAAAAATCAAGCAAAATCATGAGAAAAAGAAGCATTATTTCATAATAATTTTGTACTCTCTTAGCACTATTTCAGCATTATCTCAAATATCAAAGCAAAAGATACGAAAAAAGAAAAATACAAAAAAAAGAAAAATAAAAAAGAAATCCAAGAAAGCAAAGAAAGCAAAACAAGCAATAAAATCCCTTTCCCTACCCATTGAAAAGAAAAGAAGGGTTGATGAGCTTGAATCCCTAGAATTCTCAATTATTCGAAAACTGTGAGGTAAGCCCCATAACAGGTGGTTTGTGCCCAACCCGCTTGGCCTTGGGTAACTCCTAGAATGGTGATATGTCTGTCACATTAGCGACCTTATTTTGTATAGACCTATGTCTGCTTATGGATTAGCTAGCTCTTGATAACCCGACTTACATAGTAGTGTGGTACGGTTATATGCATCTAAATCATGGTTAATGAACACTTATTTAGTTAATTCAAATCACTTGTATCAAATTATCTTGCTCAAAACTGGTAAATGCACAAAGCAATTGCACACACATTTGTATTTGAGATATTTTGTGTATCATTATGATAAATCAAGATCAGAAATGAACTCACATACGCACATGGGATTCCTTATAAATCTAACTTTTGTCTTTAAGATACTTTGAAATATTTTTGCAAATTCTCTGGAATAATTTCATTTTCTTATCTAAGAATAGTTGTTTAGTATAAAGAAAACTACATGCATTATCAAAAAAATAAAAATCATTTAAAAAAAAACATGCAATAAAGTTACATTTATATATAACTTTTTGAATTTCGTGACGATGGTATAGTTCCAAAACCAAAATTGGAATTTTATGCCTAGCGCAAGTCCTCATCTTTATATTTTCTATTTATTTTCAAAAATTAAAAATCAACCATACAATAAAACTATTATTTTCTTCTTTGGATTTCACGATGATGGTATAAGTTTATACCTAAATATTCTATGCCTAGCACAAACCATTGTACTAATTTTATTTTCCATTTATTTAAAATCATAAACACATATGACTTAAATCATTATGTTACACAATTATGCTTTAAAACAATGCACATTGTTACTATTTCATGTCATTATGTCAAAATTCAATTTTGCAATGATGGTATAATTCCTAGGGAATTATTCAAAAAAATTATCACACTTAGGAATTTATGCCTAGCAAAAATTATTTTTAAAATATATATATATATATATATATATATATATTTCATGCATAATATTTTTATGGAAATCTGAAAACAAATCACCATCATCATCATCATTTGCATCATCACAACAAAGTCTTAAGACAGTCTCTTAAGCACTCTTTTACTTTTAGCAATATTTCTATACTCGGATTAGCTTGATGACCTAGCGAGTGGCGACTCCATGAAATGGTCATAAATAGCAACAATGTCCTTTGAAATTATTGTTAAAAGTCCCTCTTTTTTTTATCAAATCACATCACAACCACCAATTGTTTACATCAGATTATTTCATTTAAAATCTTACAACATGACATCAAAATTATAATATTTCAAAACGACATAATTACATGAATCCTCAATCCAATAAGCAAACAATTCAAAACATTAAAGCATCATAAAACATATACACAAGTCATATCATCAAAAATATCATAAGAGAAAATGAATAGTAAAAATGAATTAGGGTTTTACCCCATTTTCTTAATTTTAAACAAATTAACAACATTTTAAATTTTTCTTTTCCGCATTTTTATCTCAAATGTTCGATTTGGGTAAAAACACGGAGGGGGCACCATAGTAAGCTGTCGTACGATTCGACCTAGAATCGTCGCCTAAAAATGGGAATAAATTTTTGCTTTCTCGTAAATTGAGAAGAACTCGTCTTTAACGCATTTTCTTTGGAAAATTTGCTAAAGAGGGGGCAAAATGTAGCACCCTAAAATTGGTGCAGTAAACCTTAGTAAATAATTTAAATTTGAATTTTAACCCCGAACTACCCGTTAACACCTGTTAAACCGCTTTCCTTGTTTTTCGCACCATTTTTAGGATTTTTTGTGACCCTTGAATGATATCATCACTGATCAGATGATATTACCTCAGATTGGACGAATTCATCTGGCGCAGAACGTCCAAATGATTTCATCCCAAAACTAATTTTTCATAATTAGCTTCTGATTCAACGGTGTCTCTAAGTTGGGCAGAAGCATGTTTGCACAGTTAGAGACCTCCCCCGTTGGAGATCTTCCAGATTAGGATGATCTCCAACCTCCTATCCTCCCTCCTAAGCCTATTTAATCTTAGGACCTCCCCTTGACATTCCTCTGGCTGAATTTTACTGCACTTCGAGTTTTACATGCATTAGAATATCTTAGACTACTGTTTGTCTTTGTTCCTTTTCAAATTTTCTTGCAAGAACTCTGTTATTCTTCATCCAGAGCAAGATCAGATATTCATAGACAATATTGTACAATCTCGGATGATCAAGCCCCAATTCGAGATGATTTCTCACTCTACAGACGATTTCGACTGCAGTCAACATTGGGGGCAATTATTGCTCAAAATTTGCGCTTTTCTCTTTTCGTTTGCTGTTTCATTCTGCATTTAGATCAGTTTATTGTTATTTTTTTCTATTATGCATTTTGGAGTTCACCCATATAGCTTAAGTGCATGATAAGATCATAATTTGTCATTAGAATACTATAATTTACTTGAATTTCTATTCGTAATTATCATTTTAGTATCTATATTGTCATTTTACATCGTTTTCCTCTGTTAGTATTGCTGCATTTTCTGTGTTCTGTGTCTATTTCTCTGATTGCAGGTCTCTGATGAATTCTTCTGACGAATTCGTTAGATCTCAAATGATCTTGTCAGATCAGAGATGATCCTGTCAAATTCCAGACGATCTGGACTGCTTCAAAAATTAGAACCTCCATCAGACATCCGAATCAGGTATGACCTTTTTCTAATCTAGTATATTTCTTGTATTCTATGTTTAATTCTATTTTTGTATTCATTTAAACCTGCATTTCATGTAGAACAGTTTAGATTCATTTGGCCAAACCTAGGATTTGAATGATTAAATGTAAAATTGAACACATCAAACACATTCCCAACCTAGGCATGGAGACTGCCATTCAAAATTTTCCTAGTGAACCCACCATCCATCAAAAATTCACCCTTATACACCTCCCCCGAGAGGCGAGACCTTCAAAGGGCCTCTCAGTCCGAGGTATTGTCCCATCCTTCTCGCATCCCCATTCCGGGCACGGATCCTATAGCCTGAAGGTAAGGGTGCGAAAAAATTGGAGCGATACACTATCCATAAATATATGGTGGTTTCTCTAAGACACAGCCTGAATTCCTAAAGCATAATGCTTTCCATAAATATATGGTGGTTTCTCTAAAATACAACCTGGCTTCCTAAAGCACAACACTCTCCATAAATATATGGTGGTTTCTCTAAAACACAGCCTGGATTCCTAAAGCACAACACTCTCCATAAACTTATTATGGTTTCTCTAAAACATAGCTTGGCTTCCTAAAGCATAGTACTCTCCATAAATATATGGAGGTTTCTCTAAAACACATTTTAAACACTAAAATATGGTAAATATGATTAAGCACACACAAAAAATGATCAAATTGACATCATATGGCCCCTTGGGCAGCCCTCGGGAGGCTCATAGTGGTTCTAGCCACTTTAGAAGGGTTTTTGAAGGCTACTGTCCCAATTTTGTGAGGTTTTGGCCCAAAATTCACTACCATCCCACCTTGGGATGGTGGAATATTCCCATAATCCCACCCTGGGATGGTGGTGAGCCATCGTCCTAGGGTGGGACGGCGAGCAAGTTTGACCCAAAAAAGTCAAATCTGGGCCAAATGGCACCCAAAAACTACCATTTAACATGCCATTTGGACCATGTAGGTTAGAGGGAATTGGAGCCTTATGACATGCTTCATAATGGAGGCCCATAATGGATATTATCTTCCCCATACAGTGCATACCTCTATCTTGACAAGTGGCGCCTCCTACCATGCATGCCCTTACATGCCTTTTTGCACATGAGCCCCTTTGGGCTATAAAATGGATTCAATATCCACGCACGCATAGGGAGAGGAGTTCTAGGATCTGTAATGGAGTGCTTCTGAGATTTACTCTCACCTTATTGCACCTTTTTGCTCTTGGAATCTCTCTTTTTTGAAGGAGGCTTCTAGGTGACCTCAAGAAGGTGATTCGAGCGTAAATTTTTAATCCAAGTGAATTTCTTGACCAAATTCTATGAAAACACGCCTTAGGCTATTTAAGAACATCTTCCAATGGTTTTGGACCCAAAAATAGCTGGTTTTGGTGGGTTTCCCCTCCTAGGGAGCCCTCCAAAAAATTACAGTCACCACCATCCCCCCTGGTATGAGGGTAAATTATTAAGCAATTTATTTACTATTTTATTTATTTATTTTCTAAATTATACCATGATTTTATAGTTAAAATTTCAGGTCATTTGGAGCTAAAATGGAAAAGTTATGCTATTTTTAAGTTTTCGCAGGCTCGTAGGGCTTATTCGAGCACCCTAGTTTGATGCAAGTGGATCCAGGATCCAATTTGAAAATATGATCATATGGGTTGTCTTTAAATGTCACTTTATACATACTGACCAAATTTCATGAGTTTTGGATAAGTGCAGGTTTGATATTTTGTTGTCTTCCTTTTCATAGGTTGTAAGCGGGTGGCGCTAAATCAAGGGGTCTATGGATGTAATTTCCTATATTTTTTGGGTGATATCCTCCCAAAAAATCCTCTAACATATCTACAAATTTTCAAGTCATTTTTACATGTTTTGATATAGTTTTAATATATGCGTTATTTTGCCCCTATGGGGATTGCATGTTTTCACCATACACCCTTGCTATTTTACCTCTTTTGCTTCCTTATGTGTAGGTAGAGGTCCTTATAAGGATTTTGGAAGTAATATTATACATCATATAACCTAGATACAATTAGCTGTGGTATTAGCTCACCCACCTCAATTGTGGGTACACGGAGAAACATTGGATGTGCACTCGGATTCTATGAAAGACTTGGTATTTGGGCACCCAATATTGTAACAATTGTATCACATTTTGAGCCCTAAAGGGGAATTCTGTGTAACCTTGGATCTGATCCAACAAATTAATGAGAAAATACTTGCTTTAATTCATTTCCTTTTGTTTGGTATTATTTCCTTTCCACATGCATGCTTCCTTTTTGATGCTTATGAGTGATATGGGGTAGATACACATATTTTTTTACATCATTTGGTGCATCGTTTTTCCCTAATTCAGTGGCTATTATGGTGGGACCCTTGTCCCTTTTTATTTGAGTGAAAATTTGACCTCTTTCTTGCATTTTTTCCATTTTTGTGTTGCATGTGCTCCCCTCCCCACCCTGGAACGGTGACAGAGGCTTTATCTGGAACACCCTGGGATGGTGGTTTCACCGTCCCACCCTAGGATAGTGGTGAAGATTCTACTTGCCCCACCCTAGAGTGGTGGTGAAACAGAGAGATTTTTGCCCAAAAATTCAAAATTTGGAGGCTTCAAAACTTGTAAGGTAAGTGCCTAAACCCTCTGATTTTTTACTGCATTTACAGAGACTATAAAATTTGGTTTTTCTCACATTAGTTTGTTTTCATAGAAAGTTTAAATGTCACTTTTTACTTTTATTATCACATAACGTAGCAAAAGTAAGGAGAAAATAAAAAGAAATCTAAAGTAGCAATGCATCTTTGTGGCTTGATTGTTTATGGCTTTGCATTTAGGATTTGCATTCATAAGTTGCATTTGTAGGTTCTTTATCCTAAATTTTTGAAAGTAAAATGCACTTATTTGCATGCATTTAGTGAATGATCATCTAATGCTTATTTTCTTACTTTCTTGGGATTAAAAGGAACCCCCACACACCATGCTTTATCTTAACATCGGTGGCGTTGGGCTCTCACATCCAACCCGTCAATAAAGACCAATAGTGGATGTCATTACCACTTGATTGGCTCATGTGAAATAGTATTATCGGGACCCATCCGTGGCCAAGGCCGACCCAAGATCTATCCTAACCATGCAAAATAGCACACACTTCTCTTCAGAGAGGTGTATCATTGCGCACGGGGTGCTGGGTGAGGGTTGGTAGTACCTATGCTACCTCGTTGGATATGGATTTCATCACCATATTCAGCTTGTGCGAGTATATAGGTGAAATCCTTTAAACATTTGAGTACATCATCCAACAATATTTCAAATACGCGACATAAGGTCATCATTTACAAACAACAACAAATCTAAACACACAAAACAACGTAGGGATTCACATCTAAAACTTAAAGGAGATAATCACATTGTTTTCTTGTGTGCTTCTTTTATCATTTTATTATGTGTTCTTAAGATGAAAAAGAGATAATCATATACATCCAATTCTTACAAGAGATATTCATATTATCTGCTTTGTGTGTTTCTTTGTTATTTGGGACAAAACCCTAACCATAATTTTTCAAAAAAAATAGTTTAAAAAAAAATCTACTTTTTTATTTTGCATCCAACACTTCAAGAATCATGCAAAACAGAGCTATAATGAAAAAGTTATTTTGGTTTTATTTTTACTCTATTTTGACCCCGAAAATAGCAAAAAACTGCACTAAAACAATCATAGAGTGGGCTAGACAACTCCGAAAAGTGCCAAATTTGTTTTTTTGTCTTAGTTAGCCCCTAGGGCACATCTCCTAGAAATTGTGAGTCCTAACTCTTCACGGTTCAAAATTTCCCAAAAATCCTAAAAGTGGGCATTTCCCCACAGGCCTCGGTTGGCCAAATATTCCAAAAATACAAATTTTTGATCCAAAAATCAGATATTGGAGCCCTATCCCATTGTGATAAGCTTGTTGCACTAATAATTTTGATATATAACATTTATAACCTTTTTCAGAAGTCAATTTTTTTTTAGTGTGGGTTTCCTTCAGGGCTCATCTAGTCAGCACATCATGATAACTATGCATGGCCAAGCTCGATCATGAGCTAGTGAAGTAGAAGACTTTAGGAGAGGCATTGAGAACCATCATTATAGGTATGAGGATATATTCACTCCTGCATGGAGCCCTTATAGTAGTCACCTTTGCTATTCTCCTGAATATCTCATCATTCTTGCACGACATCCTGAAAGTCATCGTGAGGTCCACTCCTCATACAGAAGGCCTGACCACCAAAGTACCTCTACCAAGAGAACATCAATGCATTACCCACATGATCAAGTGGATTATTCAGTTAGCCAACACTGATTCCAATCACAAACTAGATATAATCAGCCTTTCAAAGGGTCTAGCAGGGAGGTCTACACTCCCTCTACATCATGGTCTTCACCACCTAGAACTCCCATCCAACAATTGTTAGCAACCCAAATTATGCCCATGTGAAGTTCGCATGCACCATCAGCCAAGTGACCATGAGTGAGCTTCTACTACAGTCCTCCAAATATTGGAAACCTTTCATGAGGGTCTTGGATTCCATGGAGGTACAAAATCATGACTCTGATGCTTTCACCAACTTTATGGAGTACATACAAATGTACCAGAAGCCTGCTATATCCTTTCAAAATCATGAGGTCAAACCCGTGCCTACCAATTCACCAGATCTTGCTTTGCATATCATCATGAGTATCAATAGGATCCCCTATAAGTGAGTATTGGTTGACACAGGTTCCTCGATAAAAATTATTACCACATCTTCACTAAAGCATCTCAACCTTCCATACTCACGCATTGCACCTTCCAAGTTCACATTACAAGCATTCAAAGATGCTTTATCCTCCACTATGGGCACAATAATCCTACTTGCTGAATTTGGACAAAATAATGTACCTACATTGTTCTACATCTTGGAGGGTGTGAGACAATATATGATACTGGTTGGAAGGCCATGGATAAGAGACATGGAATGTGTTCCATCTATAGTGCATCAATGCATTAAATACATGGATGAAGGTAAGGTCCATGTGGTTCATGCTAACCCAGACCCCTTCAAGTATTATAAGTAGGTGGATCATCCAAAAAGGCCTACAGTGTCACCCAAGCATTTGGACACTAAATCCAATGACCTTATTTAGAGTCCAGATTCAACCCCACGGTTAGTCATGAAGCTACCTTCCCCACCGCTAGTACCATCCTCTATCTCTTCAAGCAAGGAATAATTAGAAGAGCCAACTATAGAAGCTCCCATAGTTGTCATCAATACACCTATAGAAGATATTATCAATCCTAACAAAAAGGAGGAAGAACCCACTATTAATATGGATGAATCAAATCATATCATACCATATTCATCCATCATAGTTGAGAACACAATTCAATTGACCTACCTAGAACTCGATGAGTGCATAGTACCCAATGCTGCATTCACACCTATCATCGAGTCGATCAAATATCTAGGTAGTCCCCCTACCAAGTTGCCACCCATTGATAGCATTCTATATGTGCCCTCTAAACATGGAGGCCAAGAAGATCATCTTGGACAAGTTGTTGAGCCAGCAATAACTTGTTCAAATGTAAATGCATCTTCTCATGAGTTTGTGGGAATGATCAATGTGATGACAGAGAACCAAAGTCCTCTGAATCCATCTATGCAACTTGCGACTCCATCCAACATCCCATCCACACCATAGGAGATACCATTTATGGATTTGGTCACACCTACTCCATATCACTCAACATCTCCACAAGATCAAGAGTAGGTGTACCCCCTAGACCAAAGTGGGGGTAACCAAACTACCATAGTTGAAAACTCTTAGTTGGAACATGAGCATGAGCTAAATCAATAACAAGAACATGCGGATATAATCACTAGCCTCAATCATCATGAAGTATCCACATTTGCTCAAAAATTAGGCACTTTTGATCCACCTTCGATCAACTATCTCCCAGCTCCCACACCTAGTTCACCTCCACCAACTATTAGTTGCCATCTAGGTTCTTTAATAGTCATCAAGTCATCACCTCTGCTAGTTCCACAACATATCTTGGATAGGCTAGCCAATGTGGAGTTACACATGAATCAAAAACACAATGATTTACAATAGGTCTTGAGTCAACTCACAAGCATTGAGGTACAATTGAGTAATCTTATATCTTAACCCCCTGAGTATCTGACCAACCCACTCCTATGCAATCCAATATTAAGTATCAAACAAATCAAGGGCTAAACTGGTAGCATCATTGACAATGTCATCCTAAGTGATAATTTACGCCCATTTTTGAGTCCATGGACTCTCTGTTTGAGTGCCTCTTAGTAGCTAATGTGATCAACCTACATGAGTATTGACCTATCAATCGAAATGCACCAAAGCCCAAAACATATCTCAAATACCTATATTGCAAGTACCATAGGAAAAATGGGCATGACATCCATAGGTGCTTCATGTTCAAACACCTAGTATAGGATATAATCGATAGGAATGATCCTCAGGTTCAAGATCTCATTGATGAGGGAGATTTTTCCATGAGTGGAGAACTCATTTCACCCCATCAAAATATGGGCATTATCCAAAATCCCCTAGCACAATCGGGGGATTTAATTTCTATTGCTCCTTCTAGCCAAGACAATAACATTGCACGAATCATAGTACATACTAGGGGTATCCAAGGTGTAACACCTTCCCCACTATTTACATCACAAGCAATGAAGCAAATTGGGGATTCTAAAGGTATCACACCTTCCTTGATTCCTTTGATCACCACAAATGCTGCGGGTATACAAGGTATTGCACCTTCCTCCTAAGAACACAAAGTAAGCAAAGTTACAAAAGGCTCCAAGGGTATCTACATATAGCTTGGTCAACCCATAACATCCCTAGGTGGTCTATGACTATCTAGGTGACCCCAAAAGGCTCCTAGAAGGTTTTCATTGTCTAGGTCAAGTAAAAATGCTCTTGGACTATCTACGATCATCTAGGTCAACCCTAAAATCCCCAAAGGCATCCATAAGCACTTTGGTCACAACTAAATACCCCTAGGCAGTCATAGAAACTTTTTAAGTATCACCGAACATCTAGGTCACCCAAAAGGCTCCTAGCAGGTTTTCACCATCTAGGTCAAGTAAAAATGCTCTTAGACTATCTACAATCATCTTGGTCAACCCTAAAATCTCCAAAGGTATCCATAAGCCCTTTGGTTACAACCAAATTCCCCTAGGCAATTGTAGACACTTTCTAAGTGTCGTTGAACGCCTAGGTCACCCAAAAGGCTCCTAGTGGGTTTTCATCATCTAGGTCAAGTAAAAATGCTCCTAGACTATCTACGATCATCTAGGTCAAACCTAAAAGCCCCAAAGGTATCCTTAAGCCCTTTGGTCATAGCCAAATTCCCATAGGTAGTCGTAGACACTTTCTAAGTGTCGCTGATCATCTAGGTCACCCCAAAAGGATCCTATTGGGTTTTCACTGTATAGGTCAAGTAAAAATTCTCCTAGACTATATACGATCATATAGGTCAACCCTAAAAGCCCCAAAGGAATCCATAAGCTCTTTTGTCCCAACCAAATGCCCTTAGGTAGTTGTAGACACTTTTTAAGTGTCGATGAACTCCCAGGTCACCCAAAATGCTCCTAGCGGGTTTTCACCATCTAGGTCAAGTAAAAATGCTCCTAGACTATCTACGATCATCTAGGTCAAACCTAGAAGCCCCAAAGGCATCCATAAACCCTTTGGTCATATCCAAATGCCCCTAGGTAGTTGTAGACACTTTTTAAGTGTCGTTGAATGCCTAGGTCACCCAAAAGTCTCCTAGTGGGTTTTCAATGTCTAGGTCAAGTAAAAACACTCCTAGACTATCTATGATCATCTAGGTCAAACCTAAAATCCCTAAAGGTATCTTTTGGTCTGAATTTTATACACACCCTGTGAAGAATGAGCATGAAACTCTGATAACACTTATAAGGGATAAATCCCACTCACTTTAGGATCTTGCTAGTTATCCAAGGTGTGAGTTACAGAGTTGGGTCGAATGTCTATTCACTCTTTTCCACTTCTGGAATAGTTTTCAAAATGGACTGTCTGTTACCTTACAACGGGCTTTGGAACTTGTTCAATAATGTTTAGAAGTTGTTACTTTGTTGACAATCGGATTTAAAATCAGTTCTTTGATCTAGCTCTTTATGGGTCAGCAGATTTAAATAAAAGACAAATTTAAAAGAAAATAAAAATGGATCATTTCACGGTAAAACAGAGAGGGTAGGGTAAGGCAGAAAGAGAAGTCTATCAAACTTAGCTATAAAACCAAAACTACCAATTTTATTTATACTATCGACTTCACAATAGAACAAATCAAAGAAGAAGGTGTCCAACTTTCTAAGATCACCTTCTACTAAGAGCATAAGACAGAGATGGAACAGATCTAAAAGAAAATCATAAACAGAAGGGAAGTCGGTTAAAATTGGTATTTCTCACCAGCAACGTAGCTCACACAGTGAGGACAGAGCAATTAGAACAGACTTGAACCTTAAATCTATGGTTTTCCCTAGCATACAATAAAACAAATGAAGCCCAACAACATATTTAATCTTGATATCATGGATTTATAGCATATATTTAATAAACTTTAATGAGATGAAAACAAAAGAAAATGAACTTAGCACGATCTGAAAGAGATTAGGCTCCTGGCCACGCTATCACAGAAAGCAAAAAGCACATCAACTCCAAGTCCAGAATAAAGCATTTAACAAGATTTGCAAGAAATTGCTTCAATAGCCTTTTATTCTAAGTTTCCGCCTCCTGCGATTACATTTAGAAGAAGTATTTATAGACTCAGGACAGACCCTGATCTTTTCAGAAATATCTTCTTCTCAAACCCTAAATCTTATCACCTTAAACCCTACTACCCGGGTTTTACAAAATAAAGCCTTTAAAAATAGAGCTTTCGATAAAACTTAACCATTCTGCAAATCAGTGCATTTACTTGCCATAAATGGAGTAGGCAGAATTTTAATGCTACTTGCATCCACCTACAACTGTGTGTAAATGTCCTCATTAATTCCCTCGGGAAATTTGGATGAGTCACCACTTCTCTGACATTTCATCTCCGTAGAGCCATCCCTGAGTTGAAAATCTCTGCACGCCATTACTTCTGCCATAAATTTTCATTAAATGCATCCATCGGCAAATTTCGGTAACCGAGTGTAGATATTTTCATTTTTCGGCCAATTCTCGACATACTCCATTAAATGGGCAACTGCTTAGTCATCGTAAAGTCTCTTTGCGGCCAGATCCGTAAAATCTGGATGAAACAACAATTCCCGGCATCTCTCATTTCAATATGACGGTCCTCGATTAATCTGCGCTTAACTTTGTCTTTCTGGCCATTTCTCCCGTTATCATGCAAGTGCCGGATGGCTTTTTGCAAAAAGACAAAAGAAGGATTAGTACTTTAATTAAATCAGATTAAAACTTTAATCATTAAATCACTCGCTAAAGTTCATTACACGTTGGCCTGCTTCGTGTTGACACGTGTCACAAAAATCGTGACACGTGTCCATTTTCAGCTATTTTTCTTATTTCGGCCACTTTCCTGCCATGGCCGCGAAAATGCGACATGTCGCGATTTCGCGACATGTCACGAAATCACGACCTATTTCTATGTTTGGTTCATTCTGCCCACCATGGCCGCGAAAACGCGACATGTCACGATTTCGCGACATGTCGCGAAATCGCGACCTCTCCTGCCTTCGGCGCTTTCTGTCCAACATGGCCGCGAAACCGCGACATGTCACGATTTCGTGACATGTCGCGAAATCGTGACCTCTTTTGCCCTTATGCTTCCTTTGCCCCTGGTGTGTCGCGATTTTGCGACACCCAAGGCTTCCTTTGGACTTTTTGACTTTGCCTTACTTTAGCTCATGTTTTTGCGCCCCATGCCTTGGCACATTTTCCTTTGGTGTGTCACAATTTCATGACGTCACGATTTCGTGACACCCAGGCCCTGTCCCCTCTTTGCCTTTCTGGCGTGTCACGATTTTGCCACGTCGTGAAATCGCGATGTCGTAATTTTGTGACACCCAAGCCCTGTCCCCTCTTTGCCTTTCTTTTGCGGCCCTTGGCTTCCTTTGGACTGTTTGGCTGTTGGCTTTCGCTACGACCACTGGGCTCACTTTGGACCATGTCACGATTTCGCAACACGTCCGCCTCCTGCTCTCCCATGTGCCTTTTGTGTCACGATTTAGAGACATCGAGAAATCGTGATGTCGTGATTTCGTGACACCTCTTTCGCCTCGATCCTTTTCTCTAACGCAGCGTGAAACTCTGACATGTAGCGATTTCGTGACATGTCGCGAAATCGCGACCTTTCGTACGCACTTGCTCTCTCTCTCCAGACCTGTCGTGATTTCGCTACCTTTCCAAAAATGGAAGTGTCACGATTTCATGACTTTCAAATGGTGTCGCATTTCACTACCTTTCCAGCACCTAGCTTATTTTCCCAAAACTCGTCGCGATTTCGCGACATTTCCAAAAATGGAAAGTGTTGCGATATCGCGACATTTCCAAAAATGGAAAGTGTTGCGATATCGCGACATTTCCAAAAATGGAAGTGTCACGATTTCGCGACGTTTTCAGGACTTAGCCAATTTTTCTAAAACCCGTCGCGATTTCGTGACATTTCCAAAAATGGAAAGTGTCACGATTTCGTGACTTTTCCAAAAATGGAAAGTTTTGGCTTCTAATGAATTCATCTATCTGGAATCTGCATTTTTTCATATCAGTGAAAGATTTTCTTTACTCATAAATGATTCTAACATTTGAAAAATGAATTCTAAAATAAATCAAAGCCAGATGCAAGTCTACTTGGATACTTTGATATATGCAAAACTTGAAGAAGGAGGCAAGCAAAATTTGGAATTTAAAACCTGGAAAACATCAAGAGGGTCCCTACTGCAAAAATGAAAGCTCAATATTTTCAAAGGATGGAAATTCATTTTTTAGTGGGGGTGTGTTGCTTCTCAACAAATGGCGATATCTGCGGGTAAAATAGTAGCATTATTTTAGAATCCAGGACTCTAGTTTCAAAACAACATAGACCATGTATCATGCCTTGCCACATATATTCTTCAAAATAATTTAACTACTAGCCGATAGTTGTCAAAATTTCCCAAGGACATACTAGGCTGAATCATTTAAGGAAGATTTCTGATGTGCAATTATAAGTGTATAAAACTTTCTTCAAGAATGACTGGGCCTTCGAATGTTGAACTCTGGATTGATCAGCTTTTCTAGATTGTAAAAGGGGAAACCGAGTAGAGCTCTGTTTACTAGTTTAGCCTTTTACAGCCCCGACAGAGTTACCCTTTAGATTTACACGACCCAGATTCACAACTGTGAGGTAGAATCTACAACTTGGTAAAAGAAGACATCTTTTGAAGCCTTGGCTATCTCTTTGATTACATAACTTTTTTTTTTTTTTTATATATATTGGAAATAATAGAGTGCCAATTCTATGTTGTCTTGCTCAACTTTCATCTTCTCTCTCTCTTCTTTGAAATATACCAAAGTCTAAAAAGCCTTTAAAAGAAGAACAACAATTTTTTTTTTAATATCTCATCGATCTGGAACTGCTTCAGCCTGGGTACTGATAGCCTCTATGGATACTCAAATAATTTCATGAATCATAGTCCCCTCTTATGACCAACTTTTCTTGGATTCCCTAGGAGTTTCTCCAGCCAAACAGTATAGCAGTTTCTTTATAATTAAAATAATTATGGCAAGCAAGACACAAAATCCAATCATCTTTCTACTGTTGTTCTGAATAACAAAATAGTTCCACTGTTCAGTTTAAGCAGACTATCTCTCAATTAGAATAATGAACATTGGATTTGAAACTCAGGATGAAATAATCTTAGAAGGCTGACTTTTCTTTACTGCCCAGGCAAAAACTAAAAGAAAGAACAGAATTTTAAAAGCTAAAGAAATTTGTACAGACTTCAAGGATAAACAAAATAAAATAAAATAAAATAAAGACTTTAAAAACAAAACAAAATAAAACTGTACAGACCTCAAAGGAAAAACACAGAAAGGATTAAAATAAAATAAAATAAAATAACACTGTACAAACATTAAAATAAAATAAAATAAAATAAAAACAAAAAAAAAACACTGTACAGACCTTTAAAAATAAATAAAATAAAACAAAACTACTTTAAAGCTTATTTACAATGTATACACATGTTACAACTTCTTTGTGATTCACTCAAAAAATGTACCAGATGGAAAAGCAGAGAAATAGTGCCTTAAAAAATTTTGACCATTTGCAAGTAAATTTAGAAAAATTACCTTTCAGGTCCTGTTGACGAAATGCACTCCAGACTATGCTTCCAAAATTTTTTGCTACCTGGGAAAGACTTGTGTTTACCGTCTTCCCTCTCTCTTTTTTTTTTTTTTTTTTATGGATCTTGTCCCACTGAAAAACAAATCTGCAACTCTTTCAAATTAAACAAATCATATAATAACATGTTTATGCTTTTACTTGAAGGGTTTGCAGAATTCTTTCAAAGGGACGGAATGTAAAAACCCCCCAGGATCAAATACCTTAAAGCCTTTATAGACCCAGATCATCACATCTTCAGATTTATGTAATAACTCAGAGAGATCATATTTTATTCGTATGTCCTGGTTCTTAATAGCTCGAACATTTTGTGGTTGCTCCACTGCTTCAATATCCAAGACTTCAATTTTTATCCCTCTAGCAGAATTTTCATAATTTGCTTTTTCACCTGAGCCTTGCTTAGATTTAACCCCATCAATGTGTAATGTCCAAACATCATTGTTGTAATTGGTCAGAGCTGTAACCCGTCTTACCTTCTTGGTTGCCGAATTATAAACTCCAATATCTGCATCAACACGGTTTACAACCTTTTCTTTGATATTATGTTCAGTAATCAAAGGCTTATACTGAGACTCTTTATCTATTCCGAGTTGGTTGACCACATTCACATTTACTATCTTTTCCTCCTTTTCTTGAAATTCAATAGGTGGTCCAGAGTAAGCTTCAATCAAGTTATCTTTTTGTTCAACAATCTGGGCCAGCTCATGGAGGGTGATGTCAGCTTTAATTTTCTTCATATCCTCAATGATGTTATCCTCCTTCCTAGTTACTTCTGCATAGTGATATTGAATCTCATTTTCATCATCCTTTGGTGAGGAAGGATCATTGGTAGGTTCTGGATTTTCACATCTCAAATTATAACTGTCCCTTTTGAACTGTTGAAAATCTTGTATTTCATCCATAGGAATCTCTACAAGATTTTCTGACTCTTCGGAAAAGTGAATACGAAACCCTGGTCGTACTATTTTTGGATGAACCAGAAATATCAATATTTCTTTGATTTTCTAGGAAAATTTAACTCACCGAAAAAAACTTCAAATTTGGGTAATGCTAGATCACAAATGTTTACTTCAAGCACTTCCACTTTGAACTTGTCAGAACCTTTCTCTATATTTTGCACATGTTGAGTGGATGTCACAGTTAACGGAGTTTCCTTGGGTAGAGCATTATATGTTGGCACTAACTCATGATGTGGAATGGGATCCGAAATAGGCATGTTCTGTGTAACATAGGATATCAAAGGACTGCTCAAAATTTGAGGTCCTAACTGTCTTTCAAGAATTAAAGCTTCCTTATAAGCTCCTACCAGGGTTGTGATATTGATGTCTCTCTTGAGGAAAATAGAGGTCACCGAATCCAATGCATTCTTATAGATTTCTAAGGCCAGATTTGCATTTGGGATGTAATGACCAGTCATTCTACCATAAGCTCTTTGGAACCTCATATTGAAAGACCTGACAACTTCTCCCGACTCTCTCTTGATGCTTGGAAAAACTGTTGGTATAACACACTGGGGTCTATCACTTCCCCAAATTGTGATATAAAAACCTTTTCCAAGTCATTCCAACTGGTAATAGAATCGTTAGTGAGATTTAGAAACCAGTCGTAAGCTCCCTCCTGGAGAGTGAACGGGAACAATCTGCAAGCCACATCTTCATGTTGTATATTTAACAATTTTAGAGCATTCTTATATGCCATCAGGTGTTCTTCTGTTGTTTTAGTTCCATCATGCTTGTATCTAGGAAGATATCTCTCAGGATGTTTGGGTAGATCATGGGCTACACCAGGGATATTTAAGGCAGTGGAACCCAACCAGCTTGCCATTACTACTTGATTAATGATGATATATTTTCAGTTGTAGTTGGAGTAACTACAAGTGGTGATAAAACAATCTTTAACAAACTACTGAACTTTAGGTCCTCTTTTCTGGCAATTTTAAATATTGTACAGACAACTTACAATACTGAACGGAGTTCAGTGGGCCCTCCTTCTAGCACCATTTTTAAATGTTGGTCCGACTTTTATACACACCCTATGAAGAATGAGCATGAAACTCTGATAACACTTATAAGGGATAAATCCCACTCACTTTAGGATCTTGTTGGTTATCCAAGGTGTGAGTTACAGAGTTGGGTCGAATGTCTATTCACTCTTTTCCACTTCTAGAATAGTTTTCAAAATGGACTGTCTGTTACCTTACAACGGGCTTTGGAACTTGTTCAATAATGTTTAGAAGTTGTTACTTTGTTGACAATCGGATTTAAAATCAGTTCTTTGATCTAGCTCTTTAGCAGATTTAAATAAAAGACAAATTTAAAGAAAATAAAAATGGATCATTTCACGGTAAAACAGAGAGAGTAGGGTAAGGCAGAAAGAGAAGTCTATCAAACTTATCTGTAAAACCAAAACTACCAATTTTATTTATACTATCGGCTTCACAATAGAACAAATCAAAGAAGAAGGTGTCCAACTTTCTAAGATCACCTTCTACTAAGAGCATAAGACAGAGATGGAACAGATCTGAAAGAAAATCATAAACAAAAGGGAAGTCGGTTAAAATTGGTATCTCTCACCAGTAGCATAGCTCACACAGTGAGGACAGAGCAATTAGAACAGACTTGAACCTTAAATCTGTGGTTTTCCCTAGCATACAATAAAACAACTGAAGCCCAACAACATATTTAATCTTGATATCACGGATTTACAACATATATTTAATAAACTTTAATGAGATGAAAACAAAAGAAAATGAACTTAGCACAATCTGAAAGAGATTAGGCTCCTAGCCATGCTATCACAGAAAGCAAAAAGCACATCAACTCCAAGTCCAGAATAAAGCATTTAACAAGATTTGCAAGAAATTGCTTCAATAGCCTTTTTTCTAAGTTTTCGCCTCCTACGATTACATTTAGAAGAAGTATTTATAGACTCAGGACAGACCCTGATCTTTTCAGAAATATCTTCTTCTCAAACCCTAAATCTTATCACCTTAAACCCTACTACCCGGGTTTTACAATATAAGGCCTTTAAAAATAAAGCTTTCGATAAAACTTAACCATTCTGCAAATCGGTGCAGTTACTTGCCATAAATGGAGAAGGCAGAATTCGAATGCCACTTGCATCCACCTGCAACTGTGTGTAAATGTCCTCATTAATTCCCTCAGGGAAATTTGGATGAGTCACCACTTCTCTGACATTTCATCTCCGTAGAGCCATCCCTGAGTTGAAAATCTCTGCACGCCATTACTTCTGCCATAAATTTTCATTAAATGCATCCATCGGCAAATTTCGGTAACCGAGTGTAGATATTTTCATTTTTCGGCCAATTCCTGACATACTCCATTAAATGGGCAGCTGCTTAGTCACCGTAAAGTCTCTTTGCGGCCAGATCCGTAAAATCTGGATGAAACAACAATTCTCGGCATCTCTCATTTCAATATGACGGTCCTCGATTAATCTGCGCTTAACTTTGTCTTTCTGGCCATTTCTCCCGTTATCATGCAAGTGCCAGATGGCTTTCTGCAAAAAAGACAAAAGAAGGATTAGTACTTTAATTAAATCAGATTAAAACTTTAATCATTAAATCACCCGCTAAAGTTCATTACATGTTGGCCTGCTTCATGTTGACACGTGTCGCAAAAATCATGACACGTGTCCATTTCTAGCTATTTTTCTTATTTCGGCCACTTTCCTGCCATGGCCGCGAAAATGCGACATGTCACGATTTCGCGACATGTCGCGAAATCGTGACCTGTTTCTGCATTTGGTTCATTCTGCCCACCATGGCCGCGAAAACGCGACATGTCACGATTTCGCGACATGTCACAAAATCATGACCTACTCCTGCCTTCGGCACTCTCTGTCCAACATGGCTGCAAAATCGCGACATGTCGCGATTTCGCGACATGTCACAAAATCGCGACCTACTTCTGCCCTTATGCTTCCTTTGCCCCTGGCGTGTCACGATTTCGCGACACCCAAGGCTTCCTTTGGACTTTTTGACTTTGCCTTGCTTTAGCTCATGTTTTTGCACCCCATGCCTTGGCACCTTTTCCTTTGGCATGTCACGATTTCACGACGTCGTGAAATCGTGACGTCACGATTTCGCGACACCCAAGCCCTATCCCCTCTTTGCATTTCTAGCGTGTCGAAATTTCGTGACGTTGTGAAATCGCAATGTCACGATTTCACGACACCTAGGCCCTGTCCCCTCTTTGCCTTTCTTTTGCGGCCCTTGGCTTCCTTTGGACTATTTGGCTGTTGGCTTTTGCTATGACCACTAGGCTCACTTTGGACTGTGTCGCAATTTCACGACGTCACGAAATCACGACGTCACAATTTCGTGACACGTCTGCCTCCTGATCTCCCCTATGCCTTTTGTGTCATGATTTCACGACATCGCGAAATCGCGACGTCACGATTTTGTGACACCTCTTTTGCCTCGAGCCTTTTCTCTAACGCGTCGCGAAATCGCGACATGTCACGATTTCGCGACATGTCGCGAAATCGTGACCTTCCGTACGCACTTGCTCTCTCTCTCCAGACCCATCATGATTTCGCTACCTTTCCAAAAATGGAAGTGTCACGATTTCGTGACCTTTCCAAAAATGGAAGTGTCACGATTTCGCTACCTTTCCAGCACCTAGCTTATTTTCCCAAAACCCGTCGCGATATCGCGACATTTCCAAAAATGGAAAGTGTCGCGATATCGTGACATTTCCAAAAATGGAAGTGTCGCGATTTCGCTACGTTTTCAGGACTTAACCAATTTCTTCAAAACCCGTCGCGATTTCGCGACATTTCCAAAAATGGAAAGTGTCGCGATTTCATGACTTTTCCAAAAATGGAAAGTTTTGGCCTCCAATGAATTCATCTATCTGGAATCTGCATTTTTTCATATCAGTGAAAGATTTTCTTTACTCAGCAATGATTCTAACATTTGAAAAATGAATTCTGAAATAAATCAAAGCCAGAGATGCAAGCCTACTTGGATACTTTGGTATATGCAAAATTTGAAGGAGGCAAGCAAAATTTGGAATTTAAAACCTGGAAAACTCAAGAGGGTCCCTACTGCAAAAATGAAAGCTCAAAATTTTCAAAGGATGGAAATTCATTTTTTTAGTGGGGGTGTGTTGCTTCTCAACAGTATCCATAAGCCCTTTGGTTATAGCCAAATACCCCTAGGTAGTTGTAGACACTTTCTAAGTGTCATTGACTGTCTAGATCACTGAAAAGGCTCCTAGCAGGTTTCACTATCTAGGTCAAGTAAAAATGTTCCTAGACTATCTACGATCATCTAGGTCAACCCTAAAAGCCCCAAAGGCATCCATAAGCCCTTTGGTCTCAACCAAATACCCCTAGGTAGTTGTAGACACTTTCTAAGTATCATTGAATGCCTAGGTTACCCAAAAGGCTCCTAGTAGGTTTTCATCGTCTAGGTCAAGTAAAAATGCTCCTAGACTATCTACGATCATTTAGGTCAAATATAAAATCCCCAAAGGCATCCATAAGCTCTTTGGTCATAGCTAAATGCCCCTAGGTAGTCGTAGACACATTCTAAGTGTCGTTGACCGTCTAGGTCACCCCAAAAGGCTTCTAGTGAGTTTCACCATCTAGGTCAAGTAAAAATGCTCCTAGACTATCTATGATCATCTAGGTCAACCCTAAAAAACCCAAAGGTATCCATAAGCCCTTTGGTCCCAACCAAATACCCCTAGGAATTTGTAGACACTTTCTAAGTGTCGTTGAATGCCTAGGTTACCCAAAAGGCTCCTAGTGGGTTTTCACCATATAGGTCAAGTAAAAATTCTCCTAGACTATATACGATCATCTAGGTCAAACCTAAAAACCCTAGAGGCATCCATAAGACCTTTGGTCACAACCAAATGCCCCTAGGTAGTTGTAGACACTTTTAAGTGTTGTTAAATGCCTAGGTCACCCAAAAGGCTCCTAGCAAGTTTTCACCATCTAGGTCAAGTAAAAATGCTCCTAGACTATCTACGATTATCTAGGTCAACCCTAAAAGCCCCAAAGGCATCCCTAAGACCTTTTGTCACAACCAGATGCCCCTAGGAAGTCATAGACACTTTATAAGTGTCGTTGAACACCTAGGTCACCCAAAAGGCTCTTAGCGGGTTTTCATCGTTTAGGTCAAGTAAAAATGCTCCTAGACTATCTATGATCATCTAGGTCAAACCTAAATTCCCCAATGGACCCCAAATAATACCATTGGTCACATGTACATATATATCAATCAAAAATTTAAAAACATCATCAAAACATCAAAATACAAAAACATTGCATAGCATTGCACTTTCATACATATATATCAATCAAATTTCAAAAATTAAAAAAAAAACATTATCACAATTACAAAAATTCAAAAATATTGCATTCTCATCAAGTTTCTTACCATTGCATTATCGCTTACATTAGGCATAACCATCATTTGCACTTTGCATTTTTAGAGTGGCTCATACATGTCTAGCACTAAGATGGTACACTAGTCATAATTTATAATCAATGTTGTCAAGGTCATCATTCACCTCATTCCATAGTTACTTATCATTTCCATCTACATTTTATACATTTCCATAGTCATGTCTATTCCCTCCACTTAGCCATTTATTTTAGAATGTCAATATGGTTTTCAGTCACTCAGCCATATCTAGTCTCTACTAAGATTTTGTATAAGGCTAGTGATATTTTTAGGAGGTATAGTATTTCTTATATTGTGCTTCGTATACATCAAATACCAACACGTTTCACATTAATAGATCCAAGTTTATGAAATGAAATATGAAACCCACAAATTTTTCTAGGGTACCTTGAAAAAAAAGTTCATCTTGGTCATCCCCCTGTGCGAATGGTTCAAGAATGCTAAGAATTGGCAAAAGGACAAGCTCTTCCTTACCCAATTTCCAAAAATAAATAGTGGTTTTCACCAATATAAAAAATTCCAAACACCTTTGATCCCCAAAGTCATAAGGATTCATAATACACGTCCCTGAGAAGGATGGGTAGTCATCCCCAAGGCCTAAAGGATCAATACCATTCCAAAGCAAACTCCCAAAAGTTCACCATAAAAATTCCCAAAAACTTTTGATCCCCAAAGTCATAAGGATTTGTACTTCATGTCCCTAGAAAGGATGGGTAGTCATCCCCAACGCCTAAAGGATCAATGACATTCACAAACCAAAAATCCCACAAGTTCAACTTTGAAATCAAAATCCTAAAAAAGCAACAATAAAAAATAACAGTGGTTATCACCACTACTCAAACCCCTTGCTCAAGAGAAGAAGAAAAAAAAAATCAAAATAAACAATTATTATCATCACCACATATGAGCAAGTAGCCCAATCAATTAAAAAATTGAAAGGTGCATGAGCTTGAATCCTTGGAATTCTTAGCATTTGAAAAACCATTTAGGTGATCCTCATTACGGGTTTGGTGGATAGCCTACCTAGCAATGGTAGTATCCTAAATGCATGATGATATGTCTACCACACTAGCTTTGCGTGTGTGTAGACCAATTTTTGCATGTGGATGAGCTAGCTTTTGGTCACCTATACTACCTAGTGGTCTAATCCAACTAAGTACAAAACCTAGGATGGTGGCATTCATTGGGTGATCCTCAGTGCAGGTTTGGTTGAGATTCTGCTTGGCATTGGCGGTATCCTTATGCATTTCATATAAATAAACTCACTTACACACATAGGGATATGAAGTACCTTGGTCATCCTAGTAGATTCATACCTTGTCAAAAAGTCCTGCATGGTTAGTATACAATTTTTGATCAGTCAACTAGAGTGTTTGAGTCTCATGAAAATGTAATGGGCATTCCCTAAATAGCATGTCATTCATATCACTTCACCTCATTCATTTCAATTACATTATTCACAAATCCATTATATAAGTCTCATGACAACATTACATATGAGTTGGTACAATATACATCATCTATGGTGCTAGCATAATAGAGCATATAGTCTACACATTTCATCCGCTAAATCAATAAATCATTCATCTCACTATACATCCATGCATGTATAAAATCAAATCAAAATCACAAAATATGCATACATAGGCATTCATCATCATTACATAAATAAAATTGCATACATTTCATAAAACAATAAACACATGATGATAAACCACATAAAAACCTCATATATATATATATATATATATATATATATATGTGTGTGTGTGTGTGTGTGTGTGTGTATATGTATAGGATTAAAGATACATCATGTTGCCCATCGAATACAATAAAGTGAGTCCTCAGACTTCACACTGCTAAAGCATCCAAAACAAAACACCAAAAAACATCATGTGAACCACTACCATGGTCACGTAGGATCGATACTACGACTCGCACTCCCATCGATAGTCAAAGTCCTCTATGAAATCCCATACCTACTACCACCTACCCTGTCAGCTCTCTGTGTAGACCCTGGTGCCTCTAGCCTAGAGTAAGACTTCCTTGTCCTACTATGGCAACTCTGGTATGACCTACTGGCACTTACCCCATAGCCAACCACCAAGGTGCATTACCTCAATCTCTAGCTCATCCACATAAGCCTGTGCCCATAGACACTGTGCCTAGTAAGTCTCCACCATAGAATGGAGTCGTGTCACCTCTGCCTGTAGCTTAGTCACCTCACCACTACTAAAATCCTCCTATGTAGGGATCTGAGATTGTAACTTCACCTAAAGCACTTCTATATCGACCTGGGCCACCTATACCTTAGCTCACTGAGCTGCTATCTCTACCCATACATCGTGCACCTATATCTATAGGATATCTCTCTCCTACCTCACCTTGAGTAGCTCATCCCATAGCTCTACCTTTGTACCCCTTGGTGCCATTGGTGGTGCCTGCACCTCATCATCCCCAAAGTCACCTTGATATCCTAATTCTAGGAGATCTGCATGCTCCCCCACCCTGTGTCCCTACAAATCACCTGACTCACCTTGGTCCTCATAGGAAATATCCTAATGTGCATCCCTAGTTGCACCCCTCCTCAGTGGCCCCTCTCCATACCCCTATTCGGTCACCCACCAAGCATCATAATCCACTATAGTCTAGGAATCATCCACATCTGGAATGTCTACTACAGGATCTGTATCTCGTGCCACTACCTCTACCACTAGCCATGCAAATTTCTTCTCATCCCCATGATGCCGATAAGGCACTGGCTCACTAGGAACCCCCTAGCATAGCCCAAACTCTTGCATCACCCGATAAAATAGGAAGTACTCCCACTTTGTGCCATGTTGTCTAACAAAACATCTACCTCGTTGCACCCTACAAAGCTGTATAGTAGCATCTACCCACTCTGGAAAATCTCTGTATGGCCTCCAAAATACCTGACCTACCCTAAGTTAAGCAAATAGATCTGCATAGTAGGCCACCTCACCTGTGAATCATCGACTTTGTCCCCTCTCTTGAGCCCCCCGCCATAGGATGCCATATCCCATCTCCCTATCTACTAGCTGTGATCGAGTCATCCAGGGTAACCCCTATGGTCACCCCATAGTTATGTGTTGCCATCCCCAGCACTACAAAAAAAATCTACACCCCACACCCTTCTATCGATGGCAGCAGATCGCGTACAACTCTTTGTAGAGTTGTACCAGTAGTGTAGTACCCCATGCCATCACTAGTGGCTCCACCACAGTACACCTCACTAGTGCAAATACTATCTCCACTAGGTTCCATGGGAACCTTGATCTAGAAGAATTTGGTAGTAGCATATTTGATATGAGCATCATGAGTAGTGTATGCCTCACCCCCAATACCTTCACCTCATGCCAAAATCCCACCAGCATACCCCCCTTTAAGCAATCCAACTCTGTCATATCTAGATCATAACTGAAGTACCTCTCGAGCATTGTCTGTCTCTGGTCTTGTGGTGTCGTGCGGATCATATGCCATTCTATAAAAATCCAAAGAATTTGATAGACGTCCTCAAGCATCATCGTCATATCCCTAGTGGGTAGGTGGAAGGTATTGGTGTGCAGATCCCACCGATCAATCATGGCAATAAGATATGCACGGTCCCCTATAACAACCTCTAATTGGGTCACCTGAGGCTAATGGCATACAACCACTTCCAGTCCTCTATGGTCAAGGCATCCCTCATGGAATCAAAGAGAGTAGGTACTCAATACCGACTTCTCACCACTTGACAGGGATAAGCAACTCAATAATACAACTCCAAAATGGCCTCGCATGGCCCTAAAAAACATTCAAAAGAAAAGACTCAAAATGGCCCTTATTTGAGGTCGGTTTGTGGTAATTCCTCATAGGAATGTACCCCAACCCTATGGAAAACCCATCAAGGGATGGCCTATGACCAACCCACTCTAGCCATCCCACCTAGGGATGACTCCGAGAAATTGGGCTCAAAAAGGCCTTTCAAGCCATCAAAAATAGCAAAAACAATACATAATTGATCTACAAAATGCAATTTAATTGCACAAAAAATATGGCTAAAACACAAAAGTTTGTACATATCTCATAAATTAGGTTTAATTACCTACAATATAGTGTGATATGCTTCTAAGCCAAAAACATACCATAAAAGCAGCAAAATCAACTCCTAACGCTAGGAAAATGCAATAAGAGAGACTTGGCATACCTGTCACGCACTAGCTCCTACACTATCTGAGTCTACTCACTGACTCATGGTGACTGTGGGATAAATTTGACATCGCTCTACTACTCAGAATCACTCTCCTACTCCTCACCTCTCAAACTACAAAAGAGAGCATGCACAAATCTGCCTAACCTTCATATTTTGGGTCTATATAAATATGTAGGGGTTACCACAATCCCAGGGTGGGATGAGCACACATTTTTCTGATCATGCCACCATAGGATGGTGATAGAACATGCCCTCATCCCACCCTAGGACGGTGGTAGCAAAAATAAGCCAAAACAACTCAAAATGACCCAAAATAGGTCCAAAACTGCACCAAAATAGCTCAAATTGGGTCCAAATTTCACACAGATCACAATGCAACCATGAGGATCCTAGGAGGGATGTAAAAATTGTTAATTCATGCCCTAATAAGGCAATTGTGTCCAGACCACCCCCTGGTCATGCAGTTTTTAGCTCCTTTCCTCCAGGCAAACTCAATAAAGTCACCAAAATCCTCTCCAAATTGCCCTATTTTTCAAGGGACAAAACTAAAGGTAAGCATAAAACAAGTCAATTGGGTCAAGTGACTCATCACTTTTCTCACTGGTCATTTCCTCATCTACTCATCACTTGAGGGGGTAGTCATACTCAGTCCAAATCAACAAGCATACACTCAATTATGAAAATTGCGTTTGTTCAACGAATCTTCGATGAAGACAATCATGCTCCTACTTGGGCCAACAAACAAGCACACAAAATCACATCATAATGCTTGAAATTACTAGTATCATGAAGTCATAAGCCTTGTACCTTCATGAAAGACAATTTTAAAGCATAAGCACACTCATTTAATGAGTCAGAAGCAAGGATTCAAGAACACATGCCCTTTCCATGATTGAGGCATCTAAAGTTGGTTAGGTTATCAAGTAACCTTAATCATTCCACATTTTGGTCATCTATTTTTGCTCAACGTTGTGCTGCACACAAAGCATCTCAAAAAGGGGCATCTGTAGAAACTAAAATGTGGTAAATCTGATTAAGCACACACAAACAATGATCAAATTGACATCATATGGCCCCTTGGGCAGCCCTTAGGAGGCTCACAGTGGATCTAGCCACTCCGAAAGGGTTTTTGGAGGCCACTGGCACAATTTTGGGAGGTTTTGGCCCAAAATTCACCACCATCCCACCCTAGTGTGGTGGCATATTCCCACCATCCCACCCTGGGAAGGTGGTGAGCCATCGTCCTAGGGTGGGACTATGAGCAAGTTTGACCCAAAAAAAGTCAAATCTAGGCCAAATGGCACCCAAAAATTGCCATTTAGCATGCCATTTGGACCATGCAGGTCAGAGGGCACTAGAGCCTTATGACATGCTTCATAATGGAGGCCCAGAATGGATATTATCTTCCCCATCCAGTGAATGCCTCCGTCTTGACAAGTGGTGCCTCCTGCCATGCATGCCCTTGCACGCCTTTTTGCACATGATCCCCTTTGGGCTATAAAATTGATTCAATATACACACACACATAGGGGGAGGGGCTCTAGGATCTGCAATGGAATGCTACCAAGATTTCCCCTCACCTTATTGCATCTTTTTGCTCTTGGAATCTCTCTTTTTCGAAGGAGGCTTTCGGGTGACCTCAAGAAGGTGATTTGAGAGTAATTTTTTAATTCGGGTGAATTTCTTCACCAAATTCAATTAAAATACACATTAGGCTGTTTAAGAACATATTACAATATTTTTGGACCCAAAAGTTGCCGGTTTTGGTGGGTTTCCCCTCCTAGGGAGCCCTCCAAAAAGTTGTAGTTACCACCGTCCCCCCTGGGATGAGGGTAAATTCTTAAGAAATTTCTTTACTATTTTTAATTAGTTATTTTCTAAATTATTCCATTATTCTACAGTTAAAATTTCAGGTCATTTGGAGCTAAAATGGAAAAGTTATGCTATTTTTAAGTTTTTGTAGGCTCGTAGGGCCCATCCGAGCGCCCTAGTTTGATGTAGGTGGATTCGGGATTCAATTTGAAAATATGATCATATGGGTTGTCTTGAAATTTCACTTTATGCATACTGAAAAAATTTCATGAGTTTTGGATAAGTGCAGGTTTGATATTTTGTTGTCTTCCTTTTCGTAGGTTGCAAGCGGGTGATGCTAAATCGAGGGGTCTATGGATGGAATTTACGATATGTTTTGGGTTATATCCTCCCAAAAAATTCTCTTTAACATATCTAAAAATTTTCAAGTCACTTGGATATGTTTTTATATAGTTTTAATATATGTGCTATTTTACCCCTATGGGGATTGATTGTTTTCACCATACACCCTTGCTATTTGACCTCTTTTGCTTCCTTGTGTGTAGGTGCAGGTCCTAAGAAGGATTTAGGAATAAATATCATACATCAGAGAACCTAGATACAAGTAGCAGTGGCATTGGATCACCCACCTTAATTGTGGGTACACGGAGAAACATTGGATGTGCACCCAGATTCCATGAAAGACTTGGTATTTGGGCACCCAATATTGTAAAAATTGTATCACATTTTGAGCCCTCAAGTGGACTGCTATGTAACCTTGGATATGATCCAACAAATTAATGATAAAATACTTGCTTTAATTCATTTCCTTTTGTTTGGTATTATTTCCTTTCCACATGCATGCTTCCTTTTTGATGCTCATGAGCGATATGGGCTAGATACGCATATTTTTTTACATAATTTGGTGCATCATTTTTCCCTACTTCACACAAATTGTCTTCCTAAAGCACAATTCTCTCCATAAACTTGGATGTAGGTTCTTCCAATATTTCCCATGGACTTTCACGGTATAGAGGAAATAAAACTAGGGGAGCATAACCAGGTTTTCTCACCATACCAATGCAAATAAAAACCAGATTCAAATTTTAAAGCAACCCAACCTTAAAAATTTTGCAGGGATGGAAATATGGCAGTGTCTGGTTGCCTCTCCTCCTCACTTTTTGTGCATTTTTCTATTTCTCCCAGTCCCTAGTCTGCATCTCCTTGGTGTTCCCTCTCTTCCTCTCCCATTCTCTATCCTCTTTTTCCTTTCCTTCCTCCTTCCATGCCTCCTTTACCAAGTGGCCCATCCTCCATTCTTCTCGAAACCTCCCTAGCCTTGAGCTTATTTCCTTCAATGCTCCATCCCCTATCCTCTATGTGTTCCTTCCCATAATTTCCACCTTTGGAAATTAGTAGCCTCATAGGCTATTTTCATAGGTTTCACTATATAGGGAAAGGGAATAATTACATTTTTAAAATGAGGATGGTATGCTTTAAATAAAATATCATTTCCATGATATTTATCAGCTCTTAAATATATTTCTTTTATTTAAACAATCTCATTATTGTTTTTTTTTTAATAAAATAAAAGATATCTATTTCTTTTTAAATGGATTTTATTTTCTTTATTTCAATTAATTAAATTCTTTAAAAAAAATTTCCATTATCATTAAAATGAACACCTTTAATTAATTCAAAAGAAATCTCATTTTTTAATTGCAATGAAGTTTAGCAATGAGCTCCAAAGTCAAACATTATTTAAGTAAAACCTCATTAATTAATTTAAAGGAATCTTTATTCGACATATAAATTTAATTTGCTTTCCTTCATAAGAATGATACTCTACTTTCACTTCAACATGACAGTTTACTTTAGGCATCCACACACAATTTGTAGTTGTTCTCCTATAGAAAACCCAACATTAAGCTACCCAAGCCATGATGCAATAGAGAGCAAACAAATTTATAAAACAATAAAGAGGGAGTTTTTCCATCAATCCAATCACCTATCTTAGCCAGATATTTTATGATAGCTACTAGGCTATCAACTAAAGCTCAAGGTTATCAGTCATCGATGATTATCCCTTTCATCAATGCATGCCTATATGAAGGTATCTATCCATGTTACCTCCGAGTACCTTAATCATCATTTCCCTTGATCTTTAGTACCCTTGTTCTTGGTGGGTGATTCTACTTATTCCACCTATGAGTGTACCTGATCCTACACACTTGGCAATATGTTAGTGATAACACACCCTTATAAATCAACTAAACATCATATATTTGGTTCGATTTTTCAAACTAGGTATCACCACATCATAGGTTAATATATTATTTTTTTGTGCCATAAATTCAGCTAGGGGGTCATGACATACTCTCCCACTAGAATTAAACATCGTCCTCGGTGTTTCTAGTTTTCCTTTTGTTTTTTAATAGAAAGTAAAATTATTACATCATATAGCTTCAAACAAAAAGGGAAAATATTTTGCATAACCCCCACTTTCTCCCAAGTGGTATTCTTCTCAGAGAACTGGTCGCACTGGATCTTACACTATTCGAGAGTCCAATTCTTTAGATATTTAGAATGAAAATCAAGAATATTCACTGGTAGTACTTCAATGGCCTCCAAATTTACCATCTATAATTTAGAAACATCCCACACATGTTCAAGGTTAGCAACATATTTCCTAAGCAAGGATATGTGGAATGTGTCATGGATTTTGGATAGATTAGGTGGTAATGCATATCGATATGCAATCATAGTGATATTTTTTGTGATCTCAAAGGGCCCCACAAAATTTGGATCCAACTTAATGAATTTGATAGCACTTTTCTTTGGATTAACCCTTAAGAAAAACTTATTGGATATTTTGAGCTCATTCAATTGTCATTGATATCATCATTGATGCCAAAGTGAACACATGAAGCTATCATTAATACCATGGAGTACACCATCATTAACACCATGAGCACTACGAAGAGTTGAAGAAAAAGGTTACTAAAATATTATTCTACTAGGGTTTTTGTTAAACATCCTGATGGTAGAATTAAGGTTCTTATTAAAACCATGATGGCAGAATAATCAAATTAGTGGAGTACAATTTGAAGGTTTAAATTATATCCCAAGGAAGACTTTAATTTTATTAAAGTAAAAGGTTTATAAATATAATTTAAAAAATTTAAATTCTATTAGAATTTAAATAATTTATATATTATAAAAGGTTTTAAAATGCGCTGACATCATCAAGTTAAATGGAGTGCCAACATCTAAGCCATATGGTGAATTCATGTATAAATAATATGCCAAGAGGCATTCAAAAAGTTATCCCTCTTTGAATTAATTTTCATGCAACCAAGCTAAAAGAAATTCGTGCAATCGTTGAACGTTGAGGAAGAAGACAAAGAGTTTGTTTGTCTTATTAGCACCAGGAATAATATGAAAAGGGTGAGTGTAAGGTCTAACCCACATTGGACATAGTGGTCCATTGGTACAGTGTGTTTCATGAGAGCGTTGGGAGTGGAAGAGTCCATGATCGATTTGCGTGGACATTAATTGGTGTGTTTGACTTGAACACCAAGGGGAAAGCTTTTGGTTCACATTCGGTTTGAGTGCCAGGTGTGGAAGAAAGAGCATGAGATGCTCATGGAGTTTCAAATGTGCATCTAGCACACATGGTGGTCAAGTCTGTGGCTAGAGCACTCGCAGAGGCAGAGATTGTGGGTTAGAATCCCACTAGTGGCAAAGGTAATTTTTGATTAAAATTTTATATTACCTAAAGTTTTCTAAGGGGTTATTTGGAGTTAGAAGGGTTTGTGAAGGATTATTTAATTGGTAATATATTTGTGTTATTTGTAGTAATAAGGGTTTATGAAAGGTTATTTTATTCATAATTGATTTGTGTTATTTTGAGATAAAAGGGTTTATGAAATATTGTTTTATTGAGAAGTTATTTATGTTACTGGAGTTATAAGGAAAGTGGATTTTATTTTTGCCAAAGTTCTTTTTACCATTAAATTTGATTAAAGAGGTTTTGAGTTATTTTGGTGGATGTTGAATTTATTTTTAGTTGGGAGTTTATAAGGTGTTATTGGATAAATATTTTGTGTATGTTGAGCATATTTAAACAAGTTTTGTGTTGTCTTGTTGAGAAGATTTGAGGATAAATTTTGATGTATATTTGATGATATATTTATGCCAGACCAGAGATAGAGATTGAGTATATTTGTGCTAGAATGAAGGACTGTGTTTAGTGCAAATTTGAGATAGATATTTGGATGTGACAGAGCAAAGAGGATACTAGTATCCATTGGATAGATATATATCATCTAGAGAAGTGAGAATAGGTCTTTTGAGTGGGACAAGAGTATTTAGTGGAGAGAGATCCACAAGCTAGTGTAGTGGAGGTAGTAGTCTTCTAGAGGATCACCAACCAGAGTAGAGGAGAAGGAGTTCTCCTATGGATAGAGATCCATGAACTTTATTTAGGGTATTGGTGTCTCCTTTGGATAAAGGTCCATAAACATTGTAATAGGGAAAGGATTCCCAAGAGATTGATTGAGAAAATTTTAGTGAAATATTTTCTCCGTGGAGTAGCCCACATTGGGTGAACCACGTAAAATTGGTGTCTCATGTGTGTATGATGTTTTTTGCACTACTTTGATTTCTGCTATTGATATTGCCATTGATATATTGTATAATATTGATTATGATAAGAAAAGTAAAAAGTGGTCTTATAATGCTCACCCCCTATCAATATAAGCTTGTGTTCTTCAATTGGTATCAGTGTTGGTTCCTTCAAAAAAGGTTTAACAACTTGAAGGAATATCTTACAAGAACACAAATAGTAAATAAAGGCAAAAGTAGAACCATGAGATATAATAAGAAAATAACACACATGTTCATGAAAGAAAATAAATATGAATTCAATATTATTGTTTTTGAAGGAAGAATGGAAATAGATTCAAGAGATGAATCAAGCAATAGAGAAACAACCAGGTTGATAAAGTTTTGTACTATATGTAGGAATACAGGTCACCATGTAGCTTATTATCCACAAGAAGGTGAATAATTTTTTGTTTGTGGTCAACTCGATCATGATGTAGGTTATTGCAATCGGTTCAGTAGTAGTGAAGATGAAGATGATATTTTCAGAAATGAAATCCTAGAGGTTGGTTCAAGAAAGGATAACAGGTATAAAAAAAATAGGTATGAAGAAAAAAATATCCTTTTAGTATTAGAATAATATGCTCCTATAGAAGATCAAAGAAATAAAGAAGAGGAAGATTCAAAAAATAAAAGGAGGAAGCCACTCTTAAGAAACTTGTTGAATTGAAAAGAAAGAATTTAGAATTGAAGGCTCAAATACAAGAAGATGATAAATGTAAGACAAATTCTACAAGATCTCTTTGACCTGAGAGATAAGGTTGAAAAGGCAAGAATATTTGAAGAAGGTGTGATTGAAAAGTCAAAGGTAAAAAGGATAGAATGTGAAAGACTTATGGTTACTCTTGAATAATTAAAAAGGGAGAACTTAGGATTAAGATTTCAATCTCAAGAAGATGAGAAAACAAAAGCAAAGTTTCTATAGGAACTCACCAACTTCAAAATAAAGGTTGAAGAGGAAAGAAGGATTGAAGAAGGTATGGCTAAAAAAATAAAGATAAAACATCTAGAGTGTGAAATATTAGAATATGAGATAGTTTCACTAAGGATGGAAGTAAAAGGTTCTAAGGATAAGCTACACAATTTTTAGGAAAATTCAAAGACTTTAGACAAGATTATCAATGCACAAAGGTCATCAGTCACCATAACATGACTTCGTTCTAAATAAGAACAAGGAAAATAGGAAAATGAGTGTTAAGCACAAACACCAGAAAGAAGAAGTGTCAAAAGAAGTAAGTAAAAGAGAGAGTGAGACTTCTAAGGATAATTTGGACAATAGAAAGTTCAACAAGGAAAGGAACAATGCACAAGTAAGGAACAAATGGAATAGGAAACAGGTAGAAGAGACTAAAAGACCAATGAGATCTAGGCAAGGTTTCTTCAGTGGAATATGTTTTTCATGTTACAGTTTTGGGCACATGGCTTCACAATGTAGGACAAATAAAAGACAAGAATATGGGAACATATAACTTTTCCATGGATATTGCTACTCATGTAATAATTTTGGTCACAAGGCAATAAATTGCAAGGTTCATGACAGAAGAGGATATGGTTTCACTAGGAGAAATCCTAAGACATTTTCACCTCCAGGGAATAATAATATTAAGTGTTATAAATGCAATAATGATGGTCACACAACAAAGTGGTTATTGGTTTGACTTTTATACACACCCTGTGAAGAATGAGCATGAAATCCCGATAACACTTATAAGGGATAAATCCCACTCACTTTAGGATCTTGCTGGATATCCAAGGTGTGAGTTATAGAGTTGGGTCGAATGTCTATTCACTCTTTTCCACTTCTGGAATAGTTTCAAGCGGACTATCTGTTACCTTACAACGGGTTTAGGACTTTAGTTCAGTAATGTTTTTGGAGTTGGTTATCTTTGTGGACACTCAGATTTACAATCAGTTCTTTGATCTAGCTCTTTATGCTTTTAGCAGATTTAAATAAAAGACAAATTTTAAAGAAGATAAAAATGGATCATTCAAATGGTGGAACAGAGAGAGTAGGGTAGGGTAGAAAGAGAAGTTTATCTAACTTAGCTGCAAAACCAAAACTATCAATTCTAGTTATACTATTAGCTTCACAATAGAACAAATCAAAGAGGAAAGTGTCCAGCTTTCTAAGATCACTTTCTACTAAGAGCATAAGATAGAGATGAAACAAATCTAACAAAAAATTATAAATAGAAGGGAAGTCGATTGAAATTGGTATCTCTCACCAGTAGCCTAGCTCGCATAGTGAGGACAGAGCAATTAGAATAGGCCTGAACCTTAAATCTATAATTTTCCCTAGCATACAATAAAAAGAATGAAGCCTAACAACATATTTAATCTTGATAACACAGATTTGCAACCAAAATAAATAGAACTTTAGTGAGACAAAAATAGAAGAAGATGCACTTATCAAAATATGAAAGATATTAGGCTCCTGGCCACGCTATCATAGAAGAATGATTTCACACCAACCCCAGGTCCAGAACAAAGCATTCAAACAAGATTTGCAGGAAATTGTTCAAGTGTCTTTTATTCCAAGTTTTTCGCATCCTGAGTTTACATCCGGAAGAAGTATATATAGACTCAGGACAAACCCTGATCTTTTCAGAAATATCTTCTCCCAAAACCCTAAATCTTATCACTTAAACTCTACTACCCAGGTTTTACAATATAAGGCCTTTTAAAATGGAGTTTCGATAAAATCTAACCATTCTGCAAATCTTAGTGCAGTTACTTGCCATCAATGGAGAAGGCACGATCTGATATTATTCTCATCCATCTGTAACTACAAGTAAATATCTTCATTTTCTGGTTAGTCGCTGATATATTCCATAAATGGGCACTACGTGTGAAGGTATCTTCATCTTTCTAGTGCATCTGTCGAGAGCGTCTCATTAATTCCTTAGAGAAATTCGGATGAGTCACTGGTTTCTCTGACATTTTATCTTCATAGAGCCACCTCTGAGTTGAAATTCTCTACATGCCATTACTTTCACCATAAATTCTCCTGTTAAATGCGTCCATCGACAAATTTTGGTAACTATGTGTAGATATTTTCATTTTTTGACCAATTGTCAACATATTCCATTAAATGAGGCAGCTGCTTAGTCATCGTAAAGTCTCTTTGCGGCCAGATCTGTAAAATCTAGATGGACCAAAAATTCTCGACATCTCACATTTCCATCTGTCGACCTTCGCTTGATCTGCGCTTATTTTGTCTTTTTCGCCATTACTTTCGCTAGTATGCAACTGCAGATGGCTTTCTACAAAAGACAAAACTAGGATTAGCATTTTAATATTATTAAATTAAAACCCTAATGCTCATTATATGTCGGCTTGATTTCCTTCTTCCAAGCTTATGGCATCGCAAAAATGAGACAGGTCCAAAAATGGAACATGTCGTGATATCGTGACGTTTTCTTCGAGCTATGCCTCCACTTAACACTTGTCACGATTTCACGATGTTTCCATCGAGTTTTGTTTCCACTTAACACTTGTCACGATTTCGCGACGTTTCCAAAACTTGCGTCACGATTTCATGACGTTTCCTTTGAACTTTGCCTCCACTTAACACTTGTCATGATATCACGACGTTTCCAAAACTTGCATCGTGATTTCACGACGTTTCCATAACTTGCATCGTGATTTCGTGACGTCTCCATTGCTTGGGTTTCTCAATATAAACCATGTCATGATTTCATGATGCTTCCAAAACTTGCATCGCAAAATCGTGACGCTTCTAATCACTTGGCACTTTCTACCAAAAGGCATCATGAAATCGCGATGCTTCTATCACTCGACACTTTCTACCAAAAGGCGTCGCGAAATCGTGACGTTTCTATCACTCGACACTTTCTACCAAAATGCGTCATGAAATCGTGACGTTTCTATCACTCGACACTTTCTACCAAATGCGTCACAAAATCATGACGTTTCTGTTGCTTGGCTCTCTTTACCAAAATGCGTCGCGAAAACATGACATGTCGCGATATCACGACGTTTTTGTCACTTAGCCTTTTTCTTCGTCGGACATCGCGAAAACATGACATGTCGCGATATCGCGACGTTTTCCTCAAGCTTTCCTTTTGGTCCAAATGCATCGCAAAATCGTGACATTTTCCTTGAGGTTTGCCTCCAATTAAAATGTGTCACGATATCGCGACGTTTTTCTCACTTGACTTCTTTCTGTCTAAACCATGTCGCGATAACATGACTTGTCATGATATCGCGACGTTTTCTACAAGCTTTGCTTCTGATCCAAACCTGTCGCGATATCGCGACGTTTTCTACAAGCTTCGCTTTCAACTAAAACTTGTCACGAAATCACGATGCTTTCTTTACTTAGCTCTTTCAAATGAAACACGTCGCAAAAATGGAACGTTCTCTTCAAGTTTGGCTTTCTGACCAGAATATGTCGCGATATCGCAACGTTTCCCTTTCGTGGCTCTTTTTACCAAAACACATCATGAAATCACTGCATTTTCATCCCTTGGCCTTTTCTACCAAAATATGTCGCGATATCGCGACGTTTCCAAAAATGGAAAATGTCGCGATATCGTGACGTTTCCAAAAATGGAATATGTCGCGAAATCGCGACGTTCCCAAGTGATTTCCACTTTGCCAATTCTCCAAAAATTGTAGGTTGACTCCAATGATTTTGTTCATCTGTATTCTGCATTTTTTTACATATTAGTGAAAGATCTTCTTTACTCAAATGCTCTTTTAATGATTTTTTACATATTAGTGAAAGATCTTCTTTACTCATAATGACTCTAACATTTTAAACAAATGAATTCTAAATTGAAATCAAAGCCATATGCAAGCCCACTTAAATACTTTGGTATATGCAAAACTTGAAGAAGAAGGAGGCAAGCACAATTTGGAAAAAACCTGAAAAATATCAAGAGGGTCCCTACGGCAAAATGAAAGCTAAATATTTTCAAAGGATGGAATTTCATTTTTTTCAGTGGGGGTGTGTTGCTTCTCAACAAATGGCGATATCTATGGGAAAAATAGTAGCACTATTTTAGAATCCAGGACTCTAGTTTCAAAACAATATAGACCATGTACCATGCCTTGCCACAAATATTCTTCAAAATAATTTAACTACTACCTGATAGTTGTTAAAATTTCCCAAGGACATACTAGGTTGAATCACTTAAGGAAGATTTTTGATGTGCAATTATAAGCGTATAAATTTCTTCAAGGATGACTGGGCCTTCGAATGTTTTACTTCGGACTGATCAACTTCTTTAGATTGTGAAGGGGAAATCGAGTAGGGCTCTGTTTACTAGTTTAGCCTTTTACAGCCCCGACAGAGTTACTCTTTAGATTTTCATGACCCTGATCCACAACTATGAGGTGGTATCTACAACTTGGTAAAAGAAAACATCTTCTGGAGCTTTGGCTCTCTCTTTCATTACATAACTTCTTCTCTCCTCTTTTTTTTTTTTGTGGGAAATAAAAGAGTGCCAGTTTTATGTTGCCTTGCTCAACTTTCACCTTCTCTCTCTTTCCTTTGAAACATACCGAAATCTGGAAAGCCTTGCTAAAAATAATTTTTTATATTTCATCGATCTGGAAAGCCTGGGTACCGATAGCCTCTTTGGACACTTAAATAATTTCACAAATCAGAGTCCCCTCTTGCGACCAACTTTTCTTGGATTCCCTAGGAGTTCTTCAGCCCAACAGTATAGTAGTTTCTTTATATTTAAAATAATTGTGGCAAGCAAGACACAAAATCCAATTATCTTTCTACTATTGTTTTGAATAACAAAATAGTTCCACTATTCAGTTTAAGCAGACTATCTCTTATTTAGAATAAAACAAAATGAACACAGGATTTTGAACTCAAAATAAAACAATTTTTTAAAGGTTGATTCTTTCTTTGCTGCCCAGGAAAAACTTAAACAAACAAAATTTAAAAGCTAAAAGAAATTTGTACAGACCCCAAAGGATAAAACACATAACTTCAACCTAAAATAAAACAAAAATAAAAACACACTACTTCAAACCTTATTTATAACATATACATATTTTACGTCTTTGTGATTTATTCAAATGATGTATTAGATGGAACAGCTGAGAAATAATGCTTTAGGTATTGACCATTAACAGGAAGGTTCAAAAAATTACCCTCGAGGTCCTGTAAGCGAAATGCATTATTACCTAGGATCTCGACAATCTGGTATGGCCCTATCCATAGCGGCTGCAACTTTGTGTGTTTACCTTTCTTTTCATGGGCTTTGTCCCATAGAAGCACTAGGTCCGCGAGTCTGAAGGCCTTCACTTCGGCTCTTTTGTCAAACCAGCGCTTGATTGTTTCTTGGTGCCGACTTAAATGTTCCAGGGCTTGAAGTCGTTCATCCTACAAATTAGTTAAATCCAAAATACGAGCCTCTGCATCCGCTTGATCCTCAAAATAGTCTAAAACAAATTGATAAGTGGGCAATTTCAAAGAAATAGGAACAATGGGCTGAATACCATACAACAAAGCAAATGGGGAAGTCTTAAGAGCTACTTTATGTCTTATCCTATCAGCCCAAAGTGCATATTTCAATAATGTGTGCCATTTTCCGGGTTTGTCTACAACGAGACTTCTTAATGGCATTCATCAAATTCTTATTTGTGGACTCAGCTAGTCCCTTACCTTGGGGGTAATAGTTGGATGAAAATCTGATAACTGTCCCCATCCGGTATGCCCACTCTGCAAACTCTAATGATTGAAAGGCTGGCCCGTTGTCGCACACCAAATTCAAAGGAACTCCAAACCTGGTTATGACATTTGACTCTAGAAATTCGATCACCTCATGGGTTGTACTCCTCATGGTGGCTGCTGCTTCAACCCATCTTGTGCAATAATCAATGGTTGTTAGAACATACTTATGCCCTGTCGATGAATTTGGGTTTATCACACCCACAAAGTCAAGTCCCCATTGCATAAAAGGTTTGTTTATTACAATAGGTTGCAATGGTAGAGCTCGATTAGCCTCTTTGGATGCAAAAGTCTAACACTGATGGCAAGTTCTCACATGTTGATGTGCATCTTTAAACAATGTAGGCCAGTAATAGCCTGCTCTCAATATCTTGTGCACAATAGCGAAACCTGAGGAATGCTCGGCCCCTAACTTCTCATGAAAACTGGACATCACCTCATTGACTTCATTTTGAGAAATGCATCTTAAGAATATGCCCGCATAGTTTTCTCTATACAAGTTGCCTCCTTTGAGCAGAAAATGAGTAGATTTCAGCTTTAGTGCTCTTCTCTGGGTTCTATTCAGGTGAGATGGACAAATCCCAAATTGCAGCAAATGAATGATATCTCCATACCAATCATCGAATCCAAAGTCTAGCTGATTAATTTCTCCTTGTACAGGTACTTCAGCAATATGTCGAGACAAACCAAGTCCTCTGATTAATTTTGTAGGCCAAATTTCTAAGTCGTATTCTTGCAGTCTTGTAACCCAATTACCTCTCAGCTCACCCAATTCGTCCTAGCTTAATAAGTATTTGACAGCCGGATCAGGAACTATAGCATGGACTTTGCTTCTTAGTATGTAGTGCTTGAATTGCTTAACTACTCTTACTAAGGCATAGGCTTGCTTATCCAAGCGAGAGTATTTTAGCTCAGCCCCATTTAAGTTGGTACTTTTGAAGGCAATCATATGTTCCCCTGTTTCTCTTCGTTGGGTCAAAACCGTAGCAAGTGTGTGTTCTGAAGAAAAAGAGTACAAATAAAAATTTGTACTCAAGTCTAGGCTCACCAGCATTGGAGCTTGTTGGATGGTAGATTTGATCTCCTGGAACGTTGTTTTGGCTTTTTTTGTCCAAATGATCTTAGCAGTTTCCTTCAACATGTCATTCAGTGGCTTGACTATTTCTGCGAAGCTGGAGATGAACTTTCTGACAAAATTAATTTTCCCAAAAAAGATCTTAACTCTTTCTTAGAGTTGGGAAAGGGTATCCCGGATATGGCTTCAACTCTATCAGGATCCATGGAAATGCCATCTTTGGTGATCAAGTGTCCCAGGAGTTTTCCTTCAGTTACACCAAAAACACATTTCTTCGGGTTCAAAGAAATGCCAAACTCTCTACATTTGTTGAAGACAGATTCCAAATGCTTTATGTGGTCAAACCGAGATTTAGAGAAAACTGTCAAGTCATCCATGTAGACAACGATGCACTTACCCATAAGGCCTTTGAAAGCATGATCCATTGCACGTTGAAAAGTAGCTCCGGCATTAGTCAATCCAAATGGCATTCTTTTGTAGGCAAAATTTCCCCACTTGGTTGTGAAGGCAGTTTTCATCCTGTCTTCCTTTTCAACTAGTATCTAATTATACCCTGAGAATCCGTCTAAGAAAGACATCATTTCCGAACCATTGACAATTTGTAGCACCTCATCCATGGAAGGCAGTGGGTAATTATCTTTCTCAGATGCCTTGTTCAAGTTTCTAAAATCCACACACAAGCGGATCTCTCCATTTTTCTTTCTGACCGACACCAAATTGGCCACCCAAGTAGAATGCCTAATGGGAAAAATAATGGCGACACTCAATAATTTTTCCACCTCCTTCTTGATGAGGGGCTCTAGAAAAGCGTTGACATGCCTTTGTTTCTACCGAAAGGGTTTGTAGAACTCTTTTAAAGGTATTACATGGGTGTAAACTTTCGGATCAAAAACCTTTAAGTCTTTGTAAGACCAGGCCATAACATCCTTGGACCTGTGAAGAAATTCAATCATATTTCTTTTTATTTTAGGGTCACAAGTTTTAGCCAACTTAAGGTGCTTGGGATCTTCTTCAGTCCCGACATTCAGGTTCTCAGTCTCATTGTTTGCTACACCAATAGAATCCCCAAAACTCACCTTTTGCTTAATTTGGTCAACATCAAACAGTCGCTCCAGTTCCACCATCCCTTTTGGAATTCTATTATCTTTCAACCTTATTATTCCCCTTTCATCGTCTAACTGTTCCAGTAGAGTATCCCTTTGACCATCATCGATTATAGCATTTTCAAATGCATTGGTACTCTGTAAAAAGTTTATAATCTGCTGGTCATCAAAGAAAACCTAAAAATTATCTACATTATTTGGGACCGAAGGACAAGGGACTAACTCGATCAAAAATTTGTTCCATTTGAACTCTTCCAGTGGCTTCAGACTTGCGGTTGATGAAGCTAAGACATCTGCACGTGAATTCTGCTCTCTAGGTATGTGCGTTAAATTAAAAGCATCAAAATCCTCCATGAGATCCCATGCTCGGTGTTTGTATCCTTTTAAGTAGGATGCTTTGCACTAAAATTTACCTTTAACTTGATTGGCCACCAACTCTAAATCTATAAAAACTTGGATATTTCTTACACCTCTGTCTAAAGCAAATTTCAATCCTAGCACCAATGCTTCATACTCTGCTAAGTTATTTGTGCAAGGGAATTGTAGGCGATAAGACATAAAATATGTCTGATTCTCAGGTCCTTTAAGAACTGCCCCCATACCAGAACCCTATTTAGATTTAGCCCCATCCACATGAAGCGTCCAAACTTCATTATTATGAACAAGATGAGCTTTACTAAGCTTCTCATTTTGTCCTGTTGTTAAATTATAAACCCCAATATCTACATCAACAATATTTATAGTCTCATTTTTTGCATTATATTCAGTGATCATATGTTTGTACCTAGGTTCTCTTTCAATCCTTAATTGGTTTGCAACACCTTTCCATGGCAACCACATATGTGAAAAATTAGTCACCAAGTATCCATTCAAATATTTTGACCAATCTCTGCTCAGAAGCATCCCGTATCCCATAGGAATATCTACTACCTGAATTTCAATTATGTGTTGTGCCCTTGGCTCAGATGCTAGTTGGATATGAATATTCTGAAGTTCACCTACTACTTTAACCTCTGATTTATCCAATTGGACAACTCTTCTTTCAGACTTCATTGGGGTTAAACCCAACCGTTGACAAATGGCCAAAGGCATAACATTGGCCGAAGCACCCAAATCTACCAGACAGTTGTGTAAGTTTTTCCCAAATATACGAACAGTCAGTAAGAAAGGTGGAACTTTAGTCTTCTCTTTATACATGGCCACATTTGTATTTGCCACCTTCTTTCCCTTTTCCAAAGGTTTGGTAGTAGGCCCAGAGTATGTTTTAATCAAGTTATCCCTTTGTTCTAAAATTTGAGCTAACTCATGGAGAGTGATATTAGCCTTGATCTTCTTCATGTCCTCCACTATATTGTACCCTTTATTGAGTGGAGCAACAGATCCGTATGGGACTCTTGGATCTCCTCCCTTGGGTGGAGATGGGTTATTACTTGAAGATGGATCTAGAGGAACATTGTGGGAGTTGTCTGGAGGGGTAGATGTAGTGTTGGGCTCCGGATTTCTATTTTTGAGGTTGTAGTTGTCCCTCCTGTATTGTTGAAAAGCCTACACCTCATCCATAGGCATCTCCACTACATTCTCAGACTCACCTAGAAAAGTGAAAGAATCTAAGACCATAGCTGCACTATGGCTGGATGAACTTGGGCCATCCACATTTCTTTGATGTTTAGGAGAAATCAACTCACCAGATAAAGCTTCAAAGGCATTACAAAATTCCAAACAATCCAATTCCCCGTGCTGAGATGTGGCATGTATCATGCACCAGTTAGGCAAAGCCAAGTCACAAATATTTACATCATGCCCTTTACCTTTATAATCCTTATTGGGTTCGTATGGGGGCCGAGTAAATCTATTCTATTGATAGGAAAACCTGTTTGAGTTCTCCCCAGTAGAAACCTGCCTTTTAAAACTTAAAAAGTCATTTGCCAACTTTTGGACTATTTTTGACACTTCCTCGACTCTTGTGTTATCAGCTTCTTTACCTGGATTCTGTACACTTTCAGCAGGTGTTAGAGTCAATGGATTGCTTATCGGTGGGGTTTGATGTGTTGGCAACATCATCTGATGTGGTATGGGATTGAAGACAGGGGTACCTTGTGTGACCAAAGGAATTTGATGAGTACTTAAAGGTTGAGGCCCCAATTGTCTTTTCAGAACCAAAGCTTCTTTATAAGCCTCTGTTAGATTGGTTATAGAGGCATCTCTTTTCAAGAAAATAGAAGTCATTGGATCTAGAGAATTCCTAAAAATTTCTAATGCTAGGTCTACATTTGGCACATAATAACCAGTCAGTCTACCATAAGCCTTCTGAAATCTGACATTGTAAGATCTGACAGATTCATTTATTTCTCTTTTAATACCAGAAAATTGTTGATATAATACACTAGGATCTATCACTTCACCAAACTGCGATACAAAAACCTTTTCCAAGTCATTCCAACTGGTAATAGAATCGTTAGTGAGATTCAAAAACCAATCGTATGCTCCCTCTTGGAGAGTGAACGGGAACAATCTGCAAGCCACATCTTCATGCTATACATTTAAAAATTTTAGAGCATTCTTGAATGCTACTAGGTGTTCTTCTATTGTTCTAGTCCCATCATGCTTGTATCTAGGAAGATACCTCTCAGGATTTCTAGGTAGATCATGGGCTGCACTAGGGATATTTAAGGCAGTGGAACCCAACCAGTTTGCCATTACTACTTGATTGACGATGATACTTTTAGTTGTAGTTGGAGTAACTACAAGTGGTGATAAAACTATTTTAGACAAGGACTTGGCCCTTCTGAGGCTGCTTCTTCTTGGAGTTTCTAACTCAGGCACAAGGAGCTCTCCAGCTCTGGAGTGGGACCTTGTTACTCTATAAGTAGAATCCAAATTTTTCACCAGCAACTTACAACCTTACAATCCTTAACAAACCAGTGAATGAAGTTTAGGCCCTCCTTCTAGCGCCAATTTTAAATGTTGGTTCGACTTTTATACACACCCTATGAAGAATGAGCATGAAATACCGATAACACTTATAAGGGATAAATCCCACTCACTTTAGGATCTTGTTGGATATCCAAGGTGTGAGTTACAGAGTTGGGTCGAATGTCTATTCACTCTTTTCCACTTCTAGAATAGTTTCAAGCGGACTGTCTATTACCTTACAATGGGTTCGGGACTTTAGTTCAATAATGTTTTTGGAGTTGGTTATCTTTGTGGACACTCAGATTTACAATCAGTTCTTTGATCTAGCTCTTTATGCTTTTAGCAGATTTAAATAAAAGACAAATTTTAAAGAAGATAAAAATGGATCATTCAAATGGTGGAACAGAGAGAGTAGGGTAGGGTCGAAAGAGAAGTTTATCTAACTTAGCTGCAAAACCAAAACTATCAATTCTAGTTATACTATTAGCTTCACAATAGAACAAATCAAAGAGGAAAGTGTCCAGCTTTCTAAGATCACTTTCTACTAAGAGCATAAGACAGAGATGAAACAGATCTAACAAAAAATTATAAACAGAAGGGAAGTCGGTTGAAATTGGTATCTCTCACTAGCATCCTAGCTCGCACAGTGAGGACAGAGCAATTAGAACAGGCCTGAACCTTAAATCTATAATTTTCCCTAGCATACAATAAAAAGAATGAAGCCTAACAACATATTTAATCTTGATAACACATATTTGCAACCAAAATAAATAGAACTTTAGTGAGACAAAAATAGAAGAAGATGCACTTATCGAAATCTAAAAGATATTAGGCTCCTGGCCACGCTATCATAGAAGAACGATTTCACACCAACCCCAGGTCCAGAACAAAGCATTCAAACAAGATTTGCAAGAAATTGTTCAAGTGTCTTTTATTCCAAGTTTTTTGCATCCTGAGTTTACATCCGAAAGAAGTATATATAGACTCAGGACAAACCTTGATCTTTTCAGAAATATCTTCTCCCAAAACCCTAAATCTTATCACTTAAACTCTACTACCCAGGTTTTACAATATAAGGCCTTTTAAAATGGAGTTTCGATAAAATCTAACCATTCTGCAAATCTTAGTGCAGTTACTTGCCATCAATGGAGAAGGCATGATCTGATATTATTCTCATCCATCTATAACTGCAAGTAAATATCTTCATTTTTTGGTCAGTCGTCGATATATTCCATAAATGGGCACTGCGTGTGAAGGTATCTTCATCTTTCTGGTGCATCTGCCAGGAGCATCTCATTAATTCCTCAGAGAAATTTGGATGAGTCACTGGTTTCTCTGACATTTTATCTTCGCAAAGCCACCTTTGAGTTGAAATTCTCTGCACGCCATTACTTTCACCATAAATTCTCCTGTTAAATGCGTCCATCGACAAATTCTGGTAACTGTGTGTAGATATTTTCATTTTTCGACCAATTTTCGACATATTCCATTAAATGAGGCAGCTGCTTAGTCACCGTAAAGTCTCTTTGCTGCCAGATCTATAAAATCTGGATGGACCAAAAATTCCTAGCATCTCACATTTCCATCTGACGGCCTTCGCTTGATCCGCGCTTATTTTGTCTTTTTTGCCATTACTTTTGCTAGTATGCAATCGCAGATGGCTTTCTGCAAAAGACAAAACCAGGATTAGCATTTTAATATTATTAAATTAAAACCCTAATGCTCATTATATGTCGGCTTGATTTCCTTCTTCCAAGCTTATGGCATCGTGAAAATGAGACAGGTCCGAAAATGGAACATGTCGCGATATCGTGACGTTTTCTTTGAGCTATGCCTCCACTTAACACTTGTCATGATTTCATGACGTTTCCATCGAGTTTTGTTTCCACTTAACACTTGTCGCGATTTCGTGACATTTCCAAAACTTGCATCATGATTTCGTGATGTTTCCTTTGAACTTTGCCTCCACTTAACACTTGTCGCGATATCGCGACGTTTCCAAAACTTGCGTCGCGATTTCGCGATGTTTCCATAACTTGCGTCACGATTTCGTGACATCTCCATTGCTTGGGTTTCTCAATATAAACCATGTCGCGATTTCGTGATGCTTCCAAAACTTGCGTCGCAAAATCACGTTTCCAAAACTTGCATCGCGATTTCATGACGTCTCCATTGCTTGGGTTTCTCAATATAAACCATGTCACGATTTTGTGATGCTTCCAAAACTTGCATTGCAAAATCATGAAATCATGACGTTTCTATCACTCGACACTTTCTACCAAATGCGTCACGAAATCGCGACGTTTCTGTTGCTTGGCTCTCTTTACCAAAATGCATCACGAAAACATGACATGTCACGATATCACGACATTTTTGTCACTTAGCCTTTTTCTTCGTCGGACATCGTGAAAACATGACATGTCGTGATATCGCGATGTTTTCCTCAAGCTTTCCTTTTGGTCCAAATGCGTCACGAAATCACGACGTTTTCCTTGAGGTTTGCCTCCAATTAAAATGTGTCGCGATATCGTGACGTTTTTCTCACTTGACTTCTTTCTGTCTAAACCATGTCATGATAACATGACTTGTCGCGATATCGTGACATTTTCTACAAGCTTTGCTTCTGATCCAAACCTGTCACGATATCATGACGTTTTCTACAAGCTTCACTTTCAACTAAAACTTGTCATGAAATCATGACGCTTTCTTTACTTAGCTCTTTCAAATGAAACACGTCACGAAAATGGAACGTTCTCTTCAAGTTTGGCTTTCTGACCAGAATATGTCACGATATCACGACGTTTCCCTTTCGCGGCTCTTTTTACCAAAACACGTCACGAAATCGCTGCGTTTTCATCCCTCGGCCTTTTCTACCAAAATATGTCGCGATATCGCGATGTTTTCGAAAATGGAAAATGTCACGATATCGCGACGTTTCCAAAAATGGAATATGTCACGAAATCGTGACGTTCCCAAGTGATTTCCACTTTGCCAATTCTCCAAAAATTGTAGGTTGACTCCAATGATTTTGTTCATCTGTATTCTGCATTTTTTTACATATTAGTGAAAGATCTTCTTTACTCAGAATGACTCTAACATTTTAAACAAATGATTTTTTTACATATTAGTGAAAGATCTTCTTTACTCAGAATGACTCTAACATTTTAAACAAATGAATTCTAAATTGAAATCAAAGCCATATGCAAGCCCACTTAAATACTTTGGTATATGCAAAACTTGAAGAAGAAGGAGGCAAGCACAATTTGGAAAAAACCTAAAAAATATCAAGAGGGTCCCTACGGAAAAATGAAAGCTAAATATTTTCAAAGGATGGAATTTCATTTTTTTTTCAGTGGGGGTGTGTTGCTTCTCAACAATGGTGTAGAGTAGACATTCCAAAAATAGGCATGAACAGGAACAGGAACAGTAACATGAATATGAATAGGAACAGGAACAAGAACATGGATATGAATAGGAACATGAACAAGAACAATAATGTAAACATGGAAAGAAACAGTTAGAGGAATCAGAAGGATCAAATAATAAGGAAAGAGGATAAAGGTAAATATCAGTGCTTTCTAAGAGTAGAAATACTCCCACCCCAAAATTAACCACATAAAAAGAAGGTGGGGGAGGGGCTAAGCTAAGAGGCTCATTCTTAGCCCCAAGCCCCAAAGGTGACCCTTTGCCATTGATATCAAAGGGGGAGAGATTTGATTAAGGGGGAGAGATATGGTATTTGAGAAAATATGAGAGCATTGATCCAGGGGGAGCAATGTCCTAGGGGGAGCAGAACAATGGAAAGGTCAAGTTTTCGGTAAAAGGAAATTGGGTTGCCATCAATGACAAAGGGGGAGATTATTGGATATTTTGAGATCATCTAGTTGTCATTGATTTCAAAGTCAAAAGTTGTCATTGATGCCAAAGTGAATACGTGAAGATATCATTAATACCATGGAGTACACCATCATTAAAACTAGGAGCAATGCGAAGAGTTGAAGAAAAATGTTATTAAAATATTATTCTACAAGGGTTTTTTTTAAACATCCTGATGGTAGATGTTGGGTGCCAAACACTAGTTAATTTTCTCCTATAATTGTCACAACACTCACATTTAAATTGTCAACTCGGGAGTTCGTAGACTTTAGAAGTGCCACGATTGAAACTACTAACATTACCACATTTGAGATAAATACACTAACTACCATTGGGGGGTGTTTATGAAATATCTATTGAATTATCCACACCAAGAAAAATTAAATATAAATGAAATGCATAAACGTAAACACACCACACTGAAAGCAGTAATACATCTACCATAAAAATAATGTAATTATAAAATGACTAGATTTAATCTAGGAACTTCAAAACATACTACCACATGTAATTAAATGTATGAAAAGACTAACTAATAATAGGGAAAGAATATTGGCATGGAGTGGGCCTGAGCTCCAGCAGATTTTGCCCAGAAAATCATGAAAAAATTATGTAGATAAGAAAATACTCAAGCTTTATTAATCAGTGCAGAAATATTACATGCAATAGTATTAAAAATAATGCTTCTCCCTACTATAGGGAAGTTCATGTGTTTATATACTACACACAAAACTTTCTATGGTAGTTCTGTTACAATAGGCATCTTGATTATAGTCTAAACTAGGATAGTTTAGTTATTGTAGTTGGCATGCGATGATCAGCTCCCTCGTTGTTTACTTACAATCGAGTGATTTTTCTTTCGTATGGTTTTGCTTTGCAAATGGTTATATGTTCACCTACTCTAGTTAGGACAACTCGTGCATCAATTATTTCCCAATGTTGATGTGGAATGGTGGTCAACGAGGTCCCTCTCCAGTCATTTGTCAACACATGTAATCAAGGAATTCATTTGAGTAGGTTTCCTAACTCAGTAAGGCACCTACTTGAGTAAGGTGCCTACTCGAGTAAGACACCTACTTTAGTAAGCTGCCTACTCGAGTAAGGTGCCTACTTTTGTAAGTCACCTAATTGAGTAAGGCACCTACTTCAGTAAGATGCTTACCTTTGTATGCCTTCATTATATTTAACGAAACTGTGCTGGGTCCATGTAGGACCTCGACTGAATAAAAGATGACAAAATATAGGAAATAACTACACAAAACACACTTCACACTTGAATTAGATAATACACATGAATTCATTAAATACATACATAATATTTCATAAAAATACACAACTCCTTATATAGTGCCATGCAAAACCGTTAGTACATATACAAAAATATGAGCATATCAGGTGCTCATCATCCCCCCATGCCTAATATGTGCCACACCCTCATGGCACATAAAACTAGGAATTACCTCCTCTTTGTAGGCCACTGCTTTTAATTTACTTTTATTGCAAGTGGTCTTAGCTTGATCTCCTTCGTGAGGCTTTCGTTTCTACTAAGGGGCCCTAGATTGTTGCAGGGCATTCCTGGGCTTAGTTGTCCTTTGGCTATGCCAATTTTTGGTTGTGTTGGGTTGATATTCATTCTGGGTCAGCTACCTATTGCACTGGCTCTATATCCTACTTGGCCCAGCACCTATGTTGGGTGCAGCTACCATAGTCATTGCTCCCTTCTGAAAGGCTTCCTCTGCTTCCTACCATAGGTCAACATGTTGTGGTCGTAGTTCTCCAAAGGGAATGTTGGAGTTATCCCTTTTTGCACAACCATGCTAGCCTTGTATAGCTTAAGTTCCTCAGGGGTGAGGCCAGTATTTTCTACTATAATTATTGTTGCCTCTGCTTCTTGTCCATATACCCCCCATCTTGCCAGCCACTTCTTCATTTTAGAGGGTCGTCCCGATGATGAACCATAGATATCCCAAAAATTTTCATTGTCGATAGGATTCACATAGATTCCTGACCCTATTTCTTCCTTTTTTGCATCTTTCCTCACTGCCTTTGCCTCCTCGAACTCCTTACAAAGTTGTTTGCATTTTACCTTCCACTCAGCAAAGGCCTATACACCTACTTCCCATTCTTCATCTGAATGAGGGTTTAGTTCGACAAATGTCATCCTGGCCTTCGTTTTGTCTCTTTTTTTGAGTTTTTTGAGGTGCCTTCCCATTTCCTTTTTTTGGTCTTATGATGGCTTGTGTGGAGAGGTCTTATTTTCCTATGGAGGTCATATCCCTATTGGACAGTCTAGGGAATTGTTTCTCTAAGTGGAGGTTCTCTGTGGTTGTTCCCTCTAGAGCCCACTCCACTGGTTCCTTGGGTAGTAGCTCCTCAATCTCAGGTGCCTAATTCCCTAGAGAATCCTCCTTGGCCTTAGGTTCAAGAATTTTCCCTTGAAACTGCCCTGAAGGCTCATCGTCATCAATGTAAATAATAGGGGTTTATGTTTGAAAAATAGAATTCCCTTTTTCCTCTGGAATGCCTCTGTTAGAGGCACACGATTCTTATCCTACCTCCAATTCCTCATTTTGGGCATCAAACCTAAATTCCCCTAATGAAACTATTCACTTTGATGAGGTCAAGGAATTCATGGGCACCTCAATTGCCCAATATATTTGGATAGAGGCATCCTACATTTTGATCACCCGGGCCTGCAATTGCTGTATCAATTGCTAGAATTAGGTGATGGTGGCCTCTTGCCTCTAGATTTTTCTTGTGATCATCTCCTTGTATTTATTGAACAACACCTATGCCATATATTTCTTGCCCTGTTCAATGTGGTCCTCTTCCATTTGAGCCTCAGGCTACAGTTGCATACCCGTTGAGGGCTATAGGTCCTACGGGCTGCGAGTAGCCAAATCTTGTAGGGTTTGGGCCACAAAATTGAGCTCTACATATTTTTCTTCCTCATTCATGAGAATTAGGTGCCACAATCACATTCAACCATGCATGCCTTTCATCCATCGTGCTATATGTTTGGAATTGGAAGGTTCCGACCTTTCCTCCATATAATTGGGAAGCGAGCTTTGCCCTTCCTCCATGTAATTGGGCAGAGAGCTCTGCCCTTCCTCCATAACATTTGGTTAGAATTGGGGTTGCTCTTATTTGAACATTTTTTTTGATTCAAAATCATAATATACCTCAATTTTTTCCTACTCTGATGTATCAGATTGCTCAAACCTAATTTCCTCAACCGTTCCTCATAATTCTACCTCATGCTCTAGTTCAACCACTATCTGCTCTTGTGCCCTAGAGTGTTCAGTCGCTATCACCGATGAGCTTCCCCTATGCTATTTTGCATGGTATATCAGGGCTATAATTATCCCATGGTGGTCTAAGGTAGAGGACGCCTCTATATGATATTGCAACACCTCATCCTATAAGGCATTCGCCAGGTAGAATGGGATGTTAATTTCTTGCCTGTGCACTAGGTGGCTCAAAAAATATATATGATTCACATTTAGGTGTGAATACTTCCTAGTATAGGTAAAGTATCTTACCACCTACTTGAAGAGTTTTCTTAGGTGCATCGAGAGCTTCTACATTGGGAGCCCATGTGGGTCGCATGAGGTGCTCCCCCATCTGAGTAGAACTTTTGCTCATTTCTTTGCCACACCGTCCTTATACGTGCATTCTCCAATAAGGAGGATGTCAGTGATGTGAGCGATGTGCTCTAGAGTGACTGAAATTTCCAATCCATGCATTTCTCCTTTGGAGTAAGGCACTTGAATAAGGCACTTCCCCTCGTACTGCTAAAATAACACTCCAAGGTGGTGCCACCTTAGCTAAGCAAGGCACCGCTCCTCTAGAGTAAGGCATCTAAGTAAGGTGCTTCTCCTATGGAGTAAGGCACCCAAATAAGGCATTTTTCCTCATACTATTAAAAAAATGCTCTAGGGTGGTGCCACCTCGACTAAGCAAGGAACCACTCCTCTAGAGTAAGGCACCTGAGTAAGGCACTTCTCCTCTGAGGTAAGGTGCCTGAGTAAGGCACTTCTCCTCTGAGGTAAGGTTACTGAGTAAGGCACTTCTCCTCATACTACTCTTCCATTATTCAAAAAAGTTAGCAGTGACTGACGTGCCTATTATTGTGGGGTTGATCAAGCCTCATGAATTTCCACTCATGCTACGTTAGCATTTGTTACGTCTAGGCATAGGGGTGCATAATTTTTATTTACAGTTAATTGGTGTCCACCTTATTCCTGGAAGGGTGCTATCCTCCTATTGTCCATGTTCATGGATGTTGAGCCAATATTAGACCTTGTTTCTAGAGATGCCTATTATTCAAGAAATTAGGCCATTCCCCTACAAAAATAAAAAGAAAAAAAGAAAAATGTAGTTTTAAATGCAATTTGTTCCTATTAGGCCCTGGATCTCAGCTTGCATGTGGGTGTTATCACTACAAAACACACCATAAGCTATAAAAAAAGGAAACTAATATAGCTATTTTTGGTGGACACCTCTACACCCACCATTTTGTTGAGAATTCTAGAGAATTTCACTCGGATGGGGTCTCCCCTAGGCCTATTCTGGATTCTACCAATAAGCTTTCATACCTATGGTATGGGTGTAACCTGTGGCCATTGGTTGTTAAGATGGTGTTGCTACCATTAATTATCTTGACACACACCACACCATTTTTGATGATTTCCACCACCTCGTACGGTCCCATCCATCTTTGCATTAGCTTTCCTTTCTATTCTTGGAATCTAGAGTCATACAATAGAACCCAGTATCCCTCTTTGAACTATTTTGCTTTAATGTGGTGGTCATGCCACTATTTCCTTTGCTTCTGCATGATTTCTATCCTTTGAAGGATGTCCATAAAAAATTCATCTAGCTAGTTCAACTTTCAAATTTGTTCCCTCTATGCTTCATCTAGGTTTAGGTCCAGTTCAAATTCCATTCTAAGCATCTTGACTTCAAATTCTATAGGCATCATTGTGTCCTTACCATATACCAATTGGAAAGGTGTGAAGCCAATGGTTGATTTCCACATTGTATTATATGCCCAGACTGCTTCTGATAATTAGGTAACCCAATCCTTCTTGTGTTGTTACACAATTTTTGTCAAGATTTTTTCTAACTCCTTGTTGGTCACCTCCACCTACCCATTTGCCTATAGATGGTAGGGGTGGTTCTATTGTGCCTTATACTATATTTTTCCATCAGTTCTTAGATTAAATAGGAGGTGAATTGGGGTCCTTGGTCCATTGTAATCTCTCTGGGTACTCCAAACCTTGTGAAATATGGGTGAACAAGAATTCAGTCACCGTCCCCTCTTTAGAATCCCTTAGCACCTAGACTTTGACCCACTTGGTGACATAGTCTGTGCAAACTAGAATATACCTCCTTCTTGTTGAAGGTGGGTTGATGGGTCCTATGAAATCCATGCTCCATTTATCGAAGGGCTCAATGTGTACGTGAGATTGAAGGGGTATCTCGTCCCTATGGATTGTCCTACCCATTCTTTGGCATTCGTCACACCTGTTGGCATATGTGGTTGCATCCTTAAATAGGGTGGGCCAAAAATACCCTGTTTGTAACACCTTGTACACAGTCCTCCTTCCTTAAAAATACCCATCACACGACTTGTTGTGATAGACTTTGAGTATCTCCAGGAACTCCTACTCTATTACACATATCTTCACTATCTAGTCAGGCCCTATTTTTTAATAGGAGGTCATCAATCTATTGAAAGGCAACACTCTTCTTGATCACCTCATGTTTCTCCCTATAAAAAAGAGCAGGGGATGTTCTACTTTTGGCTAGATAATTGGTGATGTCCGCATACCACAATGTTTGTTTGCTGATGATGAATAGATGTTCATTCAGGAACTAATACTCTACCACCACATGATCTACTGGAATTAGTCTAGAAAATAAGTCCATGACTACATTATCATTCTTGGGCTTGTCAACTATGGTGATGCTGAATTCTTGTAATAGAAAGATCCACTTGATTATCCTGTCACTAATAATTGATTTACTCATTAAGTATCTAATAGTCATATGGTCCATGTGCATGAACACTTTGTACCTAGTAATGTAGTGGCAAAACTTGTTGATGGCATGTACCACTATGAGAAAATCCTTCTCCATTACCATGTAGTTGAGTTCATCCCTTACTAGATTTTTACTGACATAATAAATGGCATAGAATTATTCACCATACTTATACCCAAGGACCACTCCAATTGCACTATTAGATGCATCATAGTATATGTGAAATGGGATAGCCCAATCTTGGCCCTGCAATACTGGAGTAAAAATTAGCTTCTCCTTTAGCATCTAAAATGTTTATTCATAGTATTCTATCCAATTGAATTCTACATCCTTCACCAGCAATTTGTGCAACAATTTAGCAATATTACTAAAATCGGCGATAAATAACCTATAGTACCCAGTAGATCTAAGAAAAATCCTCACTTCCCTCTATTTTTTTGGACTAGGTAGATCTTTGATTACCTCTATCTTCTTTTGGTCTACCTTAATTTCTTCTGTCGATAGATGATGCCCCAACAATATGCCTTCATGCATCATCATAAAATACTTCTCATTGTTGAGGGATAAGTTGTTCTTATTGCATCTCTACAGCACACATTCCAAGTTTGTTGTTGCTTCCTTGAATATCTCTCTGTAAATGGTGAAGTCATCCATATATACTTCCACTACTTCCTCCATCATATCTAAAAATATGCTCATCATCACCCTATGAAAAGTGGCTGGTGCATTGCACAACCTAAAGGGCATCACTATGTAGGCAAATGTTCCCTATGGGTAAGTGAACGTTGTCTTGTCCTGGTCCTCCTCCCCGATTTGGATTTGGTTGTATCTGCTAAATCCATCCATAAAGGAGAAATATTTCCTTCTAGATAGTGTGTCAAATACTTGGTCAATGAAGGGGAGTGGGAAGTGATCCTTCTTTATCACTTTGGTTAGCGATATGTAATCAAAACAGATTCACTATTTCCCATTTTTCTTGGGGACCACCATGAGTGGTGATACCCATTCACTATCGAATATAGGGTAAATGAATCTTGTCGACAAAATCTTTTGTAACTCGACCTTAACTATTTATTTCATGGTTGGGTTCATCCTTATCTATGACTATCTGACTAGGATCGTCTGCTCCTTGAGATATATTCGATGAGTGCAAATATCTAGGTTGATTCCTTTCATATCCGAATAATCCCAAGAAAATTCTTACTAGTGTATGGCTAGGAGATCTTTTAACTCTGTCAGTTGCATGGGGGTCAACCCACTACTGATGTTCAATGTCCTTCCAACCTCAATATCAATATGCATGGTATGGTGGTCTTAAGTGCCAACCAATGGTGACTCGAGGATTATGAGGGAGGACTCCCCTTGAAGGAATCCTGTTATGGCACCATATTCATCGTCGTCCTCCTCCAATTCTATAATTACCATCACTGGCTGAAGCATGGATGCCAAATCCTCATTCTATTTGGTTAGTGTGAGTTCACCCAACATATCCATGGATTGAGAGGTACAGGATATCATCAATTTCTTGATGTTCTACCTGTTAGAAATTATCATTAGCCCATCACAGTAGCTAATGTAGGCATCATCTGTAGCTAACCATGGTCGACCCAATATGAGTGGGTATCCACCCAGCCCTATTTTTTACTATAGTACTAGAAAATTAGTTGGGTATTCCCATGCATAAACTATTATGATAATATATTCAAGCATCCCCTCTGGAACTATGGTTGATCGATCTGCCAGTTTTAACACCATCTTAGTAGGTTTCAAGTTTGTAAGCTTCAGCTTCTGCATGGTCTCCTACGGTATCATGTTGATGGCTGCACCCAAGTCAACTAGAGTGTTCACTAGTTAATGCCCTCCTATTTTTACCATTAACATTGGGTTGCCTAGGCCTACATATTTATGATGATATGCATTCCCCATCATAAAATCATCTAATTTTCCTTTGATATTGATGGTTTGTACCACCTTGCATCTTGATTTTCTTAGACATAGCTCCTTTATTGCCTTGGTGTATATGGGCACATCTTGGTTGGCTTGAAATAGAGGTATCATGACTTTCAGGTTCCTCAAGCTTGAGAGGATGTCAAATTTTATTTGCGTTGGCTTCCTCTATTCTTGCAATAATTTGGGAAACAAAGCCTCCATTTTATCAACTTTATCTTCTTCCACCTCTTCTATCATAGGGGAATCTTCTATGTTTTCCTCCTCTTCTACTAGGGGAGGTGCCTCTACTCCTAGTTGCTTTCCTAATCTAAGTTGAATAGGATTACAATTAACATTGTACATAGGATACATCTCTCCTTCTACCTGGTATGTTGGCTAGTTTACCTTATTGTTCAGGTTCACCATCGACTGTACTGGTAATTGTGTAGGTCTCATCATAGGTAGGGCTGATAAGCCTTGCTGAGGTGGAGCCTATCATATTTTGCAGAGCAGAGTTCCATGAAATGTGGTTCCTCCATTGTTGCTTGGGGTGTTGATATTGTATCCACGATGGTTGGTTTTGAAATGCTACCCTTAGAGGTATGTTTTTCTAGGGTGGTGACCCCCACCATCCCATATTGGGTGGTTGTAGTTGCCTTTGTGGCATATACAATCCTCATCCATAGGGTGGCATTCTTGTGGGCATACTCCCCATAGGGGTTTGCTACCAATTTCTCTTATTACCCATGAAACAGGCTTCGGTTATGTCAACCTCCTCATTGGAATTAGGCAGTTGCAGGTACAATCAAGTTTTATGGTTCTACTAGAAAATTGTGCATACTATGACCTTGTTCTCCAACCATGTATGCCTAGCATGCTTCCCCCTACATTTTGGACAAAAGTATTTCAATGTTGCATCATTCTCTTGTTTCTTCTTCTCTAGTAAAATCATATCCAATTGCAATACAAAAGAAGATAGCATTTCACTTTTGAGATCTTCCAACATGTTGCCTATCTCTGTATTTGTCACGGATGTAGTCATCTTCATGGTCCTGGGAGCTGGTTTGTCTCTCCTCCATGAGTAATTCTGACATAGCTACCATATATCTTCCATGGCATGCTAGTAAATGTCTCCTCCTAAAATCATGTTTAGCGCTTCCAGTGACTCATTGTTAAGTCCTCTAAAAAATATGCTTTTGATAGAATTATCTCCTAGCTTGGTGTGAGGATATCGTTGGAGGTTGAAATTAAACCTCTCCCAATATTCTTCCAGGGACTTTTCCTCCTTCTGTGTCATGCTGAGGACTTCTTCCTTGGAATCTCATGCTCTGCCAAAGTCTTGGTATTGTTCTATAAAGAGCTTATTCATATATTTCCATGTAGTGATCTACTTGTTCCCCAACCCAATAAACCATCATAGGGTTGAGCATCTAATGTTGATGAAAATAGATTCAACTTTTGAGCATCTGATTTATAATCAACGAATTTGCACAACACATCAAATTTAAACAAAAACAGATCAGGATCTTCGGTCGGGTATCCCCTGAAGGTAGGAATATGGGTAGGGGATATGTTTTTCATATTGGTTTCCCCTCCTCCTTCCTCTATTGGGAAGCTAAACCTAGATGATATTTCTTCAGCCATTTTTTTAGGAAATGTGGTCTCTTCTACAACTTTTATGGTCCTTCGGTCACACAGGACTTTTTATGTTAGAGCCTCTAAGTCAGCTGGTGTAATTGTCTAATCCTCTATGACTTTCCACAACAAAGCCTCCTCTAAGTGTGTTATTTTAAAAAATGGGTTCAAAATGATCTGTTCTTTCCTATATTGATGAGATGAGGAGGTACTCTAGACAAATTGATGACTCTCACTCCAGTGAACTGCTAGTGATGAGTCAGAATAATCTAGCTCAAATTCTAGGTCGTTGGTTGACTCAAATTTTTTTGATTGGCTCTGTCTTATAAAATGATCGTCGGGTCCTCTTATTCTTGGTGAACTCATACAAGGTCAAGCATAAGGTTTTAAGGTGTAATAGAATTGGTTTATTAGTGACGCTTCCATAGAAATGGTACCAAAATGTTGGATGCCAAACACTAGTTAATTTTCTCCTATAATTATCACAACACTCGCATTTAAATTGTCAACCCAGGAGTTTGTAGACTTCAAAATTTCCATGATTGAAACTACTAACATTACCACATTTGATATAAATCCACTAACTACCATTGGGGGGTGTTCATGAAATATTAGTTGAATTATCCATGCCAAGAAAACTTAAATTTAAATGAAATGCATAAACATAAACACACCATACTGAAAGAAGAAATACATCTACCATAAAAAGAATGTAATTATAAAACAACTAGATTTAATCTAGGAACTTCAAAATATACTACCACATGTAATTAAATGTATGAAAAGACTAACTAAGAATAGGGGAAGAATACTGGCTTGGAGTGGGCCCGAGCTCTAGTAGATTTTGCCCAACAAATCATGAAAATAGTATGCAGATAAGAAAATGCTCAAGCTTTATTAATCAGTGCAAAAAGAATACATGTGATAGTATTAGAAATAATACTTCCCCCTGCTATAGGGTAGTCTGTGTGTTTATATACTACACATAGAACTTCCTATGGAATTTTTGTCATAACATGCATATCGATTATATTCTAAATTTGGATAGTTCAGTTACTTTAGCTGACGCACAATGATCAGATCCCTTGTAATTTACTTACAATCAGGTGATTTCTATTTTGTATGGTTCTGCTTCAAAAATGGTTATGTTTTCACCTACTCTGGTTGGGACAACTCATGCATCAATGGTTTCCCAAAAATGACATGGAACAGTGGTCAACAGGGTCCCTCTCTAGTCATTGGTCAACACATGTAATTGGGGTATTCGTTTGGTAGGGTGCCTAACTCAGTAAGGTGTCTACTTGAGTACGGTGCCTACTCCAGTAAGGTGCCTACTCGAGTAAGATGCCTACTTCAGTAAGGTACCTACTCGAGCAAGTCACCTACTTGAGTAAGGCACCTACTTTAGTAAGGTGCTTATCTTCATATGCCTTCATTAGATTGAATGGAACCGTGCTAGGTTCATGTAGGACCTCGACTGAGTAAAAAACAAGAAAATCTGGGAAATAACTACACAAAACACACTTCACACTTGGATTAGATAATACACATGAATTCATTAAATACATACATAATATTTCATAAAAATACACAACTACTTATATAGTTCTATGTAAAAACTGTTAGTACATATACAAAAATATGAGCATATCAAGTGTTCATTAGCAGAATTAAGGTTCTTATTAAAACCATGATGGTAGAATAATCAAATTAGTGGAGTACAATTTGAAGGTTTAAATTTTATCCCAAGGAAGACTTTAATTTTATTAAAGTAAAATGTTTATAAATATAATTTATAAAATTTAAATTCTATTAGAATTTAAATAATTTATAAATTATAAAAGGTTTTAAAATGCGTCGATATCATCAAATTAAATGGAGCACCAATGTCTAAGCCATATGGTGAATTCGTGTATAAATAATATGCCAAGAGGTATTCAAAAGTTATCCCTCTTTGAATTAATTTTCATGTGACCAAGCTAAAAGAAATTCGTGCAATCGTTGAACGTTGAGGAAGAAGACAAAGAGTTTGTTTGTCTTATTAGCACTAGGAAGAAGATAAAAAGGGTGAGCGTAAGGTCTAACCCACATTGGACATGGTGGTCCATTGGTACAATGCATTTTGTGAGAGCATTGGGAGTGGAAGAGTCCATGATCGATTCACGTGGACGTTAATTGGCGTGTTCGACTTGAGCACCAAGGGGAAAGCTTTTGGTTCACATTCGGTTTGAGTGCCAGGTGTGGAAGAAAGAGCACGAGGTGCTCGTGGAGTTTCAAATGTGCATTTAGCACACACGGTGGTCAAGTCCATGGCTAGAGCGCTCACGGAGGTAGAGATTGTGGGTTCGAATCCCACTAGTGGCAAAGGTAATTTTTGATTAAAATTTTATATTGCCTAAAGTTTTCTAAGGGGTTATTTGGAGTTATAAGGGTTTGTGAAGGATTATTTTATTGGTAATTGATTTGTGTTATTTGGAGTAATAAGGGTTTATGAAAGGTTATTTTATTCATAATTGATTTGTGTTATTTGGAGATAAAAGGGTTTATGAAAGATTGTTTTATTGAGAAGTGATTTATGTTATTGGAGTTATAAGGAAAGTGGATTTGATTTTTTCCAAAGTTCTTTTTGCCATTAAATTTGATTAAAGAGGTTTTGAGTTATTTTGGTGGATGTTGAATTTATTTTTAGTTGGGAGTTTATAAGGTGTTATTGGATAAATATTTTATGTATGTTGATGGTTGTTTTTGAAAGGTGGAGTGATAAGGTGTAATTGAGTATTTACATTATATTGTGAGAAATATTTATCTTCTAACCTCTTTGAGCTTGGCATAGAAGTGTTTGTGGTTGTGACAGATTTATGAGATCCCTTCATCATCAATAAAAAGGTATGAGCACATTCTTCCATAGTTGAGTTGATTGATTGGTTTTCTAGAAAATAAGTTTGGAGTGAAAAGGACTTGATTAGGATTTCCTATTGAGTGTGTTGAGTTAATGCTTCAAGGTTTTCTAGAATAAAGAATTGTTATTAAAACCTTGTTTTATAAGCATTATTGTTGAAGCCATTGGTTGTGTGAAGAACTTGAACTAGGGTTTGAAAAGAACATGAGTATCATTGTTATGTGAGATTTGTTTTATAAGCATTGTTGTTGAAGTGAGTTGTTGAGCAAAGAACTTGAACTAGGGTTTGAAAAGAACATGAGTATCATTGTTATGTGAGATTTGTTGTTGAGCATTGTTGGAAATATTTTGAGTGAGTGATCATATGCTTGGACTAGGGTTTGTGAGCAAGGATTATTTCATTGAGTGATTGGTTGAGTAAATTTGGTTGAGCCTAGTCAAGTGGATGTGTGAAGTGATTGTTCAAGTTCCATAAAACAAACTATTCTATATTCTAATTTAAGTTGAGAAAGTGATTGAGCATTGAGTTGAATTTGAAGTATATTGAGTCTCTAACAATTCTCCTTATGTTTCTAAGAGAGTGATTGAAAGTAATTGAGCATTGTGATTAGTATAGAATATATTGAGTCTCTAACAATTCTCTTTATGTTTCTATGAGATTGGACAAGTTCTGTGTGGACTTGTTGAGCAGATTTAAGCAAGTTATGTGTGGACTTGTTGAGCAGATTGGAGCAAGTTCTATGTGGACTTGTTGAGCATATTGGAGAAAGTTTTGTGTGGACTTTTTGAGCAGATTTGAGCAAGTTTTGTGTGGACTTGTTGAGCAGATTTGAGCAAGTTCTGTGTGGACTTGTTGAGTAAATTTGAGCAAGTTCTATGTGGACTTGTTGAGCATATTTGAGCAAGTTCTGTGTGGACTTATTGAGAATATTTGAGCAAGTTCTGTGTGGACTTGTGGATCAGATTTGAGGATAGAGTTTGGTGCATATTTGAGGATAAGTTTGTGCTAGACCAAAGATAGAGATTGAGCATATTTGTGCTAGATCGAAGGACTAAGTTTAGTGTAGATTTGAGATAGAGCTTTGGAGGTGATAGAGTAGAGAGGACATTAGTCTCCAGTGGATAGATATCCATCAACCAGGGGAGTGAGGATAGGTCTTTTGAGTGGGAACAAGAGTCTTCAGTGGAGAGAGATCCACAAGCCAGTGTAGTGGAGGCAGTAGTCTTCTAGAGGATCACCAGCCAGAGTAGAGGAGAAGGAGTTCTCCTATGGATAGAGATCCACGAACTTGATTTAGGGGATTGGTGTCTCCTTTGGACAAAGGTCCATAAACATTGTAATAGGGAAAGGATTCCCAAGATATTGATTGAGAAAATTTTAGTGAAATATTTTCTCCATGGAGTAGCCCACATTGGGTGAACCACGTAAATTGTGGTGTCTCTATTGTGTGTGGTTATTTATGCATTGCTTTGATTATTGCTATTGATATTGCCATTGATTCATTACATAATATTGATTTGTGATAAGAAAAGTAAAAAGTGGTCTTATACTGTTCACCCCCCTCTCGAGATAAGCTTGTGTTCTTCAATTGGTATCAGAGCTGGTTCCTTTGGAAAAGGTTTAACATCTTGAAGGAAGATCTTACAAGAACACAAATGGTAAAGAAAGGCAAAAGTAGAACCATGAGACACAAGAAGAAAAGAACACACATGGTCATGAAAGAAAAGGAAGATGAATTCAATATTGTTATTTTGGGAGGAAGAATGGAAATAGATTCAAGAGATGAATCAAGCAATGGAGAAACAACTAGGTTGATAAAGTTTTGTACCATATGTAGGAAGACAAGTCACCTTGCAACTTATTGTTCACAAGAAGGTGAAGAATTTTTTTTTTGTGGTCAACTCGGTCATGATGCAAGCTATTGTCATCGGGTTCAGTAGTAGTGAATATGAAGATGATAATTTTGGAAATGAAATCCTAGAGGTTAAATCAAGAAAGGATAATAGGGACAATCAAAATAGGTATGAAGAAAAAACTCTACTTTCAGTATTAGAAGAATATGCTCCTATAGAATATCAAAGAAAGAAAGAAGAGGAAGATTTAGAAAAAGGAAAAGAGGAAGCCACTCTTAAGGAACTTGCTGAATTGAAAAGAGAGAATTTAGAATTGAAGGCTCAAATACAAGGAGATGAGAAATGTAAGACAAAGCTTCTACAAGATCTCTCTGACTTGAGAGATAAGGTTGAAAATGCAAGAAGAGTTGAAAAATGTATGATTGAAAAATAAAAGGTAAAAAGGATAGAATGTGAAAGACTTATGGTTACTCTTGAAGAATTAAAAAGGGAGAACTCAGGATTAAGGGTTCAAGCTCAAGAAGATGAGAAAACAAAAGCAAAGTTTCTACAAGAACTCACCAACTTCAAAATCAAGGTTGAAGAGGCAAGAAAAATTGAAGAAGGTATGGCCGAAAAATTAAAGATAAAATATCTAGAGTGTGAAATATTAGAGCATGAGATAGTTTCACTAAGGATGGAAGTAAAAGGCTCTAAGGACAAGTTGCACAAGTTTGAGGAGAATCCAAAGACTTTGGACAGGATTATCAATGCACAAAAGTCATCAGTCACCAAAACAAGACTTAGTTCTAAAGAAGAACAAAGGAAATATGAAGCAGAAAAAGGAGATTCAAGCTCAAACACCAAAAAATAAGAAGCATCAAAAGAAGTAAGTAAAAGAGAGAGTGAGACTTCTAAGGATAAGTTGGACAATAGAAAGTTCAACAAGGAAAGGAACAATGCACAAGTAAGGAACATATGGAACAGGAAATAGGTAGAAGAGACTAAGAGACCAATGGGGTCTAGGCAAGGTTTCTTCAATGGATGATGCTTCTCATGTCACAGGTTTGGGCACATGGCTTCACAGTGCAGGACACATGAAAGACAAGAAAATGGGAATTTTAGAAACAAAAAAGTTTTCCATGGGTATTGCTACTCATGTAATCGGTTTGGTCACAAGGCAATGAATTGCAGGGTTCATGACAGAAGAGGATATGGCTTCACTAGGAGAAATCCTAAGATATTTGCACCTCCAAGGAATAATAACATTAAGTGTTATAAGTGCAATAATGATGGTCACATAAAAAAGTGGTGTAGAGAAGATATTCTAGAAATAAACATGAATAGGAACAGGAATAGGAACATGAATATGAACAGGAACAAGAATAGGAACATGGATATGAATAGGAACATGAACAAGAATAGGAATGTAAACATGAAAAGGAAAAGTTAGAGGAATCATAAGGATAAAATAATAAGGAAATAAGATAAAGGTAAAGAACAGTGCTTTCTGGGAGTAGAAATACTCCCACCCCAGAATTAACCACCTCAAGAGAAGGTGGGGGACTAGGCTAATAGGCTCATTCTTAGCCCCAAGCCCCAAAGGTGACCCTTTGCCATTGATGTCAAAGGGGGAGATATTTGAGTAAGGGGGAGAGATTTGGTATTTGAGAAAATAGGAGAGAGCATTGAGCCAGGGGGGGCAATGTCCCAGGGGGAGCAGAACAATGGAAAGTTCAAGTTTTCGATAAAAGAAAATTGGGTTACCATCAATGACAAAGGGGGAGATTGTTGGACATTTTGAGATCATTCAGTTGTCATTGATGTCAAAGTGAGAATTTGTCATTGATGCCAAAGTGAACACATGAAGCTATCATTAATACCATGGAGTACACCATCATTAACACCAGGAGCAATGTGAAGAGTTGAAGAAAAAGGTTATTAAAATATTATTCTACAAGGGTTTTTGTTAAACATCCTGATGGCAGAATTAAGGTTCTTATTAAAACCATGATGGCAGAATAATAAAATCAGTGGAGTACAATTTGAAGGTTTAAATTTTATCCCAAGGAAGACTTTAATTTTATTAAAGTAAAAGGTTTATAAATATAATTTATAAAATTTAAATTCTATTAGAATTTAAATAATTTATAAATTATAAAAGGTTTTAAAATGCACCAACATCATTGAATTAAATGGAGCACCAACGTCTAATCCATATGGTGAATTCATGTATAAATAATATGCCAAGAGGCATTCAAAATTTATCCCTCTTCGAATTAATTTTCATGCGACCAAGCTAAAAGAAATTTGTGCAATCGTTGAACATTGAGGAAGAAGACAAAGAGTTTGTTTGTCTTATTAGCACCAGGAAGAAGACGAAAAGGGTGAGCGTAAGGTCTAACCCACATTGGACATGGTGGTCCATTGGTACAACATATTTCATGAGAGCATTGGGAGTGGAAGAGTCCACGATCGATTCACATGGATGTTAATTGGCATGTTCTACTTGAGCGCCAATGGGAAAGATTTTGGTTCACATTTGGTTTGAGTTCCAGGTGTGGAAGAAATAGCACGAGGTGCTCGTGGAGTTTCAAACATGCGTCTAGCACACATGGTGGTCAAGTCCATGGCTAGAGTGCTCACAGAGGCAGAGATTATGGGTTCGAATCCCACTAGTGGCAAAGGTAATTTTTGATTAAAATTTTATATTGCCTAAAGTTTTCTAAGGGGTTATTTGGAGTTATAAGGGTTTGTGAAGGATTATTTTATTGGTAATTTATTTGTGTTATTTGGAGTAATAAGGGTTTATGAAAGGTTATTTTATTCATAATTGATTTGTGTTATTTGGAGATAAAAGGGTTTATGAAAGATTGTTTTATTGAGAAGTGATTTATGTTATTGGAGTTATAAGGAAAGTGGATTTGATTTTTGCCAAAGTTATTTTTGCCATTAAATTTTATTAAAGAGGTTTTGAGTTATTTTGGTGGATGTTGAATTTATTTTTAGTTGGGAGTTTATAAGGTGTTATTGGATAAATATTTTATGTATGTTGATGGTTGTTTTTGAAAGGTGGAGTGATAAGGTGTAATTGAGTATTTACATTATATTGTGAGAAATATTTATCTTCTAACCTCTTTGAGTTTGGCATAGAAGTGTTTGTGGTTGTGATAGATTTATGAGATCCCTTCATCATCAATAAAAAGGTATGAGCACATTCTTCCATAGTTGATTTGATTGATTGGTTTTCTAGAAAATAAGTTTGGAGTGAAAATGACTTGATTAGGGTTTCCTATTGAGTGTGTTGAGTTAATGCTTCAAGGTTTTCTAGAATAAAGAGTTGTTATTAAAACCTTGTTTTATAAGCATTGTTGTTGAAGCCATTGGTTGTGTGAAAGAACTTGAACTAGGATTTGAAAAATAACATGAGTATCATTGTTATGTGAGAGTTGTTTTATAAGCATTGTTGTTGAAGTGAGTTGTTGAGCAAAGAACTTGAACTAGGGTTTGAAAAGAACATGAGTATCATTGTTATGTGAGATTTTTTGTTGAGCATTGTTGGAAATATTTTGAGTTGGTGGTTATATGCTTGGACTAGGGTTTGTGAGAAAGGGGTGTTTCATTGAGTTATTGGTTGAGTAGAGTTGGTTGAGCCTAGTCAAGTGGATGTGTTAAGTGATTGTTCAAGTTCCATAAAACAAACTATTCTATATTCTGAATTGAGTTGAGAAAGTGATTGAGCATTGAGTTGAATTTGAAGCATATTGAGTCTCTAACAATTCTACTTATGTTTCTAAGAGAGTGATTGAAATTAATTGAGCATTGTGATTAGTATAGAATATATTGAATCTCTAAAAATTCTCTTTATGTTTCTATGAGATTGGAAAAATTTGTTGATAAAGGTGCAGCAAAAGTATTGTCATTGTTGTCAACACAGACAGATAGATCAGTTGATGAAGTGGATAGGAGTTCAGAGGTCAGTGAGAACATGTACAGTGAATTTCCAAGAAGACAAAAGTGGCCCAGATTCAGAAAATCAAAGAAAAAGACAAGTAAGAAAATAGTCGCGATATCGCGACATGGCCGAGGAGAGAGAAGGCACAAGAAAAATTGTCATGATTTCGCGACATGGCCGAGGAGAGAGAAGGCACAAGAAAAATTGTCATGATTTCGTGACATGGATGAGGAGAGAGAAGGTGCAAACAAAAATATCATGATTTTGCGACATGTTGCAGGCAAAGAAGCCAAGTGGGAAAACTGTCACGATTTCATGACATGTTTGGAAGCAAAGAAGGCAAGTAAGAAAACTGTCATGATTTCGTGACATGTTCGGAGAAGAAGCGCTTGCAAGGAAAACTATCATGATTTTGTGACATGTTCGAAGAGAAAGTGCTAAGGATGAAAAGTGTCACGATTTCATGACAGGTTCGAAGAGAAAGCACTAAGGATGAAAAGTGTCACGATTTCGTGACAGGTTCGAAGAGAAAGTGCTAAGGATGAAAAGTGTCACGATTTCATGATAGGTTCGAAGAGAAAGCGCTAAGGATGAAAAGTGTCGCGATTTCATGACAGGTTTGAAGAGAAAGCGCTAAGGATGAAAAGTGTCATGATTTCGTGACAGGTTCGAAGAGAAAGTGCCAAGTAGAAAAAGTGTCACGATTTTGCGACATGTTCAGTTTTCGTGGGCCAAAGATAGAAAAGAGACAAGGCAGCGAAGATGTCACGATTTCGTGACATGTTTTGGTTTCACGGGCAAACGGATAGAAAAGACACAAGGCAGAGAAAGATGTCACGATTTTGTGACATGTTTTTTTTCGCTAGAGCAATCCAAGTAGAGTAGCGAGAGGGTGAATGTGTCACGATTTTGCGACATGTATGGTTTTCACGGTTGCAAGCGAAGAAGTGAACAAGGAGGTCGAGAATGTCGTGATTTTATGACATGCTATATTTTCATGGGTAAAAGGTGAGAAGGGCAGAAAGAGACAGAAGTGTCACGATATCGTGACAAAAGCAAAGCAGAGGCTATCAAAGAAAAAAGTGTCACGATATCACGACAGGAATAGAATGCAAGTCTCTAAAGGCAGAAGTGTCATGATATCGCAACATGTTGTGTTTTCATGACAACAACAATAGAAGAGTTGCAAGGGTAGTCGAGGCCGACAAAGACCGATGCAGGCCGATAGATTTTAGGGTTTGCAGCCGACCAAATTTAGGGTTTGCAATCGACCATGTTTAGGGTTTGTAGCCGACTAAGATTAGGGTATTTCAGCTGACTAAGATTAGATCTTTGCTCATGAAAAGTTTGTTATAAAATGAGGGCTTCTGGGAGATTTGGTCATCTTGATTAAGTGTGAATTTAGTCTACTATGCGCATAAAGTGAATCATGTCAAACCAAGCCAAGTGCGAAGTAATAACGCGCAGAGAGCAGAAAAGCACAAAGGGGCAAAAGTGATCGATCAACTGTTTAGTAGCAGAGAGTGCGAAGCATTATCATAGAAGCAATCGGCTCAGAATTAGAAAGTGTGAAGCGTTTGTGCAGAAGAAGCAGAGTGCATAGAAACTGTAGACTGTGCGCAATAAGGTGAAAGTATTATTCTATAATTTTTCATTGTTTTTATTGAAGTCCAAGTTGTAGCTTGGCATAAGGGGTTGGTGCTCCTTTCCAGTAGGTGTTGGTAAATAAGGAGTTGGTGCTCCTTTCTATTTGGTACAGAAAAATTCTGATTGGTGCTGGTAAAAGATATTATAAAGTTGTAGCTTTGCAAAGGCTGGATTTGGATGGTAGTCCAAGCAATCATTTTTGAGGAGTAGCCACATTGGTGAACCTCGTTAAATGTTATGTTGTGTGTAATGCTTTCTTGCTGTATTTGATATATCTTTTTATAAGTTTTAAACTACTGCTGGTTTTAGAACTATATATTTGAAGTTTAAAAGATCACACTGATTCACCCCCCTCTTAGTGTCACTATGATTATAACAATTGGTATCAGAGCTAGGTTCCTGAACAGGCTCAATCAGCTAGGGTGATCTTGGAAGTGATGCAATGGCAAGTGGTGAAGGTTTCTCCTCAAACAAAGCACCATTGTTTGATGGAACTAATTATGCTTTTTGGAAAATAAGGATGTAGACATATCTCTGTGCTTTGGGTTTTGATATCTAGGGTGCAGTAGTTAATGGTTACAAAGCTCCTGCCACTGCTCCAGACACTACCGATAAAATGCATTTGAAAATGATTCGAAAGCAAAAAATGCCATCATGTGTGGATTAGTGGAAAGTGAGCTAGTCAAGATCATAAATTGTGAATCAAGCAAAATATGTATGGGATAAACTAGAGAACATTCATGAAGGAGATGATAGGATCAAGGAGGCCAAGGTTCAAACACATCGAGCTCAATTCGAATCCTTAAAGATGGACAATGATGAGAACATAGAGGCTTTCATGCTAAGAGTCAATGGAATCACTAATTCAATCAGAGGTCTCAACGAAGATATGGATGATGCTACGATCATGAAAAAGGTATTAAGATCACTTCCTCCAAGGTTTGATTCTAAAGTCTTAGCCATAGAAGAAGCTAAAGATCTAAATCGCTTTAGTATGGATGAGATGCATGGTTCTTTGATTGCTTTTGAAATGAGAATAGGAAGGTCTAATCCCACAGATAGAGAAGCAGCCTTTAAAGCCCTAAAAGGCAAAGACACAAAACAAGAGTCTGAAGAAGAGGAGGTATCAGATGAAATGGAAGCAAATTTTGTCAAAAAATTGAGAAAGGGAAAAGGAAAATACAGAGGAAAGCTACCATTTAAATGTTTTAACTGTGGAGGCATTGGGCACTTTGCGACAAAATGTCCACTCAATGAGAAGAACCAGGGTGAGGAAGCTTCGCACCAAGAAAGAAGTGACTAGAAGAAGAAATCAAACTTCAGGAAAGGCAACTTCAAAAAGAAAAGTTTCATCTCCAGGAATGCAAATTCTTTAGAGGACAACTCTAGTGAGGATTCTAAAGAAGAAACAGGTGAAGCTCTGTTCATGGCATTTGAATCAAAAAAATCAGAAGAGGTAGAACAATCAAAAAAGAGGGAAGTAATGAATTCTAAAGCTTCTGCTAAAAATATTGAGGCTGAAGTAGATCTAGAAGGTGAGCTGGTCTCTGCTCTTGTAGAATGGAAATCTGAGAAAAGAAAGAATTATAAACTTTCAAGAAAGCTTGAGGATGCAAATGACATCATAACCAACTTAAAAATACAGATAGAAGAATACAAGAAAATTTCTGAGGATCTCAAAGTTCAGATAACCATGAAGATAGATTACTGCTGTAAACTAGAAGAAGAGAATGTCAGTCTACGAATGCAGATGCAAGAACTAGATCAAAAAATTAGCTACCATCAAAAGCGTGAAGAAAGTTCGATGAAGCTGGATAAAATTTTAAGTGATCAAAGACCTGCTGGCATCAAATTTGGTCTAGGCTTCATGGAAGGAGAATCGTCAAATGGACCAAAAGCCAGAAATGTAGAAACTATAAGGAATGAAGAGAAGAAATAGACTGATGAAAGAAAAACAACTTAGGCAAATGAAAGCAGTAATGCCAGGCCCGAAATGAGAATTGACAATGATGGATTTACCAAGGTCACACATCAAAAGAAAAGAAGATCTATGGCTCCTACAACAACCTGGAAAAAACCATCTTTTAGGTTCAATCATTTCTTTTCTAGTTTCTATTTCAAGTGTAATGGTTATGGGCATAAAATTGCAGATTGCAAGTATAATGTAGGACCAAGAAATATCTTCAGTAGAAATGCTTTTTCATCGTTAAATTATGTAGTAGAATGTTTTAATTGTCATAACTTTGGACATATTGCAAGAAACTGTCGTAGTCCTTTAGCTGCAAATCAACCTCAGAAAAGAAAATTTCAACCAAATAGGACAAGACAAAATAGAAATCCTTCTAAAAGACATACTCAAGATACTGGAAAAGGAAATTCCAAACTAGAGCCTAATACGGTAGCCAAATCAGAGTGGAAACAGAAAGAGCATCCTCAGGAAGAAAAGGAATCCCTAATAGTTCAAACAGCTTTCAAGGCATAGAGTAAAAGGGTACCATGGATACTTGACAACGGATGCTCAAGTCATATGACAGGTGATAAACAAAAATTTGAAAAATTATAGAAATATGAGGGTGGTTCTATAAAATTTGGAAATAATGATGGAGCTAAGATAATCAAAAAATGATTAGTTAAAATTAGTGATGGGAAGATCAAGTCAGAAGAAGTTTTGTTTGTGGATGGTTTGAAACATAACCTGTTGAGTGTCAGTCAGATCTGTGATAAAGGACATGAAGTTGTTTTCAAGAAGCAGGGTTGTGAAGTTAAGAAATAAAACCGTGGAAAATTGATAGCTACTGGATCAAGGACATCTGGCAACCTGTACACACTCTCAAAAACTTCAGAAGGTAATTGTTTCATTGGACAAGAAGAAGAAAAGCGGCTATGGCACAAGAGGCTTGGACACATTAGTTTTGATAATCTAGTGAAAATCAGCTCAAAACAGGCAGTAAGAGACATTCCAACCATTAGAAAACCTTCAAATAGCATTTGTGCTTCATGTCAAAAGGGAAAGCAAACTAGAACCTCATTCAAAACAAAAGAGTACCACACCAGCAAACCTCTGGATCTTATACATACAGACTTGTGTGGACCCATGAGAACTCAAAGCATAAATGGTGACAAATACTTTATGTTGTGTATTGATGATTATTCTAGAATGACATGGATATTCTTCTTAAAGAATAAAACAGAAGCTTTTGGAATGTTCAGATCTTTCAAACATCTAGTTGAGAATGAAATAGGAAAAAGAATTAAATGTTTGAGATCAGATAGAGGAGGAGAATTCATCTCAGATGAGCTTACAGAATACTGTGAATGACATGGTATCAGGAGACAATATTCAGTAGCTAGAACACCCCAGCAGAATGGCGTGGTAGAAAGAAAGAATAGAACAGTACAAGAAATGGCACATACTATGCTGGCTGAAAACAAAATAGCAGACAGATTTTGGAAAGAAGCAGTCCACACTACAGTATACATCCAAAACAGGTACATGCTGAGAACTCATGAAAGCAAAACTCCTTATGAGCTGTGGTTTGGTAGAAAGGCAACAGCAAAACACCTCAAAGTTTTTGGCTGTAAGTGTTACATCAGAAAATCTAAAGACAATCTTGGGAAGTTTGAAAATAGAGTAGATGAAGGTGTCTTTGTTGGGTATTCAATAAAAAGCAAAGCTTATAAATGCTACAACAAGAGACTCAAGAAAATTGTGGACAGTGCTGATGTCAAATTTGATGAAGGAAGGGAAAGAACAGTTAACTATGAAGAAAACTACCCAATTTATGAAGAAGTCATTGAAGGAGATGAGGAAAATGAAATAGAAAATAAACCAACTCTTAACTCAGATGACTTAATTGATGACTCAGAGGTGGAAGAAAACAAGAAATTCAAAATAGGCACTGGCGAAAGAATCATCCCGAGAGATCAAATAATTGGAGATCCCACAATTGGTATTCGGACAAGAAAGAAAGTAGTAAGTAACTACTCTCTTTTATCCAGAGATTGAGCCCAAAAATATAGCTGAGGCAAGCAAAGATGATAGCTGGATGAAGGCAATAAATGAAGAGTTAGATCAGATTGAAAAGAACAGAACTTGGGAATTAGTTCCTAGACCGGAAAATAAGAATGTAATCGACACCAAATGGATATTTCGAAATAAATTGAATGAAGACGGACAGGTAGTTAGAAATAAAGCTAGATTGGTCTGTAAAGGGTATGCACAAGTTGAAGGCATTGATTTTGAAGAGACTTTTGCACCTATGGCTATATTAGAAGCAATCAGAATGTTTCTAGCCTTAGCAGTTCATAAGAATTTCAGAGTTTACTAGATGGATGTAAAATCAGCTTTCTTAAATGGGAAACTTGAAGAAGAAGTTTACATTGAACAACCAGATGGTTTCCAAATTGGTGAAGATCCCAATCTTGTCTATAAATTAAAGAAAGCTTTATATGGCTTAAAATAGGCACCCCGAGAATGGTATGCAAGGCTAGATAACTATCTCTCTCAATAGGGGTTTAAGAAAGGTATGGTGGACAATAATTTGTATGTCAAAACAAAAAATGGGCATCTCATTGTTCTTGTTGTTTATGTAGATGATATCATATTTGGCAGCAGCAAAGATGAATCATGTAAAGACTTAGAAAATAAAATGCAAAAAGAATTTGAAATGTCTATGATTGGTGAACTGTCTTACTTTCTTGGGTTACAAGTTAATCAAAATGAGAAAGGCATATTTATTTCCCAAGTCAAATATGTGAAAGAGATGCTAAAAAGATTCACAATGGAGGACTGTAAGCTAGTTAGCACTCCTATGGTGACAAGCTGTAAGTTAAGCAAAGATGACAAATCTCCACCTGTTGATCAAACCATGTACAGATCAATGATTGGAAGCTTACTTTATTTAATAGCTACTAGACCAGATATTCTACAGGCGGTTGCATGGTAGCAAGATTTCAGGCCAGTCCCAAAGAGACTCATGTGACAACAGTAAAAAGGATTCTCAGGTATCTCAAGGGTACTATGGAGTATGGGTTATGGTATCCGACAGGTAAAGAATTCACCCTTATATCTTATTTAGATGCAGATTGGGCAAGATGTGTTGATGATAGGAAGAGTACAAGTGGAGGTGCTTTTTATCTCGGTGACAGGTTGGTTGCTTGGCACAACAAGAAATAAGAGTCAGTTTCTTTATCAACAGCTGAGGTAGAATATATTACAGCAACAACTTGCTGTACACAAGTTTTGTGGATGAAACAAACTCTGAAAGATCTTGGTATTAATTTTAGTGAACCAATATCAGTTAAGTGTGATAACACCAGTGCAATTAACATCTCCAAGAATCTAGTAATGCATTCACGAACAAAACACATTGCTATCAGATATCACTTCTTGAAAGAGAAAGTTGTTGAAGGTGAGGTTAAGCTAGATTTTGTTCCAACTACAGAGCAAGTAGCAGATATATTCACAAAACCTTTGCCCAAGGATGTTTTTGAATACCTTCGCAATAAATTGGGAGTGGTGACCCTTCCCAAGAAGTGACTAGCTACAGGGATCACATTCTCAGGGGGAGCATTGAAGTGTTTGATCATCTTCTTGCTCATGTCTTTATTTATTACTAAGTGTAATAAATTTTGCCTGAGAATGTTGTGTTTGGACTCAGGGGGAGTCTGTAGCAGCCCTTTGGTATTATTGTCAAAGGGGGAGAAGATTTACAGGAGAGTGCATGTGTGTTGCCAACAATTCCAAAGGGGGAGATTGTTGAGCAAGGTGCAACAAAAGTATTGTCATTGTTGTCAACACAGATAGATAGATCAGTTGATGAAGTGGACAGGAGTTCAGAGGTCAGTGAGAACATGTACAGTGAATTTCCAAGAAGACAAAAGTGGCCCAGATTCAGAAAATCAAAGAAAAAGACAAGTAAGAAAACTGTCGCGATATCATGACATGTTTTCTGTCGTGATTTCGTGACATGGCCGAGGAGAGAGAAGGCGCAAGCAAAATTGTCACGATTTCATGACATTGCCAAGGAGAGAGAAGGCGCAAGCAAAATTTTCATGATTTCGCAACATGGATGAGGAGAGAGAAGGCACAAACAAAACTATCACGATTTCACGACATGTTGCAAGCAAAGAAGCCAAGTGGGAAAACTGTCATGATTTCATGACATGTTTGGAAGCAAAGAAGGCAAGTAAGAAAACTATCACGATTTCATGACATGTTCGAAGAAGAAGCACTTGCAAGGAAAAGTATCACGATTTTGTGACATGTTCGAAGAGAAAGTGCTAAGGATGAAAAGTGTCGCGATTTCGTGATAGGTTCGAAGAGAAAGCGCTAAGGATGAAAAGTGTCACGATTTCGTGACAGGTTCGAAGAGAAAGTGCTAAGGATGAAAAGTGTCACAATTTCACGACAGGTTTGAAGAGAAAGCACTAAGGATGAAAAGTGTCATGATTTCACGACAGGTTCAAAGAGAAAGCACTAAGGATGAAAAGTGTCACGATTTTGCAACAGGTTCGAAGAGAAAGTGCCAAGTAGAAAAAGTGTCATGATTTCATGACATGTTCTAGTTTCACATGCCAAAGACAGAAAAGAGACAAGGCAGCAAAGATGTCACGATTTTGTGACATGTTTCGGTTTTATGGGCAAAGACAAAAAAGACACAAGGCAGAGAAAGATGTCATGATTTCGCGAAATGTTTTGTTTTTCGCTAGAGCAAGCCAAGTAGAGTAGCGAGAGGGCGAATGTGTCGCGATTTCGTGACATGTCTGGTTTTCACGGTTGCAAGCGAAGAAGTGAACAAGGAGGCCGAGAATGTCATGATTTTGCGACATGCTGTATTTTCATGGGTAAAAGGCGAGAAGGGCAGAAAGAGATAGAAGTGTCGCGATATCACGACAAAAGCAAAGCAGAGGCTGTCAAAGACAAAAGTGTCATGATATCATGACAGGAACAAAATGCAAGTCTCTAAAGGCAGAAGTGTCGAGATATCGTGACATGTTGTGTTTTTGTGGCAACAACAATAGAAGAGTTGCAAGAGCAGTCAAGGCCGACAAAGACCGATGCAGGCCGATAGATTTTAGGGTTTGTAGCCGACCATGTTTAGGGTTTGCAATCGACTAAGATTAGGGTATTTCAGTCGACTAAGATTAGATCTTTGCTCATGAAAATTTTGTTATAAAAGGAGTTTTGGGAGATTTGATCATCTCGATTAAGTGTGAATTTAGTCTATTGTGCGCATAAAGCGAATTGTGTCGAACCGAGCCAAGTGCGAAGTAATAGCGTGCAGAGATCAAAAAAGTGCAAAGGGGCAAAAGTGATCGATCAACTATTTAGCAGCAAAGAGTGCAAAGCATTATCACAAAAGCAGTCGGCTCAGAATTAGAAAGTGCGAAGCATTTGCACAGAAGAAGCAGAGTGTATAGAAACTGTAGACTATGCACAATAAGGTGAAAGTATTATTCTATAATTTTCATTGTTTTTATTGAATTCCAAGTTGCAGCTTGGCATAAGGGGTTGGTGCTCCTTTCCAGTAGGTGCTGGTAAATAAGGAGTTGGTGCTCCTTTCTGTTTGGTACAAAAAAAATCTGAGGGGTTGGTGCTCCTTCCAGTTGGTGCTAGTAAAAGATATTGTAAAGTTGTAGCTTTGCAAAGGCTGGATTTGGATGGTAGTCCAAGCAGTAATTTTTGAGGAGTAGCCACATTGGTGAACCTCGTTAAATGTTGATGTGTAATGCTTTCTTGCTGTATTTGATATATCTGTTTATAATTTTTAAACTGCTGTTGGTTTTAGAACTGTATTTTTGAAGTTTAAAAGATCACACTGATTCACCCCCCCTATCAGTGTCACTATGATCATAACAAAATTCTGTGTGGACTTGTTGAGCAGATTTAAGCAAGTTCTATGTGGACTTGTTGAGCATATTTGAGCAAGTTCTATCTGGACTTGTTGAGCATATTTGAGAAAATTTTGTGTGGACTTGTTGAGAAAATTTGAGCAAGTTTTGTGTGGACTTGTTGAGCAGATTTGAGCAATTTCTGTATGGAATTGTTGAGCATATTTGAACAAGTTTTATGTGGACTTGTTGAGAAAATTTAAGCAAGTTCTGTGTAGAATTGTTGAGTATATTTGAGCAAGTTATGTGTGGAATTTTTGAGAAGATTTAAGCAAGTTCTATGTGGAATTTTTGAGTATATTTGAGGAAAAAAATTGGTATAGATTTGAGGATATATTTATTCCAGACTAGAGATAGAGATTGAGCATATTTGTGCTAGATCGAAGGACTGTGTTTAGTGTAAATTTGAGATACAACTTTGGAGGTGATAGATTAGAGAGGACAATAGTCTCTAGTGGATAGAGATCCATCATCCAGGGTAGTGAGGACAAGTCTTCTAAGTGGGGATAAGAGTCTTCAGTGGAGAGAGATCCACAAGCTAGTGTAATGGAGGCAGTAGTCTTCTAGAGGATCACCAGCCAAAGCAGAGGAGGAGTTCTCCTATGGATAAATATCCATGAACTTGATTTAGGGGATTGGTGTCTCCTTTGTACAGAGGTCCATAAACATTGTAATAGGGAAAGGATTACCAAGATATTGATTGAGAAAATTTTAGTGAAATATTTTCTTTGTGGAGTAGCCCACATTGGGTGAACCACGTAAAATTGGTGTTTCATGTGTGTGTGATTTTTTGTGCATTGCTTTAGTTTTTGCTATTGATATTGCCATTAATATATTGCATAATATTGATTGTGATAAGAAAAGTAAAAAGTAGTCTTATACTATTCACCCCTCCTCTCAGTATAAGCTTGTGTTCTTCACACCTTATCTCCAATATAATACTCTATTGGAGTTCTTTTTAGATCCGCATAACTCTTCTACCTATTCGTAGCTTCTTTAAGCCTTTGCCTAATTTATTTTAGCTAATATTCCATTACCCTGACCATTTATTATCCAATCATAACTCAATCCTCTAGGTTGCCCCAAGACAATGATGTTCTACACTTTCATCTATACAAGGCATCGAAAGGTACCATTCCTAGCGAGGAGTGATGTCCATTATTGTAGGCAAACTATACCAAAGGTAGAAAATCTTCCCATTAAGATTTGTGATCCATGTATTACATATAGAGCATGTATTACAAAACTTGGTTTACCCGCTCCGTTTGACCATCAGTTTCAGGGTGGTATGCTAAACTCATATTTCAGTTTCATACCAACTACACTATGAAGGGATTTCCAAAATTCCAAAGTGAATTTAGAGTCTCTATCTAAGATAATTACCTCAAGAAATCCATGCAATTAGAATACCTCTTTGACGAATCTTCTAGCCACTACCTAAGCATTGTCCTTGGTATTTCTTGGTATGAAGTGGGTAACCTTATTCAATTTATTGACCACTACAAATATGGCATCATGTTGGTACTGAGTTTTGGGTAAACCCATGATAAAATCCATAGATATAACCTACCATTTTTGTGTAGGTATATCATGCAAACATAGTTTTCCTGTAGGATGTTGGTGTTCTACCTTAAATTTTTGACATTCGAGGCATCGAGCAATAAAATCCATGATGCCCTTCTTCATACCTACTCAAAAGAAGGCTCTTTTCATGTTTTATCGCATTTTGGATCCTCTTGGATGAGCAGAATAAGGAGATCTATGAGCTTCTTGCATTATCAAGTTCCTCAAATCACCCATATTTGGTATGACGACCCTTCCATTATAACATAGAAAGTCATATTTCACACTAAATTCCTTATTTCATTCAGGATATCTATCCATATTGACTTGAATTCCTTGGAAATAATCATCCTGAGATTGCTCCTATCTCACTCGATCCATAAGGTCCATGTGAATTCTAGCTATGGATGTTATATATTTCCTTCTACTCAAAGCATCAACTACTTTATTCTCTTTTCCTTTTATGTACTCAATCTTGAAATCATACTCAGCAAGAAATTCCATTCATCTTCTTTGTCTCGCATTGAGTATTGTTTGGGTGAATATATACCACGGACTTTGATGGTCTATCTTTAATTCAAATGGCATTCCCACCAAGTAGTGGTGCCAAACCTTTAAAGCATGCACTACTGCATCTATCTAAATCATGAGAAGTATAATTAACTTCATGATTTTTGATATCCCTTGAAGTATATGACACTATTGACTCCTCTTGTGAGAGTACCCCACCCAACTCGTCTATTGATGCATAAGTGCACACTAAAAATTCCCCTTGAGGATAGAGAACCTTTAGTATCGGTGCAATAGTAAGCTTATGCTTTAGTAGTTCAAAGGCAACCTCACACTCTGTAGCAACCTTGAGATGCACACACTACTCTCTTTTATGCTACTTACAATGTATTAAGAACCCAAGATGAAATGGAAGATAATGAAAAGCATATAAAATGGAAATAACAAAGATGGATCTATTTATTCGTATTAAAACCCAGTTACATGTCGGTCCCTCTTAGGGATACCCATTTCGTACAATAAGGTTAAAAATAGGTAAAGAGTGCCTCTTTCATGAAGAGGTGGTGCACTTTCAAAAAACTTCCCAATTTTGCACAAAGAAATGTATGAGGATTTATAGATGCCTCCTTCTCTAGGTCTATTTCCTAGAGGGATCCCTTTTGCTCTCATATGTTGCAAACTCCGTCCGATGAACTTGTGGCCCTGTAAGCAATTAAACAACAACACACACTTAGATGTCTGGGAATTCCTCCCTGGATGAGGTTGTTAGTACTAAATATAACAAATGAAAGCAAGTGCAAATTAAACTACTATAATGAATGCAAATGAATGAAACGATGCTATGGTAATGATATGCTAAAAATAATGAATCTAATGTCTAGAACCCTAAGCTAAGCCTACAAGCCACTGTCCAAGACAACGAATGCTAAAGTGAATTTCATCCTCTTTGATCCAAATCTATGGATCAAAGCTTGTATTTGATGTTGAAATAATGGTTGCTATGCTCTCTAATATGTCAGGGCTTTATCGTACACACGATCTCCAAGGGAACTCTCCAAGTCTTGAAATCTCTCCTTAATGACCAAGATCAATAAAATATGTATATATGATCCCTTGGTGCTCTTAGGCTTGCACCTTTTATAGTTTGAAACCCTAGGCCTATTTCCAAACCCTAGGAATTAATTTCTCATGCATAGTGCAAGTTAGTATGAGAGGCTTTTTTGTCTTTTCTATGTTTGGAGCACAGTTAACTGAAACATAACTGCCAACTTGAGTCTCCTATGCGAACTGGTCATTAGCATGAGAATATTTTGTCCTTTGTTTATGTTTGGAGACCAATTAACTAAATTCTAAATGCAAACTCAAGTCTCCTATGTGAATTGGTCATGAAAAGGAATGCAACGTTACTCCCACTCATGTTTATTGCATGCAGACTACCACTTCCACCCGTGATTAGGCCTATTTATTGGCAAAAATACTTCTAGGGTTTAGCCACTATCATCTGTAGTGACTAAGATCTTACCAGTATCATATGAAGTGGCTAATGTCTAGCTGCTCTAGGCTTGAGCAGTTAGGATCTAGTCGCTCTTGGCTTCAGTAGCTAGGCTTGGATGGCTTGAAAAGGCCCTAAATGAGTGGTGATAACCATTGTTAATTCTTGGAAAGTCCAATATTATGTCATTTGATCTTATGAATATGTCTATTGTGAGCAGCTCCCCTAAAAATGACATGATTTAGGTGTCTACAGATACCCCTATTTGTGATGTGCCTTGTGGAAAACACAATGTTGAGAAAAATGTAAATTGATATGTTTGTAGGGTGTATGGTGATCAATGATCTGATCAATTCTCGATGGCCAAATCATGCAAGATGGTGTGCATCCATTGATTCATTGCCTCAACGTTCGAAGGACTTAGCTCAGTGTCTTGGGCATATTAAATTGCACTCATTCCTCAAACTCAATCGGGTAGCTTCATCTGCTACAACAATTTTTATTGGTAAGAGAGCTACAATTGAAGATGCCATGTTTGCTTATGTTCCCAGTAAACAAGGGAAATTTGTGATTGTTGTATGCAATGATTCATAGGATGAACACAATTTTGTTATGATTGAGTGATATTTTGTTGATTTTGATTATGATTATGTTGAAGTTTTGAACTACATCACACAATGGATTGGTGAAGAAATGGCAATTAATGAAGTGACAAGTTGCTTGACCAATATGACTAATTTGGTTCATTTCTAACATTGGTTGCTTTTAATGGGCAATCCCACATCCAAATGTGATTCCAATTGTTTATGATAATCATCTATCCCTATCCTGAGAAGCAATCTGACTATAAATAGCCTTCTTAGGGAGTTAGGATGAGTGATTCTATTTATGTTCATATTGTATCACTTTGGCTTAATTTTTTTGGTATGATAGGGGAATTAGGATGATTCTTTCACACCCATGGAGCAGTTCGACCATCTTGGTCTTCTTTGGGATTGAAGGGTGGCACATCATAATTTCAAAATAAAATTATTTTGCCCTAAGTGGCCTTATGGTAACCTACTCATCTTATCAAAATGCATGGAGTGTGAATCACTGCAATCACCGAGTGGATAAAGCAAGTAACTGGGTATGAGGCCTACTTGATATTATGCTTTTATGTGATTTTTTTGTTATTTTTGTCATTAAGATGACTTCAATTCATCAAAATGGGTTTATTTAATGTTTTTTTTATCCCTGCATGGAAGGAATTTTCTTATTTTTATTTGTGTAGCAGGCCGCTATCAGGTCCAACAGCCTCTAAGTTTCTACCTATGGCCACTGTTGCCTTGAGCGGCCACAAAGTTCAAGCCCCTAACATCAACAGAAGCCAAGGCATAATTTGAAAATATAAAAAGTGTGTTTTTAGGGTTTTGACCTATCACTTTCATTTGCTATCAATTCAATTCTTAGAGCTTTTATGAGATAGCAATAGTTGCAATTTTTGAAGCTACCTGTATCGAGGGCATGGCTGCATAGGGTGAGGCATCAGCTACTGGAGGAGTCAGAGCTTCTTAGGTATTTTATTTTTTAAACCCTAACCTATTTTCCTTTTCCAAGTAAAATTGAACCTCACTAAACCTATTGGTAACGAACGAAATCTATAGTTAGGCTTAGTTTAAGTTTTTAAGTGGTGGGTTGGTCCCCATTTTTGCTCTCTTTTATTTTTTTTGAATTTTATGGCCTAGGGTTCACGAGTTTGCCATGTTACCCTTCAGCCACTATCGCTTAGAGTAGTGTCAATTTGGCCGCTGTCACTCAGAGTGGCTAAGTTTGAACCTCAATGGTCAAAAATTTGACCGTTGGGATTTAGCCGCTGTGGTCTCCAGTGGCTATATTTTGGATGCTATAGGCGACAGTGGCTAGTATCCTTAGTTAATTTTGCATAACTTTTTTGCTTTTTATTGGATTTTGAGATAGTTTTTGATTTTTTTGAAAATTTTGAACTACTCTTTAGCCTGTATTACACTATAGTTATGTTTCATCTTTCTTTCACTTTGTTTAGATCCTTACTACTTGGGCTCAGGACCTGAGGCTCATGAGTGACCTCCTACCTCCTTTGAATGACATGGATTGGAGGTGGCTTAAGGATTTTGGACTCCAGTATGTTACCAAACTAACTCAAATTATATTAGACCAAGCTTACCTTATGACTTTGGTCCATCGTTGGGACCCTCAGACTAATACCTTCCACCTCCCGATTGACAAGATGACCATTACGCTGGAGGATGTGTATAGGATCTTCTAGATCCCTTTTGATGGGGTGGCTATTGTTTCTTCAACCACTAATGCTCAGATGGCCATATTCACTCAGGTGTTCAGGAGGAATTCTAAGGATTCTCGCAAGGACAACAATTTTGGAGGATTTTTTATCATCCACTGGTATCGAGAGCATGTTTTTATAATGAGGTATGTGGTGCTACTATTGGTCATCAACAATGTCCTTATCCCAGATTGATCAAGCTTGAGGTTCCCTTGGAACCTCCTTGCACTGGTTCAAGACCTGATGTACAGTGAGGAGCCTATCATATATGCATGGGGTAGGTCTCTATTGGCTTAGTGTTATGACAAGTTATACCAGATCCACCAAAGGTATCATGTCAGTATCACTTGCATTTGGCTTTTGCAGATCTGGGGATGGGAGCACATTAGGGTAGATCGCCCTAAGGGGATTCCTATTGAGATCATAGCTATGGATAGGAGGATGTAGTGCTACAGTTCTAGATGGACCAAAGAGAGTGAGGAGCATAAGAGTCACACTTTTGCAGGGTATCTGACTCATTACACTAATACTTTTACTGGAATCCAGGATGGAGATGTCATATGGGGCCTGTATCATGAGTTTCGTGCTTAGGATGACCTTGACAGCTTTACTACTAGGACATGGTATGAGTGATGGCTCATTGGCCACAAAGTTAACATCCAAGAGCACTTCTTCTAATCTTGAGTTCTTCGTTAGTACGGGTTGTAGCAGGATGTACCACTAGTACAATTTCTATATAGGCGCATCAAAGTAGAGAGAGACCTCCCTCCCTAATAGGTTATAGAGTTGGCTAATGAGGAGTATGTCCCAACTATTGATCTTGGAGTAGCTAGTGGAGTTATAGAGGAATTTGCATGATGGTGGGGTGACCTAATGTGGTACGATGAGGACATTCTAGGTCGAGAGGATGATGGCAAATATGGGGAAGATCCAGGAGGGCATCGAGTTCATGATAGGACTACAACATGGGGCCAGTAGGTAGAGCAAGTAGTAGTGGAGGATCAAGAGGTTCCTAAGAAGGTAGAGGAGGAGATGGAGCCTAAAGAGAGATTCTACTCTTAGGGAACAACTACATGATGTGGAGGTTGAGCTCTAGTCGACCAAGATACAAGTACAAAAATGCAATGCCATCATAGCTCATAGGGATACTACTATAGCGTAGGTGTCAGACCAGATACAGGATTTATAGGATGCTATAGGAGGAGCTACCCAAATACAAATTATTGCTACCCCTCCTACTTCTGAGGATACTTAGAGGGTAGATATTGAGACTGAGATCTATCACTTGTAGGGTTTTTTGGATGAGAGCGATCTATAGATTGCTAAGGATGCAACCCATATTGTCGCTCTCTCAAGGTAGATTATTAGGCTAGGATCCATCCCTAGGGTGAGAGGAGCCACAGGTGGGTCATAGGTCAGTAAGAGCTCTACAGTAGGGTAGTATTCCATCTAGCCTGGTCATGGGGCCTGAACTCACACTGAGAGACCATCAGGGTCTAGCTCGTATCATTCTCCTAGAGACCCATCCACAGGGGACGATGCTGTAGGGAGTGTAGACCTAGTATTTGACTAATGGTTCACTTGGTTTTGATTAATTTTTAATATTGATTGACCTATATTACTGTATCCCACAGGTATTTTTGTACATCCATGGACTTGACACACGTAATTTTATGATATCTTTGCATTATGACTCATTATGTGTATCATTTATTGCTCATTTTTTTGTTGTTATTTTGTTTTATGATTTGATGTGATGATGGCATTATGATGATTTGATGTATATGTTATATGGTAGATGATATTGTAGATGATTATATGGATGTGTAGGTGCTTATATGATTTGATGATGTGACATGATGTATTTTGATGATGAATGATGAATGATGAATTCATGATTGTATGCAAATGGATATTGCCTATATGTTTTATGATGTGCTTTATGATGTGATGATGGATGATTAATGAATTGTGTTTGTGGATGTGATGTTATTGTTAAATGTATGTTTAATTTTGTTTTAATTGTATGCATCTAACTTATGTGATGGGATGGTATAAATAAACCTATATGCTCTAATTACCTAAAACATAAGGAATACATATGACATTGAAAATCTTAATGGGTGATACCACACTAAGTAAAAAAATAATCTTGAATTTAAATAATCACTCTTATCATAAGATCGATTAAGCATTCATGTATGAAATGTACTGGTGTGAGATATATTTTCTTGATAATTTTTTGTAAATTAAAAGATATAAAGTAGTCAGTGGCCGTCTATATACTATTTCTAATATATATGTGGTATCTGTCCTATTATGTTGATACCCCCTAATGTATAGAATATTATAAAGAAATTGATGGTGGAATGATGATAGGATTTGTTGCTATGTAAGAATTTTGGGGTTTTTCGAAGATCCAAACACTCTAGTTACCCTATCAATGACTGTGTACTGATCATCATGGACCTAGATACTCATTCTCCCTATGTGTGCAAGTGAATAATTTTTAGATATAACCCATGCATTTCCTCTGATGTCAAGTGGGATTCTTTCAACCCATTACTAAGATCAGGGATTCTCAAGTGTTTATCTTATCCTTATGTTGGCCTTAGTTGGACTATACCACTAGGCGGTCTTGAGTTACCTAAGCTAGCTCATACACATTAAAATATTGGTCTATACAAATTCCAAGAGCTTTTGTGATAGATATATCATCATGCATAAGGATTTTTCCTTCCAGTTTTGTGCAATGCTGAGAATTTCAGGGATTCAAATTTTATTCCCTTTTTTTCTTCATTTCATTTGGGATACTTGCTCATACTTAGTGATGAAAATCATTGTTTATTTTAACTTTTTTTTTTATTTTTTTTTGAGCAAGGGATTCTTGTAGTGATGATACTCACTGTTTATTTTCGATTGATTTTCTGATATTTGAACTATGACTTTGGGCGTTTGAAATTTTTATTTTGAGATTTGAATTTGGCTTTTTGAAATTTGAACTTTTGCTTTTGAGATTTGTATTTTGTTTTCTTCTAGGATTTTGCTTGTTTTAGGCAAGCAAGGGATATATGCAGTGATGATAATCACTCATTTCTGGGTAGGGTTTGCACTTGTCCTTTTGTAAATTCTCAACACCTTTAAACCGGTTGCACAAGGGGATAAGCAAAAATATCCTTTGTTTATTTTGGTAACCTAGACCACTTTGTAGCTTTCATCTTCCCATGTACCAACTAGAATTTAATGTTTAAATTAGTGATGGGATTTTGAGATATGCTAGGCTTTGTCACCACTAGACCTTATATTCTACTAGCCAAGATGGTTTTTCACAAAATTTGATAAGATCACTAGGTGTGTTTGAATTAACCAAAAAACCCTAGTATTTTATGTATAGCAATAGTTTATGGTTGTGTTGAAAAACACAATTACACACTTTAAAATATCTCATGACATATGCAATTGTAGTGGATATGAAAATGCAATGCAATGATGTGGATGCAAGATGTGAGATGCAATTGTTTTTATATTTTTAATTTTTATGTTGTTTTTGTAATTTTGTTTAATTTTGACCAAAGGGCTTATTATGCCTTTGGGGATTTTTGATTTTTGACCAAGTAGCATGAAGTACCCTTGGAGATTTTTTATTTTGACCAAGTGGCATGAAGTACCCTTGGAGCATTTTGATTGAAGTTGACCAAGCGGTTTGTATACCCTTGGAGCTTTTTGAATTGATTTTGACCAAGCGACTTGAATGCCCTTGGAGAATTTTGAATTGATTGGAGTTGACCAAGTGGTTTGAATATCCTTGGAGCATTTGGAATTGATTTTGACCAAGCGGGATGAATTAACCTTGGAGCCTTTGATTGTATTTTGAAATTTTATGTTTTTATGATTAGTTTTGTGTTTTTAACATATTTGAATGTTTTTATATTTTATGACATATTTGAAACTTTTTTTGTGTGTTTTATGTGTAGAATGCCTTTAAGTGAATGATATTGAGAGGCTTAGGCTCCTCAACACCATCTAATAATATAAGGCAATATGGTCCAATTCCAACTCTCTATGAAATCATGTATGGGCCTATCCTGTTTACCGCGAACTTATCTCACAGATGCGGTAGTAGATTCAAATTTTGTTGGTTTTATTTGAGCACTAGATCTCCAACCTTGAATTCCATTAAGTGGACTTTACTATTGTAAGCTCATGCAAGGTGATCTTAGTAAATGTGAAGATGCTCTAAAGCATTGACTCAGTGTTCATCAAGAAGCATCAACTGATCAAGGCAGCTTTGTCGCATTGCATCATCGTCTATGAAGTCCTTTAATGTTATGCATAGAGTTGGAATTTCCAACTCTAATGGCATGACAGCCTTAGTGCCATATACTAGTGAAAACGGTGTTTCCCCAATGGGCATCCATATACTAGTTTTGTATGCCCATAGTGCAAGAGGTAACTGCATGTACCAATTCTTGTGATTGTCTTGCATCGTATTCCTCAATATGGAGACTATTGTTTTGTTTGAGGCTTCTGCTTACCCGTTTGCTTGCAAATAATAAGATGTTGAAAAATTGTGCTAAATATGGTATTTTTTCATTAAAGCACACACATTTATTTTTTAAAGATGGCCCATTATTCGATATTATCTTAGAAGATACCCCAAAATGACTTATGATATTGTGAAGTATAAAATCTGCAATCCTTGGTCCAGTTGTCGATGTTAAGGGGATCGCTTCAACCCATTTAGTGAAGTATTATGTGGCTATTATGATGAATGTGTACCGGCATAAGGATGGGGGTGAGATATTTCCAATAAATTCTAGTCCCCACTACGAGAATGGTCATGTTTCCTAGATGGGTTGCAAGGCTTACAATGGTAAGTGCGTTAGATTTGCATGATGCTGGAAATTACTACATTTCTTGATATACTCATAGTAGTCATTTTACATGGTGGGCCAATAGTAACCCTTTCTCAAGATGCACTTAACTATGGATATGCCACTGAAATTACCTCCACATGTGCCATTGTGAGCTTGTGAAATAGCCTAGGATGCTTCCCGGGGCTCAAGACAATGGAGTAATACTCCATCATATCTTTTTTTGTAGAGGATTTATCCTAGAAAGATGTATCTTGTTGCTTTCTATTTGAAAATTCACCTTTTAGTATGCAAAAAAACTTGAAGTACTATTCCAAGCTTCAGGAAGTCCTATAGTTGGGAAAGCCAATCCTGATAAACCATGTCTTCTATAGAAAATATGGCTTTCTTTTCCTGTATTTCTGAGCTGGTGAACATGGATTGAGGAACAAATCTATGGTGTATGGTTGCACCACACTCCATAGGTCCTTGGGAGATCAGAGACCCCCAAGGTGCTATTTGTAATAAATCTCTAGCTGGGAAGGACCAATCCTAATTTGGCTTGATGTTGATCATGTTGACTGATTCTTGTTTGTCAAAAGCTTCACGACGTATTGCTGAGTACAAAATCACTTTCACATGAACAATTATAAAATCAATAGACATATTCTGAGGGATCAAGGATACCAAATATACCATGGTGTCTACAAATCTATTTGACGTACAAGGCATTGCCTCGATGTCATACCATTCCAGTCGGGCTAGGTATGTGTCAATAATTTCCTTGTAAGTCTTCAGGAGTGGGCACCTGCATGGAAATAGTCCTTTGATATAGTTTACTATGAGCAAGGAGTCACCATAGATATTTAGTCTTTTAATACCCATTTTTATGGCTATTTGGAGTCTTCGGATCAATGCTTCATATTTTGTGTTGTTGTGCAAGGAAAATCTAGTTTGAATGACAAGGGTAATGGAGCACCCTGTGGTGTGATAAAGACAATACTTTCTCTGCCCCCATGTTCACACTTTGAACCATCAAAGAAAAATGACATGTATATTTGTTTCTTAGGTTCTTCGAGTTCTGGTGGATCTGATAATGCAAAGACCGCATCATCAAGCAATTCTATAGTGAGAGGCTTGTTATCCTAAAGAGGTGCCTCTACTAAATGATCTGCTATGACTTGTCCCTTGATGGAATTTTGGCTTATGAACTCTATATCAAATTATGTCAATAATATGATCCACTTTGTAGTATGTGTATTGTGATATGTCTTTCTCATCATGTACTGCAAAGGATTTTGTTTTTATAAGACGTAGGTCGTATGGCTCAACATGTAGTGTCACAACTTTCGAGTTGCAAAGACCACTACTAAACACAACTTTTTGATATATGCATATCCTAGCTCATAACTCACCAAGGTGTGACTAATGTAATATATGGCTTGCTCTTTATCTTGTGCATTATTTTGGGCTAACATGGTGCCCAATGCAAAATTAGTAGCCAATATATATAGTAAAAATGGTATGTCTAGCCTTGGTGGAGCCAATACTGGCGGTGTGGCTAGATAAGTTTTGATCTCTACAAAGGCTTGATGGCATTCTTCATCCCAATGAAAGGGGACCTCCTTGCATAGCAACCGATTCATAGGTCAACATTTGTCTAATAATTGCACGATGAATATTTTGATGGATGTTATTTTGCCTTGTAGGCTCTGTAGCTTCCTAATGTTGGTAGGGGTGGTCATTTCAAATATAGCCTTTACCTTTGTAGGATCGACTTCGATGCCTCTCTTGGATACGATGAGTCCCAAAAGATTCCAGAAGTTATGCCAAATACACATTTCTTAGGATTCAATCGAACATTGTGTTCTATGAGGTGATCAAAGACTTGTCTAAGGACTTCAGCGTGCTCTTGCCACAATAGGGACTTGGCTAGTAAGTCATCCATGTAATATTCTAAAATATTATGCATATAGTCATGGAATATGTATTTCATGGCCCGCTAATATGTGGCACCAGCATTTTTGAGACCAAATGACATCACTTTTTAATATAATGTCCCCCACGAAGTAATGAAAACAATTTTATGTTGATCTTAGGGCTTAATCTAGACCTGGTTGTATAAAAAAAAACCATCTATTAGGGAGAGCATCTCATGACCTATGGTTGAATCTACAAGAGCGTCTATGTTTGGCAATGGGAATGAATCCTTTGGTGTTGCCTTGTTTAAATATCTAAAATCCATGCATATATGAACTCTTCCATCGGGTTTCCCCATGGGTACCATGTTTGACACCCACTCAGGGTAGTCTATAGGAACTATGAATATTGCATCTAGTAGTTTTTTCAATTCGTTCTTCACCATCAAAGTGACGGTTGGATGAATTTTCCTCATATTTTTCTTGACTGACTGCTTCATGGGATCTAATGAAAGGTTGTGAATGACTAACTTTGGATCTATCCCTGACATATATTTGTAAATCCAAGCAAAAATATTTTGCCTCTCTTTGAGGGGAGGAATTAGGATGGCTTGTTCCTCTGGAGATAGACTTTCTTTGAACTTGATTTTTCTTGGTTGGGTAGGATCATCACTGATTTCCACCTCAAAAATCGCTTCTATATCCATATGTGACCCCTCCTTTAGCTAATGAGACATGGGTATCAAATGAATGTCATCAGCGGGATTTACAAGACCTATTGACTCAGGTTCCAAACCAACATGGAAGATGTCATATGCACAACCTGAGGAAAAATGGAATGGTTGTAACATCTCTTCTCTAGGGAAGTGGTTTTTAAGATCAATGGGTGAATTAGCACGATCCCAATCAATAGCCTCTACATCAAGATGCAATTATTTGGTAGGATCTGCTAGATTATGAAGTGGAGTGGTCAAATAAATGGAGATCATGTTGATGGATGGGATGAAATCTCTAGGACCACATGGGTTTAATCTTATCTTAGGGTTTTCCATTCCATACTTATGATGAGGCTCTGGAGGAATGGGAATTTTTGGATCTGGACCATAAGCAGGGTGGATAATAGGATCATTGGGCTCTAATCGCTCTTTGAATGTAGGTGGAGGTGGATTGACCATCTAGTGAATGAAACCTAGATCAATGAGTCTCCCCAAAAACTATAGATGAGGGTCTATAGCACGGAGTGCCACCTCTCTCTCTGCTAGCTTGTTGACTTACCGCAAGTGGTGAGGCCCAAGATAAGCCATCTCAATCTCATCCTCAAAGTCATTATCACTTATCCAAAAACCGTTAGCATTTGTATGTAGCCCTAATACAAGGGGATCATATCTTGGCCCTATGTAGGCCATCTCTATTTCATATTCATATTATTCATCACTTATGAAGAATCTATTTGCATTTGTCTCTTGCCCCAAAGTTAGGGGTTGATGACTGAGGCCTATGTAGGTTCTTTCGGTTGAGTCTTATGATTCATAGTCACTTTCCTCTAATGTATACCCACTCTCATCATGGATAGACCATGTGAATATTTGTAAATAGCAAGGACCCTGGTAGGCTAAGCCAAGTTGCACCTCATCATCACTTGCTTCATATCCATTCTCCTCATCCCACGAGTTGTACCTTGTTGGTATGGAATAAATTAAGATATTTGGATGCTAAAATTTTGGTGGTGGTACATTTATCATGGCCACTTGTCTGTTGCTCAAATTTCCTATTCTTATGGAGATGATAAGGAATGAAATTGATATCTTCTCCTAACCCTAAGCTTAATCTATCCAATGCTGCTATAAGAGAGTCATATCGACCTTCGATATAATAGCCTAACCCAAACCTGTCAGAGGGAATCTGATATTGTGGCTCGTATGGCTGCCTGCGCCCCTTCTCATATATACCAAGGCTATAGCCATGCCAATGGAAACACTCAAAGTAGCTTAGAGAAAACTCGGGATTAGAGAGGTAATGAACATTGACCGTTAATAATTTGTCACTATCCTCTTCCATGTATGTAGACTTATGGGCGTAGTCCATGCTAGCATAGATAAAATTGGTTTGGTTGGGAGGGATTCCAAGTGGAACCACTATTCCCACTAGCGACCTCAAGTCCTTAGGTCTTCCCATGTTTTGTGCATACTCAATGATATGCGTAAAGGTAAGGTTCTGCACAAGGTACTTCCCTATGCCTATGCTTGCCAAGTGTATTTATGCATGCGATGTGGATGACCCTATGGATGATACTGGTGAAGCAATGTGGTAATCACTATCTTCATCTTGATCTTGAAGATCTTCTTCTTCCATAGGACTTGGAATTTTAGCAATGGCTACTATTGGCACTTCCTTGGGTATTTATTCTTTGACTAAGGGTACCTTTAGCTTCTGATTATCTTTTGGTTTTGATGTTGATGGTACTTTAGAAGCACTGACTATTTTGAGTGCACCAGGAGGTGTTGATGTGCATGGGTCTTTTCTTACCCTTTTGTCTCCGTTATCCATTTGTGTGGTTGGGGATGAAGGTGCTACGTATAGGTGGGTAGAAGGGATTATGAATTCTCCTAGAATGTCCACATTATGGACGTATTTAAAAGACTCTTCATCGGCCAGAACCACATAGACTTTTTTTCATGCACATACTTGACACACTGGTGCAAGATCGAAGGCACACACTTCGTGGCCCTTATCGAAGGATAGCCTAAGAGGATTTTGTATTGCATAACTCCTTCCAATAAATGACACATCATAGGGATGGTCTTGTACCCCACATTTATGGTTAGGACTATCATTCCTACAGTATTGCATAAAGAATCATTAAAAGCTCTTAATATGTAAGCTTATGGAATGATATTGGACTTGGGGATCTTGAGGTGCTCTATTGCTATTGTTATGATTATGTTTATTGATGAAATTGTATCAACCAAGACCCTATTGAAAGGTAAGTCATTGATTTTTGCTACAATGTTTAGTGAAGGGTCTGGTAAGGCAGTAGGTACTGTCTTAATATCATAATCATAGAATCAAATTATAGGTTCCTAGCATTCTTGTACTTGTCCCACAAAGTGAGTGAATGCATTCGCATCTTGTGGTTGGATCTCAATTTTCTTTAATATCTCCATTAGAATCTCCCTATGCTTTGGGGATTGTTGTATGAGCTCATAGATGGATAACTTGGCTAGAGTTGTCTGTAGGTTCTACTCCAATCTACTCTGGATAGTTACCACAGGTCATGTTGGTGGACCTGGAAGGTTGTCTTGCCTTTGCCTAGGTGTGACTAAGACGTTAATGGGATTTTTTGAAGGTTACGGTTGACCATACCGCCTAGTCCTTGTTGCTATGTTAATAATATCAACCATCCCAACACATCCGTGGGTAGGTATATCAGATCGAACCTGATTGACTTGGGTCCCTTGCTCTCTAGGGACCTCATGATTAGGTAATGGGTTTCTGTATATGCCCATGTCTCTGTTATCAAGAGTTAGTGGGTTGTCAACTTTGAGTTCTCCTACCTCAATCATTTTTTGCACTTGATTCTTAAAACCAATACAAGCCTCAATGTCATGCCCAATTATCCTATGATAAGGGCAAAATTGATCTTCCCTATATCCTTTTGGCTTAGGATGGTTGGGATCTATAAGAGGTATATCAAGAAATCTAATCCTCCTAGACTTGCTCAACTGATTAAATATTGATTGCATTGAATCTATCAAAGGCGTGAAATAGCGAGGCAGCTTGCATTCTCTGTTTTACCCCTAATTTTTCCTTTTGTCATAATTAGCTGGCAGGGGATGTGCTTGATAGTTTCGGGGTTGTTGTGCACCCCTATCCTTGGATGTAGCCAATACGACTTTATTGACTAGATCTGGTTTGACCTACTTCTATTTATACTTGTCATTCTTACCATTCTTGTTCCACTCCTTTTTGTTTCGGAGTTTAATGGTCCCCTCATATACTTTTTTTTCTTGGATGAACTTGGTCTACACCAACACTTCCTCAAACGAAGGATACTACTAAAGTTGTAGTAAGAGGGAAATGTGTTTAGAGCAAATTTTGGTGAACATGCAAATGATTTCTTCTATGGGAATGAAGAATGATAATTTTGCCATGACTTTTCTCCATCTATTCCCATAATCCATTACTGGCTCATCATCATATTGTTTCAAGTTGGCTAGGTCTAAAAGGTTCATCTTCTTCTTAGAACCAAAGGAGAAACACTTTAAGAATGCATTTACCAGTTGTTCAAAGTTGATTATGTTATGATTAGGTAGTTGGTTGAACCATTGAGTGACAACAACTGAAAATGTCATTATGAATGTTCTTAGCATGAGAGCGTCATTGTCTTCAAAATGAAAATAGGCATTGATAAAATTGGTGACATGCTCTTGTGCACCCTCTTCACCCTTCAAATTTTCTAACCTAGGCATCTCAAAGTGCTTAGGATATGGAGGGCTAGGGATTGATGGACACAATGGTTGGTTGTGTATTTTACTCAATGTTGGCGAGTTCTCGGCTGCCTATTGTTTCTCAAAGGCTTTCATATTTTTAGTACGCTCTTGAAATACCTTTGATGCATCAATTTCCTCCTCTTTTAAGCCTACTCATAGTGGCAATGGAGGTAACTCTCTATCCATTTTATTTGTTCCATTTTCCTCCCTCCTACGATGGGACTCAGGATTGCTATCCTAGTTTGTTATGTTTACCCTTTCCCCACTAGTTGGATTTTGTTCATGGTTTGGTGGAGGATTTTGTTGTGGGATATCTTGTCTAGTGCACCTCTCCTTAGGTGAGTCCAAACATCTAGTTCTTTGGTGACCACCACCATTTGTCTGTAAATTATTAAGAGCTAGCCGCTCAGCCTGCTCTCTTAAGCACTGCTCATGTTGGTGCAAGAGTCTTTCTCTTTGTTTATCCTATTTGAGAGCTTCTACTAGCTCTAGATCCTTACGTAATGAATTTTCTAACCGCCTTATTCAGTAATTTTGTACTATCATAGAAGACTCATGTTTATATAAATCTGTTATTGTTATCTTGACTCACAGATTCCTTGAGGAGGTTTTTGATGTACCTATACTCTTGATAGCTAATATGACTTATTTAGTGTACTATCGAGTATCCCTATGATTGGAAACTACACGTCTACTAAGGGGTTGCTATGAGGTACCCCTAGATTGAGATATGTGTTTAGAAGTCATATTTCATGAGCTTCTAGATGTAGAGTTATCAATAGCTACAATTCTTTGAGTTGGTCGTGTAGGAAACCAATCCAACCCATCTAGCTGTCTTGTTTTCCATGGCTGATCTCGTGGGGTGTCATTTTACTCCTATGAGGTCATAGTATATGGGAATATTTCCTTTTGTATGAAGTATTTCTTCTATCTAATTACCATGACTAGATGTAGCTCTAGTTTCCTGCCCTTTAGTGGGCAGACCTATTTCATATGTTTCTTGTGAATCTTGAGGTGTTATGACTCTTTCTTGTCTTCTTGAAGAAGAGGGCTTTGTGGTGACATGTTTTCTCCATGTGGATGGAGATGTAGCAGTCTCGTCATCCCTATGTGAAGAATGAGTTTTAGAACCTTCTTTATGTCCATGTGAGGAGGAATCCCTTGAAGCTTCCTCACATCTTTGAGATGTTTTTATGTGTTTAGAGGAGGCCCTTGAGGTCTCCTCGTGTCTCCTTAATGAGGATGGTTGTGAAGCCTCTCTTTTTTTATGTGACTTTGTTCCATGATGTGATTCCCTACTTGGGGTTTCTCAAGGAGATCCCCCAAGGGTTGAGTTATCACCCCTTAGGCTCACGGAGCTACGTCTCACGGTCTTACGGGTAGGTCATTCAATGTTACTATGACTTTACCTATGGGTATGAGTTGCTTTAGTCTCTCCCTCGGTATCATATCGAGGGTGTTTACTTCTTGTTTTGACCATTTTATCAATGAATTGATATTTTGAGTTGTAATTTAGGAATAGACACACAATACCAATTTTTTTTTATCTTGATTATCGATTTAAGTGTGCCCTAAATTGTTTAGTGTGTTTTGATGTGTTGTTCTTTCAATTTATTGCTCTTGTTCTTGGATTAAGAATGAGAAGACTCATCCATAGTGATAATCAAGTACACCCAAGCCAAACATGGTTTTCTCAAAAGAAGATAGGGTACATCACTGAAGACCCAGTGGGGGTTTTGCCTAGCTCTTCCACTCTGAACTAATAATTATTCTAATAGTGGGAGACAGTTTGAGCACAAGTAAATTAGTATCACTATAAGTAAGTTTCTCAATCTATTTCTAGGAAGCTCTTAGGGGCAAATTAGTGGAAGGATATGAATTCCAACATCATCGGAATGAATTGAGGGTTGGTGATGAAATCCAACTCCCCAATGTTTAAATGATACATGTGTGTGTGGTGTTCATTTTAAGCTTGTGTAACATAAAGTGCATCATATAGCAATAATGAGTCTTTCCTATATGCTTAAGTGCAAAAATATGTTTCATTATTCAGAAAGATGCATGAATTACTATGATTTGTATGAGCGCACTTTATTTTGTGTAGCTATAGCCTCTAGCAGGGCCTCAAAGCTAGCAAACAACATACAATGTCTAACATATTGGATTCTAGGGCAAAATTTTTAGGCATAAGCCAATGTTCCTAGAAACACCTAGTGGAAATCTAAAAGAAGATCTAAGATATGCAAAATGATTAATTCTTTCTCATTTTATTCTTTCAATTTCCAAACATAAATGTGCTTTAAGTTCTCTATTTTAGACATACAGAAGTAGACAAAAAGCTATAAAATATTAGATAAGGTATACCAACCTTATATCCGACTTAGAGAGTTGGTTTTTTAACCTCTATTGCACTCCAATTCTAGCTTCTATTTACCAAAGAGATTGGTTCTTGGCCGCTATTAGTGGAAGTGGCTAAAGCTCTATTGGCCGTTGTAGCTCAGAGTGACTGATTTTTGGTCACTGTAGCTCAGAGCGGCTAGACCTGCACACAAAACTAAGTTATTATTCCAAAAAAAAATGAAAAATTAGTGGAGGTCCCACTGTTATTGCCATCTATAGCAACCCCAGGATGCACGCATTACTCTCTTTTATGCTACTTGCAATGTATTAAGAACCCAAGATGAAATGGAAGACAATGAAAAGCATATAACATAGAAATAACAAATATGGATATCTTTATTCATATTGAAACCCGGTTACATGTCGATCCCTCTTAGGGATACCCATTTTGATACAATAAGGTTACAAATAGGCAAAGAGTGCCTCTTTCACGAAGAGGTGGTGCACTTTCAAAAAACTTCTCGGTTGCACACATGAAAATGTATGAGGGCTTACAGATGCCTCCTTATCCAAGTTTGTTTCCTATAGGGATCTATTTTGCTCTCATATTTTGCAAACTCTATCTAATGAACCTTTGGCCCTATAAGCAATGAAACAACAACACACACTTAGATGTTCGAGAATACCTCCCCAAATGAGGTTGTTAATACTAAATATAAAAAATGAAAGCAAGTGTAAATTAAACTACTACAATGAATGCAAATGAATGGAATGATGTTATGCTAATGATATGCTAAAATAATGAATCTAATGTCTATAACCCTAAGCTAATCCTACAGGCCACTGTCTAATACAACGACTGCTAAAGTGACTTTCATCCTCTTTGCTCCAAAGCTATGGATCAAAGCTTGTCTCTGATGTTGAAATAATGGTTGCTATGCTCTCCAATCTATCAAGGCTTCATCGTACATGTGATATCCAATATCCAAGTCTTGAAAGCTCTCCTTAATGACCAAGATTGATAAAATATGTAATATGATGCCCTGGTGCTCTTAGGCTTGCACCTTTTATAGTGTGAAACCCTAGGTCTATGTCCAAGTCCTAGGAATTAATTTCTCATGCGTAGTGCAAGTTAGCATGAGAGGCTTTTTTTTGTCTTTTCTATGTTTAGAGGGCAATTAACTGAAATATAACTGCCAAATTGAGTCTCCTATGCAAACTAGTCATTAGCATGAGAAGCTTTTGTCCTTTGTTTATGTTTGGAGGCCATTTAACTAAATTCTAAATGCAAAATCAAGTCTTCTATGTGAACTATTCATGAAAAGGAATGCAAATTTACTCTCGCTTACCTTTATTACATGCATAATACCACTTCTACGTGTGATTAGTCCTGTTTATCGATAAAACTGCTTCTAGGGTTTAGTCATTGTCATCTGTAGCAACTAAGATTTGGCCACTATTGTCTGTAGTGGCTAAGTTCTGGCCTCTCTAGGCTTGAGAGGCTAGGATCTGGCTACTCTTGGCTTGAGTGGATAGGCTTGGATGGATCAAAAAGGCCCCAAATGAGTGGTGAGAACCACTGTTAATGCTTGGAAAGTCCAATATTATGTCATCTAATCTTATGAATGTGTCTATTTTGAGAATATTCCCTAAACATGACATAATTTAGGTGTCTATACATACTTCTCTGACCACTTGAATTATTTTCCCTTTTTTTAAGGTTTGTTATGGGTCCAAAAATATTGGAGTAGTCCTTTATATAATGTCTATAATAGCCCGTTAACCCCATGAAACTTTGCACTTTAGTCACATTAGTAGGGGTGGCCAATTCAGAATAGCCTCTATCTTTTCTAGATACACAAAAATCCCCTTTGCTGATATAACGTGTCCAAGATATCATACCCCTGGAACATAGAATTCACTCTTAGTCATATTTCCATAAAGTTGATTATTCCTTAACAATTCCAACATGATCCTAAGATGTTTATCATGTTCTTATTTATCTGAAGAGTATATAAGGATATCATCTAGGAATACCAATACAAATTGGTCCAAGTGTCTTCAGAACACATTGTTCATTAAGTTCATGAAAGCAGTTCAGGAATTAGTCAGTCTAAAGGGGAGAACTATAAAATCATAATGCTCATACCTAGTCTTAAATGTTGTTTTGTGAGTGTCTTCCTCATGAATCATTAACTAGTGATACCATGATCTTAGATCAATCTTAGTAAACACCTTGTAATACTTTAGTTGATCAAATAAATCTTCAATCATAGGTAAAGGATATCAATTCTTGATTGTAGGCTTATTTAGTATCTTGTAATAAATACACAATCTTAGCGAACCATCCTTTTTCATGAACAAAATTGGTGCACTCCATGGGGACATACTTGGTTTTATCAAAACCTTATCCAATAATCCTTGCAATTGAATATTTAGTTCTTGCATTTCAATAGGATTCATCCTATATAGGGATCTATGAATAGGTTTTACTCCCATCATAAGTTCAATTGTGAAGTCAAATTCTCGTACAGGAGGTAGTCCAGGTAGGTCTTCTAGAAATACATCCTGAAAATCCTATAAAATTGGATGTCTTAGTATTTCTCCTTTCTCATGGTCCTCCACTTCATTAAGTTTTACCACATACGCTATTCCTCCTTTCTTTAGGGCATTTTTCAATTGAATAGCGGACAACATCTAAGGTTCAAACACCCCTTGTTTGCTATAAATTCTTAGTCTCTTTTTGCCTTCCTCTGAACACTCGATCCATTAGTATTGGAAATTGACTAAGGCTTTATGGTCCTGTAGCCAATCCATCCCTAGGACCACATCAAATGAGTGTAAGGGAGCTACATATAAAACAACATTTTGTAGTCCATTTATATAGAGTAACTTCTACCATAGGATAACACTGGTTCATCGAGTAGGTCTGCCTAGAACCATACTCAACCTTCCACCTTTGAGCCAAATATTCAAGCCTTTCTAACATAGTCCTTGCTAGACTAGATGAAATAAAATTGTCAGTGGCTCCATTATCTATCAAAATTTTTACTTGCTTATTAAAAACCTTACCTTTCACAAGTAATGGGGTATCTTGTCCCTCTAGCTTCTTCTTCCCAGTTGCGGCATAGATCCGATGTTTCGATTCCTTCCATTTTGCATTAGTTGTGCTAGTCCCTAATCAATATGGACACTGATTATAGTAATGAGGTCCTCGATAATTGTATCACCCTTCCTTAAGTCCTTTTTTTTTAAGTTCCTCATTCCCACTCTTGACTGCTAGAATTAGAGCTTGCAACTTTTGTGGTTGATGTTTTGTGTTATTGGCCTTGTTATCCTTCTTACAAAAATTCTTCTTGAACTTCTGATTCCCATAAGGTTTCTTTATAGGATTTTAGAGATTCTTAGCCTTTCACTCTTGCTCAGCATCCCATTTTACAAATCCATTACTATTCCTCTTCTTTAGCTCTTGCTGATATTGCTTGGGTAGAGTGTCATATTTATAACATAAGTGTGACTCTACTTTCTTTGCTAGGTCATATACATTTTGCAGTGATTTAAGTTCCTACATGTCTACATCATGCTTTAACCTAGATTCCAATCCAAGAGTGAACTTGTGAACCCATATTTTCTCATTATAAATAGGTACATATTTGAAGAGACTTACCAGATTATTATAGTACACCTCTACTATGCTAGTTCCTTGCCTCAGAATAGCAAATTATTCAAACCTTAAGGCATAGAAATTCTTTGTTAGGAATCTCTTTTTAAAGATATTTATAAATTCTTCCCATGGAGTATTAATGGGTTCAATATTAGTTTCATCATAGTGGGTTTCCCACCACTCCAAGGTAGCCCCTTACAAGTTAATCATAGCCCAAAGTATTCAAGTTTTTGATGAGTAGTCTTTTACCATAAAGTGAACCTCTACTTCTCTCAGCCATGCTTTCGCTGCATCCCCATCACCCTCTCCATAAAAATTGGATATACTGATGTTTTTCATGTCCCTAGCTATTTAATTTTATACTAATGCTCTATATTGCACTTATTCTATAGTTAATCCACTATCTAAACAAATCTCTAAGCCTTGAACTTGCAAATTTTGATTCGTAGCCATTTCTAGCAACTATCTTATCTGATCTAGCATAGAAACAATCATAGCAGTGATGTCTTCTACCTCCCTATTGGGGATTGTTGGTTCTCCATCCTGGTTTTATTCTTTGACATTACTTTTCCAAGTATATCTCAGTGTAGGCCTCTCTCTTCTGGTCTTAAGTGGTATCTTAACCTAATTCCATCCAAGAAAGAAGATTAGATTACAATTTCATCTTAAGTTGTATCTCTAATCAAGCCATAATACATAGTTCTATTGCTATAAGCATTAAAAATCTAACTAGGGTAATATCCCATGATAGGATGAGTCATTGATACCTAAGTCCCTACTAAGGCATCCTAACATCAACTCTAACTTGGGATTTATGCCTATAAGATTCTATCAAATAGGGTATTCTAGATCATCCTAGCTTTAGCCCTTTTCTTAATCAAGCCTTCTTTGGATACATCTAATTCCATTTTAGCACATACAAAAGCTCTATACCCTCATACCTAGAGCTCTGATACCAAATGTAATGACCCAAAAACACACAAATAGAAAATACAAAAATAGAAAGAGTTTTTTTTTTACTAAGGAGAGGGATACATGAACCCTTCATGAACCCCTAACCCAACTAGAATTTACCTAAAGTTTCAATCCCCTAATTTTTCTTGGAAGATACATCTCACGAAGTACCCTATCACAAGTCTATCTATGTAGGTGTATCATGTGTCACTACAGATAAGTCCATCTATCCCATATTTCTTGATGAGCTATACCTATTACCCTCAGTCCATCGAAGGTATACATGTATCTCCATACCATACACAAATAATTATGTGCATGTATGCTATGATTATTGTGAGTTAAGCTATCTATCTCGTCTCCATTATGAGCTATCTTAAATCAAATATAATCTCTTCACAACTTAGTCCTTTATCTCCCTAAGGGGGTCTCAATTCCCTTAGGTCTGCTATGTTCACCCTAAGGGGTTCTCAATTACCTTAGGTTACCTATGTTCACCCTAAGGGGTTCTTAATTCCCTTTGGTTACATCTGAGTTCACCCTAGAACTCTACACTTAGATTTCTACCATCAAGCAACCAAACAATGATACATCTAGATACTACAACATCAGAAAGCAATCACCAAGTATCTAGAAAATAAAGCAAGCTTAACATTAAAATAGAATCAACTACATATTATAACAAAATACAAAAATAAAGTAAAAGTGCCTTATTTAAACCAATAAATAGTTATTGCATCAGAATTTACATGGTAAATCCTTCTTACTTTAAGGAATATTATAGTAACTACATTGGGGATATCTCCCCACAATTATAGTCTATTTGAGCATAAGTAAATCAATGTAAGATATAATTACCTATACTCTATTTCCATTGAACTCTTTGATTCTCCTTGCTTCCCATTGGATCTTTGAGGGTAGTAGGGGATCAAGATACTCATGGTTTAAGATAGGCATAGCTTTAAATGCATCTACTCATTTACTTTGCCAAATTGCAACTATACAAAATTCAATTAAGTTTCTAACCATCTAATGCATAATGGATATTATAAAAGAACCTTTAATTTTATTTTCCCCTCTCAAGTTACCTTAGAGAGTCATTCATCATGTACTACTTAGATCAAGGTCTAAATTTAATCAAATTCATTCATGTCTTAAAACATTAAAGTCCCATACTCTTAACCTTTAAAACAATCTCTTTTATTTTCATTCCCTAAATCAAAGACCCATAATTGCAATTCAAAGAATAAATCTACATCCTTTTTAATTCACAATTTCTAATCAACCAATTACTGTTTAAAGCATTAAAGTCCCATACCTTTAATATTTAAAACACTCATTCATTCATTCCCTAAATTGAAGCCCCATAAATTCAATTTAACGAATAAATCCACATCATTTTTAATTGAAAACTCCTAATATAATCAATTTTAATCAAAGGGTTCCTTCTCAATTAAAAATATTTAATAAATCCCATAAAAATCAAAGGATCCTTTCTAATTAAAATCCTTCAATAATTTCATATAAATCAAAGATTCCTTTCTAATTAAAAAGCCTTCAATAATTTCACTTAAGTCAAAGGTTCTTTCTAATTAAAAACCTTCATTATATTTTATATAAATCAAAGGTCCCTTTCTAATTAAAAGCCTTCAATAAGTCTCATATAAATCAAAGGTTATTTCTAATTAAAAGACTTCATTATATTTTAAATAAATCAAAGGTTCTTTCTAATTAAAAGCCTTAAATAATTTCATATAAATCAAAGGTTCCTTTCTAATTAAAAGCCTTCAATAAATCTCATATAAATTAAAGGTTCTTTCAAGTTTAAAGCCTTCATTATAATTTAAATAAATCAAAGTTTCTTTCTAATTAAAAGCCTTCAATAATTTCATATAAATAAAAGGTTCTTTCTAATTAATTAAGTTTTACAACACCTTCCTAAGGCAGGGTCTACAACTTGAGGCCAACGCCTTCTAAGGTGGATGCTGAACAACCATGGAAAAACCTAGCATCTAAGAAACTAGAACCAAGTATTGCTCTTACCTCTATCATAAAAGAGTTCCCAGTCTTGGAGCATGACACTCTCAATTACTTGGTGATCTCAAATCCCACAATGCTCTCAGACACGTAGTGCCCTCAAACCCTCACAATGCTCCCTTTGGTATATCATGGCCTTTGAACATGCAAAACGCTCACCATTAACACTCATTGGCTTCCCCAGCATAATGCTCACCAATAAGACACACTCTGGTTTCATAGCACATGGTGCTCACCAATTACCACACTGGTTTCTTTAAAACACAATGCTCATAGTCTTATTTCATAGTGCATAGTGCTCACAAATTAACACACAGTGGCTTATTTAAAACACATCATGGCTTCCTAAAGCACAACACTCTCCACAAACATATGGTTGTTTCTCTAAGACATAGCCTAGCTTCCTAAAGCACAACGCTCTCTATAAACATATGGTGATTTCTCTAAGACATAGCCTCGCTTCCTAAAGTACAATGCTCTCCAAAAACATATGGTGGTTTATCTAAAATATAGCTTGGATTCCTAAATTAGAGGGCTCTCCATAAATATATGGTTGTTTCTCTAAGACACAACCTGACTTCCTAAAGCACAGAGCTCTCCATAAACATATGGTGGTTTCTCTAAGACACAACCTGAATTCCTAAAGCACAGTGCTCTCCATAAACATATGGTGGTTTCTCTAAAACACATTATGGCTTCCTAAAGCATAATGCTTTCCATAAATATATGGTGGTTTCTCTAAAACATAACCTAGATTTCTAAAGCACAATGCTCTCCATAAACATATGGTGGTTTCTCTAAAACACAGTTTGGATTCCTAAAGCACAACGCGCTCCATAAAAATATGGTGGTTTCTCTAAAACACATCCTGGCTTCCTAAAGCACAATGCTCTCCATAGAATTGGATGTAGATGCTTCCAATATTTCCCATGGACTTTCATGCTATAGAGTAAATAAAACTAGGGTATCATAACCAAGTTTTCTCACCATACCAATGCAAATAAAAACTAAATTCAAAGTTTAAAGCAACCCAACCTTAAAAATTCTATGGGGATGAAAATTTGGCAATGTCTGGTTGCCTCTCCTCCTCACTTTTGGTATGTTTTTCTGTTTCTCTTGGTCTTTGGTCTGTGTCTCCTTGGTTCTCCCTCCCTTCCTCTCTCATTCTATGTCCTCTTTTTCCTTTCCTTCATCCTTACGTTCCTCCTTTTCCAGGTGGCCCATCCATCGTTCTTCTCGAAACCTCCCCAACCTCGATCTTCTTTCCTTCAATGCTCCGTCCTCTATCCTCTATGTGTTCCTTCCCATAATTTCCACCTTTGGAAATTAGTAGCCTCATAGGCTATTTTAATAGGTTTCACTATATAGGTAAAGGGGATAAATAAATTTTTAAAATGAGGATGGTACACTTTAAATAAAATATCATTCCCATGATATTTATTAGCTCTTAAATATATTTATTTTATTTAAACAATCTCATTATTGTTTTCTTTTATATAAAATAAAATATATCTATTTCTTTTTAAATGGATTTTCTTTTATTTATTTCAATTAATTAAAGTCTTTTAATGAATTTTTCCATTATAATTAAAATGAACACCTTTAATTAATTCAAAATAAATATTACAATGAAGTTTATAAATGAGCTTCAAATTCAAACATTATTTAATTAAAACCTCATTAATTAATTTAAAGGAATCTTTATTCGACATACAAATTTAATTTGCTTTCCTTCATAAGAATGATACTCTACTTTCACTTCAACATGACAGTTTACTTTAGGCATCCACACACATTTTGCAGTTGTTCTCCTATAATAAACCCAACATTAAGCTACCCAAGCCATGATGCAATAGAGAGCAAACAAATTTATAAATCAACAAAGACGGAGTCTTTCCATCAACCCAATCACCTATATTAGCCATAGATTTTACGATAGCTACTAAGCTATCAACTAAAGCTCAAGATTATTAGTCATCAATGATTATCCCTTTCGTCAATGCATGTCTATATGAAGGTATCTATCCATGTTACCTCCGAGTACCTTAATCATAATTTCCCCTGATATTTGGTACCATCATTCCTGGTGGGTGATTCTACATATTCCACCTATGAGTGTACCTGATCCTATACACTTGGAAATATGTTAGTGATAACACGCCCTTATAAATCAACTAAACATCATATAGTTGGTTTTATTGTTCAAACTAGGTATCACCACATCATAGGTTAATACATTGTTTTATTGGTGCCATAAAGTCATCTAGGGAGGGTCATGACACTAGGTATATTACCTTAAATGATTATTCCCCACAATATACTTCTCCCATGACCTCTTTATTTCAACCAAATAAGAAAACAATTGCTCTATTGGGCATCCACTCCCTCACCTAATCCTTATTCTATCACAAGTTAAATCCTTCCTCAAAATTAGGACCTCCCCACTCATGATCCATGTCCTTCTTACCCTCCTACTTCTCCTCCATATAATGATAATGCCACATCATAAAATTCTCTACCTAAGTTGGATTAATCTACCATAGATGCAACACAAATCCACTTGCCCATTTATATAAGAAAAAGGCATTTTGCCCTAAGACACCAAATGAACTATGCTCTCATGGCCAAAGTCCTAAGCCAACCAAAATAATCTAATATCAAATAAGCACCTGGTGATCCTAAATGGAATCTTTCCATGGAACAAAAATTGGATTCCATTAAATGAAATCACACATGGGAGTTAGTTGATTTACCCCTAGGTAAATCTACCACTAGTATAAAATGGGTGTACATGGCAAAGTATAAATTATATGGTTCATTAGATTACTACAAGGCTCACCTTGTAGCTAAAGGCTATAAGTAAAAATAAGGGATTGATTTTGAGGAGACTTTTTCTCTAGTGGCAAAAATGACTACAATATGTATTATTATTGATTTAGTTGCTAAAAAACATTGGTCTATGTATCAAATGGATGTAAAAAGTACCTTACTTAATGGTGCAGTGAAATAAGACGTGTATGTTGATCAACCACTAGGGTATACAATCAAAGTCCAAGAAAAAAAGTCCTTAGATTGAATAAAGCTTTATATGGGTTTAAGCAGGCACCAAGAGCTTGGTCTACCAAAATTGATTCTTATTTCATCAACTTTGGTTTCACTAGGTCTATAACAAAATCTACTCTCTATGTGAAATATTGGAGGAATTACATCATTTTGGTGACATTGTATGTGGATGATATTATCAATACAGGTGATGACATAGATGTAATAAGGTTTATCAAAGAGAACTTATGCAATTTTTTTGAAATTACTAAATTAGGCCTCCTTCACTACTGCTTAGGCATAGAAGTGTGGCAATAGTCTGACAAGATATTCATTTACCAAGATAAATATATTCGATCTCTCTTAGAGAGGTTTTGCATGCAAGAGTGTAAACCATCCCCCACTTCCATGGAAACTCAATTGAAATTTATCAATAGTGATGATGAAGAAAGAGTTGATGACACCCTTTACATACTAGTTGGAATTTTGATCTACTTAACTTTAAATAGACCAAATATCACCTATATAGTGGTCCTTATTTATAGATTCATGTAGGATATCAAAAAGAGTCATTGGATAGCAACTAAGAGGATTTTGAGACTCCTCAAGGGGACCCTTAATCATGGTCTTAAGTACATAATATGTGATGATTTTATTTGATTGGGTACACAAATTTATATTAGGCTAATTATCCTTAAACTAGAAGATTAACTACTAGTTATGGATTTTAGTTGGATCAGGGTACCATCTCATGGAGCACCAAGAAATAACATACAATTTCCTTGTCTTCAACAAAATTAGAGTATAAGGTAGAAATTGAGGCAACTAAGGAAGCAATTTGGTTGATACTTCTTAAGGATGTTGGGCTACTCATAGATGGTCCAACACACATATATTATGACAATAAAAGTACCATTAAGATGACCAAAAATTCAATTTTCCATGCCCAAACACATTGAGATCCATCATCACTTCATCAGATAAATATTCCAAGAGAATATTATACAAATGGAGTATGTACCTACTCAAGATCAAGTGGCTGACATCTTCACCAAGTCGCATGGAATTGAAAAATTCTCCAAGTTTAGCAAAATGCTTTATCTATGTTTAATGGGATTCAAAATGAATGGGGTATGTATCTAATGTTGACTTACCTTTTTATAAAAATACACATTAAGGAGGGATGTTAAAAATAAAATAATGTGTACTTTACCCATGCTTACCTTGACATGTCTGTGCCTTACACATGACATGTATCATTTAGCTTTCACATGGTCACATGTGTCACCATATTAATTCTTCCTCCTATGCTATATCTTCTTTGTAATTCATGATATTTTATGAGGAATTTGAGTTTTATCAAGTTAGGCCATGTCTTGTTATTTACCTCCAAGATGAGTTATGTTTTGTCATATTAGGGTATAGTATAGAATTAGAATTTCTAGATTTCAAATGACTTTATTTAGGTTATTGCATAAATATTGAGAGATAATTTATAGCAAAAACTATATTTGGTTGCGTATTTGTTAAATATAAGAGGATTCCAATAAATTAATGATAGGTTGTAACTGAAATAAAATATGTATCATCATATCTAGATAATTGTAGTCCTTGTTCCATGGGTGTATCATTGGGCTTACAATTATTCCTTATATTTTTATTAAGTAAGGATTTTTCATACTTTGTTTATGTTATTGTAATATTCTCTTTATTTTGATGAGTTTCTAAACCAAGGTAATAATGCATGTCACAAATCAGTCATTTCAAAATCCTTCTCAAGATCCCTTTTAACTTCATGTAGTAAACCCTTTGAACTTCCTATAATTACTATATCATCAAAATATACCACAAGTATTATTCTATCATTTCCAACCCTTTTTGTATAGATATATGGATATAATAGGATTTTTTTAAAGTTAGTTGTAATAAATGATTATTGATTTTTATATACCATGCTCTTGGGGCTTGATTTATACCATACAAGGATTTATTTAACTTAGAAAAATTGTGTTCTTGTCCCTTAATTATAAATCCTTATAGTTGGGATATATAAACTTATTCAATATCACCATTAATAAATGTACTTTTTACATCCATCTGATGAAGTTTCCATCCATGATGTATTTCCAAATTACAAATTATTCTGATAGTAGTCATTCTTATTGTTGGTGTAAAATTTTCTTCATAATAAATTCCTTTTGTTTGAGTGTATCCTTTTGCAACTATTCAAAACTTGTACTTGTTAAGTGAACCATATGATTTATATTTGACCTTATAAACCCATTTACAACCAACTATTTTCTTTTCTAGAGATATCTTAACTAGATTCCATGTTTTATTTTTCAATAATGATGTATATTTTAATTCCATAGCTTCATTCCATTTTGGATGATTTAAAGTCTAAAGTGTAGTTATATGTTCTACCATAGATCTTAACAATCCTCTATTTATTCTAGTTAGACTACGAGTTTGAGGTCTTGTAGTAATAATATCTAGAATTTGCTCTAGATTTGAATCTCTAAGTGTATTTCTAAGCTAGATAGGTTCTTTTCTCTATAATTTTGTAGAAGTTTCTATATTTTTATTTTGTTTATATTGAAATTATAATTCTATATCTTCATTTGATGAGTCTTCTTCTAAGAAATTTAGAAGAATTTTTTATCATATTTTTGTTCTTTAATACCATTTTTTATTTTTCATCAAATACTACATCTCTGCTTATATAGATTTTTTTTGTTGTTGGATCAATTATTCTATATCCTATTGATTCAGCATCATAACTAGGAAATATACCACACATAGCCTTTTCATCTAATTTTGTCATTTTTTGTTTTGGAATATGCATATAAGCATTACATCAAAAAATTCGTAATTGCTCTATAGTTGGTTTTCCTCCTAACCATACTTCTTTTGATGTAAAATTCTTAAGTATTCTTGTAGGAAATATATTCTGTAAATATACAACTTTTTAACTACCTCTACCCAATACTGATGAACAAGATGAGCTTCTTTTAACATACACCTAACCATTTATATGATAGATCTATATTTAATTTCTGCAATACCATTTTGTTGTGGTGAATATGCTACAGTAAGTCATCTTTTATTCCATTTTATTCTAAAGATAGATTGAATTATTTTGATAGAAATTCACCTCCTCTATCTAAGCAAATATTCTTGATGGTTTTTCCTGATTCTTTTTCAACTAGAAGTTTGAATTGTTTAAAACAACTAAATGCTTCATATTTGTATTTCACAAAGTAAACCCACATTTTTTGGAATAGTCATACAAAATAGTTGAAAATATTTGTCTTTCAATACTAGTAGCATTCATTGGACCACATAAATATGTATATATTAATTCCAATGGTTTTTGAGCTCTATGTTGATGAATTTCAAAAGGTATTCTATGTTGTTTTCTTGCTAGACATTTTGGACAAACTGTAGATTCCCAAGATATTTTTGGTAATCCTTCTACCATTTGATATTTAGTCATTTCATTCAATGATGATGCACTTGTATGTCCTAGTATTTTATGCCAATTTTTTTTTTTTTTAGATATTTCTATTGAAAGAGCTATATTTGTTACTATATCTAGAGTAAAAAAACTATATTTATAAGATCCTAAAGCTATCACTTTTTCCTACTTGAGAATATGACATTGTTTTCTTCCTTTGATAACTTTAAAGTCCACTACCAAATTTTGATCTATAAGATGACAAACAAAAGGATATTAGTAGTTAATCTTGGAATATATAACACATTATTAATTACTTATTTTCTATTTGTTAGATTTACTAGAACATCTCCTACTTCTTTAACTTCATAAGTCATACTATCTGCTATAACAACTAGTTTCTCACATTTTTACAAAAAGTATTAAACCATTGTTTGTTTCTACTCATATGCCTACTAACTCCTCAATATATGTACCAATAATCCATAATGACTTCTAGATTTTAAAAATAGAGTAGTTAACCTTATATCTCCCTAGTTATAGAAACTAAAAGAATGAACTTTACAAATTTTGTTTATCCTAAGTTTTGGTGTGGAAATCCTTTTATCTCCAAAATGACTAAATTTGCAAATAATTAACCAATTCATAATTTTTTATTTTCTCAAAAAACTATGAAATTAAATAAACTTCAAATTCAAAAAACTCTTAAAGACCTTATAACTCTATCCTTATAATAAATTTAATTAATAAACCACTTATCACTCCAATAATCAAATATAATAATTCAATGAAACCTATTACTACTTATCACCCCTTATTCAAGCTTAATAAAAAATATTTAACTTTAATAAATATTTACTCTTATCACTCCTAACATTAAAAACTTGAAAAAACCTCACAATTCAAAAATTACCTTGTGCACACATTTCCACCTTACTCTACTATAAATGCTTTGAATGCTAGTGCAATAAAGACTCATGCAAACAAATTTTGACCAACTTGAATAAGCACTATGTGCAACCAAGTCGATTCACTTTTGGATGTTTGAATTCAAGCATGCAGAGTTGAATGTTACACTTTCCAACATTTTTTTTGCAATTGCCTTGTAAGGAATTTACTTCTAAGTGGATTTTATGTGTTACACTAGAAGTTCTACTCCTTATTTCACTCTTACAAACCCCATTAGTGATTCAATATTCCAACCTTATGTTACCTCTCTCCTTGTAATCAATGTTCCTTCTCGATGGTTCCAGTATTTTTATCTTCCAATTGATCTGTCTTTGAGTGCTTGGTATTCTTTTGAGTTTTGGTCATCTTAGAACAATAAGTTTGAAATTGATGTTGCACTGATCCTTAGGAAAATTCTTTATGATGATATTATTGGCTCTGGATTATTCTTAGGATGCTTAATAGCTTACATCGCTCAACATTGTGCTTCAAATTTGTTCTGTAATGCTATGTTGGTTGTTTTAGCTTGAGCTTTAGGCCTCTATTACTTTTCTTTTGACTTCTTCCTTGAGCCTATTCTATGTCAACCTTGGTATATCTTCATAGTGAGCGTTATTTTATCATGGCCATATTCTATCACTACTAATACCTCCTTTATTATAACTTCTACATTCACATTTGTATGTCTTCATTGTATTCTTGTACCTTGGGTGACCTCTAAATCTCAGATGACTTATTAATATACTTGGACCTTGGATCGTATGCTTAAAACTTATCTCTTTAGCTACTTTTTATCACTCCTCGAGTGACCTCTTAAACTATAGTCAGTTGCTTTCTTGTATCCAAAAACCTATAGCATTTATCAGGCTTCTTTTCCTTAATCTTTTCTAATATGGTCCTTCTCTCTGAACCTTTATTTCTTTAAAATATCTCTATTTTAGAAATCTTAAACTTGTTATTTTTTATGGCTACCTCTCTTGAGATAAATGAGGTCGCCTTCTATTACTTTGTACTATGCCATTTTACATTGAATTAAGCCTAATAGTTTTCTCTTTATTTAGATTTGAATTGAAATACTATGCCTTGAGCTAAAGATGATTCAAGACATTTTATAACAATGCTTGCTTTATTCTAATGATTGCACTATAGGATATTTTCTAGGAGAGAATGTCTTCCACTATATCTTTATGTATTTCTATCTAAAAATTTGTTATGTCAATGTCTATCTTCGAGACCTAAAACTCTTCTTTTCCTTTGTTGCGGGCCAAAAACAAGTGAATTTTGCTCCTATTTTATCACTTATAATACCCACTTTGAGATGAGTTTGTCTAATTCTAATATAGGGGGGTTTAAAGGATTGTCAATAATTCATCCACACCACAATAATTATGTATAAATAATTAAATCTTGAGAATGTAAATATTCATACATGCATAATAAAAGTAAAACTACTGTAGAAATGAAAATAACAGTGTAGAAAAAACCTATGAAAGTAGGAAACTAATCTAGGAAAGCATAAATAAAAAAAGGGAAGGAATACTGGCTTGGAGTGGGCCTAGGATCCAGAATATCCCTTCCAACTGAACACACAGTTAGGAACTTTCAAAATTTATTGTATTTGCAAAATAATTATTACAATGCTTCTACCTCCTCAGAATGACAAATGTATTATCAATCTAGATTCTAGATGATTATCAAAGAGGTCTGTGTGTGTTTATATAGCACAGACACAGATATTTGTTACAAAGAAGTTACAATAGTAGTTTAGTCTAGACTAAACTAGGATAGTCTGGTAAACATAATCGGCATCTGCTAAAATAGGAATTGCTCCTAATGGTAGCGCATTCGTTGATTGTTGCATGCTTTGCATGGCATAGGTAAGACATTCTCGTCTATTGGTGCAACTCCAAAAATTATCTTGCATGATGTGGAACTGGAATGACACTGGTCAACTCTACCCACATTGCTTTACTTGGTCAACTACCAAAGAATGGAGGTGCCTTCTCTTATGAGGAAGGTGTCTTCCTCACATGCTTTTCACAGGTGCCTTCTGTATGTGGAGGGAACATACTAATTTTGAGCACCTTCTTCCTGTGAAATGTGCCTACTGATGTGGTTACCTTATTTATACTAAAGTCTCTTTGCCTTATATGGGATGCCTTCCTTATGCAGAAGGCACATAAGTATGTCAAGCACCTTCTTTATATGGAAGGCACCTACCTTCTGTTGATGCCTTCCTTGAAGAGGAAGGTGCATACCTTCTATTGGTGCCTTCCTTGAAGAGGAAGGTGCCTACTCACCATGCCCTGATCCTAAAAGAAACAAAGTGCCAAGTCCATGAAATACCTCGATGAATCCAAATCTTTCAAAATCAACTAAATTTCCACAAAAACACACTAAAACACATAAATTAGATAATGCACACAATTCTATTAAATAATTACATAATCATTCATAAAAGTACATAGTTCATATCATATTGTCACATAATAATCAATTAAACCCATACAAAATATGAGCATTTTTTAGGCTCATCATCCCCCATGCCTAACATATGCCTTGTCCTTGTGGCATCAAAACTATATGTATCTCTTCATATTTCTTTATCGTCACCATTTTCCAGTGGATCTGGTTGTACCTACGACCTGTGACTGCTTCTTTTGTGGACCAGCATCGAGAGGTGTGGTCTTTATTTTTCTACATGGAGCAGTGATGTTGGGGCAGCCAGCTGCTATTGTCTACCTCTACTAAATCTGTTGGCTTCACCTATTCGAGGTTCCCACCTCGGTTACTCCTAGAGGTGGTATAGCTAGCATAGTCCCTACTACCTATAATGTAGCTTCTACAGCTTGCCATAGGTCAGCATTTGGAGGCCTGGCAACTACAAGAGGGATTTCAAAATTTTCCCTCTTTAGATGAACTACCTGGGTCTTGTGTAATTTGGCTGCTTTAGGGGTAATCCCTGCATTTTCTATTACAATAGTAGCAACTTCTAATTCAGGCCCATATACCCACCATATCTCAAAATATATCTATATTTTAGAGGGGCATCCTCGGGATGACCCATAAATCTCCCAAAACTGATCATCATCTGCCAAGTTAACACAAATACCTGGGTCTCCCTAGACCTTCGAGGCTGACTTCCTAGCCTCCTTTTCTACTTTCATCTCTTTTAGTAGTTATTCAAACTGCTTCTACCTCTCTATGAATGGCTGCATGTCCTATTCATTCTCAATCAGTTCGATGAAGGTCACCTTTGCCTTATTTTGAGCTGTCATGGGCCCTTTTCCTTTGGCCCTGGTAGAAAGTGTGGTAGCTCAAACATGGGGTTTCTACTCCTTCCTGATGTGTGTTCTCTTCATTATGAGGGACTTGCTCTGATGTCCCTAGAGCTATCTCTCCTTTCTCCAGTTGTTCTAGTGTCGACCTCGTAGGTCACTCGGTCCATCCTTCCTCAGGTTTGAGGAATTCTTCCTTCACCCTTGGTTCTATCTATGATTGCTGGTCCACACCAGGCTCTATGTCACTCATGTATATAACAGGGGGCTATGTTGGGCTCCCTCTCCTATTAATATTAAAAATAGAGGAATTATACCCTACTTCCAAGATGCTTTGATGGGCATCCGATCAAAATTATCCTAAAGAAAATACTCTTTCTAATGAGGTAGGGGAATTCATCGGGACCTTAATCACCCAGTCATTTTGAGTGGATGCATTCCTTATCTCTATCTCCTTGGCCTAGAATTGTTTATTCTCCTCCTATAGCTATTGGACCAACTGCTCAAGCTAAGCTATTCTTTGTGTTTTCTCCTCCAATTCCTCCCTGTGCATTGTCTCACAATCCTCCAACATTTGTTGGGCCATCCAACAATTGGTCTACCATTATAGGGACTTCTATAGGGCTACGTTGAATTTCTAATTAATTCCATTAGTAGGTAAAATTTTGGACCACCATGGTGAGGGAGAGTCCCTGATCATTGCACGTAAATTGAGATAACTACCCATTTGTTGGATTTCTTGGCTACGATAACCTATTCTCTAACTTTCTTTAATTCATCGACCTGTGGACTCTGGCTTATTAATTCTTTGAGGGTCTAAGCTGCAATACCAACCTACGGGTCATATTCTTCCTCCTCCTATGATAGGAGTAGACATCATAGGCACTTTCTCCTAGGAACTGGTTCCAATTATCGTAATTTGGCTCCGCTATATGCAAGTCATTCCCCTTCTTCTATGAATTTGTGCAATGGTGAATGCCCTCTTTCTATAGACACCAAAATCAGGTAAATCGGATAGGACTACCAGTGCACCAAATGCATCATCCTATCGACATCATATGACCTCACCAGGGGCAGTTTCTAGGGTCAGAAGGCATCCTAGGATAGTTTTGGGAAGGTCTCCACCAGTTTTGGGAGCCTTAGAGGCCCTAGTTTGTGACCGTCCCTACCAGGGATGGTCATGATTAGGGTTAGGATTTGTGGCCGCTCCTTCTTGGGACGATCACATATGACCATCCTAGGAAGGGACGACCCCCAAACCCACCTGCCAAAAAGTAGGTGGGATCGAGATTGGCAATCAAATCTTGCCAATCTCGACCCCAATTAGCGCCCATGCTGATTGGGAGTGGCTTAGCACAATTTGGGCTGCCTAATGGGTTGCCCAAATGGGGCAACCTTCCCAAACCCATCTAGGGCAACCTTGGACAAGTGGCAAGGGTTGCCCTGGATGGGAAACATGCCATTTTGGGCATTAGGGCTCCAATTGCCTATAAATTGGAGCCTTACCTCAACCAAAAAAGGAGGAGAATGGAATGTAGGTTTGGAGAAATGAAGTGCTGCTAGAATTGGGAGAGAACCGGTGTTACTTACCTCACCCCTTTTTGCAAACTTTGTGCCCCTTTGCCTTTGAATCCCTCTTCCCTCATGAAGGCGATTTGAAGGATTACAAAACCTACCAACCCGATTACAAAACTGGTCTACTATGGCATAGATACAGACCCCATTTGCCTAAAAACCTAATTAGTGAGCTCTAGAACTGATCCAATAGGGATTGGTGGCCATTTTTGAAGTGGACCTGCTGACCATCCCGGGCAGGAGCGGTCAATAGTCATGACCATCCCTAACTATGATGGCCATAAAATATATAGGGATTTTTCCCTAGATTCCACCATAGGAGTCTTCAATAGGTCCTCCCCTAACCCCTATCCAAATTTGAGCTGATTTGGAGTTGATTTGGCAGGGTAACCGATCGTTTGAACGTCATAGGGTGAGGTGGACCAACATTAAGGCCTCCACCATATTTCACCTGGTTTGGTGCCTAAACGACCTCAAAATGATCTAAAACTTGGCTAGAGTAATTTTAGAACATAGATATATCTATTGTATGCATTTTTATATGTTTTTATAGCTTATATTGCTTTCATTTTATTTTATTTCGATGGATGTATGTTGTTTTCCATTATAATATCTATGCTATTAACCCCCTTTCAAGCTCCCATGTGTGTAGATTGCAGGATTGAACAAACCAGGAGCTAGAGGTATAGGAATCAACCTCAACATAACTTCTTCATGGGAAGAGGAGTCAACCATTGGATGCGCCAACATCAATTTACCACCGAGGGATAGGATCCCTTAGTACCATCATTTTCATTGTTTGTATGGTTGATGTATCACCAGTTTTAAGCCTCCATTAATGGAGTGCATCTTGTAATAAAAGTTCTGAAAATAAAATTAATAAAAGACATCTTATTGCATTTCATTTGGTTATCAGATTCATCTTTTGTTGCTTTCTAGCTTAGTTTCATTATATGCACTCTTTTTGGCCTATAAGGCCCTTAGCTTAAATTTGCCTGTTTGAAGGCCATACAAACATAAGTAGAGGTGTATCCATTGATTTTCCACTTCTAAAGTGGTGATCACGGTGGTAGGAACCTTATATTCCTTGTTGTTTTCACTTTTTGCAAAGGTTTAACTCACTTTTACCATTTTTGTGTTGCAGGTCAGAGTCGTTCCTGCTGAAAATGACCCCTGATTGTGACCGTCCCTGCTTGGGATGGCCCCCAAATTGACTGGTCTATGACCATCCCTACCTGGGATGGCCTCAAAACTAGGAGGTTCTATAGAAAAAATAGAGAACCAACAGGTCCAGGTCTGTTCAATTTTCTATTTTCTATCAATTTTTGCAAATTTTCTGTCAAATTCCAGCAAGTTTGAAAGTTTTTTTTTCATCTTCCTGAGTGCCTAGAAAGGTTAGTTGCTTTCCAAAATGTAATTAAAATTGCAATTTCTAAATTTGGAAAAACAAATGCAGTCCTTCCTTTCTTGCTCTTTCATGGCTGATTGAAGAAAAGTTGCATAATTCACCTCCAAGAGGTCGAATTCATTTAGGGCTAGTATAAATTTGATTATATTTTATGCTACTAACCTCTTTCTAAACATAAAACATTTTTACATGCATTAGTGAAAGATCATGTGCTTGCTTCTTTGCTTATATTTCAAAGTTATAAAAATAACAACACACACCACTTAGTGTAAGAAACATTGGTGAGTTGGAATTCATCCCCAACCACTGATAGAGTTCAATGACGGTGGGTTTCATCTCCATCCATTGACTCAAATCCCCTCGAACCTTGGTTACATAGACCATCGGGCCCGAGATCCTTTCGTACCCCAGAAAATTTGCATATACTCTCCCTTCGGGGAGGTATGATGCTGACTGGGGGAAAATGGGTGAGGGACTAGCAGGACCAGTGCCCCTTGTCTATGTGTGGACTTTCATTGCCACATACAGGGGATTTACGTGACCGAAATTTCACTATCGGTTGTCGAGTTGTGGGTATACTGGTGAAAGCCTCTTAAAATTTGAGTATTACATCAACTATCAAAAACATGATAAGAGTTCTCTTACAAATACAACACATCTTGAAACTCACAAAATAGTTTAGGATTCACATAAAACTTGTAATTCAAATAATCATCTTCTTGTTGTGTGTTCCTATTGTTTGTTTGTTTCTAATTCATAAAAATTGTAAAAGAACATAATCACATAGTTGATAGAGTTTTAGATATGGTCATCACCCATAGCCAAGCCCATTCATGGGTGGAAGTTATGGGGAGTAGACAGGAAGACATTCAGCATCTTTGGTATGGCCCTGAGGAGATGCTCATTCCTCCTCGGAGACCATCTACTCATCCTAGTCATCCTCTAGTGAGTAGTTTGGGACCTAGTCCACAAGGGACCCCTCATAGGGGCAACCCTATAGGTGAAAGTCCCAACATAGGGAACCCCATCCACAATCACCGATTGGTTGATGACTGGATGGTTAGTCCTACTAAGACTAGGCATAGACATAGGCCTAACCAATGAGGGACCTCTATATGGGGTACCCCAACTAGTGAAGGCTCAGATTTAGGGAGTTATCTCCCTAATAGAGATCACATACATACCTCCTCTTTTGGAGAGAGGGCATGCCATGATGCACCCATAGATAGAGTGATCCCACGCATTCACGTGCCAACGAGATCAGCTCCATAGTCTATAGTGAGGGAGCAATCCCCACCACCCAGAGTAGGACTGAATGATCATCTTAGGTTGTCAAACCATCCTACTCCTAGGCCACCACCAAGGGACGAGTTTGAGACTCACCCTAGTGGTAGGCCTAATCCTACTCCTAGGCCGCCACCAAGGGATGAGTTTGAGACTCGCCCTAGTGGTAGGCCTAATCCTACCCCTAGACCACCACCAAGGGAGGAGTTCACCACTCACCCTAGTGATAGGGAAAATTCTGCTTTACCCTTCCTCATCTATGAGGGAGGAGATGAGAGGGATCAGATTCCCTCTCCCTTATCTCATTCCACATAGGCAAGATGCAATTCTGTGCCTATAGTTTATGCTGACTACCAACGTGAAAGGCAACAGAGAGTCAATGCGAATACCCTCCATGAGGAGAACCTCACACCTGATTTTGAAGAAACCTTAGCGTATGGTAGATACCCGAAAGAGAGGGTACAAAGACCTTCTATCGTAATACAGATCAATGATATGGTAGAATGGTATGCTAGATGTCAAGCTAAGTTTAATCAACTTTGCTCTGACAAGCAATGCCTCGATCTCTTAGATAAGAGACAAAAACTAGAAAGAGAGAGGCTAGAGAATCAAATCAAAGAAACCTTGCGTCAAGGGGCTCAAGCTCCCAAAATGCATAGGGAAGAGAATAGACCGAGGCAGGTGCACCAAGGTAGGCCTCATAGGCCCAATCCTCCACTGCCTCCTAGACCAAATAGGCTAGAAGAAAGAGTACATCATAGGCCTAATCTAGAGCACCTTCAAGAGGCGTTAGTTCCTCCATGTAGACCACTGCCTGATACACCTATCGGGGTCTATGATGACTTAGAGGACAATGAGGACTATGTGGATGCACCATATGAGCAAGTGGAAGATGCATATCGACCACCCCCACACCCACATAGAGTACCTCAGGCACCTGTCAGGGTTCGAAACAAAGAAGAGGAGATCAAATCCTCGCCTGCATATCAAGCTTTGTTAGAACACCTCAAATAGGTCGAGACAAAGATAGTGGCAACTAGGACTCAAAAGCCCACAGTTCACCAACTTAAGTGCCAATCATTACACCCATCTATTCCTTCTCTCGTATACCTTGAGCATTTCAAGATGCCCAAGTTGGATCGGTTTAAAGGAGAGGAAGATGCTCAAGAGCACGTGACATGATTTCTTAATCTATGTTTTAGCATTCATGACAATGACACGTTGCTCTTGCAAACCTTTTTAGGCACCCTATCAGGGCCAACCAATGAATGGTTCAACCAGTTACCTAAGCATAGTGTCCATAGCTTTGAATAGCTAGCGGATGCATTCTTGGAGTGATTTGCTTTCAATACCAAAAGGAAAGCAACATTGACCGACCTCACGGGGTTGAGGCAGTATGACAATGAATCCATAACTGATTATGGGAATAGGTGGCGAACGCTTCTTGCCAAGCTACCTTACCTAATCCCAGAAAGTGAACTCTCTCGCATGTTTTCCAAAAGCTGCTTGAGACCAGTCACTGTTGTACTGTAGCTCCAACAGTTCCTCACTTTAGAAGATGCCCTAGTTCAGGCTAGGAATGTCGAGGAGATAAATATACAAGAGGGGGAACTAGAAAAACCCAAAAAGAATGAGTGGACTAGAAATCCAAAAAATAGCTCGACTGCCCAAAATCCAGCTATGGTCAATCAAGTGGCCATAAACGTCCCTGGGCCTATTCAGGAAATGCCTCCTCAGAAGGCAAATTATAAGGCCCAACCTCCTCCTACTAGTTATGACAATAACGATGCAGCAATAGCAAAATAGAGAAAGCAAGAGCAAAAGAATCGAGTATTCATGCCTTTCTCTGAGTCTTTAGATTCCCTGTTTGATCGCTTGATGGTGGCACGAGTGATGGGTCTTCCAGAACTCAGACCAAATGAGCCAGACACGGGAAAGCCCAAGCCTATGGGTAGATTCTTAGATCAACAATGTAAATACCATAGGCAGAATGGTCACAATATCTTCGGGTGTTATGCTTTCAAACACCTTGTTCAAGACATGATTGATAGGCATGAGCTCAAAGTGGATGCTCCTCTAGCACCTAACAACCAAAATATGGGGATATACAAGGACCCACTACCATCTCATGATGGCCAGGCTATGCCTACTAAGCCTATAAATGAGGTGAAGACCACACCCCCTCTGTAGGGTTATGTGGGAATGATTAGCATTGTGACTCGCAATAAGAGATACCCTAATCCAGTCTCACCACCTACAGCTATGAAGGAGGGACCTTCAACATCACAATCCAATCCAATGGTGGTACAAGGCCTTCCATCTAGGCCCATATTAACCATCAAAAACAAGCTAGCACAAAGCTTGTGGATGACTTCTACAAGATTGTCCATATATGAATTAATCCAACAATCTGCTCCACATAGGGAGGCATTAATGGACATCCTAAAGTTGATCGAGTTGCAACCCCAAGAGACAAACTCCTTTGTAGACTTTGTGGGGCATGTGCAATAGTGCAAAGAGCCAGTCATCTCGTTCTATGAGCATGAGCTCAAACCAGTTAGAGGTGACTCGGTAGACCCTCCATTGCATGTTATTGCAAGTATCAATAGTCTACCATTCAAGAGAGTGCTAATAGACACTGGGTCCTCAAGTAACATCATTACGACCCATGCTTTAAAGCACCTTAAATTACCAGCATCGCATGTTGTAGCATCAACATACACATTGAGAGCATTCAATGATACTATCTGCTCTACTATCGACACTATTGTCTTACCTATCCAGGTAGGACAAAAGGTTATATCTACCCTTTGCCACGTGCTAGAGGGAGAAATGGCCTATAACATCTTGCTAGGTAGGCCATGGATTCGGGACATGAAGTGTGTTCCTTCCATCATGCATCAATGCTTAAAATACACCTATGAAGGGAAAGTCCATGTAGTGGACATTGATCAGGAGCCCTTCAAGTATTGCAACATGTTGCAACAAATGCTAGAGTCGACATTACCTTCGACTCTAGTGGACTTCAAACTAAATCCATCAGTACAGAGTCCACTCCATTCTCCATTTCCATCATCATCCACTCCATCCTCATTAGAGACCAAATATGACATTCCATCGACGTCGTCGAGTCCTCTTGAGAGGAATATGTCGAAGAGGCCTATTGATGAGACCCCACCCATAGTCTCGACCATCTCATCGGATGAGATTACCTCTTCAACAAATGAGGATGTAAATCCTCACTTTCTAAATGAGGAAAGCCCATAGGAGGTTCCTATTGAGCATGCTCAAGCCTCCACTTCATCCCTTCCATCTTCTTCTTCACAAGTGATAGTGCATATGGAAAACACTGGCATGGGGGAGTACATTGTCAAAAATGTCACAACTCTCCCAACAATCGAGTCAGTACAAGACATGGGAAGACCTCGTCTTCCTATAGGCAACATTGTTACTTTAGGTAAAGCCCCTACCCAAACAAATTTTGTATATGGGGGCCTAGAGTTTGGAGCAATCACACCTCTTTCTCAGGAGGAAGAGGATGACGAACCTTTCTCAGAAAGTATATCATATCTTTCAAATCCTGACTATGCCCTAAAGTATTTGGACAAATGCAATTGGCGTGGTTATGGACTAGGAATTTTTGAGCAAGGCACTCGCGTACCTTGTCAGCCATAGTATCAAATGCCATATGATAAATCTGGGTTGGGGGTCAACACGCGGGTTTCTGTTGAATTCTTAGTAGAAGGAATGGAGCGTATGTGCATCAATGCAAAATATGAGCTTGCACGCGACCCATACGCCAACTCACATCACCTTCACTCTTTAGGGGATTCCTTTCCCCAAAACTTAAGAGACCAGGGGTTTTCCAGTGACATGGCTCAATCCTATGAAATAGGAGAAAGCTCACACACCCTGGAATCAAAAAGTGAATAGGAGGATCCAGGTCCTCTTGGCGAGTGGACGAGTGATGATGAAGAGGACTATGGTATAGCGCCAATCAATGATCCAAGCTCAGATGAATATTGCGCTCAAGTTATCCCTCTAACAGAGAGGGAAGACCAATACCTTCGTAGATTCAATAACAACCATCCCATCTTGTGGCATTTTCTTATGCAAGAAAAGCAAGTTAGGTACGTCCCAAACATCTTACCTTTAGGAGATCAAGAGGATGATTACATTCATAATCTCTTTCCTGATCGAAACCCCATATGACGCCAACTACTACCAAGAGAGGTTCAGATACCTCCTCCCCCACGTAGATGGCCGCCATTCATTCCATTTCCACCCAAAATCCCCCCCACGAGTTATGGAACCACCACAGGTTCCTAGACCCACTCGTTACCCACATGGGAATCATGACACCATCAACATGATTTCTATAGACCTAGATTCTCCTTTGAGAAATCCGAGTAACCCTCTTAAGCCTTTATACCTCAACCACGAGGTAATTGACTTTGAGAGGGCTAACTCTCCCCCATCACCATCTGAGTACTGGCCTTGCGAGGAAATGTTCCAACCATTTAAGTTTTCTCCAAGTACTACTCAAAATGTCTTCCAAGTTGAGGCAGAGCCAGATTTTCCTATGGAAGAGGTGAACCTCGCTAACGACATTCACTTGATACCCACTCCACACCAGTTGGAAGATGGGTCTCATATGTCAATTGAGCCAACAATTGACAAGGATATCGGTACCGATCTCGATAATCCTAAGATTATCAAGCTTGGGGAAAGTCTATCCCCAGCTGAGAGACAAGAGTTTATGCAAGTCCTGCAGGAAAGGATAAAAGATTTTGCTTGGTCGTACAAGGATATGCCAGGACTAGATCCAAATCTAGTCATGCATAATCTCACGGTTGATCCATCGATTAAGCCAGTTAAGCAAAAGCTACGCAAAATGCATCCGACAGTAGCCTTGATGGTTAAATATGAATTACAAAAGTTGTTGGATGCAGACTTCATAGTCTCAGTAGACTACCCACCATGGGTATCGAACATGGTCCCCGTTAAGAAGCCAGATGGGAGGATTCGCATTTGCACAGATTTTCGAGATCTTAATAAAGCGAGTCCCAAAGATGAGTTTCCTTTGCCCAACATTGACGCATTGGTAGACGCAATGATAGGGCATGAAATGCTTTCCCTAATGGATGGTTTCTCTGGATACAATCAGATTCGTATCAATCCAGAAGACCAACTAAAAATAGTGTTTACAATGCCTTGGGGAACATTCTGCTATAAGGTCATGCCTTTTGGCCTTAAGAATGCTGGTGCTACTTATCAACGCGCCATGACATGCATCTTCCATGATTACATGCATACTATAATGGAATATTATATGGATGATCTGCTGGCAAAATCTAAATTGTGCCAGGATCATATTGATGTACTATGCAAAGTGTTAGATCACCTCATAGAGCACAATGTGAGACTTAACCCCAAGAAATGTGTATTTGGAGTCACATCAAGAAAAATCTTGGGATTTATAGTTTCAAAACAAGGAATCGAGGTTGATACCAACAAGGTCAAGGCAATAATAGAGATGTTGCACCCCAAAACTATTAAGCGACTACGTAGCTTGCAAGGAAAGGTCACATCCATAAAATGCTTCATAGCGCAATTATCGGACAAGTGTCGGCCTATGAATAAATTGCTTCACAAGGGGGTCTCATTTCAATGGGACAAAGAGTGTCAAGATGCCTTTGATGCAATCAAACAATACTTGGCTTCACCACCTATATTGGCTCCACCACGACTAGGAGTGTCATTCTATTTATACATCTCAGCTACTGAGGTGGTGTTGGGCATCATGTTGTCCCAAAAGAATGAATTGCACAAAGAACAGGCTACATACTACATTAGCCACACCCTGGTCAGCTATGAGATTAAATATGCATACGTAGAGAAGCTATTCTTAGCAGTGGTATTCACCACAAAAAAGCTACGCCACTACATGTTGAATAATACCACGTATGTCATATCTAAAGAAAATCCATTGCGGTATATGATGAGCCAAACTTATCATAGTACTCGCACGGTGAAATGGATAATGCTATTGACAAAATTTGATTTAGATTTCATTGGACAGAAATCTATAAAAGGACAAGTCATAGCTGATCAATTAGCAGAGGCTCCTCTCCAAAGTGAAGAGCCTCTAAGTATAGAACTTCCTGATGATGGAGTGTTTCATATGATAGAATCACCTGATTCATCTGAGCCTGAATCCCAGGCTGACATCACTCTATTCTTTGATGGTTCTAAATGTGAGCAAGGGGGTGGTGCTGGTATCATGTTCTTTACACCACAAGGGGCTCCCATACCCCTTTCGTTTAAACTCGATTTTCCATGTACCAACAATAATGTTGAGTATGAAGCGCTAATCATTGGCCTTCAAACAGCTATCACCATGAAAATTATGAAGTTGAATATCTTCGATGATTCCTTGCTCATAGTCAACTAGGTAAAGGGGATATTTCAGTGCAAATGCCCCATCTTGCAAGCCTACAAAGCCCTTGTGGATAAAATTTTGGTAAAGTTTGAATGGTATGATATAGAGGCACTCCCTCGTTCAGCTAATCATTTTGTGGATACAATGGCATCCTTGGGATCACTTATTCCCCAAAACCCTTCAGATGATATCACCACCATTCAGGTAAAAATACTAGTGCAATCAGCACCTACGCGTGAAGCACCTAAATTCCCACCATAATTCCACATGATTCATATTGAACCTTCCATTGAACGGTTCTCTCATCTATGCAAATTTTTGAAAAATGCCAATTGGGGGACTTTGTTACCTAAAAATTATTTTGATACAAGCACCACGCTATATCTCAAAATTCATTCGCAATCATCATTTGTGAGAGATGAATGTCAAAGGAAATGCATGATCCATACAGTTGAGGCTTCTTCCCAACAAGACTGGGCCTTGCCTATAAAATATTATCTTAAGCTAGGAAGCATCCCGCCTAGATTGTCACAGGTTACAAAGTGATCATTTAAGAAAAAGGTGACAAAATATGTCTTGATAGGAGACATTATGTATCGTCGAAGTTATGAAGGAATTCTCCTTCATTGCTTAGACTCACAGGAGTCTTCTTGGGCCATTTCCCAAGCACATGATGGTACATGCGGTGGCCACTTTAGTGGCATGGCCATTGCTAAGTGCATACTTCGCATTGGTTATTATTGGCCAACTTTAGAGCAAGACTACTGTGCTTATGTAAAGAAGTGCATGAAGTATCAACATCATGCAAATTTGACATACGTACCTTCATAGGCCTTACAACCGATTCAAGTGGTTTGGCCATTTTTGCAATGGGGGTTTGACCTAATCGGGAAGATCTCACCTCCATCCTCAGGTCGCCACAAATTTATCATCACGATGATTGAGTACTTCACCAAATGGGTGGAAGCAATTCCCCTTACCACGATGATTGGACCTCGCATTGCGGAGTTCATATTGCATAATATTATATGTCATTTTGGTATTCCATCCAAAATAATATCGAATAATGGGACACCATTTAAGAATAAGGATGTGCATGCGTTAACTGAAAAGTATAACATACAGCACAGTTTTTTGACTCTCTATTATCCACAAGCCAATGGGCAAGCAGAGGCTTCTAACAAAATAGTAGTTGCCATCCTCAAGAAAACTGTCAGAGATAGCCATAAGGATTGGCATAATCAACTACCTCTTGCCCTGTGGGCTTACCACACTAGCATTCGGACCCCCACTAGGGCAACTCCATTTTCACTAGTGTATGGTGCTGAGGCAATCATGCCTCTCGAGCTAGAAATTCCGTCATTACGAATATCTATGCAAGAATTCATTGACGATGATACTACAAGGCAAGCTCAACTCGATCAACTAACGTTACTTGATGAATGATGCGTTAACACCCTTGAGCATCTACATGTTTATCAAGAATGTATTAAGAGATATTACAACATGAAGGTCCACTACCGTGACTTTCAGGTTGGAGATTTAGTTCTAAAAGAGAACCAACAAAACTCGAACTTACCATCCCATTTACAGGACAAGTTCCAAGATAATTGGTTAGGTCCATTCATTATTACAAGTCATATTGGACCTAGAACTTATCACTTAGCAACTATAGAAGGAAAATAAGAGAAAGAAACATCAAAGGCTCCTAGATCGTCTATGACTGTCTAGGTCAAACCAAAATGTCCCAAAGATTCCCCTCAACCCTTTGGTCACCCCAAACACTCCTAGATCATCTATGACTGTCTAGGTCACATCAAAATGCCCCAAAGGTTCCCATAAACCATTTGGTCACCCTAAAAGGCTCCTATATCATCTATGACTATCTAAGACACATCAAAATGCCCCAAAGGTTCCCATAAACCCTTTGGTCACCCTAAAAGGCTCCTAGATCATCTACAACTATCTAGGTCAAACCAAAATGCCCCAAATGTTCCCATAAACTCTTTAGTCACCCCAAAAGGCTCCTAGATCATCTACAACTATCTAGGTCACATCCAAATGCTCCAAAGGTTCCCATAAACCCTTTGGTCACCCCAAAAGGCTCCTAGATCATTTACGACTGTCTAGGTTAAACCAAAATTCCCTAAAGGTTTCCCTAAACCCTTTGGTCACCCCAAATGCTCCTAGATTATCTATGACTATCTAGGTCACATCAAAATGCCCCAAATGTTCCCATAAACCCTTTGGTCATCCTAAAATGCTCCTATATCATCTACAACTATCTAGGTCACATCAAAATGCCCTAAAGGTTCCCATAAACCCTTTGGTCACCCTCAAAGGCTCCTAGATCATCTACAACTATATAGGTCAAACCAAAATTCCCCAAAGGTTCCCATAAACCTTTGGTCACCACAAAAGGCTCCTAGATCATCTATGACTGTCTAGGTCACATCAAAATTCCCCAAAGGTTCCCATAAACCCTTTGGTCATCCCAAAATACTCCTATATAATCTATGACTATCTAGGTTAGGCTAAAAATCTCCAAAGGTTCCCATAAACCCTTTGGTCACCTAAAAAGCCCCAATGGTATCCATCAAACCGATTGGTCAACTTGTATATCTTATCAAAAAATTCAAAAAAAAAATAAAAAATCATCAAAATAACAAAAATAATGCATTGCATATCATCGTAGTCACATTTTAGTATCATTTGCATTAGGCATAATAGTCGCATCATGCATACCTAAAAAGTTGATAATAAGATGTCTAGCACCAAGTATGTACATTAGGTATTTGTCAAAATCATAGTTGTTAAAAGTTAGTTTTATCACCTATCCATTTTACATTAATACCACAGTTACATACCACAATATGTGTTTAGTCACTTCAAATTAAACCATTGTATAAAAGCGTCAATAAAGTTGTTTGTTACTCACCCATGTTCTGTCGTTTGGTCAACTTTTGTAGAAATTTATAGTGATGTTTTAAATGGTACAACTCCTACATAGGTCATACCTTGTAGCACCCTAAAATTGGCGTAGTTAAACCATCAGTAAAAGATAAAAAAAAATGAATTTTAACCCCGAAACCGCCCGTTAACCGCTCACCTCATTTTTCACGCCATTTTTAGAATTTGTTTTGACCATTGGATGATATCGTCACCGATCTGACGATATCGTCCCAAATCGAACGAATTCATCTGGAACAGAACGTCCAGACGATTTCATCCCAAAACTGAATTTTCATAATTAGCTTATGTTTCAACAACCTCTCCAACTCGGGCAGAAGCATGTCTGCGTGGTTGGAGATTCCTACGTTGGAGATCTCCTATATTGGGATGATCCCCAACCTCCTAACCTCCCCCTAATCCTATATAAACTTGGGATTTTCCCAGTTTATCCCCCTGGCTGATCATTTCCCTGCAACTTTAGTTTTTGTTGTGTTAGAACATCCTATCCCCCATCATTTGCACTTGTGTTTTCAAGTTTTATTGCAGGATCTCATTGTGTTTCAGCCGGAGGAAGCTCGGATCATCGCAGGTGATTCAACCACAATTTTGGATGATCCTATCAAGATTGGTGATGATATCATACGATTGTAGATGATTTTGACTGTAGTTCATATTGGGGGCAATCAAATCCCTGAGTTTGCATTCTCTATCTCTTTTTCTTATTTAATTGTGCATTAGATTAATTCACTTCTATTCTGCATCTTGGAGTTCACCTCATTTAGCATATTTGCATGATAAAATTCAAAATAAATTATTAAAACATTGCATCCCATTTGATTTGATATATGGATTTATCATTTAAGCATTTATATTCTTATTTCTATCATTTTGTATCATTCTTGCAATTGTATTTTTGGTTTTTGGTGTCTATTTTCATGATTGTAGGTTTCTGATGAATTCATCTGATGAATTCGTCAGGTTGCTGATGATCTTGGCTGATCTCAGATGATCTCCTATGATCTGGATGATTCTATACAATTACAGATGATCCTGTCATATCCGGGACGATCTGGACTCCTACAAGCTTTAGAATCTTCATCAGACATCAGAAATTAGGTGCACTCTTCTCCATTTTAGATATTTTATGTATTTAGGATTCATTTATGTTTGTTGTCTTCATATAAACCAAAAATTTCATATAGAATAGCTTAGATTCATTTTGGCCAACCTAGGAATCTGAATGATTGAACATAAAATGAACACATCAAACCCATTCTCAACCTAGGCATGGAAACTGCCACTCAAAGTTTCCTGGTGAACCCCACCATCCATCAAAAATTCACCCTTATACCCCTCCCCTGAGAGGCACGACCTTCAAAGGGCCTCTCCATCCGAGGTATTATCCCATCCTTCTCGCATCCCCATTTCGGGCATGGATCCTTTAGCCTAAAGGTAAGGGTGCAAAAAATTTGGGCGATACATTTTGGTGAACCCGACATGAAACTAAAACACCTTTTGAAAACAATCCAAAAAAAAAAACACATTATTAAGAACATCTAGAATCATTAGACAACCGTTAAATTTGCATATCATACTTAGATGGTAGATTATAATAGAAGACGAGTTGTCACCATAAATGTTGAAAATCAATTAATGGCCATAGAGATTACTTCTATGCTTAGAGTACCTCAAACAAATAGAGCCCAATATTTGTGGGACGAACTTGATAGGAGATTGGGTATTATTGAATCCAGATCTATAGAACTTAGGCAAATTAAGAGGTTTGTCCTAGATAGAATCTTGGATCCTAATCAGGTGACTTTGTATCATGAACTTTAGAGAGCTTGCCATAGGTGGTTAGCAGATAAAAGAGCACTTGTGTCTTTTGAATTATACACCTTTGAGGAATACCTTGAGAACGCAGTTGTAGTGCATAAATTTCTATCTCATATAGAGGATCAAGAAGTCATTCTTATGGATAGAAAGAGATGGAATAGAGTTCCTAGAGCTGTGTTGTATCGAGAGTATTGCCATGAACTTTATTTTTACATGTCAGGGTATGAAGTAGATCATATTACCATAGCACACTTTGTCAAATTCTTGAAAAACCACTTCCAATTTGAAGAGGAGCATTTCATGACTCCTAATGAACTTGACCCTATCAATGATATCCATAAACTATTCATAGAAAACTAAGTCATTCTTTTTACTATTGTTATTTCTTGCAACTAGCATGTTGTTTGTTATTTTTATTCTCGCAAAATAATAATATAATCACACAAAAAAAAAAAAACAAAACATTTTCCTTTTAAAGTATTATAGTAGGTATATAGTTAAAATATATACCTCTCAACCCTACCGCATATATATATATATATATATATATATATATATAAGTATATATATTTGCTAAAACCTAAGTTTAGCACAATGCCTAGACTTAGGAATGGAAAACAAACCAAAGAAGATGAAGATTGGTTAGGAAGACCATTAACTGACCAAAATGTCCCTCCTGAGGACCAAGTTCTGGAAGAAGGAACCCTAGACTAGCAAGAAGAAGAGCTTGCTGTAGGAAATGAACAAGAAGAAACTATTAGAGAGGAAGGATCCTCATCCCCTAAAATGTCTCCGGGAGGAGCTATCACTTTTGAGAACATGGAACAATTCTGGAAGTTCATTAACACTAATATTGGTGTTTTTAATAGAGCAACCCATATGGACAAGGATCGAATTAGTGACACTCAAGCAACTCTAGAAGAAGTATTTCAAACACGCACTAATCCCTTGTCCTTTATTGATCAAGAGAGTGATCAAGTTGGACCATCCAATTTGGATATGGCAGTTGTGATTCAGAACATACAACAACAACAGGTTACCCAACCATCTAAAGTGCTTGTTAACAAGCCTAGGGTCATTCCCACATAAAATAAACCATCATTTACTACTCTATTTTTCCAAGATCTTGATCAACATACCTCAAATCAACAAAAACCCAAAACAAAACCAAACACCAATTACCAACAATTTGGGGTACAACATAATACTATTACAAATCCCCTTCATAATACTCTTCCTACCAACACTTTGCATAATAGCAATATATCATCTAATCCTTATGTCACACCATCATACACTCATAGATCCCATACCTATGTCCCACCAAACCAATATGGTGGACAAACTAGTAATCTTGAAACCATGGTGAAACAACTAGTTTCTCGCATGGACCAGATAGATCCCTATCGTCCCTCGTACAACTATCGAGAGATGTGTAGTCAGCCTTTAGATCCTATAGTCATAGCACAACCATATCCTAAACATTTTCCTATGCTTGTTCTTCCCATATATAAAGGAACCGAAGATCCCATAGAGCATCTTCGTATGTTTAGGATAGCATGTCATGATATATCACATGATGACTTGTTATTACTAAAAATGTTCCCAAAAATATTGGGAGGAATGGCATTAGAGTGGTATTATAAATTACCCACTAATTATTTGAGGAATTTTGAAGAAACTGCCAAGTCTTTTTTTCATCAATTTAGTGCCTACATCGAAAGACATGTGACCATTAAATATTTGTATAACTTAAAACAGGACAAAGATGAATGCTTTGCTGATTTCCTAGCTAGGTGGAGACAGTTGATAGGAAAATTGCACTTTGTGTTACCTTATAGGGAGATTTTGGACATCTTTATTAATAATTTGCAAGAGCAACTATCTTACGAATTATCAACTGCTACCTTGACCACCTTCGATCAGGCTATAGACTTAGCCCGAAGAGTGGAAGATACTCTCATTAGGAGAGGCCAGCTTAAAAAGAAAGACGATGAGAAAACATCCAAAAATAAATATAAGAATAAACAAGTTGTGGGTGATGGAGTCACCGATAGCAGAAATATTGCTAATGTTAATGTTGCAAAGACAGTGGAGAAGTTTTTACTAAAACCTCCTGATAGACCTCCTCGAGAATTTACTAGGTTAAATCAACCTTTATCAACTATTCTATCGTAATTATTAGAACGAGGTTTGATTCAATTACCAAATATCTAGGAACTTGATCCAACTATACCCGGATACAGAGCATATTTACACTGTGACTTCCATAGAGGACCTGGACACACTACCAACTCTTGTAAAATATTAAAACATAAAATACAGGACTTGATTGATAACAATGAGATGGAGGTGCAAGCCTTTCAACCTAAGAAAAATCCTCCTAATAATGTTCAAAATAACACCCCACAAAACTAGAATTAGAACGCCAATCAGTCATTAGACATATTTCAACATCCCTTACCAAAACATGGTAAGGAGGTGGCTAATCAAATTGAACATCATAATGTCCCTCCTCCTGCCCGATATGTAGGAACTATTAGTGGGCATTTACATGCTCATGATCTGGAAATCTTTGACACAACTTTATCCGTGGTTACAACTAGGCCTCTATATAATATTTAGATACCTGATCTTAGTGATACAGAATATGAGACTGAGAGTGATATGGAAATCACATCAAATCAATCGAATAGTTCTAAAGATGAATCGGATACTATTCACCCTATCACAAGTTATATGGTTCCAGAAGATCCATTTCCAAGAAGAGTCACTACTAGACCATCGTCTCACCGATTACTTTCTAATGAGCTAGCTATAAACGCTAGACCAAGACCCATTCATCATTCATAGAATAATATTGTGGGTACCATCGGAGCTGTTACTAGACAACAAGCTCAAAATTATCAACAAGATCAAATTCAGAATGGTGGATCAACTCCATTTGTTTTGAAGGTTCCTAATAAAGGGAATCATTCACCTAATGTTCAACCTAAACCTCCTTATAATATTAATGAAAAATTATCAAATATTATAGCTAGAATTTCCCTCTTGGACCTTTTAAGATCTTCTCCTACACATAGAGATGAATTAATGCTCACATTAAGCCAGATGATGGTACCACAAGACATTCAACTTGAAGCCATGGCCAATACTATAATAACTCGTGAAGTTGATTGTATTGACTTCCGGGATAGAGACATACCTCAACATAGTTTACATAAAGATAACCCCTTGTATATTACTGCTTTAATTGGAGATGTAGCAGTCAAACGAGTTTTGATTGATAATGGTTCATCTTTAAATATCTACACTTTTGACTTCTACCAAAGATTTGGGTTTAGAAGTGATGAAATGAAAAGAACTGATATGATCATAAAAGCTTTCAATGACGAAACACAAGAAATGTGTGGAGTTATTACCATTCCATTGCAGGTTGGTCCAAGAACCTTGGATATGACTGTGTTTATTGTACATTGCCTTACATCGTACAATATACTCTTGGGTTGTCCTTGGATCAATGCAATATGAGTTGTTCCCTCAACCTTACATCAATGTGTTAAGTTCAAATTTAAGAATCAGTTGGTTACCATTCATGGTGATCCAAGACCCTTTGATATGTGTGCTTTGGCAGAACCTATTGGAGTTCAATTTTACCCTGCTCTGTCATCCACACATCCTAATTCTCATTATCCATCTAAACATGTGAAACTTACACCCACAAAGTCATCTACTTCTTCTCCATCAGTTGCACCTTCACATATAGCTCAACCATCTTCTGAACAAGCCACATTAGGACCTAAGAAATATCCTAATCCCACAACCAATGTCTCTTGTTCTACTCCTATAACTTCCATACCTTTAATAGACCCATCTATCGACTCCTCTACACCATCTACATCCAAATTTATATTTTTTGCATTAGAAGACATAGGGAATGTTACTTCTACCTCTTATGCTCTTACTAACGAACTTTTACCCGATCTATCTAAAATTCTTATATCATAAGAAACAAATGCTTCTATGCAAGATTCCCTTGTTTTAAATAATTTGCCATCATCTCCTCATACCTTGGGCCTCCCACAGCCTATGGGAAGCATTTACCAATTCGGGAGTTGTGACTTTATTTATAAGGGATATGACTAGGGTAGAATACCTAGAAACATCATAACTCGTTATGATGGATATGTTCGATGTTATTTTACTAATTAATATATTAAATCCAAACCTATAATACCAAAATTGGGATATAAAGGGAAAGGTTTGGTACCTTTCCAGAATGGTATGAAAGAACCTTTTGAGGTAGAAGCATGGCCCGCCCGATGTGGTGTGGGCCTATTTTCTAGTAAGGGTCAGCCATTCCCGTTTGAGGATGATGACCATCTTATATGTTGCCAAGATTATTTAGATGCATGCGATGCCTTGCATTTAATGAATAAGACATTCACATGTAATATGCTATCTATAGCTTATCCTCAGATGATCGTTGAATCCAACGATGAGTTGGAGGGAGATATCTTTCATGATGTATCCGTTGACGAATTATTACATAATGGATTTTATTTTGATGGCTCTATACCTAGTATAGCCCAGCTTGAGGCCATGACTCCTCAAGACAAATTATCTAAGCTAACCTTGGAAGAATTACAATAATTGGGTGTTTCACCCGCCCCACCTAATTTTGAGAGAGATCTACACATGGAAGTAGAAAATTTCATAAAAATTAATATTAGAACCGGGGATAACCCCCACATAATCAACATTGGATCAAAATTGAGTCAAGAAAAATGGGATAAATACATTGCATTTCTTAAAGAATATGAAGATGTCTTTGGTTGGACATATGAATATATGCCAGGATTAGACCCTTCTGTAGTTATGCATCACCTAGTAGTGCACCCGGATGCTAAACCTGTTAAATAGAAACTTAGAAAAATGCATCCTAAAGTGGCCTTACTAGTCAAATGAGAGTTATAAAAACTCTTGAATGTTATTTTTATACAAGCCATTGATTATGCTGAATGGATCTTGAATATAGTTCCAGTAACTAAGAAAGAAACTACTAAGGTTAGGGTTTTTACAGACTTTAGAGATATTAATACTGCATGCATTAATGAAAATTTTACCCTTCCCAATATGGATCAGATCATTGATTTTACTGCTGGGAGTGGAATGATATCCTTAATGGATGGATTTTCTAGTTATAATCAGATCAAGATTGCTCCTGAAGATCAGGCTAAAACAACCTTTATTACCCCTTGGGAGAATTTTTGTTGGAAAGTGATGTCATTCAGGTTGAAGAATGCAGGTGCAACCTATAAATGAGCCATGACTTATATCTTTCATGATATGATGCATGATATACTACACGATTATGTAGATGACATTATAGCTCTTTCTACTAAAGAAGATGACCATTTAGATGACTTGAGAAAAGTATTTGATCAATTAAGGGAATATCTTATCCGATTGAATCCAGCCAAATGTATATTCGGAGTTAAGTCAGGTAAATTATTGGGGGTTATAGTTTCTTTACGTGGCATCAAAATTGACCCTCTCAAGATTACGTCTATCACTGATATGCTCGCACCTACAAATATATCTGAATTATGGAGTCTACAAGGTAAGCTTCAAGTTATCCGTTGCTTCATCGATAAGCTGGCAGATAAAACTGGACCCTTTCTTAAGATTCTTAAGAAGGATGTCTCTTTTCATTGAGATGACAAATGTTAGGAAGCATTTGAACTCCTCAAACAATATCTTCTTAACCCACCTATACTTTTGCCACCTAAACCTGATTGCCCATTTATCTTGTATATTTATGCTTCATATTTTGCTTTAGGAGCTATGTTAGCTCAACTTGATGATGAGAAAAGAGAGCGTGCTAATTATTACATTAGCAGAACATTAATTAGTTATGAAACCCGCTACACAAAATTTGAGAAGTTATGTCTAGCAGTCATATTTTCTATATAGAAACTATGCCATTATATGCTCAGTCAAAAAACATACGTTATTGCTAAATCCAATCCCTTGTGGTATCTCATGAGTCGATCTTATTTATCTAGTCACACAGCAAAGTGGATTCTTGCGCTAAGAGATTTTGAACTCATGTTTATAGGACAAAAGTTTGTTAAGGGTCAAATCATAGCAAATCAATTAGCTGCTGCACTGTTAGAATCCACCCATCCCCTCGTCATTGAGTTTCCTGATGAATGCCTTAAAATAGAGGCAAATCATTCAGAGCAATGCTCCTTATACTTTGATGGAGCTCGATGCATGAATGGGGCTGGTGCAGGTATTATTTTGATATCTCCATAGAAACATGTCATACCTCTATCCTTTAAATTAACATTTTCCTGTACTAATAACACTACTAAATATGAGGCTCTAATCCTTGGATTACGAGTTGCCCTGACACTAAAAATTAAAAATCTATTAGTTTTCAATGATTCTCAACTTGTTATAAATCAAATTAATGATGTTTATTAGACCATAGATGATAAATTGTTCCCATATAAAGCATATGTATTACAATTAATATCTTTATTTGATCAAATTACCTTGGAAGCTATTCCTAGAACTAGCAATCGTGCAGCTGATGCCATGGCTGCAGCTGCATCTCTTTTACCCTTGGAGTTAGATGACAAATATGCTACCATCATTATTTGTCAACTCCAGGAGCCTGCTTCAATTAAATCATGCTTGGAACCTTTGGACGTGTTTCTAATCAACAAAATTACTCCTGAAATTTGGTACACTGATATCCTCAATTTTATTCAAAATTGGACCTTCCCTAAAGGTTTAAATACAAACCAATGCCGGTTATTACGTAGACGAGCAAGTCACTTCGTCATAATTGGCAATACCTTATATAGGAGATCTTTTGAAGGTATCCTCCTGAGATGTTTGAATCTGTAAGATTCTAGATTAGATTTTAGTGAAGCCCATGATGGATCTTGTGGGGGACACTTTAGTGGTAGTGCCATTGCTAAGAAGCTCCTTAGGATAGGATATTTTTGGCCTACCATGGAGAATGATGCACATTATTACGTGTGCCATTGCAACAAGTGCCAAAAACACACTGACCTTATCCATGTGCCTACAAAATAACTACAGGCTATTTCATCTCCTTAGCCCTTTTCAAAATGGGGCTTAGACATCATCGAAAAAATCAATCTTGTGTCATCTGATGGACACAAATTCATCATAACCGCCATCGAGTATTTTACGAAGTGGGTTGAAGCTATGCCCTTAGCTTCTTCCACTAGAACTCAAGTTTCTAAATTTATTTTTAATCAAATTATTTGTAGGTTTGGAATTTTTGCAAATCCCATCTCAGATAATGGAACTTGTTTCAAAAATAAAGATGTAAAGAAACTATGTCAAAAATATAAAATTCAACATCGTTGGTCCACTCCCTATTATCCTCAGGGTAATGGCCAAGCAGAAGCATCTAATAAAACATTAATTAAAATACTCAAAATATTGGTCAATAAATCTGGCCATGATTGGCACATTCAATTATATCCTACTTTGTGGGCTTATCGAACTAGCATTCGTACTCCCACGGGAACTTCACCTTTTGTTTTGGTTTATGGCACTGAAGTTGTTTTTCCCTTTGAATTAGAAGTTCCTTCTTTGGCTCTTCTACTTCAAGATACTAAAGTAGGAGATGAATATCATGCTAGGAGATTTAGTTAGCTGAAACTCCTAGATGAGAAGCACATTAATGCTTTGGAGCATCTTTTTGCCTACCAGAACAAGCTCAAACGAGCATATCTCAAGAAAGTTCATAATTGATCCTTTGAGATTGGCGAATTGTCTTAAAAGAAAATAAAAAAAATACTAATGCAACTAAAGACCTTAAAGGTAAATTTGAGCCTAACTGGATTGGGCCATATATTATCATTGCTAAATTTGGATCGGGAGCATACATATTAGCTACCTTAGATGGTAAAGATCTTAAAGAACCTATGAACATTATGCATCTTAAGCGCTATTATGCATAAATCTGGTAATTTCGTCACTGTATATATTATACATATTGTCTTATTTTAGTGATTCATATAAAAATTTCAAAAATAATAATATTATGTATTATATTAATTCATAAATTAAAATCAAAATATACAAAAATCAAAATCATCAAAATCCTCAAAAACATCTTCTATTTTTGCACCTGTCAATTCTTGAAGTATTGCAGTTATATTTTCAGTTATTTTGGATAAATTAGCATTTATTTGAAATACCTCACTTTCAAACTCACATGAATAAATATCTTGACCTTATTTGGTATGATTATTAATCTTTCTTATATCAAAGTCCATAGTTGAATTAAATAAATTTTTTAGCATAGAGAACTAATCTTGTTATTTACTTGAACCAAGTACACCTTTTCACATTAAAATTATTTCATTGCAAATTCAAAATGATGCTACACAATAGAAGTGGTCTCTTGAGCGAAAAGTTTCCCCTGCTATCCTATCATGCACATGGTCTAGAATCTTTGAGAATTTACAAAAGGACAAGCTCACCCCTGCCCAGAATAAAAATCCCTTGCTCTACAGCCAATCCGAGCAAGTATCCCTAGTATAGGAAGAAAAAGAAAAAGAAAGAAAAATAAAATTAAGAAAAATCATGAGAAGAAGAGAAAATTATTCAGAAGCATTATCATTTTGTACCATTTCAGCAATATTTCGACATTATCTCAGTGTCAAGCAAAATACAAAAAAAAAAATAGAAAAAGAGAAAAAGAAAAGAAAAAGCAAAAAGCAATAAATCCCTTCCCATAACCTTTGAAATAAAAGAAGGGTGAATGAGCTTGAATCCCTGGAATTCTCAATTATTCAAAAACTGTGAGGTAAGCCCCATAACATGTGGTTTGTGCCCAACTCACTTGGCCTTGGGTAACTCCTAGAGTGGTGATATGTCTGTCACATTAGCGACCTTCTTTTGTACATACCTATGTTCGCTCATGGATCAGCTAGATCTTGATGACCCGACTTACATAGTAGTTTGGTATGGTTACATGCATATAAATCATGGTCAACGAACACTCATTTGGTTAATTCAAATTACTTGTATCAAATTATCTTGCTCAAAATTGGTAAATAAACAATACAATTGCACAGACATTTGTGTTTGAGAGATTTTGTATCATTATTATAGATCAAGATCGGCAATGAACTCACATATGCACATAGGGGTTCCTTATAAATCTAAATTTTGTCTTTGAGATAATTTAAAATATTTATGCAAATCTTCTAGAATAATTTTATTTTCTTACTTGAGAATATTGGCTTAGCGTAAAAACAATTAAATACATTTTTTTCAAAAATCTAAAATTTCTTTCAAAACATGTTCAAAAATCTAGCAATAAAGTCACATTTATATATTTTCGACTTTCGCAACGATGGTCTGGTTCCTAAACCTAAATTGGAATTTATGCCTAGTGCAAGTCCTCATTTTTATATTTTTTATCTCAAAATCAAAAATCAACTATGCAATAAAACTATTACATCAATTTCTTCTTTAGATTTCGCGATGATGGTATAAGTCTATATCTAAAATTCTATGCCTAGCGCAAGCCATAATTCTAATTTTATCTCCCATTTATTTAATCCATAAAAGCATATGGCTTAAATCATTATGTTACACAATTGTGCTTTAAAAAGAATGAAAACTTTTCTATTTCATTTCATTATGTCAACATTCAGTTTTGTGAAGATGGTATAATTCCTTGGCAATTGTTCAAATTTCTATCACACTTAGGAATTTTATGCCTAGCACAAATCATATTTTAATATTTCATGCATAATATTTTCATGGAAATCTAAAAACAAATCATCACCATCATCATTTTTCATCATCACAACACAAAGTCTTAAGAAAGTCTCTTAAGCATCCTTTTACTTTTAGCAATATTTCTCTCATGCCGGGATTAGCTTGATGACCTAGCGAGCGGTGACTCCATGAAATGGTCATGTAACAACAATAATTTCCTTTGAAATTATTATTAGAAGTCACTTTATTTTTCATCAAATCATACCACAACAACCAATTTGTTTACATCATATTATTAAAGCATCATAAAACATATGCACAAGTCATATCACAAAAATAACATATATATATATATATATATATATATATATATATATATCAAGAAGTCTATACATCATATCAAAATAGATTGGTATGCCACAATCTATACCTTGGCATACTCAATCCTCTCAAAAATATATGGTCTATGTATAATGAGTAGCTAGTCTCGAGAAGCCCTCAAGCTCTGAGCCTCATCTCCTCTCCCACCATGAGGTGGAGGAGGTGGTCCCATTAGAGTCTATCTTGTATCATGGGTCCTCGATGTCGATCGTGATGATGTCCTCGATGACCCCATCCTGATCAACTTCATAATGCTATCTAGAAATGGTATCCTCTGCTCCTCTTAAACCATATGATAGTACAACCCTTGGTAGAATGCAGTCTACGCAATAGCCCGTGCCAGCTCCAGAATGCTCGCCCCTTCGCTCCAAGCCCTGAGCCATGTCACCTCATCCTAAAGAGTTTGCACTTAAGCTTTTAGGTAGGCATTCTACACCCAAAGATCCACCATATTGCTACTCTCCCCCACCTCGACACCCTTGCCCTTATTAGGTGATGGTGGTCTATCCCTCTACTGAGAAGGGAGTCTCTTCGAAGCCTATGGTAATATTCAACATCTCTCCTGAGGAGGTCGTTGTTGATCCCTCCCTCCATGACCTCTCACTGCACCGATGGTAGCCTGGCACCACATCTCCATCCATTGCACTATAGCGTACATTGGACCCTGTGCCCTCGTCATTTGAGGAGGGTGGATGCTTGCATACCAGGCATCATACTCGTTTGTTACCCCCACATCGTCCCCATCCATTGGATGAATGGGGGCATCATTAGTGTCCTGAATCCAAAATTGCTACATTTCTAGAGCCCCACTCAATGTGGTATTATCCCGCACAGTCCAAGAGTACTCATAATCCCTAAGAGAAGGGATCCCCTACTATAGACCAAACTACCTTAAAACTCAGTCATAGCAATGGAGATCTACCTCTCCCTACTTTTTCCTCAACTAGATGACTCACCTGATGCGATCCAACTCCTATCCATCCTCTACCCATCCTGGATGCTCTATCCATGGTCTCCAGGTGATCCGATCTAGGGTGAGGTCATCTAGCAACCTTCGAAACATCGATAGATCTATCCACCACTGTGACCCTCTATGGAGCCACCAATATAAAACCCAGGGTCTTTCCCGGTCAACTCTTATCAGTGGAAGCCCTATCGGCCTTAGCACTGCAATGTGCTCCTAGCACCAAACCTGTAGTAGCGATGTTAGCACCAGACATCGACATCCCTTGTATACGACCCCGTAAAGGATCCTATATAACTGGCATAATACAAAGCTACCCCAAGAAAACCTGTATTCGTGGTATCTCATGTAGCTGACCACATCTGAGAGGAGCCACGGTAACCTGCATCCACTTTGGTGGCATAGAAGAAGGCCACCCACCACCCCTACCAAAACCTAGGTCAATCGAGACACCCCAGGCATCTGCCTCAAAGCCTCGATGTTCACTCCGCCCTTCTCTAGGGCAAAGCTTGGGTCACTGCACAATCTCATCATGGCATGGCCCTGATTGGTCGAAGGAGTCATGAATCACCCATGTATGGGGATCCTCAATATCCTCCATACATCCTTTAGAGTGGGAATCATCTCCCCTATTGGTAGCCAGAAGTAGGACGACTTCGGATACCATCTCTCTACTAGGGCTGTCAGTAGCCCCATGTCTATAGGAATTTGTGGCATCTTTGCCACATGCTATAGTCTGACCTCTGCTAGTATATCTCACTCAACATGATCAAGCATGGCTAATTCATCCATAAGATCCTCGTATTTCCACTCTCGACTCTTTAGCAATACCCTCTGCAAAATAAACAACAAAACAACAAAAATAATTAATACATAATCATTAAAATCAATTTCATCTCATAAAAAAATGATATCACCCATTATTGGATGATATCGTACCAAATTTTATTTAAATCATCCTTAATAGGATGAAATCATCTCTAATTATTCAATTTGGGGATCACCTCTTATTGGATGGGATCGCCCCTATTTCTTCAATTTCATCCTCAAACAAAATCGGCGATATAGGGACGATTTTGGTGAAATTGGGACGATTTCTTGTCGATGTCGTCGATGGCCTAAAAACGGCTACGATGCCCAAAAAAAATTAAAATTCAAGTAAAAAATTAAACAAATCAAGCTGAAAACATAGTACACTAGGTTTATATCCTTACCTGCAACCTGCACCGGACCTCTGTCGATCTGTGTGCCATTTCCACCATTTTGCCTACAAAGCTCTGAAACAGTGAAAGTGAACAGTAAAAATGAATTAGGGTTTTACCATATTTTTTTAATTTTTATTTAAAAACAACATTTTTTTAATTTTTGCTTTTCCACGCTTTTACCTCAAACGTTCGATTTGGGTAAAAACTCGGAGGGGGCACCATAGAAAATAGTTGTACAATTCGACCTAGAATCATCATCTAAAAAATGGAATAAATTTTTGCTTTCTCGTAAAGCGTAAAGAACTCGTATTTAATGCATTTTCTTTAGAAATATGCTAAAGAGGGGGGAAAATGTAGCACCCTAAAATTGGTGCAGTTAAACCATCAATAAAAGATAAAAAAATTGAATTTTAACCCTGAAACCGCCCGTTAATTGTTCACCTCATTTTTCATGCCATTTTTAGAAGTTGTTTTGACCATTGGATGATATCATCGCTGATCTGACGATATTGTCCCAAATCAGATGAATTCATCTGGAACAGAATGTCCAAACGATTTCATCCCAAAACCAAAATTTCATAATTAGTTTCTATTTCAACAACCTCTCCAACTCGGGCAGAAGCATGTCTGCACGGTTGGATATTTCTACGTTGGAGATCTCCTAGATTGGAATGATCCCCAACCTCCTAACCTCCCCCTAATCCTATATAAACTTGGGATTTTCCTAGTTTATCCCCCTAGCTGATCATTTCCCTACAACTTTAGTTTTTACTGTGTTAGAACATCCTATCCCCCATCATTTGCACTTGTGTCAGGATCTCACTGTGTTTCAGCTGAAGGAAGCTCAGACTGTCATAGGCAATTCAACCATAATTTTGGATGATCCTGTCGAGATCAATGATGATCTCGTACGATTGCAGATGAATTTGACTGTAGTTCAGATTGGGGGCAATCAAAGCCCTGAGTTTGCATTCTCTATCTCTTTTTCTTATTTAATTGTGCATTAGATTAATTCACTTCTATTCTACATCTTAGATTTCACCTCATTTAGCATATTTGCATGATAAAACTCAAAATAAATTATTAAAATATTGCATCCCATTTGATTTGATATCTATATTTATCATTTAAGCATTTATATTCTTATTTCTATCATTTTGTATCATTCTTGCAATTGTATTTTTGGTTTTTTGGTGTCTATTTTCATGATTGCATGTTTCTGATGAATTTGTCAGGTCATTGATGATCTTGGTTGATATTAGATTATCTCCTATGATCTGGATGATTCTGTATAATTATAGATGATCCTGTCATATCCGGGATGATCTGGACTCCTACAAGCTTTAGAATCTTCATCAGATATCAAAAATCAGGTGCACTCTTCTCCATTTTAGATATTTTCTGTATTTAGGATTCATTTATGTTTGTTTTCTTCATATAAACTAGAAATTTCATATAGAATAGCTTAGATTCATTTTGGCCAACCTAGGAATCTGAATGATTGAACATAAAATGAACACATCAAACCCATTCTCAACCTAGGCATGGAAACTACCACTCAAAGTTTCCTGGTGAACCCCACCATCCGTCAAAAATTCACCCTTATACCCCTCCCCTGAGAGGTGTGACCTTCAAAGGGCCTCGTCATCTGAGGTATTATCCCATCCTTCTCGCATCCCACTTTCGGGCATGGATCCTTTAGCTCGAAGGTAAGGGTGCAAAAAATTTGGGCGATACACATACCTTGTATATATCAGAATTCTAACATCATGCTACATTAAATAAATCCTAAGTACAGTACAAAGTAAGATGAAAACTTAACAGTAGTATAGGTTATTCCAACCAAAAAGGATTATCCTTGCTCATCCTCCTGTGCGAATGGTTCTAGGGTGTTGATAATTAGCAAAAGGATAATATATCCTTTCTCATAGGTCCCTTGCTCTACAGTCTAAATTAGAGCTTGTATGATTTGCAAAAGATAAGCAATAAAAGAAATAGTGATTATCATCACTTATACAAATAAAAAATAAAAAAAGAGAAGTACATTATTACCAAAGAAAACAAGTGGTATTCACCACTACCAAAAATAAAATAAAAGTGGATCATACCACTATCATAAAATCCATTTCTTGCTAAATTACATAGCGCACATTCCCTTAGTGATTCAACACCAAAGAAAGGAATCAATATTTGAATCCTTGAAATTCTCAGCATCAGAGAGCCATAAGGTGATCCTCATTCCAGGTTTTGTGGATAGCCTACTTGCAATGATGGGGTAGCCTCCAGCATGATGATATGTCTATCCCATAAGCATTCACTTTGTATAGACCAATGTTTGCATTAAAATGAGCTAGCTTCAAATAATCTATATTGCCTAGTGGTCCAATCTAACAAAGTGTAAAACTAAGGATAATGATGCATATAAAGTTTCCTCTACTATAGGTGTGATTCATCAAACCTATTTGCACATTAGAGATTATTTTATGTATTATCATGGTAATTAATTAATCTACAAACAAATATAGGTTATCTTGGTTACCTTAGCAGGTTTTGTACCTTAACAAAAAGTCATAACATAATTATTACACAATTATAGGCTAAGTGCTTAAACATGGTTGAGTTTCACAACACAATACATATCCCATAACATATTATAGTATCTACTCTATGTGTAAAAAATTTAGTACACATTTATCAAAACCAAGTTATAAATGCCATCATAGAGTGTCATAAAAATAACATGAAATGATAAAATACATTTTGTACAAGCTACAGGGCTAGCATCAAAAATATCAACTCATATTAAATCACAACATGTCATTTGCATATTCATTCAATTTTCATCTCGCATATAGATCATCAACATATACATTTATCATCTAAATAAATGTATCCCATCATAATACATCAAATCATATAAATAAATGCATACATGATAGACATCATAAAAGCATCATAAAAGCATATAGACATGCATACATCGCATACATCAATAAAGGACATCATGATGATCAAAATAAAAACCATGTATATATCCATATATATATGTGAACCAAAAATACATCATCATGTCCATCATATCCCCCAAGGGCTACAAAATAAGTGGGTCCCAAAGCCCACATAATGTTCGTCACAAAAATCCCAAAACAGAGACCCATTTGTCTCAAATAAAGTCATGCACCTCCATGAATAAGTGCCATGACTCTCTCCTTTGCCCTCAGCATGAGTGTGTTGTGAGCTAACATATCGACTCCCTCCTAGTCTATCAGTCCATATCACTGAGCTTAGTGGTTCCATCTATGATGACTGCCCTGCCTCACTCCGAGACCTAGCCACTGACCCAATAGCCAAAGCTCTATCTAGTAGGCATCCTTGGAGATGCATGATATCATCCTATAATATTCTGGTGAAGACCTGCACCTCCTAATAACGGATGGTCAAACTCTCCACAAAAACCTATAGTCGCTCTACCTCACATCACAGTCTCACCACCTCATCACTGCTTGATGCACTCTACCATGAGCCCTACACCACAACCTAAGACTGAAATGCTACTATCTTAGTTGCCTACCTCTAGATCTCTATAGCTTGCCTCACTATCTCATCCTGCATAGACTCTAATTGTACATGAATAACTGACACCTCAACATCTCACCTAGAGGCCTCAGTCTGACCAATCCATACCTATGCATGAAGGAGAGCATGCTCCTTAGTGTACTCCTCCTGTAACCTGCTCAACTTCCCTTGTAATCTAATGATAGTGGCATCTCACATTGCTAGATCTTCATCTAGGTCTTTCTCATCAGGTGCATCCATACCAAACCCCTCTACATCCTGGACATCCAATAAACCAGCCCTGGCATCCTCCCTACGAGGGTAAACATGTTGTAACTTTGCTATATCTGGAGCCTAAGCCTCCTGAGATGCCTCTCTAAGGTCCTCTCTAGGTGCATCCTAATTCGTATCAACATCAACACCCCCTCTTAGTGGGCCATCCCCATGCTATATCTGCATAATCCACCAAGTGTCATACTCATCAGTAGTATCGATGTCATCCACATCTAGTATGTCTATCACTGGGTTTGAATCCTTACTGAGGGGCTCTATGATAGGCTCCTCCAGTCCCATCTCCATGCCTCTATGCTGATATAATCATGGCTCACTGGGTAACCCCTGGCATAGCCTAAACTATCAAAGCACACGATCAAACTAGAAGTACTCTTTCTTAGTTTCATGCCTCCCTACCATCCATCTGCTACATCTCACTCGATGCAAGTGTACTGTAGCCTCTAGCCATATAGGGCTATCTTTGTAAGGTCTCTAGATAATATCCTCTACCTAGAGCCATGTAAATGTGTCAACATAGATCTCAATATATCTATCTTGACATCGACTATCGCACTCCACCCTCATTGTCTCCTAGAGTGTAGCGTAACCAATCTCTTTGTCCTCTAACTAAGCCTGCGTCGTCCATGGTAGTCCCTCTAGGTGCTGCACTACAATATGGGACCATCCCAAGACCTATAGTAAATAGCTACATCCTATCCCTATTTTTATGTGGTAGGGAATCTTGTAAATCTCATCATAAATCTATGCAAGTAAAGTCAGACCCCAAGCCATAATCAATGTTTGCTCTGGTGTGCACTCACATAGAGCATATACTAACTCTAGTAGGTTCCAAGGGAACCTAGTTCCTGAGGAGTCTGGAAATAGTTGGTTTCTGATCAATATCATCAACAGGCCTCCACTGAGTAGCTCTACAGTTGCCTCCTCCAACCTCTCTCTAAAGTACCATTGCAAGACTACCTCGCGTCAACCAATAGGTGTGTTGAGGATCAGACATATCTCAATAGGGATCTAAATTATCCTGTATACATCCTTTAGGGTAATAGTCATCTCCCTAGTAATAAAGTGAAAGTTATTGGTACGGGGATCCCACAAATCTATAAGTGCAGTAATATAAGCCCTGTCAGCCATGACGGGCTTCAACTGTGTCACTTGCTTGAGTCCAATGGCATCGATCCATACCCAATACTCAGGTGTAAACATGCATATCACTTCAATGAACATATTAGGGACCCTATATCAACTCTTAATAATCTACTAACATAAAAAAAACAAAAATGGGTCACTTAAGTGCACCAAAAATGCACTTTTTACCCTCCAAAACACCTAAAAAGGGTCAATTTTGACCCCAAAATGGGCCATTTTTGGCCTAGTTTGTGGCCGATCCAACCAAGGATGGCCCCTAATTTTGTGACCGTACCAACCAAGGATGGCCATGCATCACTGTCCCAGGCAGGGACGGCCCCCAATCAGGGGCAAAATTAGGCAAAATGACCCCCTAGAAACCATAAAAATGCTAGAAAATGACTAAAAAATGCTCTATAAATGCAAAAAAAATGATTTTTTTTGCATGAAAATAAAAAATATACCCTAAATGTGTTATTTCACTGTAATTTAAGGGTTAATTATTGGATAATTAAAAATAAAAATAAAAAAACCCTAAGAAATTACAATTCCTTGCTAAAAATAAAGAGGAAAAAACATGGAAACATACCCATCACGCACTGACTTCACCATGTGCTGCACCATGGCCTTGTTTCATGCTGAAAGGTATATGGTTGTACAGTTATTCACTTCAGCTAATCACATTTCTCCTCTTCTCCTCTCCAATTTTTGAAATCATGTTGCATTAATGAAGATTTTAGGGCCATTGCCCTTTTATATAAAACCCTAGGTTTGCGACCGTCCCTACCAGGGATGATCAAAAAAATTGGGGACCGTCCTTGCCTGGGATGGTCATAAAAAGAATGGTCATCACTAGGTGTGACGGCCACAAAAAAATTGAATAAAAAGAACTCAAAAATAGCAAAAACAGGATCAAAAACCCACCAAAAACAAAGCAAATGAGGCCATTTTCAAAACTGGTCTTAATAATTCCAAAACAGGTTTTTCAAAGCATTATGTGACCCTAATTGAATCTCTAAGAAGGCCCCAATGTCTGGAACACTCCACGGGTACCCAAATTTAGTCACTTGTGCTCTCAAATTTGACCAAAAATAGTTGAAAAAATGAATAAAAGTGCATAACAAAAAATGGGAGAACCATGAAATTGTCCCAAAATTGGCATATGGTGTCAAGAAACTCGTTCATTTGTACATTGGGCATTCCATAATAAACTCATCACTTTAGAGGGTAGTCATCATAACATTTTCAACAATTGAATCAATAAGAGATCACTCAAAAGTGTTAAAACTCATGCATCCAGAAGAGTCTTTGCTCGAAGCAAATCTTCAAGCCCATGCTGGGGCAAATAAACAGCATAAAATGCAAATTAAAATAGGCTTGGATCTCCTTGCAGTCCAGGGTATGAATCCTCTATGAAGACTCTTCACACACTTGGTGAGACTTTCTAGGATACAAGGCGCCAAGACCTAAGTATTCTCGAAGCCTAAAAGTCCTCGTACAAAAAGGTCTAGGGATACTTGCAAATCATTAGTCTATGTAAAAGGCAATTATTCTATGGATGTATGTTTTATTTTTCATAGGAGAGACATCATTTTTTGGTTAGGTTAAAAAAAAAAACCTTAATCAATTTACCATTTTGGTTATATATTTTTGCTCCGCGCTTTTTCAGATAAAGGGCATCATAAAAAGGGGTAACTATAGACACCAAAATTAGGTAAATCGGATAGGACTACCAGTGCACCAAATGCATCATCCTATCGACATCATATGACCTCACCAGGGGTAGTTTCTAGGGTTAGAAGGCATCCTAGGACAGTTTTGGGAAGATCTCCACCAGTTTTGGGAGCCTTAGAGGCCATGGTTTGTGACCGTCCCTACTAGGGACAGTCATGATTAGGGTTAGGATTTGTGGTTTCTCCTACCTGGGGCGGTCACATTTGATCATCCCAGGAAGGGATGACCCCAAACCCACCTGCCAAAAAGTAGGTGGGATCAATATTGGCAATCAAATCTTGCCAATATCGACCCCAATTAGTGCCCATGCTGACTGGGAGTAGCCTGGCACAATTTGGGCTGCCTAATGGGTTTCCCAAATGGGGAAACCTTCCCAAACCCATCCAGGGAAACCTTGGACAAGTGGCAAGGGTTGCCCTAGATGGGCAACATGCCATTTTGGGCATTAAGGCTCCAATTACCTATAAATTGGAGCCTTCCCTCAACCAAAAGAGGAGGATAATGGAATGTAGGTTTGGAGAAATGAAGTGCTACTAGAATTGGAAGAGAACTAGTGTTACTTACCTCGCCCATTTTTGCAAACTTTGTGCCCCTTTGCCTTTGAATCCCTCTTTCCTCGTGAAGGCAATTTGAAGGATTACAAAACCTACCAACCCAATTACAAAACTGGTCTATTCTAGCACAGATACAGACCTCATTTGCCTAAAAACCTAATTAGTGAGCTCTAGAACAGATCCAATATGGATTGGTGGCCATTTTTGAAGCAGACCTACTGACCATCCCGGGCAGGAGCGATTAACAGTCATGACCGTCCCTAACTATGAAGGCCAAAAAATCAATAAGGATTTTGCCCTAGATTCCACCATAGGAGTCTTCAATAGGTCCTCCCCTAACCACTATCCAAATTTTATCTGATTTGGAGTTGATTTGGTATGGTAACCGACCGTTTGAATGTCATAGGGTGAGGTGGACCAACATTAAGGCCTCAACCGTCTTTCCCCTTGTTTGGTGCCTAAACGACCTCAAAATGATCTGAAACTTGGCTAGAGTAATGTTAGAACATAGATATATATTTTATGCATTTTTATATGTTTTGATAGCTTAGATTGCTTTCATTTTATTTGATTTCAATGTATGTATATTGTTTTCCATTATAATATTTATGCTATTAACTCCCTTTCAAGTTCCCATGTGTGTAGATTGCAGGATTGAACAAACCAAGAGCTATAAGTATAGGAATCAACCTCAACATAACTTCTTTATGGGAAGAGGAGTCAACCATTGGATGCACAAAAATAAATTTACCACTGAGGGATAGGATCTCTTAGTACCATCATTTCCATTGTTTGTATGGTTGATGTATCGCCAGTTTTAAGCCTCCATTAATGGAGTGCATATTGTAATCGAAGTTTTGAAAAGAAAATTAATAAAAGACATCTTATTTAATTTCATTTAATTATCAGATTCATATTTTTTTGCTTTCTAGCTTAGTTTCATTATATGCACTCTTTTTGGCCTATAAGGCCCTTAGCTTAAATTTGCCTATTTGAAGGCCATACAAACATAAGTAGAGGCGTATCCATTGATTTTCTACTTCTACACTTTCTTATCCAAAATTGAGCAATAGCAATTGCCCTCTGTATTCTACCTCTTCTCTAGGGATTTCTTCATCTTGCCCAACCTCAGTGACATAATCTTCCTGTCCTTCCTGGCATTCCTGGCTGTCGTCTACCTTTGCATTGGAATCTTCCCTTTGTGCTTCTGTATGGTGAACCAACACTGTGATCAGCCTATGGTGGGCCAAGGTGAAAGGTGCACCCCTCTCATATCGAGCCACTTCCTCCTTCAGGGTATTTTCTAGGTAGAAGGGCACATTCATCTTCCTTCCATGCACTAGGTGATTTAAAAAATGTACATGATTAATGTGCAGGTGGGAATATTTCCCTGTGCATGTGAAAAATTGAGCAATTTGCTTGAACATCTTCTGCAGGTTCATAGGAAGTCTACTTTTTGGCAGCCCTTCCTTTTCTACCTACACATTTTCTCCTGGTAGAAATAATTCGGTGCACTATTTCAACATGCCGCCATTGTATGTGCACTCGCCTGTAAGAGGCAAGCCAGTCACCTAGGAGATGTATTATGGGGTGACCAAAATCTCCCTTACAAGCACTTGATCTGTGTCACCTCTCAAGGAGGTAGTGAATTATTTGGCTGCCTCTATATCCTAGTTCTAACAGACCAGGGTACAGTAATCAAGCCATCCCTTAGCTTCAAACTGAGTCCTGACCACCCCCCTAATCCCCTCTATGTCACTCAACTCATTCTTCTTAATGGTGTGATTCTTTTATCACCCTCCCATGGCACCTTCCCTAACTGCTCCTCTATTTTCCTGCCTTACTCTCTTAGGAAGGCACCTTCTTATAAGGAAGGTGCCTAACCCTAGCATTCAATTTTGGGGTTGGCAAGGTATGCCTCTCAAGCCATAACATTGGTGTTAGTCTTACAATGGCACTGAGAGGGGGGTGAATCAGTGTAGTTCTTTAAACTTAAATTTATAGCTCTTAAAACTGAAATAATGAAACCTTAAAACCAGATAAAGCAAGTATCACAAGAGAACATCACACAACACAAGATTTAACGAGGTTCACCAATTTGGCTACTCCTCAAGAATGATTGCTTGGACTACCATCCAAATCCAGCCTTTGCAAAGAAACAACTTTACAAACAATTTACCAGCACCCACTGGAAGGAGCACCAACCCCTGATTTATCTGCACCAATAGAAAGGAGCACCAACCCCTGATTTACCAACACCAACTGGAAGGAGCACCAACCCCTTTTCCAGCACCAACTGGAAGGAGCACCAACCCCTTATGCCAAGCACCAACTTGGACTTCAATTTTGAATCTAGAAGATTGATAGTAAGATACCTTTGCTTTTGCAAGACCCCGACTGGTCTTCTTACCCATCTTCTCACCTTTGCTCTTCTTCTACACCTACTTTCCTGCTTTGTCACTTCTCTATGCACCCTCTACGCACTCACTTCACACACTCTATGCCCTTACAGCTGCACTTTGCGTTCGTCTTCGCCCTTTGCACTCTCTTCGCCTTCTGCCTTCTCTGCGCAATCACAGCCGCACTTGGTTGAAGTTCAACCTCTTCGCTCTCTGCGCACTTTGCTCTCTCTGCGCACTCACAGACACACTTAGGACAATTCGATACGACTCTTCACTCACTTTGCGCACTTCACCATCATCTCGCCGCTTCTGCGCTTTCTACGCTCTTACGGCCACATTTCACACTTTGACTCGCATTCCTCAACCTCTTCAAATCTCCAAACAACCCTCCTTTTATAACAAAATTCTTGTGATGAAAACCCTAATCTTAGTCGACTGTAAACCCTAATCTTAGTCGGCTTTCATGACAACTGTAAACCCTAATTTTAGTCGGTTGTCATCGGTCTTCGTCGGCTTCAACTCAACCACGAAAATACAACATGTCGCGATATCGTGACACTTTCGCTTTCTCTCTCTTTCTCCTTGCTTTGGCCCCCAAAAATACATGTCACGATATCACGACACTTTTTCTTTCTCTCTCTTTCTCTTTGCATCGGACCACGAAAAAGCTACATGTCGCGATATCGCGACACTTTTTCTCCTTGCTCTTTCTCTTTGCATCGGCCCGCGAAAATACAACATGTCGCGATATCGCGACACTTTCGCCTCCTTGCTTCTTTTCTTGGCTTGTACCCGCGAAAACACATGTCGCGATATCGCGACACTTTCGCCTCCTTGCTACTTTACTTGGTTTGAACCTACAAAAATATAACATGTCATGATATCGCGACACTTTCACCTCCGTACTCTTCCTCTTTACTTTTGTCACGATATCGCGACACTTCTGCCTTCTTACTTTCTCTCTCCTCCTTTAGTCATGAAAATGCGACATGTCACGATATCGCGACACTTTTTCTCCTTTGCTCTTTCTCTTGCCTTCGGGTCATGAAAATGCGACATGTCATGATATCACGACACTTTTTCTCTTAGACTCTCTCTCTTGCAATATGTCATGAAATCATGACACTTTTTCTTCCGTACAATCTCTCTTGCAATATGTCACGAAATCGTGACACTTTTTCTTTCGGACTCTCTCTCTTGCAATATGTCACGAAATCGCGACACTTTTTCTTCCGTACAATCTCTCTTGCAATATGTCATGAAATCGCGACACTTTTTCTACTTGCCTTTTTCTCTTCCAACATGTCATGAAATCATGACACTTTTTCTTCCGTACTATCTCTCTTGCAATATGTCATGAAATCGTGACACTTTTTCTACTTGCCTTTTTCTTCCAATATGTCGTGAAATCGCGACACTTTTTCTTCTTCTTTCTCTTGCAATATGTCATGAAATCATGACACTTTTTCTACTTGCCTTTTTCTCTTCCAACATGTCATGAAATCGTGACACTTTTTCTTCTTGCTCTTTCTCTTGCAACATGTCACGAAATCATGATAGTTTTTCTTGCTTGCACTTTCTCTTCGAACATGTCATGAAATCATGACAGTTTTTCTTGCTTGCGCTTTCTCTTCGAACATGTCATGAAATCATGATAGTTTTTCTTGCTTGCACTTTCTCTTCGAACATGTCACGAAATCGTGATAGTTTTTCTTGCTTGCGCTTTCTCTTCGAACATGTCATGAAATCATGATAGTTTTTCTTGCTTGCGCTTTCTCTTCGAACATGTCACAAAATCGTGATAGTTTTTCCTTCTTTCTTTTTAACATGTCATGAAATCATGATAGTTTTTCTTTCTTCTCAACATGTCGCGATATCGCGACAGTTTTTCTTTCTTGCTCAACATGTCACGATATCGCGACAGTTTTCTTCCTTGTGATTTTCTTTTGATTTTTAGCATATGGGCCACTTCGATTTGGAAAATCATACATACTTGAAGAACCTCTTAACTCCTGTCCACTGCATCAACCGATCTGTCTGACTGTGTTGACAACAATGACAATATTGTTGTTGCACCTTGCTCAACAATCTCCCCCTTTGGAATTGTTGGCAACACACGTGCAATTTCCTATAATTCTTCTCCCCCTTTGACAATAATACCAAAGGGCTGCTACAGACTCCCCCTGAGTCCATGCACAACATTCTCAAGCACAAATTATTATAGTTAGCAAAAATTACAAACATGAGCAAAAAGATAAACAAATACACAAATGCTCCCCCTGAGAATGTGATCCCGATAGCTAGTCAATTCTTGGGAAACGTGACCACTCCACAATCTATTTGTTGGAATAAAAATCCAACTTAACCTCACTTTCTACAACTTTCTCCTACGTACAACACACTATCGCTGCAAAATATTCTACCTCTATTGTGGATAAGGAAACTGACTCTTGTTTCTTACTGTTCCACGTGACCAACCTGTCTCCAAGATAGAATGCACCTCCACTGGTACTCTTTCTGTCATAAAGTCTTCTTGGATAAGAACTCTAATCTCTGCTCATCATATTAGAATTCTTGTTGTACCTTGCTTTTACTTATTTAGTATAGTATGATCAACACTCAACTTTCAGCTGCACAAAAGTTACTCCCAAAACAAAAGTGATCGACTCTCCAGGCAGCCTACGCGTAATTTCTTCAGCCTTTTGACTGCCATCTCCTCCATGACTGACGACTTTGCCTCGCATCAGTTGTGCAGCTCAATGTCTCTGGTTTCTAATGGCTGCCATGAATGTTTTCATCGCCTGCGTAGGTATTGACAGTGGACCGTTACATCTAGCGTTGGAACCTCAATCTACGTGCAGTCATCAACACTCGGTATTCTGCTTCTTGCTAGGGCATATGTCAGGGCTACTCAATGTCTTAGGTGAACATTCTTCACGTGATTCCAGGGAGCAATTCTCCTCGTTGAGATCAAGGGAATCATCGGGAAATATCTCGCATTTCCCAAATAATGCAAGACTTTCTTAGGTGCATAGGCATCTTGTCCTCCTTGGCGCTTCACCACCTGGGCGCTATTCTATCAACGTCTCTGCCTTGCATGTGCCAATTGGCACTCTTGACCAACTGGGTGCTAGTGCCACTGTTTGCTTTGACTCTGGCATCTCTTTGATAATGGCTACTTCTTTAGAGAAAATTAATGCTCTCTTATTTTGATTAACTTGCAACCCGAGGAAATACGAAAGTTCACCAATCATTGACATTTCAAATTCTTTCTGCATCTTATTTGCTAAATATTTACATGACTCATCTTTGCTGCTACCAAATGTGATATCATCTTTCTTAAACCCTTGTTGAGTGAGATAGTTGTCTAGCCTTGCATACCATGCTCGGGGTGCCTGTTTCAAGCCATATATTTTCAACTTACAAACCAAGTTGGGATCATCACCAAGCTGGAAACCATCTGGCTGCTCAATATAGACCTCTTCTTCAAGCTTCCCATTCAAAAATGTTGATTTCACATCTGTCAAAAAAATTGTCAAGTGACTCACACTTGTACCAACTTTTGTCCAACACTGTACCGACACTGCAATTTTACTGTCAACTCTGTGCAAGCATCAAACACTATACCACAACACCAACCAAATCCCTTTTTACATTTTCAACTTGGTCTATGTTTTCTACAATCACCGCTGGTCACACCTTACTTTCAACTGTTCGAATCAGGAGACAATATTTTGTCAAACACTTCACGACCAACTATAGTGCACCTTACTCAAACTCATACTTCTGGACCTCGGATAGGTATGATTCACAAAGCAAAGTTGCTCATCTTGATGAGCAAAACATGAATCAATAATCAGACTTCAATATTTTTCACCACAATGTCATAATAGATCTAACAATCTTCATGTCAATGTGTAGTTCAAATACACACTGCTTTTATCGAAACACATATATGCGGCTAGGGCAACATTCTTTCACTGACCAAATTATCTGAACTGTTATAATCCTTAACTTTGGACAGTGGCAATAAGAACCATCACCAGTACAACAATGACATATAGCAATACTACCAATAATGACAACTCTCAATTTAATCACCACCCTTCATGACACTTCCACAAACAACTACATGAACTGAAAACACACTTCGACAACTATACGACAACTTCCCTGACTACTTGCCTTTCATCCTCGGGTAATCAAACAAATACATAGGAGCATTAAAATGAAACTTCAAGATTGCTCCCCCTGAGGATGTGCTACCTGGAGTTGCTTAGTGCAATAGCGGAGTAGTCTCCTTCAGTCCAAGGAGACACGATTTCCTTTCTTCTATCTTTCTCCAAACTTTCTTGAACTCGGGCTTGGATTTTTCAACTACATCCCTATTTTGCACCTTTTCGTGAACTCGAACATTTCTCTTGTGTGGTTGTCTCTTGTGCATCCTTGATGAATGATTATTTTCCTTTCTGTGTTGCGTTCTTTGCATCTGATGAAATCTACTATTTTGCCTTAGATTAGATACAAAAGTGCTTGGACAAAACCTTGCTATGTGCCCATGACCATTACATTGAAAACATTGTACATAGTGTTCACTCAGAAACGCAGATGTATTTCTACCAACCATAACTCTTTGATTTATTATTCAATCCACAATAAATTGCCTTGTGACCATACTGGTTGCATCTGAAACAATAGCCATTAAAAGTATTATTATGAATAGAGTGAGAGTGATAGAACCTCTTTTGTTGTGGTTGCTTTGCTGTAGATCTCCTTTGATATTTTCTTCCTTTTGAAGATTCAACTTCAAACTTTTCTTGCTTCGATCCTTCAACAGTGAACTTCTTCTTCTCTACAGAGTTGGAAGATGAAGGTTGTTCAGCTTCATATCCAAGACCACGCTTATCCGTGGAGCTTCTTTGTTGGCTTATCATTTTATCTAGCAACTCTATGCTCTTCTCGAATTTGAGATTTGTATTGGCCTCTTCTAGTTGTTTCTTCAATAAAACAATCTCTTCCTCTTGTTTGCAGCAACCAATCTCTTTCTCATTGATCTATGACCTGAGAGTTTCTTCAATCCTTTTGAATTCTTCTACCTGTACTTTCAAATTGGTTATTATTTCATTTGCATCCTCAAGCTTTCTTGAGATTTCCTTATTCCTTTTTCTTTCTATCTTCAATTCATCCAGAGCTGCAATTAGTTCCTCTTTCAAATTTATTTCTGCATCAATTTCTTCTTCATCACATTCCTGTTCTTTTTTTGTTTCTTCTTCGAGTGTCATGAAAAGACCTCCACCTATTTCCCTTTTAGAATCATCCTCTAGGACTTCATTAACTCTCAGCATATATGCCTCTATGTTCTCATCGTCATTCAACTTTAAGGCTTCGAACTGAGCTTGATGTGTTTGTAACTTGGCCTCCTTGATCTCATCGTCTCCTTCATGAATACTCCTCAGTTTGTCCCATATTTCTTTTGCCATTTTACAACTCATGATCTTTACCAGTTCACTGTCTACTAATCCGCACCTGATAGCATTCTTTGCTTTTGAGTCATTCTCAAACAGATTCTTATCGACAGCATCGGTTGGAGGAGTAATGGGTATTGTGTATTCACTATCTACTGAATCCCAGATGTCGTATCCCAAAGCACAAAGATATGCCTGCATCCTGATTCTCTAGACCACGTAATTAGTTTCGTCAAACAAAGGTGCTTTGTTTGATGAGAAGTCTTCAACCTTTTCTGGTTCAATTTTCTCTTCCACAAGAACTGAAACTGACTGAGATGCCCTTTTGGAGGAGGATCTATTCTTCTTACCCATTGCATACTAATCCAAGATCAACCCTAACTGATTTAGCCTGAGAAGGGAACTTGGCTCTAATACCAATTGTTAGTCTTACAATGGCACTGAGAGGGGGGTGAATCAGTGTAGTTCTTTAAACTTAAATTTATAGCTCTTAAAACTGAAATAATGAAACCTTAAAACCAGATAAAGCAAGTATCACAAGAGAACATCACACAACACAAGATTTAACGAGGTTCACCAATTTGGCTACTCCTCAAGAATGACTGCTTGGACTACCATCCAAATCCAGCCTTTGCAAAGAAACAACTTTACAAACAATTTACCAAAGACCCACTGGAAGGAGCACCAACCCCCGATTTATCTGCACCAACAGAAAGGAGCACCAACCCTTGATTTAATTTACCAACACCAAATGGAAGGAGCACCAACCCCTTATGCCAAGCACCAACTTGGACTTCAATTTTGAATCTAGAAGATTGATAGTAAGATACCTTTGCTTTTGCTAGACCTCCCTCTACCTTGGTCTTCTTCACCTTTGAGTTGCTTCTCTACGCACCCTCTATGCAATCACTTCGCACACTCTATGCCCTTACAGCTGCACTTTGCGTTCGTCTTCGCCCTTTGCACTCTCTTTGCCTTCTGCCTTCTCTATGCAATCACAGCCGCACTTGGTTGAAGTTCAACCTCTTCGCTCTCTACGCACTTTGCTCTCTCTGCGCACTCACAGACGCACTTAGGACAATTCGATATGACTCTTCGCTCACTTTGCGCACTTCACCATCATCTCGCCGCTTCTGCGCTTTCTGCGCTCTTACGACCACATTTCACACTTTGACTCGCATTCCTCAACCTCTTCAAATCTCCAAACAGCCCTCCTTTTATAACAGAATTCTTGTGATGAAAACCCTAATCTTAGTCAACTGTAAACCCTAATCTTAGTCGACTTTCATGACAACTGTAAACCCTAATTTTAGTCGATTGTCATCGGTCTTCGTCGGCTTCAACTCAACCATGAAAATACATGTCACGATATCATGACACTTTCACTTTCTCTCTCTTTCTCCTTGCTTTGGCCCTCGAAAATACATGTCGTGATATCATGACACTTTTTCTTTCTCTCTCTTTCTCTTTGCATCGGACCATGAAAAAGCTACATGTCACGATATCGCGACACTTTTTCTCCTTGCTCTTTCTCTTTGCATTTGCCCATGAAAATACAACATGTCGCGATATCGCGACACTTTCGCCTCCTTGCTTCTTTTCTTGGCTTGTACCCACGAAAACACATGTCGCGATATCACGACACTTTCGCCTCCTTGCTACTTTACTTGGTTTAAACCCGCAAAAATATAACATGTCACGATATCGTGACACTTTCACCTCCGTACTCTTCCTCTTTACTTTTGTCGTGATATCGTGACACTTCTACCTTCTTACTTTCTCTCTCCTCCTTTAGTCACGAAAATGCGACATGTCGCGATATCATGACACTTTTTCTCCTTTGCTCTTTCTCTTGCCTTCGGGTCATGAAAATGCGACATGTCGCGATATCACGACACTTTTTCTCTCGGACTCTCTCTCTTGCAATATGTCGTGAAATCGTGACACTTTTTCTTCCGTACAATCTCTCTTGCAATATGTCATGAAATCATGACACTTTTTCTTTCGGACTCTCTCTCTTGCAATATGTCATGAAATCGTGACACTTTTTCTTCCGTACAATCTCTCTTGCAATATGTCATGAAATCGTGACACTTTTTCTACTTGCCTTTTTCTCTTCCAACATGTCGCAAAATCGTGACACTTTTTCTTCCGTACTATCTCTCTTGCAATATGTCGTGAAATCGTGACACTTTTTCTACTTGCTTTTTCTCTTCCAACATGTCACGAAATCATGACACTTTTTCTACTTGCCTTTTTCTCTTCCAACATGTCACGAAATCGCGACAATTTTTCCTGCTTGCGCTTTCTCTTCGAACATGTCATGAAATCATGACATTTTTCATGCTTGCGCTTTCTCTTCGAACATGTCACGAAATCACGATAGTTTTTCTTGCTTGCGCTTTCTCTTCGAACATGTCACGAAATCATGATAGTTTTTCTTGCTTGCGCTTTCTTTTCGAACATGTCACGAAATCGCGACAGTTTTTCTTTCTTCTCAACATGTCATGATATCGCAACAGTTTTTCTTTCTTGCTCAACATGTCGCGATATCGCGACAGTTTTCTTCCTTGTGATTTTCTTTTGATTTTTAGCATATGGGCCACTTCGATCTTTTGGAAAATCACTGTACATACTCTGAAGAACCTCTTAACTCCTATCCACTGCATCAACCGATCTGTCTGACTATGTTGACAACAATGACAATATTGTTGCTGCACCTTGCTCAACAATTGGCATGATGTTTTGGCCATGGGGGGTGCATGATTTTTATGGTGGTGCTATTTTTTGGTACTACATAGTTCATAAATGATTATATAAAAATTTAATTAAAATTATGCATGTACCTGATTGGATGCTTCGTGTGTCACAAAAAATAGCACTTTGTCGGTCTATGCCACGGAGGATGGGTATTTCACATGTGTGAATTACGTTGGACTTCATTTTTGCATTTTTTGAGGTTCGATGCCAAATACAGACGTTTGATTGGCTTGAAAACCGTCTATCTATCATCTTTGAGGCATGCACAAGAATATTGCCCCGTAACTCTATAATATTTTTGGTTGAGGTGGATTTTTCATCACGTGGGATCTGGTGGTAATCTGGTGCTGCCCAATCATGTGTTGATCTCATTCGAATTAAGGCACATGTGAAACCAAAGCATCGACTATATCTGAAAGGCACTTTTTTTGGTTCCTTCTCAATGTGGAAGGTGCTTTAAATGAATTATGCCTTCCCTAGGTGGAAGGCATTTTTGCTTGATGACACCTTCCTACTATGAAAGGTGCTTTTGAAGAATGGTGCCTTCCCACCGTAGAAGGCACTTTTAAAGAATGGTGCCTTCCCACTACGAATGGTGCTTTTGAAGAATGACACCTTCCCACTACAAAAGGCATTTTTGAAGAATGGCGCCTTCCCACTGTAGAAGGCACTTTTGAATGGATGCGCCTTCCTGGAATGGAAGGTGCCTTGATCATCATCAATTTTTTTTTCATGGCACCTTCATGATGTGGAAGGCGCCTTCTCAAATATATATATTTTTTAAGACTCTCCTTTGGGAGCCTTATTTATAAGGAAGGCACATTATTTTAGTTGGGCACCTTCTCTCTAAGGAATGTACTTTATTTTTGTGGGGTGCCTTCTTTATAAGGAAGGTGCCTTATTTTTGTGGGGCGCCTTCTTTATAAGGAAGACGCCTTATTTTTGTGGGGCGCCTTGTCTATAAGGAAGACGCCTTATTTCTGTGGGGTGCCTTATTTATAAAGAAAACACCTTATTTTCCTTATTTTTATGGAGAGCCTTCTTTATAAGGAAGTTGCCTTACCTCCAGCTAGATACCTTCTTCATGACAGGAACTTCCACCCTCATTAGGTGCCTTCTTCGAAGAGGAAGGTGAAGTTACTCCTGTAGAGAGTCTGCTTTGAATATGAAGGCTTTTTGTAAGGTGTTTTTCTTAGCAGCATGTCATGATCATCTGGGCAAGGGTGATCAAGCCTCCTCATAATTTCTTCATGTTGCCATAACATCCTCCTGCTAGGCCTGGCATGTGATTTTCCCCTAGAGGAGAGTTTTTTGCCTTCGCCCGAGCTTGGATAGATGCTAATTCTAAACTACATGCACAGGTGTCGGGATGCTGAGTTGATTTAGGCCTAGTTTCCTAGACACCTATTTTTTGAGCTATCAGGTCCTTCACCTATGAAAGCAAACAAAAAGAAAAGAAAACTACATATAGTTAGATGCATTATGTTCTTGGTAGATCCTCTACTAGGATGTCTACAGCTTGCATGTGAGCGTCATCCCTAAAAAACACACCATAAGAAATAAAAAAAACCTTAACTAACTAATTTTGGTGGACACCTCCATATCCACAATTTTACTTGTTGAGAGTTTAGTCCAAATTTACAAGGATGGGGTATCCCCCATGCTTGCTTTGGACTCCACCAATAAATTTTTGGATGTGTTGTAGGGCCACAGTCGATGGTGATTTACTATCAATACAACATTGTTGTTGTTAATGGTCCTAAAATGCACAACACAATTCTTGATGAGCTCTACCACCTCATATGGTCCCATCCACCTCTACATTAATTTTACCTTTCGTTCCTTGAACCTGGAATCGTACAACAACACCCATTCTCCCTCTTGGAACTACTTCAACTTGATGTGTTGATCATGCCATTTTTTTATTTGCTTTTGTATGATTTGTGTTCTTTATAGAGCATCCATTCAGATTTCATCCAGCTAGTTCAGCTATCGAACCCTCTCTTTTTGAGCTTCTTCCAAGCTCAAATTTAATTCTAAAGTAGTTCTCAATGTCTTAATCTCAAACTCAATGGGCATCATTACACTCTTCCCATAGACCAGATGGAAGGGTGTGAAGTCAGTGGTCAACTTCCACGTGGTGTTATACACCCATACTACCTTTAGAAGCCATGTAGCCCAATATTTTCTATGTTACTGCATGATTTTTGTTAGGATGTTCTCAATCTCTCTGTTCGTCACCTCCACTTGCCCGTTTTCCTATGGGTGGTAGGGCGTAGTCTTGTTGTGCCAAATTCTATATTGCTTCATCAATTCCTTGATAAACTTGGAGGTAAATTGAGGCCCTTGGTCTATTTTTATCTCTTTGGGGACCCCAAATCATGTAAAAATGTGAGAAAATAATAAATAAGCTACTATTATTTCCTTTGAATCCCTCAATGCTTGGAATTCCACCCACTTGGTGATATAGTCTATATAGACTAAAATAAATCTCCTTCCTATCGAAGGTGGATTAATTGGCCCCACAAAATCCATGCCCCACTTATTGAAGGGCTCTAGATGCACTTGTGGTTAAAGGGGTATCTCATCTCTATGGGTTGGTTTGCCCATTCTTTGGCACTCATCACACTTGTTGGCATAGGCGACCACATATTTGAATAGAGTGGGCCAAAAATACCCAGCTTGTAGGATTTTATAGGCAATCCACTTCCCCGCAAAGTGTCCCCTACATGGTTCATCATGGCAAGCTTTGAGTATTTTTGAGAACTCCTACTTTGCTACGCATCTCCTTATAATCTGATCATGTCCTATTTTAAATAGGAGGCCATCAACCCATAGAAAGGAGGCACTTTTCTCTACTACTAACTACTTTTCTCATGAGGAGAGAGCAGGTGAGGTTCTTCTAGTGGCTAAGTAATTTTCTATTTCTACGTACCATGGCATTTGCTCACTAATGGTGAAGAAATGTTCATCCAAAAATTGGTCTTCCACTACCGCATGATCTGCTAGTGTCAATCTGGATAAAAAATCTGCTATGATGTTGTCCTTGCCTAGTTTGTCAACTATTATTATGTTGAACTTCTACAATAATAGAAGCCATCTTATAACTCTTCCACCAATAGTTGGTTTTCTCATTAAATACCTGATAGTTGCATGGTCTATATGGAAAAACACCTGATATCTAGTGATATAATGGCAAAATTTATTTATGGTATGCACAACTACAAGGAACTCCTACATTATTGTATAGTTGAGCTCAACCCCTACCAAGTTTTTGCTGACGTAGTAGATGGCATAAAATTCCTCACCATCCTTCTACTCGAGGACTGCTCCAATTGCATTGTTGGATGCATCACAATAGATATGGAAGGGTATCGCCCAATTTGGTCCCCTTAGAATAGGTGCAAATATCATATTTTCCTTGAGCGACTAAAATGCTCTTTCGCAGTCTTCCATCCAGTTGAACTCCATGTATTTAGACAATAAAGTGTGCAGTGGTCTTGCAATTTTACTAAATTCGATGATAAATCATCGGTAATACCCGACAGATCCAAGAAAACTTCTTACCTCTCATTGCATTCTAGGGCTGGGTAGGTCCTTGATGACCTCAATTTTTCTTTTGTCCACCTTTATTCCTTCCGTGGAGAGATGGTGTCCCAATACGATGCCCTCTTGCATCATCATAAAGCATTTTTCATTACTAAGGGACAAATTATTTTCCTTGCTTCTTTCGAGCACTCTTTCCAAGTTCATCATTGCTTCATCAAAGGTTTCTCCATAAATGGTGAAGTCATCCATGTACACTTCAACCACATCTCCTATCATATCTAAGAATATGCTAAGCACCACCCTTTGGAAGGTGGTAGGTGCATTGCATAACCTAAAAGGCAATACCCGATAAGCAAATGTTCCCCAAGGGTAGGTGAACATCATTTTATCCTAATCTTCTTCTCCTATCTGGATCTGGTTGTATCCATTGAATCCATCCAGGAAGGAGAAGTACTTTCACCCGAAAGTGTATCCAAGACCTGATCGATGAATGGGAGTGGGAAGTGATCCTTTTTGGTTGCTTTGTTCAACACCTTGTAGTCCACATAAATCCACCACTTCCCATTCTTCTTGGGGACCACCACAAGCGGTGATACCCACTCACTATTAGAAATTGGATAGATGAATCTGGTAGACAAGTTTTTGCAATTTTGCCTTGATAATGTCTTTCATTGTTGGATTCATCCTTCTTTGTAGCTTCCTACTTGGATTTGCCTACTCTTCGAGGTATATTCGATGGGTACATATTTTTGGGTTGATACCTTTCATATCCGAGTAATCCCATGCAAATTACCATTGGTGTTTAACCAGGAGTTCTTCTACTTTCATTAGCTATGTGGGGGTCAACCCATTTTTGATATTCAATGTCTTTCTTGACCAAACGTTTATCTTTTGAATGTGGTGGTATTGTGTGCCAGCTAATGGTGACTCAGGCATGGTGATGGAGGACTCTCCTTGGAGGAATTTATGATAGCACCATCCTCATATTATTCCTCTACCAATTCATCTAACACCATCACCATCTGGATTATGGAAAACTCATCATCTCCATGCTTGGTCAATGTAGACTCTCCTGACAAATCAATGAAGTGCACAAGGGGTGAAATTGTTAACCTTTTTATGTTCTATCCATTGGATATGGTCATCAACCCATCATGGCAGCTGATGTAAGCATCGATTATTGCTAGCCATGGTCTTCCTAAGATAAGCGGGTAGCCACCCAACCTAGTTTTAGACTACAAAACCAAAACATCGGTAAGATATTCCCACACATCAATCGTCACTATGATATCTTCAAGCATTCCTTCCAGTGCTATGGTTGATCGATTGACCAACTGCAACACCATCAAGGTGGGTCTCAGGTCTTTTATTTGTAGCCTCTGCATGGTCTCTTAAGGTATTACATTGATGGTTACCCCAATATCGACCAACGTATTGGTCAAGGAATATCCCCCAATTTTTATAGTCAACATTGGACTTCCTGGGTCTACGTACTTAGGATGACACATCTTGCCCATCATTAAATCTGCCAACTTACCCATGATATTGATAGTCTGGGTTACTCTCCATCCTAAATTTCTTAGGCACATCTCCTTTATCACTTTAGAATATATCGGGACGTCTTGGATAGCTTGAAAGAGTGGAATTATCACTATGAGATTTTTCAAGCTAGAAAGAATATCAAACTCTGGCTGCATTAGTTTCCTCTGTTCTTGTAGCTAGTTAGGAAATGGAGCCTTTGTTCTCTCAACCACTTCTTCTTCCACCTCTTCTATAAGAGGTGTTTCTTCTACATATGCCTCCTCTTCTATCAGCAGAGGTGTCTCTACTCCTAGCTGTCTACCTGATCTAAGCTAAATAGGATTGCAACTAATATGATACATTGAATTCATCTCACCTTCTACATTGTATGCTGGTTGATTTGATTTGTTATTTGGATTTATCATTGTTTATGTAGATAGCTACACAGATCTCACTATAGGTAAGGCTAACAGGTTTTGATGGGTGTGAGCTGGTGCTACATTATGTGGAGCTAGATTCCATGGAGCATGGCCTCTCCACCGTTGCCCAGGATATTGATATGGCATACAGGGTTTTTGGTTTGGAAATGTTGCTCCTTGGGGTGCATTGGACCAAGAAGATGGCCCCCACCACCCCATGTTAGGTGGTTGAGGTTGGCCTTGTGGCATGTATGGTCCTCCCCGTATGATGGCATTCCTGTTGGCATATTCCCCGTAGGGGGTTGTGGCCAACTCCTTTGATTGCCTATAAAATAGGCTTCCATAACATCAACATCCTCCTTGATACTATGGCAATTGTGGGCACAATCGGGTCTTATAATTTAGTTTGTAGACCACTTATAATCTGACTTTGTTCTCTAGGCATGCATTCTTTGCATGCTTTCCTCTACATTTTGGGTAAAAATAAGCCAATGTTGCCTCATTTTCTTACTTCTTTTTCTCCAACAATAGTGTGTCCATATGTAATTCCAGAGATGAAAGCATCTCACTTTTCAAATCTTCCAGCATGTTGCCTATTTCTATTTTTGTGATCAAAGTAGTTTCTTTCATGGTTCTAGAAGTGGTCTTGCCTCTCCTTCTTGAGTAGTTCCGACATAATTGTCGGATATCTTCCATAGCATGTTGGTAGACGTCACCTCCAAAAATAATGTTGAGAGCTTCTAATGATTCATTGTTAAGTCCTCTCAAAAATATGCTTTTAAGAGACTTATCAGCTAGCTTCGCGTGAGGAGATCGTTGAAGATTAAAATTGAATCTCTCCCAGTACTCCTCAAGAGACTCGTCTTATTTCTATGTCATGCTCAGGACCTCTTCTCTGGAGTCTCTGGCTCTCCCGAAGTCTTGATATTGCTCTAAAAAGAGCCTCTTCATTTGATCCCATGTGGCAATGTGTTTGTCTCCCAAACCAATGAACCATCGTATATCTCCATCATCTAATGTGGAAGGAAAGAGCTCCAGCTTCTACGTATCATATTTGTAGTCCATAGACCTGCATAGAACATCAAACTTAAATAAAAATAGGTCAGGGTCCTTGGTCGGGTATCCTCTAAAGGTAGAAAGGTGAGTAGGGGATATGTTTTTCATTTTGGTTTCTCCTACTCCTTCCTCAATAGGGAAACTAAAGCCAGATGAAGCCTCTTCATCGGCCATTTTTTTAGGAAATGTGGTCTCTAATGCAGTTCTTATGGCCTCACAGTCATTCAAAAATTTTTGAGTCAAGGCTCTAAGGTCATCTGGTGTTATCATCCGGTCTTCTATAGCTTTCCACAATAGTGCTTCCTTTGAGGGTGTCCTCTTAAACAATGGGTTTACAATGGTTCATTCTTCCCCGGGTTGATGGGATGAGGAAGCACTTTGCACAAAGCGAGGATCCTCACTCTAGTGTACTACTGGTGGTGAGTCAGAAGAATCTAGTTCAAACTCAGAATGTTTAGCTTACTCAGATTTTGGTGGACTTTATTTTATAAAATGACCGTTAGGTCCTCTTCTTATCGAAGAAATCATACAAAGTTAGATGGAAGGTTTTTAGGTATTGCAATTAATCTAGTAGAGGCACTTCCCCAACAATGGTGCCAAAATGTTGTGGGCCAAACACAGGTGAATTTTGCTCCTATTTTGTCACTGCTCGATCATTTAAATTTTCAACCCAGGGAACTTCGTAAACTTTAGAAGTTTCTCAGACAAGATCACTTACAATACCCACTTTGAGATGAGTCTATCTAATTCTACTATTGGGGGGTTTAAAGGATTGTCAATCATTCATCCACACCACAATAATTTATGTATGAATAATTAAATCCTAAGAATGTAAATATTCATACGTGCATAATAAAAGTAAACCTACTACGGAAATGAAAATAATAGTGCAAAAAATAAACCTATGAAAGTAGGAAACTAATATAGGAAAGCATAAATAAAAAAGGGAAGGAATACTGGCTTGGAGTGGGCCTAGGATCCAACAACTCCCTTCCAGCTAAACACACAGTTAGGAACTTTCAAACTTTATTGTATTTGCAAAAGAATTATTACAACGCTTCTACCTCCTTAGAATGATAAATGTATTCTCAATCTGGATTTTGGATGATTATTAGAGAGGTCTATGTGTGTTTATATAGCACACACACAGATATTCTGTTACAAATAAGTTACAATAGTAGTTTAGTCTAGACTAAACTGGGACAATTTTGTAAACATAATTAGCATCTGCTAAAATAGGCATTATTCCTAATGGTAATGAGTTTACTGATTGGTGCATGCTTCATCTGGCATAGGTAAGACATTCTCATCCATTGGTGCAACTCCCATAATTATCTTGCATGATGTGGAACTGGAATGGCACCGGTCAACTCTGCCCATGTCGCTTTACTTGGTCAACTGGCGAAGAATGGAGGCACCTTCTCTTATGAGGAAGGTGCCTTCCTCACATGCTTTTGATAGGCACCTTCTATATGTGGAGGGCGCATACTGATGTTGAGCATATTATTCCTACAGAAGGCACCTACTGATGTGGGCACCTTCTTTATATGGAAGGCACTTTACCTTGTATGGGACGCCTTCCTTATGCAAAAGGTGCCTAAGTATGTCAGGTGCCTTCTTTATATGGAAGGTTCCTACCTTATTTTGGCACCTTCCTTGAAGAGGAATGTGCCTACCTTCTGTTGGTGCCTTCCTTGAAGAGGAAGGCACCTACTCACCATACCTTGATCCCGAAAGAAATAGAGTGCCAGGTCCATGAAAGACCTCGACGGATCCAAATCTATCAAAATCAACTACATTTCCACAAAAACACACTAAAACACACAAATTAGATAATGCACACAATTCTATTAAATAATTACATAATCATTCATAAAAGTGCATAGTTCCTATTATATTTTTGCATAATAATTGATGAAACCCATACAAAATATGAGCATTTTTTAGGCTCATCATACTTATGTCAAGGTTTGCATTTAAGACCTAAATATTTCCATCTCTTATGTCAAGGTCTATTTTCAAGACTTGAATGTTTTAATTTCAATATTTGGCTATGTCCCTAAATTATCAACTATCTCAAATTTGATGTCTTCCAATATAATTAAGTCCTAGTCTTCACTAGTTATAACCTTGGAAAGACTCTATAGATGAGTCCTAGTCTTCACTAGTTATGCTTCAACCATGGAAAGACTCTATAGTCGAGTCTTGGTCTTCATTGGTTAGTCTCCAACCATGGAAATACTCCAAAATTTCTACTCATTATGTCTTTACAATAGAATTTGAGTTGCACTGCCTTTAAAGTGGATAAAATCTAAATAAATATTAGATAAAATAGACTTTTGTAAATGGCTAATAAACTCTATCAATCTGGATAGAATCTAGTAGTAGCTATGATACCATTGATGGATTTTTAAACCTTAATACTACCACAAATATCATAAGTTAAATATCACTGGATTGAATAGAATATAGCCACAATATAGTAAGAAAAATAATGATAAGAATAAAACTTACAAAATTAACAAGAAGAAACAATCAGTAGAGTCTTATTATGCAAAAAACTTATACATTAAAGTTATGGAGCTTTGTCTCCATAATATAGCTTTACAAAATGACCTTTGAATTTCTTATCTTACCACCTATATAAGAGACTCTTGATCTATACTTATGATATATATCAAATAATATAATATACTCTAACAAGATAATAACTTGAAAACTCAATAAATTTAAAATAAGAAACCAAGCTAACATATAAAGCCTTTAGGGTATGCAATTTAAATGCATGGTCATGTAAAATTAAATTTGCATGGTGTAAAGTAATTCTTAATTAATTAAAAGGTAGGTTAACCATGGTAATAAATCATGCATAATATTTGCACTAAATCTTGTCATGATGTGGCCATTAAAGGTAAAGTGGAGTAGTTATTAAGAGTAATTAATATGGACAAATGACACATCATTAAGGTATCCAAATGGATGAATCATATTTATCACAACTTCCTATGCATCTATGAGGTAATGGTGGGAATAAATATGGGTCTAGTCACTTATAAAATTTTATCCCTTTTGTCTATGCATGAGCAAAAGATGAAGAAATTGTGATAACAATTTTGGGCCCTATAATAGTGGAATGTTGATGACTCAAGGTTTAATATGGGCACACGTAATAGTTGTCAACTTTTTTTGCCTTCAAACATACAAAGCTATTCTTTTATAGAATTTGAAAATGACCTTCAAATTTTATTAAAACATAAACAAGAATCATTAACCAATGTATAATAGAAAAATCAAAGGGTAAGGTCAATATCATTATAAAAAGTTTCATAATGTGTTTAATGTGGCAACACAATGCTATAAAATTCACAAGAGAAAATTTGCTTTAGTTTTTACTAGATAATAGGTTTAGCTTAAAAAAATCCTCAAGTAATTATCCCTAGGAGAATGACTTAGCTAAATTTAGAAACAAAAATATAGGTAGAATCTTGAATAGGACAATTGTTGAATCACAAAGAAATGATAAAACAAAGTTAAAAATAGTTATTTGGATAGATAGGGTGATTTTCAAAGCCTCCATTTGTAGTTTATTGTATAAGCTTTTATTTATGAAATTAGTACTTCCAATTTATCTTAATATCCTTTTGCTCCAATTATCACAACTCAATATATGAGACATTGATATCATACCAATGCGAGAAAGGATGAATGTTATATTGTTGCTAGAAGAAGATCACATCAATAAATTCAACAAATTCATACATTATCAAGTAATAATAAAGTGATGGTTCAATATGAGAGTAATAAATATTTATTTTAAAGAAGATAATATCATGCTTGAATGAGATGAATATTGGGATAATCTAGGTAATCATGGTAATTTTGATTCACTATGAAACTATCTTTACTAAATCATCAAGGTTAGATGAGTTAATGCATATGGGTTGACAACTTTGGAAGGATGATCACTGTACATATTTGTAAATGGGTAACCTTGAGGTAACTTTGACCAATGAGAATAAATTATTAGTGTTAAATATGTATAAAATTCTATATATCCATTTTCAAAAAAATTCACTTCATTTTCCTTTTAAAAAATTCCTTCCCTACTAGGGTTAAAATTCTGAGGATGCTAAGTTTCCCTTTTTATTTCTTTTTATTTTCTTCACAAGAATTGATTAAGTTGGTGGACAAAGCAAAAATGAGAAAACTTCTTTCAAATTACAAGAAAAATAATTTAATTAACATTAGTGATTCCGTTATATTAGGATGACATCATGATCACATGGGAACAATCCAAGTGGTTGGAAAGAATTTTTTTTTTATGTTTATGTGCACTTAATTTAATAAAAAAAGTAATTATCTACATTAAGTGACATCACACTCATGTAATACATGATTTATGTAGTTTTATGTGATAAATTCAATGATCAAGCCATTTAATTCCCTTAATGCAATATCATGATGATATAGGCATGCTAATAATGATATAAAAATAATCTATATATATATATATATATATATATATATATATATATATATATATATATATATCGATTATAGAGATATGCAGAGTTTGGAATTTTAAAGGAGAACTTGAAGAAGGTTGCAAGGTATTGAACAGATGTGGAGGAGAGCCTAAGGGTAAGAGAGAAGAGGACAGGAAGAATTCTGGAGAGTGAGCGTGCATTGGATTAGTTGGAAAATAATTATTTTAATCTTATAGAATTTACAAGTAGATTCGTTTTGAATACCTTTTAGTTCTTTGGGTGATGTTGAGTAGCTTCTAGTGCATGTTATTGTAGCACATGGATGGAGTATTATCGATGGAGAGGTATTTTATAGAGCTAATAATCATCAATAGGTTAAACCCAACTCACTTACTAAATCGTATAGTCATATGCTCACTCGAACTATCCTTGTACGAACAATATTCACCTTGTACGATCATTAATGCCTATACTGTACAATCTCAAAACATACAGTGTTGAATATGGTACGATATTTCACACAGAAAAACTGACGGATTCATTTTTGGAGGCTATCATACACTATTTTGTAATCGATCAAGTCGATTCCCCAAAACTACCAAATCGGGTAAGTTTCTATCGATCGCCTGTTTTACCAAATCGGGTAAAAATTCTTTGTACAACTTGTAATGAAAAAGATGTATTATTTATACAAAATAACGACACATTATGATGCTAATATAGATGTTACATTGCTCCAATATATCTCTAGGATGTTTTTTAAGAGTTTTATAGACCAATCAATGCAATCTCCGCAATAGGTAAAACAACTTTATTGGCTTGTTGAGAGATCCTATGTGTCTGATTACATCCAAAAATCATACAAAATAACTCAATACATATTACTTGCTGATTAAATGCTTCTATATCATTCTCCAGAGGTCACAAGTACTAGATTCTACCACAAGGTTTCAACAATGCATAAAACTAATCTATAACAATTAACAGAAAACACAAACACATCATATTCATCCACAAGTCACTGTTCATCATTACTAGTATCATACATAGTCATCCAAAACTGTAATTATACTCATTTATGTTTATGGATTCAATTACAATGTGGAAAATATATCAATGTAATTGTAATAACTCAAATAATCAATAACTACCAATACTATCTCTTCACTCTAGCAACCAGACCTATAATTTTGAAAATGGGGCCTTATATAACGTTGCCCAAGCCGTTCCAAAGTGGTTCCTGAGACAATCCATTATTTACAACTACCCATATATAATTGAATATATTAAATTGGATTTTTACTAACTTTAACACCTTAGTTAGCAAATCCATGCACCATTTCACTTTGAAATTATATTTCCCTTGCATGTGGATGAATTTCGGTGCACCCTGTACGATTTACTATCGCCTTGTATGATTTTCTCCCTCCTGTATGATTTACAAAACTTGAGAAAACTATCATTTGTGTCAAAACTATCAAATGAGTAAATCCTTTTAATTACTTCTTCTTCCTCTGGCAGGTGGATTTGTTACCTACATCTACCCTCCCCTTTACTTTGGTTGGTGTCCTCACTGACTCATTCTACTTCTTACAATGTGCTTCATGTTCTACCACAACAACCTCTAAGTCCTTAACCTGTGACTTATACATTTCTCATTCATTATTTAGCTTGGCTGCGTAGTGTATCGCTCCAAAATTTTCACATCCTTACCTTCAGGCTATAGGATCCGTGCCCGAAAGGAGGATGGGAAAAGGATGGCGCGGTACCTCGGACTGAGAGGCCTTGCGAAGGTCCCGCCTCTCGGGGGAGGTGTATTATGGTGATTTTTTGATGGATGGTGGGTTCACCAGGAAACGTTTGAATGGCAGTTTCCACGCCTAGGTTGGGAATGTGTTTAATGTGTTCAGTTTTATCTTTAAACATTCAAGTCCTAGGTTTGGCCAAATGAATCTAAGTTGTTCTATTATGAAAATGCAGACTAAATGAAATACAACAAACAGATTTGAACAAAAAACAGAGAGAAAAAGCTAAATTACAGAGCCATACCTGATCCGGATGTCTGATGGAGGTTCTGATTCTTGAAGCAGTCAGGATCGTCTGGAATTTGACGAGATCGTCTCTGACCTGTAGGATCGTCTGAGATCTGACGAATTCGTCAGAGACCTGCAAACAGAGAAATAGACACAAAATACAAAAAATACAACAATACAAATAGAGGGCAATGATGTGAAATGACAATAAGGATGTTTATAGATAATCCCGAATAGGAATGCAAGCAAATTACGATGTTTTAATAGTTAATCATGATTTCATTATGCAATTAAACTACATGGGTGAACTCCAAGATGCAGAATAGCAAAAAATAATAAATAAACTGACTAGATGCAGAATAAAACAGCAGATGAGAAGAGAAAAATGCAAACTCTGGGCACTGATTGCCCCCAATGTTGATTGCAGTCGAAATCATCTCGGATTGGTACGAAATCGTCTCGAATTGAACAGGATCATCCACGATGAACTGAGCTTGCTCCGACTGAAGAATGACAAGGTTCCTGCAACAAAATTTGGATAGGACAAGTGCAGATGGTAATTCAGGATGTTTTAGTGCGTGTAAAGTCAAGTTACAGGAAATTTCAGCCAGGGGAAAGCCAAGGGGGAGTCCTAAGTTTAAATAGGCTTAGGAGGGAGGTTAGGAGGTTGGAGATCATCCCAATTTGGGAGATCTCCAACGGGGAGGGTCTCTAACGGTGCAGACACGCTTCTGCCCGGATTAGAGACGCCGTTGGAACAGAGGCTAATTGAGAAAAATTAGTTTTGGGACAAGATCGTCTGGACGTCCTAGTCCAGACGAAATCGTCCGATCTGAGGCGATATCGTCTGATCGGCGACGATATCATCAAACGGTCAAAACAAACTCTAAAAATGGCACGGGAAAGGAGGAAACGGGTTAAACGACGGTTTGGAAGCGGTTTTGGGGGTTAAAATTTGAATTTGAATATTTACTAGAGTAATTGTAATTATTTAAGGTTTTATTGCGCCAATTTTAGGGTGCTACATTTTGCCCCCTCTTTAGCGAATTTTTCGAAGAAAATGCGTTAAAGATGAGTTCTTCTCGATCTACGAGAAAGCAAAAATTATTCCCATTTTTAGGCGACGATTCTAGGTCGAATCGTACGACAGCTTACTATGGTGCCCCCTCCGTGTTTTTACCCAAATCGAACGTTTGAGGTAAAAATGCGGAAAAGCAAAATTTTAAAAAAGTTGTTAAGTGTTTTTGAATAAAATTAAGAAAAATAGGGTAAAACCCTAATTCATTGTTACTGTTCATTTTCCTAGTTTTTAGAGCTCTGGAGACAAGATGGTCGAGACAGCGCACAGATCAACAGAGGTCCGACATGGGCTACGGGTAAGGGTCTAAACTTAATTTAGAATGCTTTACTTTAGAATTTCATGCTTTTTAGATTAGATTTGATTGATTTTTGAGCATCACGGCCATTTTTGGGCCGTCGACGTCGTCGAGACGAAATCGTCTCGATTTCATCGAAATCGTCTCGATATCATCGATTTCGTCTAAGGGCGAAATCGACGATAGGGGGACGATTTCATCCAATAAGGGACGATTTCCTCATGCAAAATCGGAGACGAATTTGCTCAAATTGGGGACGATATCGTCCAATTGTGGACGATATCATCATTTATAAAATTGAACTTATTTTGACTTGCATTTTTAATTAATGATTTATTAATGATTTTTATTGTTGATTTTGTTTATGTTGCAGAGAGGATTACTAAAGAGCAGAGAATGGAAATATGATGGACTAAGGGATGACTTGGCCGCCCTATCTCAAGCAGAGCGAGATCAGCTAGCTCAGGTCGGCTTGCAGCATGTGGCAGAGATGCCACAGGTTTCTATAGATATGGGGCTATTGACAGCCCTAGCAGAGAGGTGGTATCCGGGTTCTTCCTATTTTTGGTTATCGATAGGGGAGATGACTCCCACACTGGAGGATGTATGGAGGATTTTGAGGATCCCCATACAAGGATGGTTGATCACTCCCATGGCCAATCAGGGCCACGCGATGATGCGACTATGTGGCGATCCGAGCTTCACCCTGGAGAAGGGCGAAGTGAATATCGAGTCACTGTGCCAGATGCCTGGGGCATCTAGACTCACACGGGTTTTGGCTGGGGTGGTAGGTGGTCTTCTGTTGTGCCACCAGAGCGGATGCAGGGTACCATGGGTACTGATAGATGTGGTCTATGACATGAGAGACCACGGGTACAGGTTTGCTTGGGGGAGCTTTGTACTCTATCGGTTGTATAGGATCCTTCATGGGGTCGTATACAAGGGCGGCCGATGTCTGGTTATGACATCACTACTACAGGTTTGGTGCTGGGAGCACATTGCGGTGCGGAGGCCGGTAGGGCTCCCACTGATAGGGATTGACGGGGAGAGGCCCCGAGTTTTCTACTGGTGGCTCCAGAGAGGGGCACAGCGACGGATAGATCTGCCAGCGTCCCGGAGACTACTTGACGACCTTGTCTCTGACCAGATCACCTGGAGGCCTTGGAGAGATCATCCAGGGTGGGCCGAGGATGGACAGGAGCTGGCTCGCATCAGGCGAGTCTACTGGCTGAGGATGGAGAGGGGAGAGGTGGAGCTCCACCGGTATGACCGAGTTTTGAGGCAGTTCGGTCTACAACAGGGGATCCCATCTCTGAGAGACTACGAGTTTTCTCGGACTATCCGGGATAACACTATAGTTAGCGGGGCTCCAGATATGCAACGATTCTAGAGTCAGGACGTAGATGATGCCCCCATTCAGCCAGTGGATGGGGATGACGCTGGGGTAGCCGACGGCTATGATGCCTGGTACATAGGCATCCGCCCTCCTCGGATGACGAGGGCTCAAGGTCCGATTCATGTAGTTGTGCATCGGATGGGGAGGCAGTGCCGGCAGCCATTGAGGCAGCACAGGGTCACGGCGGGAGAGAGCAGAGGAGGCCACAGGCTCAGCAGAGGCCACGACAGCGGGAGAGGAGGGAGGAGAGACCCCCTTCTCCATAGAGAGAGAGACCACCATCGCCTGATAAGGGCAAGGGTGTGGACACAGGAGAGAGTAGTGAGATGGCTACTCTCTGGGCGGAGACTGTCCGTCTCCAGGCATAGGTGCAGACTTTGCAGGAGGAGGCTGCACGACACCGAGCAGAGGCTACATAGCTCAGAGATGAGGTTGCACGCCTCAGAGCACGGAGCGGAGGAGCGAGCACTCAGGAGCTAGCATGGTCGATTGCTCAGACCACGTTCTACCAGGGTATCTACTTCCAGATGGTGCCAGAGGGTCAGAGGGTACAGCTACCAGCTGGCATTGCTGACCCGATCAGGATTGGGTCATCGAGGACTTCATCTCGATCGACGACTAGGACTCGTAGTACCACACATACTACGATGGGGCCACCTCGTCCACCTCAGGGTGGGGAGGAGATGAGGCTGAGAGCTCGAGGGGTTCTCGAGACACTGCATAGAGGATATATGATTGAGAGGATTGAGTATGCCAAGATGTAGATTGTGGCATACCAATCTAGTTTTGATATGATGTATATATATTGTTGAGATATATATATATGATATTTTTGATCATATGACCTGTCTTATGATGATACGATTTGTTTATATGTTTTTATGATGCTTTAATGTTTGAAGTGTGATTGATTTGATGATTCATGTAATTATGTCGTTGGAAAATATTATGGTTGAAATGTCATGCTTTAAAAATTTAAATGAAATAATCTGATGTAACAAATTGGTTGTTGTGATGATAATTTGATAAAAAATAAAAGGGACTTTTAACAATAATTTCAAAGGACATTGTCATTGTTATAGACCATTTCATGGAGTCACCGCTCACTCGGTCGTCAAGCTAATCCCAGTATAGAAATATTGTTAAAAAGAAAAGTAAAAGAGTGCTTAAGAGACTGTCTTAAGACTTTGGTGTGATGATGCAAATGATGATGATGATGATTTTGTTTTCAGACTTTTCATGAAAATATTATGCATGAAATATTTTTAGAAAATGATTTTTGGTAGGCATAAATTCCTAAGTGTGATAAAATTTTTGGATAATTCCCTAGGAATTATACCATCATTGCAAAATTGAATATTGACATAATGACATAAAATAGTGATAATGTGTTTGCACTTTTTTTTTTTGAAAAGATAATTGTATAACATAATGATTTAAGTCATATGGTTTTTATGATTTTTAAATAAATGGGGAATAAAAATTGGTACAATGGTTTGCGCTAGGCATAGAATATTTAGGTATAGACTTATACCATCATCGCGAAATCCAAAAAAAAGTTGATATAATAGTTTTATTGTATGGTTGATTTTTAATTTTTGAAAATAAATAGAAAATATGAAGATGAGGACTTGCGCTAGGCATAAAACTCCAATTTAAGTTCTAGAACTATACCATCGTCGCAAAAGTCAAAATTATATATATATATGTATATTGTTTTATTGTATGGGTTGAAAAAAATTTTGATTTTTGATAATGCATGTAGTTGTCTTTATACTAAACAACTGTTCAAAGAAGAAAATGAAATTATTCCAGACAATTTGCAAAAATATTTCAAAGTATCTTAAAGACAAAAGTTAGATTTATAAGGAATCCCATGTGCATATGTGAGTTCATTTCCAATCTTGATTTATCATAATGATACACAAAATCTCTCAAATACAAATGTGTGTGCAATTGCTTTGTTCATTTACCAGTTTTGAGCAAGATAATTTGATACAAGTGATTTGAATGAACCAAATAAGTGTTCATTAACCATGATTTAGATGCATATAACCATACCGAGACTACTATGTAAGTCGGATTATCAAGAGCTAGCTAATCCATAAGCAGACATAGGTCTGTACAAAAGAAGGTCGCTAATGTGACAGACATATCGCCACGCTAGGAGTTACCCAAGGCCAAGCAGGTTGGGCACAAACCACTTGTTATGGGGCTTACCTCACAGTTTTTGAATAATTGAGAATTCCAGGGATTCAAGCTCATCAACCCTTCTTTTCTTTTCAATGGGTAGGGAGAGGGATTTTATTGCTTTTGCTTTTGCTTTCTTTTGCTTTTCTTTTGTATTTTTGCTTGATTTTTGAGATAATGCTTGAAACATTGTTGTAATGATATAAAATAACATTTTTCTTTTTCTCTTTTTCTTGAACTTTGCTTTTCTTCCTATGCTAGGGATACTTGCTCGGATTAGTTGTAGAGCAAGGGATTTTTATTCTGGGTAGGGGTGAGCTTGTCCTTTTGCCAATTCTCAAAGATTCTAGACCATGTGCATGATAGGATAGCAGGGGAAACTTTTCGCTCAAGAAACCACTTCTACTATGTAGCATAGCATGGACATTACAAATATAATCATTTTATTGTGAAAGGATGTGCTTGGTTTAAGTAAATAACAAGATCAATTCTCTCGTGCTCAAACTTTATTTAATTGAATTTTGTGGACTTTGATATAAGAGAGATTAGTAATCATGCCGGATAAAAATCAAGATATTTATTTTGTGTTTGTGAAAGTGAGGGATTCCAAATAAATGCTAATTTATCCAAAATAATTTGAAATATATAACTGCAACATTTGTAAGAAGAAATATATACAAATACTTTTTGGGAAGTTTGAGAATGTTGACTCTCTCTTTCTTCTTTATTTTGTTTTGGTTTCGAAAGAGTCAAGAATATTGCTATTTTTATTTTTATTATTTTTGTTTGTTTTTGTTTCTATGTAAACAGTTTGATATATTTTTAAAATAAGACAACATGCAAAATATGTACAAATGATGAAATGACTAAATTTTATGCATAATATCGCCTAAGATGCATAATATTCATAGGTTCTTTTAAATATTTACCATCTAAGGTAGCTAATTTGTATGCTCCCGATTCAAATTTAGCAGTGATAATGTATGGTCCAAGCCAGTTGGGCTCAAATTTACCTTTAAGGTCTTTAGTTGCATTAGTATTTTTTTGATTTTCTTTTAAAACAAGGTCACCGATCTCAAAGGATCGATGACGAACTTTTTTAGCATATGATCTTTTAAGCTTGTTTTGGTAGGCACGGAGATGCTCCAAAGCATTGATGCATTTTTCATCTAGGAGTTCCAACTGATCGAGTCTCCCAGCTCGATATTCATCTCCTACTTCGGTATCTTGAAGTAGTAGAGCCAAAGAAGGAACTTCTAATTCAAAGGGAAAAATGGCTTCAGCACCATAAACCAAAACAAAAGGTGAAGTTCCAGTGGGGGTTCGAACACTAGTTCGATAGGCCCACAAGGCTGGATATAATTGAATGTGCCAGTCGCGACCAGATTTATTGACCAATCTTTTGAGAATTTTGATTAAGGTTTTGTTAGATGCTTCTGCTTGACCATTACCCTGAGGATAATAGGGAGTGGACCAACGATGTTGAATCTTATATTTTTGGCATAATTTCTTGACATCTTTATTTTTGAAACAAGTTCCATTATCAGAGATGAGATTTGCAAGAATTCCGAACCTACAAATGATTTGATTAAAAATAAATTTAGAAACTTGAGTGCCAGTGCAGGAAGCTAAAGGCATAGCTTCAACCCACTTCGTGAAATACTCGATGGCGGTTATGATGAATTTGTGTCCATCAGATGACACAGGATTGATTTTGCCAATAATGTCTAAGCCCCATTTTGAAAAGGGCCAAGGAGATGAAATAGCCTGCAGTTCTTGTGCAGGCGCATGGACAAGGTCAGCATGTTTCTGGCACTTGTCGCAATGGCGCACATAATCATGTGCATCATTCTCCATGGTAGGCCAAAAGTATCCTATCCTAAGGAGCTTTTTAGCAATGACACTACCACTGAAGTGTCCTCCACAAGATCCATCGTGGGCTTCACTCAAGGCTGATTTGGATTCTTCTAAATTCAAACATCTTAATAGGATACCTTCAAAAGATCTCCTATACAAAGTATTGCCAATTATTACAAATCGACTTGCTCGTCTACGTAATAACCGACGCTGGTTTCTATTAGAATTGGCAGGGAAAGTCCCATTTTGAAGAAAATCAAATATATTCGTATACCAAGGTTCAGGAGTAGTTTCATTGATTAGAAACACATCCAAAGGTTCTAAGCATGACTTATTTGAAGCGGGTTCCTGGAGTCGACGAATAATGATAGTGGCATATTCGTCATCTAACTCCAAGGGCAGGAGAGATGCAATGCGGCCATAGCATCACCGCACGGTTGCAAGTTCGAGGAATAGCTTCCAAGGTAACTTGATCAAATAGAGACATTAATTGTAAAACATAGGCTTTATATGGGCACAGTTTATCATCTCTGGTCTGATAAACTTCATTAATTTGGTTTATAACAAGTTGAGAATCACCAAAAACTAACAGATGTTTAATTTTTAGCGCCAAGGCAGCTCGTAATCCAAGGATTAGAGCTTCATATTCAGCAGTATTATTGGTGCAAGCAAATGTTAATTTGAAGGACAGAGGAATAAGATGTTTTTGCGGGGATATTAAAATAATACCCGCACCAGCCCCACTCATGCATCGGGCTCCATCAAAGTATAAGGACCATTGTTCAATATGGTCTACCTCTAATTGAAGGCATTCATCAGGAAACTCAATGATGAGGGGATGGGTAGACTCTAAGGGTGCAACAACTAATTGATCTGCTATGATTTGACCCTTAACAGACTTCTGTCCTATGAACGTGAGGTCAAACTCGCTTAGAGCAAGAACCCACTTGGCTGTACGACCCGATAAATAAGGTCGACTCATGAGATACCTCAAGGGATCATATTTAGCAATGACATAGGTTTTCTGACTGAGCATATAATGGCATAATTTTTGCATAGAAAATATGACTGCTAGACATAGTTTTTCTAATGCTGTGTAGCGGGTTTCATAACTGATGAAGGTTCGGCTAATATAATAATTAGCACGTTCTCTCTTCGCATCATCAAGCTGAGCTAACATAGCTCCTAAGGCGTAATCTGAAGCTGAAATATACAGGAGAAATGGGCGATCAGGTCTAGGTGGAGAAAGCACAGGTGGGTTAAGGAGGTATTGTTTGAGAAGTTCAAAAGCTTCTTTACATTCGTCATCCCAATTAAAAGGGACATCCTTCTTAAGGAGCTTAAGAAAGGGACCGGTTTTGTCTGCCAACTTATCGATGAAGCGACGAATAGCTTGAAGTTTACCTTGTAAACTTCGTAATTCAGATATATTGGTAGGTGCGGGCATATCAGTGATAGCCGCAATCTTGAGAGGGTCAATTTTGATGCCACGTAAAGAAACTATAACCCCTAATAGTTTATCGGACTTAACTCCAAATATGCATTTGGTTGGATTTAATCGAATAAGATATTCTCTTAATCGATTAAAAACTTTTCTCAAATCATCTAAATGATTATCTTCATTAATAGAGCGAGCTATAATATCATCTACATAATCATGTAGGATATCATGCATCATATCATGAAAAATATAAGTCATAGCTCGTTGATAGGTTGCACCTGCGTTCTTTAAGCCGAATGGCATCACTTTCCAACAAAAGGTACCCCAAGGGGTAATAAAGGCTATTTTAGCCTGATCTTCAGGAGCTATCCTGATCTGATTATAACCAGAGAATCCATCCATTAGGGACATCATCCCACTCCCAACAGTAAAATCAATGATTTGGTCCATGTTTGGAAGAGGAAAATCATCTTTAGGGCATGCAACGTTAATATCTCTAAAATCTGTGCAAACCCTAACTTTGGTAGCTTCTTTCTTGGTGACTGGAACTACATTTGAGATCCATTCAGCATAATCAATAGCTTGTATAAAAACAACATTCAGGAGTTTTTCTAACTCCCCTTTGACTAGTAGGGCCACTTTGGGATGCATTTTTCTAAGTTTCTGTTTAATAGGTTTAGCATCCGGATGGACTACTAGATGATGCATGACTACGGAAGGGTCCAGACCTGGCATATCTTCATATGTCCAAGCGAAGACATCTTCATATTCTTTAAGAAATGCAATGTATTGCTCTTGTTTTTCTTGACTTAATTCTGACCCAATATTGATTATGTGAGGATTATCCTCAGTTCCAATGTTAACTTTAATGACGTTTTCTACTTCCATGTGTAGATCTCTTTCAAAATTAGGTGGGGCGGGTGAGACGCCCAATTCTTGTAATTATTTTAAAGTTAACTTGGATAATTCATCTTGAGGATTAGTGGCCTCAAGCTGGGCTATAGTTGGTATAGAACCATCAAAATAAAATCCATTGTGTAACATTTCTTCAACGGAGACATCGTGGAAGATATCTCCTTCCAACTCATCATCGGATTCAGCAATCATTTCAGGGTAAGCTATGGATAGCATGTTACATGTAAATGGCTGATTTTTTAGAGGCAAATCATCACGCCTATCCAAATAATCTTGATAACATATGAGTTGATCATCATCTTCAAAAGGAAAGGGTTGACCCTTACTAGGAAATAGGCCCACACCACAGCGGGCAGGCCACGGTTCTACCTCGAAAGGTTCTTTCATACCATTTTGGAAAGGTCCCAAGCCTTTCCCTTTATATCCCATTTTAAGCATTATAGGTTTAGCTTTAATATACTCATTAGTAAAATAACATCGAGCATATCCATCATGATGAGTTTTAATATTTCGAGGTATTCTTCCCTAGTCATATCCTTTATAAATGAAGGCACAACTCCCGACTTGGTAAGTACTTCCCATAGGTTGTGGGAGGCCCAAAGTACGAGGAGATGGCGGCAAGTTATTTAAAAGAATTGAATCTTGCATGAAAGCATTTGTTTTTTTCTGATATTAAGATTGTGGATAAATCTGGTAAAAGTTCATCAGAAAGAGCATAAGATGTAGAAGGATCATTCCCTATATCTTTAGATGTGGAAGGTATGATAGATGTTGATAATGTGGAAGTGTTAATGAATGGGTCTATAGGTTTTGAAATTATAGGGATAGAACATGAAGGATTGGTTGTGGATTGAAGATCTTTTTGAGGTTCTAGAGTGGTTTGTTTAGAAGATTGTTGATCTATATATGAGGGTGAAATTAATGGAGGAGAAATAGGTGAAGCTATGGGAGTGTGTTTCACAGTTTTAGATGAAAAATAAGAATTAGGATGTGTGGATGACAGAGCAGGGCAAAATTGAACTCCAACAGGTTCTGCCAAAGCACACATATCAAAGGGTCTAGGATCACCATGGATAGTGACCAACTGATTTTTAAATTCGAATTTAACACATTGGTGTAAAGTGGATGGGACAGCCCGCATTGCATTGATCCAAGGATGACCCAAGAGTATATTGTATGATGCGGGGCAATGTACAATAAACACGGTCGTATCTAAGGTTCTAGGACCAACTTGCAATGGGATGGTAATAACTCCACATGTTTCTTGTGTTTCATCATTGAAAGCTTTTATGATCATGTCAGTTTTCTTCATTTCATCACTTCTAAAGCCAAATCGTTGGTAGAAGTCAAAAGTGCAAATGTTTAGAGATGAACCATTATCAATCAGGACTCTTTTAACAGCTACATCTCCAATTAGAGCAGTAATATATAAGGGATTATCCTTATGTAAACTGTGTTGTGGGATATCTTTATCCCGAAAGTCAATACAATCGACTTCTCTAGTGATGATAGTATTGGCCATGGCTTCAGGTTGAATATTTTGAGGTACCATCATTTGGCTTAATGTAAGCATTAACTCATCCCTATGGGTAGGAGAAGATCTTAATAAATCCAAAAGGGAAATTCTGGTCGTAGTATTGGATAATTGCTCATTAATATTGTAAGGGGGTTTAGGTTGAACATTAGGAGCATGATTCCCTTTATTGGGATTTTTCAAAACAAATGGAGTTGATCCATCATTCTGATTTGGTTCTTGTTGAGAATTTTGAGCTTGTTGTCGGGTAACGACTCCGATGGTACCTACAATGTTATATTGAAGATGCTGAACTGGTCTCGGTTGAGCGTTTATGGCTTGTTCATTAGGGAGGAATTGATTAGAAGAGGGTCGAGTAGTAACTCTTCTAGGAAATGGTTCTTCTGGAACCATAGCATCTGTGATAGGTTGAATAGGGTCTGATTCATTTTCAGAACTATTCGATTGGTTTGAAGTGATTTCCATGTCACTTTCAGTATCTGATTCTACATCACTGAGATCTGGTATTTGAATATTATGTAGGGGCCTGGTCGTGACCATGGATAAAGTTGTGTCAAATTGTTGTAAATCATGATTAGGTAAATGTCCGCTAATAGTTCCTACATATCGGGTAGGAGGAGGAACATTATGATGCTCAATTTGATTGGCCACCTCTTTACCATGTCTTGGTAAAGGATGTTGAAATATGTCTAATGATTGATTAGCATTTTGATTTTGATTTTGGGGAATGTTCTTTTGAGCATTATTAGGAGCATTTTGTTTAGGTTGGAAAGCTTGCACCTCCATTTCATTATTATCAATCAGATCTTGTATTTTATGCTTTAACCTTTTACAAGCGTTGGTAGAGTGTCCATGTCCTCTATGGAAATCACAGTGTAAGTCAGCTCTGTATCCGGGTATGGTTGGATCAGTGTTCCTGGATATTAGGTAATTGAATCAAACCTCTTTCGAGTAATTGAGGTAAAATAGTTGATAATGGTTGATTCAATCTAGTAAATTCTCGAGGAGGTTTATCAGGAGGTTTCAATATAAATTTTTTTGTTGTCTTCGTTGCATTGATATTAGCAACATTTCTGCTGTCAGTGACTCCGTCACCTACGACTTGTTTGTTTTTATATTGATTTCTGGATGTTTTCTCATCATCTTTCTTCCTAAGTTGGCCTCTCCTAATGAGGGCATCTTCTACTCTTCGAGCTAAATCTATAGCTTGATCGAAGGTAGTTAAGGTAGCAGTTGATAACTCATAAGATATTTGTTCTTGCAAATTATTGATAAAAATGTCCAACATTTCCCTATAAGGTAACACAAAGTGCAGTTTTCCTATCAACTGCCTCCATCTAGCTAAGAAATCAGCAAAACATTCATCTTTGTCTTGTTTTAAGTTGTATAAATCTTTAATGGTGACATGCCTCTCAATGTAGGCACTAAATTGATGGACAAACGATTCAGCTTTTTCTTCAAAATTTCTCAAAGAATGAGTGGGCAATTGATAGTACCACTCTAATGCCATTCCACCTAAACTTTTCGGGAACATTTTTAGTAATAGCAAGTCATCATGTGATATATCATGACATGCTATCCTAAACATGCGAAGATGCTCTATGGGATCTTCAGTTCCTTTATATATAGGCAGGACGGGCATGGGAAAATGCTTAGGGTACGGTTGTGCTACAACTATGGGATCCAAAGGTTGACTACATATCTCTCGATAATTGTACGAGGGACGGTAGGGATCTATCTCGGTCCATGCGGGAAGCTAACCGCTTCACCATGGCTTCCAGATTACTGGTTTGCCCACCATATTGGTTCGGTAGGGCATTAATATGAGATTTGTGAGCATATGATGGAGGGACATGCATATTAGATGCTATATTGACTATTGTGTAAATTGTTGGTAGGAAGGGTGTTATGAAGAAATTTTGAAGTTGTATTATGTTGTATCCCAGATTGTTGAAAATTGGTGTTTGGCTTCATTTTAGATTTTTGTTGATTTGAAGCATATTGATCAATAGTTTGGCGAAGTAAAGCAGTGAAGGAAGTTTTCTTTTGTGTGGGAATGATTTTAGGCTCAATAACAGGTTCTTTAGGAGGTTGGGTAACCTGTTGTTTTTGCATGTTCTGAATCATAGTGACCATATCTCTATTGGATGGTCCAGCCTTATCACTTTCTTGATCAATAAAGGACAAGGGATTAGTGTGTATGTCAAACATATCTTCCATGGCTGCTTGAGTGTCACTAATTTGTCCTTTATCAATACGAACTGCCATATTAAGAGCGCCAATGTTATTATTGAAAAATTTCCAGAAATGATCTAAGTTATCAAAAGCAATAGTTCCATCCGGAGTTATTCTAGGGGATGAGGATCCATCCTCTTTAACATTTTCTTCTTGTTCATCTACAAGCAAGCTCATCGTCTTGCTGGTCTAGAGTTTCTTCTTCTGGGATTGGATCCTCAGGAAGGACATTTGGGTTTCTTGTTTTGTCTCCTAACCAATCTTCTTCTTCTCCTTCAGTTTGTTTACCATTCCTAAGTTTAGGAATATATATATATATATATATATATATATATATATATATATATATATATATATATATATATATATATATATATATATATATATGCAACAAGCTTAAGAGGTATATATTTTAATTATATACCTACTACAATATTTAAAATGAAATGTTTTGGTTTTTGTTATGTTTTTTAGTTTTTCTTGTTTTTTTTTTTTTGGTTTTAATAACAATATTATAAAGATAACAAACAACACACAAAACGCGAGAAATAATAATAATGAAAGCAATGATCTAGTTTTCTATAAACAATTTATAAATATCATTAATGGGCTCAAGTTCTTCAGGAGTCATGAAGTGTTCTTCTTCAAATTGAAAATTTTCTTTCAAGAATTTAATGAAAAGGGCTATAGTGATATTATCTGTCTCAGATTCTGGTTGATAGAAGTAAATCTCATGGCAATACTCTCGATATAACATAGCTCGAGGAACTCTATTCCATATTTCCCTATCCGTAAGAACGACCTCTTGGTCTTCTACATGACCTAGGAACTGGTGTATAGTGGCTGCGTTCTCGAGGTATTCCTCGAAGGTGAACAATTTTGAAGACACAAGAGCTCTCCTATAAGCTAACCATCTATGGCAAGCTCTCTAAAGTTCATGATAAAAGATGAGTTGATGAGGATCCAGGATTCTATCTAGGACAAGCCTTTTGATTTGTTTAAGTTTTGTTGACCTAGATGAAATGACACCTAGTCTTCTATCAAGTTCTTTCCACAGAAGTTGGTTTCTATCTGCTTTAGGCACACTAAGCACATAATTGATTTCTATGGCTGCTAATTGGTTTTCAACATTTATAGTAACTGCTAATATTTTCTTAGGAGCTACCATCTAGACATGATATGCAACTTAGTATTTTCTAATGATTTTAAATGCATCTATGTTTTTTTTGTTTTTGTTTTCAAAAGGTTTTAAATGCATTCACGTCGGGTTCACCAAAATGTATCGCTCCAAATTTTTTGCATCCTTACCTTCAGGCTATAGGATCCGTGCCTGAAAGGAGGATGGGAAAAGGATGGCGTGGTACCTCGAACTGAGAGGCCTTGCGAAGGTCCCGCCTCTCGGGGGAGGTGTATTATGGTGATTTTTCGATGGATGGTGGGTTCACCAGGAAACGTTTGAATGGCAGTTTCCACGCCTAGGTTGGGAATGTGTTTAATGTGTTCAGTTTTATCTTTAAACATTCAAGTCCTAGGTTTGGCCAAATGAATCTAAGTTGTTCTATTATGAAAATGCAGACTAAATGAAATACAACAAATAGATTTGAATAGAAAATAGAGAGAAAAAGCTAAATTACAGAGCCATACCTGATCCGGATGTCTGATGGAGATTCTGATTCTTGAAGCAGACTAGATCGTCTAGAATTTGATAGGATCGTCTCCGACCTGACAGGATCGTCTGAGATCTGACGAATTCGTCAGAGACCTGCAAACAGAGAAATAGACACAAAATACAAAAAATGCAGCAATGCTAATAGAGGGCAATGATGTGAAATAATAATAAGAATGTTAATAAGGTAATCCTGAATAGGAATGCAAGCAAATTACGATGTTTTAATAGTTAATCATGATTTCATTATGCAATTAAACTACATGGGTGAACTCCAAGATGCAGAATAGCAAAAAATAATAAATAAACTGACTAGATGCAGAATAAAATAGCAGATGAGAAGAGAAAAATGCAAACTCTGGGCACTGATTGCCCCCAATGTTGATTGCAGTCGAAATCGTCTCGGATTGGTACGAAATCGTCTCGAATTGAACAGGATCATCTGCGACGATCTGAGCTTGCTCCGACTGAAGAATGACAAGGTTCCTGCAACAAAATTTGGATAGGACAAGTGCAGATGGTAATTCAGGATGTTTTAGTGCGTGTAAAGTCAAGTTACAGGAAATTTCAGCCAGGGGAAAGCCAAGGGGGAGTCCTAAGTTTAAATAGGCTTAGGAGGGAGGTTAGGAGGTTGGAGATCATCCCAATTTGGGAGATCTCCAATGGGGAGGGTCTCTAACGGCGCAGACACGCTTCTGCCCGGATTAGAGACGCCGTTGGAACAGAGGCTAATTGAGAAAAATTAGTTTTGGGACAAGATCGTCTGGACGTCCTAGTCCAGACGAAATCGTCCGATCTGAGGCGATATCGTCTGATCGGCGACGATATCGTCAAACGGTCAAAACAAACTCTAAAAATGGCATGGGAAAGGAGGAAACGGGTTAAACGACGGTTTGGAAGCGGTTTTGGGGGTTAAAATTTGAATTTGAATATTTACTAGAGTAATTGTAATTATTTAAGGTTTTACTGCACCAATTTTAGGGTGCTACACGTAGCTTCCCATTTCTACTACTTTTTATGTATGAAAGTTAGATTTTTCTCTGATAGTTTTTAGGAACTCCATCATCTGCTTCTCACAGTCTAAGGCACTCTTCTTCAACTTCTCCTTCTAGTTATTTTTTGCTCGAGTTGCCACCTGTAGTTCTTTATTATTTTTAGTAATGGTTTGTAGGTGGTAACTGATATCTTCCTCCATGGCTCAAGCTTGGTCTTCTCAAATCTTCAATTGAGTTTGCTTCTCTTGGACCATATAATTTAATCATTTATTTTCCTTCATCAACTCCTCTATCTTCTTGGCTTGTGTAGACATTTGCTCACCCTTTTTGACCAACTAAGATATCATATACTCATATTTTACTTTGATTTGTGCCTCCAACTCTCTAATTTTGTCCTCTATCATCTATGAGATATGTCGCTTCTCTTCTTAAAGTGTGATTATTCTAGATTTAGACTCAATATTGAGGCCTGAAATATCATCCTCTAACTTCTTTATTTTCTCCTCTATCACAGTTCAGTTATTCTATAGTTTTTCTTCCATTATTACCAATTCATTTTGAGTGGCCCCAGTTTCCTCCTTTTGTGCCTCATTGAGCTGATAGATTTATTCCAATATAATGCTCAACCACTCAATCCAGTGTGTTATAAAGTTCAACTTCCTTAGGGTGATGGCCACTCCAGTAGCAACCCTCCTATATTCCAACACTATCGTATTTGTAGGACAGGTAGGATGGTTGAATCTATCCAAGTATACCCAAGGATCTTTCCTATAGTTTATGACCACCCCTTCTAGCAAGTCTTCTCTTTCCAACATTGTTGTTACCTCTTCCTTGGGTAACCCCATGGATGTTGTGCATGAATTTCTACTATCTTCCTTGTACCCTCCATACTTATCACTCATTCTATAACCTTTTCCAATTCAAGAGACACCTTTTCTTCCCACAACTTCATTCCTCCCACATGGCCAATGCAAAATTCCAATTTGGCACTATTAATCACATGGTATAATTGAGAAAAGAAGTATTCCACCTTATATTCTACTCCATGTGCCTCATATTTAGTTGTAATTCTCTAAAACCACAGTATTTCCAAAATATAACTAGCTTGCATTCCTCGTAGTTCTTCTTTTGTAGGCATTCTAACATCTTACTCCTCCATAAGTTGGATAGATCTTCCCCTGAGCTCCTACAGTGCTCTCACTGTATCTATTTTCTCCTAAGGTGGATATTGTTTTACCATTTTCTCCTCACTATCTTCAATATTTATAATCTCCTCCTGAGATTGCTGCTCAATTTGTTCTTGGGCCATTTCTAATTATCCTGAGCCCACCTATTGCTCTTAAGTATTTACCTGGGCCACTTCTTACTCTCTCCTACCCACATTTTGTTCCCCTATCACTTCTTCTAGAATTTTATGTATATTTAGTGTCGTGACTTCCTTAGCAACAAATTCCTCTTTTTCTTGTGATGCTTCCATATTCTTCGGTGCATCATTATTACTTGAGCTTCATGGTTCAAATTTGTAATGAGGCTTCTCCTTGGGATCTCTCTTTATGGTTTTTATTCATGTTTCTACATTTTCCTAGGTAGTGGCTACTCCATATTGCCCTACCTCAATTCCCTTAAAAAAATTAGAGGCATTCATATTATTAAACTATGAAAAGATCTCCAAGGATTTTACTATTCTCTCCACCTCTATCCAATACAATTCATCCAGTTCCATCTCTTCAAAGTTTGAATGTTCTTTCTCCTATACTTTTGGAACCAGTTTACTCACCATTATTTCTCTTTGCATTCTTGTTATTATTTGTATGAGGCTCTCTTACTACTTCTCCCTTTCTTGGACGAGTGGCTGCTCTTGCTGTCGTTGTGCTGGTGCTTGTTCTAGCTCCTATTCCAACTGTCTAGGAATTTTTTGCCTATGATTCACATAAGCATCCTCCTTCGAAGTGGTCTCTTCTCAAGCTTCTCTGATATGTCGCTCACTCCTTGTTTGAGGTCTCTTTGGAGTCACTTTTGATATCGGTACTGACTTCACCCACATCAATATTGTCGGTTGATCTGGTCTGATTTCTTGGGGTGGCATCAATCCCAAAAATTGCATCCTTGCTTCCATTACTGCATTCAATAACAATCCTATAGACACCTAAATCATGTCGTGCTTAGGGGAACTACTTACATAGACACACTCATAAGATCATAAGACATAATATTAGACTTTCAAACCACCAACAGTGGTTCTCACCACTCATTTGGGGCCTTTTCAAGCCATCAAAGCTTGGCCGCTCAAGCCAAGAGCAACCAGATTCTAGCCACTCAAGCCTAGAGCAGTCAAACCTTAGCCACTGCAGGCGACAGTGGCCAGATCATAGTTGATGCAGATGACAGTGGCTGAGCCATAAGAAGTGGTTTATCGACAAACAGGCCCAATATCAGGTGAAAGTGGTAGTATGCATGCAATAAATTTGAGTGAGAATGACTTTTCATTCCTTTTCATGATCAGTTCACATAGGAGACTTGAGTTTGCATTTAGAATTAAATTAACTGACCTTCAAGCATAAAAAAAGGACAAAATATTCTCATGATAACAAAAATTTCGCATAGAAGACTCAAGTAGGCATTTAGATTTTAGTTAACTAGCCTTCAAATATAGATAATAGACAAAGGCTTCTCATGCTAACTTGCACTACACATGAGAAATTCATTTCTAGATCTTGGACATAGACCTAGGGTTTCACACTATAATGGGTGAAATCCTAAGAGCACCAAGGGAGACACATGATTGATATATGACATATAGATACCCAAATCACATATAGGAGATCATTTCAAAGAGAGAGTTCTCTTTGGGATCACGTGTGCAATGGAGCTTTGACAAATCAAAGGGCACAACACCTACTTTCTTCAACATCAGATCATAGTCTTTGACCCATAGATTTGGGTAAGGAGAGCAAGGTTTTCTTTAGCGATCATTGTCTTGGACAGTGTCCCGCAAGTTTAGCTTAGATAGACAACATCTTTTATCTTGTTTTATTATATCATTAGCTTATATTTACATGATTTCATGGCATTATTTTATCATAGTTCCGTTACATTCTTTGATTACTAACAACCTTATATGGGGAGGCAATATCGGATAGCTAAATATGTATTGTTGTTTGAATTGCATACAGGGCCACAGGTTCACAAGACATAATCCACAACATACGAGAGCAAGAGGATCCGTCCGAGAGACATACTTGGAGAAGGAGACATCTATAAGCCCTCAGACATTTCCGTGTGTGGAATCGGGAAGCATTTTAGAGTGGGCAACCCTTTTTTAAAAGGGGACATCTCTTCATCCACTTGTAAATAATTACATCAAGATGGGTATCCCTAAGAGGGACTGACATGTAATCGAGATTCAATATTAATGAAAGATCCATTTTTTGTCATTTCCATGTTAAATGTTTTCGTGTAATCTTTTACCTTCATTTTTGGTATAGTAATAACATCGCAAGTAGAGTTAAGAGTGGCGAGTGCATGCCCGAGGTCACTACAGATGGCGATCACGGTGGGACAACCACTAATTTTTCATTTTCTACCAAAAAAATAACTTAATTTAGCCACTCTAAGCTACAGTGGCCAAAAACTAGCCGCTCTGATCTACAATGGCTAGAAACTAGCTGCTCTAAACTACAACGACAAAGAACCAGCTACTCTGGTCAACAACGACCAGGACCAGAGTGTAGTAGAGGTCAAAACATTGACTCTCTAAGCTGGATCAAAGGTTGGTATAGCTTTTATAATATTTTACAGCTTTCTATCTGCTTCTATGTGTTCAAAATAGAGAACTTAAAGCACATTTATGTTTGAAAATTGAAAGAATAAAGAAGAAAAAATTAAGCATTTCGCATATCTTAGATCTTCTTTTAAATTTTCCACTAGACATTGCTAGGAACAATGGCTTATGCCTAAAAATTTCACCCTATAATGCAATATGCTAGACATTGTATGTTGTTTGCTTGCTTTGATGCCCTGCTAGAGGCCATAGTTGCACAAGATAAAGTGTGCTCATACAAATAATAGTAGTTCATGCATATTTTTGAATATTTAAATGTATTTTTGCACTTAGGCATATAGGAAAGACTCATTGCTTCTATATGATGCACTTTATGTTACGTAAGCTTAAAATGAACACCACACATGCACATATCATTTAAACATTGGAGAGTTGGATTTCATCACCAACCTTCAATTTAGTCCAGTGACATTGGAATTCATCTCCTTCCACTGGTTTTCCCCCTAGAGCTTCCTAGAAATGAATTGGGAAACTTACTTATAGTGACACTAAGTTACTTATGTTCAAACTGTCTCCCACTATTGGAATAATCATTGGTTCATAGTGGAGGATCTAGGCAAACCCCATTGGGTCTTCAGTGTTGTACCCTAGCTTCTTTTGAGAAAATCATGTTTGGCATGAGTGTACTTGATTGTCACTATGGATGAGTCTTTTCATTCTTAATCCAAGAAAAAGATCAAATAAATCAAGAGAACAACACATCAAAACACATCAAACAGTTTAGGGCACACTCAAATTGGTAATCAAGATAAACATTTGTTTGGAATTGTGTGGTCATTCCTAAATTACAAACTCAAAATATCAAGTTATAAAACAACATGGTCAAAACAAGAAGTAAACACCCTTGATATGATTTCGAGGGAGATACAGAAGCAATTCATACCCATAGGTGAAGTCATAGTAATGTTGAACGAATTACTCATAAGACCATGAGACATATCTCCACAATCCTAAGGGGTGATAACTCAACTCTTGGGGTATCTCCTCGAGAAACCCCAAGTAAGAAACCACATCATAGAACAAAGTCACATAAAAAAAAAAAGGCTTCACAACCATCCTCATCAAGGAGACATGAGGAGACCTCAAGGGCCTCCTCTAAACACACAAAAACATCTCAAAGACATGAGGAAGCTTCAAGGGCTTCCTCCTCACATAGAAATAAAGAAGGTTATAAGACCCATTCTTCACATGGGGATGACGATACTACCACATCTCCATCCACATGGAGAAAATATATCACCACTAAGCCCTCTTCATAGAGAAGGCAAACAAGAATTACAAAACCTCAAGACTCACAAGAAACATATGAAATAGGTCTGCCCACTGAAGGGCAAGAAACTAGAGCTACATCTAGTCATGGGAATCATATAGAAGAAACCCTTCACACAAAAAGAAATATTCCCATAGAATATGACCTCATAGGAGTAAATGGTACCCCATGGGACCAGCCATGGAGAATGAAAAAACTATACAGGTTGGATCAATTTCCTACTCAACCAACCCAAAGAACTGTAGCTATTGAGAACTCTACATTTCAAAGCTCACTAACTGTGAATTATAAACATACATCCCAATCTAGGGGTACCTCAAAGTGACCTCGTAGAAGACACATGGAGTCTGATCATAGGGATATTCAATAGTACACTGAACAAGTAACATTAACTAGCAAGAGTACAGATACAGTAGAAACCCCGTCAAGGAATCTACGAGTCAAAACAACAAGAACAAAGTTAGATAAACATGAGTCTTCTACAAAAACACAAACTGATCAAATGAGGTAGCTAGAAAATGAATTACATAAAGAGTGAGAGTTAGTAGAATCTCTCGAACAAGATAAATAAAGAGAAATACTCTTACGCCAACATGATTAGCATTTAAGAGAGCAATCTAAGCATCTAGCTCTTAACAATTTATAGATAAATGGTGGTGACCACCAAAGAACAAGACATAATGACTCACCTAAGGAAATGCAAACTAGACAAGATATCCCACAATGAAACCCCCCAACAAATCATGAACATAATCCAACTAATGGGGGGAGGGTAAACATAACAAACTAATATTACAATCCTGAGTCCCCTTGTAGGAGGGAGTAAAATGGAACAAATCAAATGGATAGAGAGTTACCTCCATTGCCAATACGAATAGGCTTGCATGAATCCATGCATCAAAGGCATTTCAAGAGCTTGCTAAAAATATGAAAACCTTTGAGAAATAAGAGGCAACTGGGAACTCACCAACATTGAGCAAGATACACAATCAACCATTGTGACCATCAATCCCTAGCCCTCCATATCCTAAGCACTTTGAGATGCCTAGGTTAGAGAATTTTAAATGTGAAGAGGATGCACAAGAGCATGTCACCAATTTTATCAACGCTTGTTTTCATATTGAAGACAATGAAGTTCTCATGCTAAGAACATTCATAATGACATTTTTAGGTGTTACCACTCAATGGTTCAACCAGCTATCTAAGCATAGCATAACCAACTTTGAACAACTAGTAAACACATTCTTGAAGTGTTTCTCCTTTGGTGCTAAGAATAAGATGAACCTTTTAGACCTAGCAAACCTAAAACAGTATGATGATGAGCTAGTAATGGATTATGGGAATAGGTGGAGAAAAATCATGGCAACATTATCATTCTCCATTCCCACAGAAGAGATCATTTGTATGTTTAACAAAAGTTTTTCTAAACGTATCTCCCTCTTGATACAACTCCAATAGTATCCTTCGTTTGAGGAAGATTTGGCACACGCCAAGCTCATCGAAGAGATAAAAGTAGATGAGGGAACCATTAAGCTCTAAAACAAAAAGGACTGGAACAAGAATGCAAAGAATAACAAGTACAAGTAGAAGCAGGGCAACCTTGCTCTAGCCAATCAAGTTGTATTGGTTACACCCAAGGATGGGGGTGCAAAAAAACCATATAACTATCAAGCACATCCCCCACCAACCAAATACGACCAAAGAACAATCAAGGAAGAAATTGAGAATGCAAGCTGCATCGTTATTTCATGCCTCTAACAGAATAAATGCAATAAATCTTTAATCAGTTGAGTGAGGCTAGGAGGATTAGATTTCTTGATATACCTCTTGTATATCCCAACCATCCTAAAAAAAAAGTATATAGGGAAGATCAATTTTATCCTTATCACTAGATACCAGGGCATGACATTGAGGCTTGCGTCGGGTTTAATCATCAAGCACAAAATATGATTGAGGCAGGAGAGCTCAAAGTTGAAAACCCACTAGCTCCCGATAATAGAGATATGGGCATATATAGAAACCCATTTCCCAATCATAATGCCCCTCAAAAGCAAGGGGCCCAAGTCAATAAGGTTCGAGCTGACATACCTACCCATGGATGCATTGGGATGGTTGAGATCATTAACATAGCAACAAGGACTAGGTAGTATGGTCAACCACAACCGCCTGCAGCTCCCATGAACATCCTAGCCACTCCTAGGCAAAGGCAAGACAACCTTCTAGGTCCACCAATGAGACCTGTGGTAACTATTCAGAGTATATTGGAGCAAAACCTACAAATGACTCCAACTAAGTTATCCATCTATGAGCTCATACAATAGTACCCAAAGCATAGGGAGACTCTAATGGAGATTTTAAGAAAAATTGAGCTTCAACCACAATATGCAAATGCATTCACTCACTTTGTGGGACAAGTGCAAGAAGACTAGGAACCTGTAATATGATTCTATGATCATGAGATTAAGACAGTTTCTACTGCCTTACCAGACCCTTTGCTAAACATTGTAGCAACCATCAATGACTTACCTTTCAAGAGGATTTTTTTTTATACAAGTTCATCGATAAACATCATCACAACAACTACAATAGAGCACCTCAAGATACCCAAGACCAATATCATTCCAGGAACTTACACATTGATTTTAATGATACTTTATGCAATATTGTGGGAACGATAGTCCTACCCATCAATGTGGGGCACAAGACCATCATCGTGATGTGTCATGTATTGGAAGGTGCTATGTAGTACAATATCCTCTTAGGGCACCCTTGGATAAGGGCCATGAAGTGTGTGCCTTTGATCTTGCACCAGTGTGTAAAGTATGTGCACGAAAACAAAGTCTATGTGGTTCTGGTCGATGAAGAGCCTTTTAAATATGTTAATCAGGTGGATATTCTAGGAGCATTCATGATTCCTTCTACTCACATATATGTGGCACCTTCATCCCCAACCACACAAGTTGATAACAAAGAAAAAGGGGTAATAAAGGACCCAGGTACATCAACACATCGTGATGCACTCGAGATAGTCAATGCTTCTAAAGTACCATCAACATCAAAACCAAAAGACAATCAGAAGCTAAAGGCCCCCTTAGTTAAGGAAGAAATTCCCAAAGAAATGCCAACTATAGCCATTGCTAAAATTCCAAGTCCTATGGAAGAGGAAGATACTCAAGATCAAGATGAAGATAGTGATTATCACCCTACTTCGCTAGTATCATCCGTGGGGTCATCCATGTTGCATGCATCAATACACTTGGCAAGTATAGGAATAGGGGAATACCTTGTGCAAAACATCACCTCTACACCTATCATTGAGACTGCACAGGACATAGGGAGACCTAAAGACTTGAGTCCACCAGTAGGAATAGTGGTTCCACTGGGAATCCATCCCAACCAAACCAATTTTATCTATGCCATCCTGGACTGCACTCATAAGTATTCAGATATAGAAGGAGATGGTGAAAAATTATTCATAGTAAATTTTTGTTACCTCTCTAATCCCGAGTTTGCTCTAAGCTACTTTGAGCATTGCCATTGGCATGGCTATGGCCTTGGCGTATATGAGTAGGGGTGTAGGAGGCCTTATGAGGCACTATATCAGCTTCCTTCTGAAATATTTGGCTTAGGCTATTATAGCTAAGGTCGAGATGACTCACTTAGAGCAATATTGGAAAGATTAAGCATAGGGTTGGGAGAAGACATTGATTTCATTCCTTATCACCCCTTGATAATATAAAATTTGAGCAATAGACAAGTAGCCATGATAAACATACCACCTCCCAAAAATTATCATCCAAACACCTCAATTGATTCCACCCCAAAAGGGTACAACTCATGGGATGAGGAGAATGGATATGAAGCAAGTGATGATGAGGCACAACTTGGATTAGCCTATCAAGGGCCTCGCTATTTACAAAGGTTCACATGGTCCTTCAATGATGATATTAAATATACATCATATGAAAGTGACTATGAGTTAGAAGACTCAACATAAAGAGCTTACTTAGGGTTAAGCCATCAACCCCTGACTTTGGGGTGAGAGACAAATGCAAATGTATTCTTTATAAGAGACAAAGAATATGAATATGAAACAGAGATGGTCTACTTAGGGCCAAGACATGAGCCCTTTGTATTAGGATCACATACCAATGCTAACGATTTTTGTATAAGTGATGATGAATTTGAGGATGATACCTAAATGGCTTATCTTAGACCTCACCACTTGTAGCAAGTCAACGAGCTAGTAGATAGAGATGTGGCACTTCGTGCCATAGACCCTCAACTCCAATTTTTGGGGAGACCTATTTACCTAGCTACCATTCATCAGATGGTTAATCCTCCTCCACCTACATTTAGAGAGAAGTTAGAGCCCAATGATCCTATTGCTCGCCCTGCTCACGGTCCAGATCCAAAAATTCCCATTCCTCCAAAACCTCATTATGAGTATGGAAGAGAAACCCCTGAGACAAGATTGCACCCATTTTGTCTTGGAGATTTCATCCCATCCATAAACATGATCTCCATCAATTTAATCACTCTACTTCATAATCCAATAGATCCTATAAAATCATTTTATCTTGATATAGATGCTATTGATTGGGATTGCGCTAGTTCACCCATAGAGCCATAAGACCTCTTCCCCAATGAAGAGATGTTACATCCATTCCATATTGCATCAGGTTGTGCATATGACATCTTCCATGTTGATTTGGAACCTGAGTCAATAGGTCCTATGAATACCACTGATGACATTCATTTGATATCCATGCCTCATCAGCTAGAGGATGGGTCACATATGGCTATAGAAGCAACTTTCAAGGTGGACATCAGTGATGATCCTACCCAACCAAGGAAAGTCAAGTTTGAAGAAAGTCTATCTCCATAGGAACAAGCCATCTTGATTCCTCTCCTCAAGGAGAGGCCAAATATTTTTGCTTGGACTTAGAAAGGCATGCCAGAGATAGATCCAAAGTTAGTCATTCACAACCTTTTATTGTATCCCATGAAGAAGCCAGTCAAGCAAAAACTAAGGAAAATTCATCCAAATATCACTTGGATGGTAAATAATGAATTGTAAAAACTACTAGATACAGTATTCATAGTTTCTATTGACTACCCTAAGTGGGTGTCAAACATGGTACCCGTAGGGAAACCTGATGGAAGAGTCCATATTTACATGGATTTTAGAGATTTTAATAGGGCAACACCAAATGATTCATTCCTATTGCCAAACATATATGCTCTTGTAGATGCAACCGTAGGTCATGAAATGCTCTCTCTAATGGATGGGTTTTCTGGATACAACCAAATCTAGATTAAGCCCAAAGATCAACATAAAACTGCTTTCATTACTCCATGGGGAACATTTTGTTACAAAGTGATGCCATTCGGTCTCAAAAATGCTGGTTCCACATATCAGCGATCCATGACATACATATTCCATGACTATATGCATAAGATCTTGGAAGATTATATGGATGACTTACTAGCCAAGTCCCTATTATTGCAGAAGTTGTGACACTACATGTTGATCCATACAACCTACGTCATATCAAAACAAAATCCTTTGTAGTACATGACGAGCAAGGCATATCACAATACACGTACCCCAAAGTGGATCATGCTATTGATATAATTTGATCTAGAGTTCATAAGCCAAAAGTCCATCAAGGGACAAGTCATAGCATATCAATTAGTAGAGGTGCCTCTTTAGGATAACAAGCCTCTCACCATAGAGTTTCTTGATGATGCAGTATTTGCATTATCAGATCCACCAGAGCTCTAAGAACCTAATAAAGAAAAATATATGTCATTTTTCTTCGATGGTTCGAAGTGTGAAAAAGGAGGTGGAGCAGGGATTGTCTTTATCACACCGCAGGGCACTCTATTGTACTTATCATTCAAACTAGACTTTCTTTGCACAAACAACAATATAGAATATGAAGCATTGATCCTAGGATTCCAAACAGCCATAGCGATGGGCATTAAAATATTGAATATCTTTGGTGACTCCTTGCTCATAGTAAACCAGGTCAAAGGACTCTTCCAATGTAGGTGTCCACTCCTGAAGACTTATAGGAACTTGTTGATAATTAATTAGCCCAAATGTAATGGTACAACATCAAGGCAATCCCTCATACATTGAATATATTTATAGACACTATGGCCTCATTGGGATTCTTAATCCCTCAGAATATGTTTTCTTATTTTACAATTGTTCATGTGAAAGTGATTTCACACTCAACAATACACCGTGAAGATTTTGACAATCAAGAATCAGTCAACATGATCAACATCAAACCAAATCAGGATTGGTCCTTCATAGCCAATTTTTTCTTACAAACAACACCTTGGGGGTTCTTGATCTCCCAAGGACCCATAGAGTGTGGTGCGACCATTACTATAGAGTTGTTCCTCAATCTATGTTCACTACCTCAAAAATGCAGGAAGAGCAAGTTGTCTATTCTATATAGGCTATGGCCTATCAGGATTGGCTTTCCCAACTACAGGACTTCCTAAAGCTCAGAATAATACCTCAAGGTTTATTGCATATAGAAGGGAAAACATTTAAATAGAGAGTAACAAGATACATTTTTCTAGGAGAAATCCTCTATAGACGAGGATATGATGGAGTATTGCTCTGTTGTCTTGAGCCCCAAGAAATAGCTTGGGTAGTTTCACAAGCTCATAACAGAACATGTGGAGGCCATTTCAGTGGCATGGCCATCATTAAGAGCATCTTGAGAATGGTTTATTATTGGACCATAATGGAAAAGGACTACTATGAGTATATCAAGAAATGTAGTCAGTGCTAGCATCATGTAAATCTAACGCACTTACCATCACAAGCTTTGCAGCACATCCAGGCAACATGGTCATTCTCGTAATGGGGACTAGACTTGATTAGGAAGATCTCACCCCCATCCTCATGTCGACATGCATTCATCATAATGACCAAAAAATACTTCACTAAATGGGTAGAAGAAATCCCCTTAACATCAACAACTGGACCAATGATTGCAGACTTTATACTCCATAATATCTAAGTCATTTTGGGGTCCCTAATAAGATAATATCGGATAATGGGCCATATTTTAAGAACAAAAATGTGTGTGCTTTAATGAAAAATATCATATTCAACATATTTTTTCAATGCCTTACTATCCACAAGCAAACGGGTAAGCAAAAGCCTAAAAGAAAACAATAGTCTCCATTTTAAGGAAGACAGTACAAGAAAATCACAAGGATTGGCACATGCAATTTCCTCTTGCGCTATGGGCATACAGGACTAGTATACGAACGCCCACTGGGGCAACACCGTTTTCACTAGTATATGGCACTAAAGCCATCATGCCTCTAGAGTTGTAAATCTTGACTCTACGCATAGTACTAAAAGACTTCATAGATGATGAAGCTGCGCGACAAGACCACCTTGATCAATTGATGCTTCTTGATGAACATCAATTCAATGCTTTAGAGCATCTTTGTGTTTACCAATATCGCCTTGCGTGAGCTTACAATAGTAAAGTCCACCTAAGGGAATTCAAGGTTGGAGATCTAGTGCTCAAAGAAAACCAACAAAATTCAAATCTGTCGTCGCATCTATGAGATAAGTTCATGAAAAACTAGATAGGTCCATACATGATTTTATAGAGAGTTGGGCCTGAAGCATATCACCTTATATCATTAGATGGTGTTGAAGAGCCTGAACCTCTCAATATCATTCACTTAAAGGTATTTTACACACAAAAACACAAAAAAATTCAAATATGTCAAAAAACATCAAAAACATTCAAATATGTCAAAAAAAAAAATCATAAAAAAATAAAATTAAAAAATTCAAATCAAATGCTCCAAGGGTAATTCAAGTCGCTTGGTCAAAAATCAAATCAAAGGCTCCAAGGGTAATTCAAGCCGCTTGGTCAAAAATCAAATCAAAGGCTCCAAGGGTAATTCACACCGCTTGGTCAAACATCAATTCAAAAGGCTCCAAGGGTAATTCATGCTGCTTGGTCAAAAATCAAATCAAAGGCTCCAAGGGTAATTCACACCGCTTGATCAAACATCAATTCAAAAGGCTCCAAGGGTAATTCATGCCGCTTGGTAAAAAATCAAATCAAAGGCTCCAAGGGTAATTAACACCACTTGGTCAAACATCAATTTGAAAGGCTCCAAGGGTAATTCACACCACTTGGTCAAACATCAATTCAAAAGGCTCCAAGGGTAATTCATGTCGCTTGGTCAAAAATCAAATCAAAGGCTCCAAGGGTAATTCACATCGCTTGGTCAAACATCAATTCAAAAGGCTCCAAGGGTAATTCACACCGCTTGGTCAAAAATCAAATAAAAAAGGCTCCAAGGGTAATTCAAACCGCTTGGTCAAAATCAATAACAAAATCCCCAAAGGCATAATAAGCCCTTTGATCAAAATAATCAAAAATAAAAAAACAACATAAAATCAAAAATAAAAAAACAATTGCACTTCAAATTTTGCATCCACATCATTGCATTGCATTTTCACATACATTACAAGATATGTCATGAGAGTCTTAAAAGTGATACCATAGTTTGTCGCACAAGTCATTCATATCCATACCTCCATCCACATGTGTGTAATTGTATTTTTCAACACAACCATTATTTGTTGCTATACATAATTACTAAGGCTTTTTCAGTTAGTCAACCAAATATAGTAATCTTATCAACTTTTGAGGAAAACAACTTTTATTAGTAGAAAGAAAGGCCTATCTATGATAAAGCCTTGGATATTCAAGATCCCATCACTAATTGAAACACTAAAATCCTAGTTGGTACAAGGAAAAGATGAAATATGTTGAGCAAGGTGCAGCAAAAGTATTGTCATTGTTGTCAACACAGACAGATAGATCAGTTGATGCAGTGGACAGGAGTTCAGAGGTCAGTCAGAACATGTACAGTGAATTTCCAAGAAGACAAAAGTGGCCCAGATTCAAAAAATCAAAGAAAAAGACAAGTAAGAAAACTGTCGCGATATCGCGACATGTTTTCTGTCGCGATATCGCGACAGGTTGAGAAGAAAGAAGGCAGAAAGAAAAACGTCATGATTTCATGACATATCGAAGGAGAGAGAAGGCACAAGCAAAATTGTCATGATTTCACGACATGAACGAGGAGAGAGAAGGCATAAGCAAAATTGTCATGATTTCATGACATGAACGAGGAGAGAGAAGGCGCAAGCAAAATTGTCACGATTTCGTGACATGACCGAGGAGAGAGAAGATGCAAGGAAAATTGTCATGATTTCGTGACATGTTGGAGGCAAAGAAGCCAAGTGGAAAAACTGTCACGATTTCATGACATGTTGGAAGCAAAGAAGGCAAGTAAGAAAACTGTCATGATTTCGTGACATGTTTGGAAAGTAGGCGCAAGCAAAGAAAACTATCATGATTTCATGACATGTTGGCAGAGAAGGAGGCAAGTAGAAAAACTGTCATGATTTCGTGACATGTTTGAAGAAGAGGCGCAGGCAAAGAAAACTGTCATGATTTTGTGACATGTTTAGAAAGTGCAAGGAAGACTGTCATGATTTCGTGACATGTTTAGTTAGCACAAGGAAAGTGTCATGATTTCATGACAGGATCGAAGAGAAAGTGCCAAGGAGAGAAAGTGTCATGATTTCATGATAGGATCGAAGAGAAAGTGCCAAGGAAGAGAAAGATGTCACGATTTTGTGACATGATAAGAGAAAGTGCCAAGGAGAGAAAGTGTCATGATTTCGTGACATGTTTTCATGGGGAAGAAGAAAAGGCAAAGGCAGAGAAAGATGTCATGATTTTATGACATGTTCATTTTGCGAAAGGAAGAAAAGGCAAAGGCAGAGAAAGATGTCATGATTTCGTGACATGTTCCATTTTCGTGGCGAAAGGAAGAAAAGGCAAAGGCAGAGAAAGATGTCACGATTTCGTGACATGTTTCATTTTCACGGAAGGAAGAAAAGGCAAAGGCAGAGAAAGATGTCACGATTTCATGACATGTTCCATTTTTGTGGGTAGAAAGAAGAAAAGGCAAAGGCAGAGAAAGATGTCATGATTTCGTGACATGTCTGGTTTTTGCTAAAGCAAGCCAAGAAGAGTAGCGAGAAGGTGAAAGTGTCATGATTTCGTGACATGTCTGGTTTTCGGTGCAAGCGAAGAAGTGGACAAGGAGGCAAAAACTGTCATGATTTTATGACATGCTATTTTTTTGTGGGTAAAATGCGAGAAGGGCAGAAAGATACAGAAGTGTCATGATTTCATGACAGGTCACAACAGCACGATAACAGACAGTTAACTGGAATAGAACAACAGTTAAAGGGGCAGTTGTAGAGGAAAAGCATGCAGTCAAAATAAGAAGAGGTAACTGGAGTAAATGCATCAGTTACAGATATAGTCATGCAACTTTTTAAGAACTGGAGTTAACTAGAGTAAATCGAATAGTCGCATTAATAGAATCGTAAAATGCATGCATGCATAGAAATGAATTCATACAGTCATGGTAGAGATATACGTTGCATGTAACGTAATAATGCACACTCTATAAATATAGAAGGAGTTACAGTTGACAAGTGGCAGAAGAGAATAATAAAAGAACAGTTACGGGTTGCATGCGTAAATATGGAAGCTAAAAATAGAGACTTATTTGTTATAAAAGCAGATCTACGTGAAGTATATTGCTGCTACTATAAGTGAGAATTTGCTATGTAAAGAGGGTGAGAAGAGGGCCGAGAGAGAGATAAGCAGAGCCGTGAGAGCGTGCAGAGTTTAATCAAGTTTAATTAATTGCAGACCAGTCAGGGTCGTGTAAACAACGAAGGCATTTTTATGTCACTGAATTAAATCAGAATTGTAGTCCAAGTTGGTGCTTGGCATTAGGGGTTGGTGCTCCTATCTGTTGCAGTAGAAAAACAAGGGGTTGGTGCTCCTTCCAGTGGGTGCTGGTAAAGTGTTTGTAAAATTGGTGTTTTGCAAAGGCTGGATTTGGATAGAAGTCCAAGCAGTCATTTTTGAGGAGTAGCCAAATTGGTGAACCTCGTTACATTGTGTGTTGTGGTGTGCTCTCTTGTGATTATTGCTTTATCTATTTTCTAGTTCTCTTTGCTTCAGTTTTAAGGATTGCAGATCAGATTTTTAGCTACACTGATTCACCCCCCCTCTCAGTGTCATTGTGAGAATATCAATTGGTATCAGAGCAAGGTTCCTGAACTAAGCTTAATCAGCTAAGGTGATCTTGGAAGGAACACAATGGCAGGTAATGAAGGATTTTCATCAAACAAAGCTCCTTTATTCAATGGAACTAATTACTCATTCTGGAGACTCAGGATGCAGACATATCTGAGTGCGTTAGGATACGACATTTGGGATTCAGTAGAAAATGGATACACAGTACCCGCTACTCCTCCAACAGATACTATCGATAAGAAACTGTCTGAGAATAACTCCAAAGCAAAGAATGCCATAATGTGTGGGCTAGTAGACAGTGAACTGATAAGGGTCATGAGTTGTAAATCGGCAAAAGACATGTGGGACAAATTGAAGAGCATCCATGAAGGAGACAACAAGATCAAGGAAGCCAAGCTGCAAACGCATCGAGCTCAATTCGAGGCATTACAAATGAATGACGATGAGAACATAGAGGCCTATATGCTGAGAGTCAATGGAGTCATTAATGCAATCAGAGGACTCGATGAAGAGATCGAAGATGCGGTTGTCATGAAAAAGGTACTTAGAACTCTTCACAAAAGATTTAATTCTAAAGTTTTTGCAATAGAAGAGGCTAAAGATCTAAATAATTTTAGCATGGATGAGATGCATGGTTCTTTGACTGCATACGAAATGAGAATAGGACAAACTAAGCCCATAGACAGAGAAGCTACTTTTAAAGCACACAAGAATACAAAAGCTGAACAAGAATCTGAGGATGAAGAGACATCGGATGAAACGGAAGCCAACTTTGTCCGAAAACTTACAAAGGGAAAAGGAAAGTATAGAGGAAAGTTACCGTTTAAGTGTTTCAATTGTGGAGGGGTCGGTCACTTTGCAGCTAAGTGTCCAATGAATGAGAAAACCAAAAGTGATGAAGGGTCACACCAAGAAAGAAGTGACTGGAAGAAGAAACCAAATTTTAGGAAAAGCAATTTCAAAAAGAAAAGTTTCATATCCAAGAATGTCAGCTCTTCTGAAGAAAGCTCAGGTGAAGACTCTGAAGAAGAAACAGGTGAAGCTCTGTTCATGGCATTTGAAGAAGCAAAAATAGAAGAAAAATAGGAAGGTGATACAAAAAGTAAGGATGAGGTTGAAGTTTATCTGGAAGGAGAGTTGGTTGCTGCACTTAAAGAGTTGAAGACAGAAAGGAAAAAGAACAATAAGGTCTCAAGAAAGCTTGAGGATGCGAATGACATAATAAACAGTTTGAAAGTACAGACAAAAGAATTTAAGAAAATGTCTGAAGAACTTGAAGTACAATTAACCATGAGAATAGATGAGTGCAGCAAACTAGAAGAAGAGATTGTTGTTTTAAGAATGCGGCTAGAAGAAAAGAATCAAAAATTGAGTTGCTATCACAAACTTGAAGGAAGTTCTGCAAAGCTTGAAAAGATTATAAATAGTCAGAGGACTACAGGCATCAAGTTTGGCTTGGGGTTTGTCGAAGGAGAATCATCAAGTGGATCAAAGGCCATGACTGTAGAACCAGTAAAGAAAGAGGATAAGATCAAGGTTGACCAAAGAAAAATGAATCTTGCAAAAGAAAGCAACAATGCCAGGCATGAGAAGACTGTTGACAATGAGGGATTCACAAAAGTCACACATCAAAGGAGAAGAAAATTTGTGGCTCCTACTACAAATTGGCAAAGACCAACTCCCAGGTTCAATCATTCCTTTTCTGGTTATTGTTTTAAATGCAATACTTACGGTCATAAGATTTCAGACTGCATTTATAATATAGGACAAAGAAATTTTTCCAGTAGAAATGTATTTTCACCCTTGATGGATTATGCAGTAGAATGCTATAACTGTCATAACTTTGGACACATTGCAAGAAACTGTAGAAGCACATATGCAGCAAATAAATATCAGGGAAGAAGATCTCAACCAAACAGTTTAAGGCAAAACAAAAAATTCCCAGATAAACATGCACAGGCCACTGACAAAGAAAAGTCTAAACAAGTGACCAAAACTACAGTCAAATCAGAATGGAAAGAAAAGGAGCAACTCAAGGAAGAAAAGGAATCCTTGATTGTACAGACAACATTCAAAGCACAGAACAAATCTGCACCATGGATATTGGATAGTGGATGCTCCAGTCACATGACAGGAGATAAACAAAAATTTGAAAAATTACAGAAATATGAAGGGGGCTCTGTAAAGTTTGGAAATAATGATGGAGCCAAAATAGTTGGCAAAGGATCAGTCAAGATAAGTGATGGAAAGATCAATTCCAAAGAAGTTCTGTTTGTAGTTGGTTTGAAGCACAACTTACTGAGCGTAAGTCAAATCTGTGACAGAGGTCATGAAGTCATCTTTAAAAAGTAGGGTTGTGAAGTCAAAAAAGCACATAGTGGGAAGCTGATAGCTACTGGATCGAGGACTTCTGGAAATCTATATACTCTCTCAAAAACTTCAGAAGGATCATGCTTGATTGGACAGGAAGATGAAAATTGGCTGTGGCACAAGAGGCTCGGTCATATTAGCTTTGACAATCTGGTAAAAATAAGTTCAAAAAGAGCAGTAAGAGATATACCTACTATTGGCAAACCAGTAAATAGCATCTGTGCATCATGCCAAAAAGGGAAGCAAACCAGATCCACATTTAAAGCAAAGGAATACTTCACCAGCAAACCGTTAGAGCTGATACATACTGATTTATGTGGACCCATGAGAACACAAAGCATAAATGGTGACAAATACTTTATGTTGTTCATAGATGACTACTCCAGAATGACATGGGTGCTATTTTTAAAGCTTAAATCAGATGCCTTCGAGATGTTCAAGATTTTTAAAAAATAGGTTGAGAATCAAATTGGAAAAAGAATTAAATGCCTAAGATCAGACAGAGGAGGAGAGTTTATCTCAGAGGAGTTTGCAGAATACTATCAAAAATATGGGATCAGAAGACAGTTTTCAGCAGCAAGGACACCTCAAGTAGAATGGTGTTGTTGAAAGGAAGAACAGGACTATGCAAGAAATGGCATGGACAATGTTGGTCGAGAACAAAATAGCTGACAGATTCTGGAAAGAGGCAGTACATACTACAGTTTACATTCAAAATAGGTGCATGTTAAGGACGCATGAAAGCAAAACACCTTATGAGCTATGGTTCGGAAGGAAAGCAACAACAAGATACTTCAAAGTGTTCGAGCAATAAGTGTTATATCAAACGAACTGAAGATAATCTCGGTAAGTTCGAAGATAGAGCTGACGAAGGTATTTTTCTTGGTTACTCGACAAAAAGCAAAGCCTACACATGTTACAACAAGAGGCTAAAGAAAATTGTGGAGAGTGCAGATGTTAAAGTTGATGAAGGTAGAAATCGAGAAATTACTCATCAAGAAAACTACCCTATTTATGAAGAAGTCATTGAAGGAGATGAAGAAATGGAAACAGAAGAAAATCAAAAAATTGACCCAGCTGATTTAAGAATTGACTCAGAAGAAGAAGAGAACAAGAAATTCAAAATAGGCAGCTGGCAAAAAAATCATCCCAGAGAACAGATTATTGGGGACCCAACAGTTGGTATTCAGACAAGAAGAGCCGTAGTATGGAACTACTCTCTTTTATCCAACATTGAACCCAAAAATATTGTTGAAGCAAGCACAGATGAAAGTTGGATGAAGGCAATTAATGAAGAACTAGATCAGATTGAGAAAAACAAAACCTAGGAATTAGTACCACGGCCAGAAAATAAAAACATAATCGGTACTAAATGGATCTTTCGAAATAAATTAAATGAAGACGGGCAAGTTGTCAAAAATAAGGCAAGATTGGTCTATAAAGGCTATGCTCAGGTTGAAGGCATTGATTTTGAGGAAACCTTTGCACCAGTAGCTAGACTAGAAGCAATCAGAATGTTTCTGGCTTTAGCAGTCCATAAAAACTTCAAAGTATATCAAATGGACGTAAAATCAGCATTTTTGAATGGAAATCTGGAAGAAGAGGTTTACATTGAACAGCCAGATGGCTTTCAACTCGGTGACAATCCCGATTTTGTTTGTAGGTTAAAGAAAGCGTTGTATGGTCTCGAAACAGGCACCCAGAGCATGGTATGCAAGGCTGGATAACTATCTTATTAAACAGGGGTTCAAGAAAGGTATGGTGGACAACAATTTATATATCAAAACAGAGAATGGCCATCTTATTGTACTTGTTGTTTATGTAGATGATATAATATTTGGCAATAGCATGGATGAATATTGTAGAGACATAGCAAATAAAATGAAGACAGAATTTGAGATGTCAATGATTGGTGAACTTTCTTATTTCCTCGGACTGCAAGTCAATCAAAGTAAAAAGGGCATTTTTATCTCTCAAGTAAAATATGTGAAAGAAATGCTGAAAAAGTTCACAATGGAGGATAGTAAACCTGTCAGCACTCCCATGACAACAAGTTGCAAGTTGAGCAAGGATGACAAATCTCCAGATGTAGATCAAACCATGTACAGGTCTATGATTGGAAGCCTACTGTATTTGACAGCCACTAGACCAGATATATTACAGGCAATATGCATGGTAGCAAGATTTCAGGCTAGTCCCAAAGAGACTCATGTGACAATGGTAAAGAGGATTTTTAGGTACCTCAAGGGTACTATGGAGTATGGGTTGTGGTACCCAAAAGGTAAGGACTTCACTCTTATTGCATATTCTGATGCAGATTGGGCAGGATGTATTGATGACAGAAAGAGTACCAGTGGAGGAGCATTTTATCTTGGAGACAGGCTGGTAGCTTGGCACAACAAGAAACAAGAATCAGTCTCTCTATCCACAGCAGAGGCAGAATACATTGCAGCAACAACATGTTGTACACAGATATTATGGATGAGACAAACACTGAAAGATCTTGGTATTCACTTCAAAGAGCCAATTTCAGTTAAATGTGATAACACCAGTGCTATAAACATATCAAAGAATCCGGTTATGCATTCTCGAACCAAACATATTGCAATCCGGTATCACTTCTTGAAGGATAAAGTTGCAAAAGGTGAGGTCAAATTGGATTTTGTTTCGACTACAGAGCAAGTAGCAGATATATTCACAAAACCATTGCCAAAGGAAGTTTTTGAGTACCTTCGAAGTAAGTTGGGAGTAGTCACATTTCCCAAGAACTGACTATCAATTGGGATCACATTCTCAGGGGGAGTATTTATGCCTATGTTTATAGTTTTGCTCATATTCATGATTTTTGCTAACTATAACAATGTGTATCTGAGAATGTTGTGCATAGACTCAGGGGGAGTCTGTAGCAGCCCTTTGGTATTATTGTCAAAGGGGGAGAAGGATTACAGGAAAGTGCATGAGTGTTGCCAACAATTCCAAAGGGGGAGATTGTTGAGCAAGGTGCAGCAAAAGTATTGTCATTGTTGTCAACACAGACAGATAGATCAGTTGATGCAGTGGACAGGAGTTCAGAGGTCAGTCAGAACATGTACAGTGAATTTCCAAGAAGATAGAAGTGGCCCAGATTCAAAAAATCAAAGAAAAAGACAAGTAAGAAAACTGTCGCGATATCGCGACATGTTTTCTATCGCGATATCGTGACAGGTTGAGAAGAAAGAAGGCAGAAAGAAAAATGTCATGATTTCATGACATATCGAAGGAGAGAGAAGGCGCAAGCAAAATTGTCATGATTTCATGACATGAACGAGGAGAGAGAAGGCGCAAGCAAAATTGTCATGATTTCATGACATGAACGAGGAGAGAGAAGGCACAAGCAAAATTGTCATGATTTTGTGACATGACCGAGGAGAGAGAAGATGCAAGGAAAACTGTCATGATTTCATGACATGTTGGAGGCAAAGAAGCCAAGTGGAAAAACTGTCACGATTTCGTGACATGTTGGAAGCAAAGAAGGCAAGTAAGAAAACTGTCATGATTTTGCGACATGTTTGGAAAGTAGGCGCAAGCAAAGAAAACTGTCACGATTTCATGACATGTTGGCAGAGAAGGAGGCAAGTAGAAAAACTGTCATGATTTCGTGACATGTTTGAAGAAGAGGCACAGGCAAAGAAAACTGTCATGATTTCATGACATGTTTAGAAAGTGCAAGGAATACTGTCACGATTTCGTGACATGTTTAGTTAGCACAAGGAAAGCTGTCATGATTTCATGACAGGATCGAAGAGAAAGTGCCAAGGAGAGAAAGTGTCACGATTTCGTGATAGGGTCGAAGAGAAAGTGCCAAGGAAGAGAAAGATGTCATGATTTCGTGACATGTTTCGTTTGAAAGAGAGAAAAGTGCACAAGGAGAGAAAGATGTCATGATTTCGTGACATGTTCCATTTTCATGGGCAAAGGAAGAAAATGCAAAGGCAGAGAAAGATGTCACGATTTCGTGACATGTTCCATTTTCAGGGGAAAGGAAGAAAAGGCAAAGGCAGAGAAAGATGTCATGATTTCGTGACATGTTCCATTTTTGCGGAAGGAAGAAAAGGCAAAGGCAGAGAAAGATGTCACGATTTCGTGACATGTTCCATTTTGGGTGGAAGGAAGAAAAGGCAAAGGTAGAGAAAGATGTCACGATTTTGTGACATGTTCTATTTTTGCAGGCGAAAGGAAGAAAAGGCAAAGGCAGAGAAAGATGTCATGATTTTGTGACATGTCTGGTTTTCGCTAAAGCAAGCCAAGAAGAGTAGCGAGAAGGCGAAAGTGTCACGATTTCGTGACATGTCTGGTTTTCACGGGTGCAAGCGAAGAAGTGGACAAGGAGGCAAAAACTGTCATGATTTTGTGACATGCTATTTTTTCATGGGTAAAATGTGAGAAGGGCAGAAAGATACAAAAGTGTCACGATTTCATGACAGGTCGCAACAGCATGATAACAGACAGTTAACTGGAATAGAACAATAGTTAAAGGGGTAGTTGTAGAGGAAAAGCATGCAGCCAAAAAAAGAAGAGGTAACTGGAGTAAATGCGTCAGTTACAGATGCAGTCATGCAGCTTTTTAAGAACTAGAGTTAACTGGAGTAAATCGAACAGTCGCATTAATAGAATCGTAAAATGCATGCATGCACATAAATGAATTCGTATAGTCATGGTAGAGATATACGTTGCATGTAACGTAATAATGCACACTCTATAAATACAGAAGGAGTTACAGTTGACAAGTGGCAGAAGAGAATAATAAAAGAATAGTTACGGGTTGCATGCGTAAATATGGAAGCTAAAAATAGAGACTTATTTGTTATAAAAGCAGATCTACGTGAAGTATATTGTTACTGTTGTAAGTGAGAATTTGCTACGTAAAGAGGGTGAGAAGAGGGCCGAGAGAGAGATAAGCAGAGCCGTGAGAGTGTGCAGAGTTTAATCAAGTTTAATTAATTGCAGACTAGTCAGGGTCGTGTAAATAGTGAAGGCATTTTTATGTCACTGAATTAAATCAGAATTGCAGTCCAAGTTGGTGCTTGGCATTAGGGGTTGGTGCTCCTATCTGTTGCAGCAAAAAAACAAGGGGTTGGTGCTCCTTCCAGTGGGTGTTGGTAAAGTGTTTGTAAAATTGGTGTTTTGCAAAGGCTGGATTTGGATAGAAGTCCAAGCAGTCATTTTTGAGGAGTAGCCAAATTGGTGAACCTCGTTACATTGTGTGTTGTGGTGTGCTCTCTTGTGATTATTGCTTTATCTATTTTCTAGTTCTCTTTGCTTCAGTTTTAAGGATTGCAGATCAGATTTTTAGCTACACTGATTCACCCCCCATCTCAGTGTCATTGTGAGAATATCAAAAGCTGTAAAGCGATCTAGGTTATCTTAAGTGAAAAGTATTATCCTTGCTTATCCCCCTGTGCAACCGGTTTAAAGGTGCTGAGAATTGACAAAAGGACAAGCTTTACCCTATCAAAATCCCTTGCCTAAATTAAAATAAGGAAAATCCTAAATTAAAAGTACAAATTCAAAATGCCAAGCATACAGTTCAGATTTCAAAAGCAAAATTCAATACACAAATCATATATTCAAAATACAAAAAAAATCAAGCTCAAGAAAAAAATAAAAATAAACAGTGATTTTCATCACTAAGAATGAGAAAAATAAACAATGATTATCATCACTACAAAAAAATCCCCACTTAAAGAAAAAAATCAAAATCAAAATAAACAGTGATTTTCATCACTACATATGAGCAAATATCCAAAGCCAAAAAGAAGCCAAAAAAAAGGGAATAAAGCTTGAATCCCTGAAATTCTCAGCATTGTACAAAACTAGAAGGAGAAATCCTTATGCATGACGATATGTCTATTACAATTGCTTTATGCATTTGTGTAGACCAATGTTTGAATGTGGATGAGCTAGCTTAGGTAATCAAATATTGCCTAGTGGTATAGTCCAACTAAGTCCAACATAAGGATGAGATGAACACTTGAGGATCCCTAATCTTAGCAATGGGCTAAAAGAATCCCACCTGACATCAGAGGAAATGCTTGAGTTCTAGCTCAAAATATACAATCACATACACACAAAGAGATCATGAAAAACTAGGTCCATGGTAAAGCATAACTTTTCAAAAGTCTAAGTGGTAAGTAGACAACTATTGATAGGGGAACTAGAGTGTTTGAATCTTCGAAAAACCCCAAAAAAAAAATTTATAGCAACAAATCATAACATCATTCACACCATCATATTCCTTATAAGATTCTATAAATTAGGGGATATCAACATAGTAGGATAGATACTGCATATATATTAGAAATAGTATATAGATGACCACTGACTACTTTATATATTTTAATTTACATAAACTTATTAAGAAGATACATTACACACCATTACATCTCATATATGAATACTTAATAAATTCTTATGATAGAAGTGATTATTTAAATTCATGATTATTTTTAAACTTTCTGTGGTATCACCCATTAATATTGTCAACGTCATATGCATTCCGTATGTTTTAAATGATTAGAGCATATAGGTTCATTTATACCATTCCATCACATGAGTTAGATGCATATAATTAAAGAAAAAAATTAAACATTCATTTAAAAATAACATTTGCATCCACAAAAACAAGTCATTAATCATCCATAAACCACATCATAAAACATACAAGCAATATCCTTTTTCATACCATAAATTCATCATTCATCGTCAAAATACATTGCATCATATCATCAAATCATATAAGCATCTACACATCCATCTAAGAATCTTCAAATATCATCTATCATCTAACATATCCATAAAATCATCATAATATCATCATCACATCATATCATAAAACAAAATAACAACAAAAACATAAGCAATAAATGATACACATAATAAGTCACAAAAGGAAAATCTATCGTAAAAAATATGTGTGTCAAGTCCAATGGATATACAAAAATGCATGTGGGCTATGGTCATGTAGGTCAGTCAACCTCAAAAATAGATCAAGAACCAAGTACAACATCAATCAAGTGTCAGGCCTGAGCCCCCTACATCACCTCCTCTAGTGCCACCTCCCCCTATGGTGGTGTCACAAGTTGAGTGATGTGAGATTGTAGGTCTCTCTATCCTAGTTTGGGTTCGCTGGCTAGGATGGGTGAAAGACTACCCTAAGGTAGAGCACCCACTGACCTGCGAACCACCTGCATCTGCTAGATCCTTAGGGATAATCTTGTGCCTCTTGAGCTGCATTTGAAGGAGGGTAACATGATTTGTAAGACCTCGGATCCGAGCCTCATGATCATACAACAAGGAATGAAGTCATCCCACCTCTACCCCTAAGCCTTCTACTGGAACCTCCTATGGTGTAGAAGCAGGAACAACAAACTGCATCCTGATATCACCACCCCCGATAGTATCTTGTAGAGCCTATATCTGTGTTGTGAGTTGCTCAATCATAGCATCTCATTGCTATACCTAGATCTTAGTAGCTTGGAGCTTACCATAGACCTCGTGCAACTATTATATTAAAGGAGAGTCTCTTTCCTCAGGCTCTAACTCCTCATCCTTAGGAAAATTAGTCCTCTGCTACCACCTGCTCTACTGAATGGCCCCATACCTCGGTCCTAGCTCAAACCTTGCATCATGCTATATCTGTGCCATCATCCTCACACCCTAGAATGTCTATGCCATGCCACATCTAATCACCCCACCACTAAGAATAGGCTTCTATAACTCCCCCAACCACTGTAGGGTCTATGGTTGGGGCATCTTCCTCATCTACAAGCTCTATGAACTATCATGGAGGTAGGTCCCTCTCTGCTATGAGGTGCCTATACAAGAATGGTACCAAGGGCATATCCTACTACAATTCATACTGATGAAGAACCCGAGAGTAGAAGAAATACTCCCAGATAGAAATATTATGGCCAATGAGCCATCGCTTGCATCGTATCCTAGCAGTAAAACTAGCTGGATCATCCCAAACTGGACACTCATAGTACGGTCGCCACATGACATCTTCAGCCAATAGTCTGGTAAAAGCATCAATGTAGTGGGAAAGCTCCCATGTAAAAGTGTGGCCCTTACGCTCCTCATGCTCTTGAGCCCAACTGGTAGTATAGCACTATGTCTAAGCCTCAATAGATGTAATCTCAGTTGGGAGCCCCTTAGGGCAATCTACCTTAATGTGCTCCCATCCCCAAACTTGTAAGATCAAACTACAAGCAATGCTAACGCGTCCCCATTGATGGATGTGGTAAAACTCATCACAACACTGAGCCAATAGCGATCTACCCCATGCATAGATGATAGGCTCCTCGCTATCCAGTAGACCCTGCACCATTGCCAAGAGGTTCCAAGGGAACCTCAAACCTGAGCAATCCGGGATAAGAATGTTGTTGATCACCATTAGCAACATAACATGCCTCACTATGAAAACATGAGCATCATACCAAGTATTGATACATACTCCCCTGACCTAGTCTCCCAGAGAGCCTATGCAGAATGTGCCCCAAACACCCTATCATAGATGGCCACCTGATCATTAGTGGTCGATGAAACAATGGGCACCCCATCGAATGGGATTCGAAAGATCCTATACACGTCCTCCGGCGTGATAGTCATCTCGCCGAGTGGAAGGTGGAAGGTGTTGGTTTGTGGGTCCCAACGATGGGCTAAAGTCATAATATAATCTTGGTTGACCATAATGTGGGGCAACCTGATAACATACTGTAGCCCACAGGACTTAAACCACTCCCAGTTAGTGTTATCAAATCCAGGAAGCAATTCCAACAGGAGCTTTGGGTCCCGAGCCCGAGCAATGAGGATCTAAACAAAGTAGAAGAAAACAAAACATAACTACAATGCATATAAGGCATAATTCACAATAAACATGAAAACGGTGCAAAAGAGTATGAGCTACTATAAATCTAAGCAAAAGAAGAATAAATTGCACCTACTCAAGCAAAGCAAAAATTAAAAAAAATCATAAAATCAATCCATAAAATGCAAAAATAAGGCTCAAGCTTTAGTCGTTGTCGCCTACAGCGACCAAAACCTGGCCACTGGAGGCAGCAGCGGCCAAGGCCCAATGGTCAAAATTTTGATCCTTGGGATTCAATCTTGGCCACTCTGAGTGACAACGGCTCAGATCCGACCGCTCTAAGTGACAGCGGCCAAGGGACGGTACGGGAAACCCATGAACCCTTGGCCAGAAAAACAAAAAAAAATTACAATTGATAAAATAACTTCTACAAAAAAAAAAAGGGAGGGAAAGCAAAAAAATTGGAAAACAAATCCCCTACCCAAGCATCGAAACTAAGCTAATTTTGAGAATGCCCAAAATAGCGATAGTAGGGGAATAATGGAAAATTTTCAAAAAAAACCTAGGCTAAAGCCACTGATAGATTGCAAAATTGGGGACCAACCCACCACGAAAAAAAGGAACCTAAGCCTAATTACGGAGTTTGTTCATTGCCAACAGGTTTAGTGATGTTCGTTTTGCTCATTTCTTAGTGAAGTTCAATTTTACTTAACCAAATACAAGAGAGCTAGGGTTTTTAAGAGAAATACCCAAGAAGCTCCGACTCTAGTAGCTGATTTCTCGCCCCATGCCACCATGTCCTCAACACCAATAAAGTTTCAAAGTCACAACCATCGCTGCTACACCAGAGCTCTAAAAACAAAATATTGAATAGTGAAAATGATAGGTCAAAACCCTAGAATTGCAAATTTTATATTTCCTTAATTATGCCTTGGCCACTGTTGACGTCAGTGGCCCGAGCTTCTTGGCCGCTCAAGGTGACAGCGGCCATAAGCAGGAAATCAGAGGTCGCTGGACCTGACAACGGCTAAGCCCATAGGTCAAAATTAAGCAGTTCCTTCAATGAGGGAATAACAAAAACATCAAATAATCACACTTCAATGGTTTAGGATCATCAGAATATTCAAAACAACAAAAAAAATTCACATAAAATCATAATCTCAAGTAGGCCTCGTATCCAATTACCTACTCTATCCACTCGACAATTGCAAAGATTTGCACTCCATGTATTTTAGTGATATGAGTAGGCAACCATAAGGCCACTTGGGGCAAAAGCAACTCATTTTGGAATTATGATATGTCACCCTTCAAACCCGAAGAAGATCAAGATGGTCAGACTGCTCCACGAGTGCAAAGGGGTCATTCTAATTCCCCTATGACATCAAAAACATTAAGTCAAAGTGATACAATCTAAAAATAAATAGAATCACTCATCCTAACTCCCTAAGAAGGTTATTGATAGTCAGAACGCTCCTCAGGATAGGGATGGATGATTATCATAAGCAGTTGGAATCACACTTGGATGTCAGATTGCCCATTAAAAGCAGCAAATTCTAGAAAGGAACCATATTAGTCATATTGGCCAAGTGACTTGTCGCTTCAATCATTGTCATTTCTTCACCAACTCATTGTGTGAAGAGGTAGTTCAAAACTTCAACTTAATCATAATCAAAATAAAAAAAATAGTTCATTGTTTACTTTACCTTTAGGTCCCAGGTGTAGACCAATTGGTTCATCAAACCCCATAAGGGGGGCGAAGGTCCAAGGTTCAAATCTCGGGCCTCTTCAGACTGAACGCTTGTTCCTTTCCTGGTGCTTTTAGTGGCGTAAAAGTTTTAAAATGATTGTGGCATGGTGGTTATAGGGGTGGACTACGTGAATATCTATGTGGTGGCTTCTGGGGCAGACAGCGCAGAATACTATGGCGGCCATAAAAGCTGGACAACCTGCTCGGATTTGTGGTGGATACCGATTCCACCATGTAAATACAAAATAAATAAATAAATAAATAAATAAATAAATAATAAAAATAAAAAAATATCACTTTATCATAGAAAAATCATGCTCGTCCTTCGAATCATTGCATACAATAATCACAAATTTCCCTTGTTTGCTGGGAATGTAAGTAGACATGACATCTTCAATTGTAGCTCTCCTACCGGTTGGAATTTTTGTAGAAGCTAAAGCTACCCAATTGAGTTTGAGGAATGAGTGCAATTTAACATGCAAAAGCCATTGGGCTAAGTCCTCCAAACATTGAGGCAATGATTCAAGGGATGCATGCCATATTGCATGATTGGGCCATCCAACGTTGATCAGACCATTGATCACCATACACCCTACAAATAGATCAGTCTATTTTTTTGCTCAGTGTTGTGTTTTCCACACAACGCATCATAAAAAGGGGTATCTATGGACATCTAAATTGTGTTATTCTTAGGGGAGCTACTTACATAGACACACTCATAAGATCATAAGACATAATATTGGACATTCCAAGCACCAACAATGGTTCTCACCACTCATTTGGTGTCTTTTCAATCCATCCAAGCTTGGCCGCTCAAGCCAATAGCAACCAGATTCTAGCCGCTCAAGCCTAGAGCGACCAAACGTTAGCCATTGTAGGCGACAATGGCTAGATCATAGCCACTGTAGACAACAACGGTTGAGCCATAAGAAGTAGTTTTCTGACAAACAAGCCCAATATCGGGTGTAAATGGTAGTCTACATGCAATAAAGGTGAGTGAGAGTGACTTTGCATTCCTTTTCACGACCAGTTCATATAGGAGACTTGAGTTTGCATTTAGACTTAAGTTAACTGACCTTCAAGCATAAACAAAGGACAAAAGCTTCTCATGCTAACAAATATTTCTCATAGAAGACTCAAGTGGGCAGTTAGATTTTAGTTAACTAGCCTTCAAATATAGACAATAGACAAAGGCTTCTCATTCTAACTTGAACTATGCATAAGAAATTCATTTCTAGGGCTTGGACTTAGACCTAGGGTTTCACACTATAAAAGGTGCAAGCCTAAGAGCACTAAGGGAGACACATGATCGATATGTGAAATATAGAGATCCGAATCACACATAGGAGATCATTTCATAGAGAGTTATCTTTGGTATAACATGTGTGATGGAGCTTTGACAAATCAAAGGTCACAACACCTACTTTCTTCAACATCACATCATAGTATTTGACCCATAGCTTTGGGACAAGGATAGCAAGGTTTTCTTTAGCAGTCGCTATCTTGGACAGTGGCCCACAGGATTAGCTTAGATAGACATAACATCTTTTATCTTGTTTTCTTATATCATTAGCTTAGATTTACATGATTTCATGGCATTGTTTTATCATAGTTTCGTTACATTCTTTGATTACTAACAACCCTATATAGGGAGGCAATCTCGGATAGCTAAACATGTATTGTTGTTTGAATTGCATACAAGGCCACATATTCATAAGACATAATCCACGACATATGAGAGCAAGAGGATCCATCCAGGAGACATACCTAGAGAAGTAGGCGCCATCAAATATTTTTGTGTGCGGAACTAGGAAGCATTTTAGAGCATGCCACCCTTTTGTAGAAGGGGATATCTCTTCATCCACTTGTAAATCATTGTATCAAGATGGGTGTCCCTAAGAGGGACCGACATGTAACCGGGGTTCAATATTAATGAAATATTCATTCTTTGTCATTTCCATGTTATATGTTTTCTCGTAATATTTTAGCTACATTTTTGGTATAGCAATAACATCACAAGTTAAGAGTGGTGTGTGTGTCTCGGGGTCGCTACAAATACAATAGCATGGAAAGTCATCCTAAAATTATTTGGTCTCTTTGTCAGTGCCTCATGCATTCTCCTTTCTATAAAGGTACCCCAATCATACTGGAGCCCCTTGGTAATACCTCCCATATATTGTGCCATCCACATTGGCATTTTTGTGGCCCTTATATCTTTTGGCAGTTGAGTCATGACTATATTCATTGCACACACCTAATGTTCTCCTCTCAACGGGCTCTATTTTATTTCGTGTGTTCCTGCGCCTGAGATATTTACTTTCATTAGTGATTTGACAGTGGTCATTGCAGTGATGAGGCGGTATGCTTCTATTGGGTCTACCAATTTTTTCACTATCTCCATACCATTTTCCAGTAAGCCAAATATCTTTTGAATTGTCTCCACTAAAATATCAACTCTCACTGACCTCTTACCCACATTGACATATGTAGTTCGGGTCATAGGGTTATATGCTTGAACTATCTGCAAGAGATAGTTCTCAAAAAATGTTTTATAAAATGGTAAAACTTGTGTGATGATCACCACATGTGCATCCTCGAATGTCTTCCTCCAAGGATGACCCCTATTCTTCTCATCGTTCCACCATTTCCTACATGCCTCAGCTCCATGCTATACAAATGTAATTTTTTGTCACTTCCACTTGACATTCTTCTTGCCCACTACTCATATGCTCCTCCTACTTTGGCATATTAATTTCACTTCTTCGCTCCCTTCTTGATGTTCTTTTTTGTGCCATTTCTTCCTCTCGGTGCCTTGGTGGTGTTCTTGTTAGGTTTGCTCACCACTATTACTATCCCCTCCATGGACTATATCCTCCTCTCCTCCAAGGATGATTACCACACATTTTGTATAATTGAGACTGTCACCCTTGGTGCTATCATGGGTATGCCTCTCTCTCATGCAATGGACCTGGTGATCTCTCCATCCTGTTGGATGCAATCCACCTTAACCGACATCCAAACTCTTCTATTAATATCATTCCTTCAACATATCAAGGATTAACTTAACCTCCATACCACTTATTTTTGCAATCAAAAATGTCTTGAAATCATACAATCAACTATAAATCATACGTCATGCCCTTCTACACTTTCTTGTATGATTTCCCTTCCACCAGCCACTCCTAGATCATACACTATTTTTTTTCCTACAGTTCAATCTCTAGCCCATCAGTATTCAAACTGTCATAAATTCTCCAAATCGTACTACTAAAACCTAAAATCATACAGGGTGACAGTACTCCATACAATGGTACTTCTTGGCCGCCCCCTTTAGAATTCATACGATTATGTACAATTCCGTACGATCTCTGAAAACTGCCAAAAATGGCTTGAAAATCCTTTGAACTACACTATTCTTCTTGGAAATCATACATGATATACCCAAAATCATACAGTATGACTTTTCCAACCCTAAGTGATGAAAATTTTGAAATTTTAGCTCCTTTTTCGAATCCTTCACCGACCCATTTTCTGGATTACCTTGATCTACTATTTTAGTGCATTTCGGTAGCAATTCTTCAAATATTTCAACCCTGGCACAATTTATTTCAACTTGATGAATTTTTGGTAGTATTTTTATGGTTGTATGGACTTCATTCACCTTTTCACACATTTCTTAGCTCACTTCTACAAGGTTCCTCCGAATTTAGGGTTCAAATATACAATTTCTATGCAATTTTCACAACCTGTTTATAATTTTCCACTTCCTTTGACTCTAAACAATAATTTCTCACCCCAAAATCCATACAATGATGTATTCTACTATACTTTGCCATTATTTCTATGACAAATCCAAATTTCCCCCTTTTATGGAGTAAAAACCCTAGTTTTCTCTCTCCTAGGTTAATTCTTTGAACATGAAAAGAATTCCTTGGTGTAAATTTAAAATGGGTCTATAGATTCATAATTTTGGTGAATATTTATTGCCCATGTATTCTTCATCCTTCAGTTGCATGCTTTCCACATTCAATCTCCTGAAAATTTTTGAATTCTGCTTATATGATTGTGAAATTGTTAATTCTTTTCCATTTAAAGGAATTTTCAAAACCCTAACCAAAACCCTAACCGTCAATAAAATATACAATTGCACCATATTGCCTAATTTTTCATCTCCTCCATTAGATGATTTCCAACTCAGCAGTTAGTTTAATTTTTTTTTCTTTTTCCCCCTTCTTTTCCTCCAATCGTTGCTTTTTTCCATATGCCACATTAAATGGGTATTTGAAAGTCGTATGACATGGACCAAATCATATAGTGTATGATCTAAATCTTACAAAATTACCTCTTTGTATGGTTTCCTATGTCATTTTGTCAATTTACTTTGTACGATCTCTCTCTTTTGTAGATTTCCAACTTAATTTTCACTTTTACGATCTAAGCTCTTAGAGAAAATTTTCAGATTTCTTTCTCTGAAGAGGTTGTCATTTTTGGTTTTCAACCTCTTCCTTCCTAATTGCATCCTGAGGTATTTTCATAATTAAGTCACACACATTTTTTCAATTTCCTTTTTTTAATCTTTTTGTCTATTTATACTTACCTTCTAGGTAATCGTACAGTGACATTCACTTGTACGATCCCTTATGAATCTTGACCTGGAGGTTCAACCATAACATTTCAGTTAATGGTATCCTCTTGTACCTCTTGTTCCCTTACTTGGATTACCTTTGATTGTGATGTTACTGCCTATTCGACTCTTCCCCTACAATGTGTACAATTTAGGATTATACAATGGTAAGTTGGAGTCTCCTCACCTGGTGGTCCCACTTCTTACCTTACAGGTGATTTATCCCATGGTAGTGGTGTCCTTACCACTCTGCTATCATTTGAGTGACTTCTTCGTCTATCTCCATGGATCAATTTTTGCTCCAAACTTGGTGATCAAACTCGTTGATGGCCTAAGTTTCCTTCTTCTACAAAGTGTACCCTTCCTCTTTCGACTAAGTTTCTACCATGTGGGTATCTACCCCATCCACTTGATCTTGGCATCGGAATTCTCTACTCTATTGGTGATTCCTCCCTTTCTTGGATTAATTGCCTATTACCTCACGCTCATTGAGGTCCTTATCTAATTATAGGTGGTTGTTCCCACATGCATCTAATTACAATATTTAGTAACATGCCTCTCAATCTTAGTACATCTCACTGGTCCCTTCTCTAGTTCATGCATTCTAAAGGATTATCTCCTAGCCATCTAGGAGTAGGGGGTCAAAACCTTCCTCTTCCTCTACCTCCTCTAAATGTAACATCAGTAGGATTTCGGTTATTTTTTGGTTGTCTACCTCCTCCTCTTCCATATTGGAGTCTTAGAGGTCTTCATATAATTCCTCCTCTTGTTCCTTGGTTATCAAGAGTAATTTCTACCAACTCAATATTGGATAGTGGACTCCAATTGGGTGACAACTGTTGTAAAATTCTGATTCTTCTATCATCATGGACTGTGTTGTCTCCATATTCTTACCTCAAAGGATCTCTAGGTGAATGATGCTACCAATAATTCTCTATATGCATCCAAGAAATTTGTATCTGAGCTAGAGTTAGTTATACCGTCTTCTCTCTATTTTGCCCAATCAATTGGAAAATTCATCACTGTCTCCAATCTTCTTACTTCCCTTATTTTTCTTCTCAGTTCTTGATGAGCTATTGCATAAGCTTACGTATCAATACAAAATCTATCCCTTTGAATTCTCTCTGATTCTCCTTATATCGATGCACTAGTTGGAGGGTCACGATCTCTCTAAGGATTATAAGGATTTTTTGGCTCATCATCATTACTACTATCTATACTAAGCTCTCTTACCAACAACAACATTCCTTCATCACTGGAATTCATCATGTCTAAAGCTTCTACATCTTCATTTGTCCTTGGCTGCTCATTCGGTGGGGGTGGCAAACCTGAGCTTGTGCCTTCATTTCCTCCCCCCTCTCTTGGAGTTAATCCTTTCGTCTCCTCAAATTCATCTTCAACCTCCTACAAGTTGACTTCTCACTATTCATCCAGTCTTCGTATGGTACGAATCTAACTCTTGTATGAGTTTTTCCCTCAACCTCATATTGTGATTCCACAATGTTTGGTATTCTTCTTGCAATTGCTGAATTTGCATTCTCATTCTCTACTATAATAGCTCAATCTAAGTCAATGGAGAAATTTTGACCAGTTCCTCATCTATAGTTTCATCCCTATCCTCCTCCTGAATTTTCATTTTGGTTGTGTCCACTCTATACTCATTATGCACTATTAACGCTATCCTCATTTGTCCTTTAGTATGTCAAGGTAGTTCCCATGGGCACCTCCCAGTCGTAGGTCTAGGTAATAGTGCTATCTCTTGATAGCTACTTGGTCCTGGATAAACCCTCTCCTCTTCTTCTCATATGGTCCCATCCATCCTTCTAACATGAACTTGTATCCTTCTTATTTCACCAATTTGGGGTGTCAACTCTTGTTGTTCAACTATCAGTTGTGTCTCCTCCCTCTCTACAAACAGGCATGCGATTCCCATATCAGGTTCTTCCTATGATGGACCTGGATCACATTGAGCCCTGTATTGAGCTTCCACTCATCTTTATCATTCAATTTCTTCTAAAGTAATGAATAAACACTATACTTTATAAGGCTTCAACTTTGACCCATTTACAGTATTGGGTACCTCTATCCCATTCAAGTTCTATAGCTTTATTGCTTCATTATTCATTACTTCGATTACTTTATAAGGACCAAGCCATAATGTCTTAAACTTACTTGGCTTGATTTCTCTTTTTCCATTAAACTTTAAAACTAAGTCACTGGGACTAAGATCCAACTTCCTCAAATGCTTATCATGCCACACCTTCCATGTTTTTGAGCTATTTTTATCGTCCATTATGCCATGACTCTCCTTTCATCTAGCTTGGTCAGTGTCATCAGTTGTTCCTCCAAACTTTCTTGATCTCCCAAGCGGTGTTCTACTATGACTCACAAAATGGTATCAAGAATTCGACTGGCACCACGACTTCCTATCCATACATTAATTGGAAAGGTGTATGTTCTATTGTTGGTTTAAAAGTTGTTCTATATACCCATAAAATATATGGTAACCTTTCCTCCTAGTCTTCTCCCTCTATTCCAAATATTTTATACAGAGTAGATAGTAAGACTTTATTTGTCGCTTCCACCTGCCCATTTTCTCTAGGGTAGTATGGAATAGACAATGAATGTAAAATATTGAACTCTATTATCAACATATTGATAATATCGTTAACAAAGTGTCCCCCTCGGTCACTTGTTATTTTTAGTAGAATACCAAACCTTGTGATTACTTGCTCATACAAAAATCTCGTTGTGCTTTTTTCGAATTATCAGGTAATGCCCTTGCTTCAACCCACTTTGTCAGGTATTCTATTGCTACTATGATGTATCTACACTTCTATTTTTGAGATATTTTTATTGGTCCTACAAAAGTCCAATCCCCACCATTCAAACAACTCTTGTGGTTGTGATGGATGTAAGGGCATAAAGTCCCTCCTGATCGGATTCCCTACTCTTTGGTAAGTATCACATGTTTTCACATGTTACTTTACATCATTATATAGTGTGGGCCATCATAGCCCTACTAGAAATACTTTCCTAGCAGTTGCATTTGGTACCATATGTCCTCCTGCTAATCCTACATGAGATTCTTTCAATACCACATTGACTTCTTTATCCATTACATATCTCTATAAGATACCATCACTTCCCATTTTATATAGTAATCCTACTATTATCTGGAAAGGTGTTGACTTCATTATTATTTTCTTCTTTTCAGTTGTCGTCATCTCTTATGGAAACTCGCATATGGATAGATATTAGCCAACCAACTTGTACCATGATGGAACAATTTCAATGGTGAATAATTGCACATCTGGAAATTCATCAGGAATCCCTATTCCTGCAGGCTCCCCTGATTGTATCCGATAAAACTGGTCTACAATTACATGTTTCTTACCAAGTCTCACCACTACTCAGAATATGAACTCCTAAAGGGTGATGAGCCACCTGCTGACTCATCCTTGGATCACCGGTTTGTTTATCAAGTATAACAGTGCTTGGTTATCGACATAGAAAGCAAAGGGATTTATCAGTAGGTAATACCTAAAATTTTGAATGGCATATACCATTCCCAAGGATTCCCTTTCTGTTGTACTGTAGTTTCTCTTTGGCATTGACAAAAGGTGACTAGCAAAGAAAATAGGTTGATCTAGCTTAAACTATCCTTCTTGTGCTAAAGAACACCTAATTGCAAAATTTGAAGCATCAACATGGACATGGAATTACTTATCCCAATTAGGAAACACAAAAATTGTGCTACTCACTAAATTAGCCTTTAACTCCTCGAAGACTCCTTAATGTTCCTTTGTTCATATAAATGGAATATTATTTTTCGTTAAGGAATCTAATGGGTAGGATACATGTGCATAATTCCTGATAAACCTTCGGTAGTATCCTATTGGACCAAGGAAGGTCTTAAATGAACTCACATAAAATGGTTTTTCCATGTGTAGTATTACTCGAATATTATTATGATTTGTCTTCAATCCTTCGCTGCACATAATGTGTCCTAACAATTTTCCATATGGTACCATAAAAAAATATTTCCCTAGGTTTAATTATATCTATGCATTTCTACACCTTCTCATACATTCTCTAAGGGCAGGAAGATGATCCTTGATCTTTCCATAAATGGACCAATCATCCAAAAATGCTTTGAATTTTCCCATTGCTAGCTGATGAAATATGTACAGTATGATACACTAAAATGTAGCTAGGGCATTATAGAGTCCAAATGGTATTTGGTTATATGCATAGATGTCATTCTCCACAATAAATGTGGTCTTCAACTTATCCTCCTCAGCGATGCAAATTTTATTGTATCCCGAGAATCCATCCAAACATGAATAGATCTCATCTCCTACAACTTCTTCCAAGATAGAATCTGTGAAGGGAATGGGAAAGAGATCCTTAATATTTACAACATTTAGACTCCTAAAGTCCATGCATATTCTGATATTGTCCACTTCCTTCTTAAATGTGATCACTATAGGTGAAACCCATTCACTATTTGTCACCCTTAATATAATCCCTACTTCTAGCATCTTTTATATCTCTGCATTCACTAATGCAGAATACTTTGGGTTCATTCTATATGGTCTCCTCCTTACTGGTTGAGCACCAGGAATTAGTGTGATCTTGTGGACATATAGTTCTTATGGAACTCTTTTTAGGTCCTTATATGTCCATGCAAAGACATCCTTGTATTCCAAGAATATCTTAAAAGCTACTTCCTTCAATACCAGATTCCAATCATCGTCGTAGTGAATCAACCTAGGTTCCTCCTGCGTTCCTAGATTTATGTCTACTATCCACGGTCCCTCATATTTGATATTTTTTGGTTAACTCATAGCTTTCTCTACATTATCAAGGTGTGCCAATATTGTATCAATCTCTGCATCTCCTATTGTATACTCTACAAATCTTTTTGGGAATGTCTATTTATCTTCTACTTCCTTCTTATCTTCTTTACTAACCTGAGGTTTGTCTTGTTTTTACTTGATCTCCTTTGATTCAATACAAATGTAGTTGGGCTGAAACATTTTGTACTCCATTTTCCAATGAAGAAGTCCGATATCATGTCGAGCTTCATATTTGCTATATTCCTCTAGGTAAAACATTACTTCCCCATCAAGCTCATGCTCTTCATCTTCTAAGGATTTTTATGATTCATCAGTTGTAGCTATATCTTTACTAACTCTTTGATTAGCTAAATTAATCATGTATTTATGCTGACCCTTCTTAAAAGTGATATGATTCTTTCTCCAGTTGTAATTAACTTTGGCTACTCATAGCCAACCTCTCCCCAAGAGAGCATTGTATGTTGGTTTCTACATTGTAATCACAATGAAATACAAGACAAATTCTTGTTTAGCTATAATTACTTGTTGTCTTGTTAAGACTTCTTTTGTATCAATGCCATTCTGGTTAGCACCATATAATTGGAAGCTTGATGCCCATAGGGATGGAACACCTAGTTCTATCCAAGTTCTCCTAGGTAACATATTAACACTGGATCCTCCATCTACGATAACTTATATCAATTTGTATCCTAATATATCCATATGTAGTAATGCATGTTTCTTTCCTACATCAATCATCAATACAGTTGGATCCATAAATTGATCTTTCTGCTATTCTTATTGAATTGGTTGGCTCTGTACTCCCATCACCTTTTGTGGCTACAATTCTTACACCATTGCCTTCTGTAATGTTGGAATATATTCTAAGAGGTTGGATACTTTAATTTCCACCATGGTATCCAAAACATGTGCTGCTAGATTTTGCACAACTACCTCCTGATCCGATGGTTTTATTAATTTCTTATCTGCTCTCGATTCTACTGGTTTAATATTCTTAGCTTCCTCTTGCAATATTTTCTTTGCTACTTTCCAGTGTTGCTTTTCTTTTGTTGTCTTAGGCTACTTATCTTTCTTATCCTGATTTCTCATCATGGCTAAAACTTCTTGGGTTTCCTCCTTAACTTGAGGAACTTCAATGTCCAAATAACTAATGTTCTGTGGGTTACTCGAAATTGCTTGCTTTGGAAAATTATCTTCTTTGTGGTTCCCTAGACCACACAATCTACACATGTGTGTAGTGTTTGTTTGTGGTGTCTCTTACATCTGAGGTGTAGGATAGTTTTTTACAAAATGCCCCCATTCTTGGAAATTATGACATTGTATGATTGGTTTTCCTTCTAAATCATACTGTAAATAACTTTGTCCTCCTTGTCAATTACCTTGGTTCGATCTTCCACCTCGTCTGTTGTTTCTATAACCACCACTTGTTGTTTGTTGCCTATTTCCTTGGGTCTTCGATTTCTCTTCCTGGTCCTGGATTGATAATACTTGTGGGTGTATTCTTGTATTATATGGATAAAACATTACGTCATGCCCCATCACATTATAAATATGAAAATAGTCATTCCTTGGACATTTCATATTTGTATGTTTGTCTGTTTTGCATTTTGTGCACCATATGTCATTTCTCTCAGGTTTGACCTTTTGTTCTTTTATGAATTTAACAAACTTCTTGCAAAATGATGCTACTGTCCTTTGTATAGTGTCATCTTCTTTACTATCTGATTTATTCGACTTGGTATGAAATAGAATTCATGTATATGTTTGTTTTGATTCACTTTTAAAATTATTTGCATGTTTGAGTGCTTATTCATATGTTTTCGATGGTACTGCCTTCATATTTTTTTGATATTTTGGGAGTAATCCATCTAAAAACCACCATTTTACTAGAACATCTACCAATGGCATCTACATATTATCGACTAATTGCTTTAGTCTATAGTTATAGAATTTCACATCCTCATTAGCTTTTTACTTCGTCATGTAAAGTTTCATAACAATATCTCCATCATATTTTAAAGGCCAAAATTCTTTGATGAATTTCTCCTTTATCTAGTTCCAAGTATGAAAATATACATTATTTTCTCTCTTCAAATGCCAGTCAATTTCTAATCCTATCAAGATAGCAGGAAATAAGATTACCTAATCCTTAGGTCTGTCTACACCATTTTCTTTCAAAATAGTTATGCAAGTCACTATATGCCATGTGGGGTCTTCCTTACCCTCACCTAAAAATTGTGGACATCTTTGTTTGGTTGCCCTGTTAGCCATCTTAGGAGAGTCATCACTATCACTTGAGGTATCCTTTGGAATATCTATTTGATTCCTCCTTAGGGGTGTCTTACTCCCAATGTTGTCAAAAGTATCAATTTGAGGTATCTTGTTTTGTCCTACCACTCGGTGAACAAATTCTCATGTGTCTTCACCTTACGACCTCCTTCACTGATATGAGGGAGGTGGTCCTGGTTTGTCCTCCTGATACCTCATGCCCTATTGCTCTGGTGCCTAACTCCCATCCTTTGCACTCTCTGGAAACTCTTCTTTCACTTTCTTAGGTGTCACCATCCACTCTCCATCATCTTAAACTTTTTATTTTTCAACCCTTACCTCTATGCTTGGCGGTTCTATTTCCTTGGCTTCTATCTCTATCAAAAATACCTTAAAGTATCCTTCTTTGGATGTCCAAACTTGCTCAATCTCTAGTTCTTGAGTACTACAGTCTGAGTTACTTGTGTTTTCTCTTTGATAAATCCTTGTGCTCCTTATTACTAGGATGTTATCTCTTAGTTCTTGTATTCCATGGTTTTGTGCACTGGTGTTCGTCATAAAAAATCACCTCCATTCTCAATATTCAACCTCATCAAATTTGACCCGTTTTAAAAAAAAATGCCAGATTCGATAAGGCAATGGTGCAAAATATAGCATAGGTGTGGAGTATTCCTAGTGGGGAGGTATTTTATAGAGCTAAGAATTTTCAATGGGTTAAACCCAACTAACTTACTAAATTATACAGTCATATGCTCACTCGAACTATCCTTGTATGAACAATATTCACCTTGTAAATTACATTTTCCTTACATGTGGATGAATTTCGGTGCATCCTGTACGATTTGCTACTGCCCTGTACGATTTGCCATTCCAACTGTATGGTTCGCTCCCTACTATATGATTTACAAAACTTGACCAAACTATCATTTGTGTCAAAACTATCAAAATTGAATAAATCCTTTTAATTACTTCTTTTGGGAGGCGGATTTGTTGCCTATAGTTATATGTACATTTTTAGTGAAAATACAATATCAGTTCACTTAAAGAGAAAAATACACGGAATGATATTATTTGATATGCAAATATTTTCCATCGAGGGTAGTGAAGGCAAGAAAAATAGTGCTAGGACAGCGAAGTAAAAATATTTTAACAGTGTGATGCAGGAGCATCCGAGGGCAACAAAGCAATCGAGCATCAACCAAACTTTTTGTTGTTATATTTTTTAATAAGTGTTGCAATGTTATTTTTTCTAAGTTTTGCAAGAAAAATATGTGTCGCGATATCACGACACAAATGAAAGATAGGGGAGCAACAGACATAATGTCGTGAAATCATGACATGTCATGATTTCACATGTCATGAAATCATGACCACTACAGGGAAAACAAAGGCACAGAGACCAAAGGTCACAAAATCACGACATGTCACGAAATCATGACCACCATAGGGAAAATAAAGGCGCAAAGACCAAAGGTCATGAAATCACAACCACTACAAGGGAAACAAAGGCGCGAAGACCAAAGGTCATGAAATCGCGACCAAGGCTGGAGAACAAAGGCGCGGAGGAACAAAGGTCGTGATTTCGTGACACGTCGTGAAATTGTGACCAAAGCAGGGAAGGCAAGGCGTGGAAGACAAATGGTCATGAAATCGTGACATGTCATGATTTCGTGACCAAAGCAGGAGAACGGAGGTCGACAGACGAAAATGGCACGATATCACGACAGGTCGTGATATCATGGCCAAAACGAAGAGAGAAGGCTTGACGGAGGAAATGTCATGATATCACGATATCGTGACGGGAGTAGGAGAGAGAAAGCACAGGAAGGAAATGGTCACGATATCGTGACATGTCGTGATATCATGACCAAATAGGAAAACACACACTCCCAAATTTCTTAAATGTGGCCCTTCGTGTGCGGCAAGTTAGCGGCAGTGAAGCAGTAGTTCCAAAGAAGGATTTCAATGGGCATGTTGGCCACTCGTGTAGGATATCTGGAAGACACGTTTAAAGCAACTAACAACAAGCAGCAGATCAAGAAGAAGATTTCGTTGGATATGGCAGCCAGTCGCGCACCTCACCTAGAGTCTCATCAATGCAACTTTCTAGAATTGTCCTAGGTGGCAATTGTAGATCGTGGGAAGTTTGAAAGCACAGAGGATCAGGACCTCGATAAAAACCCATGGATTGTAATGAGAGGGGGTTGTAAAATGGCAGTTTGGCTGTATATTCTTGTAAAATTCTTTTGAAGTATTGAATACAAATTTTGGGCTCTTATTTCTTTGGTTTTCTATATTATGCAAGATCTATTCTCCACCAAGTGGTATCAGAGCCAGTAGTTCTTGAGTGTGTAGCAGATCACCGGAGGAGAGGCAGTTACACCAGGATCTGTGGAAGGGCTTGGAATCGGGTGAGCAGAATGCCTCCAAGGAGAAACCCTATTGGTGGGAGAGGCATGGCAGCAGCGGAAGATGTTCGAGCTTTGCAGCGGTAAATGCAAGCTCTGCAAGAAGAAATGCGCAGAAGATTGGAGACAAGAAGAGACGAAGGTAGTTAAGAGGAAGATGAGGAAGAAGAAGACCAACCTAAGGAAGAAGAAGAAGCAGTAGATACTGCTTAGGCCAGACTATACAAAGCCATATCCCAGATTTGGAAGAGGTCAAAGATGGAGGTTTCCACATATTTCAAGAACCTTGATCCAAAGGAATTGATCGACTAGATCAACTATCTGGAAGAGTACTTTGAGTACGAAGAGGTTGAGGACCTTAATAGGGTTAGATTCGCAAAGACCAAACTGAAAGGTCATGCTAGCATTTGGTGGAAGGGAGTGCAGCTGGAGCGAAATAAAAGAGGGAAAGAGAGAATAACTAAGTGGGAATGGATGGCAGAAAAGCTAAAGAGGTAGTTCATCCCTGGTGATTATGAGTTAGACCTGCTAAAGAAAATGCAAGGATTGAGGCAATCAAGCAAGTCTGTGAAAGAATACATAGAAGAATTTCATAAAATAATGATTAGAATAGGCCACTCAGAGGACAACAAGGAGAAGGTAGCCTATTACATTAATGGGTTACGAGCAAGTATTCAGGAAGAATTAAGTCTAGTCCGGATGACCACCATAGAGGACGCTTACCAATTTGCCTTAAAGGTTGAATAAAAGCTCAATAGGAGGTTTGAAAATAAGCAAAGAGGAAGAGGTCGTGGTGAAATAATCGATGGAAGGAACAATGGAAGAAGAAATGAAGATTCTCAAAAAAATGGAGAAGGTAGCAGCAATCAAGAACAAAGGAGAGAAAATGCAGACCGCCCTCGTAATCAGAATAATGGTTACTGAGGGGGAAGAGGTAGCGCTAGATGTGGCCAGGGAAGAGGAAGATTCCGTGGAACTTGCTTCCAGTGTGGGGAAGAGGGACATCACCAATATGAGTGCCCACAACAACAAGAAAGAAATAATCGAAGGTCGAAAGGAAATTCCAGAGTAGCAGTCGCTGATGAAGATGCTGGATCTGAGCATTCTAAAGAAGCTGAGAGAGGAGAAGTAATGATTGCAAGGAGAGTCCTACTGAATGAAGAGGGAGCTATAGATTAGAGTAAAATCTTATTCCGCACAAGGTGTAAATGCGTGGGTAAGATTTGCAACATTATCATTGACAACGGTAGCACAGATAACCTAGTTTTAGAGGGAATGGTTACAAAGCTACAACTGGAGATAAAGAAACACCCACATCCATATCAAATCGCATGGTTGTAGAAAGACCATAAGGTTTTGGTCAATGAATAGTGCCTGGTAAAATTCAGTATTGGAAATTACCGTGATGAGGTTCTGTGCGACATTCTGCCCATGGATGCGTGCCATTTGATGCTGGGAAGGCCATGGCAATTTGACAGGTGTGCGGTTCATGATGGCCGAGCCAACACCTATTTCGTGACCAAGAATGGAATGCGTCATAAGTTGAAACCCTTGAAGGAGGTGGAAGAAAAGGTATGTGGTAGTGCAAGAATTTGCTTGGTTGACGGAAGAAAATTTTTAGATGATTTAAAGCATGAACATATGTGTTATGCATTAATTCCTAGATTCAGGGATATAGAATGCAAAGATGCCCTAGCAGAAGTCCAAGATCTATTGAAGGAATTTCTAGATATCATATCTGATAATGTGCCTGAGGATTTACCCCCAGTAAGAAAAATCAGTCACCATATTGATTTGGTGCTAGGGTCAAGCTTGCCCAATAAAGCTGCACATAGAATGACACTTGTAGAAACTGAAGAAATAAATAGGCAGGTCCAGGAGTTGCTGAAGAAGGGATTGATTAGGAAGAGTCTTAGCCCGTGTGTAGTACCTATAGTACTAGCACCCAAGAAGGATGGAGAGTGGAGAATGTGCATAGACTCTCGAGCCATCAACAAGATCACAATAAAATATAGATTTCCATTGCCAAGGATGGATGACATAATGGACTGTTTGAGTGGACCCAAGTACTTCACCAAAATTGACCTCAAGAGTGGTTACCACCAGATCCGTGTCAGGGAAGGAGATGAGTGGAAGACAACCTTCAAGACAAGAGAGGGCTTGTATGAGTGGTTGGTCATGCCATTTGGGCTGTCCAATGCACCAAGTACCTTCATGCGACTGATGAATGAGGTACTGAAAGAGTTTTTAGGAAAATTTATCATTGTTTATTTAGATGATATATTAATATTCAGCAGAACCCTGGAGGAACACTTGATGCACATCAGGAGGGTTTTTGAAAAGCTGCGGGAGGAGCAATTATTAATAAATTTGAAAAAGTGTAATTTTTTCAAGAAAGAGTTAGTATACCTGGGATTTGTAATCTCAACAGAAGGTTTGAAAATGGACCCAGAGAAGGTGAGAGCTATCATCGAATGGCCTACCCTAAAAAGCACAATAGAGGTAAGATCATTTCATGGTTTAGCCAACTTTTACAGAAAGTTCATAAGAAACTTCAGCAGCATTTGTGCACCCCTCATAGAAACAATGAGAGGGGATAAGAAAGAATTCAAGTGGACCTTAGGGGCTGAAAGGAGCTTTGATGTATTAAAGAAAAGGGTCATAGAACAGCCAGTTTTGGCACTCCCAGACTTTAACAAAGTATTTCAGGTAGACTGTGATGCCAGTGGCAGTGCAATAGGGGCTATACCGAGTCAAGAAGGCATACCTGTTGCTTATTTTAGTGAAAAGCTCAATGATGCTCGAAAAAAGTATTTAGTTTATGACCAAGAATTTTATGCTATAGTTTAGGCTCTAAAGAATTGGAGGCATTATTTGTTGCCAAAAGAGTTTGTTCTATTTACGGATCATCAGGCATTGTAGTACATCAACGACCAAACAAAATTGAATCAGAGGCACATGAAGTGGGTTGATTTTCTCCAAAGCTATACCTTTGTGTTGAAGCACAGAAGCGGGAAATCAAATAGAATTGTAGATGCCTTAAGTAGAAGGTAGAATATGCTAATTGAAATGACAGTGGAAGTGGTAGGATTCGAAGAACTGAAGGGTCTTTATCTTGAAGATCCTGATTTTGCAGAAGCCTAGATGGCTTGCTTGGCACCTGTTACTGTGGATAGGGCAAAATGGTTAGATTTCCTAATCCAAGACGGAATGCTATTCAAGGGAAGTAAATTATGCATTCCAAGGAGTTCCATGCGGGAGAACTTAATCAAGGAAAAGCATAGTGGAGGACTGGCTAGGCATTTTGGTCGGGATAAGACCATTGCCCTAGTGAATGAAAATTACTACTGGCCACAACTTCAGCAAGATGTGAAAAATTTTGTGCAAGGTTGTAGAATATGCCAGATGGCAAAAGGCGTAAGGCAAAACACAGGATTATACCAACCGTTACCTGTACCTGAGAGGCCATGGGAGGACATAAGCATGAATTTTATTCTTGGATTGCCCAGAACACAGAGGGGAAATGACTCTGTATTTGTGGTGGTTGACAGGTTCTCCAAGATGGCACATTTTATTCCCTTCCAGAAAACAAGTGATGCAGTTCACATTGCAGGGTTATTTTTCAAGGAAGTGGTACGACTTCACGGTCTACCAAGAAGCATAGTTTCTGACAGAGATACAAAGTTTGTTGGGTATTTTTGGAGAACATTGTGGAAGAAGCTGAAGACAGATCTGAAGTTCAGTTCTGCATACCACCCACAAACTGATGGACAAAAAAAGGTGGTAAATAGAAGTCTAGGTAATTTATTAAGATGCTTGATAGCAAATAAACCCAAGGGATGGGATTTAGTTTTGCCGTAGGCAGAATTTGCATACAAAATTTTTTCAATAAGAGTACAAACAAATCTCCATTCCAAATCATATATGGAAACAGTTCGAGAAATGTTTCTGAGCTGAGAAAATTAGATAAAGGAGAAAAGTGTAGTGTAGAGGCTGAGGAATTCATGAAACAAATGAAAAACCTGCATGAAGAAGTGAAGAAACAAATTACAAAAATGAATGCTTAGTACAAAGCAAGAGCAGACCAAAAGCGGTGGTTCAAAGAGTTCGAAGTGGGGGATGAAGTCATGGTCCATCTCAGAAAAGAAAGATTTCCAGCCAAAACTTATAACAAGTTGAAGATGAAGAAGTTTGGGCCATGCAAAATACTAGAAAAACGGGATTCAAGAAATGCATATGAAGTGAAATTGCCAAGTGGGCTTGAAATTTCACCTATTTTTAACATATCAGATTTAGTGGAATACCATGAGGGAAACAATACAGAGGCACCAAGTACAGAATTATGGAGAATTCCAAAGTCTAACCCGACCACAGAAGAGATCGAAGAAATATTAGATACGTGTGAAGGCAGAAGCACAAGGAATAAATAGTATTCTGAATATTTGATCAAGTGGAAGGGTAGACCTGTAGAAGATGCAACTTGGTTATTGAAAACATAGGTTGACCGCCTGGGTCTTCCTCCCAAAGATCAGAAGTGAAGATCACTTCTCAATCCACCCCGGGTGTCTGATGTAGGAGCATTCGAGGGTAGAAAAACAATCGAGCATTAGCCAAACTTTTTGTTGTTATATTTTTTTCTAAGTGTTGCAAGAAAAATATGTGTCGTGATATTGTGACCAAAATGGAAGATAGGGGAGCAGCGGACACAAGGTCATGAAATCATGACATGTCGCAAAATCACGACCACTACAGGGAAAACAAAGGCACAGAGACCAAAGGTCATGAAATCGTGAGCTTTCGTGACCACCGCAAGGAAAATAAAGGTGCGGAGACCAAAGGTCATGAAATCGCGACATGTCATGATTTCATGACATGTCGCGAAATAACGACCACCATAGGGGAAACAAAGGCGCGAAGACCAAAGGTCATGAAATCGTGACCAAAGCCGGAGAACAAAGGCACGGAGGAACAAAGGTCACGATTTTGTGACACGTCACAAAATCGCGACCAAAGTAGGAAGGCAAGGCGCGGAAGACAAATGGTCACAAAATCGTGACATGTCGCGATTTCATGACCAAAGCAGGAGAACGGAGGCCGACAGATGAAAACGACGTTATATCGCGACAGATCGCGATATCGCGACCAAAATGAAGAGAGAAGGCTTGACGGAGGAAATGTCGCGATATTGCGACATGTCATGATATCGCGATGGGAGCAGGAGAGAGAAAGCGTAGGAAGGAAATGGTCACGATATCGCGACATGTCGTGATATCGCGACCAAATAGGAAAACATGCACTCCTAGATTTCTTAAAGGCGGCCCTTCGTGCGCGACAAGTTAGTGGCAGTGAAGCAACAGTTCCAAAGAAGGATTTCAATGGGCATGTTGGCCACTCACGCACGATATTTGGAAGACGCGTTTAAAGCAACTAACAGCAAGGAACAGATCGAGAAGAAGATTCCGTTGGATATGGTAGCCAGTCGTGCACCTCACCTAGAGTCTCATCAATGCAACTTTCCAGAATTGTCCCAGGTGGCAATTGTAGATCGTGGGAAGTTTGAAAGCACAGAGGATCGGGACCTCGATAAAAACCCATGGATTGTAATGAGAGGGGGTTGGCAAACGATAGTTTGGCTGTATATTCTTGTAAAATTCTTCCGAAGTATTGAATACAAATTTTGGGCTCTTGTTTCTTTGGTTTTCTGTATTATGCAAGATCTGTTCTCCACCACAGTGCCACAGTAGTGCTAGGGAAGTGAATGTGAGTGCAACAGTGCAAGGACAATGAAGTAAAAATATTTTTTACAATAACACAACAGTGTTAGGGCAACGAAGGTGAGTGCAAAATTGCTAGGGCAGTGAAGTAAAAATATTTTAAGAGTGCCACAATAGTGCTAGGGTACCAAAGGCAAGTACAATAATGCTAGGGTAATGAAATAAAAATATTTTAACAGTTCCACAATAGTGCTAGGGCAATGAAGGTAAGTACAATAGTGCTAGGGTAGTGAAGTAAAATTATTTTAACAGTGCCACAATAGTTCTAGGGTAGCGAAGGTGAGTGCAATAGTGCTAGGGAAATGAAGTAAATTTGTTTAACAGTATTACAGTAGTATTAGGGCAGTGAAGGCAAGTGTAGAAGTGTTAGGGTAGTGAAGTAAAAATATTTTAACAATGCCATAGTAGTGCTACAGAAATGAATGAGTGTAACAGTGCTAAGGTAGTGAAGTAAAAATATTTTAATAGTGTCATACTAGTGCTAGGGTAGCAAAGGCTAGTACATTAGTGCTAGGGCAATGAAGTAAAAATAATTTTTATTTGGTATTTTTAAAATGGTAGTATAATTTAGGAAATTGGTTTCTTGTTTTTGATGGAGAATGAAGAGGAACGTTTGGACTTCTTAGAGGACCCCTTTGAAGGATAATGTATATTTTCAGCTCCAAGGACCAAGGATTCCATTTATGGACAAGATTTAGAAGTTGAGAACTAGGGTTCCTTGGGATTTTTGAGTGACCAGAATAATATTGCAAGTTATCAAACTTTAGTGGACAGAGGAGAGTCTATGTCAAAAGGTTCATATCAAGTCAATTGTCCTATTGGCTTCTCACTCTAAGGTGTCTCATAACACTCTACTCAAGTGATGAGTCTAATGAATGAGCAAGCATTTTATTATAGGGAATAAAAACTTGAGTGGTATCCAAACAATCCAAACTCATTTTGTCTAACAAAAATTCCTTTTTTTTTGTTATGGTTTTATTGGTAAAAGTCTTGATTTAGAGGCCCTAAGTGGAGTGGGTCCAAACTTACAATCAACATAGTCTACAACTTTGGTTACTAAAGTGTGTAAGACACATAAAGTGGCTAAAAATAGGTCAAAGATCAAAATGGTACTTGGGGAGGACTTGAGGATGGAAAAAGTTGTGGAGTTTTTAGGGAAGGCCCTTATTGTAAATTTTCATGGATGCCAAATAGTTTATAATACACTAAATAAGTGGTTGTAGAAGGTATGGGTCCCAATATTAGGATATAAGCCAATTTTTGACTTACTTACTATAGGATGGATAGGTTTCCTTTTTTGATCTGAGGAAGATGCACAAAATTTTTTGGGAGGTTGTTGGTATTGGGGGTATTTTTTTTTTTGCTTTGAAGGTTTGGATGACTTGCTTTGATCCTAGGACTGAAGTTGCTAGGAGAATCCTGATCTGGGTAAAAATTCCAAGTCTACCAATGGAGTTATGGTTAGAAGAGCTTTGAATGTGATTGGAGATTCATTAGGTAAAACCTTGGATATAGATATTTATTTCAAATATAGTGTTTTTTGGTCTATAGCTCAGGTTTTGGTTGAGATGGATATCAGTGAAGGCTTACCAAATTGTATGGAGATAGTTGTGGGGAATACAGTTCATACTCAAATCTTGGATTATTTAAATATTCCTTTTAGATGTGTTTGTTGCAATGTTTATGGACATATTACTAAGTAATTTTCTCAAGATTTCACATAGAAAGTATGGAGGAGAAAACAAATGACTAGTCAAGAGATACCTATTTTTTAAAGCTCAATAGAGCTCCCTGATTTGGAACAAACAAGAAAAAATAATGTTGTTGAACCTAGAACCAAAAATTTTGAGGAGGAAGAAATTTTGGGCCTAGATTTATCTCAATTTCACTGATCACAAGCTATTAAAGAAAGATATAAAGTCATAAATAAAATTATGAAAGTATTGGAACATGATACTATTAAGTTTATTGATCAGAAATCTAAGCCTTATGATAATTATTGTTTAATACATGAGAATAATATAAACTTAGGTAATAAAAAATTTTGTACACTTCCTTATGAATTTTTGAAGAGAAGTCCCAAGGACAAGGAATTTTTTAAGATTTTGGATAATGGGTTGGTAACCTCAAATGCATTGAATAGGGATTGTGATCCAAATATTTCTAGTATTGACCTATCAGGTGAATCTTATAGGAAGGTGTCTATTTTAGGGGATGGTTTGGAGATAGGTTCCTCTTGCAAATATTTGTTATGTTCTATAAAAAATGGAATCCAAGTTGAGAACTTGTGTAGTTATTGGAAGGTTAGATTTAGGTTTAGATAATATAACGAAATCTTCCACTACTTGAGCAAGTAGGAAATCATTTTTATTTCATGTACAAGAGAAAGCTTTGAGGGAGATTCAATAGGGTAAACAAAAATCTATCAAACGGGTCCTTAGAGTGTTTAAATGATCTTGTTATCCCTTAATATCAGAGGTCTTGGCAGTCCCTCTAAAAGACTTGCTTTATCTAGGTTGGTGGAAACTCATAATCTGGATGCTATCCTTCTACAAGAAACCATGGGAGCAAGTAAAAAAGTCAATGAAGGGTTAATTAAATTGCTTAGGGTCTAGGAGTTCTTAGCTCTAGATGCTACCAAAAATTTAGGGGGTGTTTTGACTATCTAGAAGAAATCAGTGTTCTTAATTAATTCTTCCTTTATGGTTTCAGGCTTGTAAAAAGAATTATTTTTTAAAGACTTGGGTTTGAGGTTATCACTTATTAATTGTTATGGTCCCTATGAATATAGATAGGTCTTCTAGGATGATTTTTTCTCTCAAAGGTGTGTTAGATATGAAAGAGTTATCATTGGTGGGGACTTAAATTTTACTATGAATAGAAGTGAGGTTTGGGGAGAATTTGCAAGACTTGATAGACTTGTAGATTACTTCAAGCATAATATTTAAAAAGATGATTTAATTGATTTAGAAACAATAAAATCAATGCCTATGTGGGGAAATAATAGATTTGGGGAAGTTGGAATCTCAAATAGGTGGATATATTTTTTATCTCAAAGACATTATACAATGAAATATACAAAAAATGATCATGGGTTGAGACTAGAGGTGGCTAAGATCATTCTCCCATTTTTATTGAATTAGAAAGTCAAGAGATAAAACATGCAAGTCCTTTTAAGATCAATCTAATTTGGTTGGGAGAAGAATATTTTCAAAAACTGATTAAAAAATAATGGATTGGTTATGACCAAAGTTCTAGGTCATCAATGAGTTTTCAATTTGTTGATGCTCTAAAAAAATTAAAAGGAGTTGTGTCATATTGGATTGCGATTAAAAAGGAGAGTATGGATAGAGATATTAAGTTGGTGGAGAACAAAATTTTAGAAATTCATAAAAATAATGAGGCTGGTTTATATAAATAGGATGAGAAAACAAGATTGGTTGAACTAGAAATTAAGAAGAAAAAATTATTTGAGTGGAGGGAAGCTGAATGGAGAATGAAAACTAGATCTATATGGTTAAAATAAAGGGATGAAAATACTAAGTTTTTCCATAATTTTGCTAATCACATGAAGAAGCTTTACACTATCTAGGAGATGCATAATAAATAAGGGGTCCTCGTCAGAATTTTTTTTGAGTTAGTAGATTTAGGAGTAAAACATTTTCAATCTATCTATAAAGAACTTGATAGCATCAATATTGGAAATTTTTTAAAGTTAACTACTTTCTTCCCCAATTTTGTGATAGAGGAGGAAAATCAGTTACTTATGAAGGAGGTCACAAAGGAAGAATTGAAAGTTGTCTTGACTTCTTTCAAAAAGGATAAAATTCCAAGGCCTGATGGATGGCCTGTGGAGTTTTTCCTAGTTTTCTATGATCTAGTTGAGGAGGATCTTCTTAGAGTAATGGACAAAGTTAGGTTGAGTGGTCAAGTTTTTGGGGCTTTTAACTTCACTTTTTAGATTTGATTCCAAAAAAGGATAATCCTAAAATGTTTGATGAATTTAGACCTATTTTGTTGTGTAACTATATCTATAAAATCATTGCAAAGATTCTGGTTATTAGATTGAAGAATATTTTATCTAAAGTTTTTTTCCATGAGTAGTTTAGGTTTTTAGTAGGTAGAAAATTTTTTGAAGCCATAGGAGCTGCATAAGAGGGACTTCACTTTATTAAAACAAAAAATATTCCTGCAATGGTCCTTAAACTAGATCTATCTAAAGCTTATGATAGAACTAGTTGGTTGTATCTTAGATTGATGCTCTTACATGTGGGTTTTAGCTATCTAGTAGTAAAGTGGATTATGGGATGTTATTATTCTATACATTTTGTTATTATTATCAATGTATCAACTTCCAAATTTTGTAGACCCTCGAGAGGACTGAGATAGGGATGTTCTTTATCTCCTTTACTTTTTATGCTACTAGTTGAAGCATTGAGTAGAGCTATTTTGGATGTAAAGAGGAAAGGACACTTGTCTAGGATCAAAGTGGGGGTCCTTTATTTATCTCATTTATTATTTTATAATGATGTATTATTGTTCAAAAATGGTAATCTAAGGGAATCTAGAAATTTGAAGGAAATATTGGACACTTATAGTAATTCTATTGGCATGGAGATAAATTTTCAAAAATCCTCTTTTTGCTTCATTTGTCTAAAGTAGGGGACTAAATAGGATCTAATCAAAAATTTTCCTTTTAACATTTTAGATTTCTAAGAAGGCTTTACGTATCTAGGGTACTTACAGGAAGAGATATTGGTGTTGGCTTTTAGATAATATTGAATTTAGTATTAACCATTGGTGTAATATATGGTTGTCTATTGGTGGGATATTAACACTTGTAAATTTGGTTCTTGAGGCAATTCCTATGTTTTGACACTCATTGACCTTCATTCCCAAAGGAAATCTAGAAAAAATAAGAAAACTTTGCTTCAAATTTCTTTGGATTGGATGCAAGGAACATGAAGGTATTCCTTTAGTTAAGTGGTAGAGTATTTCTATGTAAAGTAGGAAGGTGTCTGGGCCATTTAAAATATTCATCTTTTTGGTTATTCTTTGATAGTAAAAAGTTTATGGAGGATTTTTACTAGAGAAGGATCATGGAAGAAGATTATTGAACATAAGTATATTTTTCTAAGGACCTTTATGAATTGGATTAGAATCCCACAAAAAAGCATTAAAAAAATTTCCATTCAATGGAATGCACTAGTACAAGCCTTTCCTATGATTGAAAAATATTTGTCTTGGAAAGTGGGCAATGGTGAACAAGTTAGAATAGAGGCTAATTCTATTTTGGGTTGTGGAGAAAATATTTTGTTGCTGAAATCTATGATATGTTCTTTACAAGACAAGGGCTTTTAATTTCTTCATAAGGTGGGAGAATAAGATTATTCTAGTCTTTGGACCCAAGGTTGGAAGCAGGCTCAGGTCTTGGGTTTTTTTGATGAGTAGGCTATTTTTTGGAAGGCTTACACTGATAGTCTTAATAAGAGTCATATCAAGTTGAGAGTTGAACCAAGTACTATTGCTTGAAAATACAAAAACTATAGGGGTCAATAAATGGCTAGACTTTGTTACAAAGCAAGTTTTCACCCTCATCATCAAGGGCCTACTTGGTAGTGGAAGCATAATTAGAAATTATCTGCCCCAAAAAATATAATTATTTTCATGTGGTTAGCTTTAAGAAATAAGGGTTTGACTTGGGAAGTTTTACAGAGAAGTAGATAAGGTCCAAGTATTTGTATGTTGTGTCAGTCAGAGGAGGAAAAAATTACACATTTATTTTTCAAATGCCTTTTTTTATGAATAGGTTTGGTTAGAAGCTGAATAGATAACTAGAATACAAAATATTTGGGAAGGAGAAACAATGGAGGTATGCTTAAGATAGTGGTTTTTGAAAAAAGAGTTGAAACAATTTATTTATTTACCATGTCTTATATGTTGGGGTATATGGTTAGCATGAAATGTAGCTATTTTTTAAGGGAAGTTAATTCCCCTATTTCAAGTCATATTTTAATTGAGGAATTTGGTCTCAATAAACAAAGGGCTTGACAAACATAAGAAACCTCGACAAGTAGACAATTTGTTCATTGAAAAGTCTTAGCCATGGGTTTTTTTTATGGGACTAGTCAGATACAATCATATTTTAGTAGTTTGGGAGGCATTATGTACATCTAGGATAACCACTATATAAAATTTAAATCAGGTCTTGGGATAGGTTCCAACAATCTTGTTGAGTTCCAGGTGTTGAGATTTCTAATGAAGTATGTTATGGAGAGAAATGTGAAAAAATTACAATTTTTTGGAGATTCCACTCCAGTCATCAATTGGATGAATAGATCTACTCAATTAAAGAATAATATGCTAAGACCAGTGGGATATGAACTACTGGAGGTGATTTATCTTTTTGAAAATATCTCTTTTACACATGTTTCTAGGGAATTAAACAAGAAGTAGATTGGTTATGAAAATAATGTCAATAGGTTCTAGAAGGTTTCTTTCAAATTTAAGAGAACAAGGATGGAGTTTCTTCTTTCACCCACATATCATACCCCTAGTTTCTATGCTAGCTCTAGTTTTTTTATTGTGGGCCTGTTTCATTTGATTAGAGCTTTATGGTAGGTTCTAACTATTTCTTTTATATTCTACTGGTTTATTTTTCATGGATTTCTATATATTTTTTGGTCATGGAGGTTGTTTGGATGATTACGTATTTATATATAAGGATATTATCCTTATTATCCCCATGTTATTTCAAATATGGGTTTTTTTTCCTCTTTGATCTACCTGTTGAGAAGCAACACACCCCCACTGAAAAATGAGATTCCATCCTCTTGAAAACTCTGAAATTCCATTTTTGCAGCAGGGACCCTCTTGATAATTTTCAGTGTTTAATCCCAGATTTTGCTTGCCTCCTTTTTAAAGTTGTGCCTTTTTTCTGTCATTCTAGCATTGTTATTCCAAGAATTCACTTTTTACATGCTAGAATCATTCATGCACAAATAAAATCCTGCACCGGTACCGAGAAAAATCCAGAAAACAGTTGCATAAATTCATGAAAAATCAAACTTTCCATTTTTGGTAGTGTCGCGATATCGCGACACTTCCATTTTCGGAAATGTCGCGATATCGCGACGGATTTTGGCAAAAGCAGCTAAGTCATTTTTGTGTAGCGAAATCGCGACACTTTCCATTTTTGGAAGTGTCGCGATATCGCGACATTTCCATTTTTGGAAAGTGTCGCAAAATCGCTACCGACCGGAGGAGAGAGAAAGAAAGTTGTACGGAAGGGCACGATTTTGCGACATGTCGCGAAATCGTGACATGTCGCATTTTCACGGTAGGAGAGAGAAAGTGGGCTGCATAATGAAAATCGGCTAAGTCGCAAATGTGTCGCAAAATCGTGGTCAACGCGGTCAATGCATGCAGCTACGGGAACTGTCGCGATATCGCGACGTGTTCTATTTTCATGGGTTGTTGATGGAAAAACGCTTAAGTACAAAAGGTGCAGCGTCGCTAACATGTCTCAAAATCGTGACATGCTTGAAAAAGTTGTGCGACAGCTAGCAAGAGGCGCGATTTCGCGACATGTCGTGAAATCGTGACATGTCGCGTTTGCGGCCGGGGGAGGAGGGGAGGGCGATTTCGTGACATGTCGCGAAATCGCGACATGTCGCGAAATCACGATAGGAGAGAGAAAGTCGCTCAAAGGGCCGAAAGTGCATTCCAACTGGAAACGAAGGCATCCCGGGGTAGCGACACGTGTCAAGAGCGTGAGTGATGATCAGTGGCCGACATGCAAGCTTATTTTGCGGTTTTTAGTCTGATTTTAATGTTTTAAGCTTGGATTTGATAATGTTTATTAAAGTGCTAATGCATCTTTTGTCTTTCATGCAGGATTCCATCTGGCACTTGCGGGACAACCGAGAAAGGCCATAAAGTCAAAGTTAAAGTGCAGATTTGATCGAGGACCGCCATGCTAGAGGAGAAGATGCCGGTGAAAGCATTCAATGACAAATTTATTGCAGAATTAATAGCATGGAGATAATTTCAACTCAGGGATGGCTTTGCGGAGATCAAATTGATGGAGAAGTGGTGACTCATCCGGCTCACCAACAGAAATTAATGGAGGCATTTATTTGCAGATGCGGATGAATGCAAGTGGCTTTAGATTTTATCTTCTCCATTTATGGCAGCTGACTCCCCGATTTGCCGAAGGGTTAAGTTCTATCTGGACTTTGATTTTAAATGGATTTTTATTGTAAAACCCGGGTCCTAGGGTTTAGAAAGATAAGATTTGTAGTTTGGAGAAGAAGATATTTCTGAAAAGATCAGGGTCTGTCCTGAGTCTATAAATACTTCTTCTCAATGTAATTGCAGGAGGCGGAGACTTAGAAATAAAAGGCTTATAAGCAATTTCTTGCAAATTTTGTGAAATCCTTTGTTTCTGGACTTGGAGTTGATGTGCTTTAGCTTTTCTGTGATAGCATGGCCAGGAGCCTAATCTTTTGCAGAGTGTGATAAGTGTATCTTCTTTTGTTATCCGTTCCATTAAAGTTTGTTAGATATATGCTGTGAATCTGTATTATCAAGTTTAAATATGTTGTTAGGCTTCAGTTGTTCTCTTGTCTGCTAGGGGAAATTACAGATTTGAGGTTAAGTTTGTTCTAATTGCTCTGTCTTCACTGTGTGAGCTAGGCTTTCGGTGAAAGATACCAGTTTTAACCAGCTGCCCTTGGATTTATAATTTTCTGCTAGATCTGTTTCACTCTGCCTTGTGCTCTTAGTTGAAAGTGATCTTAGACTGACTGGACACTTTCTTCTTTGATTTGTTCTGTTGTGAAGCTGATAGCATAGATAAGATTGATAGTTTAGGGTTTTACAATTGATGTTTGATAAACTTCTCTTTCTGCCTTACCCTACCCTCTCTTTGTTTTCGGTGAAATGATCCATTTTTATTTTCTTTATTTGTCTTTTATTTGAATCTGCTGACCCATGAGAGCTAGATCAAGAATTCAAGTTAAATCTGATAAACAAGTGACAACTACTGAACAAGTTCAAGAACCCCCTGTAAGGTAACAGAGCAGTCCATATTGAAATCTATTCCAGAAGTGGAAAAGAGTGAATAGCCATTCGACCCAACTCTGTAACTCGCACCTTGGATAACCAGCTAGATCCTAAAGTGAGTGGGATTCGTCCCGTGGGTGTCTCCGGAGCTTCCTGCCCATCCTTTCGTGGGGTGCGTATGAAAGCCGGACCAACACCTAATTGGCGCTAGAAGGAGGGCTATGAACTCAGTTCAAGTATTGTAAGGGCATAACAACAACATTTGTAAGGACCCACACTGAACTTCAGTGCAGTTGTAAATTGTCAGTACAGTTTTGTAAATTGTCAGTGCAGTGTTTTAAATTTCCAAATTCAGAACCTGTTGAGAACTACAAAGTTATAAGTGCTTGTGAAAACTGGATTCTACATACAGGGTAACAAGGTCCCACCCCAGAGCTGGAGAGCTCCTTGTCCCTGAATTAGAAACTCCGAGAAGAAGTAGCCACAGAAGGGCCACATCTCTATCACAGACAGTTTTATCACCATTGATAGTCACTCCAACCAGAGCTCAGAATATTCCTGTCAATCCATTAGCTATGGCAAATTGGTTGGGCTCCACAGCTTTGAACATTCCGGGTATAGCCCATGACTTGCCCAGAAATCCAGAAAGATACCTCCCTAGGTATAAACATGATGGGACAAGAACTGCAGAGGAACACTTAGTTGCATTCAAGAATGCACTGAAGTTATTAAATGTACAACATGAGGATGTTGCCTGTAGACTCTTCCCGTTTACTCTCCAGGAGGGAGCTTATGATTGGTTTCTAAATCTTACCAATGATTCCATCACCAGTTGGAATGATTTAGAAAAAGTTTTTGTGTCACAGTTCGGAGAAGTGATAGATCCCAACATTTTATATCAGCAGTTTTCTGGCATCAAAAGAGAACTGAATGAGTCTATCAGATCCTATAATGTCAGATTCCAGAAAGCTTATGGTAGACTCACCGGCTATTATGTACCGAATGCTGACCTGGCATTAGAGATCTTCAGGAACTCTTTAGATCCCATGACCTCTGTCTTCTTGAAGAGGGATGCCACTGTTACCAATTTGACAGAAGCTTACAAAGAAGCTTTAATTCTGGAAAGACAGTTGGGACCCCAGCCTTTAAATCTTCAACAAACTCCTCTGATCACACAAGTCGCTCCCGTATTCAATCCTATCCCACATCGATGATGCTGCCAGCTTGTCGGACTTTACCATCGAAGCACCATTAGTCGTCGCACCGGTTGAGAATGTACGTAACCCCGTAAAAGAGGCTGACAATGCTAGGATTGAAGAAGTCTCAAAGATTGTTCAAAAGTCGGCCAATGATTTTTTGAGTTTTAAAAGGCAAACTTCTACTGGAGACAATCCCAACAGATACTCATATCAACCAAACAGATTTAACAGGCCCCCATATGAACCTAATAAAGATTACAAGGGTAAAACTCATGATGTGAACATTTGTGACTTAGCCCTGCCCAACTGGTGCAGAATTCATGCCACTTCTCAGCATGGAGAGTTAGACTGTCTGGAATTTTGCAATGCATTTGAAGCCTTGTCTGGTGATCTGATCTCCCCTAAAAATCAAAGAACTGCTGATGGCCCAAGTTCATCTGGCCACAGTGCAGCTATGGTCCTGGATTCTTTCTCTTTCCCGGATGAATCTGAGAATGTAGTTGAAATGCCCATGGATGAAGTACAGGCTTTCCAGCAGTACAGAAGAGATAATTACAACCTGAGAAATAGGAATCCTGAGCCTAATACTACATCAACTCCTCCTGACAACTCTCACAATATTCCTCCTGACCCCTCTCCAAGCAATAATCCACCTCCACCAAAGGGAGGAGCTCAAAGAGTACCAGATGTTGCTATTCCTCCACTTAACAAAGGATATAACATAGTGGAGGATATGAAAAAGATTAAGGCTAACATTACTTTGCATGAGTTGGCACAGATTTCAGAGCAGAGAGACAATCTGATAAAGACATACTCTGGCCCTGCTGCTAAACCTGTGGATAAAGGGAAGAAAATAGCCAATGCCAATCTGGCCATGTACAAGGAAAAGACTGAAGTTCCCCCATTTTTACCGATCGTCAAAATTTTTGGGAAGAATTTACATAATTGTTTGGTAGATTCAAGTGCATCTGCTAATGTCATGCCACTGGCAATTTGTCAACAGTTGGGGCTGACCCCAATGAAGTCTGAGAGGAGAGTTGTCCAATTGGACAAGTCAGAAGTTAAGGTTGTGGGAGAGCTGCAAAACATTCACATTCAATTGGCATCTGAGCCAAGGGCTCAACATAAGATCGAAATCCAAGTTGTGGATATCCCAGTGGGGTATGGAATGCTGTTGAGTAGGGATTGGTCTAAGTCTCTAAATGGATATCTGGAAACAGACTTTTCACACATGTGGTTGCCATGGAAGGGTGTGGCCAATCAATTGCGGGTTGACAGAGAACCCAGGTACAAGCACACGATTACAGAGTACAATGCTGCAAATGAAACTGTCAATGTTGCAGAAGTAGACATTGGAGTCTACAATTTAACAACTGGGCAGAATAATAAATTTAACAAAGCTCATCCTGTACATACTAATGAAGTTTGGACACTTCATGTGGATGGAGCAAGATGTAAGCAGGGTTCTGGAACAGGGGCAGTCCTCAAAGGACCTCAAAGTCAGACATTTTTTATGTCTTACCGCTCGCAGTTCCCATGTACTAATAATTTAGCAGAGTATGAAGCTCTGATTTTAGGTTTAAAATTTGCATTGGATAGAAATGTGAAAAACATTCAAGTTTTCACTGATTCAGAATTAGTGGCAAGCCAAGTCAGGGGTAAGTTTCAGTGTAAAGCCTCTTATCTGAAGGGATACAAACACAGAGCCTGGGACCTGGTAGAAGGCTTTGATGCCTTTAACTTAACACATATACCCAGGGAACAAAATTCACATGCAGATGTCTTGGCATCTTCAGCTGCAAGTTTAAAGCCATTGGAAGATTTTAAGTGGGATAAGTTTTCAATTGAGTTAGTCCCCTGTCCTTCGGTTCCAAACAATATAGACAACTTTCAAGTTTTCTCAGATGATCAACAGATTGTGAACTTTCTGCAGAGTACCAATACCTTTGAGAATGCTATAATTGATGAGGGCCAAAGGGACACCCTGATGGAACACTTAGATGATGACAGGGGAATCATGAGATTGAAGGACAACAGAATCCCAAAGGGAATGGTAGAGCTGGAGAGGTTATTTGATGTTGACAAGATCAGGCAGAGGGTGAATTCTGAAGATTATGTGGGCACCACAGACAATGAGACTGAAAATTTGAATGTAGGAACTGAAGAGGATCCAAGGAACATCAAGTTGGCAAAGGATTGTGATCCGAAGGATAAAGAGAAATATGATTGATTTCCTGCACATGTCTAAGGATGTAATGGCCTGGTCATACAAGGATTTAAAGGTATTTGATCCAAAAGTTTACACCCACATCATACCTTTGAAAGAATCTTGCAAGCCTTTCAGACAAAAACAGAGGCATGTTAATGCTCTGTTAGAACCCCTTATTCAGAAAGAAGTGGAGAAGCTCTTGAGTGCAACAATTATTTTTCCTATCAGGCATTCTACCTGGGTGGCCAATCTGGTGCCAGTCAGGAAGAAAAATGGGGAGATCCGCCTGTGTGTGGATTTCAGGAATTTAAATAAGGCATCTGAAAAGGACAACTATCCCCTGCCTTCTATGGATGAAGTCCTGCAAATTGTTAATGGATCAGAGATGATGTCTTTCTTGGATGGCTTCTCAGGCTATAACCAGATATTGGTGGAGAAAGAAGACAGAATGAAGACTGCTTTTACAACCAAGTGGGGGACTTTTGCTTACAAGAGGATGCCATTTGGGTTGATAAATGCAGGAGCAACATTTCAGAGAGCAATGGACCATGCCTTCAAGGGGCTTATGGGCAAATGTATTGTAGTTTACATGGATGATCTAACAGTCTTTTCCAAATCTAAGTTTGACCATGTAAAGCATTTAGAGTCTGTGTTTAACAAGTGCAGAGAGTTTGGCATCTCTTTGAATCCAAAGAAATGCATATTTGGTGTAACATAAGGGAAGCTCCTGGGGCACTTGGTCACAAAGGATGGCATTTCTATGGATCCAAGCAGAGTTGAGGCCATATCTGGCATACCATTTCCCAACTCCAAGAAAGAGTTGAGATCATTCTTTGGAAAGATTAACTTTGTCAGAAAGTTTATCTCAGGCTTTGCAGAGATAGTTAAACCAATGAATGATATGTTAAAGCAAACTGCCCAGATTGCCTGGACCACTGAAGCTAAGACTGCTTTTCAAGAAATCAAGACAGCCATTAAACAAGCACCAGTCTTAGTAAGCCCAGATTTCAGTGCAGATTTCTATCTGTACACATTCTCTTCTGAACATACACTTGCCGCAGGTGCTGACTCAACGGAGAGATACAGGAGAACATCCAATTGCTTTTAAGAGCACTAATTTGAAGGGAGCTGAACTGAAATATTCCCGTTTAGATAAACAAGCTTATGCTTTGGTAAGGGCAGTGAAACAGTTCAGACATTATATACTCAGAAGCAAAACTCATGCCATAGTGCCAGACCCAGCTGTGAAGTACCTTCTAAGTCAAAATGAGTTGGGTGAACTGAGGGGCAATTGGGTCACCAGGCTGCAAGAATATGACTTGGAGATTAGGCCTGCTAAACTGATCAGAGGACTTGGCTTGTCCAGGCACATTGCTGAAGTGCCTCCACAGCAGGAAGTTAATCAATTAAACTCTGAATCTGATGATTGGTATGGGGATATCATTCATCTGCTACAGTTTGGAGTTTGCCCATCCCATTTGAACAGAACTCAAAGGAGAGCATTAAAGTTAAAAGCTGCTCACTATCTCCTCAAGGCAGGTACTCTGTACAGGGAGAATTATGCTGGCATCTTTCTAAGGTGCATTTCTCCCAGTGAAGTCAGTGAAGTCATGGCTAGTTTTCATGAAAAACTAGGGGCAGGACATTCATCAGGATCTGCCACTGCACATAAGATACTGAGAGCAGGCTATTACTGGCCTACACTTTTTAAGGATGCACATCAGCATGTCAAGACCTGCCATCAGTGCCAGACTTTTGCAGCCAAAGAGGCAAACCGAGCTCTGCCATTGCAACCAGTTGTGATAAACAAACCTTTCATGCAGTGGGGACTTGATTTTGTGGGGGTGATCAATCCAAATTCCTCAGCAGGACATAAATATGTGCTGACAGCTACTGACTATTGCACAAGGTGGGTTGAAGCAGCAGCCACCACAAGAAGTACAGCTCAGAAGTGATTGATTTTCTTGAATCAAATGTCATAACTAGATTTGGGGTTCCTCTGAACTTGGTATGTGATAATGGGCCAGCCTTCCAATCATTGGAGTTTGCAGATTGGGCATACCATATGGGGATAGTTATCGATTCTCATCCAATTATTATCCCCAAGGCAATGGATTGGCCGAGTCAACAAACAAGAACTTAATGAATGCCATCAAGAAGTCTGCAGACAGATAAACCCAGGCAGTGGCATACATTGTTGAAATATGCACTTTGGGCTGATCGGATAACACACAAAGTGGCTCTTAAGACCTCTCCCTTTGTTTTGTTGTATGGTACCCAGCCAATTGTTCCCATCTCCTTGAAGTTGCCCACCTACCAATTTGCCTTAGATTATTTTGAAGATCATGATGATGCAGAAGCCCGAGTTTTAGATTTGACTAACTTGCAGGATGAAAGACTCCAAGCCCTGGAGCACTTCAGTAGGCACCAAGAAACTGTCAAGCGGTGGTTTGACAAGAGAGCCAAGGTGAAGGCTTTCAGGCTGGCAGACTTAGTGCTTCTGTGGGACAAGGCCCATGAGAAGAAGGGTAAGCACACAAAGTTGCAGCCACTGTGGATAGGCCCCTACCAAATTGCTGAAATATTGGGTAACAATGCTTTCCGCTTGCAAGACCTGGATGGTAATTTTTTGGACCTCCTTGTTAATGGTCAATACTTGAAACATTATTTTTCCGCTGTTCCATCCAATGTATCATTTGAGTAAGCTATGAAGAAGTTGTAACATGTGTACATATTGTGAATAGCTCTCCCAGTTTTATTTGCTTTAGTTCTTTATTGCAGTTCTTTTTCTTTGTTGTCTGTACAGTTGCTTTAGTTTATTTCAGTGTTGCGTTTCCTTTGTCAGTTTTTGGTTGCTGTGTTTTTAGTTAATCCTTGCTGTCTGTATAGTGTCTTTTGTTTTAGCTTGCTTTTATTTTGCGTTCTGTAGCGGTTTTATTTTGTTTTGCTTTAAAGCTTGTGCCTGTCCTTGGATGCCTGTACAAAGTCCTTCAGCTTTTGAAATCTGTCTTTTAACCTTTGCCTGAGCAATCAATGAAAAGTCAGCCTTCAAAATTGTTTTATTCTGAGCTGATCAATCCACAATCCAATGCCCATGCTGTTCACCATTCTAATTGAGATAGTCTGCTTGCACTAAACAGTAGAACTATTTTGTTATTCAGGACAAAGGTAGAGAGATGATTGGATCTTGTGTCTTACTTGCCACAGTTGTTTTAATGATAGAAAAATTGCTATGCTGTTTTGTTGGAGGAACTCCCGGGGAATCCAAGAAAAGCTGGTTATGAGAGGGGACTATGATTCATGCAATTATTTGGGTATCACCAGAGGCTATCAGTGCCTAGACTGAAATAGTTCCAGATTGATCAAATGTTAAAAGAAAATTGTGATTTCTCTAAAGCATTTCAGATATTGATATATTTCAAAGGAGAGAGATATAAAAAAAAAAAAAAGAGTTATATGAAAGAGAGGCAGCCAGCTTCCAAAAATATTTTCTTCTAAGTTATAGATTCTGCCTTACAGTTGTAAATTTGGGTCGTGTAAATCTAAAGGGTAACTCTGTCTAGGCTGTAAAAGGCTAAACTAGTAAACAGAGCTCTACTCGGTTTCCCCTTTTACAATCTAGAAAAGTTGATCAGTCCAAAGTTCATCATTCAATCCAGTCATCCTTGAAGAAAGTTTTATACCCTTTGTAATTGCACATCAGAAATCTTCCTTGAAGTAATCCAGCCTAGTATGTCCTTGGGAAATTTTAACAGCTAGCAGTTGGTAGTCAATTTATTGTGAAGAATGTCTGTGGCAAGGCATGATGCATGGTCTTTTTGTTTTGAAACCAGAGTCTTGGGTTCTAAAATAGTGCTACTATTTTACCCGCAGATATCGCCATTTGTTGAGAAGCAACACACCCCCACTGAAAAATGAGATTCCAATCCTCTTGAAAGCTTTGAACTTCCATTTTTGCAGTAGGGACCCTCTTGATAATTTTCAGTGTTTAATCCCAAATTTGCTTGCCTCCTTTTTAAAGTTGTGCTTTTTCTAAAGTCATTCTAGCATTGTTATTCCAAGAATTCACTTTTTACATGCTAGAATCATTCATGCACAAATAAAATCTTGCACCGGTACCGAGAAAAATGCTGAAAACAGTTGCATAAATTCATGAAAAATAAAACTTTCCATTTTTGGTAGTGTCGCGATATCGCGACACTTCCATTTTTGAAAATGTCGCGATATCGCGATGGTAATTTTCAAAAAGCAGCTAAGTCATTTTTGTGTAGCGAAATCGCGACACTTTCCATTTTTGGAAGTGTCGCGATATCGCGACATTTCCATTTTTGGAAAGTGTCGCAAAATCGCTACCGGGAGGAGAGAGAAAGAAAGTTGTACGGAAGGGCACGATTTTGCGACATGTCACGAAATCGTGACATGTCGCATTTTCGTCAGGAGAGAGAAAGTGGGCTAGAATGAAAATCGGCTAAGTCGCAAATGTGTCGCAAAATCGCGGTCAAGCGGTCAACGCATGGCTAGGAACTCGCGATATCGCGACGTGTTCTATTTTCGTGGGTTGTTGATGAGAAAAACGCTTAAGTACAAAAGGTGCAGCGCGTCGCTAACATGTCTCAAAATCGCGACATGCTTGAAAAAGTTGTGCGACAGCTAGCAGGAGGCACGATTTCGTGACATGTCACGAAATCGCGACATGTCGCGTTTTCGCGGTCGACGGGGGAAGAAGTTGCATGGCGCTGGGGACGTCGCGATTTCGTGACATGTCGCGAAATCGTGACATGTCGCATAATCGCGATAGGAGAGAGAAAGTTCCCCAAAGGGCCAGAAGTGCATTCCAGCTGGAAACGAAGGCATCCTGGGGTAGCGACACGTGTCAAAGCGTGAGTGATGTCAGGAGCCGACATGCAAGCTTATTTTGGGTTTTTAACCTGATTTTAATGTTTTAAGCTTAGATTTATAATGTTTATTAAAGTGCTAATATAATCTTTTGTCTTTCATGCAGGATTCCATCTTGCACTTGCGGGACAACCGAGAAAGGCCATAAAGTCAAAGTTAAAGTGCAGATTTGATCGAGGACCGCCATGCTAGAGGAGAAGATGCCGGTGAAAGCATTCAATGGCAAATTTATTGCAGAATTAATAGCATGAAGACCATTTCAACTCAGGGATGGCTTTGCGGAGATCAAATTGATGGAGAAGTGGTGACTCATCCGGCTCACCAACAGAATTAATGGAGGCATTTATTTGCAGCTGCGGATGAATGCAAGTGGCTTTAGATTTTATCTTCTCCATTTATGGCAGCTGACTCCCCTGATTTGCCGAAGGGTTAAGTTCTATCTGGACTTTGATTTTAAATGGATTTTTATTGTAAAACCCGGGTCCTAGGGTTTAGAAAGATAAGATTTGCAGTTTGGGGAAGAAGATATTTCTGAAAAGATCAGGGTCTGTCCTGAGTCTATAAATACTTCTTCTCAATGTAATTGCGGGAGGCGGAGACTTAGAAATAAAAGGCTTATAAGCAATTTCTTGCAAATTTTGTGAAATCCTTTGTTTCTGGACTTGGAGTTGATGTGCTTTAGCTTTTCTATGATAGCATGGCCAGGAGCCTAATATTTTGTAGAGTGTGATAAGTGTATCTTCTTTTGTTATCCGTTCCATTTAAAGTTTGTTAGATATATGCTGTAAATCTGCCATTATCAAGTTTAAATATGTTGTTAGGCTTCAGTTGTTCTATTGTCTGCTAGGGGAAATTATAGATTTGAGGTTAAGTTTGTTCTAATTGCTCTGTCTTCACTGTGTGAGCTAGGCTGCCGGTGAAAGATACCAGTTTTAACCAGCTGCCCTTGGATTTATAATTTTCTGCTAGATCTGTTTCACTCTGCCTTGTGCTCTTAGTTGAAAGTGATCTTAGACTGACCGGACACTTTCTTCTTTGATTTGTTCTGTTGTGAAGCCGATAGCATAGATAAGATTGATAGTTTAGGGTTTTACAGCTTGATGTTCGATAAACTTCTCTTCTCGCCCTACCCTACCCTCTCTTTGTTTTCGGTGAATGATCCATTTTTATTTTCTTTGTTTGTCTTTTATTTAAATCTGCTGACCCATGAGAGCTAGATCAAGAATTCAAGTTAAATCCGATAGAACAACTTTTGACAACTACTCGAACAAGTTCAGGAACCCCCTCGTAAGGTAACAGAATGATCCATATTGAAATCTATTCCAGAAGCGGAAAAGAGTGAATAGCCATTCGACCCAACTTCGTAACTCGCACCTTGGATAACCAGCTAGATCCTAAAGTGAGTGGGATTCGTCCCGTGGGTGTCTCCGGAGCTTCCTGCCCATCCTTTCGCGGGGTGTGTATGAAAGCCGGACCAACACTACCCAACTATAATTATAATTTGAATCCCATTTTATTTGGGTTTCTTTTTGTTCTATGACACCTGAGAAGTGTAATTTTCTTTCACTCTTGAAATAAAATTATGATTTTTTCTTGTATATATATTAGTGATGTCAAAATACTCAATTGATCCACCACACAACCTAAGAGAGAGATACTTTTTTTTATCACAAGCAAGGTTCACAAAGAGGTCCCAATAATTTTTAGCATTGTAAGGTATAACCACATTTTGAGTTCAATATCATTGAAGATGACACTCAAGTGGATAAGAATGGCTAAAATTTCCTTTATTTTTGGGTTCCCCTTCCCAAACCTCATCGTTTAACAAGGATGTCAATAATGGTCCCCACCTTTCCTATACCCTCATCGGTACAAGACAACTTAACCATGTCATAGGGATTATCTTTTAAGGCCCATAAAACTTAAAGGGAGATGTCATTTCCCCATCCTAAATAATTCTATCTATGTAGGATTATTCTAGCATAATTCCTTAGTGCTTAGTTACCGCACCTCCATGGGATAACTAAGGTTATTACCACTCACTTGGTAATAAGCATGGTCACCAAATCCTCACCAATCAAGGTGCCACCACTATAATATTTTATGAATAATTCCAAAGACCTCATTACTTTGAAATACTTGAACCTCACTATTCATGGTTTATCATTCATAGTTATCTAGTTATTGCATCACTACAACTCCTCCCAGATTAGTGAATATCTAGCTATTGCATCAGTGCAACTCTTTCCAATATTTACATCTTCTTTGTTATAACATCACTACAAATCCTTCTAGTAATGGGTTTCTTCTTGACTCAAGGGTTATATTAAGATTATATATCCATACCCATGAACCCCCAACAAACCCAAGAATTACATATAGAGAATTTAACATTTATCTCATGAAAATAATTAAAGTGCTATAATAGAAATAACATGCTTAAATATAACATAATGTAAGATATTGGATTAAATATAAATTTTCAACACATACTTAAAATAAATATAAATTCCAACATAATGCTAGCATGAAAGAAGCATCTCTCTAGATTAAAACATGCTTAAATTAATCAAAGTGCTAACATCTAAACAAAATGCTGGCATAAAACATCTCTTAAACTAAAGCTATAGTAAAACCATCTTAAATAGATCAAAATTCTAACATATAGTTTCTCTTTTCTTTTCCATAATGAAGAACATTTTCAAAAAGAGCTCATAATACACTTATTATTTTGTTTGCTTAAAAATCAAACATTCCATAATTTTACATAAAGACTTCTAAGCCTTATCGATTTAGGAATAATAATAACCAAGTATTGCATAACAAAACTTCCATTTACATAACAACTTTTCATTTCCAAATAGATTAGAGAAAATATGCCTAAGTATCCTCTACACCACCTTATTTTCATTATTCTCTTCATGAAAGAATATCTCTAATGAACTTGAGAAAATCTTAGGGATCAAGACAACTCATAGATTGCTTATGCAAGCCTACCATGCACTAAGCTATAACATACAATATGCAAAAACACCCAAAAAGAAAACACCCATGCAAAGGTATTTGAGTATGCTATACTTCCATAAATAATGGTTCTCTTTATCTACCCAAGCCTCAGGAAACCATTATAAGAAAAATCTTCTTTTCAAAACATATTTAAAAAATAAATAAAATAGTCTTAACAAACAAAAACATTTCCTCTTAAATTGAAAACACTTATTGCTAATATATCAATCTATTTTCATGTAATGTTTATAACCATCATAATTATAAAAATTCAAAAACCAAAAACCTTATAATATTGAAAACAATAAAATAAAATCAATCTATCTCTAATGGCTATACCAAAGTTTTACTTTCATTGATTTCAAACAAAATCAAATATTTCCAAAACTACAATTCATTTTCTTCTAGATACTTCCACTAAAAAAAGAAGAGAAAGAATTATATTAGTCTAATATTAGATTAACAAAATTAAAAGAGTTACTTTAATACCTTAAACCAAGAACTTAAATTTAATCAATAAAACCAAATCATCTGAAAAACCCTTTAAAAACCCATAAGATTAACTAAAGGACAAATAAAACCTTTTATTATATTGATCAAAATAATTATAACCTAAACTTAAATTTGGTGCAACTCATAATATCAATGGATATTAAGACCCCACTCAAACTCACCCACATATGCACATCCATCATAGGCAGATATGCAAGGATAATTTCAAGCTTCGAAAGAACTTAGGTTAGAAAGAATTAACCAGGCTCTCCCTAGCACAAGCACATCCAACAACAAGACCCACGTACATTGGGATGGGCATGGACAAGACCAACAATGCACAAAGGTTTTTAGAAAATATAAGCACTCTACTCAGGCTACTCAATTGCACAACATAATAAAACACCAAAATAAAATTTAGACCATATGTCCACTAAAGGTGTATAGCCAAAGGATACCCCCCTATAAACACCAATTCAGGCAGAGACAAGTGAGACATAATGCATAACAAACTGACCACCATACAACTCAACAAAAAAACTTATGCATGTGAAATCATAGTACGAATCCAATAATAGAATGCTTTAAAACAACTATAAAATAAAGCAAAAAACAAAATCTAGGTAATGCAAACATCAAATTAACAAGCCAACAAGCACAATAAATCATTAACATTAATATTGGCACATATATAATGATTAATTAGGAGCACTCATTGCTTAAAAACATGCACCTAGTGCTCTAGAAAATCTCAAAGCTTAGTGCTTCCTTGGTTTTAGAGCTTCATTCCTCAATGTTATTATTTTTGTGTTCTACTCTTTCATTCCCAAAACAACAACCACATTTGAAAATATTTTTCCTTCAAATTGCCTTCATAGTATCCCCTAAAGAAAGGAGGTATTTTCATTATCTCTTCAGTTGAGTTGGCCACCCTCCAAGATGTCCAAATCATAACATTCTTTAGTGAATGTTACTAAGATTTGAATTCCCACAAAATAATATAATTCCCACACTCATGTCTATTACATTAGCATGATTTTAAAATAAAGGAATTATAATATTAATCCCTTGACATTTATAAAAAAAAAATGATTTATATTATCATTTTCCATACTAATGTTCCTTGTATTAAAACTCAAATCAATCCTTCTTAATAATCCATTTTCCTCATAAAGATACCAACGTTAGTAAACTAAGGAAATAATTATTTGCTTAATTAAATACTATCAAGTGCTAATATCAACCATTAACATTGATATAAAACAACATACAAAATCTCTTTGTTGAGTTGTATTTATCTAGTTAGGATGAAATAAATAACCATATATGCAATGCATCTATATGAAGGGTATTTTTATCCTTGAGCTATCGATGAACAAGTCATTTATCATTTCCCTATTTTCTCTCAATTCAGGTGGTTATACTATACCAATCCATTGGTGATAGTACCTGGTCCTACAACTATAAATTCCATCAATAGTACCATATTCTAAAATAGTATAATAAAGCATAAAGTGCATTATCAACTCATAAAATGGAATTATGCATTATATATCTAAACATCAATGCATAAATCAAATTTCATGAACAAGTCTTATTAAGGAGCATCGTTACAATTTTACCCACTATAAACCCTTAATAGTTAAATCTTGTTATGCAACCATCTAAAACTAGGATTGAAAATTTAAATATAATAGGAAAATAAAGATAATGACATTATATTTTATACCCTTGTTTTATATTTCCCTACTCAAATATTTTCAATCATCATTTTTACGATCTTGAGTGTCATTGTTATCTTCTTGCTTGACTCTTGATCCCACCCATTCTCTGTATCAACTGGCACCTAACCTATACCTTTACCATTACCTCTACCATTGTGCTATTTTCCTATACATGCCCCACTATAAATTTCCACCTTGAACCCTACCCCACTAGAAACCTAGTTATTTCCTATTCATAACTTGTCCATGGCACTTACATGAATTAACAAGTTTTCTACCTAAGTGTCACGACAAGCAGTTCAATTGTCCATTTGAATGAATTAGTAGTCTTAAGCACTAGAATTGAGATGCAATATAGATTTTTTATCCAATTCTCTTAGAAATTTATTTTTTTTCTTAACATGTCAATTCATGAACAAGACTAAAATATGAATGCCTTAAAGTGATAAATTATTCCATGTTTCACAATCCCCTGATTCACCTGCAAGTAAGTGAATCACTTTGGTTACCAATGTTACCAAGTACCTTCTAATAACAATATGTTACCAATGGAGGGGTTAACAAATGTCCCAATATTTAAACTTTCTTTGGAAGCAATCCTAATAAAATGTCTCAAGAAAAAAATTATATGAAATAAAGGATATATTTTAGGAGAGAGAATAGCAACTAGTAAACACACAAAAATAGTATATAGTCCCATTTTTGCCATAAAAATAAAGAAATATTAAAAAATCATATGAGAATTCATTCTACAACCTCTAAGATAGATTGAAAGAGAGAAACTTAAAATTCAGCCTAGAATAATTTGTGACAGAGGCACTTAGGATGTACAATATGAATCCTAATAATTATTGGATTATAGCTAGGATATGGATCTCTAGAATAGGATTATTCATATTTTTAGAGTTTGAAATTATCCTAATATACTACACACTTGTTTTTATTTACATGGTGGAATTGGTAGCTACCACAGTGCTCTAGGTGCTATCTACCTAGTAGCCACCATGATACTCCATGTTGTTCACCCCGAAAGCTGCCATAGAAATTCGTGTAATATTCCCCTATAATAACCATGTCACATTCATTTAAACCTTTTATGCCATTGAAAGTACCAAGAAATGGACAAGTGCCCAATTCAATGAGGCCTGAGATTTGAACCATGGTTTCCATCCCCCTTATGGGGTTTCACTGCACCAATTGGTCTACATCTCGAACCTAATATACTACACACTTGCACGATGTAGTATAATAAATAAGTGAAAGCTATCATACCCTTATATTAGGAATAGTTTCCCATTATAATCACATAAAAAGAATAAGAAAACTAATGTGCATTGATGAGAAAATACTAGATGGATATTCTAAAAACCTCAAGCCCAAATATATTTTTACAAAACAAGGATAGGGATATGTGGGAGGAATTTTTGGAGAAAATTGACATGATCAAAGAGGATGTTGTAGTGACCCCAGGAAAACATGCACCGTCCCTTTTTAACCCTACTTGAAATGTTATAAAAAAAAACCTAATATGAAATGGAAATACAAGAAGAAAAAGCATATAACATGAAATAACAAAGATAGATCTCTTTATTGATATTGAAGCTCGATTACATATAGATCCCTCTTAGGGATACCCATTTTGATACACTAAGTTACAAATAGGCAAAGAGTGCCCCTTTCACGAAGAGGTGGTGCGCTTATAAAATATTCCCTATTCTACACATGGAAATGCATGAGGGCTTACAGATGCCTCCTTCTCCAGGTCTATTTCCTAGAGGGATCTCCTTCGCTCTCGTATGTTGCAAACTTCATCTGATGAACCTATGGCCCTACAAGCAATGAAACAACAAAACATGTTAAGGTGTTTGAGATTGTCTCCCCGGATGAGGTTGTTAGTAATAAAAGAATGTGACAAAAATATGACGAAACTATGCCATGAAATCATGTAAATATATGCTAATGATATGAAAACATAAAGAAACATAATAGAAGATTCTATGTCTAAAACCTAAGCTAAGCCCGCAGGCCACTGTTCAGGATAGCGGCCACTAAGGTAAACCTTGATATCTTTGCCCTAAAGCTATGGGTCAAAGCCTATACCTGATGATGAAATAATAGGTGTTATGCTCTTCAATCTGTTAGTGCTTCATCGTACATATGATCTCAAAGAGAACTCTCCAAGTCTCGAGAGCTCTCCTCAAAAATATGTCTCAATGATAGCCGATTAAAATATGTCTTGGTGCTCTTAGGCTTGCACCTTTTATAGTGTGAAACCCTAGGCCTATGTTCAAGCCCTAGAAATTAATTTCTCATGCGTAGTTCAAGTTAGCATGAAAATATTTTGTCCATTGTCTATGTTTGAAGGACAGTTAACTGAAATCTAATTGCCCACTTGAGTCTTCTATGCGAACTGGTTGTTAGCATGAGAAGCTTTTGTCCTTTGTTTATGCTTGGAGGTAAATTAACTAAATTTTAAATGCAAAATCAAGTCTCCTATGTGAACTGGTCATGAAAAGGAATTCAAAGTTACTCCCACTCACCTTTATTGCATATAGACTGCCACTTCCACCCGAGATTAGGCCTGTTTTTCAGCAAATTGCTTCTAATGGCTTAGCCACCGTCGTATGCAGCGGCTAATATTTGGTCGCTATCTTCTGTAGTGGCTAAGGTCTAGTTTCTCTAGGCTTGAGTGGCTAGGATCTATCCACTCTTGGCTTGAGCGGCTAGAATTGGATGGATTGAAAAGGCCCAAATGAGTGGTGAGAACCATTGTTGATGCTTGGAAAGTCCAAGATTATGTCTTATGATCATATGAGTGTGTCTATGTGAGCAGCTCCTCTAAGCATGACACAATTTAAGTGTCTACAGATGCCCCTTTTTGTAACACGCTCTGTGGAAAACACAACATTGAGAAAAAACATAGACTAATCTGTTTGTAGGGTGTATGATGATCAATGGTATGATCAACATCGGATGGCCCAATCATGCAATATGGTGTGCATCCCTTGAATCATTGCCTCAACATTTGGAGGACTTAGCTCAGTGGATTTTGCATGTTAAATTGCACTCATTCCTCAAACTCAATCGGGTAGCTTCAGCTACTACAACAATTTTTATCGATAGGAGAGCTACAATTGAAGATGTCATGTCTGCTTACATTCTTAGAAAACAAGATAAATTTGTGATTGTTGTATGCAATGATTCATAGGACGAATACTATTTTGTTATGATCGAATGATATTTTGTTGATTTTGATTATGATTAACTTGAAGTTTTGAACTACTTCCTCACAATGAATTGGTAAAGAAATAACAATGAATGAAGTGACAAGTCGCTTGACCAATATGACTAATTTGGTTCCTTTCTAGTATTTTTTGCTTTTAATGGACAATCCCACATCCAAGTGTGATTCCAATTGTTTATTATGATCATCCACCCTTATCCTGAGGAGCGGTATGGCGATCAATAGCCTTCTTAGGGAGTTAGGATGAGTGATTCTATTTATGTTTAAATTGTATCACTTTGACTTAATGTTTTTGATGTCATAGGGGAATTAGGATGATCCTTTTGCACCCATGGAGTAGTTTAACCATCTTGGTCTTCTTCGAGATTGAAGGGTGGCACATCGTAATTCCAAAATGAGTTTTTTTTTTTGACCCAAGTGACCTTATGGTTATCTTCTCATCTCACCAAAATACATGGAGTGTGAATCGCTGCAATCGCCGAGTTGATAGAGTAAGTAACTGGGTATGAGGCCTACTTGAGATTGTGCTTTTATGTGATTTTTTTGTTATTTTGAACATTCTAATGATTTTAAACCACCAAAGTGTGTTTATTTGCTATTTTTATGGGATCCCTTAAGGAGAAAATCCCTTATTTTGCTCAATGGATCTAGCCGCTATCAGGTCCAGTAGCCTCTGAGTTCCTACCTATGGTCACTGTAGCCTTGAGCAGCCAAGAAGTTTGAGCTGCTGACATCAATAGCGACCAAGGAATAATTAATAAAATATAAAATTTTATTTTCTAGGGTTTGACCTATCACTTTCACTGTTTGAAGATTCATTTTGGGAGCTCTGGTGTGACAACGACGGTTATGACTTTAAAATTTTTTGGTGCTGAGGACATGGCTACGCAGGGTGAGATATTAGCTGCTGGAGGAGCCGGAGCTTCTTGGGTATTTCTCTCTTCAAAACCCTAGCTCTCTTTTCCTTATATTTGTAAAACTGGACCTCACTAAACCTGTTGGTAATGAACAAACTCTATAATTAGGCTTAGCTTCCCCTCTACTATGGTGGGTTAGTCCCCAATTTTGTTGTATATTTTTTTTATTAGTGGCTTTAGCCTAGGTTTTTTGAATTTTTATGTTATTCACCTATTGCCACCATTTTGGAAATTTTGAACTTAGCCTAATTTTGATGCCTGGGTGGGAATATTTGCTTTCCATTTTGTATATTTTCCCTCCCTCTGATGATTTGTTTAAGTTATTTTGTTATTTTGCAATTTTTTTTAATTTTCTAGCCAAGGGTTCATGGGTTTGTTGTGCTAGCCCTTGGCTGCTGTCACTTAGAGTGGCCGGCTCTTAGCCACTGTCGCTTAGAGCATCCAAGCTTGAATCCTAATGGTGTCAAAAATTTTACTGTTGGGTCTTGGTCGTTGCTGCCTCTAGCGATCAGGTTTCGACCATTGTAGGCAATAATGGCTAAACCTTAAGCCTTGTTTTCTTGCATTTTGTTGAATTTTATGACATTTTTTATTTTTTTGGTTAGGTGCACTCTTATCCTTTTTTTTGCTTAGACTTAGAATAGTCCATACTCTTTTGCACCATTTTTATGTTTATTGCAAATTATGCCTTAGATGCACTGTAGTTATGCTTTGTATTTCTCTTTATTTGCTTAGATCCTTACTGCTTGGGCTCGGGACCTGAAGCTCCTTCTTGACTTACTTCATAGCTTTGATGATACGGATTGGGCATGGTTCGAAGCCTATGGGTTACAGTATGTCATCAGGCTACCTTACAACATGGAATATTAGGCTTACCTTACGACTCTGGCCCATCATTGGGACCCACAAACTAATACCTTCTACCTCCTAACCGATGAGATGACCATCATTTCGGAGGATGTATATAGGATATTTTGGATTCCATTTGATGGGGTGGCCATTGTCTCTTTGGCCACTAATTATCAGGTGGTTGTCTTAACTTGGGTTTTTAGAGGGCACTTTATGGATGCTCTCAAGGACACCAATTTTAGAGGAATGTCAATCAGCCATTGATATGGGGAGGGCATCTTTACGATGAGCCATGCCGTATTGCTAATGGTGATCAGTAATGTTCTTATCCCAGACTACTCAGGTTTGAGGTTCCCATGGAACCTTCTGGCGATGGTGCAGGATCTATTGGATAGCAAGGATCCTATCATCTATGCATAGGGTAGATCACTATTAGCTTAGTGCTATGATGAGTTGTACCACATCTATTAGTGAGGACGTGTCAAAATTACCTATAGCTTACTCCTACAGGTTTGGGGATGGTAGCATATTGTGGTAGATCACCCTAAGGGGCTCTTGGTCATTATTACAATGATTGATGCTTGAACACAATGTTATGCTGCTAGATGGGCTTGAGATCATGAGGAGCATAAGAGCCACACTTTCCCAGGGGAGCTGTACCACTACACTAATGCTTTCACTAGAATGTTGACCAGAGATGTCGTGTGGTGGCCTTACTATGAGTGCCCTGCTTGGGATGATCCAGTTAGCTTTACTACTAGGACATGGTGCAAGCGATGGCTCGTTGGTCGTAAGATTACCATTCAGGAGTATTTCTTCTACTCTCGGGTTCTTCATTGATACGAATTGTAGTAGTATGTGCCCTTAATACCGTTCTTGTAAAGACACCTCATAGTAGAGAAGGACCTACCTCCATAACACATTATCAAGCTTTTAGATGAGGAGGATGCCCTAGTTGTTGACCCTACAGTGGCTAGGGGAGTTATAGAGGCCTACACTCAGTGGTGGGGTGATTGGATTTGGCATGGCATTGGTAGGCTAGGGCATGAGGATGATGGTGGGGGTGATGGCACAGATCTGGCAAAATGCATAGTCTGATCCAAGACCAAGGTATTGGGCCAACCAACAGAGCAGGTGGTAGTGGAGGATCCTGATGTTCCTGAGGAGGATGAGGAGTTAGAGTTTGAGGAGAGAGACTCTCCTTTGAGAGAATAGTTGCATGATGTCGAGGCTAAGCTTCAGGCCACTAAGATCCAGATACAATAGTGAGATGCTACCATTGATCATCTCTCAACACAAATACAGGCTCTGTAGGATACTATTGGGGGTGGAAATATCAGGATGAATTTTTTTATTCCTCCTACACCATAGGAGGTTCGAGTGGTAGTTTTAGGAGCAGATGTGTGATGGTTTTAGTCTTTGTTGAATGAGCATGAGGAGTGGATCCGGGGACTTGTGGATCATGTCACCATCCTTTATATGCAGCTCAGGAGGAATGGGCTTGTACTTAAGGAGCCAGCTGGTGTGAGTGGTTTGTAGGTTAGTAGGCGCTCCACCTCAGGGTAGTCTTCCACCCATCCTAGCCATAGGACCTGAACTCGGATAGAGATAGCAATAGGCTTGCATCATTCGACTTGCGACACCGCCACAAGGGGAGGTGACACTGGAGGAGGTGATGTAGGGGGCTTAGGCCCATTATTTAACTGATGCTCTACTTGGTCCTTGATTCATTTTTGAGGTCGACTGACCTATATGAATGTAGTCCACATGAATTTTTGTACATCCATTAGACTTGACACACATACTTTTATGATAGCTTTGCATTATGACTTATTATGCATATCGTTTATTGCTCATGTTTTTGTTGTTATTTTATTTTATGATATGATGCGGTGATGGTATTATGATGATTTTATGGATATGTTAGATGATAGATGTAATGAAGATGCTTAGATGGATGTGTAGATGCTTATATGATTTGATGATATTATGCGATGTATTTTGATGATGAATGATGAATTTATGATTGTATGCAAATTGATATTGCTTATATGTTTTATGATGTGCTTTATGGATTTAATGACTTGTTTTTGTGAATGTGATGTTATTACTAAATGCATGTTTTAAGTTTGACCATTGGGTCTTGGCCGCTGCTGTCTCCAGTGGCCAAGTTTCGACTGTTGTAGGCAATAATGGCTAAACCTTAAGCCTTGTTTTCTTGCATTTTATTGAATTTTATGAAATATTTAAATGTTTTTATGTTTTATGTGTAAAATTCCTTTAATAAAATGATATTGAGATGTTTAGACTCTTCAAAACCATCTAATTATATAAGGCGATATGCTTTAGGCCCAAATCTCTCTGAAATCATGTATGGACCTATCTAGTTTACCACAAACTTATCTCATAGATGCGGTGGCAGATTTGAATTCTACTAGTTTTCTTTGAGCACTAGATCTCCAACCTTGAATTCCCTTAAATGGACTTTACTATTGTAAGCTCATGCAAGGTGATCTTGGTAAACATGAAGATGCTCTAAAGCATTGACTCGACATTCATCAAGAAGCATCAACTAATCAAGGTGGCCTTGTCATGCAACTTCATCATCTATGAAGTCCTTTAATGCTATGCGTAGAGTCATAATTTCTAACTCTAGTGGCATGATGGCCTTAGTGCCATATACTAGTGAAAACAGTGTTGCCCCAGTGGGCATCCATATACTAGTTCTGTATGCCCATAGTACAAGAGGCAACTGCATGTTCCAATCCTTGTGATTGTCTTACATTGTCTTCCTCAAAATGGAGACTATTATTTTATTTGAGGCTTCTGCTTGCCTGTTTGCTTGTAGATAATAAGGCATTGAAAAACTATACTGAATATAGTATTTGTTCATTAAAGCACACACATTTTTGTTCTTGAAAGATGGCCCATTATTTGATATTATCTTAGAAGGGATCCCAAAATGACTTATGATATTATGAAGTATAAAATCCACAATCCTTGGTCCAGTTGTTGATGTTAAGGGGATCGCTTCTACCCATTTAGTTAAGTATTCTATGGCTGTTATGATGAATGTGTGTCGGCCTGAGGATGGGGTTGAGATTTTCCCAATCAAGTCTAGTCCCCATTGCAAGAATGGCCATGCTACTTGGAGGGGCTGCAAAGCTTACAATGGCAAGTGCATTAGATTCGCATGATGCTGGAACTTACTATATTTCTTGACATACTCATAGAAGTCCTTTTCCATGGTAGGCCAATAGTAACCCATTCTCAAGATGCGCTTAACGATGGATATGCCACTGAAATGCCCTCCACACGTTTCATCGTGAGCTTGCAAAATTGCCCAGGATGCTTCCTGGGGCTCAAGACAATGGAGTAATATTCCATAATATCCTCATCTGTAGAGGATTTCTCCTAGCAAGATGTATCTTATTTCTCTTTGTTTGAATGTTCACTTTTTAGTATGTGACAAACCTTGAGGTACTATTCCAAGCTTTAGGAAGTCCCATAGTTGGTAAAGCCAATCCTGATAAGCCTTAGCTTATATAGAAAGGACAACTTGCCCTTCCTGTGTTCCTGAGTTGGTGAACACAGATTAAAGAACAAATCTATGGTGTATGGTTTCACCACACTCCATAGGTCCTTGGGATATCAAAGACCCCTAAGGTGCCATTTGCAAGAAATCTATGGTTGCGAAGGACCAATCCTGATTTGGCTCGATGTTGATCATGTTGACTAATTCTTGATTGTCAAAAGCTTCACGATGTATTGATGAGTACGAAAGCACTTTCACATGAATGGTTGTAAAATTATTAGATGGATTCTGAGGGATTAAGGATCCCAAAGAGGCCATAGTGTCTGCAAATCTATTTGATGTATGAGGGATTGCCTCGACGTCATACCATTCCATTTGGGCTAGGTCGGTGTCAAAAATTTCCTTGTAAGTCTTCAGGATTGGGCACCTACATTATAATAGTCCTTTGACATGGTTTAATATGAGCAAGGAGTCACCAAAGATGTTCAATATTTTAATACCCATTGCTACGGTCGTTTGGAATCCCAAGATAAATGCTTCATATTCTATATTGTTGATTGTGCACGGGAAGTCTAGTTTGAATGATAAGAGTAATGGAGCACCCTATGGTGTGATAAAGACAATCCCTACTCCACCCCCTTGTTCACACTTTGAACTATTGAAGAATAATGACATGTCTCTTTCTTTCTTAGGTTCTTTGAGCTCTAGCGGATCTGATAATGCAAAGACTGCATCATCAGGCAATTCTATAGTGAGAGGCTTGTTATCTTGAAGAGGTGCCTCTACTAATTTATCTGCTATGACTTGTCCCTTGATGGAATTTTGGCTTACGAACTCTAGATCAAATTATATCAATAGCATGATCCACTTTGCGGTACATGTATTGTGATATGTCTTGCTCATCATGTACTACAAAGGATTCTATTTGGATATGACATAGGTCTTATGGCTCAACATGTATTATTGCAACTTTAGAGTTGCAAAGACCACTGCTAAACATAATTTTTTGACATATGCATACCCTAGCTCATAACTCACTAAGGTGCGACTAATGTAATATATGGCTTGCTCTTTGTCTTGTTTGTTCTTTTGGGCTAACATGGTTCCTAGTGCAAAATCAATAGCTGATATAATAGTAAAAATAGTATGTCTGGCCTTGGTGGAGCCAATATTGGCGGTGTTTCCAGATAAGTTTTGATCTCTACAAAGGCTTGATGGCATTCTTCTTCCCAATGAAAAGGGACCTCCTTGCACAGAAACAAATTCATAGGTTTGCATTTGTCTGATAATTGCATGATGAATCTTTTGATGGATGCTATCTTGCCTTGTAGGCTCCACAACGCCCTAATGTTGGTAGGGGTGGCCATTTCCAGTATAGCCTTTACCTTTGTAGGATCTACTTTGATGCCTCTCTTGGATATGATGAATCCCAAAAGCTTACCAAAAGTTACACCAAATATGCACTTCTTAGGATTCAATTAGACGTTATGTTCTATGAGGTGATCAAAGATTTTCCTAAAGACTTCGGCATGCTCTTACCGCAATAGGGACTTGGATAGTAAGTCATCCATGTAATATTCCAATATTTTATATATATATTCATGGAATATGTATGTCATGGCCCATTGATATGTGGCACCAACATTTTTGAGTCTGAATGGCATCACTTTGTAATAGAATGTTCCCCATGGAGTAATGAAAGCAATTTTATGTTGATCTTCGGGCTTAATCTGGATCTGGTTGTATCGGGAGAAACCATACATTAGGGAAAGCATCTCATGACCTATGGTTGCATCTACAAGAGCATCTATGTTTGGCAACAGTAATGAATCATTTGACATTGCCCTATTTAAATATCTAAAATATGTGCATATACGGACTCTTCTATCAAGTTTTCCCATGGGTACCATGTTCGACACCCACTTAGGGTAGTCTATAGAAACTATGAATACTGCATCTAGTAGTTTTTGCAATTCATTCTTTACCATAAAAGCAATGGTTGGATGCATTTTCCTCAGTTTTTGCTTGATTGGCTTCTTCATGGGATCCAATGAAAGGTTATGAATGACTAACTTTGGATCTATCCCTAGCATGTCTTTGTAAGTCCAAGCAAAAATATTTGACCTCTCCTTGAGGAGAGGAATTAGGATGGCTTGTTCTTCTGGAGATAGACTTTCTCCAAACTTGAATTTTCTTGGTTGGGTAGGATCATCGCTAATGTCCACCTCAAAAGTGTTGCTTCTATAGCCATATGTGACCCATCCTCTAGCTGATGAGGTGTGGGTATCAAATGAATGTCATCGATGGGATTTACAGGACCTAGTGACTCAAGTTCCAAACCAACATAGAATACATCATATGCATAACGTGATGTAAAATAGAATGGATGTAACATCTCTTCATTGGGGAAGAGGTCTTTTAGCTCTATGGGTGAATTAGCGCAATCTCAATCAATGGTCTCTACATCAAGATGCAATGATTTGGTAGGATTTTTTGGATTATGAAGTGGAGTGGTTAAATCAATGGACACCATGTTGATGGATGGAATGAAGTCTTCAGGACCACATGGGTGTAATCTTGTCTCAAGGGTTTTCCTTCCATACTCACAATTAGGTTCTAGAGGAATGGGAATAGGATCATTGGGCTCTAATCACTCTCTGAATGTGGGTGGAGGGGGATTGACCATTTTATGAATGGCAACTAGGTCAATAGGTCTCCCTAAAAATTGGAGATGAGGGTCTATGGCACGGAGTGCCACCTCTCTCTCTAATAGCTCGTTCACTTGTCGCAAGTGGTGAGTTCCAAGATAATCCATCTCGGTCTCATCCTCAAAATCATCATCACTTATCTAGAAACCATTAGAATTGGTATGTGGCCCTAAGAAAAGTGACTCATGTCTTAGCCCCAAGTAGGCCATCTCTATTTCATCTTCATATTATTTGTCACTTATGAAGAATCCATTTGCATTTTTCTCTTGTCCCAAAGTCAGGGGTTGATGGCTTAGGCCTAAGTAGGCTCTTTCTATTGAGTCTTATGATTCATAGTCACTTTCCTCTGATATATATCCACTCTCATCATAGATGGACCATGTGAATCTTTGTAAATAGTGAGGCCCCTGATAGGCTAAGCCAAGTTGCACCTCATCATCACTTGCTTTATATCCATACTCCTCATCCCATGAGTTGTATCCTTTTGGGGTGGAATCAATTGTTATGTTTGGATGATAAGTTTCTGGAGGCAGTATGTTTACCGTGGCCACTTGTCTGTTGCTCAAATTTCCTATTATTAGGGGGTGATAAGGAATGAAATCAACGTCTTCTCCTAACCCTAAGCTTAATATTTCCAATGCTACTACAAGCAAGTCATCTCGACCTCCGCTATAATAGCCTAAGCCAAATCTATCAGAGGGAAGCTAATATTATGGCTTGTATGGCCACGTGCACCCCTGCTCATTTATGCCAAGGCCATAGCCATGCCAATGGCAATGCTCAAAGTAGCGTAGATAAAACTCAGGGTTAGAGAGATAACGAACATTGACCATGAATAATTCATCACTATCCTCTTCTATATCTAAAGACTTATAATCATGGTTCAAGCTGACATAGACAAATTTGGTTTGGTTGGGGGGAATTCCAAGTGGAACCATTGTTCCTACTGGTGGCCTCAAGTCCTTAGGCCTTCCCATGTCTTGTGCAGACTCAATTATAGGTGTAAAGGTGATGTTCTACACAAGGTACTCCCTTATTCCTGTGCTTGCCAAGTGTATTGATGCATGCGACGCGGATGACCCTACGGATGATACTGGTGAATCAACTTGATCTTGAAGATCTTCCTCTTCCATAGGACTTGGAATTTTAGCAATAGCTATAGTTTGCACTTCCTTGGGCCTTTCTTCCTTAAATAAGGGTGCCTTTAGATTTTTATTATCTATTGGTTTTGACATTGATGATACTTTAGAAGCATTGATTGTTTTGAGTTCACCAGGAGGTGTTGATGTGCATGGGTCTTTTCTTACCCCTTTGTCTTTGTTATCCACTTGTGTGGTTGGCGATGAAGGTGCCACGTACAAGTGAGTAGAAGGTATTACAAATTCTCATAGAATGTCCACTTTATTGACATATTTAAAAGGCTCTTCATCGGCCATAACAACATAGACTTTGTTCTCGTGCACATACTTGACACATTGGTGCAAGATCTAAGGTACACACTTCATGGCCCTTTGCCAAGGGTGCCCTAAGAAGATGTTGTACTACATAGCTCATTCTAAGATATGACACATCATGGGGATGGTCTTGTGCCCCAACTTAATGGGTAGGACTATTGTTCCCATAGTATTGCATAAAGAATCGTTAAAAGATCTCAATGTGTAAGCTCCTGGAATGATATTGGACTTAGGGATTTTGAGGTGCTCTATTGCAGTTATTGTAATAATGTTTATCGATGAACCAACCCTATTGAAAGGTAAGTCATTGATTGCCACTATAATGTTTAGCGGAGGGTCTAGTAAGGCAGTAGGTATTGTCTTAATATCATGATCATAGAATCATATTATAGGCTCATGGCATTCTTGTACTTGTCCCACAAAATGAGTGAAGGCATTCGCATCTTACGGTTGGAGCTCAGTTGTTATTAAAATATCCATTAGAGTCTCTCTATGCTTTGGGGACTATTGTATGAGATCATAGATGGATAACTTTGTTGGATTTGTCTATAGGTTTTGCTCCAATCTACTCTGAATAGTTACCATAGGTCTCGTTGGTGGACCTGGAAGGTTGTCTTGCCTTTGCCTAGGAGTGGCTGGGATGTTCATGGGGGTTATAGGTGGTTGTGGTTGACCATACCGCCTAGTCCTTGTTGTTATGTTAACAATATCAACCATCCCAATGCATCTGTGGGTAGGTATGTCAGCTCGAACCTGATTGAATTGGGCCCCTTGCTGTCGAGGGGCCTCATGATTGGGCAATGGGTTTCTATATATACCCATGGATCTATTATCGAGAGCCAATGGGTTTTCAAATTTGAGTTCTCCTACCTCAATCATGTTTTGCACTTGATGCTTAAACCCGACGCAAGCCTCAATGTCATGCCCTGGTATCCTGTGATAAGGAAAAAATTGATCTTCCCTATATCCTTTTGTCTTAGGATGGTTGGGATCTATAAGAGGTATATAAGGAAATATAATCCTCCTAGCCTTGCTCAACTGATTAAATATTGATTGCATTGATTATGTCAAAGGTGTGAAATAACAAGGGTGTTTGCATTCTTAGTTTTTTCCCTAATTATTCTTTTGGTCGTAGTTGGCCGATGGGGGATGTGCTTGATATTTCTAAGGTTGTTGTGCACCCCCATCCTTGGGTGTAGCAAATACAACTTGATTGACTAGAGTAGGGTTGCCTTGCTTCTTACCATTCTTGTTCCACTCCTTTTTGTTTTGGAGTTTAATGGTTTCCTCGTCTACTTTTATTTCTTTGATGAGCTTGTCTTGTGCCAAAACATCCTCAATCAAAGGATACTGCTAAATTTATAGCAAGAGGAAGATATGTTTAGAGCAACCTTTAGTGAACATGCGAATGATATCTTCTGTGGGAACAAAGAATGATAATTTTCCAATGATTTTTCTCTATATATTCCCATAATCCATTACTAGCTCATCATCATACTGTTTCAAGTTGTCTAGGTCTTAAAGGTTCACCTTCCTATTAGAACCAAAGGAGAAACGCTTTAGGAATGTGTTGACTAGTTGCTCAAAGTTGGTTATGCTATGCTTAGGTAGTTGGTTGAACCATTGAGTGGAAGCACCTAAAAATTTCATTATGAATATTCTTAGCATGAGAGCATCATCATCTTCAAGATGAAATAGGCATTGATAAAATTCGTAACATGCTCTTGTTCATCCTCTTCACCCTTAAAATTTTCTAACCTAGGCATCTCAAAGTGCTTAGGATATGGAGGGCTAGGGATTGATGGGCACAATGGGTCATTGTGTATTTTGCTCAATTTTGGTGAGTGAAAGCATGCAAAAAAATGGCATACCGATATGATGCAAACAAAAGTAGATACAGATGCTAAGTCCTACAAATGCATGAAGGAAGTGATGCAGAAACAAGATGTGAGCAAAAAAAGCGAAGCCTCATTTATTGATATTGCTTTTAATCTTATTATAATGTGTCCCCCTTTTAGGTATCAGAATATTTGATACAATTTGTTCATTAATGGATGCCCGAAAGAAGCCATGCTTCCAAAGATCGTGCGATATGCTTCCAACGTCTTCTGCGTGCCCACATTCAAAGTGGGCGGGCTAAAAGTTTCCACCACTTATGTCCATGTGTTTTTCATTCTTTGCTGCCCCTATAGTATTCTTGGTAGTGATATCCTATGCATAGAAAGACAACAAATCGTTAATAGCATATGTGTATCTAGAAAAACATGCAATCCCCAAGGCCTCCAATGGGCGCTTGTGGAATATTAGTTATGAGATTGATAAATTGAGTAAATAATGATATATAAATGTAAAGGACAACTTCTCGAATTGTTATCACCTAATTTTGCGTCGAAGCGGCATCGTACGGCCCCGTTATGCTTGTTTTCCCGTCGGGGGCCTCTCCAAAGTGAGCGCTCCAATGTCCTGCCTATGCTCATCCAAATCACCTAAAAATCATGGTTTAGGCATTATATGTCATCCTAAGACTACCCAGATGCCCGAAATTTGCACATCCTACCCAGATTCTCCTGTATGTGATAGGGGCACCCTACGAGCTAGTTAACACATAAAATAGTAAAACGATAGTCAAATCATGTTAGAATGAGTTAAAATTTTAATAGAGGCATTAGGATATCATATAATACATATTGAAAAAATAAAATTAAGGAAATAATGCACATATTTCTAATTGCTCTGGGGTGGGACACTAGGGACTGCAACAAAACTTGCAAAAAGTGACCTTCCAAATGTCCTACCCAGGGGCCTCCAAAACTCCTGAAAACTTGTAGTTAGACTAAAGACAACATTTTGAGATGACCCAGAAGGTCATATTTGGCATATTCTACCTAGGCTATCATGTATCCGAAGGCGCTCCCTGTAGGTTAGTAGACGCATAAAATGACAGAAACTAGGTCAAATCATGTCAAAAAGCAATGAAATTTGGACAACAACATAAATATATCAAATATAAAATAATGCAAAAATAATAGTAGCAAAAATATGGATAGATTTATAATCACTCAGGGGTGGGACGATTAGGACTGCAACAGTATAGGGGGCGCCCAGGGGTGGGACGCCCACTATTTGGGACCTAGTTTTGACACCAATCCAAGTGGGATGGGTCCAAAACCTCCTAGGGGGTTGTGTCAATGAGTTTGGGGTGGGATTGTGGCCGATTTCTTGGGTTTTGGATCTATATTGCATTCCTAGTGTTCACCCGACAACCTCTCTTCCAGAAGAGAGAGATTAGGGATGTAGGAAGCACAAAGAGGAATGGGGGTACAGTTTGGCAGCACTTCATTGCTCCAAATGCTCCAGCTCTCCTCATTTTTTGGGGTGAGGAGGCTCACATTTTTATGGACCTAAGGGTCTCCTTTGCCTACACATGCGAGGGTGCCACTTGGCCCATTATGCATTTTAGGGGGAGAGAAGATTCCTCCTTGATTAGGGGCTCCTTGATTGAGGCCTCCATGATTTGAAAGGTTCCTTCGCACTCCCATGCCTTGAAGGCAGAGTTAGGTGGTAGATGTGGGCTGCCATTTGTCAAGGTTCAACTTTTTTATCAGTAAAACCTGCTAATTGTCCCACCCTGGAGCGATTGCTGCTAATATTCCTGGGGTGGGGCAAATATGATTCTAATCATCCCAAGGTGTGACGAATAGGGAGAAAAGTGCTAAAAAGGTACAAAACTGACCTCTGACCTTCCAAAAATGATTTTGGAGTGGTTAGGACCCATTTTTAACCTCTGGAGGATGCCCTAGGTGGTATGTATGCCAATTTGGTTAGTTCTTGTAGTCAAGTAATCAGAGTGGTGTTGTTTTGGTGTCTACAGATGCCCCTTTTTGGGATGCACTATGTGTGGCACAGTGTTGAGCAAAAATAGATGACCAAAGCACTTAATGATTAGGTTTTCTCAGTAACCTAACCAAATTTTGATGCCCCAAGTATGGAAAGGGCATGCATTCTTGAATCCTTGCTTCTGACAAGCTAAGGAGCTTAACTCAAGTGTAACCTTTTTTAGTGAGGTGTACTTGATCTTGGACATTGTTCAAACATGAATAGGCAAAGGGCACAACCTTTTGTTTGAGGAACCTTTTCTTCATGCTTCCATAATGCAAGTGTTTGTTTAGCCTATGATTATTGTTTGTTTGCTGCCCCAAGAAGGAGCGTGATTGTCTTTGTCAATGATTCTTTGAATGCATGCCATTTCCTTGATTGGGTGTGTATTTGTTGATTGGTGACTAAGTGTGACTACCCCCTCAAGCGATGAATCGATGAGGGAATGAAAAAAAATGAGAAAAGCGATGAGTCACTTGACCCAAGATGATGTTTGTAAGGGTGCCTTCAATTGTTTTTCATTGAACACTTATGCAGTTTTCCAACCATCGGACCTATTTTTGGTGGGTTTTGACCCTTTTCTCTGGTTGCCTATTAGGGTAGAAATTATAGAAAATCCACCTTCCCATGGAGTGGTCCGACTATGCTAGCCTTCTTAGGGAGTAGGATAGTGAGTATTTGTGACCTCGATGGCAGTTTTTCATGCCATGAATGTCAGGTGCAAAGGCACCTTTGTTCGATAGATTTATTGCTATTTTTGGTGCATTTTTTGGATGCAGTTTTTGTTGCTTTATTTCTTGCTCTATAATCATCCCAGGGTGGGACGAATACCAATTTTGTAATCATCCCAGGGTGGGATGAGTGCTAACTAGAGTGCTCATCCCAGGGTGGAACGATTACAGGCCTAATAGCCTATATAAGGACCAAAACTAGGTTTTGGGCTCATTTGCAATATTTTTTTCTTGGTGATTTGGAGTAGTGAGGAGGAGGAGTGCGAGTGTGCGTAGCAGAGCACTGCTAAAATTTTGTGGACATCATGAGTGCGAGAACCGGATATTCGAGTGGAGGAGTCGAGGTGAGATTGGTATGATGTTCCTTCTCTCTGTCTGTTATTCGTGCGTGTTTTATTTAAAACTCACATATAAAATGTTCGTTTAATTTATTTTGTTTTTAAGGTGTTAAAACCCTAATTTTTTTTTGTGTGTGTTGGTTTTATTTCATTCGTATATCAAGTTGAAAACCTAATATAGGAAATTTATTTTCTTTGTTAATTTTTGTATATTAAGGTCAAAACCCTAGTACACAACTGTTATCTGTACTTTGTTTGTGTTTGTATTTAGGTTTAAAACCCAAACATTTTTGTTTTATTTTGTTTTTGTTTTTGCCATATTAAGGTTGAAACCCTAATATTTTTTTTTTTTTTTGTTTGGTTCATATTAAGGTTGAAACCCTAATATGATTTTTGTTGTTTTATGTTGATTGTACAGTTATTTTCATGTCTACTATCGTTGTTGTATAGTTTTATTTTAATGATTTTGTACTTTCATTGTACTTTGTTTTTCTGTACTTTTTATGTTGTACTTTTGTTGTACAATTGTAAATTGTAGTCTCCTATTGTACAATTTTATTTTGATGTGTTTGTTTATATTAAGTATGTACTTAATATCTTTTTTCATTTTATTTTGTTGTTTCAGGTTGTGAAGATTCGGTACCTCCAATCGACTATTTTCTCTGATGCCCGGGATGCCCTGACAGTTGTGGATTGGGAGTGGCTTGATGCCCTTGGGCTCAAGAACGTGACATGGTTGGAGCCTATGGTGGGGGATCGGGCATATTTGACTTCCCTGATCAATCTATGGGATCCCCGCACCAACACTTTTCATCTCCCAACAGGGGAGATGACTGTTACTCTAGAGGATGTGTATCATATTTTGTGGATTCTGATAGATGGATTGCCTATCCGGATGACCCACCGTGACCAGTGAATAGCGGTATTGACACGGTATTTTTGTTCAATGGTGTAGAGGGGGGTGGAGAGGGTTGTGGAGAGGGCAGAGGCTGAATTCCAAATAGGCGGTATTTTGGTGCGATGGTGGCTAGAGAAGGGCGTATTAGGGGTGAGGCATGCTTTGCTCATGGCCCTCATTTCCAATATGCTACTTCCTGACTCCTCAGGTGCGAGGTTCCCTTGGAACCTTCTTGAGTTGGTGTTTTCATTGGTGGAGTGTCCTACATCATCTCCACTTATTATGAGATGGGGTCAGACATTATTGGCACAAATGTACGATGAGTTGTACGAGGTCCACTGTCGAAAGTGGAAGGGGATTGGATGCAACTATCTCTTGCAGTGCTGGGGGTGGCAACACATAGCTATGGAATAGCCGTAAGGTTTTCCTTGGACCACCTAAGGTGAGATGGTGGATTAGGAAATTGGATATGCCGATTTATGGCAGAGGTCAGGGGAGCATGGACAGAGTCGGCGGTGGGCAGGTGACGTAGGTCACTATATTGATGCCTTCTCTCATCTAGCGCCATGTCAGGTGTTCTAGCGGCCATACCAGGACTGTCCAGCCTAGCCTGAGGCTAGAGAGTGGCTCTGGTGTGTGCATAGGGATAGATGGTTTATTGGTCAACACGGGACAGAGCAGGAGTACTTCCCATATGTCTAGGTGATGCGGTAGTTTGGGGTGTGCCAAGGATTGCCTAGTGATCCCTTGATATATTGATGGCACGGTGATGAGAAGACTCTAGTCTGGCCTATCATTGAGCCATTGGGTGAGGGGTCTAATGTAGTTATTGATGTACCCGATGTGGAAGATTTTGGGATGACTGTAGAGTATGATCGATGGTGGATTATGTAGCGATGGCGGGGTGAGGGGCCTCTAGGAGGCATGGATATGGTAGCAGTAGGAGGTGGGGGTGTAGAGGCACCGGTGGAGGGTTGGGGGGCTCTACTTGATGATTTTGACATGGTGGAGGTCGATGACTTCACCAATGATGGAGACAATTTGGGGGTTCTAGAGTAGTCAGATTTATAGGATATCCCAAGGCAGTGGGTGCCAAAGTAGCAGGTTGTCCCAAAGGTTCCCATGCCTCAGGCTGTCTCAGGGGATGCAGAGGCTAGGCTTCATGCTAATATAGCATGATTGGAGGGTCTCCTATAGAGACGGGAGGAGGAGAATATAGATGCTTTGGTGGAGGTAACACAAGAGAAGGATCTCCTACGAAATCAGTTGGTACAGCGGGATAGTGCACTGGTTGTGTATCACCAATGAGATATGGAGTGGGGTCGGTACCAGATATAGTTAGATACATAGGTTGTTTGCCTCGGTGGAAATTTGCCTATGCTTGATGGAGGTGGCTCATCACACCGTATGAGGGGTAGTGAGACTGAGCATTCTACATCATCTCATTGCAGGCGGCTAGGTGAGGGTAGTGTTGGTGGGCAGGGCATGAGGGCTGGTAGCAGCCACCCTGAGAGGTCCCATAGGACCCATACTACTGGGGGTAGTTCCAGTCGCACCGATCCTACATGATCATGGTGTCCAATTCCCTAGGATTTGGGGATTTTGAGTTTTCAGTGAGGCCAGAGGACCTTCTTATTGTATCCTGAGGGCATTTTGACTTGATATATATACATGACTCTTTTTGGTTTGATTATATACTTGTCATGGTTTATTTTTCTTTTTGCACATTTATTTATGTTGATGTATGCATATGCTATTATGACTATGGATGATTTTAACTATATGATATAGATGTATGCATATGGAATGGATGGAATGATTTTTTGGTATACAGGTGGTGGCACCATAGACTGTATATGATTTACTGGCTTTCTGTACTATGTGATTGCTTTATGGAATAACTTTGCATTTGTAATTTTTTTTTTGTATTTTTTGATGGTGATGTAAGTAATGAAATGTACAACAATTATTTTAGAATGTAGTTAAGGTTTTTTTGAGACTCAGATGCTTTAACTAACTAGTCAAGACTGTACATTATCTTACAAGACTTTCAAACAAGGTACAAATTAGACTTGAGTTTGACCAAGTTATTTCACATCCCTGTGTATGCGATTGAGTTCGTTTATGTGGTATTACTAAGGATACCGTAAGTGCCAGGTAGGCTGTCCACCAAACCTATACTGAGGATCACCTAATTAGCTCCACTAACTCCTTTGTTGTATGTAGTAGGATTAATCTATGACACATTCTATGATACCATAAGCTAGCTCATCCACATGCAAACATTGGTCTACACACACACAAAGCTAATGTGATAGACATATCGTCATGCATTTAGGATACCGCCATTTCCAGGTAGGCTATCCATCAAATGCGTAATGAGGATCACCTAAATGGTTTTTCAAATGTTGAGAATTCCAGGGATTCAAGATCAAGCGTCTTTCGATTGTTCAATTTGTTGGGATACTTGCTCTCACATATAGTGATGAAAATCACTGTTTATTTTTCTCTTTTTTTCTTTTCTTGAGCAAGGGGTTTGAGTAGTGGTGATAACCACTGTTATTTTTTTTATTGTTTCTTTTTGAGGATTTAGATTTTGAATTTTGATTTCAAAGCTTGTGGGATTTTTGGCTTGTGAATGGCATTGATCCTTTAGGCCTTGGGGATGACTACCCATCCTTCTCAGGGGCATGTAGTATGAATCCTTATGACTTTGGGGATCAAAGGTGTTTGGGAATTTTTATGGTGAACTTTTGGAATTTTTCTTTGGAATGGTATTGATCCTTTAGGCCTTGGGGATGACTACCCATCCTTCTCAGGTACGGGTAGTATGAATACTTATGAATTTGGAGATCAAATGTGTTTGGGAATTTTTATGGTGAACTTTTGGGATTTTGCTTTGGAATGGTATTTATCCTTTAGGCCTTGGGGATGACTACCCATCCTTCTTAGGGATATGTAGTACGAATCCTTACGACTTTGGGGATCAAAGGTGTTTGGGATTTTTGATAGTGGTGAAAACCACTATTTATTTTGGGGAATTGGATGGGGAAGAGCTTGTCCTTTTGTCAAATCTTAGCATTCTTAAACCATTCGTACATGGGGATGAGTAGGATAACATTTTACTTATGGCATCCTAGACCGCTATGTAGGTTTCATATTTCGTTCACACAACTTGGGAATTTTTATGTGTTTTAAGCTTGTGTTGGGATGCTATGTAACAAGGCATGATCCAAGTAAAACTCTACCTTGTAAAAATTGGTCTGACTTTGTACAACATTTGACTAGAAATCTAAAGACAACTGAATGACAAAAACCCTAAAGACATTAGAAGACAACTGACTATGATATGGCAAAAATGTGAATGGCGTTATTCTTGTTGGATCATTTACAAAATGGACAAATGTGGAAAATGATGGAATTGTCGAGTAATTATAGTCTATGGTGTGTTTGACATGTATGACCAGCAAATATGCAATGTATGTATGCGATGCCTAATGTAGCTTTTTATGTTTTGATTTTTTAAGATTATGCATGAAAGTGAGATGCAATTTTTTTTGTTATTTTTGATTATCTGTTGTTTTTGAATATTTGTTATGGACGGTTTAACCTGAATGGGTGCGGACCAAGTGATTCTTACGGATCCTTGATGGTTTTGACCAAAGGGATTATAGATACCTTTCGGGCATTTTTGGTTGACCAAGAGATTGTGGGAATCCTTGGAGATTTTGGTTTGACCAAAGGGATTATAGATACCTTTGGGGCATTTTGGGTGACCAAGAAATTTGTGGGAACCCTTGGAGCTTTTGGTTGACCAAAGGGATTATGGATACCTTTGGGGAATTTTGGGTGACCAAGCGATTGCGGGAATCCTTGGGGCTTTTGGAGTGGGCCATGGCTCTCTAAATGTTGAATGGCCTCAAATGACTGATGTTCAAGGGTTCTAGTTCCTTGATTCCTTCAAGAGAGATGAGTCGGTATATTCCAGGTCCTATTTTACTTTTGATTACATAAGGACCTAACCAATTTGCCATGAACTTATCCCTTAAATGGGGTGGCAAGTTAGAATTTTGTTGGTTCTCTTTTAAGACCAGGTCATTGACCTAAAGTCCCTTAGGTGAAATTTCATGTTGTATGCTTTCTTAAGTCACTCTTGATAGATACATGAATGCTCGAGAGCATTGACGTGTCGTTCATCGAGTAACGTAAGCTAGTCTAGCCAGGCCTGCCATGCAGTGTCATCATCGATGAACTCTTGCATTGATATGCATAGGGAGGGTATTTCCAACCCGAGGCATGACTACCTCAGAGCCATACCCTAGCGAAAATGGAGTTGCCCCAATGGGCATCCGAATGCTAGTGAAATAAGCCCATAGGGCAAGTGGTATTTGGATGTGCCAATCCTTATGACTATCTATGATCGTATTTTTAAGGATGGCAACTAGCATTTTGTTTGACGCCTCTACTTGCCCATTTGCCTATGGATAATAGGGTGTCAAAAAACTATGCTAAATTTTGTACTTTGTTGTCAAAGCACACATATTTGTTCTCAAATGACGTCCCATTATCCAAGATGATCTTGGATGGAATACCAAAATGACATATGATATTATGTAAAATGAACTCCGCAATGCGGGGCCCAGTTGTAGAGGTAAGCGAAATTGCTTCCACCCACTTAGTGAAGTACTCTATGGCCATTATGATAAACGTGTGATGACCTGACGATGCAAGGCAGATATTTTTGATGAGATCTAACCCTCACTGTGAAAATGACCAAGCCGATTGAATCGACTACAAGGCCTGAGAGGGTACGTGTGTCAAGTTAGCATGGTGTTGAAACTTCATGCACTTTTGCACATATGTGCAACAATATCACTCTAAATATGGCCAATAATATCCCATGCAAAGAATTCACTTTGCGATGGCCATACCATTGAAGTGGAAACTGCACGTACCATCGTGCGCTTAGGTGATCGCCCAAGTGGACTCTTGCTGGTCCAAGCAATGGAGGAGGATTCCTTCATAGCTTCAACGGTATAAAATATCTCCTAGCAAGACATGTTTTGTCGCTTTCTATTTTAATGATCTTTTCATGATGTGCGACAATCCAAGTGGGAGGCTACCTAACTTGAGATAGTCTCTTATGGGTGTGTACCAATCCTGCTGATCAGAAACCTCGATGGTATGAACGGAAGATCCCTCTTGAAGTTCATCCCTAGAAAAATCTAAGCAGGAAAGAACTTGTAAAAATAGCATTGTGTTGCTATTAAGAGGGGTTGGAGAGAACAAAGACCCCCAATTGGCGTGATTTAGACTATCATGGATTCAAGAGAACCTATCCTAGATGGTTCAATCTGGATCAGGTGGATTCCTGGCATTATGTCAGAGCTTGCACGCTCCATCATGGATTGTGATAACATTTTGACTTGAATGGTTGTCATCTCACCAAAAATGTCTTGCGGGATTAGTGACCCCAAGGAGGCCATAGTGTCCGCAAAATGATTCGATGATCGATGGAGTGCCTCGATGTCGTACCATTCAAGATTTGCTAGGAATTTATCCACAAGGGCTTTGTAGGCCTGCAAAACTGGGCATTTGCATTGGAATACCCCTTTCACTTGGTTGACAATTAACAACGAATCACCAAAGATATTCAAGCATTTGATGTTCATGGTGATGGTTGTCTGAAGACCTATGAGCAAGGCTTCATATTCAACATTTTTATTGGTGCACAAGAAATCAAGTTTAAATGATAAAGGCATTGGAGCCCCTTGTGGTGTGAAAAACATGATTCCTATGCCACCCCCTTGCTCACATTTAGAACCATCAAAAAATAAGGTTATGTCGGCCTGTGACTCAGGCTCATCAGAATCTAGCGATTCTGAGACATGGAAGACCCCATCATCGGGCAGCTCTACGATCAGAGGTTGATCGTCTTCGAGAGGAGCCTCTACTAGTTGATCGATGATGACTTGACCTTTGATGGACTTTTGTCCAATGAATTTGATGTCAAAATCCATCAACAACATGATCCATTTTGTCATGCGACTACTATGATAAGTATGACTCATCATGTACCACAATGGATTCTCCTTAGACACAACATACGTCGTATTGCTCAGCATGTAATGGCATAGCTTTTTGGTGGCAAATACCACCGCCAAGCATAGCTTCTCAATGTATGCATAGTTAAGTTCATAATTGACCAGGGTGCGGCTAAGATAATAATTAGCCTGTTCTTTATGTAATTCATTTTTTTGGGCTAGCATGGCACCCAATGCCACCTCAGTAGCTGAGATGTATAAATAGAATGACACTCCTGGTCTAGGTGGTGCCAATACTGGCGGTGAAGACAAGTATTGTTTGATGTCATCGAAGGTTGACTGGCACTCATCATCCCAATGAAATGCTACCCCCTTGTGCAATAATTTATTCATGGGTCGACACTTGTCAGATAACTATGCTATGAAGCACTTGATCGACGTGACCTTACCCTACAAGCTTTTGAGTTGCTTGATGGTGGTTGGGGGAAGCATTTCAAGGATTGCCTTGACTTTATTTGGATCTACCTTGATGCCTCATTTTGAGACTATGAAACCCAAGATTTTTCCAGATGTGATGCCAAATACGCACTTCTTGGGGTTTAGCCTAACCTTGTGTTCGATGAGGCGATCAAGGATCTTGCGTAAGTCATCAAGATGATTTTGGCACAAAAGAGATTTTGCCAACAAATCATCCATATAATCTTCCAAATTTTTATGCATGTGATCATGGAAGATGTATGTCATAGCACGTTGGTAGGTGGCACCAGCATTTTTAAGGCCAAAGGGCATGACCTTATAACAAAATGTCCCCCAAGGCATTATGAACGCCATTTTTAGTTGATCATCGGGATTGATACGAATCTGGTTGTATCCCGAGAAACCATCCATGAGGGAAAGCATTTCGTGGCCTGCTGTAGTGTCTACCAATGCATCGATGCTAGGCAAGGGGAAATCATCCTTGGGACTCACTTTGTTTAAATCTCAAAAATTGATGCATATGTGAATCCTCCCATCAGGCTTTTTTACGGGTACCATGTTGGACAGCCATGGTGGGTAATCTACGCAGATGACAAACTGTGCATCCAACAACTTTTGTAGCTCATCTTTGACCATTAAGGCCACTATTGGGTGCATCTTACGTAGCTTTTGCTTGACTGGATTGACTATCGGATCAAGTGTTATATTATGCGTGACTAGCTACGGGTCTAGCCCCGACATGTCTTTGTAGGACCATGCAAAAACCTCCTTCTTCTCTTTGAGAAGGGCAATGTAATCGACTTGCTCTTTGGGGGATAGACTTACCCCTAGCTTGATGATTTGTGGATTCATTGGATCAGAACCGATGTCTACGTCAATCATCTCTTCGATTGACATGTGGGATCCGTCCTCCAACTGGTGTGGAGTTGGGATCAGGTGGATATCATTTGCTGAATTTAGATCTATGTTGGGAACATCGGGTTCCTCTTCAGCATGGAAGATATCCTAAGTCTATCCTAGGGTGAAATGGAACATCTCACCGCAAGGCCAGTACTCTGATGGGGATGGTGGTGAGTCAACGCGATCCCAGTCTATGGCATCTAGGTCTAGATACAATGGTCATGTTGGATCGGCTGGATTGCGGATGGGGGTGGTTAAATCAATGGAGATCATGTTGATGGAATGAATTTGGTCTCCATTGTCGCGTGGGTGTTGATTCAGACATCCTTGGTGATCCTTGTACCCCGGATCTGGCTCTGTGGATACTGGCACAAAAGGATCGGCCCTATGTGCGGATAGAAGGACAGGGTCTGCCCTTGGCACCGATGGCCCTATAGGGTCTCTAGGTGGGAGGTGCTCCCTGTATGCCCGAAGTGGTGGATGAAGCACTTGGTTTAACTGTACTTGGTTTAAATGCCACCTATGCCTTGGTCCCATATTTAGATGTTCAAACATATCATCGATGTCTATGGGGTATTCCTGTTGCCTCATATGGTTGAGATATGCCATCTCGGTCTCATCCTCATAGTCGCTATCGGAGATCCATAGGCCTTCATTGGCTCCGACAACTATGTGCCCCTCTAGCTGGTATAGCCTCCCACTAGGCGTTTCTTGATCACTATCCTCACTCTCTACGAGAACCAAAAATTTGGCACGTAGGTAGTCGATGTTGAAGAAGATATTTGGATCTTCTTCCTCCGGTGGATCACTTGGCCTTATGGCCGGCATGGGAGGCTCATTTTGTTCGAGCAAGTTGATTTGGTCCCTTCTGGGTTGTTCCGCTCTCTACGGGAGGGCTGGATTCTCTGGAGGTAGCAATTGCCCGATTGGAACATTAAAGGGGAACATTGCCACGAAGTTCTCCTGATAGTCATCAATGGGTGTCACCTGCGAGTGATTGCTATCGGACTCAAAAGGGTCCCAAGGTGCTACCTCATAATCTGACTCATCTTTAGAAGACCCCCCTTGATCTTGTTCATATCCCTCTTGGAGGTTACTTCTTGAACTTTCCCCTTCCTCGATCAAAGGGGAGGGGTTGTTGAGGTCAACAAGGTTTGTTGTTAACAATGGGAGATAATTCCCCAATGTGTATGTTGTGTTGGGATTGGCATATGGATCTTGTGCCAACCCATCCCTATTGCCTAGACCTAGGCCTTGCATGGTTTCTACCAAGATGTCGAGGGGCAAAGGGTGGTTGAACCCTACTCCTGATTTATCATATGGCATCTGGTATCTCGGTTGACAAAGAATGTGCATTCCTTGTTCGTATCTGCCCAATCCATATCCATGCCAATTACATTGGTCTAGGTATTTCAAGGCAAAGTTCGGGTTGGACAGATAGTCAACATTCTCAACAAATGGCTCTTCATCCTCTTCCTCTTGTAGGTAGGGTTCAATGCCATTCTCGAGGCCCCCATATACAAAATTGGTCTGATTTGGTGGGTAGCCTAAAGGGACGATAGTGTCGATGGGGAGGCGAGGTCTCCCCATGTCTTGCATGGATTCGAGCGTGGGTGTTGCCACAATGTTCCACACTAGGTACTCCCCAGGCCCGTATTGGCCATCTCAATGGTAATCATCGATGGTTGAGGGGGAGGGAATGGGAGTTCTCCCTGAGTCCACTCCATGTTGGGTGAACCAGGTGTCTCGACTTCCATTCGGCTGGGCACCTCTTCGATAGAGATGGTTGAGACTAATGGTGGTACCTCCTCTAGGGGCTTCTTCCCGTTGTCCTTCGGTGTGGCCACCATAGGTGGCATCGTTGGTGAAGGAACAAACGATGAAGATGGGCCAGGTTGGTGAGTTGAGGGACTCAACAGCGAGGATGTAGGTAGAATCGGACCCTGTGTGGATGGATTCAATTGAAAGTCCAAATGTGTCGATGGGAGGGTCGATTGTGGCATCAGCTGCACCGCATTGCAAAACTTAAAGGGCTCTAAGTCCATCTGGGACTACATGTACTTGCCCTTCGTATGTGTATTTGAGGCATTGATGGGCTATCGAAGGGACACACTTCATGTCCCTGATCCAAGGCTGGCCTAGCAAGATATTGTAGGCCATCTCACCCTCAAGGATGTGACACAATGTAGGAATGGTCTTTTGTCCTACTTGGATGGGCAGGACAATTGTGCCAACCATCGAGCATAACGCATCGTTGAATGCTCGAAGAGTGTAAGTGGATGCCACAATGTGGGATGCTGGCAGCTTAAGGTGTTTTAATGCTGCTATCATGATTATGTTGTTGGACGAGCCAGTGTCCAACAACACCCTCTTGAATGGAATCCCGTTGACCCACGCAATGACGTGCAGGGGTGGATCCACCATATCACCAGTCACCAGTTTTAGTTCATCTTCCCTGAAGGTTATGACTGGTTCTGTGCATTGTCTCACATGTCCCACAAAATTGTTGAAAGAATTGGCTTCATGGGGTTGTAGCTCAATGGCTTTGAGTATCTCCATCAGAGCCTCCCGATGGGGCGGTGATTGTTGGATGAGCTCATAAATGGAGAGCCTAGCCGACGTGGTCCTTAAACTTTGAGTAAGTTTAGTCCGAATCATGGCCACTGGTCTAGGCGGGGGAGGTTGCGTAGGGTGTTGTGGAGGTTGTGACGTTGATGGAACATCTCCTGTAGCTACAATGGGTGCAACCGTGTTTGGGTATCTTTTGTTCCATGTCACGATGCTTATCATCCCTACGTATCCTTGCATGGGGCAGTTTTGTGTTACCTCGTTCACTTGTAAAGTCTTTGCCTACGCATCATGGGCAGGCAGGGGGTCTTTGAAGACCTCCATCTGTTGGTTGCTCAGTGCTACGGGATTATCTACCATGAGCGTTTTGTTGTCTATCAAGTCCTGCACTAAGTGTTTGAATTTCCAACAAGTGGAGATTTCGTGTCCTTTCTGTCGATGAAATCTACAATATAAGTCTTCCCTATAGCCCTTGGGTTTTGGCATGTTGGGGTCTATGGGTCGACTTTTCGGCAAGTTTATCAGGTTTTCCATGAACAAGCGGTCAAACAAGGAGTCTCTAGACTCCGTGAATTGTGTGAATTGTCGCCTAGGGTGACGCTGCTGATTTTGCTCTTGTTTATGATTTTCCTTTTCATAGTTATCAAGAGGAACTGCCTGATAATTAGCCTTTGGGGGCTGTGTCGTTTGTGCAGGCTTTGGTATAGTTATGGCAACCTGATTGACCATGATGGGTTTCGGTTGCGTGGGCCCAGTTTTAGCATTTTTGGGCCACTCTTTCTTGCACGGCTTGGCAATCTCACCATCTTGTATTTTGATCTCCTCAATTATCCTGGCTTGCGCCAGGGCTTCTTCGAGGGTGGCATATTGTTGTAGCTGCAATAGCATGGAGATCGACCTTAAGCAACTCTTTGAAAACATTTGAGTCATGTCGGCCATGGGAGGGAGGTAAGGTAGCTTTGAAAGCAATGTCCTCCACCGATTCCCATAAGCAGCCATGGTCTCATCATCATACTGCTTAAGGCCAGCTAGGTCGCTTAAGGATGCCTTCTTCTTGGTGTTGAAGGCAAAACGTTCAAGGAACGCGTCCACTAGCTGGTCTAGATTATTGATGCTATGCTTCGGCAACTCGGGTAAACCAATCCGAGGCAGGGCCTACGAACGTGGTTATAAACGTTCTCAGAAGCAATGCATCATTGTCCTGAATGCCAAAGCATTGACTCAGGAACCTTGTTACGTGCTCTTGGGCATCCTCATCCCCTCTAAAAATTGCCAATTGAGGCACTTTGAAGTGGTCGGGGTATGGGGGTGCCGAAACTGAAGGATGCACAGGGTGACTGCGGAGTTGGCGTAAGGTGGGCTTTTGGGGCCCCGAAGTCTTAGTCTCCACAGACTCTAAGCGCTCTAGCAGTGCTTTGTATGCATCAGAGGATTTGATTTCCTCTTCTTTGGTTTGTTCCCATTGTGAATTATGAGGAACTTGAGGCCTATGGAGGGGTAGCCGGATAGCGCCCCCTGCCTTGGTAGGGCATTTCAGCCCGCTCTTCTTCTCGCTCAAATTCCTCATAGGCCTCTTGAGGAGTTTTTGGGCATGACCTATAAACATGGATGGGTGCCCGAGGAAGGCGCCCATCATTGGTTCTAGGAGTGGCCTCCCGCTCAGGTCTAGGAGGTCTTGGAGGTAACGCTTGATAAGGTCATGGAGACCTGTCTCGTACTAAGGGGTTGTGCCTCTCATAAATTTTTGTCCTATGCGTGCGAGGGGTTGGAATCCTCTCATGCATAGTGTTCTAGAACAACTCATCTGTCTGGCATTGAATGCGCTCTTTGTTAAGATGATACAGTTGTTCTAACTACTGCTGATCTTGCCTAAGCTGCGTGATTTGCGCTTGGCGGGTGGCATGTTTGGCAAATGCCAAGTCGATTTGTTCCATCGTCCTAGGTCTAGGAGGCCTAGATGCCTCCCCTACATATCTATCTCGGTCATGGTGATCCGAGATCTCTATGGGTCACTTTCCTCTATCGAGGTTAGCAACATTCACCCGAGGCTCTGGCCTCAATAGGTGATCTTGATAATCAGCAGGTGCGGAGGCGCATTGCTCCCACACGGTGTATTGCTCTTGAGGAATATACTAGTTTTCCTCGTGCTCCCTTTCGTACATGTGAAAGGGATGGGCAGAGTTGGCTCGCCCTATCTGAAGAGCCTTGCACTCTAGATTTGGCCTATTAGTTCTAACAGTAATGAGGGGTGGAGGAGGAATGATATAATCATGTGGGCCCTCCTTATGAACCCTATGCTGCTCTAGCACTTCATCGCGTAGTGGCCACTCATAATGAGTGTCTAAGGGGGCCTTCCCATGTGTGTACTCCTCCTGAGAGGGTCTGTGTTGAATGGGAGTGCCCCTCAAAGGGGTGCCTCTATAGTCCTATTCTGTAGTGGTATGGTGTGGACTATGTTGTGGGTCAAGCTGCCAAGGTGGTATAACCAAGTCCTTGGGGCTATAACGGAGGTGACTTGTGCCTCCTTGCATACTTTCCGTAGCTTCTACCCGTGATTGGGCTTGGCTACGGGTATACACCATGGTGGTGGTTTTTCTAAAAATATATGTATATTTTTATCTCCTTTACAATTTTTATGCTATACCAAACAAAAGGGGACCACACAAACAAAGAAATGATTATCTTGTTTACAGATTAAATGTGTGTCCTAGATCTGGTTCAGTGTGTTTGATTTTTGTTATGTAAATCTTGTAAAGAAAACTTTGTTATACATGCATAATGAGGGCTCTTGTATCTCCAAAATGGTCGCCCCTTCAATATACCATTGCCAGGCCGTTATACCGAACCTCTCAATATACCCGCCCTTACGTGAGGGAAACTATTGGTACGCGAGAGCAGAACAATAAGTGGAACATAGGCGGTATGGAAGGGGGATCACTCTATTTTTGACACCTACCTTAGAAGACTTATCCTCATGCATGGGGAATCACCCCCGCTACACTTGGTCAGCTTTCATCAGGATTTACGTCTAGCAACAATCGCGATCAAGGTATATGTATGCAAAATCCAAGCCAAGGTGGTGATGAAACCCACCGTTGGTCTTGATCAAGTGTTGGGGTATTAAGACCAACTCCTTGATGTTAATTTTATTAGGTGGTGTGTGTGGTTCCTTTTAATTGTGTAAAGAAAGAAAACATACAACAAAAGATGATTTTCACTAATGCAATGCTTTAAAGTACGTTTTATCTTTCAGAGACAATTAGTAGCAAAAAGGAAATCACAAAACCTAACTAGAACTGAAACCTATAATGAGGACTTGCCATTTGTGCAAGTATCATGCAAGCAAACCAGAGAAAAATGCATTCCTAATCAAGTTCCTTCCATTTAATTTACTCTATGTTTTTTATTTTTTTTATTGCAAGAAAGGAAAACAAACTACTTAACCTTTCTATGCAAGTGTCTGAAAATAAAGCAAAGAAAGCAAAAATTTGCAGAAACAGAAAGTAGAAAAACACAGAGGATGTTCAGAAGGCCTACCTCTTCTCTGTCTAAACTAGATGCCTCTAAGTTTCTGCTCAAAAAATGCACAGAGCTCTAATCATCCTAGGGTGGGATGAATAGCAGGTCTACATTCATCATAGGGTGGGATGAATATGTATTCATCCCGGGGTGGCACGAGTAGCAGTCCAGTGCCCGAATGAGTAACACCTGCAAAGAAAAACCACAAAATTTGGATCAAAAACTTGATCCTAATAGTAGGGGACAGGGTCCCACCATGATCGCCACTGAAAGCATGTAGAAAAATGGCGTACCGATATGATGCAAACAAAAGTAGATATAGATGCTAAGTCCTACGAATGCATGAAGGAAATGACGCAGAAACGAGATGTGAGCAAACAAAGCGGGGCCTCCTTTATTGATATTGCTTTTAATATGATTACAATACATCCCCCTTCTAGGGCTCAGAATATTTGATACAATTTGTTACATTAATGGATGCCCGAAAGAAGCCACGCTTCCAAGATCGGACGGTACGCTTCCAACATCTTCCGCGTGCCCACATTCAAAGTGGGCGGGCTAAAAGTTGCCACCACTTGTGTCCATGTGTTCATCATTCCTTGCTACCCCTCTAGTATTCCTGGTGGTGAGATCCTACGCATAGAAAGACAACAAATCATTAATAGCATATGCGTATCTAGAAAAACATGCAATCCCCAAGGCCTCCAGTGGGCGCTTGTGGAATATCAGTGATAAGATTGATAAATCAATTACATAATGATATATAAATGTAAAGGACAACTTCTAGAATTGGTATCACCTAATTTTGCATCGAAGCGGCATCGGACGGCCCCGTTATGCTCGTTTGCCCGTCGGGGGCCTCTCCAAAGTGAGCACTCCAATGTCCCACCTATGCTCATCCAAATCACCTAAAAATCATGGTTTAGGAATTATATGTCATTCTAAGACTACCCAGATGCTCATAATTTGCACATCCTACCCAGATTCTCCTGTATGTGACAGGGGCGCCCTACGAGCTAGTTAACACATAAAATAGTAAAACGATAGTCAAATCATGTCAAAATGAGTTCAAATTTTAATAGAGGCATTAGGATATCATCTGAGACATATTGCAAAAATAATAGTAAGGAAATCATGCACATATTTCTAATCGCTCCGGGGTGGGACGCTAGGGACTGCAACAAAACTTGCAAAAAGTGACCTTCCAAATGTCCTACCCAGAGGCCTCCAAAACTCTTGCAAACTTGTGGTTAGACTAAAAACAACATTTTGAGATGACCCAAAAGGTCATATTTGGCATATTCTACCCAGGTTATCCTGTATCCGAAGGCGCTCCCTGTAGGTTAGTAGACGCATAAAATGACAGAAACCAGGTCAAATCATGTCAAAAAGCAATGAAATTTGGACAACAACATAAGTACATCAGATATAAAATAATGCAAAAATAATAGTAACAAAACCATGCACAAATTTCTAATCACTCCAGGGTGGGGCGATTAGGACTGCAATAGTTTGGGGGCGCCCGGGGTGGGACGCCCACCGTTTAGGGCCTAGTTTTGACACCAATCCAAGTGGGATGGGTCCAAAACTTCCTAGGGGGTTGTGTCGATGAGTTTGGGGTGGGATTGTGGCTGATTTCTTGGGTTTTGGATCTGGATTGCATTCCTAGTGTTCACCCGATAACCTCTCTTCCAGAAGAGAGAGATTAGGGATGTAGGAAGCACAAAGAGGAATGGGGGTATAGTTTGGCAGCACTTCGTTGCTCCAAATGCTCCAGCTCTCTTCTTTTTTGGGGTGAGGAGGCTCACCTTTTTATAGACCTAAGGGTCTCCTTTGCATGCGCATGCGAGGGCGCCACTTGGCTCATTATGCCTTTTTGGGGAGAGAAGATTCCTCCCTGATTAGGGGCTCCTTGATTGAGGCCTCCATGATTTGAAACGTTCCCTCGCACTCCCATGCCTTGAAGGCGGAGTTAGGTGGTGGATTTGGGCTGCCATTTGTCAAGGTTTGACTTTTTGCTAGTCAAACCTGCTAATCGTCCCACCCTGGAGCGATTGTTGCTAATCATCCCGGGGTGGGACGAATAGGATTCTAATCATCCCAGGGTGGGACGAATAGGGAGCAAAGTGCTTAAAAGGTGCAAAACTGACCTCTGACCTTCCAAAACTGATTTGGGAGTGGTTAGGACCCATTGTTTAACCTCTGGAGGCTGCCCTAGGGGGTATGTATGCCAATTCGGTCAGTGCTTGTATTCACGTAATCGGAGTGGTGTTGTTTTGGTGTCTACAGTGTGTTCCCAAATGCCTCTTGTTTCTCAAAGGTTTCCATATTTTCAACAAGCTCTTAAAATACCTTTGATGCACAGATTTCCTCCTCTTGTAAGCCTATTTGCATTGGCAATGGAGGTAACTCTCTATCCATTTGATTTGTTCCATTTTCCTCCCTCCTACAACAGGACTCGGGATTGTGATACCGGTTTGTTATGTTTGCCCTTCCCCCATTAGTTGGATTTCATTCATGATTTTGTGGGGGATTTCATTGTGGGATATCTTTTATAGTGTGCCTCTCCTTAGGTGAGTCAATACATCTTTTTTTTTTTGTAGATGTATTGACTCACCTAGCATTAATACCAAGTTTTGCAGGTTGACCCAAAAACTTTTACAAAAATCAGCCTAGGGCTATTGATGAACATGTCCTTACTAAGGATCCTATATATGTAAAATCTACATGCCGCCAAAGCCATTACATCCGGTAAGGCACATAGCCTATTATAAAAAAGAAACTTCCCATACAACATTTTGGGTATACCTCGAGAAAATACACCTACATAATAATTACAAAAAAATAAACAGACATAGATCCCTTCCTTGAAACAATGGAGAAACAAAAAGCTACAGATACACATAGCAGAGTACTAAAAAAAACTCCCACAAGCTCTGTATTGATAGTTACTCTTAATAATTCTTTGGTAATTACTTTCTTTTGTATATGACATGCTTTGGGACCACATCCCATCTTGGCCAATCAGCCTTAGAGAAGTGAACCTGCTAGCTAGATTTATGGTGGTGGCTATCTAGTGGTCCATGTGGCTCTAGTTCAAAGTCTTATATTGTCATTTCTTTCCTGCCCTATGATTATCAACCAACCTCAAATTACTAATATGACTAGGAGCCATGTTATCTGATATGTGACTATCCTAATTAGTATTTATGGTATTTCCAAGTAGCATCCACCAAGACTGACAGCTCAAATAATTTTTATTGTGAGTCCATTTCAAAAAAGAGACAGGAATACACATATCGTTGAAACTTACAATGCCTTCACTATTGGCAAATTTGACTATCATTATTAGCATTCTTATTGAATAAGCTCATCTACTTTGCTCAGGACATCGTGTTCCCATTTGAAAATTCTATCACCATCGACACCCAAATTGGTCAGCTTATTAGCAACTTTGTTAGCTTCCCAAAAGACATGTTGGGCTTTTTTGTCCTATATTCCTTGGAAAAGGATCCTAGCCTCTTCAACAATTGTTTTAATCCTCCAAGGAGGTGTTTTCCAATTATTGAGGAGATTTATAACATGCATAGAGTCTCCTTCTATGATAAATTTGCCTTCTAAGTCTTGAGTCATTTGAAGGCCTCTCCACATAGCTCTAGCTTCAGCTTCATTGTTCATCCTTATTCTCAAATATTCAAAAAATGCAAGCATCATATTCCCATTATGATCTCGCATAATGCTACCAGTACCTGCTCTTCCAGGATTTTCCTTAGCTACTCCATAAAAATTAAGCTTAAACCAACCTGTAGGAGGTGGGGACCACTTAACATTGGATCTAGGGTTGACTACCCTAGGCATAGACTCATATAACAAGGTTAAGCTTAAATATTGAGCAATCATGGTCTCCTACAGATGAGGTTTATGACTATCAAAAGGGATAAGGTTCACATTCTCATTGGCAAAGGATAGGATCCTGTAAATGCTAGTTTGATGATCATGGATAGACTCATTAAAGACTCTATGGTTCCTTTCTAACCACACCTGCCAAAGATAGTGATTGAGACAAATTTTCCACATGTATCTAAGTCTTTGGATTGAAAAGGGGCAAGGCCACTGGACAAAAAAATCAAGTACGATAGATGGTTTAACCTAGGAAATATTGAAATCCTGAAAAACCCCACTTAGGATAGTCAAGGAAAAAGGGCACTCAAGGAAAATGTGATAAATGGTCTCCCAATTAACCCTACATAGATAATAGAAATTAGTAATACAAATACCTTTACGCATCATATTATCAATGGTTAGAATTCTTCCTTGGATAACCAGCCATGAAAAGACTACAATTTTTGGAATTAAATTTTTTATCCAAACAAAGTCCTTTTGGACGATAAAATCCTTGTCATCAAGAAGAAGCTTGTAAGCTGATTTAACAGTGAACTACCCATTTTTTGTAGGAGCCCAGGTCACTTTATCTTCCTTGGGTCTCATGGGGATAAACTGTTGTCCGAGAATGTTACAAAGATCATTTGATTCTACTTGAAATCCCTGAATCCTTATTTGTTTTCACTTCATTATGCCTCTGTTCTCAACCATATAATCGAAGACTTTTCTACCAATTATTTCTTTGTGATATATATAATTTAGTCTAAGTTAGGATATTGCATCATTAGTTCATCCTTAGCCCACTTGTCATTCCAAAAATTTATCCTCTCACCATTGCCTAAAACCCATCTTAAACCTTTTTTTATGATTTCCTTACAATTGAGAATTGCTTTCTGTAGCACCCTAAAATTGGCATAGTAAACCTTAGCAAATAATTAAAATTACTTTAGTAATAATTCAAATTCAAATTTTAACCCCGAACCGCCCGTTAACCGCCTGTTAAACACTTTCCCCATTTTCCATGCCATTTTTAGGATTTGTTGTGACCGTTGGACGATATCATCTCCGATCAAACAATATCGCCTCAGATCGGATGATTTCGTCTGGAGCAGAACGTCCAGATGATCTCATCCCAAACTGATTTGTGCATAATTAGATTTTGTTCCAACGACGTCTCTAAGTTGGGTAGAAGCGTGTCTACATCGTTAGAGACCCTCCCCCATTGGAGATCTTCCAGATTAGGATGATCTCCAACCTCCTAACCTCCCTCCTAAGCCTATTTAAACCTTAGGATCCCCCCTTGACATCACCCTAGCTGAATTTTCTTGTAACTTGACCTTTGCATGCATTAGAATACCCTGGATTACCATCTGCATTTGTGCTTTCCAAGTTTTCTTGCAAGGACCTCATTGATTTTCAGCTAGAGCAAGCTCAGATCGTCGCAGACGATCCTGTACAATCTTGGACGATCCTGTCAAAATTCGAGACGATTTCGACTGCAGTCTGCATTGGGGGAAATCAGTGCCCAAAGTTTGCACTTTTCCTATACTTTGCTGCTATTTTATTCTGCATTTAGTCAGTTTTATTATTATTTTCTGTTATTCTGCATCTTGGAGTTCACCCATGTAGTTTAATTGCATAATAAAATCATGATTAACTATTAAAGCATCATAATTTACTTGCATTTCTATTCGGGATTATCTTATTAACATCCTTATTATTATTTCACATCATTTTCCTTTATCAGCATAGCTGCATTTTTTGTATTTTGTGTCCATTTCTCTGATTGTAGGTCTCTAATGAATTCGTTTGACGAATTCGTCAGATCTCAGACGATCCTGTCAGATTGGAGACGATCCTGTCAAATTCTAGATGATCTTGACTGCTTCAAAAATTAGAATCTCCATCAGACATCCAGAATCAGGTATGGCTTTTCTCATCTAGCATATTCTCTGTGTTTTCTGTTTAAATTTGTTTTTGTATTCATTTAATTTGCATTTTCATAATAGAACAACTTAGATTCATTTGGCCAAACCTAGGATTTGAATGTTTAAAGATAAAATTGAACACATTAAACACATTCCCAACCTAGGCGTGGAGACTGCCACTAAACGTTTCCTGGTGAACCCCACCATCCGTCAAAAAATCACCTTAATACACCTCCCCTAAGAGGCGGGACCTTCAAAGGGCCTCTCAGTCCGAGGTATTGTCCCATCCTTCCCGCATCCCCCTTCCGGGCGTGGATCCTTTAGCCTAAAGGTAAGGGTGCGGAAAATTTGGAACGATACATTTTGGTGAACCCGACGTGAAACTAAAACCTTTTGAAAACAAAAAAAAAACCAAAAAAACATAGATGCATTTAAAATCATTAGAAAACTACTAAGTTGCATATCATGTCTAGATGGTAGCTCCTAAGAAAAGACTAGTTGTCACTATAAATGTTGAAAACCAATTAGCAGCCATAGAAGTTAATTTTGTGCTTAGTGTGCCTGAAATAGATAGAAACCAACTTTTGTGGAAAGAACTTGATAGGAGGCTAGGTATCATTTCATCTAGATCAACCGAACTTAGACAAATCAAGAGGTTTGCCCTAGATAGGATCCCGTATCCTCATCAACTCATTTTTAATCATGAACTTCGGAGAGCCTGCCATAGGTGGTTAGCTTATAGGAGAGCTCTTGTGTCTTCAGAATTGTTCACCTTCGAGGAATACCTCGAGAACGCAGCTATTATACACCAATTCCTAGGTCATGTAGAAGACCAAGAGGTCATTCTTACGAATAGGGAAAGATGGAGTAGAGTTCCTAGAGCTGTGTTATATCGAGAGTATTGCCACGAGATTTATTTCTACCAACCGTAATCTGAGACAGATAATATCACTATAGCACTTTTCATTAAATTCTTGAAAGAAAATTTTCAATTTGAAGAAGAACACTTCATGACTCCTGAAGAACTCGAGCCCATTAATGATATTTATAAATTGTTTATAGAAAACTAGATCATTGCTTTCATTATTATTATTTCTTGCATTTAGTGTGTTGTTTGTTATCTTTATAATATTGTTACAAAAACAAAAAAATAGAAAAAACAAGAAAAACCAAAAACATAACAAAACTAAAACATTTTATTTTAAATACTATAGTAGGTATATAATTAAAATATATACCTCTTAAGCTTGTTGCACATATATATATATATATATATAGATATATATATATATTTGCTGAAATCTAAATTTAAGCACAATGCCTAGACTTAGGAATGGTAAACAAACTAAAGAAGAAGAAGAAGATTGGTTAGGAGACAAAACAAAAAACCCAAATGTCCTTCCTAAGGATTCAATTCTGAAAGGAGAAACTCTAGAACAGCCAGAAGATGAGCTTGTTGTAGATGAACAAGAAGAAAATCTTAAAGAGGAAGGATCCTCATCCCCTAGAATGGCTCCAGATGGAACTATTGCTTTTGATAACTTAGATCATTTCTGGAAATTTTTCAATAATAACATTGGTGCTCTTAATATGGCAGTTCATATTGATAGAGGAAAAATTAGTGACACTCAAGCAACCATGGAAGATATGTTTAACATACACACTAATCCCTTGTCCTTTGTTGATCAAGAAAGTGATAAGGTTGGACCATCCAATAGAGATATGGTCACTATGATTCAGAACATGCAAAAACAACAGGTTACCCAAACCCCTAAGGAACCTTGTTATTGAGCCTAAAATCATTCCCACACAAAAGAAACCTTCATTCACTGCTTTATTTTGCCAAACTATTGATCAATATGCTTCAAATTGACAAAAACCTAAAATGAAGCCAAACACCAATTTTCAACAATCTAGGATACAACATAATACAACTTCAAAACTTCTTCATAACACCCTTCCTACCAAAAATTTACACAATAGCAATATAGCATCTAATCTTCATGTCCCTCCATCATATGCTCACAAATCCCATATTAATACCCTACCGAACCAATATGGTGGGCAAACTAGTAATCTGGAAGCCATGGTGAAACAGTTAGCTTCGCGTATGGACCAAATAGATCCCTACCATCCCTTGTACAATTATCGAGAGATGTGTAGTCAGCCTTTGGATCCCATAGTTGTAGCACAACCATACCCTAAACACTTTCCCATGCCCATCCTGCCTATATATAAATGAAGAAGATCCCTAGAGCATCTTCATATGTTTAGGATAACATGTCATGATATATCACATGATGACTTGCTATTACTAAAAATGCTCCCGAAAAGTTTATGAGGAATGGCATTAGAGTGGTACTATCAACTTGTTGTAATCACAATGACACTGAGAGGGGGGGTGAATCAGTGTGTTCTTTAAAATTTCTAAAACATATGATTTTAAAACCAGTAGCAGTTTAAAGCGAGATAAAAGAGATACTAAATGCATCAAGAAAGCATCACACATAACACAACATTTTAACGAGGTTCACCAATGTGGCTACTCCTCAAAAGACCGCTTGGACTACCATCCAAATCCAGTCAATGCAAAGCTACAACTTTACATAATCCTTTACCAAGCACCAACCGGAAGGAGCACCAACCCCTTAACTTTATCCGCTTCAACAGAATGGAGCACCAACTCCTATTTTACCAGAGACCTACTGGAAAGAGGCACCAACCCCTTAATTTTCTAGCTCAACGAATGGAGCAAACTCTATTTTACGAGCACCAACCGGAAAGAGGCACCAACCCCTTAATTTTCCAAGCACCAACTTGGACTTCAATAATAAAATTATGAATAAAAGTTTGACCTATATACGGCTTTGTTTTTGCATGACTCCTATTTGCGCAAAATGGTCACACTATTCCACCTCTTCTCCGTACTCTCTTTGCACTCTCTCTGCATTCGTGCTCAATCACTTCACAAACTCGTGCACTCGTCACTTCATACTTTGCACACAACTTCGCCCTTCGTGCTCTTCTCTCGCACAGTCTCTACTCGCTCTTCACACATTATTTCATCGATGCACACCTTCTCGCAACTCCAAGAACTATCACTTCGCTCACATTCCGAATCGAACGACTTGCTCTCTGCTCAACACGAACTTCACTTTCACAAACACTATACTCGCATTCGCACTTTATCTTCACACCACCTCACTTTCAAACTCGAAGAAGCCCTCCTTTTATAGAAGAAATTTTAGGAACAAACCCTAAAATAACGTCGGTTGAGAAACCCTAGAATTTGTCGGATGCTAAACCCTAAAATCCGTCGAATGAGTGGTGCAAAACCCTAAAATTTCATGCCAAACCCTAAAATCCATTGGCCCGCATTTAACTTTGTTGGCCTCAAACTCTTCTTCCACCTTCGTCACTTTCCCGTAGCTTATTACCACGAAATAGTAACACGTCGGCCCTTTTAATTTAATTTAATATTTTAATTTAAATTTTAAATAAAATAAAATTTAAACTAAATATTTAAAATTAAATATCTTCATCACCGGGGCATCTTTTTCAACGAAACGAAGAGCCAACTTGGGTTTTAAGAAAAACCCATTTCAAATCTGTTATCCATGGTTTTAAATAAAACTTTTTATTTTGACTGCCTTGGTTTTCACAAAAACCTTTAAAATTTAAACTAAATATTTAAAATTAAATATCTTCATCACCGGGGCATCTTTTTCAATGAAACGAAGAGCCAACTTGGGTTTTAAGAAAAACCCATTTCAAATATGTTATCCATGGTTTTAAATAAAACTTTTTATTTTGACTGCCTTGGTTTTCACAAAAAACCTTTCCGCTTCTTGACATCTCAGGTTCTGAAGACTTCTTCTTCTCATTCTGAATTATGTTTTCTGTTTCTGTGCATCTATCATTTAAGGACTCATGATCTGACTAACTTTTGAACTTTATCCTCTGCATCTGAGTGACTTATGAACTTGCTATGCATTGCATCATTAGATCTAACTGACTGTATTGACAACAATGACAATCCTCCTGCAACACCTTGCTCAACACTGAACTCCTATCCATTGTACTTTGGTTGCACCTTGCTGTTCAATAAACTCTTGTCCATTGCATCAATAAATTTGTCTGACTGTGTTGACAACAATGACAATACTGTTTGCTGCACTTTGCTCAACAATCTCCCCCTTTGGAATTGTTGGCAACACATGTGCAATTTTCCTGTAAATCTTCTCCCCCTTTGACAATAATACCAAAGGGCTGCTGCAGACTCCCCCTGAGTCTATGCACAATATTCTTAGACACAAATTATTACAATTAGCAAATATTCCAAGCATGAACAAGAAGAAAAACAAATACACAAATGCTCCCCCTGAGTCCAAGACCACTTCATTTCACTGATTGACAACATCATGATAAGCATAATAGGCATCAATAAAATCAACAATGTGAATAGCAGCAATAACCAATGAATGACACCATCACCGTCAACTTCACCAATATAACATGTGTAAGAACATGACTGAACCACTGTCTTCTATGCAATTACCCTCTGTTGCTTTGCAAACTCAAACTTGTCCACTGTTAGTGAAGGCATACAATAATCTTATATAGCCAGCTTTTTGTTCTGCAATGCCAGCAACATCTGCATACAACTTCACCATGCATATTGGATATATTCTCAACAAGCTTGAACCCAATGAAAATTGTTTGTCTCTCTCTCGTAGTGAGAATCCAATAGAGCTACCTCAATCCACTTTCAACTCTGTGCAAGTACCAAACATATTCATCACCAGGCTAGAAATCATCTGGTCGCTCATTAAAAAAACTTTTTCTTCAATCTTCCCATTCAACATGCTGATTTCACTTTTGTCAACGTAATTGACAAGTGACTCACATCTCGTACCAATTTTTGTCCAAAGACTGCAATTTTACTGCCAACTCTTACTTTCAACTATGCATGTCGGAAGAAGACATTTTGTCAAACACTTTATGGCCAACCGTAGTGCACCTTACTCAGCCTCAAGCTTCTTATCCTTGGACTGGCATTAAATCAATAGTTAAAACAAAATTGTCTGTGAATTAAATATATTCACCAAGGTGTCATGAAAGATCTGGCAATCTTCACATCAAAGAGTAAAAACAAATACATGCTGCTCAAAACACAAATACACAGCTAGGGCAAGCATTCTTTCATTGAGCAAATCATCTGGACTATTATGATTCGTAATTTTGAACAGTGGTATTAAGAATCATCAACAGTACAATAGTGACATATCTCAAAACTACCAATGGTGACAACTCTCAAATTAAACACCACACTTCATGGCATTTCCACAAACCACTATATAAACTGAAAAACACACTTTAACAACTATACAACATTAACCCGACTGCTTACCTTTCATCCTCATATACCTAGACAAATACATAGGAGCATTAAAATAAAACTTTAATATTGCTCCTCCTGAGGATGTGCCACCTGGAGTTGCTTAGAGCAATGGCAAAGTAGCCTCCTTCAGTCCAAGGAGACACAATTTCCTTTCTTCTGTCTTTCTCCAGACTTTCCTGAACTTGGGCTTGGGTTTTTCAACAACATCCCTATTTTTCTCCTGTTCGTGAACTTGAACATTTCTCTTGTGGGGTTGTCTCTTGTGCATTCTTGATGGATGATTATTTTCTTTTCTTTTATGCACATGATATGTTCCTTGTCGGTGTTGTCCTCTTTGTGTCTGATGAAATCTAGGGTTTTGCCTTAGATTAGATATAGAAGTGCTTGGATAGAACCTTGCTATGTGCCCTTGACCGTTGCATTTAAAACATTGCACATGTTTTATTCCCTGTCTGTATTGCATTCTATGTGTATGATGAAATCTATGGTATTGCCTTAGATTGGATACATAAGTGCTTGAACAAAACCTTGCTATGTGCCCATGGCCATTACATTTAAAACATTGCATAGGGTGTTCACTCAAAAAAATAGAAGTATTTTTATCAGCATAACTCTTTGATCTATTGTTCAGTCCACAATAAATTGCCTTGTGACCAAAGTGGTTGCATTTAGAACAATAGCCATAAAAAGCATTATTATTAAAAGAGTGAGAGTGAGAGAACCTCTTTTGCTGTGGTTGCTTTGTTGTAGATCTTCTTTGATATTTTCTTCCTTTTGAGGATTCAGCTTCAGACTTTTCTTGTTTCAATCCTTCAACCGAGGACTTCTTCTTCTCTGCATATTTGGAGGATGAAGGTTGTTCAGCTTCATATCCAAGACCAAACTTAGTTGTGGAGCTTCTTTGTTGATTTATCATTGTATCTAGCAACTCCGTGCTCTTCTCAAATTTGAGATTTATATTGGCCTCTTTTAGTTGTTTCTTCAATGAAACAATCTCTTCTTCTTGTTGGCAGCATACAGTCTCTTTCTCATTGATCTGAGACCTAAGAATATTTTCAATCCTTTTGTTCTGTTCTACTTGCAGCTTTAGATCAACAATAACCTTTTTATATTCCTCTTCACTTGTGCTGTATACATCATTCTTATTATCCAGGTGTGTCTTCAAGGCTTCTTCTGATTTCTTGGCCTTTTGAACTTGTAGGAAGAGATCTTCAATCTCATCCCCATATTCTTCTAACTTCTTGGACATTCTTTTGTTCTTTTTCTTTTCTATACTCAACTCTTCAAGAGCAGAGATCAACTCACCTTCCCAGTCTACTTCAGCATTGAGGTTTTCATCATCTGCTTCAGTATTCACTCCTACCATTTCTGGTTCAATTTTCTCAACCACAGGAACTGAAACTGGCTGGGATGCCTTTTTGGATGAGGATCTATTCTTCTTAGCCATTGTGTACTAATCCAAGATCAACCCTGACTGATTTAGCCAAAATTGGTTTGTTGTAATCACAATGACACCGAGAGGGGGGTGAATCAGTGTGTTCTTTAAAATTTCTAAAACATATGATTTTAAAACCAAGCAACAGCTTTAAAGCAGATAAAAGAGATACTAAATGCATCAAGAAAGCATCACACATAACACAACATTTTAACGAGGTTCACCAATGTGGCTACTCCTCAAAAATACTGCTTGGACTACCATCCAAATCCAGTCAATGCAAAGCTACAACTTTACATAATCCTTTACCAACACCAACTGGAAGGAGCACCAACCCCTTAACTTTATCTGCTTCAATGTAATGGAGCACCAACTCCTATTTTACCAGCACCTACTGGAAAGAGGCACCAACCCCTTAATCCAAGCAACAAATTGGAATACAATAATAAAAATTACATAATAAAACTTTCACCTCAATTTTCATGGTTTGCTATTTTTTTGCATTCTGCTGCTTCTATGCAAAATGATTCGCACTATTCCACCTCTTCTTTGTACTTCTTTGCACTCTCTCGTCGCATTCGTATGATCAATCACTTCGTACACTGTGCACTGTCACTTCGGACTTAGAACACAACTTCTGCAAATCGCGCTCTTATCTTCGCACAAGTCACTCTACTCGCTCTTTGCACATTATTTCATCGCACGCACACCTTCTCGCAACTCCAAAGAACTATCACTTCGCTCTCATTCTGAATCACGACTTGCTCTCTCGCTCAACACGAACTTCACTTTCACAAACACTATGCTCGCATTTGCACTTTATCTTCACACCCCCACATTTCAAACTCGAAGAAGCCCTCCTTTTATAGAAGAAATTTTAGGAACAAACCCTAGAAGAACGTCGGTTGAGAAACCCTAGAATTTGTCAGTGTGCAAAACCCTAGAAATTTCGCGCCAAACCCTAAAATCCGTCGGCCCGGATTTAACTTTGTCGGCCTCAAACTCTTCTTCCACCTTCATCACTTTCCTGTAGCTTATTGCCGCGAAATAGTAACACGTCGGCCCTTTTAATTTAATTTAATATTTTAATTTAAATTTTAAATAAAATAAAATTTAAACTAAATATTTAAAATTAAATATCTTCATCACCGGGGCATATTTTTCAACGAAACGAAGAGCCAACTTGGGTTTTAAGAAAAACCCATTTCAAATCTGTTATCCATGGTTTTAAATAAAACTTTTATTTTGACTACCTTGGTTTTCACAAAAACCTTTAAAATTTAAACTAAATATTTAAAATTAAATATCTTCATCACCGGGCATCTTTTTCAACGAAACGAAGAGCCAACTTGGGTTTTAAGAAAAACCCATTTCAAATCTATTATCCATGGTTTTAAATAAAACTTTTTATTTTGACTGCCTTGGTTTTCACAAAAAACCTTTCCGCTTCTTGACATCTCAGGTTCTGAAGACTTCTTCTCTCATTCTGAATTATGTTTTCTGTTTCTGTGCATCTATCATTTAAGGACTCATGATCTGACTAAATTTTGAACTTTATCCTCTGCATCTGAGTGACTTCTGAACTGCCTATCCATTGCATCATTAGATCTAACTGACTGTATTGACAACAATGACAATCCTCCTGCAACACCTTGCTCAACACTGAACTCCTATCCATTGTACTTTGGTTGCACCTTGCTGTTCAATAAACTCTTGTCCATTGCATCAATAAATCTGTCTGACTGTGTTGACAACAATGACAATACTGTTTGCTGCACTTTGCTCAACATTTTTTTTTTTTTCTTCTTTTTTTTTTTTTTTTTTCTTTTTTTTTCTTTTTTGGGGGGGGGGGGGGTGGTGGGTCCCCCCCTCTTTTTTGTTTTGGGTTTTTCCCCCCCTTTTTCCGCGCCCCTTTTTAAAAAAAATTTTTTTTTTTTTTTTTTTTTTTTTTTAAAAATTTCCAAAAATTGGGGGCTTGAGTGGTACTATCAATTGCCCACTCATTCTTTGAGAAATTTTGAAGAAACAACTGAATCTTTTGTCCATCAATTTAGTGCCTACATCGAGAGGCATGTCACCATTAAAGATTTATACAACTTAAAACAAGACAAATATGAATGTTTTGCTGATTTCTTAGCTAGATGGAGGCAGTTGATAGGAAAACCGCACTTTGTGCTACCTTATAGGGAAATGTTGGATATTTTTATCAATAATTTACAAGAACAAATATCCTATGAGTTATCAACTGCTACCTTGACCACCTTCGATCAAGCTATAGACTTAGCTCGAAGAGTGGAAGATGCTCTCATTAGGAGAGGCCAGCTTAGGAAGAAAGATGATGAGAAAACATCCAAAAATCAGTATAAAAATAAACAAGTTGTAGGTGACGGAGTCACTGATAGCAGAAATGTTGCTAATATCAATACAACGAAGACAACAAAAAAATTTATATTGAAACCTCCTGATAAACCTCCTCGAGAATTTACTAGACTCAATCAACCATTATCAACTATTCTACCCCAATTACTCGAAAGAGGTTTGATTCAATTACCAACTATCCGGGAACCTGATCCAACTATACCCGGATACGGAGCTGATTTACATTGTGATTTTCATAGAGGACCTGGACACTCTACAAACTCTTGTAAAATATTGAAACATAAAATACAAGATCTGATTGATAATAATGAAATGGAGGTGCAAGCCTTCCAACCTAAACAAAATGCTCCTAATAATGCTCAAAAGACCATTCCCCAAAATCAAAATCAAAATGCTAATCAATCATTGGATATATTTCAACATCCTTTACCAAAACATGGTAAAGAAGTGGCCAATCAAATTGAGCATCATAATGTCCCTCCTCCTACCCGATATGTAGGAACTATTAGCGGACATTTACCTAATCATGATTTACAAAAATTTGACACAACTTTATCCATGGTCACGACCAGGCCCCTATATAATACTCAAACTCCGGATCTCAGTGATGTAGAATCGGATACTGAAAGTGAAATAGACATCACCTCAAATCAATCGAATAGTTCTAAAAATGAATCAGACCCTATTCAACCTATCACAGATTTTATGGTTCCGGAAGAACCATTTCCTAGAAGAGTTACTACTCGACCCTCTTCTAATCAGTTCCTTCCTAATGAACAAGCCATAAACGCTCAACCGAGACCAGTTCAGCGTCCTCAATATAACATTGTAGGTACCATCGAAGCCGTTACCAGACAACAGGCTCAAAATTCTCAACAAGATCAAACTCAGAATGATGGATCAGCTCCATTTATTTTGAAAAATCCCAATAAAGGGAATCATATGTCTAATGTTCAACCAAAACCTCCTTACAATATTAATGAACAATTATCCAATACTACAGCCAGAATTTCCCTTTTGGACTTGTTAAGATCTTCTCCTACCCATAGGGATGAATTAATGCTCACATTAAGCCAAATGATGGTACCTCAAAATATTCAACCTCGAAGCCATGTCCAATACTATCATCACTCGAGAAGTCGATTGTATTGACTTTCGAGATAAAGATATACCACAACATAGTCTACATAAGGATAACCCCTTATATATTACTGCCCTAATTGGAGATGTAGCTGTTAAACGAGTCTTGATTGATAATGGTTCATCTCTAAACATATGCACTTTTGACTTTTACCAAATATTTGGCTTTAGAAGTGATGAAATGAAAAGAACGGATATGATTATCAAAGCCTTCAATGACGAGACACAAGAAACGTGTGGAGTCATTACTATACCCTTGCAAGTTGGTCCTAGAACCCTAGATACAACCGTGTTTATTGTACATTGCCCCGCATCGTACAATATACTCTTGGGTCACCCTTGGATCAATGCGATGTGGGCTGTCCCATCAACTTTACACCAATGTGTTAAATTCGAATTTAAAAATCAGTTGGTCACTATTCATGGTGATCCTAGACCCTTTGATATGTGTGCCTTGGAAAAACCTGTTGGAGTTCAGTTTTGCCCTGCTCTGTCATCCACACATCCTAATTCTTATTTTTCATCTAAAAGTGTGAAACACACACCTACAAATTCATCTATTTCTCCTCCATTAATTTCACCCCCATGTATAGCTCAACAATCTTCTGAACAAACCACACTAGAACCTCAAAAAGATCTTAGATCTACAACCAATCCTTCATGTTCCATCCCTATAATTTCAAAACCTATAGACCCATTTATTAACACCTCCACATTATCTACATCTATCATACCTTCCACATCTAAAGATATAGGGAATGATCCTTCTACATCTTATGCTCTTTCTGATGAGCTTTTACCGGATTTATCTAAAATTTTAATATCAGAAAAAACAAATGCTTCTATGCAAGATTCACTTCTTTTAAATAATTTGCCACCATCTCCTCGTACTTTGGGCCTCCCACAACCTATGGGAAGTACTTACCAAGTCGGGAGTTGTGCTTTTATTTATAAAGGATATGATTGGGGAAGAATACCCCGAAACATCAAGACGCATTGTGATGGATATGCTCGATGCTATTTTGCTAATGAATATATTAAAGCTAAACCTATAATGCTTAAAATGGGATATAAAGGGAAAGGCTTGGGACCTTTCCAAAATGGTATGAAAGAACCTATCGAGGTAGAACCATGGCCCGCCCGATGTGGTGTGGGCCTGTTTCCTAGTAAGGGTCAACCCTTCCCTTTTGAAGGTGATGATCAACTCATATGTTATCAAGATTATCTAGATAAACAAGATTCTTTGTGTCCAAAGAATAATCCCTTTACATGCAATATGCTATCCATAGCTTACCCTGAATTGATTGTTGAATCCGATGATGAGTTGGAAGGAGATATTTTCCATGATGTCTCCGTTGAAGAGTTGTTACACAATGGTTTTTATTTTGATGGTTCTATACCTACTATAGCCCAACTTGAGGCCACGACTCCTCAAGATGAATTCTCCAAGTTAACCTTAAAATAATTACAAGAATTGGGCGTCTCACCCGCCCCACCTAATTTTGAAAGAGATCTACACATGGAAGTAGAAAACGTCATTAAAGTTAACATTGGAACTGAGGATAATCCTCACATAATCAATATTGGATCAGAATTAAGTCAAGAAAAACAAGATGAATACATTGCATTTCTTAAAGAATATGAAGATGTCTTTGCTTGGACATATGAAGACATGCCAGGTCTGGACCCTTCTGTAGTCATGCATCATCTAGTAGTCCATCCGGATGCTAAACCTGTTAAACAAAAACTTAGAAAAATGCATCCCAAAGTGGCCTTGCTAGTCAAAGGGGAGTTAGAAAAACTCCTGAATGTTGTTTTTATACAAGCTATTGATTATGCTGAATGGATCTCAAATGTAGTTCCAGTCACCAAGAAAGAAGCTACCAAAGTTAGGGTTTGCACAGACTTTAGAGATATTAACGCTGCATGCCCTAAAGATGATTTTCCTCTTCCAAACATGGATCAAATCATTGATTTTACTACTGGGAGTGGAATGATGTCCCTAATGGATGGATTTTTTGGCTATAATCAGATCAGGATAGCTCCTGAAGATCAGGCTAAAACAACCTTTATTACCCCTTGGGGTACCTTTTGTTGGAAAGTGATGCCATTTGGTTTAAAGAATGCAGGCGCAACATATCAACGAGCCATGACTTATATCTTTCATGATATGATGCATGATATCCTACATGATTACGTAGATGATATTATAGCTCGCTCTATTAAAGAAGATGATCATTTAGATGATTTGAGAAAAGTATTTAATCGGTTAAGAGAATACCTTATTCGATTAAATCCAGCCAAATGCATATTCGAAGTTAAGTCCGGTAAACTATTAGGGGTTTTAGTTTCTTTACGTGGTATCAAAATCGACCCTCTCAAGATTGCGGCTATCACTGATATGCCCGCACCTACCAATATATCTGAGTTACGAAGTTTACAAGGTAAACTTCAAGCCATCCGTCGCTTCATCGATAAGTTGGCGAACAAAACCGGTCCCTTTCTTAAGCTTCTTAAGAAGGATGTCCCTTTTAATTGGGACGACGAATGTAAGGAAGCTTTTGAACTTCTCAAACAATACCTCCTTAACCCACCTGTGCTTTCACCGCCTAGACCTGATCGCCCGTTTATCCTGTATATTTCAGCTTCAGATTTTGCTTTAGGAGCTATGTTAGCTCAACTTGATGATGAGAAAAGAGAGCGTGCTAATTATTATATTAGCCAAACCTTAATCAGTTATGAAACCCGCTACACAACATTAGAAAAACTATGTCTAGCAGTCATATTTTCTATGCAAAAATTATGCCATTATATGCTCAGTCAAAAAACATATGTCATTGCTAAATATGATCCCTTGCGGTATCTTATGAGTCGACCTTATTTATCGGGTCGTACAACAAAGTGGGTTCTTGCTCTAAGCGAGTTTGAACTCACATTCATAGGACAGAAGTCTATTAAGGGTCAAATCATAGCAGATCAATTAGTTGTTGCACCCTTAGAGTCTACCCATCCCCTCATCATTGAGTTTCCTGATGAATGCCTTCAATTAGAGGCAGACCATGTTGAACAATGGTCCTTATACTTTGATGGAGCCCGATGCATGAGTGGGGCTGGTGCGGGTATTATTTTAATATCCCCACAAAAACATCTTATACCTTTGTCCTTTAAATTAACATTTGCTTGCACCAATAATACTGCTGAATATGAGGCTCTAATCCTTGGATTACGAGCTGCCTTGGCGCTAAAAATCAAACATCTGCTAGTTTTTGGTGATTCTCAACTTGTTATAAACCAAATTAATGAAGTTTATCAGACCAGAGATGATAAATTGTGCCCATATAAAGCATATGTTTTACAGTTAATATCTCTATTTGATCAAGTTACCTTGGAAGCTATTCCTCGAACTAGCAACCGTGCAGCTGATGCTATGGCCGCAGCTGCATCTCTTCTGCCCTTGGAGTTAGATGACGAATATGCCACCATCATTATTCATCGACTCCAGGAACCCGCTTCAAATAAGTCATGTTTAGAACCTTTGGATGTGTTTCTAATCAATGAAACTACTCCTGAACCTTGGTATACGGATATATTTGATTTTCTTCAAAATGGGACTTTCCCCGCCAATTCTAATAGAAACCAACGTCGGTTATTACGTAGACGAGCAAGTCGATTTGTAATAATTGGCAATACTTTATATAGGAGATCTTTTGAAGGTATCCTATTGAGATGTTTGAATCTAGAAGAATCCAAATCAGCTTTAAGTGAAGCCCACGATGGATCTTGTGGAGGACACTTCAGTGGTAGTGTCATTGCTAAAAAGCTCCTTAGGATAGGATACTTTTGGCCTACCATGGAAAATGATGCACATGATTATGTGCGCCATTGCGACAAGTGCCAGAAACATGCTGACCTTGTCCATGCGCCTGCACAAGAGCTGCAGGCTATTTCATCTCCTTGGCCCTTTTCAAAATGGGGCTTAGACATTATTGGCAAAATTAATCCTGTGTCATCCGATGGACACAAATTCATCATAACCGCCACTGAGTATTTCACGAAGTGGGTTGAAGCTATGCCTTTAGCTTCCTGCACTGGAACACAAGTCTCTAAATTTATTTTTAATCAAATTATTTGTAGGTTCGGAATTCCTGCAAATCTCATCTCAGACAATGGAACTTGTTTCAAAAATAAAGATGTTAAGAAATTATGCCAAAAATATAAGATTCAACATCGTTGGTCCACTCCCTATTATCCTCAGGGTAATGGTCAAGCATAAGCATCTAACAAAACCTTAATCAAAATTCTTAAAATATTGGTCAATAAATCTGGTCGCGACTGGCACATTCAATTATATCCTGCTTTGTGGGCATATCGCACTAGCGTTCGAACTCCCACTGGAACTTCACCTTTTGTCTTGGTTTATGGTGCTGAAGTCGTTTTTCCCTTTGAATTAGAAGTTCCTTCTTTGGCTCTACTACTTCAAGATACCGAAGTAGGAGATGAATATCGAGCTGGTAGACTCAGTCATCTGGAACTCCTAGATGAAAAGTGCATCAATGCTTTGGAGCATCTTCGTGCCTACCAAAACAAGCTTAAAAGATCATATGCCAAGAAAGTTCGTCATCGATCCTTTGAGGTCGACGACCTTGTTTTAAAAGAAAATAAAAAAAATACTAATGCAACTAAAGACCTTAAAGGTAAATTTGAGCCCAACTGGCTTGGACCATATATTATCACTGCTAAATTTGAATCGGGAGCATACAAATTAGCTACCTTAGATGGTAAAGATTTAAAAGAACCTATGAATATTATGCATCTTAAGCGATATTACGCATAAAATTTAGTCATTTCATTTGTACATATTTTGCATGTTGTCTCATTTTAAAAATATATATAAAACTGTTTAAACAAAAACAAACCAAAAAAAAAAAAAAAGAAGAAAGAGAGAGTCAAAATTATCAAACTCCTCAAAAATATTTGTTGTATATATTTCTTCTTAAAGTATTGCAGTTATATTTTCTTATTATCTTGGATAAATTAGCATTTATTTGGAATCCCTCACTTTTGCAAACACAAAAATAAATATCTTGATTTTATCTGGCATGATTACTAATCTCTCTTATATCAAAGTCCACAAAATTTAATTAAATAAAGTTTGAGCATAGAGAATTGATCTTGTTATTTACTTAAACCAAGCATATTCTTTCACAATAAAATGATTACATTTGTAATTTCCATGCTATGCTACATAGTAGAAGTGGTTTCTTGAGCGAAAAGTTTCCCCTGCTATCCTATCATGCACATGGTCTAGAATCTTTGAGAATTGACAAAAGGACAAGCTCACCCCTACCCGGAATAAAAATCCCTTGCTCTACAGCTAATCCGAGCAAGTATCCCTAGCATAGGAAGCAAAAGAAAAAGAAAAATCAAACAAAATTATGAGCAAAAGAAGCATTATTCCAGTATCATTTTGTACTATCTCAGCACTATTTCAGCATTATCTCAAATACAAAAGCAAAAATACAAAAAAAAAAAAAAGCAAAAATACAAAAAGAGCAAAAGAGAAAAGCAAAAGCAAAAGCAATAAAATCCCTTTCCCTACCCATTGAAAAGAAAAGAAGGGTTGATGAGCTTGAATCCCTGGAATTCTCAATTATTCGAAAACCGTGAGGTAAGCCCCATAACAGGTGGTTTGTGCCCAACCCGCTTGGCCTTGGGTAACTCCTAGCGTGGTGATATGTCTGTCACATTAGCGACCTTCTTTTGTACAGACCTATGTCTGCTTATGGATTAGCTAGCTCTTGATAACCCGACTTACATAGTAGTTTGGTATGGTTATATGCATCTAAATCATGGTTAATGAACACTTATTTGGTTAATTCAAATCACTTGTATCAAATTATCTTGCTCAAAACTGGTAAATGCACAAAGCAATTGCACACACATTTGTATTTGAGAGATTTTGTGTATCATTATGATAAATCAAGATTGGTAATGAACTCACATACGCACATGGGATTCCTTATAAATCTAACTGTTGTCTTTAAGATACTTTGAAATATTTTTGCAAATTGTTTGGAATAATTTCATTTTCTTATTTGAGAACACTTGTTTAGTATAAAGACAACTACATACATTTTCAAAAAAATCAAAATTTCTTTCAAAACATACACTCAAATCATATATATATTATCGACTTTCACGACGATGGTATAGTTCCAAAACTTAAATTGGAATTTTATGCCTAGCGCAAGTCCTCATCTTCATATTATCTATGTTTATTTTCAAAAATTAAAAAATCAACCATGCAATAAAACTATCAATTTCTTCTTTGGATTTCGCGATGATGGTATAAGTCTATACCTAAATATTCTATGCCTAGCGCAAACCATTGTACTAATTTTATTTCCCATTTATTTAAATTCATCAAAACATGTGACTTAAATCATTATGTTACACAATTATGCTTTAACAACAACGCACATTGTTTCTATTTCATGTCATTATGTCAACTTCAATTTTGCAATGATGGTATAATTCCTAGGGAATTATTCAAAAATTTTATCACACTTAGGAATTTATGCCTAGAAAAAATCATCTTTAATATATTTCATGCATAATATTTTCATGGAAATCTGAAAACAAATCACCATCATCATCATCATTTGCATCATCACAACAAAGTCTTAAGACAGTCTCTTAAGCACTCTTTTTCTTTTAACAATATTTCTATACTGGGATTAGCTTGACGACCGAGTGAGCGGCGACTCCATGAAATGGTCTATAATAGCGACAATGTCCTTTGAAATTATTGTTAAAAGTCCCTTTTATTATTATCAAATTATCCCACAAACAACCAATTTGTTTACATCAGATTATTTCATTTAAATTTTAAAAGCATGACATTCAAACCATAATATTTCCAAATGACATAATTACATGAATCATCAAATCAATCACACCAAAACATTAAAGCATCATACAAACACATAAGACAAGTCATATGATCAAATATATATATATATATATATATATATATATATATATATATATATATATATATATATATATATATCTCAACAATATATGTACATCATATCAAAACTAGATTGGTATGCCACAATCTACATCTTGGCATACTCAATCCTCTCAATCATATATTCAGTCTATGCAGTGCAGTAGCCTAGCCTCGAGAACCCCTCGAGCTCTCAGCCTCATCTCCTCCCCCGCCCTGAGGTGGACGAGGTGGCCCCATCGTAGTATGTGTGGTACTACGAGTCCTAGTCATCGATCGGGATGAAGTCCTCGATGACCCAACCCTGATCGGATCTACAATGTCGACTGGCAGCTGTACCCTCTGGCCCTCTGGCACCAGCTGGAAGTAGATACCCTGATAGAACGTGGTCTGAGCAATCGACCATGCCAGCTCCTGAGTGCTCGCTCCTCCGCTCCATGCTCTGAGGCATGCAACCTCATCTCTGAGCTGTGTAGCCTCAGCTCGATGGCATGTAGCCTCATCCTGTAAAGTCTGCACCTATGCCTGGAGATGGACAGTCTTCCCCGAAGAGTAGCCATCTCACTACTCTCTCCTGTGTCCACACCCTTGCCCTTATCGAGCGATGGTGGCCTCTCTCTCCATGGAGAAGGGGGTCTATCCTCCCTCCTCTCCCACTGTCGTGGCCTCTGCTGAGCCTGTGGCCTCCTCTACTCTCTCCCACCATGACCCTGTGCCACCTCAATGGCCGCCTGGCATCGCCTCCCCATCCGATGCACAACTACGTGAATCGGACCCTGAGCCCTCATCATCCGAGGAGGGCGGATGCCTGTGTACCAGGCATCATAGCCATCGGCTACCCCAACGTCGTCCCCATCCACTAGCTGGATCGAGGCATCATCTACGTCCTGACTCTAGAAGCGCTGCATATCTGGAGCCCCGCTAACTGTAGTGTTATCCCAGATGGTCCGAGAAAACTCGTAGTCTCTAAGAGATGGGATCCCCTGCTGTAGACCGAACTACCTCAAAACTCGGTCGTAGCGGTGGAGCTCCACCTCTCCCCTCTCCATCCTCAGCCAACAGGTTCGCCTAATGTGAGCCAGCTCCTGTCCATCCTTGGCCCACCCTGGATGATCTCTCCAAGGCCTCCAGGTGATCTGGTCGGAGACAAGGTCATCAAGTAGTCTCCGGGACATTGGCAGATCTATCCACCACTGTGACCCTCTCTAGAGCCACCAGTAGAAAGCTCGGGGCCTCTCCCCATCAATCCCTATCAGTGGGAGCCCTACCGGCCTCCGCACCATGATGTGCTCCCAGCACCAAACCTGTAGTAGTGATGTCATGACCAGACATCGGCCGCCCTTGTATACGACCCCATGCAGGATCCTATACAATCGGCATAGTACAAAGCTCCCCCAAGAAAACCTGTACCCGTGGTCTCTCATGTCGTAGACCACATCTGTCAGTAGCCATGGTACTCTGCATCCACTCTGATGGCATAGCAGCAGACCACCTACCACCCCAACCAAAACCTGTGTCAGTCTAGATGCCCCAGGCATCTGGCGTAGCGACTCGATGTTCACTCCGCCCTTCTCCAGGGCGAAGCTCGGATCTCCGCACAGTCGCATCATCGCGTGGCCCTGATTGGCCATGGGAGTTATTAGCCATCCTTGTATGGGGATCCTCAAAATCCTCCATACATCCTCCAATGTGGGAGTCATCTCCCCTGTCGATAACCGAAAACAGGAAGAACCCGGATACCACCTCTCTGCTAGGGCTGTCAATAGCCCCATATCTGTAGAAACCTGTGGCATATCTGCCACATGCTGCAAGCCGACTTGAGCCAACTGATCTCGCTCTACTTGAGATAGAGCGGCCAAGTCATCCCTCAGCCCGCCGTATTTCCATTCTCTGCTCTTTAGTAATCCTCTCTGCAACATAAACAACAAAACAATAAAAATCATTAATAAAACAGTGATTAAAAATGCAAGTAACACAAGTTCAATTTTGAGCAAATTCGTCTCTCGATTTCGCAAGCCGAAATCGTCCCTTATTTGACAAAATCGTCCCCATTTCCGATCCCCCACGAAATCGGCGATATCGAGACGATTTCGACGAAATGGAGACGATTTCGTCTCGACGACGTCGACGGCCCAAAAAATGGCCGCGATGCTCAAAAATCATTCAAAATTAATCTAAAAAGCATAGAAAATCAAAATTAAAGCATTCTAAACTAAGTTTAGACTCTTACCCGTAGCCCGCGTCGGACCTCTGTCGATCTGTGCGCTGTCTCGACCATTTTGTTTGCAGAGCTCCAGAAACCAGAAAATGAAAATGAACAGTAACAATGAATTAGGGTTTTTCCCTATTTTTCTTAATTTTATTCAAAAACAATTAAAAACATTTTAAAATTTTGCTTTTCGCGTTTTTACCTCAAACGTTCGATTTGGGTAAAAACACGGAGGGGGCACCATAGTAAGTTGTCGTACGATTCGACCTAGAATCATCGCCTAAAAATGGGAGTAAATTTTTGCTTTCTCGTAAATCGAGAAGAACTCGTCTTTAACGCATTTTCCTCGAAAAATTTGCTAAAGAGGGGGCAAAATGTAGCACCCCAAAATTGGCGCAGTAAACCTTAGCAAATAATTAAAATTACTTTAGTAATAATTCAAAATTCAATTTTAACCCCGAACCGCCCGTTAACCGCCTGTTAAACAGCTTTCCCCATTTTTCGTGCCATTTTTAGGATTTGTTGTGACCGTTGGACGATATCGTCTCCGATCAGACGATATCGCCTCAGATCGGACGATTTCGTCTAGAGCAGAACGTCCAGACGATCTCGTCCCAAACTGATTTGTGCATAATTAGATTATGTTCCAACGACGTCTCTAATTTGGGCAGAAGCGTGTCTACGCCGTTAGAGACCCTCCCCATTGGAGATCTCCCAAATTGGGATGATCCCCAACCTCCTAACCTCCCTCCTAAGCCTATTTAAACCTTAGGACCCCCCTTGACATTCCCCTTGGCTGAATTTTCCTGTAACTTGACCTTTGCGTGCATTAGAATACCCTGGATTACCATCTGCATTTGTGCTTTCCAAGTTTTCTTGCAGGGACCTCATTGATTTTCAGCCGGAGCAAGCTCAGATCGTCGCAGACGATCCTGTACAATCTTGGATGATCCCATCAAAATTCGAGATGATTTCGACTGTAGTCTGCATTGGGGGCAATCAGTGCCCAAAGTTTGCACTTTTCCTATACTTTGCTGCTATTTTATTCTGCATTTAGTCAGTTTTATTATTATTTCTTGTTATTCTGCATCTTGGAGTTCACCCATGTAGTTTAATTGCATAATAAAATCATGATTAGCTATTAAAGCATCGTAATTTACTTGCATTTCTATTCGGGATTATCTTATTAACATCCTTATTATTATTTCACATCATTTTCCTTTATCAGCATAGCTGCATTTTCTGTATTTTGTGTCCATTTCTCTAATTGCAGGTCTCTCGACGAATTCGTCAGATCTCAGATGATCTTGTCTGATTTCGAGACGATCCTGTCAAATTCCGAGGCGATCTGGACTACTTCAAAAATTAGAATCTCCATCGGACATCCGAAATCAGGTATGGCTTTTCTCATCTAGCATATTCTCTGTGTTTTATGTTTAATTCTGTTTTATGTATTCATTTAATTTGCATTTTCATAATAGAACAACTTAGATTCATTTGGCCAAACCTAGGATTTGAATGTTTAAAGATAAAATTGAACACATTAAACACATTCCCAACCTAGGCGTGGAGACTGCCACTAAACGTTTCCTGGTGAACCCCACCATCCGTCGAAAAATCACCTTAATACACCTCCCCCGAGAGGCGGGACCTTCAAAGGGCCTCTCAGTCCGAGGTATTGTCCCATCCTTCCCGCATCCCCCTTCCGGGCATGGATCCTTTAGCCTGAAGGTAAGGGTGCAGAAAATTTGGAATGATACACTTTCCAAAAATTAGAACCTCTGATTGGAACTCATTCACTTAGAAATTCCATATTTTGAAGATACTTTAGTTTGATGATAACAGTCCATTCATTTTCTTCACCAAAAATGAGGTGCCACACCTGCTTAGCTAGTAAATCTAAATTCATATGAGCAATTCTCCTCAGACCTAATCCCCCATTTTCCTTGGGTCTGCACACTTTGGTCCATCCTACAAGGTGTATCCTTTTTTTCTCCTTTGATCCAGTCCATAAAAATTCTTTTTGGATTTTCTTAATTTTTTGGAAAACCTTCACAAGGAATTTGAAAATGGAGAGGAAATAGACTGGAATGTTCTAAATAGAGGCCTTAGTGAGGGTCAGCTTTCCTTCTTGAGATAGAATATGACCTTTCCATCTAGTAAGTTATTTTGAATTCTTTCAATAACCCTGTCCCACATTGACTCTCTCAGAGAACCAATGAAAATAGGGAGACCAAGATACGAAGTGGGGAGGTTTGCTATATCACACCCTAAAATTTTTACAATCCTTCCTTACCTTTGAATGGGGTTGTTCAAGAAATATAACTTGCTTTTACTGAAATTAAATTTTTAACCAAAAACATCCTCGTAGAGTTGTAGGATGTATTTAATTCTTTTGGCCTCAACCATCGATGCCTTAGTCAATAGAAGGGTATCATCGATGAATTTTTGGTGAGAAACAACCCTAGTGAGAGATGTTGCCTTGATTCCTGATATTAGCCTTGAACTACAAGTATTTTTTATGGTTCTTCCTAAAGCTTCTACCACAATGATGAATAACATGGGGCTAATAGGGTCCCCCTGCCAAATTCCTCTGCGACTTTGAAAGTAACCAGTAGTTTTTCCATTAACTATAATCGAGAACCATGCTTTAGAAATACATTATTTGATCAAATTAACCCATTGGTGGTGAAAACCAAACTTAAGGAGGACAACAATCAGAAATTCTCAATTTAGCCTATCAAATGCTTTGTTCATATCAAGCTTGAGGGCAAAAATAGACCTGTTAGTCTTATGGGCAGAGTGTAGAGCTTCATGAACTGTGATAACTCCATCCAATATTAACCTACCCTAGACAGAGCTTCCCTAGCATAGATATACGATGTGGGGCAGAATATCTCTCATTCTATTTGCAATGGCTTTAGTTAGGATCTTGTAAGAAACATTACACAGACTGATTGGCCTGAAGTCAGCCATAGATTAAGGGGTTTGCTTCTTAGGAATTAGAGAAATAAAAGTAGAGTTGAGAACTTTTGGGATATTATTGCTTGCTTGGAATTCTTTGACAGCAAAAATTACATCCTCACTTACGATGTCCCAAAAATCTTGATAGAAATGAGGGGGAAAGCCATCGGGTCCCGGGGCTTTGTCTGGCTCCCTGCTAAATAAGGCTCCCTTAATTTCCTCATTAGAAAATGGAGCTAGAAGCTTATGGTTTATATCCTAATTTATTCTAGGAATGGATTGCAAGAGAATATCTTTGGCCTATTCATTGCACTGTGGTTCTTGACCAAGGATAGAATTGAAATAAGTTACTACCTGCTTTATGATTTCTGTTAAGTCCTTAGTAATAGAATCATCTGCTTTTTTAAAAAAAATTATCTTGTTATTGCTTCTGTTTCTAAGCGTGGTGATGTGAAAAATTTGGAATTTGAATATCCATATTTCAACCAAAGAGCCCTTGATTTTTTCCTCCAATAGATTTCCTCACAGGCCAAAATATTATGAAACTCTGCTAGTTTTGTCCGTTCATCTTGCCTAGTAGTTTCATCAGCATCACCATGTTGAATCCTCTGATCAATTATCTTCAAACTTTCAATAACCTATTTTTTATTTTCTAAGAGGTTCCCAAAAACCTCTTTGTTCTAATTTTGAAGCTTTTCCTTAACAAACTTTAATTTGTCAGCAAGTTTAAAAGCTGCACTACCCCTGACAGGCTGCTACCACCACTGAATTAAGTTGTCTCTAAAACTAGAATGTTTGATCCACATAGATTGAAATCTGAAAGGTTTATTGAAGGACAGAGAGTTAGTGATATCCAAAAAAATGGGATTATGATCAGAGGCAATTTTATAAAGGGGTTGCAGAGTAGAATCATCGAACAGAGTTGTAGCCTCCTTTGATAGAAAAAACCTGTCAAGCCTTTCTTGAATGAGATGACACCCTATCCACCGATTGATCCAGGTATAATTTGCTCCTCTAATTTTTACATCCATAAACATGTTGGATTTCACAAAGTCATTGAACTCATCCATGCTCCTGATAGGTGGTCCATTTCCACCCATTTTGTCTAAAGGGTAAAGAGGAGTGTTAACCCCAGCCAGAATCTAGGGGACATTATGGAAGATTACACTCAGATTTCCTGAATACTACCATAGTAGAGATCTCCATTGAATTGAAGTCAGGGTATAAATATTTGAAAGGATCCATGACCTGTTGTTGATTATTTCCTTAAGTAAAACACTAACAACCCTATCATCTTTCTTAATAATGGTGCCTTGTACTATTCGAGAATCCCATAAAGTCATAAGGCCTCCTAATGCTCCTCTGGCTGATTTGTAAACCATCTCCCTTTGATTCCAAATTTTTTTGCTACTTTTTTTAACTGAATATCATCATTTTTTGTTTCTTGCAACATGATAATAGTTGGATTCACTTGATTTCTTATTGTACTGACTTCCCTGTGTTTGGGTAGGCCATTGAGGCCTCTCATGTTCCATGAGAGGAACTTCATTTAGATTTTTTGGGATTTCTTCCTCTCCCCCTCCCTTGAGGGGGTTTTCCTAATTTGTTGTCTTCAAAACATATAATAACCTATTGAAACAAGGTTCTCTATTTTCCATTGGCAATGTCATTATCAGTTTTAATTTTTTGATGCTCAACATTTGATATTCTCCCTCTTATTTTTTCACTGCCAAAATCTATAGGATACTTCACAGTGCTCCTGGTTTGTTTAGAACTAAACTAAAGGGAGGCAATTTTTTGTAGAACCAGACTGGCATATTCCTTAGTCTGAAGAGTTTTACATATCTCCACCCTACATCCAAATATTCTCCTTTTTTATTGTATTCCCCTGGTCTACAAGATGGCCCCTTAGTAGGATTCACCTGGCTCCTAGTGATGATGTTAGGGAGATGAGATTTTTTTATTTTCCAATACCTCAAATTTCTTCCTAAGTTCTTCATCATAGGTTTTGGGTTTGGGATGCCCACTGGGATTGAAGTATTTTCAGCATTAGGGTTTAAGAATCTTGACTTGGATGGGGATTCTAGAGATTGGGCATTAGGGTTTGGATTTGTGATGCCCATGGGGCTTACAGTAATTTTAGCATTAGGATTTGAGGATCCTAAATTATATGGGGATTCTATAGAGTCAGCACATATTGTTCATTGGTGGTCATCACCATTTATCTATAAATTGTTAAGAATTAGCTGCTCAACTTGCTCTCTTAAATGCTACTCATGTTGGTACAAGAGTATTTCTCTTTGTTTATCTTGTTTGAGAGCTTCCACTAGCTCTTGCTCTTTATGTAATGCATTTTATAACCACCTTATTTGGTTAGTTTGTGTTGTTATAGATGACTCATGTTTATCTAACTTTGTTCTTGTTATATTGACTCATAGATTTCTCGAGGAGGTTTCTATTGTATCTGTACTCTTGCTAGCTAATGTGACTTGTTCAGTGTACTATTGAGTATCCCTATGATCAGACTCCATGCATCTACTACAAGGTCACTTTGAGGTATCCTTAGACCGGGAGGTGTGTTTAGAAGTCACAGTTTGTGAGCTTCCAAATGCAAAGTTCTCAGTAGCTACAGTTCTTTGAGTTGGTTGTGTAGGAAACCAATCCAACCCGTCTAGTAATATTGTTTTCCATGGATGGTCCTGTGGGGTGCCATTCACTCCTATGAGGTTATAGTCTATGGGAATCTTTCCTTTTGTGTGAAGGGTTTCTTCTATTTGATTCCTATGGCTAGATATGGCTTTGGTTTCCTACCCTTCAGTGGGTAGACCTATTTCATATGTTTCTTGTGAGTCTTGAGGTGTTGCAATTCTTGTTTGCCTTCTTGATGAAGAGGGCTTTGTGGTAACATGTTTTCTCCATGTGGATGGAGATGTGGTATTCTCGTCATACCTATGTGAAGAATGAGTTGTAGAACCTTATTTATTTCCATGTGAGGAGGAAACCCTTGAATCTTCCTCACATCTTTGAGATATTTTTGTGTGTTTAGAGGAGGCCCTTGAGGTCTCCTCATGTCTCCTTGATGAGGATGGTTGTGAAGCCTCTTTTTTTTATGTGAATTTGTTCCATGGTGGCTCCTTGGGGTTTCTCAAGGAGATCCCCCACGAGTTGAGTTATCACCCCTTAGGCTCGCGAAGCTACATCTCATGATCTAACGGGTAGGTTGTTCAATGTTACTACGACTCTGCCTATGGGTATGAGTTGTTTTTATCTCTCCCTCGGTATTAGACCGAGGGTGCTTAATCCTTATTTTGACGATGTTGTCTTATGAATTGATCTTTTGAGTTGCAATTTAGGAATAAACACATAATACCAAGAAAATGTTTATCTTGATTACTGATTTGAGTGTTCCCTAAATTGTTTGGTGTGTTTTGATGTGTTTTTCTTTCAATTTCTTGCTCTTATTCTTGGATTAATAATGAGAAGACTCATCCATAGTGAAAATCAAGTACACTCATGTCAAACATGATTTTCTCAAAATAAGCTAGGATACACCACTGAAGACCCAATGGAGGGTTTGCCTAGATCTTCCACTCTAAACCAATAATTATTCCAATAGCGGGAGACAGTTTGAGCATAAGTAACTTAGTATCACTATAATTAAGTTTCTCAATCTATTTCTAGGAAGCTCTAGGGGGTAAACCAGTGGAAGGAGATGAATTCCAATGTCATTGGACTGAATTGAAGGTTGGTGATGAAATCCAACTCCCTAATGTTTAAATGAGATGTGCGTGTGTGGTGTTCATTTTAAGCTTTCGTAACATAAAGTGCATCATATAACAATAATTATTCTTTTCTATATGCCTAAGTGCAAAAATACATTTCAATATTCAAAAAGATGCATGAACTATTATGATTTGTATGAGCGCACTTCACTTCGTGCAACTATGGCCTCTAGTAGGGCCTTAAAGCATTCAAACAACATACAATATCTAGCATGTTTGATTCTAGGGTGAATTTTTTAAGCATAATCCATTGTTCCTAGCAATTCTTAGAGGAAAATTTAAAAGAGGATCTAAGATATGCGAAAGGCTTAATTCTTTCTTCTTTTATTCTTTCAATTTCCAAACATAAATGTGTTTTAGGTTCTCTATTTTAGGCACACAGAAGTAGATAGAAAGCTATAAAATATCAAAGAATCTATACCAACATTTGATCCATCTCATAGAGTTGATGTTTTGACCTCTGATGCACTCCAGTTCTGGCCACTGTTGACCAGAGCGGCTGGTTCTTGGCCACTGTAGCTCAGAGTAGCTAATCTCTATTGGTCACTATAGATCAAAGCAACTAGTTTCTGGCCACTGTAGCTCAGACTGAGTAGACCTACATACAAAAATAAGTTAGTATTCTAGTAGAAAATAAAAAATTAGTGGTGGTACCACCATGATCACCATCTGTAGTGACCCATAGAATGCATGCACCACACCTTTTTAATCCTACTTGCAATGTTATTAAAAAAAAACCTCATATGAAATGGAAAGACAAGAACAAAAAGCATATAACATGAAATAACAAATATAGATCTCTTTATTGATATTGAAGCTAGGTTACATGTCGGTACCTCTTAGGGATGCCCATTTCGATACAATAAGTTACAAATAGGTAAAGAGTACCCCTTTCATGAAGAGGTGGTGTGCTTATAAAAGCTTCTCGGTTCCGCATACAAAAATGTATGAGGGGTTGCAGATGCCTCCTTATCCAAGTCTATTTCCTAGAGGTATCCCCTTTGCTCTCGTATGTTGCAAACTTCATCCGATGAACCTGTGGCCCTATAAGCAATGAAAGAACAACACAGGTTAAGGTGTTCGATATTGCCTCCTTGGATGAGGTTGTTAGTAATAAAATAATGTGATGGAAATATGATGAAACTATGCCATGAAATCATGTAAATCTATGCTAATGATATGAAAACATAAAGAAATACAATAAAATATGCTGTCTAAAACCTAAGCTAAGCCTGTGGGCCACTGTCCAAGATAGCGGCTACTAAGGTAAACCTTGCTCTCTTTTCCCCAAAGCTATGGGTCAAATCCTGTACCTTATGTCGAAATAATAGGTGTTATGCTCTTCAATCCGTTAGTGCTTCACCGTACACGTGATCTCAAAGAGAAATCTCCAAGTCTTGAGAGCTCTCCTCAAAAAAATGTCTCGATGATAGCTGATTAAACTATGTCTTGGTGCTCTTAGGCTTGCACCTTTTATAGTGTGAAACCCTAGGTCTATGTTCAAGCCCTAGAAATGAATTTCTCATGCGTAGTTCAAGTTAGCATGAGAAGCTTTTGTCCATTGTCTATGTTTGAGTGCCATTTAACTAAAATCTAACTGCCCACTTGAGTCTTCTATGCGAACTGGTTGTTAGCATGAGAAGCTTTTGTCCTTTATTTATGCTTGGATGTCATTTAACTAAATTTTAAATGCAAACTCAAGTCTCCTATGTGAACTAGTCATGAAAAGGAATGCAAATTTACTCTCGCTCACCTTTATTGCATACAGACTGCCACATCCACCTGAGATTAGACCTATTTGTTAGAAAACTAATTCTTATGGCTTAGTCGTTGTCATTTGCAGTGGCTAAGATCTAGTCGTTGTCATTTGCAGTGGCTAAGATCTAGTCGTTGTCGTCTATAGTGGCTAAGGTTTGGCCACTCTAGGCTTGAGCAGCTAAGATATGGCCACTCTTGGCTTGAGTGGCTAGGCTTGGATGGCTTGAAAAGGCCCCAAATGAGTGGTGATAACCACTTTTGATGCTTGGAAATTCCAATATTATGTCTTATGATCTTATGAGTGTGACTATGTGAGAAGCTCCCCTAAGCATGACACGATTTAGGTGTCTACAGATGAATAGTGTGTCTTCTTAGCTATTAATTTTTAGTTGGAAATTGGGACAAATAAAATTATAAATAAGAGTATTTGGACATGCTTCATGTAGTACAATACATTTCTAGATGTCTAAAGTTGCTAGACTATACAACTTATATATCCTAGAGAATGAATTACTAATTAGAAAATATTTAGAATAATAGGGAGTTTGATTATACATCATATATGGTATGGATGATCATAAATTAAAATATGGAATGGTTAACTACTTAGTTGTTGGATCAAATAGGACTATATGGACAATCATTCCTATTTTTTGAATGTATAGATATCTCATATAAAGGAAAGTATATGTATAATTAGGAATTTAGCTTGTATGTATGACATTTTTATGAATAAGATACAAGGATATATCTTGAGATTTTTATTTGAAGGAAGATATTCAATACAAATAAGAGTAAAGGAGTTGGGGGTCTACTTGAGAATATTTTCATATTTTTCCAGGGTGTACATGTTTTATAAAGAACCATCCAGATTGCCTACTTTCATGTTAGAAACTATTTTGGGAATGGAGGTAGTTTTATAATTATATTTAACTACTAGTAAGTTTGAAAGGGATCAAAAAAAGGTATTCATATTGTATCCCAATAAGAGGTATCTCATAATAATTCCTTTATTCTAGGGATACATAGACTTACTAGAAAAAATATTAAGAAACTTTGGTTTAAAGAAGTTAATAGATGGACCTATGACCTTAATATGCTATTTTTCTACAGCCTATTTAAAGAAATATCTACACTATATATTTTCATGAAAATGATCAAGAATTGAGAAAGAGTGCAACCTAAAATAAGTGTTAGCTAAATTAATCTTTGAGTAAGGTTGGGAAAATAAGAATACAAATTCAAAGGAAAATGCCTTTCCTTGGTCTTGTTTTTATAAATAATATGTGTGAATATAAGGCTTAGATATAAAAGATGACTATGAATCCAATGAATATGTGAATCATCAAAAAATAGCATCATTATTGGGAACAAAACATGGATGGAGCATGGAGAAACACATGGCCTATAGAAAAATGAGATATAAAATTAGTAGGAAAGGACAAGTTAGAGTTATGAAAGGTATTTTTTATGAATAATTTTCAATTATATGGGATTAACATCATCTTGACCAGAAGAATACAAGAAAAATTAAGCACAACTATAATTTGAGGTCTCTTCTCCATATATTTTAGTAAGTTAGTCTATTATTGCTAAAATAAGATATATAGTTAGGATGATACTGATGCAGGCACATTAGAGAAAGACTATTAATGTAAAATATTAATTTAGGATAACCATTAAAGTATGATGAAGTAAAGTGTTGCTCATACGATACAAACTCCTCAAATATCACAAAAAAATGGAAATAAAATAAGGCAAAATCTTCTCAAAGTAAAGGTAAAAATGAGAATAAAAGGTGGAGTAATGAATGTTGAGATCAAATATGGTCAAAGAGATATACAAGTTATCTTAATAACTACCAGTGACCACCAATGAAGGCATATAGGATATAATTCCTAACCTTGCCAAGAAAGGATAAATACATATAAAAGTTGTTCCTCTAGAAGCTCAAATATCTTTTTCTTTGGTTCCTACAGTCATATCCACCACTCCTACAGCATCTTATTCCTATGTTTCCACTTATTTCTAATATAATTTATTCTATTTCTACTTCAATTATTACCACTTATTTTATTGCACCCAATCCATTACAACCAAGTGCAAATACTCCCATAGTAGAAAAGAGATATTTTTCACTTCTCTATATGATCCTCTCCTACTACATCACCCTCATTATCATAATTCACCATGCTTGTATCCAATTTAATTAATCCATCCATCCCCACTATATCATATAATCTATTTACTAGACCATTGCCATCAATGATTCCAAATTATTTCATATTTACCATCCCCACTTCATTACAAATCACTTCTATTATGGAACATTATACATGATCCACTTCTCATACCTTTTTAAAATATAGATTTAACATTCCATAACAAGTGAGAAACTTGAGTTCATCTATTGAGAAAGGATTACAAAATTCTATTTAGCAATGTCCTATCTTAAAATCAATAGATACAATAACAAGAATAAAATTTCAACCTATAATATTTCAATATTTTACTTGTATTCCTATACAAACATTTTTGTTGTTAGGGCAAGACAATTGGGATGTTATCAATGAGAATTTGTGTAGTACTAGAGGTAAAATATATAATATTATTACAAGTGAATTCAAACCAATACCAGGCTTCATTAATGGAATAAGTGGTTGAGGAAGAAAATTAGATGTTGTTGGAAAAAGAATATCAGTTGGATATGAGTAAGCCAATGGCAACTTCATCAGGCTATCTAACTAATATAACCTCACTAGATCTTTATAGAGAAAGACCCTTGGATTAGTTTAGTTCATGGATAAAGGTAACATTACTGTATAAATGAATTATTTGTATGTCATCCATTAAGTGTAAGGATATAAAAAGAAAAATCAAGAGTTGATAGTGACATTATAAATAAAGAAGGTAGAATCCTAAAAAAAAGAAGATAAAATTTCTTAGTTGAAGGAGGAGTTATAGGATTTAAAGAAATAAATGAAGGATATCATATAGGAAATTGATCAAGAGTAGAAAATATATTAGAAAAATAACTTGATCAAATACAACAATAATTGGAGTAAGAATGGTCTATATCTGGTATTGAGTTATTACAATATTTTCATTTGTACTTTAGAAAGATCCATATCTAGCTTGAAATTTATCCTAATAGTTTTAATCTCAAATTATATAGGTAGCATTGTTATATTACCATATAAAATATCATATGGGTACCATGGTGGTTTTCCATATTGTGTGGTAGACCCAAATAATTTCTATAAGGTAGTTGGCCTAGTCCTTAAAATGAGTCTAAATAATATTTATAAGAATATTTTCCAATTCATTGATTGTTACTTCCACTTGTTCATTTACCTAAGGGTGATAACGAGGATATTTATTGGAAAGTATTCTATACTACTTAATAAAGCTTTGATGATCTTGTAACTAAATTGTGATTCTTGATCTATAACAATCTATCTTGGTACTCCATACCTAGTGAAATTTTTCTCAAGCAAAAAATTTAGCTACCTTCTCATCTTGATCATGTTTAAGTTCTTTCATTTATTTTCATTTTATGTAGGAGCATCCAAGTAAAAAATTTATATATGCCAATTATAAATATAAACATAATAAACATAGTAATAATATAATAACCTCTATTGCTTCCTTACAATTGTTGCTACCTTTCAATTGTTGTTTCTATCATATAAGTGTTGGCATACAAGCATACCATACAAGTTTTGTAGTACAAGTGCCATCATACACATATGTCATACAAGTTCTGCCATATAAGCATGTCATACAACTTTGTTGCACAACTACTATCACTACACAAGTGTTGTTGCCATGTAGTCACAAGAAACAAATAAAAAATGTTGAAGGATTGAATACAAATGAGCTTTAATTTTATCCTTTGGAATTCCATCTTATTTTCCATTGAAGTAAAAATATAAATAAGATGTATTGCTACATTTTTGTAGAGAACCAACAAGAAGTAATTTAATGACATATTATTTTTGCTCAATTTTTTGGTTTTTGAGTTTGCTATGAAATCATGTGCTACTAGAATAGTTTATCTTTCATTAGATACCCTTCTCTAGACTGCATCATTTGGTATCAAAGTAGGATTTTTAGAGGTCTAAAATACATGCAAGAGGAGAGATGGCACATCGAGAAAGAGGAAGACTATGTGGTATTATACCTTGGCAAGTAAACATAACTGAGATGTTGAGAGGAATCATAACCTGTTTAGATGAAATTAAGACTACCCAAAGGAGAGGTGCTCATATTGAATATGTTAGTGATAATGAAGAAGAAGAGAATGTAGGGTTATGTATAGCGGTGAATTATTATTAATTAACGAATATTAGGATTTTTAAAATTTAAAATTGGTGAATATGGGGACCTTGGATGTCGACCCATTTTCCCAAAAGTTTTGGGGGAAAAATATTTTTAGGATCAGTTCACCTCAAAATATAATACTTTTATGGTTTAAATTTTAAATTGCCAACCTTCCCACCTAGATTTTGGATATTTTCACCTTAAAATTATATATAATTTTATTAACATCAAAAAATTAACCTATTATACCCCCACTATATATACCTAATGTGATAGCAACAATCATACACATTAAACATTAGTTATCCTCGACTAGAAACAAAGAAGCCAAAAATGAGTGAAATATTATAGAGGAATTAATAGATCATAAATTATAGATGGATTTTTTGGTGGTAGTAGGCACCAAAACTGGTGTTGATAGGCAGTAGACACTAATTTGGGTGTGTACTACCTATAGGCACCAAAACTGTTGTTGGTAGGTAGTAGGAACCAAAATTGGTGTCGGTAGGTAGTAGGCACCAAAACTAGTATCGGTAGGTAGTACGCACTAGTTTTGGTGCCTAATACTAGTAGGCATCAAAATTAAGATGATTGATGATCGATATAAAAAGGGCAAGACAACTAAATATTGAAGACCAATAGCAAGGAACCTTCTAGAAGATAAATTTTTATCTAAAGCTCTATTTTTTATTTTTCTACCACCTAGGTTGATGAGATATACACTTTGATGCAGAAGAGAGAAATGACTGATGAATAGTAGCAAAAATGTAATATGAATGATGACTTGATGTGGGAAACACTTCAATAGAAAACATGAAATGGCACAAATGAAAATTTATGATTGCATTAATCAAAAATATATTTATAGACACGTCTACCTTTACAATTTGGCATTTAATATGCATGATCGGTGTGAGTATTAAATGCAATATCATACTAATACCTATCATTCCTCCCCACTAAGGAAGCATTGGTCCCCAATGTGTACAAGTGTGGAAGAGAAATATGGGTAGCTGAAGAGTGTCGAGTACAATCGAAAATGCACTCTTATTACAAAAATATGAAGACCAAAATATCAAAGTTTCACATTTTTTCATAAAACTAAAATCTAACATCTGTATCAAGCTCAAAAAAATCTCTCCAATGACTATGAACTTTGCTATGCTAACAAATAGCTGAAATGGGTCCCTAAATTTGGTAGAAGATAGTAGCAATTGAAGTGTCAGAGAAGATACAACAAAATACCTTGAACGATGTGCAAAAGTGCAAATATCAAAATGTGCAATGCATTAAATTATGGTTTTGAATACTAAAATTTGTTAATTAAAATATTTTTGCAACAAATACGTGGCATTAATTGTGTGTCATAATTAAAAATTTATTGTTAGTGGATAAGTGCCAATGACTACATCACGAACTTGAATTGAATTGAAAATCATGATGGACTTGATTCACTGGTTGACTCATGCTGATCGAGGATGAAATACGATAGTGACTAGACTATGGTATATGGTAGATGAGGGGCTTGATAAACACATGAATACAAGAAGTGGAGGCATGGGTTGGCAATGACTAGATAATGTAAATAGGGCATAAATGAAGGGAATTACCTAGTGGAAAACTAACATATCATAGGAAATTAATGCAAGCAAACAATATGTACTAATGATGTGTGCAAAATGCTACATGGCTCATGAACACATTGACAAGACTAATTGATTGGACATGGACTGACCAAAATGCAAAGATTGACCTACATAGACTGGTACAAAAACTAAGGATAAGAGCACACGATGGGGATGAGATGACATCATTCTAAACTCATGAAGTGATAAGGATGTCATTATTGACATGGAACTAGGTCTAATGATAGGCTAGCAAGGTAGGGATATCCAATGCAGATGATAGGGCACATAGGCAACAATGATTGGACTGTTGATCAGTATGAAAATAGAGGTTGGATGGCCAATGTATGGAGGTTGGATTGGTTGTTCAGTGGGTACAAGATATGTGGATGTGACTAGGTAAGGTGGCATAATGTTAGTGGCTTGGTGGTAAAGGAGGCAAGGTGGACATGTAGCACAAAAACTTGAGGTTACAAGTGGTCAGTGATTTTGGTGGAACAAACGGGTGAATGGAAGTGGTGATAAGGTGGACCAATCGAGAGGTAGCTATGTGGAAGCAAAGTGGAGGAATGATTAAGTAGAGGTTAGATATTTTGGTGTGAAATTATGAATGGGGGCAAGTGAAGGGGTAGCCAACACTCCATGCACTGGCTATGATACTATGGTCGACACGTATGTAAAACACATAAAGTAATCAATGTAGCTGATGTGGGATTACTCCCACAAGTCTTGTTGAAAACCAAAGGCTAAGAATCCCCAAAAAAAAATGCAAAATGCCCATAGAAAAGGAATAATACCATCGAAAAAATTCAACCCTTAGCATCTTGTTTAATTTTCCTTATTGATAAAAGAGTCTTACACTAGGAAGGTCTAGAAAACGTTAAAAAAGTCATAAGAGTGAATGAAAAATGCTATTGAAAAACTTCTTTGATGTTGTAAAATCATGAACCTTAGTATTATGAGGTAATTTTTATCATCAGGAATAGTTGTCTCATCATGAAACTAAAAAATTCATTATAGAGTTGATGTTTTCCAGATTAGGTTATGTTAGACTGCATCAGGGTGTCATCGGTGAATGGGTTGATTGATGTCTAAGTTCAGAGAGTGGGATAAATGCTTGATGGGGCATTCTGTGAGGGTCTATATGAAGGTGATATTACTCTAATAGCGTGAAATCATAGAGAAGCACTGAGAAGAGGTAGTAGCCATGAAATATGTGAAAGCGAGTTGGCATGGCAAATTAGGGCTAAACTTCTAGAGAAATGATGAACAATGCAAGACAATAAAGCATACACATAGTTGTGGCTATAAACACTCATAGGTGGTATATTTGCACCAAAGAACATATGTTGTCACAAATGGACCAATAGTGAGCAGCGATGATGATGAATGCTAGCAACATGTAGATGATAAAATAACCAGAAGATGCACTAGAAAAATGGTCACCAAAAATCAACGTGGTGAATGTTGATCACCTATAAATTGATGAAAATTATTGAAAATTAGTAGATATCATACATAAAATGATATGGAGCCACTAGGAACTATCTGGCAACTAGGGAGTAAAAAATACCAATAGCGGGGATCATAAATGGAGATCAAAATATAGTAAATCCATAAACTAGAGAAGATGCAATGAAAGAATCACAACCACAATCATGAAGAAGTCAATGCTCTGAGAAAAATGTAGTAAATGGACAAAAAATATAGAATACATCTAGATCAACACCAAAAAATTTGTAGATCTAGTTGGTAGTGATTTAGGAAATGTGTGAAAGATATCCAACATGGTAGATCATTTGAAGGAATGAAGTACATCAAAAATCAAGGATTGCACCAAAAACCAAGAGGAAATATTAGAAAACATTGTGGTTTTACTCGTCGAATGGAGATGCAATGATAGGTTGAAAAATTTTATTGGCTCATGAAGGAAGGTCTTGCAATGGACAACGAAAGGCATTGTAGGGGGAAAATTCTATGGTGGCTACCATTGACAACAACATATTTTAGAAAAATATAATATCTACTATTTTGGAAAATGACAAAAATATCAGAAGTCACAGATCTATAGAGAATGCCAAGGTGGAACTATCATCAAGAATGACATGCATGGTGCGAACAACACATAAGCTATGATAAAAAATGGTAATGGTGCTGGATCACAAGAGCCAAGCCCTGCAAATAGAAGAATAGAGGACACAGTAAGTCACCAATACCACGATGGGGGAGATGTTGAATACATAGCAACAATCTGCAAGGTAGTAGGCAATGGCATCTGATTGGCAACAAGTGGGTGGTTAGTAGCAGAGATATGGTGGAAAACATCAATAGATAGGTGGCAGACATCTAAAAATAGAAGTGCATCATTTAGATCTACAATTTCTAGAGGATCCTAATCTACATCAAAGGATTCAAAGGAGCTCAAATCTATAATAAGAGCCACATTATCTAATGGAAATATGTTGGGAATTTCACCCAAATATCCTGGTTCAAATCTAGGTGTGGCTACAACTTCTATTTTTTTTGGATCAGGGATGGAATCTTGATCTTCTTCAATGAGAAATTTGGTAAGAATGAGATCATCAATAGTAGGTTCTTTGGTAATAGTAGCAAGGATTTCAAATGTAAACTACTAAAAACTGGTAGCCATTACTACATGGAGTTATTGAAGTGCAACCATTATTGCACGGAGTTGTTGAAGTTGTGCAATGTAGTCAGAAAGAAAAATGGTCGACATTATGAATGAAGATCATGAGCTAAAGGTTAGAGTCATAAGGACCCAACTAGATGAGATTTTGTAGGATTATTTCAAGTTTTCAAGGGTTGAAAAATTTTAAGTGTGATAACTTCGATCAAGAGCCGAGGTTTGATATTTATAGGTACCCAAGCTACGATTTTTCAAGATCAGAAGTGCACGAAGGTGTCTACGAAAAAATAAAGAATGTTCACCCAATGCCAAGATCTATTGGTGGTTTTCTTGTTCCTCTTTTGAACTAGAATGGCCTAGAGGAAGAGGATACTCACCTAACCAACACTCAAATTTGATACCAATGATGTGGAAAACACTCTTAATAGACAACATGAAATGACACAAATGAAAACTTACAATTGCATTAATCAAAAATATATTTATAGGTATGTATGCCTTTACAATTCAGCATTTAATACACATGATCTGTGTGAGTATTAAATGCAATATCATACTAATACCTGTCATAATTGATGACTAATGACTGATAGGTAGCAGTGAACCTTCTAGAAGATATAACTTTCATCTAGAGCTTTATTGTTTATTTTTTTAAAACCACCTAGCTCGATGAGATCTACACTTTTATGTAGAAGAGAAATATGACTGATGACTGATGAATGGTAGCAGAAGGGCAAGATGACTAATTATTGATGATCGATAGGTAGTAGGGAATCTTCTAGAAGACATAAATTTTGATCTAGATCTCCATTTTTTTGAAAACCACCTAGCTCAATGAGATATACACTTTGATGCATAAAATAAAGACAACTAATGAATGTCAAATGGTAGCAGAAGAGCAAGATGAATGACAACTAATGACTGGTAGTAGGGAATCTTCTAGAATATAACTTTTGATTTGGTAAAAATTATTGTTATAATATTTAATACTGAGCCTTATATAGATACTAAGTCTTATCACAATAATAAATGATAGACAAGAGGTAGAAGGATTTCAAAACTAATTCACCCCATTTTTATATTTTTTGGTGGAAAAAATGTAATTTGACATGTCTTCTATATGAGTTTGAACACAATTCATTTGGACTTTGAAACTGATTTACCCTATTTTTATAAATACATTTTGGGGCCAACCCCTTATGCATAACCTTGTAAAATATGATGGTCACATAAACCCCACCTATCAAATATTGTAGCTAAAGAAGACGCAGTGCACCATTATTAATTGATTTGTAAAAAGAGATCCTTCCCTTCATTTATTATCACTTTTGTAAAATCTCCAAGAGTGTTATTGAACTTAAATATTCATGTGTAAAATTAATACTTTATATTTTTATCTTTATTTTCTATGGTGTTATTTTCTTTCATCTACACTTTGGATCCAAGATATGTAGAACACCATATGGTGAAGCACTTTATCTAATGTGTTTCTTTTGAATCAGTTCTTTCATTACCTCCTAATTTATTCTTTCATTACCTCCTAATTTTATTATTTTAAAGGATTGATCAGTCATAAATAGGTGCATTAGGAAAAGGATAATGAAGAACTAAATCAATGGAATTATTTACCTCATAATTGTTAGCATTTGATGCTAAATACTTAAGGAGAAATCAACCATAAAATATAAAAATGAGCATACAATATTGAAACTATGATAATGGAAATATATTAAGCATGTAAAAATCATAAGAAAATTTTGAAATAACTCATAAAACTACCATTAATGAATGCTCACAAAAATAGGATCTTCATACAAAATATGGAGATCTCAAGTACTCCATGCTTCATACAAGTTCTACATTTCTTCAAACTTGTATTCTACTCTACTCTACTAAATGATAAATTGATATGGAGTTCTTCTCTACCTTCTCACACTATGGCTAATATATAGTGTGAGATGACTCTTGACCTCTCGTCTTCCTATGACTCTTCAACTTCCTATCCTATGGATTCATGTACACATGGACTATGATGCACATTTACATTATTGAATACTTTGCACATTCTAATATTACTTGTGAATTTATTAAATTGCATAAAGTAAATACTCAAAACCTAATCTAATACAAACTCTTAATCTAAAGATGTACCCATGGTGGTACATTGACATGTACCAAATAATGTAATATATTCCAAAACCCCCCTATATTACATTATTTGGATATTGAATACTTTAGTGCTCAATATGGTCTTCATCCTGGTTTTGGAACTTGAGCTCTTATTTCCTACTTTATTTTTTATACTCTGTATATATCTTGATCAAGTAAATAATTAGTATATTCATCTTGTTCCTTTAGTTCACCTTGATCTGTATTCATCTTGAAGGTATTTTATTTTATCTTCATCTTTTATTTTCTATCATGCTTCCTCTTTCTTCTTCTTCTTCTTTTCTATATTTTTACTAGTGATATATCTTCTTCATGATGAGTTAGTATATCATCATAATAGTATTGGCCAGGATTCAATATTTCATCATTTTGTTTCATGTTTTGAAAAAATTAAAAAATAATTAATGATAGATATATCATAAAACATTCTTTTGATGTAAATATAACTATGTTTTGAGTATTCCACCAAGCTTTAAAAAGTACTTCATGAAGATAACCAATTAATGTCATAAATTTTCCTTCTTTTGCTTCCTTGAGAAATAAAGAGAATCTTTTTTTTACTAGTAGACAAATACTTATATCCATCAAAAGTATCCATTAAGTTTTGTGAATAAAATTTCAATTCTTGAAATAGTTCTTCATTATTGAATGCATTCCTCACTATTTCATCCATGTTTCTTCTAATTTAATCTTTGAAGTAGAAGTTCCTTATAGCTTCCTAGTATTTTGAGTATATGATCAACTTTGATAATATCTTTTCAATTCTCGAATTTTGTGGAATACTTTGTATCTCCCAAGTGTTTTGAATATACAATGGTCTTGATAAAGTACTTAGCTTTCTTAGTTTTCTTTGAGTTGAATCCCTTTTATCTCCCTAATGTTCAACTAATATTCTTCACCTTATTCCTCCCTATTTGTGAATATAAATCTAAATATAACTAAATGCAATTTCAATTTTGATGAGGTTCTCTATTTTCAAGACATTTAATTTGAATTTCTTATGTCTCATTATTTTGAGCAAGAGACTAGTTCCAATGTAGTTTTCCAACTTTTCAATAGCTCTATGTTTTGTTTCTTAAATATTTCAATTCTCAATAGTATAGTTTATAAATTTCAAGATATTTAAATTGGTGTTGAAATTCTTATAACTCCCTAATTGGAAATTTAAAAAACTCATGTATTTGCAAATTCAATATTTCAATGTCAATGTAGCAATCCTTATACCTCCAAGTTAACCTATTTGCAAAAATATTTTTATGCAATTTGAATGAGGTAATTTCAAAAACCTTTCTAAATACTTCTTTCTTATAAAAATTTTGTCATTCAATAATACTTCTAAGGTTGTGAATCTATACCTTATTTCTCCTTTTATTAAAAAAACCTTGAGTATAATAAATTAATTAACTTGACTTCAATATTATGCCTTGTATATTTTGCAAAGGTTTTAGATTATACTAAATATTTCTTACCTCCTTTAATATAGCACTTCAAATATTTATATTTATTGCTTTATACTCCAACTTGCACTTTTAAGATGCTCCTATTCCACTATAATGCATTCAATGCACTCTGAAACAAAGCTTTGACTCTCCAACCTGCATCTTTATCTTCCCTTTGATGTAGTGTGTATGCACTGATCTTGCATGATTTGCTCTCTCTACTTCACTGTGTTCAATGCACTCATGACACTAGCATTTAATACTTCTTTTAGCACCTTCTAGCCTTCTACGATGTTGACTCTCCTTCTCGTGATGCTGGTTTCAATGACCTACATAAATTCTATGCTACCTTTACATATGTTACACTCTTATCTTAAGAGTGAACTTGTATGACTTGTCTTACATGCAATGTAGACATTTTCACTTTCCTTGCGCTATGATACTTGTTAATAAAACTCTTCACTTCTCTTATTCCTTCTAGATGATGTTGCTCAAAGTAACTAAAACGACCAAAAAGCGATATTTGATCTAACAACATGTTAATGACACATGTTATTCAGGGAAATGTATTTTTATTCATGTAAAGAGTGCATAGGTTACAATGGGAGAACATTCCCATTTATCATTTATTTTCATAAACGATACAATAGTCTTGATGCCTTCCTTTCATGTTACTCAGTGTAGATGGGCTAGTGTACCACCATGGAGTTGTAATTGGTAGTTGTTTCCCTCATTGCTCCTACGCTAGGCCTACAAAAGTGGGTTAGTTCATTGGAGGGCTTACCTTATTTAGGCTCCATATTTAGATAGAAAAATAGATGGTAAAAACATGTCAAAAGCTGAAATAAAATATGCAAAAGTTGATAAAATAACAAAAAAAAGCTTACCTCCCAAATCTAAACTGATTTGGGACCTATAGAACCAATTTGCGACTTGGGGGGCAAATTTGTGCCGGGTTCATGGGGTGGGGGCTAATCAGAACCTGAGAGCTATTCTGGAAAAAACCTTTGGTGGAGAAGTCCCTTTGTTATTGAAATGTCGATTTGCAAGTTCAGATCTATTTTTTTGTGCTTCGGTACTTATTTTTGCAGAGTTTCTATACTTTGGACATAAATTGGAGAGAGATAAATGAGGGTTTGGGCCCACTATATATAGAAAATGGCAAGGTGCAGGGGGAGATTTAAGGGAACTAATCCTAGGCTAAAATTTGACTAGATTTTGGTTAAGGTTTGTGAGGAGGAAGCCTCACATTCCCCATAGGAAATATTCTATCCTCACACATGTGTGAGGAAGGATTAGGTTTAATCATGATTAGGAGGTCCTAAGTCAAATTAGGGCTTGATTAGGGTTCTTAGGAAAATATCTTAGCTAACCATAATTACACACATGTGGGAGGGTGCAATTAGAGTTAATTAAGGATTAAGAGTTTAATTAATCAATTTTGCCCTAGAAAGATGACTTGAATGAAGTCGACATTAAATTAGATTTTATAATTTGACTTGATAATTGCTTTTGCTAATTAATAGCCTGTGGGGGCCTCAATTGATTGTAAAAAGGCTTTGTATCACCTTGGGAAGCTGATGGAAGGTATCCCGATGCATGGGAGATGTTTGTGATGTGATTTTGCTAACTTATTAGGGTTTTGGACTTGAAAACTGTAGACACCTAAAACATGTCATGTCTAGGGGAGCTACTCACATAGGCACATTCATTAGATCATATGACATAATATTGGACTTTCCAAGCATCAGAAGTGGTTCTCACCACTCATATGGGGCATTTTAAGCCCATCCAAGCCTAGCCGCTCAAGACTAGAGCGGCCAAACCTTAGCCGCTCAAGCTTAGAGCGGCCAGACCTTAGCCATTGTAGACGATAGCGGCCAGATCTTAGCCACTGCAGACGATAGCGGCTAAGCCATAAAAAGCATTTTGTCGATAGATATGCCCAATCACGGGTGGAAGTGGTAGTCTGCATGCAATAAAGGTGAGCGGGAGTAACTTTGCATTCCCTTTCATAGCCAGTTCACATAGGAGACTTGAGTTTGCATTTAGACTTCAGTTAACTAGTCTTTAAACATAGAAAAGATAAAAATCTTCTCATGCTAACCTTCACTACGCATGAGGGATTCAGTCCTAGGGCTTGGGCATAGACCTAGGGTTTCACACACTTTAAAAGGTGTAAGCCTGAGAGCACCAAAGGGGGACACATTGGAGGGAAAGAGATAATTTTGATCCAGGATGGAACTTTGATCAAAGAGAGGGAGAGTCCACTTGAGGGTTTTCCACATACAGGATATTCAACGTATCGAGCAAAGCAACCATCATTTCAACATCGGATACAAGCTTCGATCCATAGCCTTGAAGCAAAGAGGGCAAGATTCACTTTAGCGGTCGCTATCTTGGATAGTGGCCCATGGGCCTAGCTTAGGGTTTTAGACATTAGTTTCATTATTCTATTTAGCATATCATTAGCATAGCATCATTTCATTCATTCGCATTCATAGCATTAGTTTAATTTGCACTTGCTTTCATTTGATATATTCATTACTAACAACCTCATCCAGGGAGGCATTCTCGGACATCTAAGCGTGTGTTGTTGTTTCATTGCTTACAGGGCCACAGGTTCATCAGATAGAATCTACAACATACGAGAGCAAAAGGGATCCCTCTAGGAAATAGACCTAGAGAAGGAGGCATCTGTAAGCCCTCATACATTTCCATGTGCGAAATCGGGAAGCTTGTGATAGCGCACCACCCCTTTGCGAGGGGACATTTTACCCACTTGTAACCTTATTGTATCAAAATGGGTATCCCTAAGAGGGACCAACATGTAACTAGGTTTTAATACAAATAAAGAGACATATCTTTGTTACTTCCATGTTATATGCTTTTTCATGGTCTTTCATTTCATTTTGGGTTTAACACATTTGCAAGTAGAGTAAGAGCGGTGCGTGCACCCCAGGGTCACTACATATGGTGATCATGATGGGACATCCACTAATTTTTCATTTTTTTCCTAGATACTAACTTAATTTTGTGTGCAGGCTTAGCCACTCTGGTCTACAATGGCCAAAAATCAGTCGCTCTGAGCCATAATGGCCAATAGAGCCTTAGCCGCTCCTGCTAATAATGGCTAAAAACCAGCCACTCTGGTCGACAACGGCCAACACTGGAGAGTAGTAGAGGATAGAACCTTGGTTCTCTGAGCTGGATTAGAGGTTGGTACAACTTCTCTGATATTTTATAGCTTTTTGTCTACTTCTGTGTGTCTAAAATAGTGAACTTAAAGCACATTTCTGTTTGGGAATTGAAAGAATAAAAGAAGAAAGAATTAGGCATTTTGCATATCTTAGATCTTCTTTTAGATTTCCACTAGGCATTGCTAGGAACAATGGCTTATGCTTGAAAAGTTTACCCTAGAATCCAATGTGCTAGACATTGTATGTTGTTTGCTTGCCTTGAGGCCTTGCAAGAGGCCATATTTGCATGAAATAAAGTGCACCCATACAAATCATAGTAGTTCATGCATCTTTCTAAAAATTGAAACATATTTTGCACTTAGGCATATAGGAAAGAGTCATTTCTGCTATATTATGCACTTTACTTCATGCAAGCTTAAAATGAACACCACACACACACGTATCATTTAAACATTGGGGAGTTGGATTTCATCACCAACCCTCAATTCAGTCCGATGACGTTGGAATTCATCTCCTTCCATCGGTTTGCCCCCTAGATTCTCCTAGAAATGGATTGAAGAACTTCTTCATAGTGGTACTAAGTTACTTGTGTTCAAACTGTCTCCCACTATTGGAACATTCATTGGTTCAGAGTGGAAGAGCTAGGCGAACCCCCCACTGGGATTTCAATGGTGTACCCTAGTCTCTTTTGGGAAATCATGTTTGGCATGAGTACTCTTGATTATCACTATGGATGAGTCTCCTCATTCCAAATCCAAAGCAAGAACAAGAAACAAGAAACAACAAAACATCAAAATACAACAAATAGTTTAGGGCACACTTAAAATTGTAAGCAAGATAAACATTTGCTTGATATTGTTTGTGCAACACAAAAGCTAAAAATTTCAAAAATAATGGTCAAAATAAGAAGTAAACACCCTCGGTCTGACACTGAAGGGGAATCTGAGGCAACTCATACCCTTAGGTGAAGCCATAGTAACATTGAAAGACCTACTCGAAAGACCATGAGATGTAGTTCTACGAGTCTAAGAGGTGATAATTCAACCCTTGGGGGATCTCCTCGAGAAACCCCAAATAGGGAACCACAACATGAAACTACATCTCATAAACACAAAGAGGCCTCATGGCCATCATCATCAAGGAGACATGAGGAAACCTCAAGGGCTTCCTCTAAACACATAGAAACTTCTCAGAGACATGAGGAAGCTTCAAGAGCTTCCTCCTCACATAGACATAAAGAGGGTTCTAGACCCCATTCTTCACATAGAGATGATGAGGCTTCCCCATATCCATCCTCATGGAGGGTAGAGAGGGCTACAAAACCCTCATCACCACAAAGACACACAAGAGTCGAAACATCTCAACATTCACATGCAACACTTAGAATAGATCAGCCCATTGAGAGGTAGGAAACTAGAAATACATCTAGTCATAGACATCAAATAGAAGATATCCTTCAAATAAGAGGAAGGATTCCATTAGACTATGACCTCATTGGAGTGAATGGCACCCCATAGGATCAGCCATGGAAAACAAGATAGTTGGATGAGTTGGATCAGTTGCACCCGAGGCCACCACCCAAAACTATAGCCATAGAGAATTCTGCATCCAAAAGTTCATGAACTATGACTTCTAAGCCCACTTCTCAAACTGGTGGTGCCTCAGGGTGACCCCATAGTAAACATACAGAGTCTGACCATAGAGACACCCAATAATATACTAAACAAGTCACACTAGCTAGCCAAAGCAAAGAGACAATAGAAACCTCTTCGAGGAATCTACGAATCAGAACTACAAGAACAGAGTCAGATAAGCATGAGTCTTCTATGACCATACAAGTCAACCATGTGTGATGGTTAGAAAATACCTTGCATAAGGAGTGAGAGCTTGTAGAAGCTCTTGAACATGATAAACAAAGAGAATGGTTGTTATGCAAACATGAGCAATGCTTAAGAGAGCAAGTTGAGCAGCTAGCTCATAGCAACCAACAAGCAAATAGAGATGATCATCAAAAGGATCAATGCGCTAACTCACAATAGAATGGGTGCACTAGACAAGAAAGTAACCCACACCAAAATCACCCTCCAAATCATGAGCAGAATCCAACTAGGGGGGGAAATGGTAGACTTAATAAATCAGGATCAGGCGTATCTTGGATCCCCTCGTAGGAGGGAAGAAAATAGAGCAAATCAAATGGATAGAGTGCTACCTCCACCATCACCATGGGGGGTTTTGCAAGAGGAAGAACTCCTTGCTTCAAAGGCATTTCGAGAGCTTGCTAAAAATATGAAAGCCTTTGAGAAACAAGAGGTTTGTTGGGAGCCAACCAACATTGAGCAAAATACACAACCAACCATTGTGTCCATCAGTTCCTAGCCCTCCCTATCCTAAGCACTTTGAGATGCCTAGGCTAGAGAAGTTTAAAGGTGAAGAAGATGCACAAGAGCATGTCACCAATTTCATCAATGCATGTTTTCATCTCGAAGAAAATGATGCTCTTATGCTAAGGACATTCATCATGACATTTTTGGGCGCAACCACCCAATGGTTTAACCAATTGCCCAAGCATAGCATATCCAACTTTGAACAACTAGTGAATGCTTTTCTAAAGCATTTCTCCTTTGGTGCTAAGAGGAAAGTAAATCTCTCAGACCTGGCCAATTTAAGACATTATGATGATGAGCCAGTAATGGATTATGGGAATAGATGGAGAAAAGTCATGGCAAAATTATCATTCTTCGTTCCCATAGAAGAAATCATCCGGATGTTCACCAAGAGTTGTTCCAAACACATTTCCCTCTTGCTACAACTACAACAATACCCCTCATTTGAAGAAGCTTTGGCACAAGCCAAACTCATTGAGGACATCAAAGTAGATGAGGGAACCATAAAACTCTGAACCAAGAAGGAGTGGAGCAAAAATGATAAGAATGGAAAATATAAGTAGAAGTAGGCAAACCCTACCCTAGTTAATCAAGTGGTATTGGCTACGCCTAAGGATGGGGTTGCATAGCAGCCCCAAAATTATCAAGCACAGCCCCCACCAACCAACTATGATCAAAAGAACAATCAGGGTCAAAACAAAGAACGCAAACCCCCTCATTATTTTACACCATTGATAGAATCAATGCAATCAATCTTCAATCAATTGAGCGAGGTAGGAAAGATCAGATTCCCTGATATACCTCTTATAGATCCCAACCATCCTAAGCCAAAAGGATATAGGGAAGATCAATTCTACCCGTATCATAGGATATCAGGGCATAATATCAAAGTTTGTGTTGGTTTCAAACATCAGGTGCAAAACATGATTGAGGTAGGAGAACTAAAAGTGGACAACCCATTGGCCCCTAAAAATAGAGATATGGGCATCTACAAAAACCTGCTTCCAAACCATGAGGTCCCTAGAGGGCAAGGTGCACAAGTCAATCAGGTCCGAATCGATACGCCTACCCATGGGTGTGTTGGGATGGTTGAAATTGTCAATATAGCAACCAGGAGTAGATGGTATGGTCAACCACAACCTCCTACAGCTCCCATAAATGTCCCCACTGCACCTAGGTAGAGGTAGGGGTAAAACAACCTTCCAGGTCCACCAACTCGACCTGTGGTAACTATCCGAAGTAGACTTGAGCAAAACTTACAAATGACTCCGGCTAAGCTATCCATTTATGAGCTCATACAATAGTCCCCAAAGCACAGGGAGACCTTGATGGAGATTTTAAGGTCAATTGAGATCCAACCACAAGATCCAAATGCATTCACCCATTTTGTGGGACAAGTACAAGAATGCCAGGAACCTGTAATTTGATTCTACGATTATGAGATTAAGATAGTACCTACTGCCTTACTAGACCCTCTACTGCACATTATGGCATCAATCAATGATTTACCTTTTAAGCGGGTCTTGATCGATACAGGTTCATCAATCAACATCATCACAACAATGGCAATAGAACACCTTAAGATCCCCAAGTCCAATATCATTCCGGGAGCCTATACATTAAGAGCTTTCAATGATGCTTTATGCAATACTATGGGAATGATAGTCCTACCTATCAAGGTAGGGCATAAGACCATCCTCGTGATGTGTCATGTCTTGGAAGGGGCCATGCAATACAACATCCTCCTAGGGAGACCTTGGATAAGGGACATGAAATGTGTTCCTTCAATTTTACACCAATGTGTCAAGTATGTGCATGATAACAAAGTCTACATGGTGTTGGTCGATGAAGAACCATTCAAGTATGTTCATCAGGTGGATTGTCTAGGAGAATTTGTAATTCCTTCTACCCACTTGTCTGTAGGACCTTCATCTCCAACTACCCAACTGGATAATAAAGACAAAAGGGTACGAAAAGACCCATCTGCATCAACACCTCATCTTGCGCACAAAGTGGCCAATGCTTCTAATCAACCATCAATGCCTAAACCAAAAAATGATCAGAAGCTAAAGGCACCTATGGTTGAGGAAAACAAACTCAAGGAAATGCTAACCATAGCTATTGAAGAGGGTCCAAATCCCATGGAAGAAGATCACCAAGACCAAGTCGAAGATGATGACTACCACCCCTCTTCGCCAGTGTCATCCGTGGGGTCATCCACCTCACATACGACTATACACTTGGCAAGCATAGGGATAGGAGAGTATCTTGTGTAGAACATAACCTTTACACCTATCATAGAGTCTACGCAAGATATGGGATGTCTAAAGGATCTAAGGCCACCAGTAGGAATAGTGGTTCCACTTGGAATCCCTCCCAACCAATCAAAATTTGTCTATGCTGGACTAGACTATGCCCATAAGTCTACTGAAGAAGAAGAGGATAATGATGACTTGTTCACTATTAATGTTCATTACCTCTCTAATCTTGAGTTCACTTTAAGCTACTTTGAACGCTACCATTGGCATGGTTACGGTCTTGGTATATATGAGTAGGGATGAAGGTGGCCACTCGAGCCATAGTACCAGCTTCCCACTGATAGATTTGGGTTAGGCTATCACATCAGAAGTCGAGATGACTCTCTAGCAGCAGCCTTAGATAGATTGAGCTTGGGGTTAGGAGAAGACATCAATTTTATTCCTTATCACCCACTAAGTTTGAGACTTATGAGTAGCAGGTAAGTGGTCATGGTAAGCATACCACCACCCAAGACTTATCATCCAAGACTCACAATTGAGGCCATCCCAGTAGGGTACAACTCATGGGATGAAGAGCAAGAAGAAAATGGATATGTAGCAAGTGATGATGAAGCACAAGAGGGCTTGGCCTATCATGGGCCTCACTACTTATGAAGACTTACTTGGTCAATCCACAATGAGAGTGGATACATATCCGATGAAAGTGACTATGAGTCAGAGGACTCAATAGAGAGAGCCTACTTAGGGGCAAGGCAATGGCCCCATGACTTGGGGCAACATACTAATGCAAATGGATTCTTCATAAGTGATGAAGAATATGAGGATGAAATAGAGATGGCTTACTTAGAGCCAAGACATGAGCCCCTCATCTTAGGGCTGCATACTAATGCTAATGGCTTCTGGATCAGTGATGATGATTTTGAGGATGAGACTGAGATGGCCTATCTTGGGCCTCACCATTTATGACAAGTCAATATGTTGGTGGAAAGAGAAGTGACACTTCATGCCATAGACCCTAGCTTGTAATTTTTAAGGAGACTTGTTGACTTGAATGTCATTCATCGCATGGTCAATCCCCCTCCATCAACATTCAGGGAACTCTTAGAACCCAATGATCCTATTGTCAGCCTAGCTCATGGACTAGATCTAGAGATTCCCATTCCTCTAGAGCCTCATCATGAGCATGGAAGGGAAATCTCGAAGATAATATTTCACCCATGTGGTCCTGGAGATTTCATCCCATCCATCAATACAATCTCCATTGATTTGACCACTCCACTTCATAACCCAATAGATCTCGATAAACCTTTGTGTCTTGACATAGAGATGATTGATTGGGATCATGCTGATTCACCAATAGAGCTTGAAGATATTTTCTCTAATGAAGAGATGTTACAACCATTTCATTTTGCACCAGGTTGTGCCCATGATGTATTCCATGTTGGTTTGGATCCTGAGTCAGTAGGACCTATAAATCCCACTGATGACATTCACTTGATACCCATGCCTCACCAGTTGGAGGATGGGTCACATATGGCTATAGAAGTGACTTTCAAAGTGGACATTAGCGATGATCCTACTCAACCAAAGAAATTCAAGTTTGAAGAAAGTCTATCTCCAAAAGAACAAGCCATCATAATTCCTCTCCTGAAAGAGAGGCCAAATATATTTGCTTGGACTTACAAGGATATGCCTGGGATAGATCCAAAGTTAGTCATTCACAACCTTTCATTGGACCCCATGAAGAAACCAGTCAAATAGAAGTTGAGAAAAATGCATCCCACCATCGCTTTGATGGTAAAGAATGAATTGCAAAAACTATTGGATGCAGTTTTCATAGTTCCTATCGACTACCCTGAGTGGGTATCGAACATGGTGCCCATGGGGAAACCTGATGGAAGAGTTCATATCTGCATAGACTTCAGAGACTTAAATAGGGCAACTCCAAAGGATTCATTCCCATTGCCAAACATAGATGCTCTTGTGGATGCAACCGTAGGTCATGAAATGCTCTCCCTAATGGATGGTTTTTTTGGATACAACCAGATCTGGATTAAACCCGAGGATCAACATAAAACCACTTTCATTACTCCATGGGGAACATTTTGTTACAAAGTAATGCCATTTGGTCTCAAGAATGTTGGTGCCACATATCAGCAGGCCATGACATACATATTCCATGACTACATGCATAAGATCTTAGAAGATTACATGGATGACTTACTTGCCAAGTCACTATTGCGGCAAGAGCATGCTGAAGTCCTTAGAAAAGTCTTTAATCACCTCATTGAGCACAATGTCAGATTGAATCCTAAGAAATGCATTTTTGATGTAACTTCTAGAAAGATTTTGGGATTCATAGTTTCTAAGAGAGGCATTGAAGTCGATCCTACAAAGGTAAAAGCTATACTGGAAATGGCTGCCCCTACCAACATTAGGGAGTTAAGAAGCCTACAAGGCAAAATAACATCCATAAAAAGGTTCATTGCATAATTATCAGATAAGTGTCGGCCCATGAACCAGTTGCTATGCAAGGAAGTCCCATTTCATTGGGATGGAGAGTGCCAACAAGCCTTTGCAGAGATCAAAACTTATCTAGTGATGCCGCTAGTGTTGGCTCCACCAAGGCTAGACATACCATTCTTACTATATATATCGGCTACTAATTTTTCTTTGGGCACCATGTTGGCCCAAAAGAATGCACAAAACAAAGAGCAAGCCATATATTACATTAGTCGCACATTGGTGAGTTATGAGCTAGGGTATGCGTATGTCAAAAAGTTGTGTTTAACAGTGGTCTTTGCAACTCAAAAGTTGTGACACTACATGTTGAGCCATATGACCTATGTTATATCAAAACAAAATCCTTTGTAGTACATGATGAGCAAGACATATCACAATACATGTACCATGAAGTGGATCATGCTATTGATAGAATTTGATCTAGAATTCATAAGCCAAAATTCCATCAAGGGACAAGTCATAGCGGATCAATTAGTAGAGGCACCTCTTCAGGATAGCAAGCCTCTCACTATAGAATTGCTTGATGATGCAGTCTTCGCATTATCAGATCCACTAGAACTCGAAGAACCTGAGAAGGAAAGAGACATGTCATTGTTCTTCGATGGTTCAAAGTGTGAACAAGGGGGTGGAGTAGGGATAGTATTTATCACACCATAGGGCATTCCATTACCATTATCATTCAAGCTAGACTTCCCATGCACAAACAATAACATAGAGTATGAAGCCTTGATCTTGGGACTCCAAACAATAGTTGCAATGGGCATTAAAATATTGAATATCTTTGGTGACTCCTTGCTCATAGTAAACCAAGTCAAAGGATTGTTCCAATGTAGGTGCCCACTCCTAAAATCTTACAAGGAGCTTGTTGACACTTACCTAACCTGGCTGGAATGGTATGACATCGAGGCAATCCCTCATACATCAAACATATTTGTAGACACCATGGCATATTTGGGATCCTTAATCCCTCAGAATCCATCTGCTGATTTCACAACCATTCATGTGAAAGTGCTCATATTTTCTGCAATACAATATGAGGTTATTGACAACCTAGAGTCAGTCAACATGATCCAAATTGAGCCAAATCAAGATTGGTCATTCAAAGTTAGAACCTTCTTGCAAATGGCCCCTTGGGAATATTTGATCTCTCAAGGTCCCATGGAATGTGGAACAACCATTCATCACAAGGTTGTTTCCCAATCAGTGTTCACAAATGCTAGATCACAAGATGAGCATGTCATTCTATCCATAGAAGCAATGACTTATCAGGATTGGCTTTCCCAATTGTGGGACTTCCTAAAGCTTGGAATAGTACCACAAGGTCTATCGCATACCAAAAGATGAATGTTTAAACAAAATGTGACTAGATACATTTTTCTAGGAGAGATCCTCTATAGATGAGGATATGATGGAGTACTACTCCATTGTCTTGAGCCCCAGGAAGCATCCTGGGCAATTTCACAAGCTCATGATGGTACATGCAGAGGATATTTTAATGGCATGGCCATCATCAAGCGTATCTTGAGAATGGGTTACTATTGGCCCACCATGGAAAAGGACTATTGTGAATATGTCAAGAAATGCATTAAGTGCTAGCATCATGCAAATCTCATGCACTTGCCATCACAAGCCTTGCAACCAATCTAGGCAGCATGGCCATTCTCATAGTGGGGACTAGACTTGATTGGGAAGATCTCACCCCCATCCTCAGGCCGACACACATTCATCATAATGGCCACTGAGTACTTCACTAAATGGGTTGAAGTGATACCCCTAACATCGACAACTGGACCGAGGATTGTGGAGTTTATACTCCATAATATCATAAGTCATTTTGGGGTCCCTTCGAAGATAATATCGGATAATGGGCCATCTTTCAAGAACAAAAATGTGCATGCTTTAATGAAAAAATACCATATTCAACATAATTTTTCAATGCCTTATTATCCATAAGAAAATGGGCAAGTAGAAGCCTCAAACAAAATGATAGTCTCCATCTTGAGGAAGACGATGCAAGAAAATCACAAGGATTGGCACATACAATTGCCTCTAGCACTATGGGCATACAGGACTAGTGTACGGATGCCCACTAGGGCAACACCATTTTCACTTGTATATGGCACTGAGGCCATCATGCCACTAGAGTTGGAAATTCCAACTCTACGCATAGCATTGAAGGACTTCATAGATGATGATACCGTACGGCAAGGCCACCTTGATCAATTGATGCTTCTTGATGAATGATGAGTCAATGCTTTAGAGCATCTTCGCATTTACCAAGATCGCCTTGTGCAAGCTTACAATAGCAAAGTCCACTTAAGAGATTTTAAAATTGGGGATCTTGTGCTCAAAGAGAACCAACATAATTCTAATTTACCACCGCACCTGCGAGACAAATTCATGGCAAATTGGATAGGCCCTTACATGGTTTCAAAAATAATTGGGCCTGGAGCATATCACCTTATATCATTAGATGGTGTTGAAGAGCCTGAACCTCTCAATATCATTCACTTGAAGGCGTTCTACACATAAAAAAAAATAAAAAAAAAAAACACAAATATCATAAAAAAAATTCAAATATGTCATAAAATAAAAAAAATTCAAATATGTCATAAAATAAAAAAATTCAAATATGTCATAAAATAAAAAATCAAATATGTCATAAAATAAAAAAAATCAAATATGTCATAAAATAAAAACATTCAAAATAAAAAAAAAAAAAAATAAAAATAAATATCAAATGTCAAAAATAAAAAATTCAAATGTCATAAAATCAAAAACATTCAAATATGTCATAAAATCAAAAAATTCAAATATGTCATGAAAATAAAAAACATGGTCATCATCAAAATGCTCCAAAGGTATCTTAAAGCCCTTTGGTCAAATTCAATCACAAAATGCTCCAAGGGTATCCAAGTCGCTTGGTCAAAATTCCAATCAAAAATGCTCCAAGGGTATCCAAGTCGCTTGGTCAAATTCCAATCAAAATGCTCCAAGGGTATCCAAGTCGCTTGGTCAAATTCCAATAAAAAATGCTCCAAGGGTATTCAAACCGTTTGGTCAAATTCAAAATGCTCCAAGGGTATTTCATGCTACTTGGTCAAAAATCAAAAGCCCCAAAGGCACAATAAGCCCTTTGGTCACATTAATCAAAAATACAAAACAACATAAAATCAAAAAATGCAAAAACAATTGCATCTCACATCTTGCATCCACATAGTTGCATTACATTGTCATTTCCATTACATTCGCATATGGTATGATCACAGCCTTACAAGTAATGCCACAGTTTGTATCATAAATCATTCACAAAATCCACCATCATCCATTCATTCATGTGTGTAATTGTGTTTCTCAACACAACCATATCAAGTTGCTATAAAGAATAGGCTAAGATTTTTTGGTTATTCAACCATATCTAGTGGTCTTATCAATTTTTGTGAAAAACCATATTGATTAGTAGAGAATAAGGAATAGTCATGAAAACCTTAGATATTCAGAATCCCATCACTAATTATAAAAACTTAAATCCTAGTTGGACAAGGGAATATGAAAGTTGCATATAGGGTTCTAAGTTACCTTAAGCGAAAAGGGTCATCCTTGCTTATCCCCCTGTGCAACCGGTTCAAAGGTGTTGAGAATTGGCAAAAGGACAAGTTCTGCCCTACCCAAAAATGAGTGATTATCATCATTGCATACATCCCTTGCTTTCATAAAAATAAGCAAAACCCTAGAACAAAGCCAAATTCAAATCTCAAAATCCAAAGTTCAAAATTTTCAAAAGTCGAAAATCAACGCCCAAAGTCATAGTTCAAAATATCAAAAGAACAAAAGCAAAATAAATAGTGATTATCATCACTATCCCTTGCTCAAAAGAAAATAAAAAAATCAGTTAAAATAAATAGTGATTTTCATCACTAGATATGAGCAAGTATCCCGAGTCAAAATGAAGAAAAGAAGGGAATGGAACTTGAATCCCTAGAATTCTCAGCACAACCGAACCAAAAGCATGATGATATGTCTAATACAAAGGCATTATGCATTTGTGTAGACCAATGTTTGAATGTGGATGAGCTAGCTTTAGGTAACCCAAGGTCCCCTAGTGGTATAGTCCAACTGAGTCCAACATAGGATAAGATGAACAATTGAGGATCCCCGATCTTAGCAATGGGCTGAAAGAATCCCACCTGACATCAGAGGAAAATATTGAGTTCTATCTAAATATATTCATTTGCACACATAGGGACAATGAATCCATAGGTCTATGATGAAAGCCTTGCTTCTTCAAAAGTCTAGTATGGTCAATATGCAACTATTGATAGGGTAACTAGAATGTTTGAATCTCAAGCAAAGCCCCAAAAATTCTTATATAGCAACAAATCATATCATCAATCATACCAACATTTTCTTTATAAGATTCTATAAATTAGGGGGTATCAACATAGTAGGATAGATACCGCATATATATTAGAAATAATATATAGACGACCACTGACTACTTTATATCTTTTAATTTACAGAAACTTATCAAGAAAATACATACATTTCACACCATTACATATCACATATGAATACTTAATCAATTCTTATGATAAGAGTGATTATTTAAATTCATGATTATTTTTTTACTTTCTATGGTATCACCCATTAAGATTGTTAATATCATATGCATTCCTTATGTTTTAAGTGATTAAAGCATACAGGTTCATTCATACCATACCATCACATAAGCTAGATGCATACAATTAAAGCAAAATTAAACATGCATTTAACAATAACATTGCATCCATAAATACATAAGTCATCAATCATCCATCATTACATCATAAAGCACATCATAAAACATATAAGCAATATCCATTTGCATATAACCATAAATCCATCATTAGATCAACTCATAATACATCACATCATATCATATGAACATCTACAGATATACACACATTAGCATCTATTTCAAATCCACATCATCATAAATATCATCTATCACCTAACACATACATATATCAATTCATCATAATACCATCATCCATCGCATCATAAAATAAAATAAAACAAAAACATAAGCAATAAATGATACACATAATGAGTCATAAAGCAAAGATATCATATAAATGTGTGTATCAGGTCCATAAAGGTACAAAAATGCCCATGGGCTATAGTCAGGTAGGTCAAGTTGACCTCAAAAATGAATCAAAAGAGCACCATCAATCAAAATATAGGGGCTGAGCCCTTGATATCACCTCCCCCAGTGCCACCTCCCCCTGTGGCGGTGTCACGGGTTGAATGGTGTGAACCTGTTGGTCTCTCTGTCCGAGTCTGGGTCCTCTGGCTAGGATGGGTAGAAGACTACCTTGAGGTAGAGCGCCCACTGACCTATGAACCACCTGCACTGGGTGCCTCCTTAGGAATAAGCCCATGCCTCCTGAGCTGCATCTGGAGAGTGGTAATGTGACCAACATGCTCTTGAATCTTCCCCTCATACTCATCCAATAGTAATTGTAGGCATAGAACCTCTACCCCTAAATCTATCTCTGGATCCCCCTATGGTGTAGGAGGAACAACAAACTACATCCTAGCAGTACCACCCCTGATAGTAGCCTATAAATCCTATATCTACATCGTGAGCTGCTCTATGGTGGCATCCCATTGTGCTATGGTAGCATCTCACTGTTGCACCTAGATCTAGGTCGACTGGAGCTCGACCTCGACCTCATGCAACTATGCTCTCAGAGGAGAATCTCTCTCCTCGGGCTCCAACTCCTCCTCATCCTCCTTAGGAGCCTCCTACTCCTCCACTACCACCTGCTCTACTGGCTGGCCCCATACCTCGGTCTTGGCTCAGACTCTACACCCTGTCGGATCTGCGCCATCATCCCCACCATCATCCTCATGACCTAGGCTATCGGTACCATGCCACATCCGATCCCCCCACCACTGAGTGTATGCCTCTATAACATCCCCAAGGACTCCTGGGTCAACTTCTGGGGCATCCTCCTCATCTGAGAGCTCTATAATCTACCATGGGGGTAGGTCCTTCTCCACTATGAGGTGCCTATACAAAAATGGAACAAGAGGCACATCCTGTTGTAGCCCGTACTGATGGAGAACCCGAGAGTAGAAGAAATACTCCTGGATGCCAACCTTGCAGCCAAGGAGCCACCACTCATACCATGTCTTAGCAATAAAATTGGTCGGATCATCCCACACTGGGCACTCATGATATGGGTACCACATAACATCCCCAGCCTATAGCCCAGTGAAAGTAGCAGTATAATGGGGAAGCTCCCCCACATGAGGATGACTCTTGCATAGCTCATGCTCTCGAGCCCATCTAGTGGTGTAGCACTACATCCACTCCTCCATAGTTGTAATCTCGATAGGAAGCCCTCTAGGGTGATCTACCTGGATGTGCTCCCATCCCCAAACCTGTAGAAGCAAGCTGCAAGCAATGTCGACGTGACCTCACCGATGGATGTGGTACAACTCATCATAGCACTGAGCCAACAAAGACCTACCCCATGCATAGATGATAGGCTCCTCACTATCCAACAAGTCTTGAACCATCACCAAGAGGTTCCATGGGAACCTCAAACCTGAGCAATCTGGAATCAAGATATTGTTGATGACCATCAGCAACACTGCATGCCTCGCAGAGAAGACACCCTCATCATACCACTATGAAATGGACACTCCCCCAGATTTGGTGTCCTTGAGAGCCTCCATAGAGCGCCCTCTGAACACCCGAGTGAAAATAGCAACCTGATCATTAGTGGTCGAAGAGACAATGGCCACTCCATCAAAGGGGATCCAGAAGATCCTATACACATCTTCCGACATGATGGTCATCTCACTGGTAGGAAAGTGGAAGGTATTGGTCCGAGGGTCCCATCGATGGACCAAAGCCATAAGGTAGGCATGATCTGCCATGATGGTGGGAGTTATGGTGACATACTGAAGCCCACGGGCTTTGAGCCAAGCCCAATCATCACCATCCAAGAGGGGCAGAAGTGTATTCATGAGCTTCGGGTCCCGAGCCCGAGCAGTAAGAATCTAAGCAAAAGAAAGAAAATGAATCATAACTACGATGCATCTAAGGCATAACTCACAATAAACATGAAAATGGTGCAAATAATGATGGGCTATCCTAATTCTAGGCAAAGGAATAGAGTTGCACCTAATCAAACAAGTCAAAATTACAAAAAAAATCAATAAATCAACCCAAAAAATTTCAAAAAAATAAAAAATTTCACTAAGTGTTCTTGGTCGTTGTCGCCTACAGTGGCTAAAAATCGGTCATTGAAGCTGATAGCAACCAAGCCCCAATGGTCAATTTTTTGACCGTTGGGATTCAAATCAGTCGTTTCCAGTGACATCGGCCAAGTTGTAGGCCTTCCTGGCCACTCTGATCGATAGCGACCGATGGGTGGTGAGGTAGACGCATCGACCCTAGGCCAAAAAATACCAAAAAAATATAATAAGAACAAAAAGACAAAATGGGGACAAGCCCACCACATAAAAACCTAAACTAAGCCTAGCTACGGGTTTTGATTCATTGCCAACAAGCTTAATGAGGTTCAATTACCGATTACTTAATGTGGTTCAGTTTTACCCAAAACAAAAAAAGTGAACAAGCAGGGTTAAGGTTTGAGGGAGTACTCGAGAAGCTCCGGCTCCTCCACCCGAAGATGCTTCGCCCCATGCAGCCATGATCTTCCAAGTCGTAGAAATGCTCCAAATCGCAAAAGTCACTTTCACCTCAAAGCTCAAGAAAGCAAATTGACAACTGGCAAAGTGAAAAGACAAAACCCTAGGTTAACTTTTATAGTGCCTTGGCCATTGCTGACGTTAGCGGCCCACATTGCTTGGCCGCTCAGGACGAGAGCGGCCAGGGCCAGGCCTTTGGTGGCCGTTGGACCTGACAACGACCGAGATCCTAGACAAAAACAACCATAACCCCTCCATGAGAAGAAACAAAAACATTCAAATAAGCACATTTTGAAGACTTCTAGTCATCATAATGACCAAAATAACATAAAAATCACATAAAAACAAATTCTCGAGTAAGCCTCGTATCCAGTCACTTACTCTATCAACTTAGCGATTGCAATGACTTGCACTCCATGTAATTCGGTAAGACGAGTAAGTCACCATAAGGCTACTTGGGGCAAAAACATTCATTTTGGAATCACGATGTATCACTTCAAACCCAAAAAATACCAAGATGGTCGGACTGCTCCATGGGTGCGATAGGATCATCCTCATTCCCTTGTGACATCAAAAACACTAAGCCAAAGTGATGCAATATGAGCATAAACAGAATCACTCATCCTAACTCCCTAAGAAGGCTATTGATGGCTGGACCGCTCCTCGGGATAGGGATGGATGGTTATCATAAACAATTGGAATCACACTTGGATGTGGGTCCGCCCATTGAAGGAAAAAATGCTAGAAAGGAACCAAATTAGTCATATTGGTCAAGCGACTTGTCGCTTCATTCATTGTCATTTCTTCACCAATTCGTTGAGTGAAGAGGTAGTTCAAATATTCAAAATAATCATAATCAAAATCAACAAAATATCACTCGATCATAACAAAATCATGTTCGTCCTATGAATCATTGCATACAACAATCACATAATTTCCCTTGTTTGTTGGGAACGTAAGTAGACATGACATTTTCAATTGTAGCTCTCCTACCGATCGAAACTATTGTAGCAACTGAAGCTACCCGATTGAGTTTGAGGAATGAGTGCAATTTAACATGTCCAAGCCACTGAGCTAAGTCCTCCGAACATTGAGGCAATGATTCGAAGGGTGCATGCCATCTTGCATGATAGGGCCATCCGGCGTTGATCAGACCACTGATCACCATACACCCTACAAATAGATCAGTCTATGTTTTTGCTCAGCGTTGTGTTTTCCACATAGCACATCACAAAAAGGGGCATCTGTAGACACCTAAAACATGTCATGTCTAGGGGAGCTACTCACATAGGCACATTCATTAGATCATATGACATAATATTGGACTTTCCAAGCATCAGAAGTGGTTCTCACCACTCATCTAGGGTGTTTTAAGCCCATCCAAGCCTAGCCGCTCAAGACTAGAGCGGCTAGACCTTAGCCACTCAAGCTTAGAGCGACCAGACCTTAGCCACTACAGATGATAGTGGCCAGATCTTAGCCACTGCAGATGATAGTGGCTAAGCCATAAAAAGCATTTTGTCGATAGATATGCCCAATCACGGGTGGAAGTGGCAGTCTACATGCAATAAAGGTGAGCGGGAGTAACTTTGCATTCCCTTTCATAGCCAGTTCACATAGGAGACTTGAGTTTGCATTTAGACTTTAGTTAACTAGTCTTTAAACATAGAAAAGACAAAAATCTTCTCATGCTAACCTTCACTACGCATGAGGGATTCAGTCCTAGGGCTTGGGCATAGACCTAGGGTTTCACACACTTTAAAAGGTGCAAGCCTGAGAGCACCAAAGGGGGACACATTGGAGGGAAAGAGACAATTTTTATCCAGGATAGAACTTTGATCAAAGAGAGGGAGAGTCCACTTGAGGGTTTTCCACATACAGGATATTCAACGTATCGAGCAAAGCAACCATCATTTCAACATCGGATACAAGATTTGATCCATAGCCTTGAAGCAAAGAGGGCAAGATTCGCTTTAGCGACCGTTGTCTTGGACAGTGGCCCACGGGCCTAGCTTAGGGTTTAGACATTAGTTTCATTATTCTGTTTAGCATATCATTAGCATAGCATCATTTCATTCATTCGCATTCATAGCATCGGTTTACTTTGCACTTGCTTTCATTTGATATATTCATTACTAACAACCTCATCCGGGGAGGCATTCTCGGACATCTAAGCGTGTGTTGTTGTTTCATTGCTTACAGGGCCACAGGTTCACCGGACAGAATCTGCAACATACGAGAGCAAAAGGGATCCCTCTAGGAAATAGACCTAGGGAAGGAGGCATCTGTAAGCCCTCATACATTTCCATGTGCAGAACCGGGAAGCTTGTGATAGCACACCACCCCTTTGCGAGGGGACATTTTACCCACTTGTAACCTTATTGTATCGAAATGGGTATCCCTAAGAGGGACCGACATGTAACCGGGTTTTAATACAAATAAAGAGACATATCTTTGTTACTTCCATGTTATATGCTTTTTCATGGTCTTTCATTTCATTTTGGGTTTAACACATTTGCAAGTAGAGTAAGAGCGGTGCGTGCACCCCGGGGTCACTATAAAAACTAGCAATATGGTATGTATAATTCTATGCAATGCTACGATAATCTACGGTAATCTATGCATGACTACACATGACTATGCCTGTATACACATGACTGTGCATGACTACAACAATCTATGCATGTCTAGGAAGATCTACAATAGACTACGTTGTTCTACAATAGGTAGGGGTACCTAGGATGGCCTATGTGAACCTACAAGTGTCCAAAAGGATCTACAAGTACATAGGTATAACAATGTGTGACTTTTAGGTGTCTACATTTTACCCCTTTTTGTACTATACTGTGTAGGACACAGTTTAATACAAAAATGTGAAGGGTTTTGTAGAGGAAAAGGAATATAAAGAGAATGGAATTCAACCAAAGGTATGTAGCCGCTCAAATCATGACCATACAACATTGATTGGGAATCCAAGGGGAGAGGGTGAAAAGAATGGGATCCAATCAAAGGTATGTAGCCGCTCAAAGCATGACCATACAACATTGATCGATAGACAAGAAGAAGGAAGGAGAAGAAGAGAAGAGGAAAGGGATAAAATGCAATGAGAACAATACCAATAAATGGAAATGGATGATTGCGGATGCAACACGATGATTTTGCTGAGTTCATATGATATTTTTGATGTCATACTAGTTGCTTGGGGTAGGCAACTTTTGATTGCTTTGCTTTTGCAACCAGATCAGCATGGTCCAAAAGTACAAATAGAACAAATACCTATTCAAATATATTTTTTTGATTGATTTATGACTACATGGCGACAAGTGTCAAACAATTTGAGCTAAAGGGACATTTGGATTATTCAAACATGTCATTCATTATGCATCATGAATGCCAGAAATCCTTTTCTAAATGTTGCACTAGGATTACGTCAAATGTATCATTCATTTTGTATTCGACATACATGAATGCTAGATTGATTTCTCCATCAAAACACATAGCTCTCATGATATAACAAATATCTGGTTGAAATTAATATTATAATTGTAATATAATCTTCAAAAAAAATCATAGATAGATGTGATATCCATGATTTTGGATGTTTAGCCGGTTGGTTGCGTGCAAAGCTAACTTTGGATATGAATACCCCCTCAAATGAGGAATCAACAATGAGGTGAAAGGAATGTGGTGATTTGGTGATGTAATGATTGATAGAATACTAATGTATGATGAAAATGGTGAAAAAGTAGGTGAGAGGATAGTTTAAGAAGGTTCCTAGGGTTTTGGAGGGCTCTTGCATGATTTCCTAGGGTTTTGGAATGAATTTGAGTTGATTTGGGGGTCATATGCTCAATTCATGGGGCAGGGGATGAATTGGATCCTGATTCACAGGGCAGGGGTAAAATTAGGCCTAAATCATGGGGTAGGGGGTGAATTAGGGTTTTAGGTATTTTTAAGGTAATTTTGAGTTGGAAGGGGCTCATTTGGATGATGACAAGCTGCACGGAGCATTCGAGATGAGTATTCGGCAATGTGTGGACAAGGCGGTTGACGAGTTCGGATGCAAGGATGGTGAGAGGACGAGTTGGAGCCGGCAGCAGGCATGGGGATCCAGCGGTAAGTGCTCTTCTTTACCTCATTTTTTGTGTTTTTAATTTTCTAGAGAAAAGTAAATTATGGGGAAGTTTCATCTCATTTTGGAAATTTTTGCAAGTTTTATTGAAATTCGAACACATAGTGTAAAACTAGCCAAATGGGTACCCAAAAATGTGTTTTGTTTCTAGGTTTGACTTGTTTTTGCATCAATTTGATCGGGTAATGGGTAGAGTAGGTGTAAAGTTTGACCGTCCATTTTTGGAGGAATTGGATACTGTTGTTGGAATGTTATTGAATTTTTTCCAGTAAAGTAGGAAATGGGTATCCCGTTATGTGACTGTTATATTTGTATGCCTTCGTTTGGCATGTTTTCTAAATGTGTTGTTTTTGGGTGTAAGGTAGTCAACTTTGACTGTTAGATTTACCACCTTAGAGATAGTATTTGTAGAAATCAATACTTTCACTGCATAAGGGAAAAATGGGTATCCAAAAATGTTATTTGCTTTTGTAGATGATTTCATTTGGCTTACCTTTGATTTGCGTGCCAAGATTTAGGTAGTGTTAAATTGAAAATGAGTTGTGGGGATCCTGATTTGTACTGTTTTCCACATCTGTTTGAAATTTCATTGCGAAGTGGGAAAATGGTGTTCAAAAATATGACTGTTATTTTTGTATTGTGTGTACTGATGTGTGTTTCGTTTGGGTGTTTATGTAGTGAAATTGACCTTGAAATCCATGTTGATTGGTAGGTTGTTTTTTAATTTTTTTGACATTTTTACCATAAAGTGGGCAAATGGGTATTCAAAAATCTATTTTGTTTTTGTATGTTGGATGAATTGGTTGTGTTTTGAATTTCGTGCCATAGTGGGTATGTAGAGAATTTTATTTTTGGTTGTTGGAAGCCAAATATGTATTGTTTATCACATCTATTTGAACTTTTGCCATGAAATGACAAAATGGGTATCCAAATATACGATTGTTTTGTTGATATGTTTTGACATGTGACTTATGCACTATTTATGTCTTGAAGTGCGTGTCAAATTAAATAGTTTGATTTGTAAATTTGATTGACGATTTTATTTTTATTTTTTTTGTATTGGATTGCATCATTGTATTGATAACTAATGTACATTTTGTTGTCCTTTTTTGTGGATAAATAGGTGAAGATGCTTGAGCCCTGTCATCGGGTTCGAAAGATAAAGAGTACTTTTGATAAATAAATGAACAATGAGGATCATCTCAAGTGGTTGGATGATATATGGTTCCAGGGTGTATGAGAGTGCAAGAGTATACATGCCAACTGGGCATATATATCTACGGTATGTGAGCGATGGGATGTAGATAGGAACACCTTTTATTTTCCTACTTGGGAAATAACGATCACATTGGAGGATGTTTATCGTATTTACAAGCTACCGATTGAGGGTGTGCCAGTTAGAGTAGCGTCGGATGATAGTAGGGTGGCAATGTTGGATCAATTATTTGGTGAGGGATGGCAGGAGATCAATGCTTCGAATATGGATTATGAGTGGTTATGGTTTCAAGAGAAGATATCTAAGTGTTAGTGTGCAACTATGATGATGTTATCTACCTATGCATTGCCTAATACTTTTGGGGTACTGTTCACCTAGAATATATTGGATATGGTGAGTGACATGGTGGAGTGCAAGGTTGTCTTTGTGTGGGTGCCTGTACTATTGGCCCAGGTGTATAGAGAGTTGCATGATGTTGTGCACGATGGGTGGATGAGTTTGAGTTGGACTCCCTTGTTGTAGGTTTGAGCTTGGGATCACATAGCCATTGAGATATTGTCATCATTGCCTCACTCTATTCATGTTAGGGGTAAGGAGTATTTACACTATTCTTTGAGGTGGAGTATAGATGTAGATATGGGTTTAAGAGGTTGTATGAGGGTGATTCTTTGTTGTGGAGGTTCTGGTTTGGAGACTTGACACCTAATGATATTAAGTGGAGACCTTGGTTGGGTTGGGTGAGCTATGATGAGGATGGTGAGTAGTTGCGAGCCATTCATTAGGGAATATGGCTAGTGGGAAGATATACTCAGTAGGCTGAGTATTTATAGTTTGATTAGGTGAGACAATAGTTTGGATTGTGATAGGATATTCTAGGGGCTCTTGTTGTGTATTTCAAGTGACGAGATGATAGGGGAGAGTGTCCTATAGTTCTACCCTGGGTTGGGGAGATGGATCCACATATGACTATCCTAAATGTGGAAAATGTTGGGATGACACCAAAGTTTGAGGCCTGGTGGGCGATGCAAAGTTGGGAGCCTGACAAGGATGTAAGTGATCGATGGGTGCTACTAGATGGTAGGGTGCCTCCACTAGAGAGGAGAGTAGGTAAGGGGACTAAGGATAGGTTGGAGGATGTAGTTTGTGGTGAGAGAGAGGTTCCTTTATGATGGTCATGATGATGCTTGGGTGGTGCACCAAGTACTTAGGGAGTGGGGGTGGAGGAGGTGCTTGTAGATGTTGACATGGATATGGGGCAAGCAGGTTGGGCATCAAAGGAGGGAGGTGGTGTTCCTACTATGGGTGGTGTAGAGGAGGTTGGCAGGTCCAAAACTAGGGATGGTGTGGATGACACCATTAATATTGGTATTTTTGAAGATATGGAGGAGATTCCCTTCAAGGTGCAGGAGAGGCAGGATGTGGAGGAGGAGGCTCGAGGGCTATGAGATAGAGTTTAGTAGTTGGAGACTACAACTTCACCTACATGAGGAGAGAAATAGGGTAAATATATATTATATGATGGCCGATATGCTCAAATAGTAGCAGGTACAGGAGGAGTCTTCCCGAGGTATCAAGCGACTAATGGGTCAGTTGGTTGTAGATTTGGCGAAGAGGTTATTGTGTGAGTCTACTCTAATGGTGCATGGGATTGTACTTCCTTATTATAGTCAAGTGGTGACTCAGGATGAGTTAGGATCATGAGTGCAAGAATCTTCTTATCATAGCCAGTAGAGTGTTGCTTCGGTGGAGTGGGTGGGTGCTAGGGTTGAGGTGCAAGATCCACTTGTTATGGTTCAGGCTGTAGGAGCTAGGGCAGAGTTGAGTAGAGTTGTAGAGATGCAGTTGAGCTGTGAGGAATGTGGGGAAACTCATGGTGGTAGTTAGGATTATTATTTATTTTAGCCTATGGATTTTTTGGATGATAGATGATGGGCATGGTCCCATTTTGTAGCCTATGGGTATATTTTATTGATGATATATATACATTTTGATTTTTGCTATTATATATACATGTGTTATGGTTTTTCAATGTGTTTTCTTTATGTTTGTGTAGATATCATAATATGATTTGTATGTATGTGTATCACTCCAAATTTTTTGCATCCTTACCTTCAGGCTATAGGATCCGTGCCCAAAAGAGGGATGCGAGAAGGATGGGACAATACCTCAGACTGAGAGGTCCTTTGAAGGTCCCGCCTCTGGGGGAGGGGTATAAGGGTGAATTTTTGACAGATGGTGGGTTCACCAGGAAACTTTTGAGTGGTAGTTTCCACACCTAGGTTGATAGTAGGTTTGATATGTTCATTTTATACTTTAATAATTCAATTCCTAGGTTTGGACAAGGTGAATCTAAACTATTCTATATGCCAATGTTGATTTAGATGAATACAAAAAATAGGAATGAATGCTAAACACAGAGAATATGCTAACTAGAAATAGATACAAAATACGTAATCATCTGATATCTGATTCTAGATGTCTGATGAAGATTCTAAGTTTTGTAGCAGTCCAAATCATCTCAACTCATACGTAATCATCTGATATCAGACGAGATCATTGTCAATCTGACGAATTGATCATCCTCAATCTGACGAATTTGTCAAAAACTTGCAATCATAGGAATAGATACAAAATACCAAATATGTTACTGCAAAAGAAAAGAAGAATGATAGAAATAAAAACAAACAGGACTAAATAATAGATTCAAATAATAGATAATAGAAATTTAGTAGATTTAATGATTGATTATGACTTTATCATGCGGTTATACTAAATGAGGTGAACTCCAAGATGCATAAATATAATAACTAAAATAATGTATAAAGAAATGCAAAAAAAATAAAGAGATGCAAACTTTGGACTCTGATTGCCCCCAACCTGGACTACAGTCGGGATTGCCTCCAATCGTACGAGATCATCTACGCTTCTTGAAAGGATCATCCGAAATCGCTTGGAATCACTTGCGACGATCCGAGCTAGCTTCGATTGAAAAACAATAAAGTTCCTACAAGAAAACATGAAATATAGAATGCAAATTATGGTGTGAGGATGCTTTGAGGTGCGTGGAAGTTCAGGGGGTTTAAGCAGAGTTTCAGGCAGAGATTCAGGGGGATAAAATAATAAAATCTTAGTTTATATAGGATTAGGGAGAGGTTAGGAGGTTGGAGATCATCCCAATTTGGGAGATCTCCAACGGGAGAGACTCTAACTACATAGAAACACTTTCTACCTAGGTTAGAGGAGCTGTTGGAATAGAAGCTAAGTATGAAAATTTGGTTTTGGGATGAAATCATTTGGACGTTCTGTTCCAGACGAATTCGTCAGATCTGGGATGATTTCGTCTAATCTACGACAATATAGTCCAACGGTAAAAAAAAATCCTAAAAATGGCACGAAAAACAAGGAAAGTGGGTAACGGGCGGTTTGGGGTTAAAATTTGAATTTTTATATTTTTACTAAGGTTTAACTGTGCCAATTTTAGGGTGCTACATTTTTCCCCCTCTTTAGCAAGTTTTTCGAAGAAAATGCGTTAAATATGAGTTCTTCCTGTTTTACGAGAAAGCAAAAATATACTCAATTTTCTAGATGACGATTCTTGGTCGAATCGTATGACTGCTGACTATGGTGCCCCCTCCATGTTTTTACCCAAATCGAACGTTTAAGGTAAAATAACGAAAAAGAAAAAATAAATAAAAAGAAAGTTGTTGATTTGAAATAAAATTAAGAAAATAGGGTAAAACCCTAATTCATTTTTACTGTTCAATGTTATTGGTTTTTAGAGCTCTGCAGACAAAATGGTTGAGACGTAGTAATAATAATGATTGTATTATTACTACTTTTTGATGGGATGGAGTATGCCAGGGTATTGATTGTGGCATACCAATCCAGATGATGTACATAATTGATTGATATATATATATGGTCTTTTTGATGATATGACTTGTGTATATGTTGTATGATGCTTTGAATTTTGTAATTGCTTATTGATGATTCATGTGATTATGTTGTTTTAGAAATATTATAATTTTATGTCATGTTGTAAAATTTAAATGAAATAATCTGATGTAAAAAATTGGTTGTTTTGGTGTGATTTGATGAAAAATAAAAGGGACTTATAACAATAATTTCAAAGGACATTGTCGCTGTTATAGACCATTTCATGTAATCGTCGCTCGCTCGGTCGTCAAGCTAATCCTAGTATAGAAATATTGATAAAAGTAAAAGAATGCTTAAGAGACTGTCTGAATACTTTGTGTTGCGATGATGAAAAATTATGATGGTGATGATTTATTTTCAGATTTTCATAAAAATATTATGCATGAGATATTAAAAGAAATATGATTTTTGCTAGGCATAAATTCCTAAGTGTGATAAAATTTTTGAATAATTCGCTAGGAATTATACCATCATTGCAAAATTGAATGTTGACATAATGACATGAAATAAAAAAAATTGCATTCTTTTGAAAGCACAATTGTGTAACATAATGATGTAAGCCATAAGTTTTTATGAATTTAAAATGGATGGGAAAATAAAATTAGAACAATGGTTTGCGCTAGGCATAGAATTATAGGTATAGACTTATACCATCATCGCGAAATCCAAAGAATAAATTGATATTTTAGTTTTATTGCATGATTGATTTTTGATTTTTGATAAATAGAAAATAATAATATACAAACTTGACTTTATTTGCGAGATTTTGTAATAGGCTGTTTAAAAGAATTTTGGATTTTTGCAAACAATGTATGTAATTGTTTTTATACTAAACAGATGTTCTGAAATAAGAATAAAATTTATTCCAAAAGAGTTGCAAAAATATTTTAAATTATCTCAAAGACAAATGTAGATTTGTAAGGAACCCTCATGTGCATATGTGAGTTCATTGTCGATCTTGATTTATCATAATGATAGAGAATCTCTCAAATACAAATGTGTGTGCAATTGTATTGTTCGTTCACCAATTTTGAGCAAGATAATTTGATACAAGTAATTTGAATTAACCAAATAAGTGTTCGTTGCCCATGATTTATATGCATGTAACCGTACCAGACTATTGTGTAAGTTAGGTTATCAAGAGCTAGCTAATCCATAAGCCGACATAGGTCTATACAAAAGAAGGTCGCTAATGTGACAGACATATCACCATGCTAGGGATTACCCAAGGCCAAGCGGGTTGGGCACAAACCACCTGTTATGGGGCTTACCTCACAGTTTTTGAATAATTGAGAATTCTAGGGATTCAAGCTCATTCACCCTTCTTTTCTTTTCAAGGGGTAGGGAAAGGGATTTATTGCATTTTGCTTTTGCATTTTATTTTTCTCTTCTTTTCTTCTCTTTTTGTTTTTTTTGCATTTTGCTTGGAACTTGAGATAATGCTGAAATATTGCTGCAATGGTACAAAATGATATTTTTCTTTTTCTCATTTTCTTTGACTTTTCTTTTTCTTCCTATGCTAGGGATACTTGCTCAGATTAGCTGTAGAGCAAGGGATTTTTATTTTGGGTAGGGGTGAGCTTGTACTTTTGTCAATTCTCAAAGATTCTAGACCATGTGCATGATAGGATAGCAGGGGAAACTTTTCGCTCAAGAAACCACTTTTACTATGTAGCATCATATTGAATTTGCAATGAAATCATTTTAATGTGAAAAGATATATTTGGTTCAAGTAAATAACAAGATCAGTTCTCTATGCTCAAAACTTTATTTAATTCAACTGTGGACTTTGATATAAGAGAGATTAATAATTATACAAAATAAAATCAAGATATTTATTCATTTGAATGTGAAAGTGCGGGATTCCAAATAAATGCTAATTTATCCAAAATAATTGAAAATATAACTGCAGTACTTCAAGAATTGACAGGTATGAAAATAAAATATGTTTTTGAATATTTTTGATGATTTTGATTTGTTTATATTTTGATTTTAATTTATGAATTGAAAGAATAAATACTATTACTGTTTGTGATTTTTTTTTTTTTGAAATTTTAGATGATGGAATTGGTGGTATATACAAGATGATCTATATACACTATACAAGTTTATTTGAGTATAGCATATCTAAGGTTGCTTCAAAATCAAAGGAGGTTGTGAAGGATAATTCGGTTGTGGTGAAGGTAAGAACAAAATATGATGAATAAAATGTAGTGATAAAAAAAGCTTTGTTATAATGTAGAATAATGTAACAAAAGATTTGACTTTTATATGTGTAAAATTGATCATGTTATAAAATAAAATGTCAGAAAGATAAGAAGGTTCTTCATTCTTATCACTATATTCCAAGTCTTGATAAGATGGAGGGAGCATATGTGAAAGATATGCATGAGTGTTATTTGATAAACAAGGATGATCATATATGGATGAAGAAAAGTGATGGATAGAAGTTAATTGTGACAATGGAGAATGTATAGAACTTGATGTTTCAACAGTTAAATATTCTTCAAATGGTTTTGGGTCATTATTTATGGTAACAATTTTACTTGCAAGTTCAAACTTTAAACATTGGTGAAGATTAGAAGGGACATACCTCATCATATGAATCCAAGGACTTCTGAGAAGTAGGTTGTAAGGTGAAGGGCAATATGCTACATAAAACAAAGTATCCAGGATCTTGGATCCAATATTAAGGGGAAGAATTATAGTACCTTGAGCTTCTTGAATTTCATTGTTAAAAGATTTTATAATAAAATTTGATTCATTAAGATCTTCTTCCTTTAATTTGAGTTTTTGGCATAATTGATAAGTGCATAAATTAAGAGAGGAGCCATTATCTACCATGATAGTTTTAACAGGTGTTTCTTTACTAGATCTTGTGTTGGCAATTTTGGGTACCTTGGGTACATTGCCTTTGCTCAAGTGTAGAAGTTGTCATTGATGTCAAGAAGCTCTTGAAGGAATTTTGATTTAATGTCAGATTATTCAGAGCATGGACAATGGGTTTCCAAGAAGATCATAGTAGCCCATTTGCAAAAGATCAAAGAAAAATACAAGTTAGAAAAAGTATGCAGCAGGCTGGAAAAACTGTCGTGATTTCGTGACATGTTAGAGGAGAGAGAAAGTGCTGGAAAAACTGTCATGATTTCGTGACATGTTAGAGGAGAGAGAAAGTGCTGGAAAAACTATCACGATTTCATGACATGTTGGAAGAGAGAGAAGAAGCTGGCAAAACTATCACGATTTCACGACATGTTGGTAGAGAAAGAAAGCAAGGTGGAAAGTGTCGCGATTTCACGACATGTCGCATTTTTGCGACTCGAAAAGTGCAGGAAGGAAAAGAAGGAAAAGTGTCACGATTTCATGACATAATGCAAGGAAGGTTGTATGGACGAAAAAGTGTCACAATTTCGTGACATGATGCAGAAGGGAGAGTCCGCAGTGTGAACTGTCACGATTTCGTGACAAGTTCAAAGAGAGATAAAGTATCTCGAAAAGTGTCATGATTTTGCGACATGCTACAGAGTTCGAAGTGAGAATAGTCACGATTTCATGACATGCTACAAAAGATGAAGTGAGGACTGTCATGATTTCGTGACATGCTGAAAAGCTCAAAGTGAGAACTGTCATGATTTCATGACATGCAACAAAGAGAAGAGTTTGAAATGAGAAGCGTCACGATTTCATGATAGGTTGCAAAGAAAGCTTTCGAAAGCGTCGTGATTTCATGATAGGATGAAAGAAAAGCGTACGGATGTAGAAAGTGTCACGATTTTGTGATAGGCAAAAGTGAAGAAGCCAGCGGATGAAGATGTCATGATTTTGCGACATGTCACAATTTCACGACCAGAAGGCAAGTGAAGACACCAGTAGAGGAAGACGTCATGATTTCATGACAGAAGCAGAGAGGAAGGCTATGAAGACAAAAGCATCACGATTTCATGACATGTTCCAGTTTCGCGGGCGTAAGGTAGAAAAGAGCTTAAGGCAGCGTAAGTGTCATGATTTCGTGACATGTTCTAGTTTCATGGGTGTAAGGTAGAAAGAAGCTCAAGGCAGTGGAAATGTCACGATTTCATGACAAAAGCTAAGAGGAAGGCCATGAAGATAGAAGGGTCATGATTTCATGACAGAATTGAAGATGACGTCAGCAGAGGCAAAAGTGTCATGATTTCGCGACAAAAGTAGAGAAGAAGGCCATGAAGACAAAAGGGTCATGATTTCGCAATAGAAGATAAGATGATGTCAGTAGAAGCAGAAGGTTTCATGATATCATGACATGTTGTAGTTTCGCAGCCAAAAGCTATAGAACTATAGAAGAGTTGCACAGGCAGTGAAGTTGAAAAAGTTAAATCTAGGCCGACGCAGCTTAGGGTTTTGTATCCGATGAAGTTAAGGGTAGCAGCTGACTAAGATAAAAGTTTTGATCTTGAAAGTATTAGTATAAAAGTAGGGCTACTTGGAGAGAAAAGAAAATCAATTCAAAGTGTGCATTCGAAGAGCGGTGTTTGCAGACTCTACGAAGAGAAGAAGTTCGATCGTCGAGAGCAGAGTGCATTCTGTCGAATCTTCCAAGTGAGAGAGATCGCAAGGAAGCAGAGTGCATGAAGGCTATGTGGCTGTAATTGCGCAGAGGTGCAAAGGTCAAAGTTTGATCAAGTGCAGCTGTGATTGCACAAAAAGAAGCGAAGGACTATGTTTTTGTGTAGACCAAAAAAAGAGGACAAAGACATTTGTGCTAGATCGAAGGACTATGTTTGGTGTAGATCAAAGAAAGAGATCGAGGACATTTGTGCTAGACCGAAGGACTATGTTTAGTGCAATTTCGAGGACCAGCTTTGAGGTGATAGAGTTGAGGACAGAGGTCTCCAGCCAGAGTAGGGAAGACAGGTGTCTTCTATGGATAGAGTTCCATTTGCTAAGGGCAGAGGAGGTAGAGGTCTTCTAGAGGATCACCAGTTAGAGCAGAGCTAGGGGAAGGTATCTCCTTTGGGTTGGTGCCCATAAACATTGTAATCGGGAAAGGTATTCCCAGAGATTGGATTGATAAAATTTAGTGAAAGAATTTTATCCGTGGAGTAGCCTGCATTGGGTGAACCATGTAATTTGCTGTGTCTCTATTGTGGATGGTGTCTTTGTGCATTTCTTTGATTACTTCTATTGATACTGCTTTCTATATACTACATAATATTAAATTGCAAGTTGAATTGAAAGAAAAAGTAAAAAGCGGTCTTATACTGTTCACCCCCCCTCTCAGTATAAGCTTGTGTTCTTCAATTGGTATCAGAGCGGGTGCCTTCGGAAAGTTTAATAGCTTGAAGGAAAAGCTAGCAAAGAACACAATGGATTATTCAAGTGGCAATGCAGCACCTATTCTTGATGGATCAGATTTTGGTCTTTGGAGTGCAAGGATGAAGGTTTATCTAATGGCACTTGGTAATGAGGTATGGGAAGTAATTGAAGATGGGTACACTATTCCTGTAAATGGTCCATATACTAAAGAAGATAGGCTCCTACATCACAACAATTCAAAAGCAATGAATGCAATCCTGAAAGGCTTACAGAAAGCAGATCTTACCAAGGTGATTCACTACAAGACAACTAGTGAAATGTGGAAACAGCTACAGGTGGTTCACATAGGTGATGTAAATGTCCGAAAGGCCAAGTTGAGACACTTCAAAGGTATGTTTGAACAACTCAAGATGAATGATGATGAAAATATTAGTGACTACATGCTTCGTATGGATGAGGTTGTTAACTCCATGAAAGACTTAGGTCTTGAGCTTGCTGAAAATGATGTTTGTGATAAGATTTTAAGATCTCTTCCTAATAGATTTAGTGAAAATATTTCTGCTATTGAGGAAGCTAAAGATTTAGATAAGTTGAAAAAGGATGAGCTCCATAGTATTCTTGCAGACATTTGAGTTGAGAACTCAAGTGAAGGTTGATGTCAAGAAAGAGGCGACTTTCAAGGCTACCAAGAAATCCAAGGGTAAACAACTTCAAGAGAGTGATGAGTCTTCTAGTGATGAAGAGGCATATTACGACAAGAAAGGCAAGTTCTCTAGAAAGCACAAAAGCATGAAAAATATAAGATGTTTCAACTGTGGGAAGTTTGGTCATTATGCTACTGAATGTACTGTTTCCAAGAATGAAAGTGATGAAGATATACAAGATTCTAAGAGCAAGGATTCTAAAAAGCACAAGCATCACAGGAAGAACAAAGATGAGCACAGCAATCATGGAAAGAGGTATTCTCACAAGCACAAGAAGAGTTTCTACCTAGACAAAGCAAGTAAGTGTTCTAGTAGTGATAGTGAAAGTTCTTCAAGTGATGTTGAAAATGAGATGTTGTTCATATCAAAAAAAGAGGAAGAACCGAAACATAGATTCATTATCATGAAATGTCTTAGATGTGGAAATTTTGGTCACCTTGAGGATGATTGCACAAATAATGAATTGGTTACTAGTATGTATGAGGATGCTTCAGAAAACTATAAGGAAGATGCATGTATGGTTTTTGAAAAGGGTAGCACCTCTAGTGATAAGAAATCTATAAAAGGCTCTGATGATTCAGAAAGCAAACAAATAAAGGATCTTGAAAGTGAACTTACTAATGCTCTTAGTGCTTTGAAAAAGGAAAGAAAGAAGAATGCCAGACTCAAAGATAAGTTAGATGAATGTTGTATGGAGAGAGATGATATTACAGAAAGTCTTGACTTCTCTATGGCTAAGACACAAGAACTCAAGGACGAGTTAGAGTCTAAGATTCTTCAGTATAATGAGTTGGAACAGAAAATGGCTTCTTTGGAAGTGGAAACTAAATAGTACAAGGATAAGTTGTATAGGTTTCAAGATAGCTCCAAAAGGGTTAAGTCTCTCATCAAAGGTCAAAGAAAACCAACAGATAAAATAGGTCTCGGTTTTGTTGAGCCGCACAAGAAACAGGTTGGGGAATCTAGCAAGAGATTTCAAAAGGAAGAGAGTTCTGATGAAGAAAGTACTTCAGATCATGAGTCCATGAGTGATAGATGCGTAGAAACAGAAAACAAAATTTAGATTGAGAAGAAGTTTTCGGGACCCAAGAGGTCGAATAAAAGAAAATTTCATGGTAGTTGTTTTGCGTGTCATAGGTTTGGTCATATGGTTGTACATTGCATGACTCAAGTAAGGAAAGTAAATGACAGTTTTAGAGGTGGCAATTTCTTTCAAGGGTATTGCTACTCTTGTAATCAGTTTGGGCATAAGGCAATTTTTTGCAAGGCTAATAACAGGAACAGGTTTGGTCAGAACTGGTGGATTCAAAAAGTAGGTATGCCTAAAAGAAATAAAGTTGTTACTTGTTATAAGTGCAACAATGATGGTCACACAGCAAGACAGTGCAGAGCTGATCTTCCAAAGTACAGGAATAGGAACAGGAACAATGGTATAAACAGGTCCAAGGATCAAGGCATGGACAAGAACAGGGATGAGAACAAGAGCAAGAACAGTAACAAGAATATGGACAAAGAGTTCAAGAGAAGGCCCGACAAGGAAGTCATAGACACTGATGATGATCAATGCCTAATGGGAGTTTTACTCCCACCCTTATTTTAATCACCTCATCAGGAGGTGGGGGAGGGACTAAGCTAAGAGGCTCATTCTTAGTCCCGAGCCCCAAAGGTGACCCTTTGCCATTGATGACAAAGGGGGAGAGATATGAGTAAGGGGGAGAGCTTCAAGTGAAGAGAAGAGCTTCAAGTCAGGGGAAGCAAAACTTCAAAGGCAGATTCTTAGTTGTTAGCACAGCTGGTTTCAGTTTTGGCTCTTGAGATGTGTTTTCAGTAAAGGTTTGCCATCAATGACAAAGGGGGAGATTGTTGGCAATTTTGGGTACCTTGGGTACATTGCCTTTGCTCAAGTGTAGAAGTTGTCATTGATGTCAAGAAGCTCTTGAAGGAATTTGATTTAATGTCAAATTATTCAGAGCATGGACAGTGAGTTTCCAAGAAGATCATAGTAGCCCATTTGCAAAAGATCAAAGAAAAAAGACAAGTTAGAAAAAGTATGCAGCAGGCTGGAAAAACTGTCGCGATTTCATGACATGTTAGAGGAGAGAGAAAGTGCTAGAAAAACTGTCACGATTTCATGACATGTTAGAGGAGAGAGAAAGTGCTGGCAAAACTATCACGATTTCGTGACATGTTGGAAGAGAGAGAAGAAGCTGGCAAAACTGTCACGATTTCGCGACATGTTGGCAGAGAAAGAAAGCAAGGTGGAAAGTGTCACGATTTCGTGACATGTCGCATTTTCGTGACTCGAAAAGTGTAGGAAGGCAAAGAAGGGAAAGTGTCACGATTTCATGACATAATGCAAGGAAGGTTGTACGGACGAAAAAGTGTCATGATTTCGTGACATGATGCAGAAGGGAGAGTCCACAGTGTGAACTGTCACGATTTCACGACAAGTTCGAAGAGAGATAAAGTATCTCGAAAAGTGTCACGATTTTGTGACATGCTATAGAGTTCAAAGTGAGAACAGTCACGATTTTGTGACATGCTACAAAAGATGAAGTGAGGACTGTCGCGATTTTACGACATGCTGAAAAGCTCGAAGTGAGAACTATCACGATTTTGTGACATGCAGCAAAGGGAAGAGTTTGAAATGAGAAGCGTCATGATTTCGTGATAGGTTGCAAAGAAAGCTTTTGAAAGCTGAAAGCGTCACGATTTCGTGACAGGATGAAAGAAAAGCGTATGGATGCAAAAAGTGTCACGATTTCATGATAGGCAGAAGTGAAGAAGCCAGCGGATGAAGATGTCATGATTTCACGACATGTCACAGTTTCACGACCAGAAGGCAAGTGAAGACGCTAGCGGAGGAAGATGTCACGATTTCGTGATAGAAGTAGAGAGGAAGGCTATGAAGACAAAAGCATCATGATTTTGTGACATGTTCCAATTTTTGCGGGTGTAAGGCAGAAAAGAGCTTAAGGCAGCGTAAGTGTCACGATTTCGCGACATGTTCCAGTTTCACGGGTGTAAGGCAGAAAGAAGCTCAAGGTAGCGGAAGTGTCATGATTTCATGACAAAAGCAGAGAGGAAGGCCATGAAGATAGAAGGGTCATGATTTCATGACAGAATTGAAGATGACATCAGTAGAGGCAAAAGTGTCATGATTTCACGACAAAAGCAGAGAAGAAGGCCATGAAGATAGAAGGGTCACAATTTCGTGACAGAAGAGAAGATGACGTCAACAAAAGTAGAAGGTGTCACGATATCGTGACATGTTGTAGTTTCACGGCCAAAAGCTACAGAACTACAGAAGATTTGCACAGGTAGTGAAGCCAACAAAGTTAAATCTGGGCCGACGTAGCTTAGGGTTTTGTAGCCGACGAAGTTAAGGGTAGAAGCCGACTAAGATCAAAGTTTTGATCTTGAAAGTATTAGTATAAAAGTAGGGCTTCTTGGAGAGAAAAGAAAATCGATTCTAAGTGTGCGTTCAAAGAGCAGCATTCATAGACTGTGCGAAGAGAAGAATTTCAATCGTTGAGAGCAGAGTGCATTCTGTCAAATATTTCAAGTGAGAGAGATCACAAGGAAGCAGAGTGTGCGAAGGCTATGTGGCTATAATTGCACAGAGGTGCAAAGGTCAAAGTTTGATCAAGTGCAGTTGTGATTGTGCAAAAAGAAGCGAAGGACTATGTTTTTGTGCAGACCAAAAAAAGAGGACAAAGACATTTGTGCCATACCAAAGGATTGTGTTTGGTGCAGATCAGAGAAAGAGATCGAGGACATTTGTGCTAGATCGAAGGACTATGTTTAGTGCAATTTCGAGGACCAGCTTTGAGGTGATAGAGTTGAGGACAGAGGTCTCCAGCCAGAGCAGGGAAGACAGGTGTCTTCTATGGATAGAGTTCCATTTGCTAAGGGCAGAGGAGGTAGAGGTCTTCTAGAGGATCACCAGTTAGATCAGAGCTAGGGGAAGGTATCTCCTTTGGGTTGGTGCCCATAAACATTGTAATCGGGAAAGGTATTCCCAGAGGTTGGATTGATAAAATTTAGTGAAAGAATTTTATCCGTGGAGTAGCCCGCATTGGGTGAACCACGTAATTTGTTGTGTCTCTATTGTGGATGGTGTCTTTGTGCATTGCTTTGATTACTGCTATTGGTACTGCTTTCTATATACTGCATAATATTAAATTGCAAGTTGAATTGAAAGAAAAAGTAAAAAGTGGTCTTATACTGTTCACCCCCCTCTCAGTATAAGCTTGTGTTCTTCATATTGTAATGTAAAGAGAGGAGTCTTCTTGTGGAGTAGAGGAAGGAATATCCTCATCATAGAATGAAATATGGTTAACCTCAAGAGGGCTTACACCATTAATTATGTTCTTAGGGAAAATATCATGAGGAACAAATTGTTGGCTAGGTATCTTGAACAAAGTTTCCTTATGAGAACTTTGTAATACTTCTAAAAGGGATATCTTTGCTTGAGGATTAATCACTTGTTGTTGGCTATCAAATTGGATTTCAGATTGATATTTTGATTCTAAAGATGAGCTTTCTATGCTTACATTCCATTTTGGATCATTCTCTAGAGCTAAAGATAGTTTTGAAGGTTGGTAAAACGAGGAATCCATATCTTGAATATCAGATTGAGTTAATTGAACTTGAGGTTGCTCATTTGTAGTTTATATTACAATATTAGTAATATCATCATGATGGGACACATTAACATGCAATATTTGATTGGTTTCCTGTTGTTGATAATTGAGTAGGGGTTCTTGGGAGATCCCCATGTCTTGATTGATTATTGGTATTTTTTGTGTAGGATTTTTATTGTTTACTGGAGATTTATAATCAGTTGTAGATTGTAATTCCTTTATATTAAAAAGACCCTCATCAATCAAATATTGAATTGCACATCTTAAATATTTACAATTTTGTGTCATATGTCCTACTCTATGATATTCACAATGTAGCTCAGGTTTAAACCAATCTGCTATGGTATCAAGTTGTCTTATGGAAGGGAGTTTAATATTATTTGTATCAAGTAAATGCTTGAGAATTATATCCATTGGTTGATTGAGCATAGTAAATTTACGTGATGAAGGTTTTCAAGAGGTTTTTGATAAGTGCCTTAGGAGTTCAGTCATAAAAGAACCTAATGGTTTTTTACCTCTTTTTTCTTTGTTATGGGTAGACTGATGATAGGAAGATTGTGAAGTATGATGTGAGTGCATGGTAGGATTGGAAGAATAAGTATTTTCTTGTTGAAATGGATGTGTTGTATTGAAATAAGAATATTGAAAGGGTGAAGGAGGGTTGTATGTGGATTGATAGGAATAATATGGATATATGGGAGAATAGATAATATCGTTATGAAGAGGATTGGAAAAGGGATTTTCCTGTTGGGGTAATTATGAAAAATGAGAAAAGTGTGATGGAGGTGATGTTGAATAGGGATGAAGTTGGTCATAATCAAAAAATGTATTTGGCTGAATTATTCCAACATTACTGATGGGCTCATATTGATTTGGGTAAAAACTCATGGTTTCTTTAGTACTTCTAAAAGTAATATTTAGTATCTACTATTTAGAATTGAATCTAAAACATACAAACTTGAAATGATGATTTTTTTTTGTTTTTCTTGTATATATATATATATATATATATATATATATATATATATATATATTTGTTTTTTTATATTTTTGAATCAGAAAGATGCCTATGTTATTCACGTCGGGTTCACCAAAATGTATCACTCCAAATTTTTTGCATCCTTACCTTCAAGCTATAGGATCCGTACCCGAAGGGGGATGCAAGAAGGATGGGACAATACCTCGGACTGAGAGGCCCTTTGAAGGTCCCGCCTCTCGGGGGAGGGGTATAAGGGTGAATTTTTGACGGATGGTGGGTTCACCAGGAAAATTTTGAGTGGTAGTTTCCACACCTAGGTTGATAGTAGGTTTGATATGTTCATTTTGTACTTTAATCATTCAATTCCTAGGTTTGGCCAAGATGAATTCAAACTATTCTATATGCCAATGCTGATTTAAATGAATACAAAAAATAGGAATGAATGCTAAACACAGAGAATATGCTAACTAGAACAACACATACCTGATTTCGGATGTCTGATGAAGATTTTGAGTTTTGTAGCAGTCCAGATCATCTCAACTCGTACGTAATAATATAATATCAGACGAGATCATCGTCAATCTGACGAATTCATCAGAAAAATTCATCAGAAACCTGCAATCACAAAAATAGATACAAAATACCAAAGATGCGATTGCAAAAGCAAAGGAGAATGATAGAAATAATAGCAAACAGGCCTAAATAATAGATTCAAATAACAGATAAGAGAAATGCAGTAGATTTAATGATTGATTATGACTTTATCATGCGGTTATACTAAATGAGGTGAACTCCAAGATGCATAAATATAATAACTAAAATAATGTATAAAGAAATGCAAAAAATAATAAAGAGATGCAAACTCTGGACTCTGATTGCCCCCAATCTGGACTTCAGTCATGATTGCCTCCAATCATACGAGATCATCTACGCTTCTCGACTGGATCATCCAAAATCGCCTGGAATTGCTTACGACGATCCGAGCTAGCTTTGACTAAAAAATAGTACAATTCTTGCAAGAAAACATGAAATACAGAATGCAAATGATGGTGTGAGGATGCTCTGAGGTGCGTGGAAGTTCAGGGGGATAAACTGAGAAAATATTATATTATATAGGATTTGGGAGAGGTTAGGAGGTTGGAGATCATCCCAATTTGGGAGATATCCAACGGGGGAGACTAACTACGCAGACACGCTTTCTGCCCAGGTTAGATGAGTTGTTCGAACAAAAGCTAAGTATGAAAATTTGGTTTTGGGATGAAATCATCTAGACATTATATTTCAGATGAATTCATCAGATCTGGGATGATTTCGTCTAATCTATGATGATATCGTCCAACGGTCAAAACAAATCCTAAAAATGGCACGAAAAACAAGGAAAGCGGGTAACGAGCGGTTTGGGGTTAAAATTTGAATTTTTATCTTTTTACTAAGGTTTAATCGTGCCAATTTTAGGGTGCTACAATATGTATTATGAATGGATATTGATGTGTATTGTGTTTTAGATCTATTATCATGTTGTAGTGTGAGTATGCGATAGAGTAGACTTGCATGATTTTATTTCGAATGCAGTTTGAAGTGATAAAATGTAAAATGATATTTAGAGTAAATACATGTAATTTAAATGGAGTGTGAGATAGTATATTCATTATGAATGTTTAGATTTAGTATTTTATGTGAAGCATGTAATGTAAATGTAATAATATGATCTTTTATGTGATGCATGTAATGGAAATGCAATAATGTGATCTTTGATGAATCTGTGTAACATAGATCCATGTATGCATGTGTGGGAATGTTAAAATGCATAGAGGAAGCACTTGTATCATTACATGTACCTATTTGGATGTTATCCATTCCATTATATAAGATATGTAGGATGGTATAGGAGACATGTAATGGCTTTGACCAATGTAGTTTTGGCAATCAAATCTCGGACTCCAAACTGTGTGAGTTTATGTGGCAACTTATAACTAGTTGGAATGGTTCAAAATATGTCATGGACCTATGTGTGTAAATAAGTGAGGTTCATTTATCCATTTTGAGGTAGGTATTATTAACCCATTGTAGACGTGACCAAACTAGCTAGCTCATCCATATGCAAACAATGATCTGTACAAAAGCAGATAACTAATGCCATAGATATATCGCCACTTGTAAGACTATTCCACTAGTAGGAAGGATCTTGGAGCCTATTGCTAGTGATGGAAATCATCCCATGGTGTTATATTAAACCTAAGGACCAAAGGTGATGAAGCATAACATGGGTGATATCAAGAGGATTTTCCTTTTGTTTTTTGCTCCTCATCTATTATTAACCTATTTATTGTGGTGCTCTTTTTGTCTTTTTTTTAGTCTTTCTATTCTATGGGCATTGGCTTTTTTTTTGCCCCTCATCTTGTACTTTTGCTTATGCTTATACCTTTTTTTATATCCAAGTTGTATTTTGACCATGCAAGTGATAGGATGAGCAGAGGAAAACATTCACTAGATGGTGACATCTGCTCAAGGTGTCATATTCCTAGGCTTAAAATTCATTTAATGTGTAACCTATTATGAATGGTCCATGAGAGAAGTTGAACCAGCCTAAAGAACCATAAGGATAATGTAAAACCTGTCAGCTAGGGGTGACATTTGATTGACTAAAGTGAGTAGTCAAAGTCTAACATAACACCTATGTATACCCTAATCTTGAAAAGGGGGAATGGACATCCAGGTGGTGATGCTAACAACTGTGTGTATTACTCCTATTGAAGGTGCATTTAGTTTTTGTTTTTTGGGAGGAAGAATGTACAAACTTAAAATGAAATTAATATGAAAAACATATAGATATGTGCAGTGGATTTAATGTAAATAATGCAAGTTGCAAAATACAATATCTACAAGAGGAAATTTACGATGTGTAGAAGAAGTTTAGAAAACTTATTTACAGATGAGTATGGTGTATCATAATGACCAAAAAGTGTGATGTTGTAATGATGGTTGCCCCAACATGTGGGGTGTGTGTGTAGTAGGTTTTTAAGCTATAGTATGTTAGATGCATGTAGTAATATCGAAAGGATAAAATGGATGAAGGTGGAATGCACAACTAGAAGAACTTAGAGGAAATAGTCTTTGGAAACCAATAAAATAAAGGGGATTGCCAAATTCAAAAGGATAATAGAAGAAGTGGGGTAGATCAGTGTAGGTATGTAGCTACTTGAAGCATGACCATACATCTATGCAAGGGAATAAGAATAAGGAGAATAAGAAAGAAATAAGAAACATAATTAATGACGGGTGAAGTGTCATGGATCAAGTTAGGAATGAGATGGTGAAGTGATGGTATAGCTTGGACTATGATGGCTAGTGTAATTTGAGATATTGTGAATATAGCGAGCTGGTGCTATGCATGTTTCACATGATAGCAAATTTTTAGGGATAATGCGGCATGGAGGACTCAAGATTTGGCTAAATGGGATGGAGCATTCATGTGATGGAGTTTGATTGCCATGCAACATGTGGTGGACTAGGTTCTCAAATGATCGGTATTCTTTAATGTCATGACCTGGTTGGCGATGATAGATACAATATTGGTTCTCATGGTAGCTATGCAGTTTAGGATGTGAGGGATCTATGGGTAAAATCTTAGGTAAATCAATAAGACCTTGATGCATGAGGTGGTAAAATATTTTTGATAGTGGAGTGAATAGAATAGGCATGGGGTAAATGTAGGGTTATTCTAGAGGTGAACGAGGCCTGGATGAAGGGTGGTCCACCAGTGGAGGTGTGGATCAAGGGTCCAATGTGGGGAAAATCCAAGATCAAGGAATGGATCTACATGGTGGTGAGGATGCATGAGTCATGGGAGACTGGAGTGGATGAACATGGTAATGACAATGGCTCATCTATAGCTTGAGAGCCTCAATATAGGAATGAAGATGTTGTATTTCATGGTGTGGAGGTGATGGTGTTGCGGAAGGTGGCTATCAAGATTCCAATATGTATGGAGTGGCCTGGTAGGTAGGGGAAAATGGATAAGGCTATGATGATGAAGAGGAGTGGAATGGCCTTGGGGATTGGGAAGTTTGTTGGAAAGGTAAGCCTCACAATGGTGAAGGTGGTGTTTTAAGGATGGGTGACATAGGATATGGCTCTATATGGTCATATGAATGGGATGGGGGCATGTGCGCACAACTAGATTGGGCAACTTGGGTCACACAGGCTTGTAAGTCTTGGGTGTAAGAAGATTCTCTGTTGGGGAGTGGGACCGGTAGGCATGAAGGATAGGCTATATGGAGAGTGTATCCTCTATTAGGAGGGTGGTAGGCTCCAAGAGGATGATGGAAAGAATTGGTTGATGAATAAGGATTCATAGTATCTTCAGGAAAATGATAATGAGACCCTTATGTTTAGGGATGGGATATTTCCTCCTTTTCATAAAAATAGGATAGGGTGACCTGACTATCTCTCGAATGGGGTGAGTAATAAGAACCTCGATGGTGAGGTGAGAGGCATTAGGGTGAAGTATTATGGTCCAAATGGGAAGAATGGGAAGACCGCCTAGTGTGATGAGTTTTTTGTGGTCGGGCTAGGTTAGTTCGTATGATTGGTATAGTCTGCGGTGGTGGAGGGTCCTGCATGATGATGTATGTAAATTTTGGCATGTCTCATTGCTGAAGATGTAGTTGTAAATGATGTAGATCCTAAAAGAAGGAAAATATATTCCAATAGCATAAAAATAACATAAAGGAGAAAGTACATGTAAAATATGTAAAGTAATAAAACATACATTTATCATGATGTTCTTAGTGATTGATGTGTTTGTACATAGCGATGAGTACCACTTGTGATAGTGGATGCTTGTGTGTGTTAGGCATTGAATGCACGAAAGTGCAAAATGTTAATAGGTTTAGGGTCATCGAGGCCTTCAAGATTAGCCAAATTATAGGTACCTAAACCATATTTGTGTGTGATGATGAATGGGCCTAGCCAGTTAGGGGTAAACTTATCTCACTGTTTGTGAGATTGAATTGTGATCTGTTGATTTTATTTGAGGACTAAATCACCAATTTAGAACTTGCATTGATGTACCTTACTATTGTAGGCATGGCAAAGGTGATATTGGTAGAATCGTGTGTGCTCGATGGCATGGATGCAATGTTCATCGAGGAGTGTGAGCTGATCTAAGTGTGCTTGACGGGTAGTGTCATCATCTATGAATTCTTTCATGGATACCCATAGGGAAGGTATCTCAAGCTCAAGGTGCATGATAGCTTCAACCCCATAGACAAATGAAAATGGGATTGCCCCAGTTTGGGTATGAATGCTTGTATGATAGGCCTACAAGTCTAGGGGTATTTGGTTCTACCAGTCATGATGTAATTCTGCTACTATTTTGCGTAGGATGGAGCAAATTATTTTGTTTGTGGATTCTGCCTAGCCATTACCCTATGGGTAGTATAGGGTAGAGAAGATATGATGAATGTTGAACTTGCTACAAAGTGTTTGAATGGTTTTGTTTTTGAAGGATTTCCCATTATTAGAAATGATTTGGGAAGGGATTCCAAAGTGACATATGATATGATCTGTGATGAATGCTACTATATTTACCCCTATGGTTTAGACAAGTGAGATGGATTCAACCCACTTTGTAAAGTATTATGTAGCAATGATGATGAACTTATGATTGTTGGAGGAAGCAGGTGTAATTTTTCTAATAAGATCAAGGCCCCATTGGGAGAAAGGCCACATGGATTGAATTGGTTGGAGTGCTTGAGTTGGCATATGTATGAGGTTTAAGTGTTTTTGGTACTTTATGCAACACTTCATGTATTCACAACAGTCATATTCCATCTTTGGCCAATAGTATCCCATGTGAAGAATGCATTTCGTGATTGCCATACCACTGAAGTGGCCACCACAAGTACGTACAACCCATTGAGATTCATGCGATTCTAAGAAACACAAGAGCATGCCATCATAGATGCAGTGATAGAGGATGTCCCCCAACAATGTGTGGTAGATTACTCTTTGTTTAAATGCTTGGTACTGAGCATGGGGTAAGTCGCATGGTAGAAATCCTATTTTAATGTAATCTTTGATCTACGTAAACCATGGGTCATGTGGTTCAGTATCAACCACATGAATGCCACAATAATATTTAGGATATGTAGGTGATATGGAAGATTGAATGAGTGTATGAATTGTTATGGATGTGGTTGTTTATGTATAGGATTAATAATCCTAAGGAGGCCATTGTATGTGCAAAATGGTTGGAGGATCATGGCATGGCTTCGATGTCATACCATTCAAATCGATAGAGGATTTGTGCAACGTGCTTGTATTATTGGAGGATTGGGAAATTACATTTCCATATATCTTGTACTTGGTTTACAATTATAAGGGAATCACCTATAATGTGGAGGCATTTGATGTGCATGGAATGATATTGTTTCAATCCTAGGCTTAGGGCTTCATATTCTACATTGTTATTCATACAAAGGAAGTCCAACTTGAATGAAAAAGGAAGTGGTTCACCTTTAGGTGTGAAGAATACAATGCTTGCACCCCCAACATGTATGCATAGAGAACCATAAAAGAATAGTGTTAAGTTAGCTATCATTTTTGGTTCCACATATTTTTTGTCTTCTATTATGTGAAATATGGAGTCATCCAAAAGCTGAATGAGGAGGGGTTGGTCATGAGACAAGGGATCTTACGCCAGTTGGTCTGCTATGACTTGCCATTTGATGGAATTTTGTGAAATAAAATTGAGGTTGAATTTGGTTAGAAGCATGATCCACTTAGCTATGCGAGAATTATGGTAGCTTTTATTCATCATGTAGTAGAGGGGATTGTCTTGGGTGACAAAAAAGGTACTATAGTTAAGCATGTAGTGGCATAAATTCTGAGTAGCAAATACTATAGCTAGGCATAGTTTCTCCATGTATCCATATCTAGCTTCATAGCTGACTAGCATGTGACTTATTAGTAGATGGTTTCCTCTTTATCGAGTGTGTTCTTTTGGTCCAAAAGTGTGCCTAGTGCGAAATCTATAGAAAAAATGTATAGGATGAGTGGTAGCTATGGATTTTTGTGTGACATAACTAGCGATGAAGTAAGATAAGTTTTGATGTCATTAAAATATAATTGGTAGTTATTGTCCCATTTAAACTTTACTCCATTTTGTAGGAGGTGGTTAAAGGGTTTGCACTTGTCTGACAATTGTGCTATAAATCAGTTGATAGAGGTGATTTTGCCTTGGAGACTATGTAACTATTTTAGGATAGTAGGTGGAGGCATCTCGATGATAGATTTTACCTTTTTAGGGTCAAATTCAATGCCTCATTGGGTGATAATGAATCCTAGGATTTTACCTGAGGTAACACCAAAGACACATTTTTTTGGATTGAGGTGGATGTTGTGTTCTAGAAGGCGGTCAAAGATTCGATGAAGATCCTCAAGATGTTCTAAGCATTTCTTGGAATTATAAATGAGATCATTTACATAGTATTCCATAATTTTGTGCATGTAATCATGGAAAATGTAGGTCATTGCACACTGGTAGGTTGAAGAAACATTTTTAAGGCCAAATAGCATGACCTTGTAGCAAAAGGTCCCCCAAGGGGTTGTAAATGATGTCTTGTATTGATCAGTAGGATTGATTTTGATTTGGTTGTAACCTCAAAATCCATCCATTAGATATATCATAACATGGCTAGCGATGGAATCGATGAGTGAGTCGATTTTAGGTAAAGTTGTCTTTGGGACAATATTTATTTAAATCATGAAAATTTGAACAGACATGAACGTCACCAGAAGGCTTGGGTATAGAGACCATGTTAGAGACCCATTTAGGATAGTCTGTGGATACTATGAAGTCTATGTATAAGATATTTTAGAGCTCAATTTTTACTAATAATGCAATGGTGGGGTGCATGCATCATAATTTTTGCCTTATTAGTTTGGTATTTTGATTGAGTGTAAGGTTGTGAACTACTAGGGTAGGATCAAGTCCTAACATATCCTTGTATGACCTTGCGAAGACTCGAATATACTTATAAATGAAATTCGTAAATAGGATGTGCTCCTCGGGTGAGAGGCTAGTGACTAATTTGACTATGTGAGAGTTTTCAGGATCGTCACCTATGTCAACGTCGATGGCTTCCTCAATAAGCATGTGGGAACCATCGTGTTATTGTTCTAGAATTGGGATAAGATGGAGGTCATCGATGTCCTCGGTAAGTTTATATTCATCATCTAGGAATATTTCCGTGTGGTGGACCTATGGTATATGAGGTGGCGCAAATGATGAAGGGGCATTTGCAGTACGTAGAATGTGTGGTGAGAGTAAAAAATCTCAAGTTGTTGATATGGGTGAGATGTGGGTGAGATCGATGAAATTGGGATTTGGTGTATCATCTTGTGTCAATTGGTGTGTGTATTATAGTGTAGAGAAGAGATCCACTTCTACCATATTAATTGATGCTGTGGGGGATGTAGGTGGTGAATATTCTGGTGATGATGTCTTGACAAACTATGAGCATCTTAGAAGGCTTAGTGGAGGATGCAAGATGATTGGTGGAGATCGTGGTTGAGTGGTAACTCATTAAAGTTGTTGATGTATAGGCAGGAATGGAGCTAAGTATGTTGGTGATGTATGGATACCATGTCATGCTCTGGGTAGTGCATGTTTAAGGATAGCACAACAAATTGGTTTATCAACTAATCAACACAACATGACAAGGTGATGTCGGATATGGAGGGCTCTTGGAAGAAATTTCTAGGGACTGTAATGGTGGATTTGGGTGAGGGGGTATCCTCTAATATGTCCATATCAATATATTCTTCCAAGCATGTGCCAGAAGTGGGGAAGGATACAGGGACAATTTTTAGAGCTCATCTTCTAATGTATGGACAACGGTTGGGTGATAATCTAAGCTAGATTTATTGATAAGGGATTGGACATGAGGGTTGATGGTTGCATGTAACCCTTGCTCATAATGGCCTAGCCTAAATCCACACTAATGGAAGCATTTAAGGTAGCGTAAGGTAAAGTAGGGATTAGCCAAGTGATCGATTGTACCACACAAGCTAGATTGTGGCTGTGGAGATAGTATAGGTGGGAGCGAGGAGTTGACTTTGGCATAAACAAAGTTGGTATGATTCTCAGGGGATCCTAATTGCACTACTATTATGATAATCAATATCGAAGCTGAGGGGCAGCAAAATTCTTGGGTAGATTGGATGATAGGTGGGCATACATGGGCATCACACACATTGTAATCCCTTGGATCTAAGTTTGTCATAAATACAAATATGTGTGGTTTTGCATGTTTTGTTGCATGAGGTGGTGAATATGAATCAGATGATGAAGATGAATTCTAGGAGTCTCTAATAGTACCACTCGAAGGATGCAACAATTGGTCATCTAAGCGAGATGCTCACTGCTCCCACTCATGGCATTTGACCACAGTAGTTGGTATAGGATGATTGTCCTATGGGAATTGCAAAGGTGATGGAGTGGATGCTAGATGATGTGAGGAAATAAATGACCTAGGCCATGGACAAAAATTAAGAGGAGGCATGCATAGTGTAGGGAGAATAGGTGCTTCTATTAAAGAGGATGCTTGGGGTGAAGTGACAGGGCACAATGTGGATGGTGGCTATGGTGTCGGTACCATAGGTGATTTTGTAGAGGATGAAGGTTGGGATGGTGGTGGTGGCCATAATATGGGAGGAAATAATGGTATGGTAGTAGGATTAGGAATTGTTGGTGATGGTACTATTGAAAATTTTGTCACATTGCACAATGGGGTAGAAAAATTGAATTTTTGTAAAGTATTTCTTTTAATTTGTTCCCTTGTTTTTTTTAGAAACAACATTTTCAAGCATTGCAACAATTTTGGCTTTCCCTAACACCCCCTTGTACATAAAATGAATACGAAAGAGATTTGCTTCTAAACAAGCAAAGGAATATAGCTTCATCGAAAGAAATTGTTGAGGATAAAAACTTCTTCAGGCCTGAAGTCCCTCAAACAACTACTTCGGGCAAAAACCTTGCAAAGCAGCGTTGCCGAAGAAGAAATTCTAGCAAGGCATAAAAAAGAGCTTCACACCCAAAGTATTTCCAACAGCTACTTTAGGAAAAAATTTTGCGAAGTAGAATTCAAGCAGCCTTTCAAAAGAACAGCTTCGCCGAAGGAAAATTGCAGTCCAAATTGGCTAAGGCAAGAAAGAACTACTTCAGGCCCGAAGTCCATTAAACAATTACTTTGGGCGGAATATTTGTGAAGTGGTGTTGCTGAAGCAAAATGCAAAGGAAGAAGAATGAAAAATACTTTGGGCCCGAAGCACTTCAAAAGACTACTTCGGGCGAAATTTTTGTGAAGCGGGATTTGAAGGAGCGCAACATTGAAAATACTTCGCCAAAAAGTCGTCAAAGCACCAACTTCGGTCCCCCGTGATAGAGGACCATTTCTACTTCGCTGAAAGACATTCTAAAGTATCTGCTTCAACCATATTTCATGTGAAGTACTTTCACCCAAAGCGGTAGCGGCCATAAAGAATGCAACATCTTTCGAAGGCAGGAATGCGCTTCGACCGAAATATCCCCAAACCACAGTTTTGAAGAAGGTTCATGGTGAAGCATTTTTAAGCTATTTTATGAAGGGCCTCGCCAAAGCAGTTTTGACACATCTCTCCAATGAGGCATCAAGAAGTGAAGAGCCCATCTTGCAAAGGAAATCTACTTCAGCGTTCACCACCCCCGAAGCTATTTTGCGAAGCTCCTCCATGCAAAGTGCAAATCAAGGAGGATCTGTTTCAGCTCGAATCCATTGTGAAGTGAAGTGCAAATGAAAATTTAGTGAAGCACTTCAAAAGGCATGCGCTCCAAGCCGAGTATTTTCTCGAGGTGATCAAGTGCCTCATAAATGCATTTTTTTTGTGCCTGGTAAGCCTGTTGTTCATTTTTAGCAATTGGAAATGAAGTATTAGTCCATGATGAAGAGCCCGACGAGCATGACGGCCACTTGAGTATTACAACTCTAAGCCAAGGATGCTTAGACGACTCATTAATTCATGTTTCCATGGTTGGCCTGTTCATAGTTGCCAGTTTTGGTAACAGATTTGAGAGGTCAGTCATGAGATCCATGAGGAGCTGAATTCTCAGGTTTCAAGGTTGCACTCCTCCATTTTGTGTAATTATGGCTCTGAGGGTTGGGTCCTCTGTAAAAACCCAAGCATTGTAATGTAAAAATGAGGGGAATTTTTTTCTAGAAAGTTGTTGTAACTTGTATTCCTATGATTAATACTAAAGAGCTTTGGACTCTATTTCTCTCTTGTATGTTGCCTTCTGTGTTTATTTCTTTCATCTTTCTTCATTTGCATATTGTAATTCTGAACTCTGGATTTAGGTGTGTGATTGGGGACTAAACCCTAAAATTTTCTTGAAGGATACATAGGAGAGGAAGACGTCATGTTGGCCTTCTTTTATGTTGCCTATGAATAGTGTTTTTGCTATATTCACTTTTCTTAATCGTCGTTACTCTGAACCCTGAATTTCAATGAAAGGGAAAGGAGAATCCTGGAACTCATCTAGAGGATACATAGGAGGGCTAATACTATGTTCATTTCATTTATTCTTGGTTTTCTTTGCTGTTGTTCCAAGTTATTGGCTAGTAATCATGCTTCTGGTTCTTTCCCACCACTAAACTACTAAAATTTCTTCCCTTACTCTTTTATTTATTTTTTGCACCCTTACTCTATTTATCTCTTTCCTGCACCCTTATCTTAAACATCAAAGTAGTGTAGTATAGGAGCCAGCCTTCTCCAGAGATTGGCACGAGGAGCATCTATTCTCTTCGGCCTTTCAATGTTGGTCCAGGTCTAGGGTGAATTCATATACCCAAATCCTTTCCTAGGAAGATTTGATGACCAATAGTTTTTGGCACATCTAGTGGGACGTGGTCAGTCTCACCTTCTGAGTGGTAGTGAGAACCGATGCTCTTATTACCAAAAGACTCTTAGCATCTAGCGACTCTGTTTACCCGAGAATATTTAAGTCATAAAGACCAGTACTGAAGTCTGTGTCTTCATGCAAAAAATATGGAGAGTTAGGAATAGGGGAGAGGAAACTGAGTTCTTTGAGATAGATATTGATGCCTTTGGGGAGCGATCTATGTTGGTCACCCCTGAGTATTTGTTATGTGGAACATCCTCGCAAGAGGCTGCTCTTGACGAACAAGGCCTAACTTCTGATAGCACAGTGGCTAGATTTCCTCCTAATCCTCCCAACTCACCAAAGCATCCTAGTGCCTCCATTTCTATTAGTCGTCTTGTTAGAAATCAAAGAGGAGCTTTAGGAATTCCTATTTCTTAAAATATGAGAGTAAATATGGCACAACAACAACAACAAAAACAACAAATGTAGTAGCAACCACCACCCAAATTATTCCTAGCATGGAATTCTTTAGGACCGCTAAATCTAGCGAGACAAGGGCAAGTGCCTTCTACTGCTATAAAGAAGATCCCAACGTTCGATGGAATTGGGAAGACTACCCTAGAGCACATCTAGGATATAGTTTCTCTGGTGACGATCCATGACATCATAGAAGAGCACATTATGGTAAAGCTTTTGGTTCTATCTCTTAGAGGAAAACTCCTCTATTGGTATAGATATTTACCACCCAGTACCATTATAGGATGGGACCAGTTAGTCGGATAGTTGATGCAAAGCTTCAATGAGTCCATCGATCCGACCTCTCTCCTATAGTAATTCACAACAATCTAGAGACATCCACAAGATGAAATTGTAGACTTCAATGTTAGGTTCACTCAAACTTGGAAAAGAATACCAGTTGGACTTCGGCCAACTTATGAAGCCGTAGCATACTATTTCCTTCGGTCTTTCAATCCTGATATCAGTGTGATGGTAAGGTATTCAAATATCAATACATTCCTAGAGTTATATGGGTTAGCTCAAAAGGCAAAAATGGATCTAATAGTTGTGGGTAATCTTCCCCAAAGGATGTCGATGCCCATACTTCCTGATTTCTATCAATCCCAATATGCAAGCGCAGCTACTTCGTAGATCTCTACAACCCCTGCACTCCCAATATCATCTTGGAACCCAAATCCCATCGTATCTCAAATAACTGCTCCACAAATTCATTTTCCCACTTTTTTGATGCCATAGCCCATGGTTACTTCAGCATTCCCTCTACTACCAACACCACTTCAACACCCTACCCTACCTCCAATACCAACAATGGATCCATTGCCACCTATTCCCAAAGTCGATGACATGCAAGCCAAAATACTGTAAGAAGTTCAATCCCTAAACTCCACAGTGCAGACCCTATCTAACGACATGAAAATTATGAAGAAGAAGTAAGTGCAACAAGATTTTCTACCAAGAATATCTTATCCTACACCTGCACTTACTAAAGATCAAGCGACCCAACAAGGAAGAGCTTCAGTAAGAAATGTTGCAATAGATGAAGCATCGAGCACTTTTGATTATATACATTAGTTTTGTACGTGTTATGATCCTCACAAAGAGAATACCTGCATGCTACACCAACACTATGTACAGATGCTGGAGAGCAGTAGTCATGGCGATCAAGTCAACGTCATTAGATAGATGAATCACAACTTGGTGATTGGTGAAGAAGAGCCAGTTGCATTCCTTACCAGAGGAGGAAAGAGGTCGATAGAAGTGGATGCTACTCAAATGGATCTCTTAAAGGTACATAATCATCATGAGAAGGGACAACAACCTCCTCTAGCCCCGAACAAAGCTCAACAGCCTACACTAGTCAAAGAAAAGGCCCAACAAGCTCCTATAAATCCATCGTAGGTGGAAACAAAGGAGCAAGCTAGAGAGAAACTCAAGCTTCCTTCGCTGACTAAGCGATAAAGGGTCAAAGCTACAAAATAGTGTCACACTAGATATGAGCTGAGAAAGGAACCCGAGGTGCCTAGTTCCCTGGCATACAACATTATAGATGAGCTGAAGAGGATTCCAACCAAAATCAGTTTATACGATGCACTGCAACTACCTAGACAAGTGGACCTGTTGCAAGAATCATTAAAGATAACCAAAGCAAGAAAGGTAGCATCGCTTTCCCTAGTGCTGACCCTATCCACATCCATTACGGGGAAGAATTAGCCACCATCATTCTACATGTCTCTACAGATGGAAGGGTTCATTGTACACAACTGTATGATTGACTTTGGGGCCGTGACGACAGTCATGCTAAAGGTAGTATGCGAGGAGATAGGGATGGAATATACAGGAAGTAGTCATGGTGTAATCCATTTGGATGGTACCCCCATGAATACTATAGGAGTGATCAAGGACATTCCTATTCGGCTACACAAGATGCTTCAAATCACAGTTATACAAGAGGTGGTAGTCGTTGACATCGAGCCCTACTTTAGTATGTGCTTGTCGAGAGAATTTATGGTGAAGCTGGAGGATATCTATCTATGGATTACCCACACTTGGAGATTCCATTCAAAGGGAAGAAGATTAAAATTTACAACAAGAAGCCTTCTACCTTCCTCATAGAGAAGATGTCCGAAGGAGAAAGCAGCGATCCTATGCACACGATAGTAGAAAGGATAGAGCAGGTGGACCTGGTCGAGGAGTCTCTCACATAGTTAAGTTGTGAAGATGAATTTTCATTGGTAGACTTTAATGCCATGATAGAAATTGAGATGGGATGTTATGCCATTGCCAAGCCTGAGAAAAACATCAAGTTAGAAGATAAGGTCTTCGTCGAAGGACTGTGGAAATTATTCTTCGATGGCACCCGATGCAAAAATGGTGTTGGGGTGGGGATTCTTCTAGTATCACCTTCTAGAGAGTAGAATGAATATTGTTACCGGTTGGTGTGGAGTTGCACCAACAATGCAAAAGAATATGAAGCGTTATGCCTAGGACTCAAGAAAGCAAAAAAGTTAGGCATAAAGCATCTCCAAATCTTTGGATATTTTGAATTGGTATGCAATCAAGTCACAAACAAGTGCACTTCAAAGAAGCATTATCTCAAGTCATACCAAAATAGGGTATGGGACTTGCTCGACTAGTTCGAATCTCTCAATCTACAGTCTATTTCGAGAGAAAAGAATCGACATGTTGATGTTCTAGCATCCATCACAGCCAAGTATTCTCCAGCAGAAGACATGGTGTATAAGCCCAAAGCTATGAGGATGATTTACAGGCCCTCTATCCCAGACAGAGATCTGCATTGGCAGGTTTTTGATAGTGATGAGTAGATTGTGAATTTCATGATTCAAGAAGCAACCATGGTTAAAATCAGAAGCCCTGACAAAGAAGAATATGAAGGGCTAGTTCAATCAAAGAATAACCATGTTTCCAAGGGGTTAATTACTCTTGAAAGCCTCTTTGATCAGAATTATCAAGCAATTTCCTACAGGATCAAATTTAATGCAAAGTAGTATCAAGATTTAGAGCTTGATCCTGGAAAAGCAATAAAAATTGGAATAGATTACACTTCGAAAGAGCTAGAGCAGATCCGATCTCTATGCAAAAAATATCTTGACACAATGGCTTGGTCTTATCAAGACTTAAGGGGATACGATCGGCAACTGATCCAGCATAAAATTGAGTTGCAGGAAGGGATCAAACCTTTTTGACAGAAGAAAAGACCCATCAATCCAAAGATCAAAGTCTTGATGAAGGCTGAACTCCTGAAAATACTCAAGGCGAAGATAATTTATCCCATCAAAAATTCTTCTTGGGTAGTGAATCTAGTCCCAGTGAGAAAGAAGAATGGAGATATACAATTGTGCATGGAATTTTGCAACCTAAACCAAGCTTCTCTTAGAGACCACTACCCTCTCCTATAGATTGATCAAATATTGCATTCGATGGTTGGGGCTCAACGCTTCTCCCTAATCGATGGTTTCTTCGGATACAATCAAATCTGGGTCAGGGATGAGGACCAGCATAAAACCACATTCACTACCAAGTGGGGCACATTTTCTTACCAGTGAATGCCCTTCAACCTTTCGAATGCGGGAGAAACTTTTCAGAGGTCAATGGATTTAGCTTTTGGTGAGCTCTTGAATAAGGTTATTGTTATCTATATAGATGACATGACCATATTTTCTCGAAGAAGGGAGGATCACCCTTTACACTTGCAACAGATTTTCAAAAAATTTCGAGAATTTGGCATTTCAATTAATTCGAAGAAGTCTATATTCATAGTCAGCGAAGGGAAGTTGTTGGGACATGCAATATCAGAGAAGGGTCTCGCTATAGATACTGACAAATTTGAGTCTCTAATGAAGCTCCCACTCCCAATAGACAAGAAAGGACTTCAATTCTTCTTCGATCAGATTAATTTCGTGAGGAAGTTTGTCCCAGATTTCACCCAGGTCATCAAGTCGATGTCCAAACTTTTGAAGAAGGGTGCAAAATTCATCTGGATGAAGGAAAGAAAAGAAGCATTCAAATAAATAAAAGCTTGAATTGCTCAAGCACCGGTCCTGACCAACCCTAACAACAATCAAGATTTCATCCTATATGCTATAGGAGAACCTGAGAGCTATGTTGCGGTCCTAACACAAAAGGGGGAAGATGGCGAAGATCACCCCATCGTTTTTCTAAGACAAGTGATAAATCCTCATGAAGAAAAATATAATTTCATAGAAATGTAGGTGCATGCAGTAATGAAGTCTCTTAGGAAATTCAAGCAGTTCATCTCCCAAAGTTGGGTTACAGTCTTCGTCATTCATCCTGATGTGCACAATTTCATCATCCAAGGAGAATTGGGTAGTAAAATAGCCGGTTGGGTCAGCAACATTCAAGAATTCAACATTGAGATCAAACCTACAAAATTGTTTTACGGTTGCACATTGTGTCAAGAACTGGCGAAGAGCATAGCGGTCGAAGCTACAAAATCTCAGTGGGATGACTTGCTAGTAGAAGAATGCTTCGCAAACAAGGAAGAGGATGAGAAGGACTGGGTCGGTGAAATAATTGAATACTTCAACACAGGAAGATGTCCTTCAAACCTAAATACTTCACAGCGAAGGCATTTTAGGATGAGGTCCTCCTGATACCTTACACCTCGAAGGCCTATTTTTTAGAAACATTGATGGTGTCCTTCTCAGGTGCATAAAATATGATGATAAAAGGAGAGTCCTAGGAGAATTTCATTCAATATTATCTAGAGGCCACTTCGTAGGGAGAACAATGGCACTAAAGATCATCAAGTCAGGTTACTATTTTCCCACACTCTTTGCTGACGCCTTCGTAGTTTATCGCAAATGCGAGTAGTGTCAGAAGTTCATCGGCCGAAGTAGAAATGCTTCAATGCCTCTCCAACCGATACAAGTAGAAATGCCCTTTCAACAATGGGGGTTGGATTTCATAGGGGTCATATCGTTGAACTCCTCTGCTGGGCATAAGTTCGTCCTGACCATGACTGATTACTTTACCATATGGGCCAAAATAGTTCCCATGAAGCATGCTGATCAGGAGACTGTCATAGCCTTCCTTGAAGGATTGATCACCCAGTTCGATATTCCCAAAGCAGTCATAACAAAAAATGGTCCTAGCTTTGTAGGCACCAAAATCAATGAATTCCTCTATAGATATGGGATATATCATAAAGTATCCTCCAATTACTATCCACAAGGCAATAGCTTGGCATAATCAACCAACAAGACTTCGTTGAGGGTGGTAAGAAAGCTCATAGATATGAACAAAAGGACTTGGCATCTCCTTCTAGATCATGCCTTATGGGCCGATCAAATTTTTGTCAAGAAGTCAATCAAGACCTCACTTTATGCCCTGGTCTATGGAAAGGAGGCCATATTACCTACCCATATAGAGATCCCTGCATTGCAGTTGTTAGAAGGAGTCAAACCTTTGGAAATTAGACTGGCTCAGCTACTAAAGCTAGAGGAAGAATGCAAGAAGGCTTACTAGAGCTTCACTAAACATGCTCAAGTCACCTGAGATTGGTTCAAGAAAAAATCATCCGATCGTACATTCAAGGTGGGAGATCTAGTATGGAAGTGGGACTCCTGGAAGGCCAAGCCTAGAAATCATGACAAGCTGGATGCTTTCTGGGACAGACAATTTGAAATCATGAAGGTGAACTCAGCCAACTCTTTCATCCTCAAAGATGCAGATGGTCAGGAATTACCAATTTTTGTTAATGGTCTTCATCTGAAGACTTTTCATCGCTGAGGCGAAACTCTTGTAAAAAAAAATATGTACTTTTGTATATAATTTTCATTTGTGTATATACATCCTATTTCGAGATTGCAAAAGCCAAGTATTACACTCCAAAATCTCCTTCAGGGACTTTTGATGCGAAGTAGCAGTTGCAAGGAGGTTCGCAGCGAAGCACTTTACCCTCAAAAGGGCTGAACCAAAATTCAAACAAAGACACGAAAAGAGCTTTACACCCGAAGCATTTTAAGAGGCGACTTCGGGCAGAATTTTTGCGAAGTAGATTTTAAAAGAGCCCTTGCGAAGTAGTTTTCAAAGAAAAATTTGGCAAAGCAGTTTCCAAGAAGGCAATCTTCGATAGGCGGTCTTCGTGAAGCAAAGCGGCAGCACGATGAAGGAGAAGTACTTCGGGGCCTAAGCATCGAAAAACAACCTATACCAAAGGTTTACCGTGAAGCATTTTCAATGATGATTTCAACTTTGCCGAAGTGGAAGCATTTAAAATGCGTCTCGGAGAATGTGCAGACAACAACCATGAAAATATTTCAAAGTAGATGAATTTAAGGCAAACATGGCGAAGCAAATCCTGAGGTGATTTGGTTAAGAGAAAAGCTCGCACCTAGGTACGAGGTGGTAGCGGGTTGCATCTCCAATGCAAGACATAATCATCAAAACATGTGGCCCCATGTACTATGCCGCTACAGAGCCAATCAAAGAGTACGACAATATCCTCCGTATGAAGCATAAGTTTAATTATGGTAGGTGCCATAAATTCAGGTAGTTGCCTTTTAAGGCTATAAAATGTGAGGCCCTAGCAGGAAGAAGGTTATTCACCCATCAGTTCATACAAGATTAAGAGCCTTCGGTTATTCTGCAATCCTCCCGCCCTGTGCATCGAAGCCCTTTACGTCAAAGCCCTCCATATCAAGGACTCAACCGTCGCTCATTTTCACAATGGGAAAGAAAAGCTCTAAGGAAAATGGGAAGGAGCCCGAAGTAGCAGGCCCTAAAAAAATAAAGAAGGGCAAGGAAGAGAAAAAACATACACCAAAGAAGATCAATCTCACCCCTCGCCCTGAAAAGCAGCTGATAGAAGAAGGAGAAGACTCTGAGAAAGAACAACTTGAAGAACCACCGATTGATGGGTGGGAAAAAATTAGAGACACAAAGCTCTCTAAGGGTGTGTCCGACCTCCGACGCACCATAGAGTTTATGATGAGTAGACTCACCCCAAAGAATAAGAGAGCTGCTGCATATTACTCTTAAATTTACTGGTATTTGACCCTGCCTACTCACCACTATCCCGAATTGATCTATGCTATCGTGCAAAATTACCAGCCTGCCTCCAGGAAAGTGTTGGATGTTGTAGGCCATAAGTTTTTTTCAATTTATGTGCAAGTAGCCTTCACGCCACAACAAGGTCCACCCAAGGGCTATTCCGTTCGCAACATCATTCTGAGCGAACATATGGAGAGGTTCACCTCCAACAATTACATATTGAAATTCCTATGCAAGAACCTCAAAAGTGGGCTCCCTTTAGGCAAGCTGCCCCAGATGCCCTTACCCTTGGATGCCTTCAAAAACACTAATATTTTCTCCATAATTACATGGGTGGCGGGCCTGTCGATAGATGCTTCAATGCAACCATGGCAGGTGTCTTTGGCTGAATGTATTTCGAGAGGGGAATTCTATGCCATTGAAATTTCAAGACCAAACACCAACCCAGTTTTATTTGATTATGCAGAATGGGTGGCCCGAACCTTGCATACGTGGCTCACCAGTATGAAGAATTCGGCAATGGGCCAGTACTTCACACCCTATTATTTCATTGTCTGGTTGTTTTTCTACCAAGTACATAAGTGATTCCACCATATCACCATTTCTCCAAGCGGAAAGGATGGAAATCCTCTGCCAATGTACCAGTGGACTCCCCTCCTATTGAGGATAGATTCCTATTATTCTTTTAATCAACAGTTTTTGGGACCTGCTATGCATTTTTTGAGCGGTTCTTGCCCTCGAGTGCCCCTCATTTTGAGATACAGAGTGGTGCAATAGAAGAGGGGAGACGTATTTCAACTGATGTAGGGGCTCGTAATTTGTATGTCCGGCTTCATTGGGAATCCCTTCTTGCTACCAGTCTACCCCTCCAAGTATCAGTTTGTGTTGGAGGTCTCTTGGCAGAGCAACACTACAAAATCTATCTATGACCATGGTTAGAAATGGGCACATACCTATGACTTCCCCTTCAGGATGGGGGTAATTGAAGTATTTGCCTTAAAATAGAACATTTTCCTAGAGGAAAAACTTGCCAATTTTGGCCTACTCCAGATTCCTCAGCAATGGCTCTATGATCCCTTGGGAGTGATGAGGGATCACTTAAAATTCAAGAATTTCCACATCTACCCCCACCCTGAAATTATGGAACAGAGAAATAATCCCAATGGGAGGGATCTGGAGTGGCATTTAGAGAGGATGAGGACATTGCCTCCCTGGCATGAGTTCTAACCTATGGAGGTCGAGTTTGACCCTGACCAGCACCCCCTCCCAACTCCAAGCTCCATGTTTTGGAGAAAGGCAAAGGATGATTTAAAGGAAGAATTGAAGAATTGGAGTGAGGAAAAATTAAGGGAGTGGTGGATAATGAGAGTCCATCACCAAAAGATGAATTCTTATGGAATCTTGACATCAGATAATGTAGACACCAAAACAGCACCAATCCGATTATGTGACAACAAGCACCGATCGCACTAACACACACAGCCCCCAGGGCAGCCCCCAGAGGTTAAAAAGTGGTTCTAACCACTCACACAATAGTTTTACAAGTCAAGGATCAATTTGGCACCTTTTAGACACTCTGCTACTTATTCGTTCCACCCAAGGATGAGTGCGGATTTGTACTCGTCCTCCCAAGGACGAGCACGGATTAGTACTCGTCTCACCCAGAGACGATTACTAGCGCTCGCTTCGGGGTGGGACGAATGCCAGGTTTGACCGACAAAAAGTCAGATCTCGGCGCATGACAACTCAGAACTGCCACTTAGCTTTTCTTGCATGGCATAGGAGTGCGAGTGAGTTCTTTTGACAACTCATATCTGCCAATTGACTCTCCCTTCACTGCATGGGAATGAGAGTGAGCTTTTTAAGACAACTCAGATTTGCCACTTAGCTATCCCTTCATTGCATGGGAGTGCGAGTGAGCTTTTCTAAACATACAAAGACATGCAGAGAGGCAGTTAAGAAGCCCTTGATCAAGAAGAAGTCTTCTCTTCACAAAAAAGCATTCATGCAAAGAAACACTTTTGCATGTTAATTCAAAGAGACCCCTTGGGTCTATAAAATGGTGAGCTTCCTCACCCAAAAGATATACGAGAGAAGGAGCATTTTGAGCGACGAAGTGCTGCTAATTCACTTACTTGCGATTTGTGCTTTCAACATCCATAATCTCTTAATCGAAAGAGAGGTTATTGGGTGACTTTTGAAGGCACGAATCAAGAACCAACCCCGATTTTTCTGACCACAATATCCTACCAATTTTCCGACAACACATCACATCAGGTTTCGGACCCATCCCAAGCGGATTGGTGTCGAAGCAAAGTTTCACCCATGGGTGGTTTGCCTTCGGGCACCCCCCACTTTATTGCTTTTGGTGACTATTTCTTTTGTAGTATTTAGCTAGTTTCATGTTTATGCTTTTGTCAAGTTTTCAGTTTATTTAGACTCATTTTAACCATCATTAGATTTATCTTTTATTTTTCATACACAGGTGCTACTGATTCTTTGTTTGTTTCTTTGAACGTAGATTTGTAGCATTAGAGGAGCAGCGAGGAATCTACCTTTACCAACGCAAGCGACGACAACGTTTTGGTTCGCCCATCTTATATGTGGGCACGCGAAAGAAGGAATTCTAAAACAAGTTGTAAAAGACCAACATTTAACGCTCCTATCCCCTAAAAAGGAAGGAGACGCATTGTAACACGAATTTGTAAAGCATATCAATAAAAGGGCCGTTCTTTTTATATTGCTTTGATATCTTGTGTTCATGTTCTTTCTTTTTACGCATTTTTCAATAACATAGGGTTTAAGCGTTATTTTAGTTTCGTTTACATTGCATTTTTAGTTTATCCTTTTTGTTTTTGAAATCTCGTGTTTTCAATGGCGATCACGGTGGGACCTCTGTCCTCTGTTTTTTTTTAGGTTAGATTACTGATCTAAAATTGCTTGTTTTGATTACAGGTACCTATTTTTCAATCATCAGACTGTTATTCGTTTCACCCAGAGACGAGTGCGGATTGGTAATCGTTTCACCCAGGGACGAATAAGCATTCGTCTCACCCTGGAACGAATACTATTCTGATATTCGCCTCACCCAGGGACGAGTATAGTTCTGTGCATTTTTTAGAGCAAATCAGAAACATCCTGTTGGGCAGAGAAGAGGTAGGGGTTTTTAAAGCTTCTGTCAAATTTCTATTTTTTGTTTTCTGGTTTTCAATTTTGTATGGCTTAGGGAAAGTTTCCTTTTTGTTTGCCTGTTTCAAATTTTTGCAAATTAAAATGAACCCCACACATCACGTGGTATTTTAAACACAAGGAGTTGGTCGTAAAACCCCAACCCTTGAGCAAGACCAAAGGTGGATTCCATTATCACTTTGGCTTGAGATATTGCATCCATTACCTCGATCGCGACTGTTGCTAGACGTAAATCCTGATGAAAGCTGACCGAGTGTAGCTAGGGTGATTCCTAGCGCATGAGGATAAGTCTTCTATGGTAGGTGTCATAAACAGAGCAATTCCCCTTCCGTACCGCCTATGTTCCACGTATCATCTGCTCTCACGTACCTATAGTCTCCCTCACGTAAGGGCGGGTATATAGAGAGGTTGGTATATCGGTCCGGCAATGGTATATTGAAGGGGCGACCATTTATGGGAGTCATAAGAGCCTTCATTTTGCATTTAAACGGTTTGCACAAAAATTTTCAAAAACAACACAAAATCATCAAAAACACACTAAAATCAGTCTAGGACACACCATTAATCTTTAAAAGAGATAATCACCATTTGTGTATGCGTGTGTTCATTTCTGCTTAGTGTAACAAAAAGAAATCAAAAAAATCATAAACAAAAGATAAAAATCTACGCATTTTGTCACTTGCTCCAAAAGCTCCAAGGATTCTCGCAATCGCTTGGTCACTCCAAAATGCCCCAAAGGTGTCCATGAACCCTTTGGTCAACCCAAAAGCACCCCAAGGTGCCCATAAGTGATGCAGGACCATCCAACAAAATATGGGAAATTTTATATTTTTCCCTAAATTTTAGTGCATCTTACCGGGGCCATAACTTCTCAACCGTAGCTCCGATTGACGTGAAATTTTACAGGGAGTTAGTTGGGATAATTTTAAACAAATATAATTCCTTGGAATTCTATTTGTCCAAAAAAGTCAGTTTTCGAGGCCAAATTCCATCATCTAGTGCCCCAAAATTAGGTTTTAAAATTACTCGGCTAATTTTTTATGCTTTTTGAGCTGTTCGGAGGTCAATATCTCCTAATGTATTTAGAGTTAGGACTTGAAACTTCATTTTTGTCTTATCTATTGTAAGAGGGATGCGCACCCCAATTTTGGGCCCCATCTGACTCATTTTCAATTTTAGGGTTTTTAGAGAGACATCGTCATGGTGCTCACTCACAGCCAAGCCCAATCATGGGCGGATGCTATGGGGAATATCCAAGGAGGCACAAGTCACCTCCGTTATAGTCCCGAGGATTTGGTCATACCACCTTGGTGACCTGGCACACAAGGCAGTCCCCTCCACACCTTAACGAAAAGGGACTATAAGGGCACCTCTTCTAGGGGCACTCCTATTCAGCATAGCACCCAACACACACCCTTCCATGAGGGGTACATCCATAGGAGAGCTCCCTTAGATGCTCGCTATGAGTGGTCACCATGCAATGAAGTGCTAGGTCAACATAGGGTTCGATGGGAGGAACCACATGATTACACTCTCCCTCCTTCACCCCCTCTAGTTGTCAGGACTACAAGGATAAATCCAGAGCACAAGGCTCCTCAGGCGGGGCGAGCCAACTCCGCCCATTCCTTTTTCACTTACGAAAGAGAGCACGAGGAAAACCCTTACCTTCCTCAAGAACAATATACATCACAGGAGCAACACGCCTCCACAATTGCTAGCCATCAGGATCACCTACTGAGGACAAAGCCTCGAGGGAATGCCGCTACCCCCAACAGAGGGAGGCGGCCTATAGAGATCTCGGATCACCAAGACCGAGATAGATATCTAGGAGAGGCATCTAGGCCTTCTAGACATGAGATGATAGGACCAACTATCTTAGAATCTTCCAAGCATATCGCACATCGGATGGAACTCACGTTACTTGAGCTAGAACGACAACAGTTAGAGCAACAATATCTTCTAAATCAAGAGTGCATTCAATGCCAGGAGGATGAGTTGTTCCCATACACTATGCAGGCATGGACTCCAACCCCTCGCACGCATAAGATAGAACATTATGAGAGACACAGCTGGGTGCGAGACAGGTCTCCACGACCTTATCAACCATTGCCTCCGATGCCTCCTAGACTTGAGCGGGAGGCCACTCCTAAGACCAATGATGGGCGCCTTCTTCAGGCACCCACCCAGGTTCATGGGCCACCCTCAAAAATTCTTCAAGAAGCCTCTGAGGAACCTAAGCGAGAAGAAGAGTGGGATGAAATGCCATACCAAGGCATGGGGGGTGCTATCCTGCCACCCCTCCCTAGGCCCCAAGTTCCCCACAACCTGCAACGGGAACAAATCAAAGAGGAGGAGCTCAAATCCCCCGATACAAGCAATGCACTACCCAATCACTTAGAGTCGGTAGAGACCAAGATTTTGGGGCCCCAAAAGCCCAACTTATGTGAGACTCCTCTCCAAGAGGATCAACCCCTAGTTGTAGAGCTACCTGATGATGAGGTCTTCCATATCTCAGAATCACCAGATTCTAATGAGCCTGACTCTCTCGCCAAAGATGAGTCAGCATATGCAATAGCACCATGGGACCCATTCATGTTTGACAACACTAATTCATAGGTGGTCCCCATGGGTGATCATCACCAAAGTCTCTTAACCTTATTCCCTTTGGAGGCTCCCATCGAGCCCATGCCATTGCAGGAAAATCAGGTCCCCCCGCAACGAGCAGAACAACCCCATGAGGACCACATCAATCTGCTCGAACAAGAAGAGCCTAGCATGTCGTAGATAGCTTTCGGGGCCAACGAAGGCCTTTGGATCATCGATAATGATTACGAAGATGAAACTGAGATGGCATATCTCAATCATGCGCGACGACACAATCACCCTGTAACCCATGACGAACTAATGGCCCAACTAGGCATAAGACTAGGGCATGAGTGGCGCATAGACCCGGCCCACTGGCATCACATGTTGATTCCGCTCCTTTGGGAAGATCGTGAGCCACTTCCACCCAGAGATATCATAGCACCATCAGTGCCGAAGGCAGACCCTGTCCTCCTATCCGTGCATAAGGCCGATCCATTCGTGCCAATTCCTATAGAGCCAGATCCGGTGCACATAGATCATCAAGCTGGGGGTACCTCTATTCCCTGAAGAGCTAGTGGGTTACACCAAATGCTCCAAAGGTGTCCATAAACCCTTTGGTCAAACCAAAAGCTCCAAGGATTATCGCAATCGCTTGGTCATCCCAAAAGCTCCAAGGATTATCGCAATCGCTTGGTCATCCCAAAAAGCTCCAAGGATTATCGTAATCTCTTGGTCATCCCCAAAAGCTCCAAGGATTATCACAATCTCTTGGTCATCCCAAAAGCTCCAAGGATTATCGTAATCGCTTGGTCATCCCAAAAAGCTCCAAGGATTATCGCAATCGCTTGGTCATCCCAAAAAGCTCCAAGGATTATCGCAATCTCTTGGTCAACCCTAAAAGCTCCAAGGATTATCGCAATCGCTTGGTCATCCCAAAAAGCTCCAAGGATTATCGCAATCTCTTGGTCAACCCCAATAGCTCCAAGGATTCTCATAATCGCTTGGTCAGCCCTAAATGCCCCAAAGGTATTTATAAACCCTTTGGTCAACACCAAACGCTCCAAGCGTTACCATAACTGCTTGGTCAAAATACATATTCAAAAATCAACAAAAACAACACAAAAATCAAAATCACCAAAACATTTGCATTTCCATTCCATGCATACTCATAAAAAAATCAAAATCACAACAACATTTGCATTTCCATTCCATGCATTCTCATAAAAATCAAAATTCCAAAAACAATTGCATTTCAATTCCATGCATTCTCATAAAAAAACTCAAAATACAAAAATATAGGTTGCATTAGGCATCGCATCCATACATTATACATTTGCTAGGTCATACAAGTCAAAAGCACCATAGACTGTCATTACTTGGCAAGTCCATCACTTTCCACATCAGATCCATTTTCATAAATGCATACATCTAGAATAACACCATCGCCATTTTAGCATAGTCAGTTGTCTCCTAATGTATATAGGGTTTTCGTCATTCAACTGTCTTTAAATTTCTAGCCAAAATCGTACATAGTTAAACAAATTTTACATGGGAAAGTTTTACTTGGATCCCACCTTGTTACGTAACATCCCAACACAAATTAACACACATATAAAAATTCCTAAGTTGTGTGAACGAAAGATGAAACCTGCACAGTAATCCAGGTCACCATAAGCGAAACGGCTATCTTGCTCATCCCCCTGTGCGAATGACCCTAGGAATGTTGAGAGTTGGCAAAAGGACAAGCATCCTCCCTACCCAATTCCCCAAGAATCCCAAGTTCTCAAAAGTTGCAAAACATCAAAAATTTGCAAAACGTCAAAACACTAAAATTTGACATCCTATAGTGCACACATCAAAAGGCACAAACAATAGTGATTCTCATCACTCCATATTCAAATCCCTTGCTCAAAAAAAAAAAAAAACAAATAAAACAAAAATAAACAAATGATTTTATCACTACAAAGGAGCAAGTATCCCAATACAATTGAAGAAAAGAAGGAAGTCAAACTTGAATCCCTGGAACTCTCGACATTTCGACAGGTCATGAGGCAAGCTTCGGTACCGGTTTGGTTGATAGCCTATCGGTCACCGGCGGTAAACCTCCCGCATGATGATATATCTGTCACATTAACTTGTGTACAGATCAATGTTTGCATGTGGATGAGCTAGCTTATGGTATCCTAGATAGCATCGCAGATTAATCTGACTAAATACAATAAAGGAGTTAGTGGAGCTAATTAGGTGATCCTCGATACGAGGTTCGGTTGAAAGCCCATCCGCACTTGGCGGTATCCTGATGAATAACACATAAACGAACTCAATTGCACACACAGGGATGTGAAATAACTTGGTTAAATTCAAGTCGGATTTAGACCTTGTTCAAAAGTCTTGCGAGATAAATGTACAGTCTTGGCTAGTTAGTTAAAATATCTGAATCTCAGAAAAGCTTAACTACATTTTAAAAACAACTGTCACATTTTATTCCGTACATCACCATCAAAATATATGCAAAATACAAAAACAAAGTTTTCACATGCAAAGTCATCCCATTAGTATCGCAAGTCAGTCAAATCTTGTACAGTCTATGGTGCATCGACACATCATCAACAACTCATCTCATTCATTTCATATGCATACATCATACAAATTAGAAACATCACATTAATAATTGCATCTCGCATACATCAAACACATACATAAAAACACACCACAACAAAAACAATAAAAACAAACACAACAAAACAACCAAACTATAAAAATGACAAATGCCAACAAAACCACTAAAAATTGCCGGACAAAAGTGCTCTTGCACTTAACCTCTTGGCATAAGAAAACTGATGTCGGGGTCTACCTTGTCGTTATCCTACTCCCCAAGAAGGCTACCATAGCCGGACCGCTCCACGGGAAGACGGATTTTTGCCAATGTTACCCCCAAATGGCATCCCAAAATGGGTTCACACCCACCAAAAATAGGTCAAAACAATCGAGAAACTGCTCGAGCATGCACTGGATAACATCTGAAGGCACCCTCACTTAAGTCATCTTGGGTCAAGCGACTCGTCGCTTTTCTCATGGCAGTCATTCCTTCATCGATTCGTCGCTTGAGGGGGTAGTCACACTTAAGTCACCAATCAACAAACACACACCCAATCAAGGCAATGGCATGCATTCAAAGAATCATTGACAAAGACAATCACGCTCCTGCTTGGGGCAGCAAACAAGCAATAATCACTAATTGATCAAACACTTGGCATTCATGAATCATGAACACAAGGTTCCCCCATGGATAAAAGGTTGCGCCCTTTGCCTATTCATGACTGATCAATGACCAAGCTCAAGTCACACCTCACCAAAATAGGTTAATACTTGAAATCAAGTTCCTTAGCTCGTCAGAAGCAAGGATTCGAGAATGCATGCCCTTTCCATACTTGGGGCATCAAGAGTTGGTTAGGTTACTGAGAAACCCTAATCATTAGTGCTTTGGTTATCTATTTTTGCTCAGCACTGCACCATGTGCAGCGCTTCCCAAAAAGGGGCATCTGTAGACACCAAAACAACACCAATCCGATTATGTGACAACAAGCACTGATCGCACTAACACACACAGCCCCCAGGGCAGCCCCAGAGGTTAAAATAGTGGTTCTAACCACTCACACAGTAGTTTTACAAGTCAGGAATCAATTTGGCACCTTTTAGACACTCTGCTACTTATTCGCTCCACCCAGGGACGAGTGCGGATTTGTACTCGTCCTACCCAGGGACGAGTATGGATTGGTACTCGTTTCACCCAGGGACGATTACTAGTGCTCGCTTCTGGGTGGGACGAATGCCAGGTTTGACCAGCAAAAAGTCAGATCTCGATGCATGACAACTCAGAACTGCCACTTAGCTTTCCTTGCATGGCATAGGAGTGCGAGTGAGTTCTTTTGACAACTCATATCTGCCAATTGACTCTCCCTTCATTGCATGGGAATGAGAGTGAGCTTTTTAAGACAACTCAGATTTGCCACTTAGCTATCCCTTCATTGCATGGGAGTGCGAGTGAGCTTTTCTAAACATACAAAGACATGCACAGAGGCAGTTAAGAAGCCCTTGATCAAGAAGAAGTCTTCTCTTCACAAAAAGCATTCATGCAAAGAAACACTTTTGCATGTTAATTCAAAGAGACCCCTTGGGTCTATAAAATGGTGAGCTTCCTCACCCAAAAGATATACAGAGAAGGAGCATTTTGAGCGACGAAGTGCTGCTAATTCACTTACTTGCGATTTGTGCTTTCAACATCCATAATCTCTTAATCGAAAGAGAGGTTATTGGGTGACTTTTGAAGGCACGAATCAAGAACCAACCCCGATTTTTCTGACCACAATATCCTACCAATTTGCCGACAACACATCACATCAGGTTTCGGACCCATCCCAAGCGGATTGGTGTCGAAGCAAAGTTTCACCCGTGGGTGGTTTGCCTTCGGGCACCCCCGCTTTATTGCTTTTGGTGACTATTTCTTTTGTAGTATTTAGCTAGTTTCATGTTTATGCTTTTGTCAAGTTTTCAGTTTATTTAGACTCATTTTAACCATCGTTAGATTTATCTTTTATTTTTCATACACAGGTGCTACTGATTCTTTGTTTGTTTCTTTGAACGCAGATTTGCAGCATTAGAGGAGCAACGAGGAATCTACCTTTACCAACGCAAGCGGCGACAACGTTTTGGTTCGCCCATCTTATATGTGGGCACGCGGAAGAAGGAATTCTGAAACAAGTTGTAAAAGACCAACATTTAACGCTCCTATCCCCTAAAAAGGAAGGAGACGCATTGTAACACAAATTTGTAAAGCATATCAATAAAAGGGCCGTTCTTTTTATATTGCTTTGATATCTTGTGTTCATGTTCTTTCTTTTTATGCATTTTTCAATAACATAGGGTTTAAGCGTTATTTTAGTTTCGTTTACATTGCATTTTTAGTTTATCCTTTTTGTTTTCGAAATCTCGTGTTTTCAGATAAAGACTTCATGATTGTCTATGAAGCCAACATTCAAACTTTTAAGTCAATATCCTTCGTTGACTTTGTTCCTCTAGCTACCCCAGGATCGGGTGAAAGCCTAAAAGGAGCTGAAGATGCCTTAGAACAGGAAGAAGAGGAAGAAGTCGAAGCTACACTAGAGGCACTACCATAGGAACCATCAAAAAGCCATGACACAAGTTGCAAAGAGGCAGAGCAACCATTGGAGAGGAAGAAAAGAAAGAGGCAATAGAAAATTCAAGTGCCTCTGAGCCACCCAAAGAAACCTCGCACGAAGCTCCCAAGTGCTCATGCTGGCTAGCCTGCATCAGGCCCGATCGAAGCAAGTGTTGAAGGTGTGGTGCCACCAAGTGTCGAGATAGCCCCAAGCATAGACATCATTGATGTGGAGGAACTCCTCCAATCATAAGGGGACCCCAAAGTAGAATTCATGGAAGTCGAGAGTGCCAAATCCAGAAAAGAGCAGAAGCCGATTACATAAGAAGTCACCACAACCGCTCTGCTAGAGGGGCACACAGGTATGTACTCTCCACCCTTTGCCTTGATCTCTCACATGCCCACTGTAGTCTCAACCGAGTCTCCCCATCAATCCCTCCCTCCCATGTAAAGTCAATCACCTCTTCACGCATTGCCTGTTGCTATTCCAAGATTGCCTCAGGGTCCCATTAGCCCCACAAGTGTATCCACCCCACTTGAGTTGTCTCGTCGAGACAAGTTTGTTGGTACTATTTTGCCTACCCACACCACCATCCCCTTGGTCCTTAGTCAGGGAAAAGATAGTACTCAAACATCAAACCCCGTGCCTCATTCCCCCATCATACACGATGTCGTTCCACTCACCAAAGCTCCTGCTACACCCATTGTCGAACCTTCTCGTGAGGCATCCCCCATTCATTATTTGTATTTTTTTACCCCTTCGGATGGATACCTAGCTTTTTTCGAATCAGAAATGTCCATGATAAAGGAATGCCCTCTAGCCAAGAAGCTACTCCAGGCCCGACAAAATACCGAAAGAATGCTAAAGGAGGCTAGGAAAAAGAGAGGGCACTCTCTAGCAGAAGTAGAGAAATACGTCATTTTTGACCTAAAGGGCAGAAAGTTACATAAAGTGAAGAAGGTCCCTAAAGTCCAGAAGCCTCTAGATGAAATGACTTCAGTAGACTATGATTATTAGGAGAAGACCAAGGACCTGGAGCACCTAAATATAGATAATGAATTTGAATCCATGCACGTCAGGATCAAAACTTTTCTAGCACATGCGAACATTGCCAATCAACACAGGTTTGAAGCCGAGAGCACCAACATCAAGTTGGAGGAAGAATTGGCTAGAATCCACTCCAAGCTAGAGGATTCAGAGGAGCAATGCAAACTGATGAAGAAGGAAACACACACCCTAAAACAACAAATACTACAACTATAGTGTACTTCTGAGCATCAAGCACAGAGACAGGCCAAAAATGATCAGAAGGCCAAATAACTTGAAGACAAAATCTTGCAGACGCAGTAGCAGTTGTTCAAAAAAGCAAACCTAGAGCTGTTTGACAGAATTCGGATCAAAGAAATCTACTCACACCTGCTAAAAAATTTCAGATCTCGGGCCTCCAATGCCCTATCAATTTTGACCTACATTACTGAAGCACAGAATGCCACTACCGAAAGAGGGCCAATCATAGATGAGGTCACCCAAAAAGATAGAGGTCAACTCAAATTAGTCTTTGATGTCCAAAGCATAAAATATCAGGACTTGTAGGTTGTTGCAATGAGTCAGATGGCTAGGGATTGGTCCATGGCCCAAGCCACAGTTCACGCCTTCTTTTCCAAGGTGAGGAAGGCACAAAAGGCAAAGAACCTCCTAGACATGTTTGAGAATGAACAACGCACATTGCTAGGCTACTTCCAATATCTCTCTTCCTTAGATTTCTTGAGCTTCACAGATGATGATGGGAATATTCTGACCAAGGAAGATCTTAAGCTGACATGGCTTCATTTTGAAGGTGATGTCTCGAAGGTAGATGAATGGGCAGAGCCGATAATAGAGAGACAGATCACAAATTTTATTTTGAAATACTACAAGATTGCAGCCAACCTGAATGATCTGTACTCCAAAGTCAAACATGCTGATATTGGGTAGATTGATTGCTTTCATGTTTTGGTTAAGGCATTGCAAGACCAAGAGCATTTCTCGAAGGGTGCTTGGGCTCATTTTTGTGGAACCATAAAAAATATCCGCGATCGCCTTGCCCTATCACCACTGCAAGAAGTTGTGCCAGAAGAAGAAGAAGAACAAGAACAAGAACAAGCCGGGGAGCAGCCCGTAGAAGAAGAAGAAAAGGGAGAAGGGTCTGGAGGTAACTCTGGCCCAATGGATCAAGGCTAAGGGTTCTCCCACCGAGATGAGCTCGTTGCCCCGTGAGCCACCAAGAATGTTGACAATTTTGTCACATTGCACAATGGGGTAGAAAAATTGAATTTTTGTAAAGTATTTCTTTTAATTTGTTCCCTTGTTTTTTTTAGAAATAACATTTTCAAGCATTGCAGAAATTTTGGCTTTCCCTGCCACCCCCTTGTACATAAAATGAATAAGAAAGAGCTTCGCTACCGAACAAGCAAAGGAAGATAGCTTCGCCAAAAGAAATCGTTAAGGATAAAAACTTCTTCAGGCCCGAAGTCCCTCAAACAACTACTTCGGGTGAAAACCTTGTGAAGCAGCGTTGTCGAAGAAGAAATTCTAGCAAGGCATAAAAAAGAGCTTCACACCCAAAGTATTTCCAGCAGCTACTTTGGGCAAAAGTTTTACAAAGTGGAATTCAAGCGGCATTTCAAAAGAACAGCTTCGTCGAAGGAAAATCATGGTCCGAATTGGCTAAGGCAAGAAAGAACTACTTTGGGCCCGAAGTCCCTCAAACAGTTACTTTGAGAGGAAGTTTTGTGAAGCGGTGTTGCCAAAGCAAAATGCAAAGGAAGAAGAATGAAAAATACTTCGAGCCCGAAGCACTTCAAAAGACTACTTCGGGTGAAAGTTTTGCAAAGCGGGATTTGAAGGAGCGCAACATTGAAAATACTTCGCCGAAAAGCCGTCGAAGCACCCACTTCAGGCCCCCATGCCAGCGAACCATTTTTACTTCACTGAAAGACATTGCAAAGTATCTACTTCGACCATATTTCATGTGAAGTACTTTCACCTGAAGTGGTAGCGAACATAAAGAATGCAACATCTTTCAAAGGCAGGAATGCGATTCAGCCGAAATACCCCCGAACCATAGTTTTGAAGAAGGTTCATGGTGAAGCATTTTTAAGCTCACCAACGAAGTATCTACTTTGGGTGAAGGGCCTCACTGAAGTAGTTTTGACACATCTCTCCAATGAGGCAGCAAGAAGTGAAGAGACCATCTTGCAAAGGAAATCTACTTCGGCGATCGCCACCCTCGAAGCTATTTTGCGAAGCTCCTCCATACGAAGTGTAAATCAAGGAGGATCTGCTTCGGAAAATCCATTGCAAAGTGAAGTGCAAATGAAAATTTAGTGAAGCACTTCAAAAGGCACATGCTCCAAGCCGGGTATTTTCTCGAGGCGATCAAGTGCCTCATAAATGCATTTTTTTTGTGCCCGATAAGCCCATTGTTCATTTTTAGCAATTGGAAATGAAGTATCAGTCCATGATGAAGATCTCGACGAGCATGATGGCCACTCGAGTATTGCACCCAGAAGCCAAGGACACTCAGACGGCTCATTAATGCATGTTTCCACGGTTGACCTGGTCACAGTTTCCAGTTTTGGTAACAGATTTGAGAGCTTAGTCATGAGAGCCACGAGGAGCCAACTTCTCAGGTTTTGAGGGTGTACTCCATTTTTTGCAATTATGGCTTAGAGGGTTGGGTCCTCTATAAAAACCCAGGCATTTTAATGTAAAAATGGGGGGAACTTTCTACTAGAAAGTTGCTATAACTTGTATTCCTACGATTAATACTAAAGAGCTTTGGAATCTATTTCTCTCTTGTATGTTGCCTTCTACGTTTATTTATTTCATCTTTATTCATTTGCATACTATAATTCTGAACTCTGGATTTAGGTGTGTTATTGGGGACTGAACCCTAAAATTTTCCCGAAGGATACATAGGAGAGGAATACGTCGTGTTGGCCTTCTTTTATGCTACCTATGAATAGTGTTTCTACTATATTCACTTTTCTTAATCGTTGTTACTCTGAACCCTAAATTTTGGTGAAAGGGAAAGGAGAATCCTGGAACTCATCCAGAGGATACATAGGAGGGCTAATACTGTGTTCATTTTGTTTATTCTTGGTTTTCTTTGCTACTGTTCCAAGTTATTGGCTAGTAATCGTGCTTCTGGTTCTTTCCCACCACTAAACTACTAAAATTTCTTCCCTTACTCTTTTATTTCTTTTCTGCACCCTTACTCTATTTATCTCTTTCCTACACCCTTATCTTAAACATCGAAGTAGTGTAGTATAGGATCCGGCCTTCTCCAAATATTGGCACGAGGAGCATCTCTTCTCTTCGGCCTTTCAATGTTGGTCTAGGTCTAGGGCGCATTCATATATCTAAATCCTTTCCTGGGCAGATTTGATGACCAACAAGTACTAAGGGTGCTGACACTGAAGCACATGTTTTTGATGAATATTAGGGTAACAAGGTGGATATAGGAGCGGATGTCGATGCTCCAACTGACTGATGGGAAGAAACTAGGAATATTTGCATAGAAGAAAAGGAAGGTGTAGGTGGGAGATCTACAATGTTGCAAAATTTAAAGGGGTCTCCATCAGCTGGGATGCAATGAAAAAGTCCATTGTGGACATACTTGAGGTAATGGTGTAGCATGGAAGGGACACATTGCATATCCCTGATCCATGGACAACCAAGGATAATGTTGTACTGCATATCCCTTTGGATTATGTGGAAGAGGATGGAAATGGTATAGATACCTACTTGAATAGGTATTACTATGGATCCTACCGTAGGTCTCATAGAACCATTGAATGCTCATAGATCGAGGAAAGGTGTGGCAAAATGGCCTAGTGATATATGTAAATGGTGTAGGGCTACTATAGATATGATACTAATGGATGAGCCCATGTCAAAAAGGACCCGCTTGTAGGTGATATCATTGATATTGGCTTGTATGTGGAGAGGGAGATCCACTTATTCTCCTACAAGTTCTGTTATCTCAAGGTCATGGACACTAATGGATGGTTGGAGGCATCGTGGGATGTTCCCTACAAAATTTACAAATGCATTTGTATCATGTGTTTCCAAAAATATAGATCGTAAAATATCATTCAACGCCTCGCGATGGGGTTGAGATTTTTGTAAAATGTCAAAGATGGATAATCATGTAGGGGTATTACGCAATTGATGGGTGAGGCTACCATGAATGGTAATCACATTTTGAGGTGGAGGCAGTACAACACAAAGATTTTGGGAAACCTATGGCGATGTGAATTGGGTAGGTGGAGATACAATAGATGTGGTCTGGCATGATGGGTATTATTGGTTTCACATGGTAAGGTTTATCATACCTACTACTCCACATGATGGAGGATCACATTGGACACTATTCACTTGGTGAGGTGGTCTTGGTAGATTGGTTGGAGGTCTTTGGGGATTGTTTCCTCTATGGTTCGATAGAGGATTTTGGAATATCCCTAGGTTTTAGTTTTGTGGAGCACAAAATGTGTGACACAAATCGATTTTATGGTCACACTATCTATTGTATGGGCAATAGAGTTACTCATTGTATCCATGAGGCTTAGGTGTGTTTGGATCTAACGATCGGATTTTGGGTAGAAGAAGATGTCCACCATCTTGTAACCTATGAAAGATGTTAGGTAAATGTTTGGACAGTGGTCTGAGGTTATGTTGTGGACCTTGTGGGTGCATGCCACAAGATTGTTGAGGCCTAGGTGCTAGAGGCATGTTAGTTTGAAATACTTGTTGTTGTGGAACATAAGGTGGTGGTTTTGGTGTTGGTGCTAAGGTAGTAGCTACTACTTGGTTGGTTTATGGAGGTCAGGGATACGGTTGGTTGGGTGAATTCCTATTAAAATGAAAGTTTGAATTGTATTTAGGCTTCGATATTAACTTAATTTTACCATATTGAATTTTATTATCTTCAATAACCTTCACCTATGAAATGGCTTCCTCGAAGGTGTGGCTTTGGTGAAGCTGTAGAGAGGTAGAGATGTGTTTGTGGAAACTCTTAGAAAAGAGTGTCACTATATCTATGGTAGGAAGGATATGGGTGAGGTCATGAATGATCGCTCTCCATCTAGATATAAACTTAGTGATAGGTTCATCATCATCTTGTCATAAGGTATAAACATCGAAAAAGGTTATCTTCTTCTTGATGTTAATTGAAAAATGTTCTAAGAAGGTGTTTGCTAATTGCTCAAAGCAATAAAGCCTATGCCATGGTAGCATTTTATACCAATCTAAGGCTTGTCCTACAAGGGAGAGGGAGAAGGTTCACAACATAATGGCGATGATACTATGAATTTTGTAGCAAGCTAAGTGATAGTTACTAACATTCTTTCTAGGGTCCTCCTTACCTTTATACTTATTAAATTTCAAGATCTTAAAGTGGTAGGGGTAAGGTGGGATAGGGATGTATGGATGAAGTGGATCATTGTAGAGTTCATTGTAGGATGGGTTTTGTGGCTTGTAGCTTACGATGTGTAAGCTCAACATCTTGACTTCATCTCATAGGAGTTGAATTTCAAGTGTTAAGGGTGTAGGCGATTGGGCTAGGGTTGGTTGAGCCTATGAGTGTGATGGATAGTGAGGTTGCTGATGTTCATCCCCAAATTGTGATGGGAACTATTCCATATGGTCTTGGTATATTGGGTATTGGGTAGCATATATTGTAGGGGCTAGTGAAACACTAGGCTATGGAAAAAATGTTTGTTGAGGATAATAATACTGTGATTGGGACATGTGTTGTTGTGGCATGGGTTCCTATTGGGTAGGATCCTATGGTAATGGTTGGTTCATAGGAGGTGATGACCATGAAGGAGGAGGTGTGAAAAATGTGGCACTAGTAGGTGTAAGTGGAGGTATCAGTGCTACCAGTGGTAGGGATGGTCGAGGTATGGTGTCAAAAGTTGGAACCTATATTTGCCCTATGGGATAGGCAGTAGTGAAGCTAAACTAGGTGGAATAGCCTAGGGAAGTGGGCATGTAAGCTATAGGTTTAGATTTATAGGTATGAAGAGGGTGAGTGAGTGGTGCTTGGAAAGGAGGAGGAGGAGGTATCCTAAAAGTTGGTGCTAGTGAAGGTAAGGTGTGAGATTGGGCATTGTACATTTTAGGGATCTAAGATGTAGGTGGGAATGCTATAGAAAATGAAGGATACGCTTCCAACGTAGGAGCTTGGGAATAAGATGTGGTACCTATGTCCCATCCTAAATGAGTTTTAGATATGGATTGTCACTGTTGACACTGGGTGGTTTGGATTTGAATAGGTTCTTGTGTTAGGTACTCAAACATTGTTAAAAATGGCTACTAGGATGATGATGGTTGGGACACTTGGGAAGAGTGTGAATATGATGTTTGAGGTGGTGTTTGTTGTTCCTGTAGAGAAGGTTGTTGTTGTATAGTTTGTAATTCTAACCTCTAGGTACCTATGATAGAGGAAGAAGAATCAAAAACCATTCCTACAGTAGGGGTGAATGATGTGACCTTCAAGAGGGTACGGTTCAAGAGGGAGGAGTCATTCTCAAATAGGGATTGAGATAGACTTTAGAAAAATGGGTGTGCAAATGTAGGGGAGGTAGGTATGACCTCCTCATCTATAGTGAATAATGGATGGGGTTGTCTTGGTGCAGTGTAGATCACATGGTTGTAGAACATGGTGGGTAGATTAGGCAAGGATGGGGATAAAAGAAGCAGATAATCCTCTATGAGTGAAGTAGCTAAGGCTTCACTTAGGGTAGATGTATCGTGCTGAGGCATCATGTGTGTGAACTATACATTGGATCCTATGAGTAAATTAGATGTGTTTATGGTATTCCCCTTCATGATCGAAGGAGTGGGTAGAGACTGACTAGAAGTGGTAGGTACCTCATCTATAAGGTATGCTTGCTTGTACGCCCGACTGCGGGTGACAATAGGCATGAAAACATGTGTGGTGTCATGAGGGTTTAGAATTACGTAGGAATAAAATCCTGTAATTCTATGTGTATTGTGTGAAGGGGTTTGGGAATAACCCTAGCATGGTGTGGAATCGAATGTTCCTGATATAAGTGTAAATAAATGAAGTGCTATGTATAGCTAAATAGTATGTAGTGTGATGTGTTGAGACCAGTCTGTGATCATGCAAACAACGATAGACTAGAATCAGTTCTAAATGCTAAAAATAAAAAGTTTTTTGTTCATTTATGTGTGTTTTTTTGTTGATACTTTCTAAGTAGAATCACAAGTAGTGGAGTGAGTACTCTAGTAGATTGAGAATGTTGTTGATATTGAACCTCCTGCAACACCCAAATATTACAAAATAGAACGATATCACAATGTGTGAGTGGTGACCTGTATGGAAGGTGTAGTAAAATGATATCCTAAAAGGGAGGAACCCACTATACTAAAGTGAGTTCACTATATCCTCTTATGAGAAGATGTGGCACTATCTATGACCTGTTAGGCATGGTTGGCATACCCCATGCTTTTGCTTCATCCTCAGGTGGGATTATTCAATAATGATAGTTACCGTATCCACTAATTATGTTAGCCTTGTGGATGAAGGTATATAATCCTATCCCACTCTAAAGGTAACTACTGGTGATGAAATCCATAATTCCAATATCAAAAGTGGGAGGTTTTCTTGTGATGAGGCCCAAAAAACCACTCCTGTGGGGATGCTAGGTGTCTAGGGGGGTGAGAGCTGGTGGAGGGTAAATCTCCACTGGCACAATATCGAGTGATGGATTTGGGATGAAATCCAATCTCACCACTTGTTTAATATACCACGTGTATGTGTCAGTTTTTGTTTTGCTAATGATGTTATGTAAAATAAGAAATCTAGCTAATTACCTTTTCAAATTAAAATCTAGCCTTATATGCGTTTTTTGAAAACAAAAGACTAGAATGAAATACCTTTTGTAAACAAAGAACCTAATCCTAGATGCTTTTAGGAAAAGAAGTTGACTCTATTTTTTAAAGCATAGAAACATGTAATATGAAGGTGTGAAATAAGGGGTTTAGGTGACCCTAAATATGTGTGAGAACATGTAGTAATTGCATTGGAAATGTATACAAGTATAAACAAACAATTATAAGAACTTTATACATGCAAATTAGAAAAGGGGAAAGTACAATTTACTTGAGATTTTGAAATTCAAAGTTGCTAGAATTTTGACAGGTTTTGTAATTACAATGATACTTAAACCAAATGGAAATGCGAAGAGAAGGAAATTTGTTACTAGCTATTGTGCCTTAACTAGTAAGCATTTTACATGGACCCAAAAATTTACACACAGAGAAAATACAGAGGAATACCTAGTCTCTGATGCTATGGATGGTCTGGTTAGGTCTTGTACTACTCACCCCTATAATTTTGGGGGATTTTGAGGCTTTTTGGTTGACTTCACCACCCGGAGAGTGAATTGAGATCTGATTTGTGAGGTGAGGGAGAATTGGGTTTATAGGACCTAAATATCTATTCTGAAGGCCTAAGAGGGTTCCCCAGGCTTTGAAGATATTTGTGACAATTAAATTTAGTACCTAGAAAACACAAAAATAAAGGATATTATCAGATTTGCAAAACTAGTTAACCTAACACTATCTGTTGTGGGGGTCCCATCGGGCATCCCAGAATAAAATAATCAAAAAGTAGCATTTTATCTAAAAACATATTAATGACACATGTTATTCAAGAAAATGTATTTTTATTCATGTAAAGAGTGCATAGGTTACAATGGGGGAAAATTCCCCTTTATCCTTTCTTTTCATAAATGATACAATAGGCTTGATGCCTTCCTTTTGTGTTCCTTAGTGTAGATGGGCTTGCGTACCACCACGGGGTTGTAATTGGTCATTTTTTGCCTCCTTGATCCTGTGCTAGGCCTGCAAAATGGGGTTAGTTCATTGGGGGGATTTCCTTAGTCAGGCCCCATATTTAGATAGACAAATAGACGATAAAAGCATGTCAAAAACTGAAATAAACTATGCAAAAGTTGATAAAATAACAAAATAAAGCTTACCTCCTAAATCTAAACTGATTTGGGACCTGTAGAACCAATTCACCACCCAAGGGGTGAATTGTTACTAGATTCACAGGGAAGGGGGTGAATCAGACCCTGAGAGATTTTTTGCAAAAACCCTTTGGTGGAGAAGTCCCTTTGTTGTTGTAATGTCGATGTGCAGGTTCAGATCTGCTTTGCTATGCTTCGATACATATTTTGGCAAAGTTTTTGTACTTTGGACATAAATTGGAGAGATAGATAAATGAGGGTTTTGGCCCACTATATATAGAAAATGGTAAGGTGTAGGGGGAGAGTTAAGGGAACTAACCCTAGGCTGAAGTCTGACTAGAGTTAGGTTAGGGTTTGTGAGGTGGAATCCCCACATTCCCCATTGGAAATATCCTATTCTCACACATGTGTGAGGAAGGATTAGGTCTAATCAAGATAAGGAGATCCTAAGTCAAATGAGGGCTTGATTAGGGTTCTTAGGAAAATATCTTAGCTAACCCTAATTACACACATGTAGGAGGGTGCAATTAGTGTTAATTAAGGATTAAGATTTTAATTAATCAAATTTTCCCTAAAAAGGTGACTTAAGTGAAGTCAACATTAAATTAGATTTTAGGAATTGACTTGATAATTACTTTTGCCAATTAATGGCCCATGGAGGCCTCAATTGAGTGCAAACAGGCTTTGTATCACCTTGGGAAGTTGATGGAAGGTATCCCGATGCATGGGAGATGTTTGTGATGTGATTTTGCTAACTTATTAGGGTTTTGGACCTAAAAAATATCAACGTGGTATGTGGAAGTCTACACAATGCTACGATAATCTATAATGATCTATGCATGACTACGATAGTCTACACATGACTGCACATGACTACAACAATCTATGCATTTCTAGGATGATCTACAATAGTAAATAGGATGACCTATGTGAACCTACAAGTTTCTAAAAGTATCTACAAGTACATAGGTATAGCAATGTGTGACTTTTAAGTGTCTACAGTAACATCTACTTATTTCTTTATAACACTTGTTATGATCTCCTATGCTCAGTAATGCTCCAGTCCACCTTTAGTAGCATGATTTCTTATCAATATTTTCTTAGTAACACTCTATTCCTTCTCTCCTTTACATAGCTTTATAACGTATTGCTACACCTGGCATTATCCTGATCCTTCTCCTCAAATGTCTCTGTTTGATTCTTCTATGCCTTTATAACAAAAAATGGTGTTAGGGTTTCTTTCAATACCTTATCAATTTAGGTATTTTTCTATTTCTTGGTAATGGTGCTTATTCTTACTTTGGTGGCACCTTATTCATGGTGGTGGATCTTCAACTTCTTGGAGTCGTTATGGTGGTTCTAATGGCACCTAAGCTTCTCTATTTGTATCACTATCTTGATATACCTCAATGATGCTTCGATGGTTGGCTTATCTTTTCAACACTTGCTCTTTTATGTTGTCCATTCGTATGTCATGACCTATGATGCTATTGGTGTTAGTGAGACTATGCACCTTCTCCTCATGCTAGTGATGCAACCTTGGTGGCTCAACCTTGCAATCTGTTGATGGTTTCCAATGCTCTATGTTGGTCGAACAATGAATGTTTATCAATATTTCTATGTTGTCTTCCTTGGTGCAAATGGATATCTCCTTCAATATTATGGAATTTCTTGTGGTAGTGCTTCTATGCCTTTGATAACTTGCCTTCACTAAAATCTTTTCAATACTTAGCACACCTCTTGGTGTCTTTAGATACTAGGAATGTGTGTTGCTATTTTTCACTATTGAGTCTCTTTATTTTTCTTAATAGGACTTAGAGAAATCTATAATTCATTGACTCTATATATTTATTTGAAATTAATGATATCTTCCCTTATAACTCCTTTTATATGCAATATCTAATTTGCTTTATGTTTTTGAAATGTGCAGGTTTGAAAATTACCAACATGCCTTCTTTCTCACCTTGGAGACACTAAACTTTAGAGATTTATTTTTCTTACTTTAATGGTTCTAATTGGTGATAATATAACCTTAAAGTAAACTGATTTAAATGCTTAAATAATGACCTTCATAGCACCAATGTAGCATACCTTTTTGTAGCTAAATATTCTCTGATCTTTGAAGATATAAAATTGAGACATTTCCTATTGCTACTGGTGTTTTCAAAAGTCTTAAATAATTCTTGGATATAAAAATTTAATAACACCAATTTTCTAATCTTATTTTGGTCTCCTTTGTAGCAACCTTTCTTGGTGATTTGGTTCACCCATTTTCTACCCCGAATTTGTAAATATTGCAGCTCTAATTGCTGCCCAAATTTTTAATTTTTTCTAGCCTTCAATTTGCTGTCTAAAAATATGATTTTTGTGGCTCCACTTCTCCTCCAACTTTGTTCTCTCAGACTCTAAAATTTGCAGCTATTAGTGTTGCCTAAAATACTGCCTTTTTGCTATCCTAAACTCTAAAATTTTCAGCTTCTAATGCAGCCAATTCCTTTGTTTTGTTGTCCTTAACTCTCTTGAAATTGCTAGGAAACTCCTCCAATTCACAACTTTCTTTTCTCCTTCTAATGCTGCCCAATTTTCTTGATTTTTTGCCTTCTTTTTCTATCAACTCCTTCAATTTTCTCTTCAAAATTGGTCTATTTATTTGGATTTTTTCTCAAGAAGCTAAATATCTTGAGATTTTCAAAACATCTTTTCAAAGTTTGGCAAAATTCTTGCCAAATCCTTCTTTCTTTTGGGATTCTTATTGGATGATAATAATTGTTCCAAATTCTTCTTTTTATCAGAAGCTTCTCCTTGCTTTCTTCTTCTTCTTCTTGATATTTCTTCAAATATTCTCCACTGGCCACTTCTTCAACTTTTCATATACATAATCATGTAGTATATCATGCATAATATCATGAAAGATATAAGTCATGGCTCGTTGATATGTCTCACCTGCTTTCTTCAAACCAAATGGCATCACTTTCCAACAAAAGTTCCCCCAAGGGGTAATAAAGGTTGTTTTATCCTGATCTTCAGGAGCTATCTTGATATGATTATAACTAGAAAATCCATCCATTAAGGATATCATTCCACTCCCAGTAGTAAAATCAATGATCTGATCCATATTGGGAAGAGGAAAATCATCTTTAGGGCATGCATCATTAATATCTCTAAAGTCTGTGCAAACCCTTACTTTGGTAGATTCTTTCTTAGTTACTTGAACTACATTCGAGATCCATTAAGCATAATCAATGGCTTGTATAAAAATAACATTCAGGAGTTTTTCTAACTCCCCTTTGACTAGTAAGGCCACTTTAGGATGTATTTTTCTAAGTTTCTGTTTAACAGGTTTAGCATCCGGATGGACTACTAGGTGATGCATAACTACATAAGGGTCTAAACCTAGCATATCTTCATATTTCCAAGCAAAAAAATCTTCATATTCTTTAAGAAATGTAATGTATTTATCCTATTTTTCTTGACTCAATTTTGATTCGATGTTGATTATGTGAGGATTATCCTCAGTTCCAATGTTAATTTTTATGACATTTTCTACTTCCATGTGTATATCTCTCTCAAAATTAGGTGGGGTAGCCTTCTTCTTTCTCATTTCAACTTTCTTGAGACCTCTTCTCTTGGATCTTCAAATTATGCAGCTTCTCAAATCTTCAATAGGACTTTTCCTAATCCTCTTCTATCTTCAACATTTAATCTTCTATCTTCCAAATCTAGAAGCTCTTCAATGTGACCTTTCTCTTGGGTCTCCTATTTCTCAATATGTAGTCTTCAATATTCTATGGAACTCCTTTTTCTTGAGTCTCTTATTTCTTCAATATGGAGTTTTCAATATTCAACCTCTAATCTCAAATGGGATATTCTTTCTTGGACCTCCTTCTTGGGTCTTCTCAATCTTCTACTTTCTATACAACAAAGAACTAATCCCTACATGAGTATTAGGCAATCGAAGATGAATTTCTTCTCTACCCATTGTAGGAAGCTTCTCAACTTCTAAGAACTAATTTTATACAACAAAAAACTTTAGATAGTGGTAAGAAAATCCATGCAAATATCTATATCTCTATAAATAAATAAACATGACTAGTTATCCTTTAGTCTAGTGTAAAATATATCTATGCTAAGTCCTAGTCTTCACAAGTATTTCTACAACCTTGTGGAAAGACTCTAGACAAAAATTAATTTTAGAAATTCTGAAAATAAAATCTCTTATATTCTCTCAATCTCTCTTGTTTCTCTTCCTATATCCTATCCATCTACCTTATGCTCTGATACCACTATTAGAATTTGATGCTAAATACTTAATAAGAAATTAACCACAAGATATAAAATGAGCATGCAATATTGAAACTATGATAATGGTAATATATTAAGCATGTAAAACTCATAAGAAACCTTCTGAAATAACTCATAAAACTATCATTAATGAATGCTCACGAAAATAGGATCTTCATACATAATATGGAGATATCAAGTAATTTATGCTTCATATAAGTTCTACATTGCTTAAAACTTGTATTCTAATCTACTCTACTAAATGATAAAATGATATGGAGTTCTTCTCTACTCACACCAAGACCAATATATAGTGTGAGATGACTCTTGACCTCTCGTCTTCCTATGACTCTTCAACTTCCTATCCTATGAATTCATGTGCACATGGACTATGATGCACATTTACATTATTGAATACTTTGTACATTATAATATTACTTGTGCATTTATTACATTGCATAAAGTAAATACTCAAACCCTAATTTAAGACAAACTCCTAATATAAAGATGTACTCATGGTGGTACATTGACATGTACCAAATAATATAATATATGCCAATAACAATTACGTGGAATACCAATTTGTTACTTACATAAGTTATCATATTATATTACAATCTAATACATATAGTTCTCTTTAGATCCTACAATCGATGTAGCAAATTTTCTCCTTATGCTTTGTGGCTTGTTCATGAATAGAATAAATTTCCTTGTTTTGGCTTTCATTTTCTTGTACTTTCTAGCATTGGTTAAGTAAATAGAGATATGAATAGATATATATGGTATCTTAAATTATTAACCCTTAATAGTTATTATGACACTTTAGATCCTAAACTAATAAACTCCATGCGTCTTCCATACAAATTGTTGGCCCAAAATAATATCACAAATATCATAGGCACAATATAACACAAAACTTCATACTTGAAGGTCTTGATGGCATAAGAGAATAATAAAAACACTTCTTTAATGTTATAACCATCAAATATTATATGGTTGTGGATGTGATATGATAAGCAAATTCAAATCCTTCACTATTAATGAAAAAAATTAATGGCTTATCCTTGACCTACACTTGTGAGTTAAATAGGTTATCCTCCTATGAATCTTCTTTTGACTCCTTTGGTGCAACATGTGTGGTGGACATGGTCACATTTGGTTCAAATTTTATTATATTCTTCCCTCTATCCTTATTCTATGGATTTGGAGGTGGTGGTGTAGTGCATGTAGAGGGTTGTAGCTCAAAAAATATTGATTGAATTGTATGCACTCCCTCATTTGATAATTGCTCTTACTTTTGCATAATTTTATAAGCTTGGTCTTTAGGGGATTCTTGGGACTCACTTTTTTGTTTCTAATTCTTATTTTATGACTGATTTTCTTTATCTTGATTATTTGAAGTGCCACTCTTGCATTTATTTAGATAACACTTAGTGTTCCAGTTCTTTTCATTTGATTATCCTCCTTTTCTATTTTTATTTTTGTGCTTCTACTCTAATTTGACAAGTTTGAATGCCTCTTCCAATATATTGAATTTAAATAGAACCATATCCTCCTGAATGTACCGTTGCATAAAATCATGGTACTTTAGGATTCAATATCTTTCTATACCTTGAATACATAGTTTTACTACAATGGAACAAATAACATCAACATATTCTTTAACAAATTGGTCTTTACCTTAAAGTTATTGTTGCAATCATATTTATTAATATTGATAGGCTTCCATGGGATAATATTCTTTGTTGAAAACTAATTATAATAATCTCATGTGAACACTATTTCTTTGTTGGCACACTATCCTAACACAACCATTGTTATATACTTGTCTACTGTTGGTGTATGTTTGCACCTTGGGCACCTAGTGTATATGGGCTTATTATGATGTAACCTTTACTTTTATTATAATATCAATTTAGTATCTTGGACCCCCTATTTCATGTGGTTTGATCCTTGAGCATTAGGGTTAGAGTAAATAAAATTTTAAATAAGAACATGGTTTTGGACTATAGAATGTTTCTCATATTTTTATCATATTGTATCAGAGCTCTACATCCAAGGAGGTTGCACCCCAAATAGGCCTATGAAATCTATTCTTCTTTACTAATATATCTTTGTTATAAATCAATATAGTTATTTTCTTGAGCACTTATATTATTTTTATTTTCATGGTCATTAGTTTATATGCCTTTCCATTAATTCCTTCATTATTGTTGCAGTTATGCTTATTTTTATATAATGATTCCTAACAAAAGGTGTTAGAGATCCCACTAGGGCCATGTTTCACAAAAAAAATAGTAGTTCTTGTCCATCCATCCAATTTTCTATTCTATAATTTTTTTATTTTATTCAATTTTCATTAAAGTATCTTTCCAAGAAAACACAAATTTTTTATTTTATTTTTAGTGGAGTAGATTAGAAACCCTATGTGAGGGGTTTTAAAAAATTTTGGAGGATTTGTCATTTTTATCTAATTTATATTTCCAATAAAAATATTGTGAATTGAGGGGTGGTCAAAATCTAATAACCAAGCCTTATGCAGTGTCCATATATGGTTGCAAGTTTCCACATGACCTCAGGTATATAGAGATACCCCCTATAAATAGGATAAGCCTTAATTCATAGGAGTATATCCATTTTTTGAGTTTTATGGTGCATTAATAAGTGGTTATCCTTGGGAAGTTACTTTCATAGTACCCTAAAAATGGATAGTGCAACTATGGATATGGTGGAACCATCTGTAGTTTAAGCTTTGAAATATTGGGTTGGCTATTAATCACAAACAAGATTATATATTGGAGAGCCCATGAAATTAGACACACCCTAACTTAATTTATCAGTATTAAACCCTTGATGTAAGTCCTTTCCCATTCAAAACCAAAACTATATTTGAGAATATTAGATAAGAAACTACTCTAGTCACAGTGTGACAATACAAAGAACATATGGTGTGACAATACAAATAAGATATATTTTGATAGTACAAAGAATACACACTCTGATAGTATAGAGAATATCTAGTTTGACAATACAAAGAATAATTAGACTATTTGTTAGAGTGGTTAGTTATTAGTAGCCTTCCAATAGATCATTCAATTATCAATATTCAACAAAAAAATGAGTACAAAAATCTAAATTTTATAATTTTGATCCCTTCTTTGAGCTGATCATTTTGATAACTAGCTCTAAAAACCCAATTTTAGAACCCTACATTCTAAAAATTATTATTTTATGGTATAGTCCATTTTTATCCTCTCTTTGAGAAAATAATTTTGACATATAACTTGGATAACCTTTATGGAAACCTTAAAGTGACTAAAAAATGTTGGTGGTACTAGAGCTACCCTAGATCTAGAGTGATTGGGCGAACAAGTGAAAAAAATTGAAAAATCTAAGTAATAAGTCCTTCAAATATTATATCCAAATTAGATAATTTTGATAAAATTGGCAACCTAGAGAGCTATTAATAGGTCTAAAATTAAAATATAACATTCTTGAAGGACAATCACCAAGGATTCAAGATGGTTGTTCTAAGGATAGAGCATGGAATAACTTACCTGTAAATACAAATCAAAGAATGCCCAAGCTAGAATTTCTAAAATTTAATGGTGATGATCCAACTGATTGGTTGTATCAAGCTAAATAATGTTTTCCCATCATGCCATTCCTCAAAATCAAATCCTTGCAATTGTATCTTCCAACCTATAACAAGAAACAATCCAGTGGTACCAATGGTTAGAGAATATGCATCCATGGATCACTTGGGATTAATTTAAGATAGAATTACTCACCAATTTTAGACCCATGTGAGTATAAATATTTCATAAGAGCCTTCACCATTTTAAGATATATAGAATCTATCTATGATTACCAAACATTATTTAAAAGGTTAGAAAATCATACTAGTGGATTGAGTGCCAAGTTTTTCCAAAGTTTTTTCATTAGTGGATTAAAGGAAACTATTTGTGTTGAAGTGAATATGTTTAATCTGTACAACATGGTAAAAGCTATAGGATTGGCTAGGCTTGTTGAAGATAAATTTATAGCACAAAGGTATACCTTTAAAACTCCATAGACTCAACCCCTATTTCCATCCTAGACATCATTAAACTTTGGAAATAAACCATAAAAGGATAAATATATCAATTTAGAATAAATGGAGGCATATATGGCATATAAATTATGTTACAACCATAGTTATAAATATTCTTTGGGCCACAAGTGTGCACAACTAAACTATATTTACTCTATGTGGGTGAAACTTCCACTAGGGAACCATATGACAAAGGAGAGGACCATAGAGAGGAAGATCAACCTTAAGAGTTTGAACTGATAGAGGACCAACCATATAAAAGTTTGGTATATGTATAGCTAGGATTTCTATGCCCTAGTCCATGAAATTGGTATGGAATTTCAAATGTTAGTGAGTAATAATTCTCATCCATTCTAGTAATACCCACAATTTTATTGATCATTGGGTAGCTAAATAAGCAACCTATTACATCTACTCTTGCAATTCATTTGAAGTTATGGTTTCCAGTGGGGTAACTCTATCATGCAAAAATAAAAAATAAAATATAAAGGTGATGATGGATGACTACAACCTTAGGGTAAGCATGTTTACTCTTATATTAGGGGGTTGTGACATTATATTGGAAACTTAATAGCTTCATACCCTAGTTCCAATAGTATGGGAATTTTCTAAGCTATGGATGCAATTAACCAAACATGATAATCAATACACTCTTCATGGAATGACCATAGTTCCTAACCAACTCAGCATCTCATATAAAATGGAGTCTTTAAATAAATCATAACAAGGGATGGTGGTATAATTATTTGCACTATAGACCTTGAATACCAATAATACAATTTAGCTAGCTAAATTATAGAAAATTATGGATAAACATGCATCCATATTTATATAACCACAAGAGTTACCACCATGTTGCACCTACAACCATGACATTGAGCTTGTCCTAGAGATATTATCACTAAACATTCATCCCTTTCAGTACCCATATATGTAGAAGACTAAAATTGCACCCTTCATTCCTTACATTATATATATGTGTGTGTGTGTAGAAGACTAAAACTTCACCCTTCATTCCTTAAATCAAAATTTTGAGATTCAGTCTTCTACATATATGGGTACATAGAGGACAATGTGGTTACAATAAAAAATATGCTTTTAGGTATTCTTGGGCATAAACCTATACCCAAAAAAGGTTATATACCTAGATATTTTTTAAACAATTAAAAATTATTGCCCCTATTGCATTACCTTTTGATATTAATTATGGAAATTATTTTTTTATCTGGATTTTTGTGATCCATTCCCCTTGGTGACCAAGTTTTCTTACCCACAACACTATAAAAATTGAATGGAATATCATCTTATGGTCTTAGTCCATGTATAAACAATATGATCCTTCTCCATTATATTAAAATATATGGATTGAGGTATTCAATGTTCAAATATTTTACTATTATGAAACTATCCAATAGTTGTGGATCATAGGTTTTGAAAAATTCAACATTGAAGATTGGATAAAAATCCAATTAATATGGACGATTCAATTCAAAGGAATTGTCTTAAACCTTCTTGGTGATGGTTTGTGGTCCATAACAAATACTTATCTTCTCCTTATAGGCTCCTAGTTGCCTCTTTTTCTAAAATTATAACCATACCTTATCTCCAACCTTGAATTGATATGGGATCCAATACATGTCATGGAATTAGTTGTATTTATTTTTTTTATTTTATAAGAGGTTATAGATCTATTGTTTAATTTTTTAAATATATTTAATAATACATGCTACATTTTATGATTTTTTCTATCCATGAGGTAAGCACTTCATGGGTTGCATAGAGAGATATTTATTAGTGGGTTGCAAGGGTTGGAACCCAAAATATACATAAAGTGACCTATTTTTGGTATATTTATGCAAATATTGATTGTATCCATGTTGAATATAGATGAGGATATCATCCCATGTGTGCGGAAAACTAAAATTATACATTAAAATAAGATGTATAAATATTCCATTCATAAATTCTATCAGATCATTAGTCTAAGTATGGATGGTTGTGGACATGGTCAACTTGGTGTTCATCATGCTACATAGAGTGGATCAAAAAATGCTCCAATAATTTCTATACCTATTAGATAAAATAAAATTTGGTATTCTAAAATTAAGCTACACACAAGTAAAATAAATTTTAGCAATATCATTAGCTGAAATGTATTTATTACAAGGAATCATAATAGCCACTTTTGAAAAGTGATCAACTACTACAAAAACACAATCATTATCATGCTTAAATGTGAGTAAACCTAAGAGGAAATTAATGGAGAATGATTTCAAAGAATTTTATAAAACTAAAAATGGTGAATATGGTCTCTACTTATTATTAGTTGGTTTGGAAACAATGTAGGGGTTACATAATTGGATGTACCTCTCTACACAATTCCTCATTTTGGGCACATAGAAGTACCATTGAAGAATTTTCAATATTTTTCCAACCCAATTCACTTACTACTTTAGTAAAGTGATAAATAACTAGATGGCACATAAAAATATCCCATGTGATAAATAAATTTATCTTACAAAAACAATCTAAAGAATGCTTACCCGCACAAAGAGCTTGGTATACTTCCATAATACTAGAATCTACTTCAATGGACCAATTGAGAATAGTGGTGAGTGCTCTGATAGGATGTTGGCTCAAAGAATCTATTTCTAAAATGGGACTCTCTTTATTGTGCTTTATGATAAAATAAAATTACTATAAATATATGACCTACTCTTTATGTCTTTATTCCTTATCTTACTATGCATTTGAATGAACTCTAAAGGTATGTGATACATATGGATGATGGTTTCCTTAGGATGTAGTGTTACCACTATTTGTATTCTTAGACAATGAAATAAACATCTTTGTCATATGTTTTGTAATTATTCACTATTGAGTTGTCATTGATGTCAAAGACCAACTTGGTTGTTGGTAAACTATGATGTTCTTGGGCAAAATATTCAAGGAAGATTGTTTTTCTGATATCAAGGGTTTACTTAATTTTAAATTAAGAGTTAAATATTTAAATTAAAGATTTAATATTTAAAAAATTTAAATATTTAAAATAAAGGTTTGATATATTGAAAATAAAAGGATTTAAATATTATTATGAAGTACAAAGGTTAAAAAATAAGTTTGAGTGAGCCGACCTACTTGGGTGCCAAAAGTGATGAACGGTTTGCATATATACAAAGGCTAAAGTTCAATTTGATATAATGATTCCATTTTGATTAAGGTCTTCGTTATGCAAGAGAAACATGAATGGAGTGGTGAACATATACTTAAGCTTATGAATTAAGCAGTGGTACCAAAGCATAGATCAAGGTAATAATCTAAATTTAAAGGAGCGATTTAGCATCGAACTAAAGAAGGGGTGGTGTAGCAACAATCCGAAGGAGGAGTGGTATAGAAGTGATCCAAAGGAATAACTGTAGTTATTTTTGAGAGGTATAGTAGTGATATAAAGGAGGAGCGATGTAGTAATGATCCAAATAAGGAGTAATGATAGTAAAAGAGAAGGGAATATCCTACATATTTATCTTCCATGATGAATGATAATCAGATGTTATTTCGTGCAAGTAATAGTAAGGAGTTGTGATCACCATTGCTTTGTTAGAGTGAAAAAAGTGTGCATGTGTATATAATAGAGGTAGTTACATTAGAGGGTGCACATCAAAGTATTCATCACTCAATAGATAGAGGTCAAATACACCAACAAGGTCAATTAATAACAAATGAATACTGCACAAGTTAATAAAAGGTGGAGCGATGCCAAAGTATAGAAGACAATGCACAATATATAGTATTGTAGAAGCCCTATCACTAACCATTCTAAGGAAAATTAGTGCCATATTCAGTAAGAATCATGACCACTCTAAGCATTCAAACCTACAACACAATCAAAGCTTGAATATAGAAGTCAAAGACATAACCAATCAGTGTGCATCTTTCACAATTGCAAGCAAAGTTAAACTGTAGTATATAAAAATATTATAAGGTGTTAGTGGATGGTTCACTGATCCTTAGAAACCATTTAGTAAAGAAAGGAACGTACAAAATCGATGAATACTAATTGTTAGGAGCATGACCAGCACCAAAGAATTAATTTGGGAAAACATTGTGTGAAAGAGATATTCCTAAGGACTAATAAACATTGGATGTTGTGTAGCATTAAGTTGAAGTACTAAATTTGGAAATTAAATATCATAACACAGTAAGAAGTGCATAGTCAGTAAGAGTTTAGTGAGTTTTTTTACATCTAGCGTGAGCACCACAATTGAGAATGGAAAGAGTGTTGTTGAGAATTATGCTATAGAAAGGCTGAGATAGAGCCAACATCTTAGAGAGCCATTAAAATAGAAGACTGTGTGCATATTGGAGAAGCAGACATTATCAATTTACCACCAATCAATGCAAGCTCAGTAGGATACATTCTATTGAGGATATACGTGGTAAAGCACATCTGTACAAAAAGTAAAAGTTAGATGCTAGTAAGGATCACATTATTAGGTGAATATTCTACATTGTGAAGACATGGGAGTAGAGCAATAAATGAATTTAAGATAGTAAGGTAGAAATGGTTGTTTCTTTGGTAACTTATGCAAACTCAAAAAGGAGAATTTATATATAAGAGTGGAATCAAGAAATTAACATATCTAATTCAACGTGCAAGTAGGTTATTCAGTGCTATACTAAAACTACTTTAAAATGTGATAAATATGAGACATGTGGAAGTGATAGACTTAATGAATATCCTAGCCAGTTGAAGCTTCTAACACTAGTATATCCTTCTCTATATGTTTAGGAGGTTAAACAAATTTTGGGTAGAATATATTTGAATTGCTTTCAGATGATGAAAGCAAACTCAATAAAAGGTGAATAATTTGATGCCATTATTGATCAAATTTTGGAGTAGACCTTAGAAGAGTTTTTAATGAGACTTGTGAGTAGAAGGTTGGTACCTCAAGGATATTGGTGTCTCCTTTGGATTGGTGCCCAAAAAATTGAACAAGAATATTGTTGTCTCCTATGGGTTGGTTCCCACAAAATTGCATAAGGATATTGGTGTCTCTTATGGGTTGGTTCCCATCAACTTGTATAAGGGGATTGGTGTCTTTTGTGGATTGGAGCCCATGGAATTATGCAAGGGGATTGGTGTCTCTTGTGGATTGGAGCCCAAAGTAATATTTTACCATATTTTTCTTTTGATAGGGTGTTTCCACGTAAATTCTTGTCTCTTGTGTGTGTGGAATTTTATACACTAATTTACTATTGTATTCATATTATTGTAGTTATTGTTTTGAAAGGAAAAGTTTTATCTTATACTATTAACTCCCCCTATCAGTATAAGCATGTGTTTATTCAATTAGTATCAGAGCAGGTTCCTTTGTGAAAGCCCAAATGCTTGAAGGAAGATCTTATAAGGACACACATGGCTTACCAAGAAGGTTTTTCATCAAATAGAGCTCCATTATTTGATGGGACTAAATATACTTTTTGGAGCATGAGGATGCAAACCTATTTGATGGAACATGGCTATGATATATGGAAATCTATTGTGGATGGGTTCAAACCACCTACAACTCCTCCCATGGATCAAAACGACAAGAAATCATTTGAAAATAATGCCAAGGCAATGAATGCAATATTAAGTGGGTTATGTGAATCAGAGTTTGTGAAAGTTATGCAATGCACCTAAGAAAAATAAATATGGGATAAGTTACAAAGAACATATGAAGGATATGACAAGGTTAAAATGGCAAAACTTCAAACCCACAGGAGGAAGTTTGAAGACTTGAAGATGAAATATGAAGATATTGCCAGATATCTGCTCTACATTGATGAAATTATCAACACCATTCATGGACTTGGAGAAAGTATTGATGAATCTAAGATTGTTCAGAAAATCTTAAGATCACTTCCCATGAGGTTTTATGCAAAGGTATAAGTGATTGAATAAATGAAGGATCTTAAAACCTTAAGCATGGATGAGCTACACATAATTATTGCAACCTATGATATGAGGACTAAAAAATATTAAACATCCAAATGGGAGGATGCATTTAAAACTTCAAATAAGACAAATAATAAAGAACCAGATTCAAGTGAATAATTGAGCAACGAAGAAGAAGCTAACTTTGTGTGAAGAAATAATAAGGGATCGAGAAAACAGAATGGTAAGAATATTGTGAATGTTTTAATTGTGGTAACATTGATCAATATGTAAATCAATACCCACAAGCTGGAAATAGTAGCAGTAAAGAAGAAGAGGAATACAAGAAAAAAGAAGGAAAGAAAATTTTATCATGAAAATAAAAGAGGCATGTTCAAAATAAGCATGAGAAGATATTTCAAAGGCACAAGAAGAGTCTTTATGTTGAGGAAGCAAGTAGTTCTTCCAATAGCAGTGATGAAAGCCTCTATGATAGTGAAAGAGAAAAAATCATATTTTTTGGCCATGGAGGTGAAAGAAGATGCTCTTGTTGTTGAAAAATAAGAAGAGGAGAAAGATCTAGAAGATGAAGAGGAAGCCATAGTTGACATAGAAGAGGAACTTTTTTTTGCTCTTGAAGAGTTGAAAATGATTATAAAGAAAAACTCAAGATTAAATACTCAAGTAAAAGAGGATGAGAAGACAAAGTTAAAGCTTTCATAAGATCTCACTGACTTAAAAGTGAGAGGTAAAATTAATTGAAGAAGGTATGGCTGAGAAGTTAAAGGTAAAATATTTGGAATGTAAAAAACTAGAATATGAGGTTGTCTCTCTAAGGAAGGAAGTGGAAAAATCTAATGATAAGCTACATTAAAATATTAGGTTGGAGAAAAGAACAAAAATATTGGATGATATTATCAAATCACAGAGATATTTGGTTACAAAGACTGGACTTGGTTTTGAAGAAGGTCAAAATAAATAAAATGAGTCAAGCTCAAAAGGAACAGAGGCATCAAATAAAATAATTAAAGAAGAACCTAAGACCTATGTTGATGTGTTGAGAAGTTAAAGCATCAATAAGGAAGAAAATAGATCATCATAAAGGAATAAAGTCCATCACAGAAATAATAATGAGAGAACCATGCAACCATATCCTCCAAGGCAATCAGATAGGTTTCAATATTTCTTCTATGGTTATTGCTTTTCATGTCACCAATTTGGTCATAAAGCTATAAATTGCAGGGTCTGTGCTAAAAATAAATTTGGCTTCACCAAGAGAAACTTCAATTCATTTGTACCTCTCATGGACTACAATATCATTTATTACAAATTTAATAATTTTGGGCATAGAGCTAAATGGTGTAGAATGGTGTTCCACGAACTTCCAAAATCTAGTAAGAATGAGGATGGTTAAATTATTCAAAAGAATATGCCCTTCAAAGTTTGGAGAAATAAAATGGAACAAGAAAAGGAGCACAGTAAGTCGGGAGTAGCTTCACTCCTATATCATCATTGAATTCTCAATTAGAGCAGTTAGAAAGGGGGCATTGTCAAGTGTCTTATCATTTAGCCCCGAGAATCCTTTTCCATTGATGTTAAAGGGGGAGAATTTCAGTAAGGTGGAGCAACATGTAATTTTAGTAAGGGGGAGTAGCTTGTTAGGGGGGTTAGTTTGTGATTTTTTATCAGTAAAGGATAGTTTCTATTCAGGGTTACCATCAATGACAAAGATGGATATTGTTGGAATTATTGAATAATGAGTTTTCATTGATGTCAAAGGATGACTTGATTGTTGGTAAACTGTGGTGTGCTTGGGCAAAAAATTCATGGCATATTGTTTTTATGATATCAAGGGTTTACTTGATTTTAAATTAAAAAGGTTAAATATTTAAAATATTTAGATATTTAAATTAAAGTTTTAAATATTTAAAATAAATATTTGATATATTTAAATATTATTATGAAATACAAAGGTTAAAAATAAGTTTGAGTGAGCCGACCTACTTGGGTTCCAAAAGTGATGAAAGGTTTGCATATATATACAAAGGCTAAAATTTAGTTTGATATAATGATTCCATTTTGATTAAGGTCTTCGTTATGCAAAAGCAACACAAATAGAGTAGCGAATGGATACTTAATATTACAAGTTAAGCAACGGTACCGAAGCGTAGATCAAGGTAATAATTTAAATCCAAAGGAGGATTAGCGTAGCATCGAACTAGAGGAGTAATGTAGTAGTGATCCAAAGGAGTAGCATAGCAACAATCTGAAGAAGGAGCAATAGTAGTTGTTTTTTAGTAGCATAGGAACGATCTAAAGGAGGAGCGATGTAGCAATGATCCAAAGAATGAGAAGGGAAGATCCTACATATTGATCTACCATGATGAAGGATAATCAAATGTTGTTTCATGCAAGTAATAGTAAGGAGTTGTGATCACCATTGCTTGGTAGAGTGAATGAAGTGTACATGTGTATATCAAAGAGGAAATTCCATTAGAGGGTGCACATCAAAGTATTCATCACTCAATAGCCAAAGGCCAAATACACTAGAAAGATCAATTAATAACAAATGAATACTATGTGAGTTAATAATAGGTGGAGTGATGACAAATTCTAGAAGACAACACACAATATAGGGTACTATAGAAACCCTATCAATAACCATTCTAATAAAAATTTGTGCCACATTCAGTTAGAAGCACAACCACTTTGAGCATTCAAACCTGCAACACAATTGAATCTTGAATATGGAAGTAAAATAAATAACCAATCAGTGTGCATATTTCAAAATTATAAGCAAAGTTAAACTATTGTATATAAAAATATTAGAAGGTGTTGGTGGATGGTTCACTGATCCTTGGAAACCTTACGATAAATAAAGGAACGTATGATATCATCAAAGACTAATTGTTAGGTTCATGACTAGCACCAAAGCATTCATTTGGGAAAACATTGTGTGAAGGAGATATGTTAAAGGACTAATAAATATTGGATGTTGCATAGCATTAAGTTAAAGCTTTAAATTTGGAAAATTAAACATCAGCACACAGTAAGAAGTGCATAGTCAGTAAGAGTGTAGTGAGTGTTGTTATAGCCAGTGTGAGCACCACAATTGAGAATGGAAAGAGTATTGTTGAAAATCATGCTATAGAAAGGCTAATATAGATCTAACATCTTAGAGAGCCATTAAAATAGAAGACTGTGCACACATTGGAGTGGTGGATGTCGTTCATTTACTACCAATAAATACAAGCTTCATAGGATGTAGTCTATTGAGGATATACGTGGCAAAGCACATCTGTACGAATAGTAAAATTTAGATTCCAACAAGGATCACGTCATTAGGTAAACACTCTACACTATGAAGACATGGGAGTAGAGCAACGAATGACTTTAAGACAGTAAGGTAGACAGGGTTGTTTCTTCGGCAATATTTACAAACTCAAAAAGGATAATTTATATAAGAGTGGAAGCAAGGTATTAACATCTCCAATTCAACACACAAGTAAGTTATCCAGTGCTAGACTAAGACTACTTTAAATTATGATAAATATGAGACATGTGGAAGAAATAGACTTAATTAATATCCTGGTTAGTTGAAGCTTCCAACACTAGTATATCATTCTCTATATTTTTAGGAGGTTAAATGAATTTTGGGTAGAATATGTTTGGATTGCTTTGAGTTGAAGAAAGCAAACTCATGAAAAGGTAAAGAATATGATTCCATTATTGATAATATTTTGGAGCAGACCTGAGCAGAGTTTTTAATTAGATTTGTGATTAAAAGGTTGGTACCTTCAGACCTAAGGTTGGTACCTCAAGTAGATTAGTGTCTCCTATGGGTTGGTGCCCATGAAATTAAACAAGGATATTGGTGTCTCCTATGGGTTGGTTCCCACAAACTTGCATAAGGATATTGGTGCCTCCTATGGGTTGGTTCCCACAAACTCATGTAAGGGTATTTGTTGAAAATATTAAGCATAATAAGTTGTCATTGATGTCAAAGGTGCATAGTCGTTGATATCAAAAGAAGGCAAAGCAAGGTGACATGGAAAAAATAATATATTCCATGGATAGCAAAGCAAGATATGGTGGAAATAATATTTAAATGCAAAATTTAAATATTATAAGGGAAAAGGATTAAAAGTTTGTGGAAAAATATTTAAAACACCACCATGGGCATAAAGGTCTAAGGTTATAATATTTAAATCTTCCTAAGATTTAAATATTTCATAAAAGAAAATTTTGGGAACCAAAATTCAAAGGAAGGCATTTAAAAATATTAAAAAATCATTTCAATGGGATGCGTTGACATCATGACAAAAGGAGGACACGATTTGAATATAAATCAAGGTTCAAAACCTTGGCAAAGTGTAGTGGCTTGTGAAAAACTGAATATCCACTCATGCATTTTGTTTGACGAATAGAAGAAGAAAAATGATGCAGTTTTAGGTGAAAAGGATAGAAAGGTAAAAGGTGAGGTGTTGATTAAGAAGACACAGTTGGTAGGCTAGTGTAGTTGGTCGTAGGGGCAGCGCTAAGGCACTGGTGTAGAGTAGGTCACTAGTTTTAATTACTTGGAGGGAGGTTTTTGCAAGGCAGTAAAGGGAGCATTATTTTCAAGGAAAGAACATCAAAATAAATGGAGACTACGCACATTTGGTTCTAGCCAGGCATCTAGCCCAGGTGGAAGGTGGGTCCTGTGTAAGGTGCTTGTAGTGGATAGGTCTTGTGTTGGAATATTGATGGTATTTATTTTGTGATTTTTGACCAGGTAGAAGAAAGGGATAACAATTTTTTTGTGCACATTCATTTCTAGCAGGTGGGCCATCCTAGCTAGCACTCTAGCTCATGCTAGAACATGGGCTCTGTGAGGTCTTAAGTTTTACTCATGGTGGCAGTAGAGGTAAACATCGTAAGGGAAATATTTTTTAAGTGTGGCATGCTTAGCGCTTGATCTAGGGAGATACGGTTTAATTTTGTTTTGGAATAAGTGCATATTGTTGACCTAGGGAGACATAAGAATGATTATTTGAAATCAAATATTGTATGCAATTTCAGATTTCTATGTGGCTCTAAATATGGAGATATAAGATGTATAAAAGTGGATATAAATTTTGTTATGTGAACTTAGGGTTTTGGTTGATAATATTGAAATTGCTTGTGATTTTTATAAGTAGGAGTTATAAGGTGTGTTGTGGTTAGGTTATTGTACGTAATTTTTGCATGGTGAAAAAAGGGATTTGAAGGAGTTGTAAAGCAATATTATTGTGTACAACAGGTTTTTCATGTGGATGGTTATGATAACTAACCCTTGTAGTGGGATAAAATTAAAAGAATATTTTGAGATAGGTTTTGAGGGCTCTTTCTCATCAAAGAAAATTAAGAGGTATGTTGACATTATTCCTTCTTTAAGATGCTTTGGTTGAGCAAATATTTCTGAATCATAAGGTGGAGAAATAAGGTTTGAATATGTGCTTTGTTGAATGAATTTGTGCATTGCCTTTTTAAGTAACCTTGGAAGAGAACATATTGAGTATTTGCATTTCATAATATTCTGTTTATGTTCTTGAAAGAATATGACTGAATTATCTAGTTGAAGAAAGCATTTCTGAAAGAGATAGAAGCATTGTTTGAATGCAATATTTGGGATTGATTGAACATTTTCTATGAGCCTTTTGAGCATGTATTAGAGCATATTTGTACACATGTTTGAGCAATTTTGAGCAAGTCTTGTGAGAAGTCTTGAGGTAGTTTTATATAGATTGTATGAGCAGGCTTGGTTACAATTTTGATCAAGCCTTGTGAAAAGGCTTGAGGCAGTTTTGGATAGATTGTATGAGTAGGTTTGATGTTGTTTTGAGCAAGCCTTGTGAGAAATCTTGAGGTAGTTTTGGATAGATTGTTGAGCATGATTAAGCAAACTAGAATAGAGGGGATAGATTTCTCTTGTGGAGAGAGATCCACAAAATAGAGTATAGGGGATTGAGTTCTCCTTTGGACAAAATTCCATAAACATTGTAATAGGGAATTGATTCCCAAGAGATTTGTTGAGAAAATTTAGAAGAAATATTTTCTCTGTGGATGTAACCCACATTGGGTGAACCACATTAAATTTTTGTCTCTCATGTGTGTGATGATTTTTACATTGCTTTGTTACTGCTATTGATATTGCAATTGATAACATTGGATAATATTATTTGTAAAAGAAAAGTAAAAGTTGATATTATATTGTTCACCCCCCTCTTAGTATAAGCTTATGTTCTTCAAGATTGGTGTCTCCTGTGGGTTGGTGCCCACGAACTTGTATAAGGGGATTGGTGTCTCCTGTGGGTTGGTGCCCATGAATTTTATTGAAGAAAATAAAAGTAATATTTTGTCATGGTTTTCTCTTGAGAGGGTGTTTCCACATAAATTCTTGTCTCTTGTGTGTGTGGAATTTTATGCACTGATTTACTATTGCATTCATATTATTGCAGTTATTGTTTTAGAAGGAAAAGTTTTATCTTATACTGTTCACCCCCTGTCTCAGTATAAGCGTGTGTTTCTTCAATATGTGGGGTATTTTTTAATTTTTTAATATAGTGTTTAACTATTATAGTTAATTGAATGCTCATGCTATGTGAGGATATATATCAATGCATATTCTGATGCATTGGTCATTACCTCAAAAAGGTTGATGTAATCTAGTTAGGGAAATTATAGGAACTAAACACAAGTTGTCCTTGAACCTATTAGATACATGTATTATGTATTCCTTAATGGATATTAGATTTGGAACCTTATTTGGTATTGGTATAGTGGCCAAGAAATGCATAAGAACCCCAATACTAAGTTTTGATATAAATTTAATGGACCCAAAAAGATGAAAATTTATTTCAAAGTCTTTGGCATAGGTTGTTGGACATTTTGAGTAGATGAGTTGTCATTGATGTCAAGAGTGAGTGGTCATCGATGTCAAGCTTTTAGCACCAATCAGTGGTAGTTTTAGTGGGCAGCAACAGTTTTAGGTTCTCCAATAAGTGTAAAAGGATAGTCCGGTTTCAGTTAATCAAGACCCAGTTCCAGGAAATCAGATATGGTCCAAAGTGCAAAGAAGAAGCTAGGTGAATAATATTATAATAATTTTTTATAATATTATAAAGGGAAGTTTAAATTAATTAATATAATTTTTATTATAAATTAATTTATTAATTAATTTACTTAACTTATAAGTTATTTAAATTAATTATTAATTAATTTTAAAATTAGTTATAAGTTAATTTATATTAATTTTAACTAACCCTAAGGTGGGTTATTAAATTGAATTTGAAATTTGAAATTTGAATTCAAATTCTTAAGCACTAACATGGGGAGCAAATACCCATGTGTGTATAAAAAGAGGATTATCCACCTTACCCAAAACTACTATGCCTTCGAAATTTAATTAATGTGAGCTTGTGTGAATCATGCTTCAACAAAGAGGAGTGCTCTTTGATTTTTGTAGGAAGTCAATGGCACACGGAGGTATAAGAGGAAGGAAGTCCTCCTTCCTTCACATGCGCACCAATAGCCCATGCGATGGGCTCAAAAGCGCTAAGGCACTTGGACTTAGGGAGATGGTGGATCGAATCATGTTGAAATCCTTTTGGGTGAAAATAAAGATATGCTTTAAGTTGAGCGCCAAAAATTTTAGGGGTATTAGTTGAGCATTTAAAAATTAATTTTTGCATATTTGATTTGGTTTGTAAGGTTGTAAGGGGAGTTATAAGGCTTATGCAAAATTTAATTTTTGGTGTTATTTTCTTTAATGTTTGGAAAGGGTGGTAAGGTGTTTTAGGAAGATTTTTTGAAGTCTTGTGGTGTTGGATATAATTTTAAGTTGAAGATTATAAGGTGTATCAAAGTGATTATTTTTATGTATGATTTGATGAATGTTATTTTCAAAAGGGAGCAATAAGACATAATTGAGCTTTGATTATTTTTGTGTCTAAGGAATATTTTGAGAAAGTGTTGAAGTGATATTTTTTCATCTAACCATTGAAATTGGAAAGAAGAAAATTGTGATTGAGACAATTTTCTAAGGGCACTTTTACATCAAATACAAGGTATGGGCACATCTTCCTAGTGAGTGTTTATTGAATGTTGTGAATGCAAATTTGGAGTGAAAAGGATTGTTTGGTAAGAATTTTTGAGTGTGTTTTGAATTAATGCTTCAAGGTTTTCTAGAATAAAGAGTTGTTGATAAACCTTGTTTGATAAGCATTGTTGTTAAAGTAATTAATTGAGTGAACTTGAAAGAGGGTTTGCAAAGATCATGAGTATCATTATTATGTGAGATTGATTGATAAGTATTATTGGAAACATTTGAGTGAATGTTCATATGCTTGGACTAGGGTTTGTAAGCAAAGGTTAATTCATTAAGTGATTTTTTGAGTAGAGTTGGTTGAGCCTAGTCAAATGGATGTGTTGAAGTGATAGTTCAAGTTCTATGAAACAAATTGTTCTATATTCTGAATTGATTTGAGAAAGAGGTTGAGTGTTGATGAATGTGAAACATATTGAGTCTAACAATTCTATTTATATTTCTATGATAAAAAGAATGATTGAAAGTGATTGAGAATTGTGATGAATGTGAAGCATATTGAGTCTCTAAAAATTCTCTTTATGTTTCTATGAGATTAAACAAGTTCTAGTGTGGACTTGTTGAGTAGAGTTGAGGTAAGTCTTAGAGAAGACTTGTGGATAGATTTGTGTGAGCTTTTGTGGAAGTTTACAATATAGATTTGAGAAAAGAGATTAAGAATAGAGTTAGATAAGTTCTAGTGAGGAATTTTTGAGAATATTTAAGTTCTAGTGAGGACTTGTTGATCATATTTGGATAGGTTTTAGAGAGGACTTGTGGATAGATTAATGTGAACTTTTGTGGAAGCTTACAAGATAGATTTGAGATAATTCTTTGAGTAGACTTGAGAGTAGATTTGATTTATTGATTTATTCAAACCTTGAGTTAAGGTTTGCGGTAGATCTAGTAGAGTTGATTTGAGATTAATTCAAGCTTTGTGTTAAGGCTTAAGGATAGATATGAAGGATATATTTATGCTAGACTGAAGGATTGTGTTTAGTGTAGATTAGAGGATAGAGATTAAGGATATATTTGTGCTAGATCGAATGACTGTGTTTAGTGTAGATAAGATGATAGAGATTAAGGATAAATTTATGCTAGATCGAAAGACTGTGTTTAGTGCAGATTTGAGGATAGATTTTGGTACAAATTTAAGGATAGGTTTTTTCCAGAATACAGATAGAGATTAAGTAGATTTATGATAGACCAAAGGACTGTGTTTAGTGTAGATTTGAGACAGAGTTTTGAAGGTGATAGAGTATAGAGGATGACTATCTCCAATGGATAGAGATACATTAGCTAGGGTAGTGAGGACAAGTGTCTTAAGTGGATAGATATCCATTAGCCAGTGTAGTGGGAGCAACAGTTCTTTTAGAATATCACCAGTCAAAACAAAGGAGAAAGAGTTCTCCTATGGATAGATATCCATGAACATGATTAGGGAATTGGTGTCTCATTTGAAAAGAGGTCCAAAAATATTGTAATAGGGAAAGGATTCCCAAGATATTGATTGAGAAAATTTTAGTGAAATATTTTCTCCGTGGAGTAGCCCACATTGGGTGAACCACGTTAAATTGGTGTCTTTATTATGTGTGGTGATTATTGAATTAATTTTATTATTGTTGTTGATATTACTATATATACATTGCATAATATTTATTGGGAAAGAAAAATAAAAAGTGGTCTTATACTGTTCACCCCCCCTCTTAGTATAAGCTTGTGTTCTTCAATTGGTATAAGAGCAGGTTCCTTCAGAAGAGTTTAACAGCTTGAAGAAAAATCTTTCAAGAATACAATGGATTCTAATAATGTATCCTTAGATAATTCAACACCAATATTTGATGGAAGTGATTATATATTTTAGAGTATGAGAATGAATATTCACCCGATGGCACTTGGCAATGAAATTTGGGAAGCAGTTGAAAATGGATACATACCACCAGTTTATCCACCTACATATAAGTAAGGTAAGCTTCTACAACATTACAATTCAAAAGTAATGAATCCAATTTTGAAAGGTTTGCATAGAACAAAATCAATAAAAGTTATTGTAGACACCTAAAATGCATCATGTCGATGGCGACTACTCATATGGACATGCTACAAGACCATATGGAAGATCTTGGATAGACTCCAAGATAGAGAAATGGTTCTAACCACTCAATTTGGGCTCCTTGGCCTAATCAGTTTGAACCGTAGCCCAGACCTACGGTCTATAGGCTGAACCATGGTTGACACCTATGGTTTATAGTCTGGACCATAGCTATAACCTATGGTCTTAACTAAAGTTCAGTTGGCCTTCATCCGAGCCAAATTGGTTTGAACGACCATTTGTTCTAGAAGAAGGTGGTTAATGGATGAAAGATTCTAGAGGCTTCCATTCCAACTATCCTAACCACCTCTTCTTGATCTTGGCTTCTCCATGAAGCCACCCCTAGCCCTAGGGCATCCTATAAATACCCCTTCAATTTGGGTAGAAGATATAGATGATTTGAATAGCGAAGCACTATCAAATTATCAATAGAGAGTTGATTGATCAAGTGAGCAGTGAAGCCCTATCGAATTGCATACTGAATTCATGCATTGGAGAAGGTCACTTTGCTATTCACCTAAAGATCAATTTTCCATGGAGGTCCTAGGAGCCTAGAAGAGCCAAGAAATGCAAATTTGGGAAAACGAAGGCCCCTCATAGTGAATCAACCACAAAAATTGTCAAAAGGACACCGAAGGCGACCCTTGAACATCAATTGGACAAGGAGGTCAAGCCCACTACCCTTGATTTTGAGGGTAAACTTACTTGAGTGCTCATCGTGGATTTTAGCCATGGTTTACAATGTAGACCATGCACCAGTGCTACGGTTTGCAACAAAGGTATCACCACCTTACTATTTTCATTTTTGCCCATCTAATTAGATTAGATTAGTCATTTGCATGGTTTAATTGTAGTTGTAGAGATTTATGACCGATAGATTTAGGGTTAGAATGATTTTAGTATAGTAGCATAAAATAGACATCAATGGGTTCTTTATGACTTTTAAAGCTTCATTTCCTTTAATTGAACCATGCAAATATTAACTGCTATGCTCTTTTATGTATTTCCATGAATCTTTGTTAGTTTAGCATAGTTTAAACATCTTTTACATGCTTTCTTGATTTCATGTTTTCAATGGCATCTTTATGCATCTTTCCTTTTAAGGGCCTCATCGCGAGAGGCTGCCTATGTTTTTTATCATTCTCTGTTGTTTCTTGACCGCAGGGATCTACATTCAAAGGAGCTTAACATTCGAATCCTTCCTCAACGTGAAGAAGAGGGTCAACTCCACCCTAAGGCAGTTCGTGTCACCCTACGAAGGCATTTGAAATATCACACCTACCCTTGAGAGGGAAACAATTGCACGAATCTTATTGTAATATCGTATCAACATGATTATCCCTAAGAGGGATGTACTTGTAACCCGAAATGACTTCATAATGGAATAAAGTATCTTTTATTGTTTATCTTGTTGTCAATTTCTTGCATTTCATACATGTTATTATTTTCACTATTACAATAGGATTCCGATCGGGTGTGAGCCTTTATGGTGGTTACAAAAGGTGATCATGGTGGAACTCCACATAAATAGCATCTGACTATGTGTTCTTGATTTTTTTGACTTGCAGGTATAGACCGCAACTATCAGCTACGGGCCAACAATTGAACCACAGGTTCAATGCACGGGCAACAGTCAGAACCATAGACCAAACCTGTGGTTTCCAACTGACAACATAGACAATAAAAATTAGAGAGCCAATCATTGTAGGACCTGAGGTAGGCCCTATTTTCAACCCTCTATCATTTTTTTCCTCTGTGTTTTTATAGCATGTATGATTTTGAATGCAAATTAGGAAAAACCACTAAAAAAGGGTAATCAATCATCCTAGTTTGCTTTTGCATTTACTTCCATAGAAAGGTGCTGCTAGGAACAACGACCTATGATTGCAGTCCGCCCTAGGCTACAACGTGCTTGATAGAGTGTCTTGTTTGGTTTGCATGTGTGAGGCCCAATTAGTGGCCAATTATCATCGTAATGTGCATTGTCTAAAAGAGCATCTAGATTAGTTTGCATTTTTTGAATGTAAAATGTTCTTCATTTTGCATAGCACTTAGAAATTGAGCATGTGTGCTATATGATGCATTTATTTTATGTACAATAAAATGAACCACACACACCACTTGGCACTTAAATGCTAGTGAGTTGGGCTTGACATCCAACCACTAGTAGGGTTCAACGACAATGGGCATCATTTCCATCCGTTGGCCCAAATCCTACGTACCCTTTGTTATTAGACCAATACCGGATCCAAGAACCTTTCGTACCCTAGAAAATTTGCATGTATTCTCTTCGGAGGGTATAATGCTGATTGGGGGAAAATGGGTGAGGATCTGGGAGGACCTGTGCTCCCTGACCGTGTGTGGGCTTCATTACCACACATTATAGGTTGGATTACATGACTTGGAGTTCATAGCCAAGTTGTCGATCTACGAGTATACAGGTGAAAGCCTATTTAAACTGAGAATAAAATCCAACACTTTTGCAAAACATGATAAGAGTTTCTACACTGATACAACAAATCATTGAAACAACATCAAATAGTTTAGGGCTCACTTTCAAAATTTAATATGAGATAATCATCATTGTATACCTTGTTTGCTTAATAATAAAAGATACATCTAGATGCTAGGTACACAATGGTGGATACATGAGGTGGTCGACAAAGGTCTAAACCTGATGCCAATGACCAACCCCTAACCAATTCACAGCAACACGTGTCAAGTCCTCACCCACATGAGTGAACCGAATGTCATTCGACAAGCATTAGAGGAGATAACTCGACACGAGGGGACCCCATAGAGTATACCCCAGATAGAGGAGCTTTAGTACACTCCTCTAGGCATAGGATAGAGCAGGGAGCCTCTCAACATGAGGGTGCTCCACTCGAAAGCCATTACCGAGACCGTTGTGCATGCGCATCCATGGGATCGGCCGAAGAGTATGTTGTGCAGGGGACCAGGTTGGTGCCCCTACATACTAAGTCCATAGGAGGATCCATGCCTCCACCTTCTGAGTATAGAAGGACTAGAGATCCGCCCGTTTAGGGGTAGGTAGATAGGCTCACTTCTGAGCATAGGTCTACCCATACTCCCATGCGTGGTCCACCACGCAAGATCACCATTGATATATCAAAGGTGGGAGCTAATGGCACACCATCGCATGAGTGGTGGTGGTCTAGATAGCTAGAGGGTCTAGGTAGTGTTTTAGAGTAGTTAGGCTATAAGCCTTCGGCTCCACCCACTCGTGCCCCAAGTGAGCATAGCGAGAGCATCGTCAGGACTACTAGAGAGCATGGAGAGGCTTCTAAGCACCCTCATGTCACACACCCACTATCTATGCATGGTGGTTCATAGTATAGGACATAGTAGGATGCCAATGCCATCTTCACAGATAGAGGCAAATCAACAACACATTAGTCCAATGGGTACAGAACCCATAAGGTCACTCGTACAGAGCAGGGATACCAGAGGCCTCCCACGATCGATCAGATCGATAGATCACATCGACTGGTATCGGAGCAGAAATACCAACTCCTCCAAGATCAATTGGAGGATGCTCGCCTAGAGAGGCAGTGCATTGAAGATGAAAATATTCAAGTGTAGAGGCTCCTTAGACAGAGGCTATATGAGCAATGCATGCATGAAGAGCGTATCCTTACCTAGAAGGAGCGCATGGAGCAGGAGGATAGGCTAGCTAGGGTTGGCCTATATCCTCATGATGAGCATAGAGAGCGTGTATATAGGAAGGCTTTGTCACAAGCCGATATGCATCAAGAGCATAGAGACGCTCGTACTCATGCTAGTGTTGAACAGAGGGAGCGGCCACCACCGCTCGATGATCAGAGGTAGAGGCAACATGAAGAAGAAGAGGGAGATGGATACGAGCAAGAATATCCTGAGAGCTCCCAAGCTGAGGAGGAGGAAGAGCAATGCCCTCCATCTCGTACGAGGAAGACAATACCTCCTAAGCCACCTCCATGTCAACTTAGGGAGGAGGACTTTCTATCTTCAGAGGCCTATAAGGCCTTAGCCGAGAAGGTCAAAGCCATCGAGAGACAAGGCACGACTATTCAAAAGCCAACATTAAGGAAAATTCATAATGAGCCTTTGGATCCTTCGGTGCCTACTCTAGCTTACCCTAAGCATTTTGATATGCCCAGGTTAGACAAGTTTAAGGGTGATGAAGATGCACAGGAACATATCATGAGCTTTTTGGATGCTTGTTTTTAGATAGCAAGCAACGATGCATTTTTGCTACATACTTTCATCACGACACTTTTTGGTCCAGCCTGAGAGTGGTTCAATCAGCTAAAGAAACATAGCATAACTGGTTTTGAGCAATTAGCTGATGCCTTTCTTGAACGCTATTCCTTTGGCATCAAGAAATAGGCCAATATTTTTGATCTGGCTATGCTAGCTCAGCGCGATGATGAGCCAATTGAGCAATATGAAAAGAGATGGAGGAGACTAATGGCAAAGTTGCCATTCCCTATTCCTACCACAGAGTTAACCCGAATGTTTACAAAGAGTTGTGCCAAGCACATCTCGTTACTATTGCAGCTACAATAGTATCCTACATTCGAGGAGGCTTTGGCACAAGCCAAAGTGATCGAGGACATCAAGTTGCAGGAAGGCAACTTGAAGCTCAAGAATAGGAGAGAGGGACAAAAGAAGAGTGCCACAAAACAATAGGGCAAGCAGGCCCATGTGAATCAAGTGGTGTTGAATCTCCAAAGGGAGGACAAGGGGCAATAGAAACAGAATTATCAGGCCCAACCTCCTCCTGCATAATATGAAAAGTGCAACAACAATTATAAGGGCAAGAACAAAGATCAACGCCCACCTCACCAGTTCACACCATTGACGGAATCGTTGACATCAATTTTCCATCAACTATGTGAGGCCAAGGCAATTAGATTTCCCGAGGTCAAGCTGATAGACCCCAATCAACCCAAACCAAAGGGGTACCAAGAAGATCTATTTTGCATTTTTCATCGAATGAAAGGCCATGACATTGAGGTGTGCTGGAATTTCAAACACATGGTGCAAAATATGATTGACAAAGGTGAGCTTGTAGTGCCACACAACCCGTAGGCACTCGATAATCAGAATATGGGGATTTATAAAAATCCCTTGCCAAATCATGAGGTACCTCGCAACAACGTTGGCCAAGTCAACCAGGTGCGAGTCGAACCACCTACCTAGGGGTTTGTAGGCATGGTGAACATTGTCACTAGACATGGGAGATATGAACAACTGAATCAACCTCATGCTCCCATTCAAATACAAGCCACACCGAATCAACGACTAGCGTAGAATATTCTAGGCCCACCAACAAGACCGGTGGTGACCATAAGGAGCAGGTTGGTCCAAAACCTATAGACAACTCCTATGAAGTTGTCGATATATGAGCTAATACAATAGTCCCCTAGGCACAAGGAGACTCTTATGGATATTTTGAGGTCCATTGAAGTACAGTCCCAGGATGCGCAAGCATTTACTAATTTCATGGGACATGTACAGCAGTGTCAGGAACCGATGATCCAATTTTATGATCATGAGATAAGGACGGTTTCTACAACCATGACTGACCCACCATTGCATATAATCACATGTGTTAATCACATGCCATTTAAAAGGGTCTTGATCGATACCAGCTCATCGATCAACATAATAACGACCAAGGCACTGAGTCATTTGAAGTTGCCTAAATCACACATTGTGCCCACTACATTTACATTGAGAGTGTTTAACGACACACTATGTTCGACTATTGGCACAATTATCCTACCTATGCAGGTAGGCCTGAAGACCATCTTTGTGATGTGTCATGTGATAGAAGGGGCCATGTAGTACAACATACTACTTGGTAGGCCTTGGATTCATGAAATGCGTTGTGTTCCCTTGATATTGCATCAGTGTGTGAAGTACATTCATGAGGGATAGGTTCACGTAGTATCATCGAACGAAGAACATTTTAAGTTTGTGAACCTAGAAGATTTGCCTAGGGGTTTCATACTCCCATCAATGCACCTAGATGTTCAGTTGTCATCATCGGTAAAGAATCCAGGAGGTAAACCAGCAGTACATGCTCAACCAATGCCATCTATGTCACATAGATCGGAGCACACCACTGCCACTTCCCTGAAACTTTTGGCATCAGTCATGCATCGGGATGAAAGGAAGTTGAAGGTAAAAATGGGTGAGAAAGAGGAGCGTGAGCCTGAGCCAATCACCGAGGAGGTTCCCACTCCTATGGAAGTTGAGGAACCCCAAGACAAAGTCGAGGAGGCACCTCAACCTGCCTCACTTGCATCTTCAGTAGGGTCATCCACACCACGGGTGACTATCCATCTCGCCAACACCAGACTAGGCGAGTATATAGTGTAGAATGTGACCTTTGGGCCAATTTTAGAAACTGCATAGGAGATGGGCCGACCGCACGCCCATCGCTATCCAGTTGGATCAGTCGTACCATTGGGTGAGCCACCCAATCAGACTAACTTTATCTATGTAGGGTTGGACCAGCTTCCAATGCGAATGCCCATGGATGAAGATGACGATGAACCTTTCATAGTAAATGTTCATTATCTATCCAACCCAGAGTATGCCATGCATATTTTCGAGTTATATCATTGGCACGGATATGACCTTGGTCTCTTTGAACAAGGACGTAGGACTCTGCTGGAACCATGTTATCAATTAGTCACTGATAGGTTTGGTTTAGGGTTATAGATACGAGGGTAGGATGATTTTCTCATAGCATCCTTGGATCGTTTGTACCTTAGTTTGGTGGATGATGTGGATTTTAATCCATATCATCTTGATCCTTCCAGGTTCTAGAGGAATCACCCGATGATATCTGTCATCATCGCTGAGCCACTCGAAGATCATCATGAAGGGCTCCTTGAGTAGATTGAGATAGAACTAAACCCCAGAGATAACCTGGGACACCAAACCCATGATGTAGTCGATGACACAGACATGCAAGGGTGTAACCCCATTACTGTAGGTGATCTTGAGCTAGGAGATATTTGTAATGAAGATGGAGTGGAGTCCACCTCTGATATGAGTGGACCAAGCTATGACGTAGATGAGGAATCCTCAAATGATGATGAATATGGGGATGAAGTCGAAGGTGCCTATGTGAGGCCTTGGCATGCACATCATTTATTGCCTATTGAATCAATACAGGTTATCAAGGAGATTCTTCCTACTATAGATCATTCTAAGAAAGAAGCAGAGCATGTGTACTCAGAAGTATCATATATATGGTATAATTATCTAATTTATCTAGATACATACGATAGTGACCAAACATTGAGATTCATGGGGCCGCATCTGCCGGATCGTCCCCCGCCTATGGGGGTGAATGAAGGATTCTATTATGATAGTGATGAAGAGGATGAAATGGAGAGAGCCTATTTAGGCCCTCATTACCTGTATCACCATCATGTTCCTTACATAGCCGAGGACTTATGCAGAGAGATTAATCTTGAGCCTCATCTCAGGGGAATAACACCAAATTTCAATGTGATTTATCACTTTTTGTTTCCCCATCTATGCACATACATGGAGCTCCTTAAGCCAAATGATCCCATACTATATGCAATGTAGAGGGAGGATCCAATCCTCCATATTTCTCATAGAGAGGACCCATTCATGCCTATGCCATTAGAGCCAGATCTTGGGTATGAGAACTGCATCGACGATGTAGAGTTGTATCCATGTGGTCCTGGAGATCAATTCCATTCCATCAATATGGTCTCCATTGATTTGACCACCCCACTCCATAATCCAGTAGATCCATCCAGACCATTGTATCTTAATGTAGATGCTATCAACTGGGATCATGTTGATTCACCTATAGAGCCTGAGGATTTCTTCCCTAACGAAGAAATGTTGCAACCATTTCATTTTGTGCCAGGTTATGCTTACGATGTTTATCACACTGAGAATGCTTCTAATGCAGAACATATAAATCTAGCTGATGACATCCATTTGATCCCTACACCTCACCAGCTTGAGGAGGGGTCGCATATGTCAGTAGAGGAAACCTTTGACGTGGATATCGGCAATGATCCCACTAATCCAAAGAAGGTTAAATTTGGAGAAAGTCTCACTCCAGATGAGCATGACAACATCATCCCTCTATTGAAAGTGAGACCAAATATTTTTTCTTGGACATACAAAGATATGCCAGGTCTAGACCCAAAATTGGTTACTCATAACCTTTTGCTAGATCTGACGAAGAAGTCGGTCAAGCAAAAGCTTAGAAAGATGCATCCAATAGTAGCCTTAATGGTGAAATATGAGATACAAAAGATGTTGGATGTAGAATTTATAGTGGGCAGCATTCTAGATTAGTGAAACATCTCCTATCTCTTAGAGCTCTCTCAATGCAACTGCTTTCAAGAAAAATAATGAAAAATTCAAATGGGAACAACTATTTAAAGGTTTGCCAAATTTCGATGGACCATAGCCCCGACTTGTGGTTCCTAAATTGGAAATTTTCAACCGCAGACCCTAGTTGTGGTTTGCAACCAATGACTCCCATTAATGACTCCCATTGGATCAAATTTTCAAAAAGAGCAATCAATGTTGCAAATTTGGTGATGTTCAAAGCACCATGATAGATCAATAAATCAAAATTAACAAACAAGTAAAATAATTAAAAACCAAATGTGCCTCATACTCAGTACTTTACCCTATACACTTGGCGGTTGTAATGACTTGCGATCCATGCAATCTAGCAAGATGAGTAAAATACCATAAGGACATTTGGGGCAAAAATTTTCATCATTGATCTGATATGCTTCTTTTCAATTTCGAAGAATACCTTTGAGGCTGGAATACTCCACAATAACGAGGCATTGCATGTCATCTCCTTTATGACATATTTTTAGAAAATCATCGATAACTTGATTCAACACAAATCTAATTGGATTTGTATCATTACAATTTCCTAATATGACTATTGTAGCCTAACTGATCCATGGGATAGGAATGTGCAATTACTATTAATAGTTGGAATTAGAATCTAAACTAGGCCTGGCCAAGGCTTTAATATGCTCAAATCTAAATTTGTTTAGATCATCCATGATGGTTAAGCGACATCATCACTTTAATAATTTTCATTATCCTCATTGAATTATCGCTTGAGCGGGTAGTCATAATATCAAATCATAATTAAAATCAACAAAATATCCCGAAGATCGTAGATCCCTTGATCTTGTCAAAATTGCATTTGTCCTTATGAATCATTGTCAACAACTATCATAATATTACCCCTTTGCTTGGGGTAAATAGCAAATATGACTTTACTTTTTGTTCTTTGCCTTTCAGATCTATGGGTCAGAAGATACCTATGGAATGCATAGTTGCACTGGATGAGATGATAAGGGCATAAGCTTTTCAAATGTAATCCTTTCACCTAGTTAGAAGCAATGATTCTAGGATGCACATCCTTTTGCTGGACAAGAGATATCTAATGTTGATCTGACTAATGATCATCATAGAACCTTTGAAATTATTTTAGGAGGTCTATTTTTTCTTAGCATTGTTCGATATCACAACACATATCAAAAGGGGCATCTGTAGATACCTAAAACATATCATGTCGATGGTGACTACTCATATGGACATTCTACAAGACCATATGGAAGATATTGGATAGACTCCAAGATAGAGCAGTGGTTCTAAACACTCAATTTGGGCTCCTTGACCTAATCATTATGAACCGTAGCCCAGACATATGGTCTACAAGCTGAACCATAGTTGACACCCATAGTTTACAGTCTGGACCATAGCTGTAACCTACGGTCTTAACTAAAGTTCAATTGGCCTTCATACGAGCCAAATCAGTTTGAACAACCATTTTTTCTAGAAGAAGGTGGTTAATGGATGGAAGATTCCATAGGCTTCCATTCCAACTATCCTAACCACCTCTTCTTGATATTGGCTTCTCCATGAAGCCACCCCTAGCCCTAGGGAATCCTATAAATACCCCTTCAATTTGGGTAGAAGATATAAATGATTTGAATAGCAAAGTGCAATTGAATTATCAATAAAGAGTTGATTTATCAAGTGAGTAGTGAAGCCCTATTGAAATGCATACTGAATTCATGCATTGGAGAAGGTCACTTGGCTATTCACCTAAAGATCAATTTGCTATGGAGGTCCTAGGAGCCTAGAAGAGCCAAGAAACACAAATCTGGGAAAATGAAGGCCCCTAACAGTGAATCAACCACAAAACTTGTCAGAAGGACATCAAAGGTGACCCTTGAACATTATTTTGATAAGGAGGTCAATCCCACTACCCTTGATTTTGAGGGTAAAATTACTTGAGTGCTCACCATGGCTTTCAGTCGCAGTTTACAGTGTAGACCGCACACCTGTGCCATGGTTTGCAACAGAGGTATCACCACCTTACCATTTTCATTTTTGCTCATCTAATTATATTAGATTAGTCATTTTCATGATTTAATTGTAGTTGTAGATATTTTTGACCGATAGATTTAGGGTTAGAATAATTTTAGTATAGTAACATAAAATAGACATCAATGGGTTCTTTATTACTTTTAAAGCTGCATTTCCTTCAATTGAACCATGCAAATCTTAAATGCTATGCTCTCTTATGTATTTACATGAATTGTTGTTAGTTTAGCATAGTTTAAACATATTTTACATGCTTTCTTGATTTCATGTTTTCAATGGCATCTTTATGCATATTTCCTTTTAAGGGCCTCATCGCAAGAGGTTGCCTATGTTTTTGATCATTCTCTATTGTTTCTTGACCGTAGGGATCTACATTCAAAGGAGCTTAACATTTGAATCCTTCCTCAATGTGAAGAAGAGGGTCAACTCCACCCTAAGGCAGTTCATGTCACCCTACGAAGGCATTTGAAATATCACACCTACCCTTGAGAGGGAAACAATTGCACGAATATTATTGTAATATCGTATCAACATGATTATCCCTAAGAGGGATGTACTTGCAACCTGAAATGACTTCATAATGGAATAAAGCATTTTTTTATTGTTTATCTTGTTGTTGATTTCTTGCATTTCATACATGTTGTTATTGTTTTCACTATTACAATAGGATTCTGATCGGGTGTGAGCCTTTATGGTGGTTATAGTTATACATTGAAAATATACAAAAGGAATTTGGGATAAGTTGCAAAGAATATATGAAGGAGATAAAGTGTCAAAAAGGTAAATATACGAAACATCAAATGACAATTTGAAGAATTAAGAATGAAGGGCAAAGAAAATATTAGTACTTATCTACTTCGGGTAGATGAGGTTGTTAATGCCATGCAAGGCATTGGACTTAATGTTGAATAATCAGATGTTTTTGATAAAGTATTAAGATCTCTTCCAAAAATATTTAGTGAAAATATTTTTGCTATAGAAGAATCAAAATATGGTGATTCTTTGATAAGAGATATGTTACTTGGTATCATTACCACTTTTGAGTTAATAACAAAAGAAGAACCTAATATTCATAAGGAAGCAACATTTAAAGATACTAAGAAGACAAAGGAAAAAAAGTCAGAATCAAGCACTGAGTTATCTAGTGATGAAGAAGCTAATTATGGTAGAATAAATAAGGATTCAAGAAGATTTAAAGATGCAAAATTTGGTAGATATTTCGATTGTGGAAAGTATGGTCACTATGTCACTGATTTTCAAGAAGCTAAAAACAACAATGATGAAGAAAAATAAGATCACAGGAATAGGGAATCAAAAAGGTACAGGTGCCAAAATAAAGGTAAGGATGGACAAGGCAAACATGGAAATAAGTTCTTTCAAATATAGAAGAGGAGTTGTTATGCATACAATGCAAGTAAGTACTCAAGTGACAATGATGCTAGTTCTTCAAGTAATGATAAAGACGAAGTTCTATTTCTTATTGAGGAAAAGAAGAAGTTAAGAAAAGGTCACCAATGATTCTCAAGTTTTTTAGATGTGGTAATTTTTGACATATTGAATATAGTTGTACAATGAATGGTTTCATTTTTAGTGATGATGAATATGAGGACGCACTTGAAAGACCAGAAGAGAATATTTTAATGGCACTAGAAGAATAAGGAGATGATCCTATAGAAGATAAGTGAAAAGAAAATGAAGATGTTGAAAAAGATAAACAAATAGAGGAAGAATCATAAAACGAAGGAGTTGATTTTGAGGGAGAGATTATTTATGCTCTTAAAACTTTAAAGAAGGTAAGAAAGCAAAACTCCCAACTTGAGATCCAGTTTCAATAATGTGATGAAGAGAGAGAAAAGCTTATAGAGGATCTAAACAAGTCAATGGCTAAGACAAAGAAGTTAAATAATAAGATAGAAGCAAAGGTCTTAGAATGTGAAAGGTTAGAACAATAAGTAGCACTACTAAGGGAAGAATTAGAAAAATCCAAGGACAAGCTACACAATTTGGGGAAGAGCTCAAATGTTGTAGATAATATGATCAAGGTACAAAGAAGATCAACAAACAAAATAGGTTTTGGTTTTTAACAAGCTCAAAAGAAACAAGAAGAAGAGTCAACCTCAAGTTCTGAAGTAGAAGAAACTTTAGAATAAGAAACTTTAAAAGAAGATAGTGTAAGAGAAAGTGATACTTCTGAGGATGAGTTAGACAATAGAAATTTCAACAAGGAAAGGAACAATGCACAAATAAGAAACAAATGGAATAGGATCTAGCAAAGAGAAAAAAGGACTAAGATACCAATGAGGTCATGGAAAGGAAATTTTAATGGAAAATGTTTCTCATGTCACATATATGGGCATATGACTTCACAGTGCAGGAAACATGAAATATAAGAGTATGGTAACTTTAGGAACATGCATCTTTTCCATGGGTGTTGCTACTCATGTAATAAGTTTGGTCACAAGGCAATGAATTGCAAGGTACATGATAGGAACAAATATGGATTCACTAAGAGAAATCCCAAGATGTTTGCACCTTCAAGTAATAATAACATTAAGTGTTATAAGTGCAATAATAATGGACATACAACAAAGTGGTGTAGAGCAGACATTCTAGAATCAAGCATGAATAGAACAGGAATAAGAATATGGACATGAATAGGAATAGGAACATGAACTGGAATAGGAATAGGAATATGGATACGAACAAGAATAGGAACAAGAATAGAAACATGGACATGAAAAGGAACAATAAAATGAATAAAAAGGATCATATGAGAAGGAAAGGGGACAAAGGTAAAGACCAGTGCTTGCTGGGAGTAGAAATACTCTCATTCCAGAATTAACCACCTTAAGAGGAGGTGGGGGAGGGGCTAAGCTAAGAGACTCATTATTAGCCCCAATCCCCAAAGGTGACCCTTTACCATTTATTTAAAATGGGGAGATATTTGAGTAAGGGGAGATATTTGGTTTAATAAGAGAGAATTGAATCAAAATAGTAACTCCCTAGGGGGAGTAGAACAGGAAATAGTTCAAGTTTTGGTAAAAATAATTTGGGGTTATCATCAATGACAAAGGGGGAGATTGTTGGACATTTTGAGTAGATGAGTTATCATTTATGTCAAAAATGAGTGGTCATTGATGTCAAGATTTTAGCACCAGTCAGTGGCAGTTTTAGTGGGTAGCATCAATTTTAGGTTCTCCAATAAGTGCAAAAGGTTATTCCAGTTTCAATTAATCAAGACTCAGTTCCAGGAGATCAGATATGGTCCATAGTGCAAAGAAGAAGCTAGGTGAATAATATTATAATAATTTTTTATAATATTATAAATGGAATTTTAAATTAATTATAAATTAATTAATATAATTTTTATTATAAATTAATTTATTAATTAATTTACTTAACTTATAAGTTATTTAAATTAATTATTAATTAATATTAATATTAGTTATAAGTTAATTTATATTAATTTTAACTAACCCTAAGGTGGGTTATTAAATTAAATTTGAATTTCGAATTTGAATTATTAAGTGCCGACATGGGGAGCAAATACCCATGTGTGTATAAAAATGGGATTACCCACCTTACCCAAAACTACCATGCCTTAAAATTTAATTAATGTGAGCTTGTGTGAATCACGTTGTAACAAATACGAGTGATTTTTTATTTTCATGGGAATTCAATGATGCACGGAGGTATACGAGGAAGGAAGTCATCCTTCCTTCACATGGGCACCAATAGCCCACACCGTGGGCTCCAAAGTGCTAAGTCACTTGGACTTGGGGATACGATGGATCGAATCATGTCGAAACCCTTTTGGCTGAAAAAAGGGGTATGCTTTAAGTTAAGTGCTGAAAATTTTGAGGGTATTAGTTGAGCATTTAAAAATTAATTTTTACACATTTGATTCGGTTTGTAAAGTTGTAAGGAGAGTTATAAGGTTTATGCAAAATTAATTTTTTGGTGTTATTTGCTGTAATGTTTGGAAAGGGTAGTAAGGTGTTTTAGGAAGATTGTTTGAGGTTTTGTGGTGTTGGATATTATTTTAAGTTGGAGATTATAAGGTGTATCAAAGTGATTATTTTTATGTATGATTTGATGAATGTTATTTTCAAAATGGAGCAATAAGGCATAATTGAGCTTTGATTATTTTTGTGTCTAAGGAATATTTTGAGAAAATATTGAAGTGATATTTTTTCATCTAACCATTGAAATTAGAAAGAAGAAAATTGTGATTTAGACAGGTTTTCTAAGGATACTTTTACATCAAACAAAAGGTATGGGAACATCTTCCTAGTGAGTGTTTTTTGAATGTTGTGAATGCAAAGTTGGAGTGAAAAGTATTGTTTGGTAAGCATTGTTGAGTGTGTTTTGAATTAATGCTTCAAGATTTTATGGGATAAAGAGTTGTTGATAAAACCTTGTTTGATAAGCATTGTTTTTTAAGTAATTAATTGAGTGAACTTGAACTAGGGTTTGCAAAGATTATGAGTATTGTTGTTATGTGAGATTGATTGATAAGCATTGTTGGAAATATTTGAGTGAGTGTTCATATGCTTGGACTAGTGTTTGTAAGCAAAGTTTAATTCATTGAGTGATTGGTTGATTAGAGTTGGTTGACCCTAGTCAAGTGGATGTGTTGAAGTGATAGTTCAAGTTCTATGAAACAAATTGTTCTATATTTTGAATGGATTTGAGAAAGAGGTTGAGTGTTGATGAATGTGAAACATATTGAGTCTCTAATAGTTTTATATATGTTTTGTGATAAAAAGAGTGATTGAAAGTGATTAAGAATTGTGATGAATATGAAGCATATCGAGTCTCTAACAATTCTCTTTATGTTTCTATGAGATTGGATAAGTTCTAGTGTGGACTTGTTGAGTAGATTTGAGGAAAGTCTTAGAGAAGACTTGTGGATAGATTTGTGTGAGATTTTGTGGAAGATTAAAATATAGATTTGAGGAAAGAGATTAAGAATAGATTTGGATAAGTTCTAGTGAGGATTTGTTGAGCAGATTTGGACAAGTTCTAGTGAGGACTTGTTGAGTAGATTTGGACAAGTTCTAGAGAGGACTTGTGGATAGATTAGTGTGAGCTTTTGTGGAAGCTTACAAGATAGATTTGAGATAAGTCTTTGAGTAGACTTCAAAGCAGAGTTGAATTATTGATTTGTTCAAACCTTGAGTTAAGGTTTGGGGTATATCTAGCAAAGTTGATTTGAGATTAAGTCAAACTTTGTGTTAAGGCTTGCGGATAAATATTGAGTACATATTTGTGCTAGACTGAAGGACTATGTTTAGTGCAGATCAAAGGATAGAGATTAATGATAAATTTGTGCTAGATTGAAAAACTATGTTTAGTGAAAATCATAGGATAGATATTGAGGACATATTTGTGCTAGACCGAATGACTATGTTTAGTGCAGATTTGAGGATAGAGTTTGGTGCAAATTTTAGGATAGGTTTAATGTATATTTGAGATAGAGCTTTGAAGGTTATATAGTATAGAGGACGATAGTCTCTAGTGTATAGAGATCCATTAGCCAAGGTAGTGAGGAAAGGTGTCTTTAGTGGATAGATATCCATTATCCAGTGTACTGGGGGCAGTAATTCTTCTAGAATATCACCAGTTAGATCTAAGGAGAAAGAGTTCTCCTATGGATAGAGATCCACAAACTTGATTAGGGGATTGGTGTCTCCTTTGGATAGAGGTCTATAAACATTGTAATAGAGAAAGGATTCCCAAGATATTGATTGAGAAAATTTTAGTGAAATATTTTCTTTGTGGAGTAGCTCACATTGGGTGAACCACATTAAATTGATGTCTCTATTGTGTGTGGTGATGTGTGCATTGCTTTGATTACTATTTTTAATATTTATATCTACACATTGCATAATATTGATTGGGAAATAAAAGTAAAAAGTGGTCTTATACTGCTCACCCCCCCTCTCAGTATAAGCTTGTGTTCTTCATAGGCCAATATCTAAATATCTAAATATTTTTAGGATCAAAATGGACTCCCTATTTATCATTAATATACCATACGTAATAAATATTCGTCGTGTCATACAAACACTTCTTCATAGTAGAATATAGTTTATGTCTTTGAAGAGTCTAAATTGCATATCAAATATGTAGTAGATATTCCTCCCATGTATTAGTATGAATTAGAATGTCGTCTAAGTAGACTAACCATAAATACATTGTTCTAGGGACATATGTTGTTATCCATCATCCTCATTGATGGTGCAGGTACTTTAATAAAGATAAAATTCCTAACCAACAATTCAAATAAACCTTCTTATATTTTTAATATATTATTCCATACATAAATAGCATCTATGGGTACTTGATGATAGCTAGATTTCAATTTTAGTGAAAAAATCTGCACCATGGAGTTGATCCTTCAAGTCATCTATCCAAGTGAATGGGAAAATGGTTCTTTACAGTGTTTTTATTAAAAATTATTTAGTCAATATAGATTCTCCATATTTTATCTTCCTTTGGTTCTAAGATAATTGGACTATTACATGGTGAATCACATGTTCTAATGTGCCTATTTTGAATTAGTTTTTTATTTGCCTACTAATTTCATAATTTTTAGAGATTTATTTATGATAAATAGGTGCATTAAACAAAGGATAATTAGGAACTAAATCAATGGAATGATTTACATTACAAGGAAGTGGAACCCTAATTGGTAACTTGAGCAAGTCATCATATTTTGCTACAATATAGTCCATATGCTTCTACTCTATATAGCTTGTGATAAATGCAACATTGGTCCATTTTTTTTCTAGCCTGATAATCAACAAAAGGAATTTTCTTGTATAAGCTATCATATTCCTATATTTTTTGGTATGATTTAAGAAATAGACATAGAATGAGATACCTATGGTATCCTAAAACACTAACTTCTAAGAATTATGATGACACTTTGGGACCTATATTGTTGTGAACCTCTCTTCTCATTACCATAAATTATTCATCAATATGAAACATATTCAACATGCATCCACAAATAAATTAATTGCACAATAAATTGCTCAATAAAATAGAGATTTATTATACCCTTGAGGTAGGACAACACCATACAATGCTCCTTTTGGAAGGAAGCCACTCTACAAGATATTCAACTCCATAAGCCAAGACTTCTACAAGAATACATCATAGATCATAGATTCCTTTTATAATGAGGGTACATCTTTCTTTATACATGAATGTGATAGTTCAACTTCCGCGAGTTACAAGATCACCCATGTGGTGATTCACCTTACAAGGTGTATAATAACAATATTCCTTGTGGTTATATATGATAATATTCCTTGCGATTACATATAATAAAATTACCCCAATGGTTACATATATGATTTTATGACATACCTATTTCTAATTTGACATGTGGCATTTCATACTCAATAATTAATTTATGGCTCATAGAATTATACAATACAATATTAAATTATTTAATATTAAGTACCTATCTTGGGTACCTAACATAGATCCATAAATATCATCCCTCTTGTAAATAAATGCTTATCCCAAAACCATATCATAGACATCCAATCATACAACATCATGTAAAATTTCATCTTTTAAGGATTTAATAACATATTGGAGGATACATGAATATCTCTTACCTTTTTTAACATCTAATATTAATAAGGTTGTAGTTGTGGTGTAATAGGAAGTTCAAATACTTCACCATTTGAGTAGAAATAAAATTCTTTAGACTCCCACTATAAATACTAAATTATATTGGTTTATCCTTGACCCACATTTGTGAGCGAAAAAATATTCCTTCTTGAGATGATTTTTATAACTCCACTAAGATAGTGTGAGTGGTGGTAATAGTTACATTTTGTTTAGATTCCACTATATACTTCCCTTTATTATCAACCTATGGATGTGTAAGTAGTGGTGCAATGGATGTAGATGGTTGGGACTCAATAAATAAAAATTTAATTTCTCAACACTCCTCCCTCAAATATTGGTTTCTCTTATGATAGTTACACCATTTTCAAGTCTTAGCCTTTAGAGGATTCTCTTAGTGGGAGTATTTTTTTCTTCCAATTATAACTTTGGATGACCCCATTATTATAAGAAGTGGGAGTCTTTTTTGGGTTGTAACTCTTACCTTTTCTTGGATGGTACTTTATATTTTAGTTCTTTCTATTTGATCCTCTTTTAAATTTTAGTCTTTTTTATTGTGATCTAATTTTATAACAAGTTTGTATGCATATCCAAGTGTATTAAATTCAAATAGGTCTATATCCTCTTAAATATACAATTGTAGACAAATATGGTACTTTAGGATTCTATGCCTTTATATATCTTGAATACCTAATTTTTTACCACAGAATGGAAAAAATTAGTATAATATTGAACATATTGGTCTTTACATTGATGCAATTATTACCATTGCATTTATTGGTCTCTAAAGGCTCCCATAAGGTAATATTCTTCCATGAAAACCTCCATGAAATAATACCATGTGAACAATACTTTTGCATATTTATTATCCTCCTTTACCATGTAATACTTACCACTAATTTGAATAGGTAATAAAGATTACAAAAGTGCAAAAGGGATTTTACCAGTATTGGTGAATTTAATTATAAAAAAGTGTGAAGATAACTAATCCAAATATTTTTGGGGTATCAATATTAATTTTCCTTTTGAAGAGGAATATTAAATTCACCCACATCTTAAAAGGTTTATGATCACTAAATTAAGCTAGGATAGTTAGGTTGTATGAATTAGGTTGTATGAAGTAGGTTGCATAATTTGTAGTAAGAAGGCATTAAAGAATTTGAGCAAATTTATCCATGTTATCATTCCTCCATTTCACAAGGGCTTCATTTAACATCTTCTTTAAAGGATTGACTATCATTGTGTTGTCCATTTTAGTTTATACTTGATATCAATTAGAATGATAAGGAAGGTAATGAAAGGTGTATCATGACTCATACCCAAAATTTTGATATCCTAATATCATGTTTATGCACTAAACAAATAGACTACTATAGTACTACTAATATAAATCTTAGAATTTTGAGTTAAGAAATATTAAGAAAGTGAAATTTAGAAATAATAAAGTATAACAAACAAAAGTAATGAGGATGAAAAACTTTTTTTAATAGCCTAACCTTTTTCTTGTCCATTTTTTATTTAAATTAATATATTATGTGCCAAGTATTAATTGTTATTTATGTTAATATAATGTTGGATGGAGTAAAAAAGAAAGATGTTTTCTTTAGATCTTTGAATTGGTTTTTGTATTTTTTAAGGACTAATTGCATGGTTTATTCTTATTGAAGGATAGAATAAATTAGTAATAATTTTACAAAGTTTTGTGAATAAATCCACAAAGCTAAAATGATTGGAATACCATTGCTTCAGAGTTATTTTTGAAATTTTACATGCCTAAGATATGTAAATGGGAGTAATCTAGTGCCAACTATGGGCCATTTGGGAATCAAAATTGCCTAGGCATTGAAATAATAGGGCATAGGTTCTACACCAAAATAGCAATATGTGGAGCACTCCAGAATATCTATGAATGGGAAGATAAGACAATCCAAGTGGTCAACCTACCTTGGAAGCATTTGGTCAAGGTTATGAGTCATGGGATTAGAGTTGATGATTAATAGCATTGACATAAATTTGTGACTATGGACAAGAATATAGATGTTGATTTATTGATTATTCTAGAGATATTGTTGTCCTTTCATGCCAAACTAAAATGCAACTACATGATGAAAAATATCCTTATGCACACAAATAAGGGTAGAGAACATGTTAGGGACTTCATATTTTTTTCAATCCAATCCACAAAATTATAGAAATTTAGGAGACATCCAACAAAATCTATTTTTATAATCTAATTGGTTATATTGAACACATAGACTTATGTATTAAATTAAAAGATATACTATTACCTAAAATGAACCATGTTAGTTAGTTGAATGGTTAGAAACTTATCTATAAATAATATTGTATGCATATTGGGAAAAATTTAATAGTTAGAATGAAGTTTGAATGAAATATGTAGTAATTTGAATTTCAACGTGTCTTAATTTTGAATTATTATGTTCTATCTCATATGAGACTTTGACCTTTTTAGACTAGTTTTTTGGTAAAATCTTCTACCTCATACCAAACCTCAGAGAAAGGGCCCACTCTCTAGAGTAGTGAAAATATCATTAGTGTAGTTGTAGGTTTTTATGATTAATTTCCTTTCTGGTATTTATTCTAGTAAACAAAATAGCATAGTCAAAGTTGATGAGTTTGCTTTCATTTTTAGTTTGCTTTAGTTAATTTTTATTTCCAATATGGTATGATTTGATTTACCTTTCTATAAGTGTAAGTTTTTATTTACATTTAATTTTGTAATATTATTTTTATTAATTCTTGTCTTATTTCGGCATTGAATTAAGTTTTGTTTCAAATTAAAATAATTTAATTTATTTCAGTTAAGTGAGGATTGATGCTTGATTTATTTTTGTATTTATATTATACTTAAAACTAGGATTCTTTCAATAAAAAAAATTGGAATTTAGTCTATTTTTATTGATGAATGTTACAAAGACATTGCAATTCCTAGTTTTTATATATTTATCTAGAACCTTAATATCCAAGAGATAATTCTTAGACCTCTAACACATATAGCCTTAGGATGTCACCCTGGTATAAAAAAATATTAAAGTGAATATTAACAACACTTATCTCTTTTAACATTATTGTGAGGGAATAAATTGGAATTAGTCATTGAATGTTAATTATTTTTATATGAATTTGTGTAGATTAAAATTTTTAGGATAGATTTTAATACATTAAAAAAAACAACTTGCATAAATATAGTTGTGAAAAAATCCATTTTAGACATTGGGACATTAGAATATGAGTTTTAAAAAATAGGATGTATGAAATAAGTAGAATCATAAGATCAAAATTACCACAAGCCACAAGGAGAAGACAACTATGATGAGAGGTTGAAAAGATACCAACTCTTGAGCTGCCTCTAGCAGTGATTCCTGAAGATGTTAGAATTTTAGAAGAATCATAATAATTAGCTCTAGGAAGTGTAGTATTATTTGAGTTAGAATCACAAGAATAAAAAATAGTTAGTTCAACACCACCTACTCCTCACAAATAAATACCATGAGGACAACTTAAAAATATTTAAAATTTTTGTTGGGAACAAAAAATGGTAAAATAGGTAAGTTAATACAAAAGGATCTAGTAATGTGCTTCATCCAAGTCAAAAAATCACCCATGCTAAGTATTTATAATATCCCATTTGATTAAATATTGAAAAATATGCTTCCATAAAAGTTATTTCATGTTCTATATTTTACTTAAGTATGGGAAAAATGGTGCACCTAACAATGCTAAACAAGATGCATCTATATATGGTATTAATTAAGTATTACAAAAGGGAGCATTCAAGTAAGCATGATAAGATAAAACAAATGCATTAAATGGAGTTATTATTTATTAATTTTATGGATAAATTAATGGTTACATAAATGTCCCCTTGAGGGCTCCAGATTGATACACTTGTTAAAAAATGGGTGCCCAAGGATCAAGTCCTTTTAATAGTTGATGTACACTTCCAATGTTCTTTCTTGTACCCAAAATTGAGGTGGGTGAACCTACGATGCTGCCAATTTGTTCTTTGATTTTCTGATATTATTATCCTTCCTCATGTGCTGTAAAACCTGCACCTACACACAAGGAAACCATATTTTATCAATAGCAAGTGTGGATTGTGAAATATGCAAAAGCAATACATGCACTAATAGACTAGAAAGTGTAACTATGCAATGTGACCATCCAAAACAACTTAAAATAATTCCAAATTACATAGGAATGCATAAAATATTATTTTGAAAAGATATAATAAAAAAAATAGAAATTGCATCCGAATCCATGTCGCATTCACGGTGTACCTACGAAGCCTGCAAAACCCAAACTGAGCAATTTCTAACCCTAAACATCTCTAAATTAAATAAAACTTGGGAAGTATGTATAAAATCAGATTTTAAGAAAAACCATCTGAATATATTAGAAAAATTAGTCACAAATTTCTATGCCCCTTCAGATGAGCCCCGTAAGCCTACAAAACACTAAAAATATAATAAATCACTCAATATAACTCTAAATTACATGAAATTTGGACAATAGGTTACTATACTAGTCCAGAATATGCCTATTAAAAATAGTAGAAAAATTGGGCTTGAATATATCACCGTACCTTGAAGGGATGGTGGTGACTGTCACAGAATGGGGACCGTCCTGGGGTGGGATGGCCACCATTTCTACTACTTATTTGCCACCAATTCCTCTATGAATTGGTCAAAAACCTTTTCAATAGTATTTTCATCAAATTTTTTGGTGAAATTCACTCAATTGGTTCATTTTTACAAATACATTGTGCCTCTTGAATCACTCGTGAACCCCCTTTGCTAGGTAGATATTTCGAGGAAAAAAGGCACAAAAATGTGAGGGTAAATATTGGAAGCACTTCGTCACTATGTCTCAAAACTCCTCTCTATGTTTTGGGTGGAAAATTTATCCACTTTATATCCAAATAAAGCCTATGACCAAATGGGCATGCAATGACATGCAGGGTAGGAGGCGCCATTTATCCATAAGTTGGCATGCATTGGAAGGGGAAGATAATATCCCTTTTTGGCCTCTATTCTGCAAAATATCATAAGGATTATGCACCCTCATGTCTGCATTCTTGAATAAGTAGGATAAATGGTAGTTTCTAGGTGCCATTTGTCCAAAATTTGACTTTTTAGGAGTCAAAGCTTGTGGTCATCCCACCCAAGGATGGTCGCTTGCCACCATCCCTAGGTGGGATGGCCATGAAATGTGATCGTCCTAGGGTGGGGTGGTCATGCCTATGTGGACAAAAACCTCCAAAAAATTGGGTAGAGCCTTCCAAGAGTGGTTAGGACCACTATGTATCCTCTGAGGGTTGCCCAAGGGGACATATGATGCTAATTAGTCAATAATTTTGATCGCCTAATTGGATTGACATGATTTTAGTGTCTAGAGTTACCAAATTATAAGGGTGTCATATCTAAGGATCCTGGTCAAATTTTATTTGAGTTTAAAATCTTGTCAAAATTATGATTACAAAAATGATAATAAAAAACTTAAAATATCTCCTTAAACTCTAAAAGAATCGGTAATGCAATGATTTATGAGTTTAGAATCTAATTTTATTCAAACCTATGATGAAATTGAAAGATTATTCTTTGAAAAATATTAAGAATATTGTAGAGTAAACAATTGAAAGGATGAGCTATTTAGGACGAAACAAGAAGAAGATGAAACTTTAGAAGATTATTGGGATAGATTTTACTTTGTTCATAATACATATGGTTGCATAGATGTTGAACTAAGTAAAATCATATTCTTGAGAGGATTATAGGAAGAATCAAGATAAGAAATGGATCTTATGGGAAAAGGAAATGTAAATAAACTTGAATTTCAAAAAATTAATAAAATTTATAAGAATTATTCCCATATAAGAAAAAAATGTAAACTTGGTAACAATGGAAATTGTAATGACCCTCTAGGACCAACCCACTTGAGAGAGAGAGAATTTATTTATTTTTATTTTTTATACATTCATTAGGGATCCATATATTCCCATATTGCATAATTTATCTGTCTTATCTTCATGATGAACCAAATTTTCCTCTTTTAATCTATCTAGGGGATATGCCCATATATACACCATACGTATGTCTATCTATGTAGCTAAACTAAGTGTAATGAAAATAAAATATCTATATCATCTCCATGATGATCTATATTATCCCTTTTTCTTTATCAAAAGGGTACATCCATCCTACACCATACATAAGTCCCTCTATGTAGGTGTACTAAGTGTATTGTAGTTAGGCCATTCGTCTCTCTCTCTCTCTCTCTCTCTCTCCAAATTGCTTCTAACTTAATAAACCATAAGCATAACATTTGTGATTATCAACGTGTATATCATTCACATGTATTTATTATTAGTTTCTTAATCATGATATTCCCTTATAAACTGGAGAAACAATCCCATATTAAGTTATTTTAAGAAAGCAATAAGAAACAAGATCATGAGATAATATGTGACACATCATATATCATGGGAAAACCCTTAAGGGGAAAATCCTAGCCTCAAAATATTCTATTTTATTTTATAAATTTATTTGCCTCCAATACAACTATATAAAGTAATCCCATAATTTGTTTTTAATACATCAATAAATTTAAGTACATAGGAACCCCATAGTTTCTATGTTCCTGATACATGAATAGTTCTCTTAATTCATAATACATCTCAATGAGAGAACCCCATAATTCCCTTGAATGAATTCCACATTCATTCTTCCTTTTCCAAACATCAACATCAAGATAAATACATAAGAATTCCCATGATTCCCATGTCCCAAATACATGAATAGATCCTTTAATTCATATTACAAAGCTATGAGGTAACCCCCATAATTTACTCAAATAAACTTTGTGTTCATACTCCAAAGGATATCTCCTCCCCTTTGTCCAACTCAAGGGAAATCATATCCTTTCTAGAAGTCCAATGCAACCACACATCAACTATAGAATTGTACACATCAACTCATTAGAGAGGACCCCATAATACCCTCAAATGGATTCCTTTGCAAGCTTACCAAGTGGGGAAAGAACCTTCTACTTCCTACTCAAAGTACCTCTTAGACACTATTACATCTTGGCGTAATTAGTACTTATCCTCAATTAAACATTTATCCACTAGTATATATTTATCTCATTTAATACATGGATATACATTATCCACTAATGTAGATCTCAGAATCAAAATATATTATACACTAACATATTTCCACTCATTAAATCAATGAACTACATTAACCACTGATGTATAATTCTATCTCATGAAATATGGTATGCACTAACATATTTCAACACATTAAAACCAATTATATGCATTATCCATTAATGTATATTTCTAATTCATGAGTATACTATACACTAGCATAATTTAGCTCATATAGTCAAATGAAATGCAAAAACCACTAAATAATATTTCTAAATCATGAAACATATTATCCACTAATTTATTTCAACTTATTTAATCAAATAAAATACATTATCCACTAATGTATTCTCTAACATATGAAATATATTATCCACTAATATATTTCAATGCATCAAATAAAAGAAGTACAATATCCACTATTGCCCATTTCTATTTCATAAAATTCTTTATCCATTAACATATTTCAACTTATCAAATCAAATGAAATACATTATCCACTAATGTATTTTCTAATCTATGAAATATATTATCCACTAATATATTTCAACTCATCAAATCAAATGAAGTACATTATCCACTAATGTACATTTCTACCTCATGAAACATGTTACCCACTAAATAATCCATATTAACCATTGGAATACATTATCCGCTAATGTATATCCATTAACATTTTTCAGCTCACCCCATAAATGAAACACATTATACATTAGTGTATAATTCTACCCCAAGAGATATATTATCCACCCCCATATTTCATTTCACTTAATCAAAGAATAACAATTCAATTTAATCAACTGCCCCCATAGCATATATTAAAAGGCATATATTAAAAACATTACCCTCCCATAACATAAATATATCCAATGAAATTTTTTTCCTGCTAGCAAACTTCTACCCAATGGAGTACACTTACCATTACCATTTTTCTAGCAATTGAAATATATTATCTACCAATAATATTCTATCACATTAAATCCAAAGGAGGTTCATTCAATGCTAAAGTAATCTATCACAATTTATCCACAGTGGAAAACACTAACTATCATGCATTTCAAGCCATAGTCAGTTGGGATGAATCTCAAACCCACACCATTCTAAAAGAATCATAACTTCACTCATATATTCAAATATATAGAGGATATACATTTGTAATATTTATGTGGTCTGATTCAAGGATGAGACCAATCACATATACAAAAAAAAGGGATGGTGACCTGAGTTAGGAATAGGACCAACACAAGTCAAACAAAGGCCAACAAGGATTAAACTGAGCCAACCTAAAATATATTTGAATTAAAGCCACATGTTCAAATAAATAACAATGCTCCACAAGGTGAGAATAATATGCCATGTCAAAGAGAGGTGTCCCATCTACCATTGAGTAGTAGTCGAGTCAAAAGGAGATTCGATTTCCTTTTTAGGGCTTCCAAATCCCCCATATATCCCATGTGGGATATTGGGTTTAAGGATCCTAGGAGGCTTCACCTCCTTGTTTGTACCTTCCCAAGCATGGATGTGTTGCACATTGGTGGAATGTAGGAGGCATGGGAGAAATATTTAAAATACTCCCTAAGGTAAACCTTAAGGAGTTATGAACATGCAGTGATAGAAATCAATTCACCACCCTAACCCAAGAGGCATTAGTGGTAGCTAAAACAAATTAAATCAAATTCCTAAGTTCAACATTAGAAAAATATATATTGAATTGCAGGTGACAATCCTCTATGTGGTGGTAATAACAAAGGATATGGAGGTTCACCAAATGTAGATCCAAGCATGATAGCCATTCAGGAGGAAGTCTAGTAGGGATCATGGACCTCCCCCAAACCTAAAACTATCCTCGAGGAACCTTAAGGGATTATGATTTGGTATTAAAAAAAAAACTCAAAAAGCACCTTTATAAAATACATTTGTACTCAACTTCCAAATAACAAAGTGGGGGAATAAAAAAACACAACAGAAGAAACAAATAGTCTAGAGGGGCTAATCCAATTTCTAGTAGATGAAACTCAATAAGGGAGAAACCCTTAATAGGTTGTCTCTAATGTAGACTAACATCTTGCAAGTCTACATAGTCCCAAAAGAGTTCAATGTGGGTTTGATTTGTACCAAAATATCACAAACTAATAAATAACCTATGTTGAATAGCGATGCACGACTCAAAGTGCATGTAGAGGGAGTATTCCTTTGTTAAACATAACAACACGTCCTCCATATTCTACACAAGTTTATTTCCTATAGCAATAGTGTTTAAGATTTTTAGAAAGGGGGAAAAACTTAGGCATTCTAAATAGGACTTCAGGTTGCTTTCACAATAACACAAAGCTCGTAAAAACAAGTACATATAGAGTGTTTGAAGCAAGAACAACATAGGGGGGCCTATTTGAAACCAGAGCTTCCAATACAACAGAGCAAATCAAAAGAGACATCCTCAGCTATAGAAAGGACTAAGTAAGAGTAAAAATAACTTATAATATCCATGAACAATGTAGATGGAGATTTAATTCAACTTCAAGAGCAGAAAAAAAGTTGATTCTTAGGCTATTTTTGTAGATTTTTATTTTTAAAAAATTAACAACTCTTTTTTTATTAGTAACGGGTTTTATAAGGGACACAAAACCTTATATACAAGTTGTAAGGACGATCCCATGAAGATTCGACTCCCTACAAAACAAGCCAAAATTGGATGAAACACATGGTCCATAAGCTAAAAAATAGACTATATTATTACATCGCCCATGGATACAAATAGAAAGTGTGAGGTTCTACAGACTATCCTTATTTTGCAAGTGCTAATGTACGACCTTGGCATATCAGTGTAATAAGGTCCCATAATTCACCTCGCATTGTGAGCCATTGTGATCCTTGACATTGTGGCACTATTCAACATTAGTAACTGCAAGTTCACTACAAGAACCAACGATGCATTGGGGAAGGTTGCCTTGCCATGTCACCAGGGATTGGAAATTTAACCCAAATTTTACCATTGTATCTGCCGCCCGATTGCCTTCCCTACACACGTGTTGAATACACCTATTTTTAATCGCCCTTACCTAGATAATGGACTCTTCAATGATTTACTACACGTTCCAAGGTGGATGTGAGACCTATTTCAAATAATTTATAGTGTTTAACGAGTCTCCCTTGATTATCAAGTACTGGATATTGAGCTCGATAGACATTTAGATGCCTCGAAAAGCTGCTTGAGCTTCTACAAAAATTTTAGATTGGACTCCAAGTTTTTTTGTATAAGCTAGGATGAGATGACCTCTGTCATCCCTGATTACACCTCCACAAATCGCATCACTGGGGTTACCTTTTGATGCACCATCAAAATTTAACTTGAACCACTGAGGGGGAGGGGGAATCCAAGAGACAAGGGATCTATCCACAACATCCTAGGAATGACCAGAAACCTCAAAATATAGGTTAGGATAACGTGCCACTTGAATCTCAAATGATGATGAAGGACAATCCTTAGAAGACATGATATTGGTGTTTTTGGAGGTAAAATTCACAACTCTCAAACAGACTGACTCTGTATCTAGGGATAAAAATCAAAAAGCTCGATTATTCTTTTCCAACCAAATTTGCCACATAAAGTGAGGAAGAATGATTGACCACGAAAACTTCAGGTGGGTGGACTTAAAGGGGTTTGGCCACTGGGTAATAAGATCACTGATAGACTAAGGAACAATCCAAGAGATGGAAACATTTGATAGGATCATGGACAGGACAAGGCCAAAAAAGGGGCACTCTAGAAATATATGATTAACTGACTCCCACGTATATTTACATAAGTAATATCTATTGGTCAGGATCATACCACAGGTTATCAAGTTATCAGTGGTGAGGGCTCTATTTTTTGTTGCCAACCAAAAAAAATGGGTAATTTTAGGAATAAGGTTTTTGATCCAAATACTATTGGAAGGAAACCAATCATCTTTAGGTTCATTCATAGCCATATATGTGGTCTTAACTGAGAAATTCCTAGACTGGCTAAATTTCCAAAAGAGAGTATCAGGTGTCCTGGTACTTGGGATCAAGTGAGTTCGAAGATGCACGACTAAACGAATATGAGTTGAGCGAGATCAAGAGAATCTAGGTTAGCAAGGATGTCAACCCAACAGGGGACCATAACTTTATTATTGATAAAGTTCTCAACTTTGGGACCAAAAATCAGATCAGTGATAGGTTTAAGAATACTTACATACATATTCTGAATCAAGGGCTGAGCTATAATCCATAAGTCTTCCTAGAATATTATTCGTGATCCATCTCCAATATTCTAGTGTCTACCTCTTTGAATGATAGATCAGTTTTAGCACACCGAGTACCAAAATGTAGACCCAATAGGCATGAGGGAATTATCCATCAATGATCATTGCCTGAGGTATTTGTTCTTAAGAATTTCAATCCATTGGGTCAGTTAGTTAGACACTATCTTCCAGGTCTGATTTGAAATCATAGCCATATTCATTTGGTGAACCCTCCTCAAACCAAGTCCTCCCCTGCACCTTGGAAGGCAGACCTTATCCCAAGGAACAAGGGAAAATCTACTTTTATTCTCTGCTCCTGACCATAGAAAATTTTGCTAAAGTTGTTCAAGCTTATTACATACAGCAATCAAAGCTCAAATGAGGATATAAAGTATATTGGTACACTCTGAAGACACGATTGGACTAGAGTGAAATTCCCTATGTTGTTGAATAGGGCTCCTTTCTAGCCAGCAAGCTTCTTCATAACCCTCTAAATGACACCGTCCCACATCCTCACAGATGGTTGCCCTTGGAATAAAAGAAGGCCAAGGTAATTTGTAGGCAGTTTAGCAATTGCACATCCTAGGATCTGAGCTATTCTGATATGTCTATCAACCAGAGTATTGATGAAATAAATGCTACTTTCAAATAATTTACTCTTTGTCTAAAAACCCTCTCATAAGCTTCCAATATAGATTTGATAACTCTGGCTTTAGGGATACTGGAGAGGTTGGCTAAAATTGTGTCATCAACAAATTGTTGATGGGACACTAGAGGTAGTCTGGTTGAAGCCTTGATCCCTGAGATGCCGCCCTCAGAGCATGTTGTATTAAGCGATCTTCCTAAGTTGTTCACCACAAGGATGGATAGGAAGGATGGCATCGAATCCCCTTGCCTTATTCCCCTTTTTCTCATAAAATATCCTATAGTTGCACCATTCACTATGATCAAAAACCAGACAGAGGACATGCAGGCTTTGATCAATCTAATCCATCTATGGTGAAAATAAAATTGGCATAGGATAGCAGTAAGAAAATCCTAAGAACTCTATCAAAAGCTTTACTGATATCTAATTTTAAGAAGAAACTTGGGGACCTATTGACCGTGATAGTATGGATAAGCTCATGGACAGTGATCACACTATCCGTAATGACCCTTCCTTGGACAGAGCTGCCCTGAAACTTATCAATAATTTTAGGCATAATGAGCTTCATTTTATTTGCCATGGCTTTAGTAAGGATTTTGTATAACACGTTGTACAAGCTGATAAGATAGAAATCGAATATGGATTGGCATTCATGAGATTTTAGGATAAGAGCAAGGAATGTAGAATTTAGCTCTCTAGGGACAAGCTTGGTTCTTTGGATTTCTAAAATGGCTTCACAAACCTCATCTCCAAAGATATCCCAACAAGATTGAAAAAACTTAGGAGGGAAGCCGTCAGGGCTAGGGGCTTTGTCATCTGTCATTGAAAACAAAACTTCTTTAATTTCATCACAAGAGAATGGCTGCAATAGGATATCATTATCAGCTTAAGACACCAAGAACGGGATGTTTTGAAGAAGGGATTTCGACACCTCAGTCGGGCAAGCCTGAGATGGGCCCAGGATATTATGAAAATATTCCACTGCCTCATTCTAGATTTCTTCGAGGTCTTCAATCAACAATCCATATTCTCTATAGAGGCATCTAATCTTATTTGCTCCTCTATGTCTCATTGTGGTGGCGTGGAAAAAATTTATGTTCAGGTTGCCTTCCCTAAGCCATAAGGCTTTGGAATTTTATCACCATAATGTTTCTTCCCTGGCCAACAAGTTATGAAAATCACATAACAATACTTTTTCTTGCCATTAAACTTCATCAGTAGCATTGCCATTCAGAACCAAATTTTTCTATTTCTTTTAGCTGGGAGCAAATTACTTGTGATTCAAAAATGTTTCTAAAAACCTCCTTATCCCATTTCTTGAGCTGGAGCTTAAGGATTTTGAGCTTCATACAAACTTTAAAGACACTAGTACCATCAATAAGTTGAATCTACCACTCAATGATTTTTGTCTTGAACTTCGGATGCTGAAGCGACATGGACTCAAACCTGAAAGGAGGTCTAAAATTCTTATCCATCCTAGAAACTTCTAAGAGAAGTGGATTATGGTCAAAGGCTACCCTTGGTAATGACAACAAAGTAGAATCACCAAAGATCAGTATTTCTTCTCTAGATAGTAGAACTCTATCAAGTCTCATTTCTATGATTTGGTTCCCTACGCGCTGGTTAGTCCAAGTAAATAGAGAATCTTGGAGCTCAACGTCCATGAGTTCATTACAGTCGATGAATTCAATAAAATGCTCATAACTCTTGGGAGTAATTGGGGCACCTCCAACTTTATCAATGGGATATAGTGGGTTATTAAATTTGCCTACCACCATCCATTCATGATAGGGGAAATATGAATGCATCTGTGTGAGACTATCCCACATTCCAAGCCTATTGCTAAAATTATTTGAAGCGTAAACATTGGTTAGAACCCACTGTTTCTTGGTTTCATTACATTCAAAGAGGACATTGATTACTCTATCACTCTTGGATATCAATTCTTCGATAACTTTCATTGGATCCCATATGCACAGCAGCCTCCCTGAAGCACCATGGGCAGAACTGCCTATAAAATTGTAATTACTCCACACATATTTGACCACCTTATTTGTATTTGGGTATTCCACCTTTGTTTCCTAGATAATGAATATTGAGGGTCTAATTTCCTTTCTTAGAGAATAAAATACTCTCTATTTTACCGCCTCGTTGAGCCCTTTGGCATTCCAGTATAGAACCTTCATTTGCATGGCTTAGAAGTGGATTTCTTCTCCCCTTCCACTTGCGGGGGTTTGGGTCTTTTACCTTCTTCCTTACTCATATCTTTGGGTGGAGATAGTGAAGATAGCAATGTTTTTTAGATGCTACTAGCTATGTCATTCGCCATCTACTTTTTTTGAGAATCTATTTTTGTTGGATGACCTCGTCTCCTCTCTACACCCACATCGCGTTGGGGCTTCTTATGGCTTATGGTGTGGTTCATGGGGGGCTTGAAGGTTCACCGCTGCCCGAAGAAATAATAGTGAGAAAAGGAGAGCCATGAGAAAAGGCTTCAAAGGTAAGACATCCCTCTCGCAAAGGGGAACAAACAAGGAAATGTAAAAAATGGGAGAAAAGTTGATACTAGTGGGGGGAAGTTGGCTTAGCAGGAGAAGCCAGTGGGGGAGAGAGCAGGGGTGGGAGTGGAGAAGTTGTCCTTACAGGAGAATCCAATGGAGTAAATAAAAGTGGTAGGTGAGGGAAGCTGGCTTTACAAGAGAAGCCAATGAGGGGTATCCTTCTTGAGGGATGGGCACAACTCCTTGGAATGGTCCTGACTCTTACAAACACTGCACATTGTCTCCCTTGGCTTCAAAATTTTATTTTCCATGGGGCATTGAGACTTTAGATGCCCTTGCTTCTGGCATCCTATGCAAAATGCAGGTTTATTCTCATACTCGAATGTCTACCTCCAATGATATGACCCATAAGTTAAATCGATGTACATCGGGAGCTGAGAGTCCAAATTTACCATTACACAAAAATGGGCATAAGGCATTCGAGACTGTGCTTTAGTTGTCGGGTCAAAGGCTACTAGGTCACCAACAACATGCACAATGCTTCTAATAAATTTCTCATCCCAGAACTAAAATGGGAGCTCGGGTAGTCTGACCCAAATAGAATTCAGATTAATACTCTATATCCTTGGGTTGAAACTAGCGTTCCATTGCATAATGAAAAAGGGTCTTCACCTGAAGAACCAAGGCCCTCTAATTAGTATTTGAGTTGTATCATTCACGTTGTTCAGTCATATGAGGAAAAACCCATGAGTCAAAACAAGTTCCATGTGGCCTTTAGGCTTCCACTTGGCCACTACCCAGTGGTGGATAGACTCGATGTCGGGTCTTGATCCTATGAAATTTCCAACTAAAGATAGGGATTTCTTGCTCAAAACCTCTGTCATGATGTCTTTAGGGAAGTTCAGCTCTTTGCAGTCATCAAAGAGGGTATTGATGGTTGAAGATTTTGAGAGGCCCTAATGGGTATTCCTTCTGACTTTATCTACAAATGAAACATTTGGACCTTGAACTGGGCCCAGTCTCTCACATGGGGCCCCATGAAGGCTAAAACCATTGGGGGGATCTCCGAGGAGTTCTTCTACGACATCCTCATTAGTTGTCCCTTCTTGCCCACCATCTTCCTTGGGAAGACCAGAATCGAACCCCCCATGACTTGACCCATGACCACCACCAGAGCTGCCTCCTTTCCCACTTTGACCAGGTTCAAAAATATCTTGCTCTACTCTATTGTGCTCAGCCCCGTTATTCTCCATTCATTGTGAAATCAAAAGAAAACCAAATATTTTAAAACTATTAGACCCTACACTTATTCTAAAACAATTTAAGATCTTTCTTTTCTAAAATGAAAGCCCATAATATAGTTCATATCAAGATCAAAACCAGTGTGCATGCCTCCTTTTTCCTTTGCTAGGCTTCTAAATCCTCCTCCTCCTCTTCCTCGCTTCTTTCTTCTTTTTCTTCATTTTTGTTTTTGAATCCTCTCCCCAAATTATGTTGGCTTCCCCAAGCCATTCTAGTCTCCAATATCATGCACCTTTTTTTCCAAGGTCGCAGGGGGGCAGAACTCCATTATTACAATCTCTAGCTTAGTCTTAGTAGGCCAAATCTCATTAACTCCATAGTAAAAAATAGTTATCTTTCATAAATAGTCTAAGAACTTGTTTTATTTGGAAAGTTAAAAATGGACTAGTAATAAAAATATATTAAACAATCCATGATTCCTACCTCATTAAATGAAGCCATCATTTTGCATAAAATAATTATAAATCAATTGCTTTGCTAATTTAAAAAGCATAATTAAAGTAAATATTAAACTACTAGCTTAATGCAATGTAATGGTTAATAATTTTAATTTAACCATTATTTTTACAAGACAGTATCAATCATTCCTTTTACTAGACCATTAAAAGGTAACATTAGGATAAATATTAAATCGTTAGCTTGCTATTAAAATGGTTAGTCAATCCAATTAAAATTTTTATAAGAAATGCTATTATTTAGATCCTTTTCTAATGAATCTAAAGGTATCATCAATGCTATTATCAAATTGATAGCTTGAAATTGTCTGCTTGTAAGCATGGTTAGCCCTGCAAAACCATAAAAATATAGCAACATCATAGACATAAAAGCATAACTGACGTCACTTTATAACCTTGCATAATCATGGAACCAATCAATATTAGACATTAAAATAGAAATTCCACTATATTTTTCCCACATCAAGGGTCCTACAAGTGTGGGTTGTGATAGTCCACCCCCTTGGACTAAACATAGTCTCATGTGTTTACCTGCAATAAGAAAGTTATAATTACATATTCAAATTAAACAAGAAAATATGTCTATCATTCTATTAACCACACATAATATTACCATCCATTGATAATGTCAATGACTTATTCACTCCACATGATATGCCATGCAAAATTATTATCATCCACTGATAATAGCCACACTTACCATGCAAGGTGTCATTTTGAGCATTATCATCATCTGTTGATGATATAAATGGCTATGCTTACTCCACATAAGGGTGCCATTCCAAACATTGGGCATCAACTCAACAATACCCTTCTTTATTCCTACATAGAAATATATATTTTTCCAAGTTTTTTCCCCATGTTAGCCCCTCCTAGATGAGAAAAATATGGAGAACTATGCACTTCCTGCATGATCAATCACCTCAATTTCCTAATTTTGGGTAGAGTTACTCTCTTTTCAGAGCACAAGGATCCATCCCTAATGTTAAAATACTTATTCTCTTCAAAAAAATTTCTATATTTTGGTCTGATTCTCACTGTAACATCGCTCCTAAGGTTGCAATTTTCTTGACTTAATCCATTAAGTGTTCAAACAACTATAGGCCCTTCTCAATGTCTTGGGCGTGAACGGGTTTTCCTTAGGATCTACTCCTAGGATGGATTTATATACTTCCAAATGCCTACAAATCTCATAATTTGGTACATACTTCATCAAATTAGAGAGAGTATCCCATACTCCTCTCAAGAATAGATTTCCCCATCTATTATTTCCACTAAAAATTGTTCAAACCTATGAATGGAATTCCATTTCCATTCTTTCCCATTAAGTTTGATCCCAAAGTTATATTGTTCTAAGAGGATCCCATACTCCTCTTGAGAATAGATTCCCCACCTATTCTCTTTCAATATTTTTCTCTATTCCATCTACTATGTTGAATACATAGTCTAGGTTCACAAGGATCCATGGTTGATGTTCATAATAAGTAAAGAGCCCAATTTAATGTTCAAAACACCACCAGATGTATCTATCATAGAACAAGTAACACCACTTAGAACCTTACCTAAGCCTAACCACTTTCAGGAACCATCCTTAATTGTGGTAATAATGAATATTAAAAATCTCTTCACACATTATAAACCATAAAACTTGAATTCCACTTGTAAACCATGAAAATTATATATCAATAAAGAAGTTCATATTGTCACTGTTTCAGGCTTGAACAAAACCATTTTACTAAAGTCTCACTGCTCGAGTCTTCTTGCTAGCTGCAAAGTCATTTCATCATTCCAAAAGTTGTATCATGCATATGGATGGTAACCCTACTATTTAGGTTACAAATGAGTAATTCCCCAAGGGAAATATTTATTTCCAATTCATACAACCATGCCTTGACTAAAATCACCAATTTGAATACCGTGATATTATTCAGATCTTTGGCTAGCTCTACCAATATTTGGGATTTACCTTCTTGTTACCCTACAATAGAATACTTCTCTTGTCTACGCTCAGAATCTTCATTCTAGGGAACTTGATCAACAATAATTTCTAATAATTGCCCATTTTGGTTCATCTGTACCCTTTATTATTCAATTTATTCTTGTAGTAACTAAACTACAATGATGAGGTTTTCTACCTCTTATTAAAATTTCTAAAATTTTCTTTGGGATCTACCTTCAATTTGATCACACTTAGCTAGCAGTAGAGTTTGATAAGGTCCTCTTCTTCTCTTTATTATCTTAGGTAGGGTTATGCATAAGGGATTGGACTCAAAATATACTTGTAAAAAAATGGTGAATCCTAATCGAAATCAATGTGAATCATGGAAAATCCTAAGCAAATCAAATCAATCATCTTGAAACAAAAACTGGGGGTATTTGAAGCCTTAAAATATAAATTCATATTTAGGGCATATTTTGACCTATTAAATGACCTTATAACTTTATAAAAATACCACCATTAGATCATGCTCAAAAGGAGCTTTCCAACGAGTATAAATATGCTTATGTTCGGATATATATTGTTGCAAATTGACCCTAATACAAAATTGGTCCTAAAAATTTTAGGCGAATGGGCTGACATCGAGGGTCCTCATATTCACCAATTTCAAATTCTAAAAAATCCTAATATTTTCCCAAATTATGAATATTTGCCACTATGCATAACCCTTATCTTAGGTATCAATTATCCTTGCCATGCAAAGGAGTTGTATGAGAATTTACAACCTAAATCTAACCATCCTAGGAGAGAGTAGAATTTTATTTTCTTTACACAGTTAAGGTTCACCAAAGACATACCGGATATGATTATAGAGGTTCTACCAAATTTTGAGTTCCAGATGCTGCAAACATCCCTCGAGTGGATAGGAGTGATCACTCTCCCATAGTTTGTTGGGGTTAACCTTGTACACTACCCATACAAATTAAAGGATACCTTTATGTATTATCCCCATTTCCTAACACTCTCCACAAATGTAGGAAAAATTAACTATAGTGTAAGGATTAATCTTGTCTCAGTAAATCAAGAAAAAGGGATGTCAATTTCTTTACTAAGCTCAGTCCCTCAAGCTAGTACTTAGGTGTAAGAATCTATATTCCCCATGATGAGCTAACTTAAGCCATCTATCTTATCTCAACGATGAGATAGCTTAAGCTATATGTCTCATCTCCATGATGAGCTAACTTAAGCCATTTATCTCATCTTCTTTGTGCTTTCAAAGGTTAGCTATATCTTCCCTAGAGCTAACTTAAATCATTAATGGTCACCATAAAAACTATATCCCACAAGGTTCCATCTTGGTTATGACTATCATTACCTTCCTAATAAAATCCTAGGTCACACTGGTCTCACTGCAAGGTGTCATTATCCTTAAGAAGTTGAGTTTAGTTGCTTTTAGTTAGTCCTTTATCCTTCCAAACTAACTTATTTAATTATCACTCATTTGATAATGGCTATGGTTATTCTTTCTCTATGTAAGATATCATTCCTAGGTAAGCTTACACATTATCACTCACTTGATAATGATGGTCACACTTGCTCTACGCAAGATATCGTATCAATGTAAGGCTATCCTTCCTAGGATTAAATTCTTAAGAAACATTTAACTCATCCATGGAAGCTTCTATTCTATCGTACCTAGATATCCTTCATGAAAGAATCTAGTCCATCACAACCTAGAGCTCCTACAAAGAAGCATCTAGCCCATCATAACCTAGAGCTCCTTCACAAAAGCATCTAGGCGATTGTACCTAGAGATTTTATACCAACTATAATGACCCTCTAGGACCAACCCACTCAAGAGAGAAATTTTTTTTAATACATTTATTAGGTATCCATATATTTCCATATCGCATAAGTCATTCTATGTAGGTTTCTATTGACATCAAATCCTATTATTAAGTTGTTCATCTTATCTTCACGATCAACCAACTTTTACACTTTTAATCTATTAGGGGATATGCCCATATCTACACCATATGTATGTCCATATATGTAGGTACATTAAAAGTAATGCAATTAAGCTATATATATCATCTCCATGATGAGCGAGCTTATCCCTTTTTGTCTGTCAAAATGGTATGCCCATCCCTACATCATACATAAGTCCATCTATGTAGGTGTACTAAGCGTATTGTTGTTAGGTCATTCATATATCTCTCTCTCTTTAAATTCCTCCTATTTTAATAAACCATAAGCATATCATAATTATTATCAAGGTATATATATACCATTGACATGTATTTATTATTATTTTCTTAACCATTATATTCCCTTATATATTGGAGCAATAAGCCCATATTAAGCTATCTTAAGAAAGCAATAAGAAATAAGATCATGAGATAATAACATTCACAACACATGTGACACATCATATATCCTGGAAAAATCCCTAAGGGAAAAAACCCAACCTCAAAATATCCTATTTCATTTTATAAATTTAGTTGCCTCCAATACAAATATATAAAGGAATCCCATAATTCTTTTTTGATACATCCATCAATGTTAGTACATAGGAAACCCATAGTTCCTATGTTCCTGATTTAGTATTTTCTACACTTAGTCATTAGATTTCCATTTACTTGCATTTAATTCTATTTATCTAACCTATATTAGCTATATTTACTGTATTTCCATGGTTTATTTATAGTTTTATAAACATATTTGCACTCCTTTATGTATTTTTATGCATATTTTCCCTATTTTGCATGTTTCAATAAGATAGCCTCATCTTGAGAGGCTTGCAATGCTATTTATCATTTCTAGTTTCTTTGTGTGCAAGTGACAAGGAAATTCAAGGATAAAATACCATCAAGATGTAAGATCTTAACATCTAGAAGCAGAGGTGGCTTGTCAAATCCTTCATAAGCAAAGTTGTGGAGACCTAAAGATCTTGTAGAATACATCACCCCCATTTTGGGGCTCAAAACAATTGTAATCATGTATCAAATTTGGTATCCCTAAGAGGGACGAATATGTAACCAAGATTTAAAATTTATTAATACAAAGGAGGCATTTATTTTTTTCAATTTTTTTGGTTATACATGCTTCATGGCTTTAATTTTTTTATCATATTGCAATTAGCCTAGATGTATGCTTTTTAGAGCTTTACAAATGGCGATCATGGCCAGACCGACCCTATTTTTATGCTGCTCATCGATATTTTTGTCTTTTTTCTTCATGTAGGTATAACTAATCTGAGTAATAGTAGCTAGTAGCCCTAGCCACCATCGACGATAGTGGCTACCATCGCAACCACTTTGATTGACAACGACTAGTAGAAAAGATAGCAAAAATAGTCAACAACCTATTTCTTCATCAAATGTGAATTTACTTGTAAGTGATCATATGTTATTTTTCTATTTATTACTTCTAATATGGTTTTGAAAGGTAGTAGAGTTAAATAAATCACATAAAGAAATATTAAATGAGGTTAATTTTTTTTTTTTTCTATGTTTCTACTAGCTACTGCTAGGAACAATAGCTAGTTCTGCTAGCCACCCCAAAAAATAGTAGCTAGGATTCTAGTTGCTACTATATATAGTAACCAAGACTATGTACCACTATTTATAGTAGTGGCTACTATTTAGCCTAATTTATACGTGTACCTGTTTGAATATTGTGCAAAGGCTATTTCATATTTTAATTTGCATTTTTTGAAACATATCTTCATTATGTATTTTTTGAATATAAAACACAAATTATATGCATGTAGATGAAAAGAGCATTTTATGTTGATTGATGCATTTATTTTTTATGAAAATTAAAATAAACCAATCACACACCACGATCCAAGGATAAACATTAGTGGCATTGGGCTTTCACATCCAACTCACTGATCAAGACCAACGGTGGAAGTCATTACCACTCAGTTGGCTTGTCTGACATTATATCATCGTTACCCATTTGTGGACAAGATCAATTCAAGAACTATCCTATCTATGTAAAATTATATGTATTCCTATTTGGAGGGGTGTATCAAAATCCAAGAGGGAGAAATAGCGAAATCTCACAAAAAGGAGTGGATAAAGATTCCTAAAAATAGCTCAACACCTACAAAGCCAACAACAATCAATCAAGTGGTCATAAATATCCCTGGGTCTACACAAGCGATGCCTCCTCAAAAGGTGAACTATCAGGCCCAACCTCCCCCTACGAGTTATAATAGTAATGGTCAAGCTAATCAGGGACATAACCAACAACATCGCTCTAAGCGATAATTTAATCCCTTCACTGAATTCATGGATTCTCTATTTGATCAAATATGGGTTGCAAAAATAATTAATCTTCCAGATATCAAAACCATCAATCCAGATAGAGTCAAACCCAAGCCTATGGGATGCAAATAAGATCAATATTACAAATATCATTGGCAAAGTGACCATGATTTACCAACGTGCTATGGTTTTAAACACCTAGTACAATATATGATTAAGAGGAATGAGCTTCAAGTAGATGCTCCACTAGCCCCTAAAAATTAGTAGATGGGTATATACAAGGACCCATTACCAACTCATGAGTTATAGGCAATGCATGCTAAACCAATGAATGAGGTGAAGACAACACCCCCTTTGTAAGGGTATGTTGGGATGGTGAGTATTGTGACTAGGAATAGAAGATATCCAATCCAAGCTGCACCACCTGTAGCTTTGAGTGATGTTCCAACTACATTGCAACCTATACCACCTATAGTACAAGGTCTTCTACCTAGGCCAACATTAATAAAAAAGAACAAGCTTACACAAATATTAAGGAAAACATCAGTGATATTGTCCATCTATGAGCTAATTCAACAATCCCCTCCACATAGGGATACTTTGATGGATATTCTAAAGTAAATAGAATTACAACCACATGAGTCTAAATCCATTGATTTTATAGGTCATGTGCAATATTGCAAGGAACCAGTAATAATGTTTCATGAGCATGACCTTAAGGAAATAGCAACTGATGTGGTAGATCCCCCTTTGCACATCATTGCATGTGTAAATAATATACCATACAAGAGAGTACTCATAGACATTGGTTCCTATAGTAATATCATCACAACTAAAGTATTAAAATACCTAGGATTTCTAGCATCTCGTGTTGTTGTATCCACTAACACACTTCAAGCATTCAATGATATGATATGATCTACTATCGGTACTATAGTCCTACCCATTCAGGTGGGATGCAAAACTATATCGATATTGTGTCATGTGTTGGAAGGTGAGATGGTCTATAACATATTGCTAGGTAGACCTTGGATCCAGGATATAAAGTGTGTCTCATCCATTGCACATTAATGTCTCAAATGCACTCATGAAGGGCAGGTGCATGTAGTCTCTACAGATCTAGAGCCATTTAAGTACTAGAATATGGTACAACAGATGCCAAAGTCGAAATTACCTTCAACTCATATAGACTTCTAACTAAATGTACCTATTCAAAGTCTACCTACTTCACCATTACATTCCATTTCACCATCTACATCTTCATCCATTCCATCCTCATCATTTGAACCCTTAGAGATTCCTTTGACATCATCAGATCCTCCATCGAGTTACATGTCGAAGAGGCCAATTGATGAGAGCTCACCTCTAGTTTCCACCATAGCCATGGAATAGATTCATTTTTTATGAAGAATCATCTCAAGAGGTTCACATTGAGTCATGTCAAGCCTCACTTCCATCTCATCCAACTTTGCCATCGCATATGTCTAGTACAGGGATAGGAGAATATCTGGTAAGAAATATCACAATGGTTCCATCTATAGAGACAATACAAGATATGGGGCGACCTCATATTCCCATAGGTATCATTGTGCCTTTTGGTTTACCACAAAATCAAACTAATTTTCTATATGGGGGTTTAGAATATGGAACCTTATTAGCTCCTCAGAGAGAAGAAAATGATGACCCTTTTTTTGAGGATATAAACTATATGTTAAATCCAGATTATGCATTACAGTATTTACATCGCTGTAATTGGTACAATTTTGATCTAGGCTTATATGAGCAGGGTCCTTGTGTCCCATATCAACCCCAATATTAGCTATCTTATGATAAATTTGGATTGGGACATAATAAGCCAGTACCGTTGGATGTTCTCATAGATAGTTTAGAACACCTATGTCTAGGATATCAGGATAAGCTTATACATAATCCATATGCCAATCCGTATTACGTTCATTTATTGGGGGATTATTTTCCCATAGATATGATAGATCAAGGGCTATTTAGTGATTTTTCTTAACCTCATGAAGTGGGGGAGAGCTCACATACCTTGAAATATGATAGTGAGGAAGAGGATCAAGGTCCTCCTCACGAATGGACAAGTGATGATAAAGAAGACTATGGCATCACACCAATAAACTATCTTATATCATATTATGAACATGAGAGAGTGTTCCACTTGTATGACTAATATGAGTATTATCTTCACATGTTATTCCCCATCCAAGTCCCTATCTGATGCCAGCTTTTTCTATGAGAAGATCAAGCTTGCCCTCTTCCACCATGACAACCATCATTCATTCCACTTCCACCAGTTCAACCCCCACAAATTACAATATAACATCAGGTCTCTAGACCCACTCACCCTTGATCATGTGTCCATCAACATGATTTCCATATATTTAACTACACCATTTATAAATCTGAATAACCCATCAAATTCATTGCATCTCGACCTTAAGGCAATTGAATTTTATCAAGGAGATTCTTCCCCATCACCCTCAGAGTATTTGCCTTGAGAGAAAATTTTACAACCATTTAAATTTTCTCCAAGAACTACATAGGATGTTTTTTAGGCTGAGGTTGACCCTAAATTTCCTATGGAAGAAGCAAAACCAACTGATGACATTCACTTAATTCCCACTCCACATTAGTTGGAATATGGGTCTCATATGTCAATTGAGCCAACACTTGATGATAATCCCCATATTATCAAGCTAGGAGAAGGTTTATCTGAACAAGATGATTTCACAAACACATTGAAAGCAAGGATAACAACTTTTGCTTGATCTTATAAATATATGCTAGTACTGAACCCAAACCTAGTCACGCATAATATTACATTAGACCCCAATATCAAACCAGTTAAGCAAAAGTTACATAAGATGCACCCAAAAGTAGCCTCAATGGTGAAATATGAATTGAAAAATCTACTAGACGTTGATTTCATCATCTCAATAGACTATCTACCATGGGTTTCAAACATGGTACTCAAAAAAAGCTCAATGGAAGGATTTCGTATTTTCACTGACTTTAGAGATCTCAACAAAGCAAGTCCTAAGGATGATTTTCCCTTACCAAACATTGATGCATTGGTATATGCAACAATAGGACATGGAATGCTATCTGTTATGGATTATTTCTTTAGATATAATTTAATTTATATTAATCCAGAAGACCAGATCAAAATGGCATTCGCAATGCCTTAGGGGACATTCTATTACAAGGTCATACCTTTTGGCCTTAAGAATACTGGCACCACTTACCAACGAGCTATGACATATATCTTCCATTACTGCATGCATAAGATTTTGTAATATTACAGATGACTTATTAGAAAAATCTCTATTGTGCCATGAGCATATTTATGTATTGTGCAAGGTTTTAGATCACCTCATTGAACATAATGTTAGGCTTAATCCCAAGAAGTGTGTATTCGATGTCACATCTGATAAACTCTTGGGATTCATAGTATCTAAGCAAGGCATATAAGTAGATCTAAACAAGATCAAGGTAATGTTAGAAATACCTCCCTCCATAACCATTAATCAACTACATAGCTTTCAAGTAAAGATCACATCCATAAAATTCTTCATAGTGTAATTATTGGATAAATGCCGACCCATGAATAGGTTGCTACACAAGGGGATCTCATTTCATTGGTATGAGAAATGTCAATATGCCTTTGATAAAATAAAGCAATACTTGGCTTCACTACCCATATTGGCTCCTTCTCAACCAAGAGTGTCATTCTACCTTTACATCTCAGCTACTGAGTTGGCATTGGGTACCATGTTGTCCCAAAAGAATGAATCTCATAAAGAATAGGCTACATACTATGTTAGCCGCACATTGGTTAGCTATGAGATAAAGTATGCATACGTTGAGAAGCTATGCTTAGAAGTGGTATTTACCACTAAAAATATATACCATTACATGCTCAATCATACCACGTATGTAATATCTAAGGAAAATCCATTACGATATATGATGAGTCGAACATATCATAATAGTCGCACGATGAAATAGATAATGTTGTTGATGGAATTTGATCTACAGTTCATTGGATAGAAATAAATAAAAGGACATGTCATAGCTAATAAACTAGCAGAGGCTCCTCTCTAGGATGGCCAGCCTCTAAATATAGAACTTCTCAATGATGGAGTGTTTCATATCTCAGAATTGCCTGATTCTATCAAACCTGACTCACAGGCGGATATAACTCTATTTTTCAATGGTTCTAAATGTGAGCAAGATGGTGGAACAAGTATCATATTTTTCACATCGCAAGGGGATCCCATACCTATTTTATTTAAACTCGACTTCCCATGCACCAATAACAATGTCGAGTATGAAGCCCTCATTATAGGTCTTCAAACAACAATCACCATGAAAATCACTAAGCTAAACATTTTTGGTGATTATTTGTTCATAGTTAATCAGGTTAAAGGGATATTCAAATGTAGGTGTCCAGTATTACAAGCCTATAAAGCCCTAGTGGACAAAATTTTGGTAAAGTTTGAGTGAAACGATATTGACGTACTCCCTCGTTCATATAATCATTTTTTAGACACGATGGCCTTCTTAGGGTTGCTAATCCCGTAAAACCCTTTATATGATATCATAACTATTCAAGTAAAAATGCTAGTGTAATCTATGATTGAGCATGATGATCATAATGCCACACTAGATTTTCACATGATTTATATTGAACCTTCACATGAACGGTTCTCTCAACTACACAATTATTTGAATAATGTTAGTTGGGTGACTCTGTTCTCTTAGAATTATTTTGATACTAGCACAATGCTTTATCTTCAAGTTTAGTCTCAATAAGTATATGCATGAGATAAACATAAAAATTATTATGCTATTCATACAATTAAGGATTCTTCATAGCAATATTGAGCCATACAAATCAAATATTATTTAAAATTGGGAAATATTCCACCTGGATTATCGCATGTCGTAAAGTGAGCATTTAAGAAAAATATGGAAAATATGTCTTATTAGGAGACATAATGTATCATCGAAGCTATTATGGTATCCTCATTCATTGCTTAGACTCACAAGAGTCAACTTGGGCCATTGCCTAAGTACACGACAGTACATGTGGTGGCCACTTTAGCGGTATGGCCATCACTAAGTGCATTATTTGCATGGGATATTACTAGACAAATTTAGAGCAATATTGTTGGGTTTATGTAAATAAGTGCATGAAGTGTCAACATCATGTAAATTTGACACATGTACCTTCATAGGCCTTACAACTGATTCAATCGGTTTGGCCATTTGCACAAAGGGGTTTTATTTAATTGGAAAAATATCACCTGCCTCCTCATGCCATCACATGTTTATCATAATGGCAATTGAGTTTGCAACCCCAGGAAGCACACACCCTTTATTCTACTTGCAATATTATTTTGAAATGAAAATAAATATCATGAAATACATATAACATGGAAATAACAAAGAGAGATTCTTTTTATTTCTATTTAACCTTGGTTACATGTCGGTCCCTCTGAGGGATACCCATTTTGATACAAAAAGTTACAAGAGGAACAATGGTGAATAAAATTCCCCTTGAAAAGGGGTGGTGCACTTCCTCAGGCCTCTCGATCTCACACATAAAATTGTATGAGGGCTTATACTCCTTCTCCAGATCTGGTCCTGGAGGGATCCTTGTCCTCCTGAAACTTTGATCCAATCCTGTAGGTCTATACCTACATTCATGGAAACAACAAAGCACACTTAGTAGGATGGGATACCTCTTTGAATGAGGCCTTTGTTAACGAATCTAGATAATATTTACAAAAATGGCACACAAGCATAAACAAGATAATAAATATATATAAAGCTGATAAATATAGAATAAATACATTAATGGAAGTAGATCTAAGCTATGACTTAACTAATAAAATTAAGCAATAATAAATCTAGACTAAAGCAATAGAGAAATAATGTCTATATCCTAAAATATGCCTGCAGGCCACTATCCAAGATAGCGGTTGCAATATGAAACCTTTTTCCTTATGAATTAGGGGTTGTTGCACTATCCTCTTTGCTAAAATTGATGTTCAAGGATCACTTGGCATATATCCTACACTGATTGGTGGTTATAAATGTAGACACCTAAAACATGCTATGTTTAGGAGAACTACTCATGTGGGCATTCATAGACCATGTGTCTAAACCTTGGGACCTTCCAAGTGCCAAAAGTGGTTTTCACCACTCATTTGGGGTAGTCTTAGCCCATCCAAGACTAGCTGCTATGAACTAGAGTGGCTATATTCTGGTCATTAAAGCTCAAAGAAGCCATCCCTAGCCATTGAAGATGACAGTGGCTAAGTCCTAAATAGCAACTTGCCATCAAACTAGCCTAATATCAGGTAGAAGTGGTATTTTACATGAAATAAATTTGAGCGGGGATAACTTTGCATTCCTCCTCATAGCCAGTCTACATGAGAGACTCAATTATAGGTTTAGACATTAGTTTAACTGGCCTTCAAACACAAAAAAAGACAAAACTTCTCATGCTAACATCTAGTGTGCATGTAGAATTCAGTCCTAGGGTTTGGACATTAACCTAGGGATTCAAAGACATTATAAGGTGGAAACCTAAGAGCACCAAAAGGGGGGACTTTTTGGGAGATATTTTAGAGACCTTTCATAGAGATACGATCGAGGAGAGATTTTTGAGACTTTAAGAGTTTTTCTTGTAGTGAATCCCTATTGTATTGGAGAGCAGATGGGAGCACATTTTAGGAGCAAAAAAGTGTTGGCTGATTGAGAGGTATTCATCTGTAGGATATTGAACAAATCGAAAATAAATGACAACCAATTCAAATTCAACAATAATCCTAGATCCATATCCTTGGAGCAATAGAGATAGGTTTTCATCTTAGTGGATGCTATATTGGATAGTGTCCCGTAGGCCTAGTCTAGGGTTCTTAGCATTAGCTCTTTTATTTATCTTATGACATGTTTTTACGCCATTAGCATAGATCTAGTTTATAGCATTTACTTACATTCATAGCATTATTTTTCATTGTCATTGAGCATATTTCTATTTATAATTAGGGTTATTATTAACAACCTCATCTGGGGAGGCAATATCAAATAGCTAAGTGTTTGTTATTGTTTTCATGCTTGCAGGACTACAGGTTCACTAGACAGGTTATCAACATATGAAAGCAAAGGGATCCCTATAGAAGCTAGACCTGGAGAAGGAGGCATATATAAGCAGTCATACAGTTCTATGTGTGTCACCGAGAAGCCTGCGAGAGTGCATCACCCCTTGCAAGGGGATATCATACATCTATTACCCTATTTTATAAAATTTGTATCAAATGAAGGGAATCCCTTAGAGGGATCTATATGTAACCAAACTTGAGAAAAAACAATAAAGAGAATTATTCATTCATTTATTTGTATTTCAGTTACATTTGCTTGCACATATTTCATTTAATGCATGATTAAGTATAAATAAATTAAATAATATTCACAAATAGATTATTGTATGGTGCATCGCTTCCTCGGGGTCTCTATAGATGGTGATCATGGTGGGACCCATGCCAAGTTTTTATTTTCTACTAATTTATTGATTTGGGTTTTTGTATATAGATTTAGCTACTCTGGTCTACAACGACCCATATAATTAGCTGCTCCTACTAACAATAGCCAAAAATTAGCTGCTATGGTCAACAAAAACCGAAACTAGAGTGCAGCAAAGGACATAATCTCTGTTCTCTAAACTGTATTAAATGTTGGCATAGTTTTTTGCTGTTTTCTAATTTTTTTTCTGCTTCTGTTTTCATAAAATAGTGAAAATTAAGACACATTTTGATTTGGAAACTAAGGGATGGAAAGGAAAGAACTTGCATCTTGCACATTTTAAGGTTTTTCTTAGATTTCCAGTAGGTGTTTCTAGGAACAGTGGCTTATGCTTGTAAATTCCACCCTAGAATCCAATGTGCTAGAAATCATGTGTTGGTTTGCTTTCTTTGAGGCCCTACTAAAGGCCATATCTACACAAAATAGAGTACATCCATGAAAATCATATTAGTTTATGCATATTTTTGAAAACTAAAATGTCATATGTATTAGGCATATAGGAAAGATGCATTTCTACTGTATGATACATTTTACTTTATGCAAATTTAAATTGAACCCCACACATGCATACATATTTTAAACATTGCGAAGTTGGATTTCATCACCAACCCTTAATTTAGTCTGGTGGCATTGGCATTCATCTCCTTCCATTGGTTTGCTTAGTCTGGTGGCATTGGCATTCATCTCCTTCCATTGGTTTGCCCCCTAGATTTTCCTAGAACAAAATAAGGCACTTATTTATAGTGGTACTAGTTACTCATCTTCAAAATATCTCCCACTATTGGAATAATTATTGGTTCAAAGTGGAAGAGTTAGGCGAACCCCCCACTAGGATTTAAGTGGTGTACCCTAGTATCTTTTTGGTAAAATCATGTTTGGCATGAGTGTTCTTGGTTTCCACTATGGATGAGTCTCCTCATTCTAAATCCAAAACAAGAGCAAGAAAACAAGAACAATAACACATCAAAACATAGCAAATAGTTTAGGGCACACATAAATTGGTAATCAAGATAAACACTTTATTGACGTTGTTTTTTTGTACTTATTTGCAACACTCAAGATTAATTCACAAAAAAAATGGTTAAAACTAGAAGTAAGCATCCTCAGTCCAATACCGAGGTAGAATCTGAAACAACACACACCCATAGGCAAATTCATGGCAACATTGAACCACCTACTCATAAGACCATGGGACATAGTTTTGCAAGCCTAAGGGGTGATAACTCAACCCTTGGGGGTTCTCCTCAAGAAACCCCAATTAGAGAATCACATAATAGAACTAAGTCACCAAAACACAAAAGAGGCTTCATGGCCATCATCATCAAGAAGACACGAGGAGGCTTCAAGGCCCTCCTCTAAACACATAGAAACTTCTCAAAGACATGAGAAGGCTTCAAGGGCTTCCTCACCAAATGGACATAAAAGGGGTTTTAGACCCCACTCTTCACATAGGGATGACGAGGTTTCTCCACCTCCATCCTCATGAAGGAACGGTGGGGCCACAAAGCCTTCATCACCAAAAAGACCTACGAGAGTCACAATATCTCAAAATTCACATGGGACACTTAGAACAGATCTACACACTAAGGGATAGGAAACTAGAGTTACATCTAGTCATAGGCACCAAAAAGAATATACCCTTTACACAAGATGAAGGATTCCAATAGATTATGACCTCATTGGAGTAAATGGCACCCCACGAGATTAGCCATGGAAAATAAGATAGTTAGATGAGTTGGATCTATTTTATTTGAGGTCAACTCCCAAAACCACAGCCACAAAAAATTCTACATCTGGAAGTTCACAAAGTGTTACTTCTAAACACACCACCCAACCTGGGGAAGCTTCAAAGTGACCCCATAGTACACATATATATTATGATCATATAGGCACTTATCAACACACTTAACAAGTTACCTTGGCTAGAAAGAGAAAAGAGATAGTGGAAACATCTTCAAGGAATCTATGGATTAGAACTACAAGAACAGATTCAGATGAACATGAGTGTTCTTTAACAGTGCAAGCTGACCATGTGTGATGGTTAGAAAATGCATTTAAAAAATATCGAGAGCTAGTTGAAGCTCTTGAGCATGAAAAACAAATAGAAAGACTCTTGTGTCAACATGAGCAACATTTAAGAGAACAATCTAAGTAGCTAGCTCGTATCAATTTACAAGCAGATGGTGATGATCACCAAAGAGAGAAACATGTTGAATCACAAAAAGAAGGGTGCATTAGGCAAGAAGAAAACCCAAAATGAAACCACCACTCAAATCATGGACAAAATCAAACTGGTGGGAAAAGGGTAAACATGGTAAATTTGAATCAGACACATCCTGAATCCCTTCATAGGAGGGAATATAATAGAACAAGTCAATTGGATAAAGGGTTATCTCCATTACCACCGCAAGTGGGATTGTAAGAAGAGAAATTCCTTGCTTCAAAGGTATTCCAGGCACTAGCTAAAAAGATGAAGTCCTTTGAGAAGCAAGATACTACTGGGAACCAACCAACACTGAGTAAAGTACACAACCAACCATTGTGCCCATAAGTTCCTAGCCCTGCATATCCTAAGCACTTTGATATGCCTAGGTTAGAAAAATTCAAGGGTGAAGAGGATGCACAAGAGCATGTTATCAATTTCATCAATGCATATTTTCATCTTGAAAAAAATGATGCTCTTATGCTGAGAAATTTCATTATGAAATTTTTGGGGGATGCCACCCAATGGTTCAACTAGCTTCCCAAGCATAACATATCCCACTTTGAACAACTAGTAAATTCTTTCCTAAGATTTTTCTCCTTTGGTGCTAAAAATAAGGTGAACCTTTTAGACTTGGCCAACTTAAAAAATTATGATTATGAGCCAGTAATGGATTATGGAGATAGATGGAGAAAATTCATGGCAAAGTTGTCATTCTCCATCCCTATAGAAGAAATCATCTGTATGTTCACCAAGACTTGTTCTAAACACATATCCCTCTTGTTATAAATTCAAAAATATCCTTCATTTTAGGAAGCCTTGGCATAGGCCAAACTCATTGAGGACATAAAATTAGATGAGGGAACCATCAAGATACGAACCAAGAAGGAGTGGAACAAAATAGCAAGAATTACAAATATAAGCAGAAGCAGGGCAACCTTGATCTAGTTAATAAAGTAGTATTGGTTGCACCTAAGTATGGGACTGTGCAACAACCCCAAAACTATCAAGCATAGCCCCCACAAGCCAATTATGATCAAAAGAACAATCAGGGGCAAAATAGAGAATGCAAGCCACCTCACTATTTTACACCTCTGCCAGAGTCAATGCAATTAATTTTCAACCAATTAAGTGAGGTTGGCAAGATCAAATTTCTTTATATACCTCTTTTAGATCCCCACCATCCTAAACCAAAAGGATATAGGGAAGATCAATTTTTCCCTTATCACAGAATACCAGGGTATTACATTGAATTTTGAGTTGGTTTCAAGAACCAAGTACAAATTATGATTGAAGCAGGAGAACTTAAAGTTGAAAATCCATTGGCTCCTAATAATAGAGATATGGTCATATACAAAAACCCACTACCAAACCATGAGGTCCCTAGAGGGTAAGGTTCCCAAGTCAATCAGGTTTGAATCGATACACATACCCATGGATGCATTGGGATGGTTGAAATTGTAAACATAGAAACCAGGAGTAGATGATATGGTCAACCATAGCCTCCTGTAGCTCCCATTAATGTCCCAGCTGCACCTAGGCAGAGGTAGGGGCAAAAAAACCTTCCAGGTCCACCAACCCAACCTGTGGCAACTTTTCGGAGTAGACTAGAACAAAACTTACAAACGACTTCAACCAAGCTATCTATATATAATATTATACAATAGTCCCCAAAGCATAGGGAGACTTTGGTGGATATTTTGAGATAAATTGAGTTCCAACCATAATATTCAAATGCATTCACTTATTTTTTGGAACAAGTACAACAATTCCAAGAACTTGTAATTCAATTTTATGATCATGAGATTAAGATAGTACCTACTGATATTCATTTGATACACATGCCTCACTAGTTGGAGGATGGATCACATATGGATATCGAAGTGACTTTCAAGGTGGACATCAATGATGATCCTACTCAACCAAAGAAAGTCAAGTTCGGAGAAAGTCTATCTCCATATGAATAAACCATTATAATCCCTCTACTTAAGGAGAGGCTTGATATTTTTTCTTGGACCTACAAAGACATGCTAGAGCTTGATCCAAAGTTAGTTGTACACAACATTTCATTGGATCCCACGAAGAAGCTGATCAAGCAAAAGATGAGGAAAATGCATCTAACCATCGCTTTGATGATGAAGAACGAGTTGCAAAAATTGTTGGATGTAATTTTTATCATTCCTATTGACTATCCTGAATGGGTATCAAACATGGTGCCCATGGGAAAGTTGGATGGAAGAATATGTATTTGTAAAAATTTAAAATACTTGAATAGGGCAACTCCAAAGGATTCATTACCATTGCCTAACATAGATGCTCTTGTATATGCCATCGTAGGTCATGAGATGCTCTCCCTAATGGATGGTTTTTCTAGTTACAATCAAATCAGAATTAAACCCAAAGACTAGCACAAAACAACTTTTATTACTCCATGGGAAATTTTCTATTACAAGGTGATGCCATTCAACCTTAAAAATGTGGGTGCCACATATTAGAGGGCCATGAAATACATATTTCATGACTATATGCATAAAATCTTAGAGGACTACATTGATGAATTACTGTCCAAGTCTGTATTGCAGTAAGAGCATGCTAAAATCCTTAGAAAATTCTTCGATAGCCTCATTGAGCACAACATCATATTGAATCCTAAGAAGTGCGTGTTTGGCATAACTTTTGGTAAACTCTTGGGGTTCATTATTTCTAAGAGAGGCATTGAAGTCGATCCTACAAAGGTAAATTCTATATTAGAAATGGCTGCTCCTACCAACATTAGGGAGTTAAGAAGCCTACAAGGCAAGGTAGCATCCATCAAATGATTCATTGCTCAATTATCAGATAAATTTTTACCCATGAATCAGCTTATATGAAAAGGAGCCCATTTTCATTGCTCAATTATCAGACAAATATCAACCCATGAATCAAATATCAAAACTTACCTGGCAACATCACCAGTTTTAGCTCCACCATGGCCAAACGTACCGTTTTTACTGTAAATATCGGGTACTAATTTTGATTTGGGCACTGTTGATAAGCAACACACCCCCACTGAAAAATGAGATTCCATCCTTAGAAAATTATGAACTTCCATTTTTGCAACAGGGACCCTCTTGATCTTTTCAGGTTTTAAATCCAAATTTGCTTGCATCCTTTTTAAAGTTGTGCTTTTTCTTGCATTCTAGCTGTGTTATCCAAGAATTCACTTTTTACATGCTAGAATCATTCATGCACAAGCAAAATCTTGCACCGGTACCGAGAAAATCCAGAAAACAGTTGCATAAATTCATTGAAAAATCAAACTTTCCATTTTTGGTAGTGTCGCGATATCGCGACACTTCCATTTTTGGAAATGTCGCGATATCGCGACAGATAAGTCAAAATGCAGCTAAGTGCCAGAAAGGTCACGATTTCGACAGTGTTTTGGAGAGAGACGCAAGCTGTACGGAGGGCGCAATTTTGCGACATGTCGCGAAATCGCGACATGTCGCATTTTCGCGGTAGGAGAGAGAAAGTGGCTGCAGGATGAAAAATAGGCTAAGTCGCAAACACGTTCCAAAATCACGGTCAACGCGGTCAACGCATGCAGGTAAGGAACTGTCGCGATATCGCGACGTGTTCTAGAATCGCAGCTGAAAATCGGGATGGCTGTACGGAGGCCATAGGGTCGCGATTTCGTGACACGTCGCGAAATCGCGACATGTCGTGTTTTCACGGCCGATGAGGGAGGAAGTTGCCGATGCGCTGGCAGAGGTCGCGATTTCGTGACATGTCGTGAAATCGCGACATGTCGCGAAATCGCGACATGTCGCAGAATCGCGGTAGGAGAGAGAAAGTCATAAGAGGGCCCGAAAGTGCATTTCAGCTAAAACAGAAGGCTTCCTGGGGTAGCGACACGTGTCAAAGCATGAATGGGACAAACAAAAACCGACATGCAAGCTTACTTTGCGGTTTTTAATTTGTTTTTAATGTTTTAAGCTTCTGATTTAATTAAAATGCTAATCTAATGCATCTTTTTGTCTTTCATGCAGGATTCCACCTGGCACTTACGGGACAACCGGGAAAGACCATAAAGGCAAAGATAAAGTGCGGATTTAGTCAAGGACCGCCATGCTAGGAGAGAAGCTGCCGGTGAGAGCATTCAACGACAAATTTATTGCAGACTTGATAGCATGAAGACCATTTCAACTTCGGGATGGATTTGCGGAGATCGAATTGATGGAGAAGTGGTGACTCATCCGGCTCACCAGCAGAATTAATGAAAGCATTTATTTGTAGCTGTGAATGAATGCAAGTTGCATTTGATTTTATCTTCTCAATTTATGGCAGCTAACTGCACTGATTTGCAGAAGGGTTAAGTTCTATCCGGACTTTGATTTTTAAATGGATTTTTATTGTAAAACCCAGGTCCTAGGGTTTAAGTGCGATAAGATTTAGGGTTTAAGCAAGATATTTTGGAAAAGATCAGGGTCTTTCCTGAGTCTATAAATACAAATTCTAAATGTAATCGCAGGAGGCGGAGACTTAGAAATAAAATGCTTATAAGCAATTTCTTGCAAATTTTGTGAAATCCTTTGTTTCTGGACTTGGAGTTGATGTACTTTAGCTTTTCTGTGATAGCATGGCCAGGAGCCTAATCTTTTGCAGAGTGTGATAAGTGTATTTTCTTTTGTTATCCGTTCCATTTAAAGTTTGTTAAATATATGCTGTAAATCTGCCATTGTCAAGATTAAATATGTTTGTTAGGCTTCAGTTGTTCTATTGTCTGCTAGGGGAAATTACAGATTTGAGGTTAAGTTTGTTCTAATTGCTCTGTATTCACTGTGCGAGCTAGGCTACCGGTGAAAGATACCAGTTTTAACCAGCTACCCTTGGATTTATGATTTTTTCGCTAGATCTATTTCACTCGCCTTGTGCTCTTAGTTGAAAGTGATCTTAGACTGACTGGACACTTTCTTCTGGGATTTGTTCTGTTGTGAAGCTGATAGCATAGATAAGATTGACAGTTTGGGTTTACAATTGATGTTTGATAAACTTCTCTTTTCTACCCTACCCTACCCTCTCTTTGCTTACCGTTAATGATCCATTTTTATTTTCTTTATTTGCCTTTTATTTAAATCTACTGACCCATGAGAGCTAGATCAAGAATTCAAGTTAAATCTGATTGTCAACAACTTTTGCAACTACCGAACAAGTTCGAGAACCCCTTGTAAGGTAACAGAGCAGTCCATATTGAAATCTATTCCAGAAGTGGAAAAGAGTGAATTGCCATTCGACCCAACTCTGTAACTCGCACCTTGGATAACCAGCCAGATCCTAAAGATGAGTGGGATCCGTCCCGTGGGTGTCTCCGGAGCTTTCCTTGCCTTCATCATTTTCCCGGGGTGTGCATGAAAGCCGGACCAACATCTAATTGGTGCTAGAAGGAGGGCAGAACATCTGTTCTTAGTGCACTTGAGTTGAGAAATCCGACTGTATGTGGAACTGTAAAACTGTATTTTATCCAAAGTCTGGTAGCCAATTTTCCCCTCCTCCTCAGCCAACATCTAATTGGCGCTAGAAGGAGGGCATGAACTCAGTTCAAGTATTTTAAGGGCATAACAAAGAACATTTGAAGGACCCACAGTGAACTCCGGACAGTTTTATAAATTGTCAGTAGAGTTTTATAAATTGTCAGTACAGTGTTTTGTGAATTGTCAGTGCAGTGTTTTAAATTTCCAAATGCAGAACCTGTTAAGAACTGTAAAGTTGTATGTACTATATTTTATCCAGAGTCTGGAATTTTAACATTTAAAAGTGGCTCAGTTTCATAAATTGTCAGTGCAGTTTTTGAAAGTTGTCAGTGCAGTTTTTGAAATTGCCAGAGAAGGCCTTAAGTTCAGTGGTTTGTTAAGAACAGTTCTATCATCACTTGCAGTTATCCAATTACAAATCAGAACATCACTGTCAGCCAAGTATTAATGGCAAATTGGTTGGGCCCCACCGCTTTGAACATTCCGGGTATAGCCCATGACCTGCCCAGAAGTCCAGAAAGGTATCTCCCCAGGTACAAACATGATGGGACAAGAACTGCAGAAGAACATCTGCTAGCTTTTAAAAATGCTTTAAAATTTTTAAATATACAAAGATGAAGATGTTGCCTGCAGATTGTTCCCGTTCACTCTCCGAGAGGGAGCTTATGACTGGTTTTTAAACCTCACCAAGCAATTCCATTACTAGTCGGGATGATCTAGAGAAAGCTTTTATATCACGGTTCGGTGAAGTGATAGATCCCAAGATTTTATATCAACAATTTTCCAAGCATCAAGAGAGAGTCGGGAGAAACTGTCGGGTCTTTCAATATGAGGTTCCAAAGAGCTTACGGTAGAATGACTGGCCATTACATCCAAAATGCAAATCTGGACTTAGAAATCTACAAGAATGCATTGGATTCGGTGACCTCTATTTTCCTCAAGAGAGACATTAATATTACAACCCTAGCAGGGGCTTATAAAGAAGCCTTAATTCTTGAAAGACAGCTAGGGCCTCAAATTTTGAGCAGCCCTTTGATATCCTATGTTACACAGAACATGCCTATTCCAGACCCCATTCCACATCATGAGTTAGTGCCAACATGTCATGCTCTACCCAAGGAGACTCCGTTAACTATCACATCCACTCAGCATGTGCAAAATACAGAGAAAAGTTCTGACAAATTCAAAGTGCAGGTGCTTGAACTGAACAGTTGTGATCTGGCACCACCCAAATCTGAAGTTTTTCCTGGTGAGTCAAATTTTCCTAGAGATCAAAGAAATATTGATATTTCTAGTTCACCCAAAAACAGTACAACCAGGGTTTCAGATTCTGTCACTTTTCTTGAAGAGACAGAAAGTCTTGTAGAGACTCCTATGGATGAAATGCAAGATTTTCAACAGTTCAAAATGGACAGTTATGACTTGAAATGTCAGAGTCCAGAACTTAACTATGATCCTTCCTCATCAGAGGATGATGAAAGTGAGATTCAATATCACTATGCAGAAGTAACCGAGGAGGATAGCATCATTGAGGATATGAGGGAACTTAAAGCTGACATCACCCTCTATGAACTGCCTCAGATTGTTGGACAAAACATTAACTTGATTGAGGCTTACTCTAGACCACCTGTTGAATTTCAAGAAAAGGAGGAAAAGATGGTAAATATGAATGTGGTCAGCCAACTTGGAATTGATGAGCTGTCTCAACATAAGCCTGCAACTTCTGAACATAATGTCAAAGAGGAGGCTATAAACTGTGTTGATGCAGATATTGGAGTTTATAATTTGGCAACTGAGGAGGTGGGAACAGTTACAGCTCTAATCAATCACAACAATGATGTTTGGACATTGCACATTGATGAGGTTAAGTCTAAGCAAGGCTCAGGTAAAAAGGAAAATTGTAAACATTCTGCTAGAGGGATAAAAATTGAAGTCTTGGATATTGAAGCAGTACAGCAGTCACAAAATGTTCAAGTTGTTAAGAACCAGGGCATACAAATAAAACATGATTTCTTTCAGTTGTCACATAATTTTGAAGATGTGGTGGTCTGGGTCTGTCAAGATTTTAAAGTATTTGATCCTGGGGGTTTTTTTTACATTCAGTCCTTTTGAAAGAACTCTACAAACCCTTCAATTAGAAGCATAAACATGTTATCATATGATTTGTTATTATATGATTTGTTTAATTTGAAGGAGTTGCGATTTGTTTTTCAAATGGGACAGGGAAGACAGTAAACCCAAGTCTTTCCCAGATAGCAAATTTTTGAAAGCACAGTCTGGAGTGCATTTCGTCAACAAGACTCGAAAGGTAATTTTTTTTAAATTACTTGCATGGTCAAAAATTTTTTAAAGCACCATTTCTCTGCTTTCCCAACTGCTGCATTTTTTGAGTATGAAGGGAAGTTGTAACATATGTATGCATTGTAAATAAGCTTTGAAGTTTTTCAGTTTTATTTCTTTGTCGGTGCAGTTTTTATTTCAATGTCTCGTGCGCTTTAATCTGTTTCGATTTAATTTTAATGCTCTGCAGCTTTAATTTATTTGTTTTTCGTTTTATTTCTTTGTCAGTGCAGTTTTATTTTTAAATGTCTGTACAGTTGCAGTTTTTCAGTTTTCTTTAATTGTTTTTCAGTTTTAGCTTGTGCAGTTTATTTCTTTTGTCAGTGCTTTTTATTTCCTTTCTTTGTATTTTTATTTTAGCTTGCTTTTATTTTAGTCTGTACAGTATTTTCTTTATTGCATTTCATTTTCTTTGCTGTCTGTTCAGTTTATTTTATTCCCTTTGCCTGTGCAGTTTTGTGCTTTAGTCTGTACAGTCTTTTGTTTTAGTTTTATTTTGTTGCTTGTGCAGTTTTATTTGCAGTCTGTGTAGTTTTTATTCTGTTTTGCTTTAAGCCTGTGCCTGTCCTTGGAAGTCTGTGCAAAGTCCTTTGGCTTCTGAAATTTTTTGTCCTTTGCCTTTGCCTGAGCAATCAATGAAAAGTCAGCCTGCTAAAAATTGTTTATTCTAAGCTGATAAATCCACAATCCAGTACCCCCATTCTGTTCATTATTCCAATTGAGATAGTCTGCTTGCACTGAACTGTAGAACTATTTTGTTATCCAGGATGAAGGTAGAGAGATGATTGGATCTTGTGTCTTACTTGCCACAGTTGTTTTAATGATAGAAAAACTGTTATGCTGTTTAGTTGGAGGAACTCCCGGGGAATCCAAGAAAAGCTGGTTATAAGAGGGGACTATGGTTCATGCAATTATTTGGGTGTCACCAGAGGCTATCAATGCCTAGACTGAAATAGTTTCAGATTGATCAAATATTAAAAGAAAATTGTAATTTCTCTAAGGTCTTCCAGATAGTGATATATTTCAAAAAGAAGAGAGATAAAAAAAGAGAGATAAGAAAAGAGAAAAAAAAAAAAGAGTTATATGATCAAAAGAGGCAGCCAATATTAGATTCTGCCCTACAGTTGTAAATTGGGTCGTGTAAATCTAAAGGGTAACTTTGTCTAGGCTGTAAAAAGCTAAACTAGTAAACAGAGCTCTACTCGGTTTCCCCATTTACAATCTAGAAAAGTTGATTAATCCAAGTTTATCATTCAATTCAGTCATCCTTGAAGAAAGTTCTATACCTTTGTAATTGCACATCAGAAATCTTCCTTGAAGTAATCCAGCCTAAGATGTCCTTGGGAAATTTTAACAGCTGGCAGTTGGCAGTCAATTTATTGTGAAAAATGTCTGTGGCAAGGCATGATGCATGGTCTTTTTGTTTTGAAACCAGAGTCTTGGGTTCTAAAATAGTGCTACTATTTTACCCGTAGATATCGCCATTTGTTGATAAGCAACACACCCCCACTGAAAAATGAGATTCCATCCTTAGAAAATTATGAACTTCCATTTTTGCAGCAGGGACCCTCTTGATCTTTTCAAGTTTTAAATCCAAATTTGCTTGCCTCCTTTTTAAAGTTGTGCTTTTTATTGCATTCTAGCTGTGTTATCCAAGAATTCACTTTTTACATGCTAGAATAATTCATGCACAAGCAAAATATTGCACTGATACCGAGAAAATCCAGAAAACAGTTGCATAAATTCACTGAAAAATCAAACTTTCCATTTTTGGTAGTGTCGCGATATCGCGACACTTCAATTTTCGGAAATGTCGTGATATCACGACAGGTAAGTCAAAATGCAGCTAAGTTCCAGAAATGTCGCGATTTCGCGACATGTCGCGAAATCGTGACAGTGTTTTGGAGAGAGACGCAAGCTGTACGGAGGGCACGATTTTGCGACATGTCACGAAATCGTGACATGTCGCATTTTCGCGGTAGGAGAGAGAAAGTGGTTGCAGGATGAAAAATAGGCTAAGTCGCAAACACGTTCCAAAATCGTGGTCAACGTGGTCAACGCATGCAGGTAAGGAACTGTCGCCATATCGTGACGTGTTCTAGAATCGCAGCTGCAAATCGGGATGGCTGTACGGAGGCCATAGGGTTGCGATTTCGCGACACGTCGCAAAATCGCGACATGTCGTGTTTTCACGGCCGACGAGGGAGGAAGTTGCTGATGCGCTGGCGTGGTCACGATTTCGCGACATGTCGTGAAATCGTGACATGTTGCAGAATCGCGGTAGGAGAGAGAAAGTCATAAGAGGGCCCGAAAGTGCATTTCAGCTGAAACAGAAGGCTTCCTGGGGTAGCGACATGTGTCAAAGCGTGAATGGGACAAACAGAAGCCGACATGCAAGCTTACTTTGCGGTTTTTAATCTATTTTTAATGTTTTAAGCTTCTGATTTAATTAAAATGCTAATCTAATGCATCTTTTTGTCTTTCATGCAGGATTCCACCTGGCACTTATGGGACAACCGGGAAAGACCATAAAGGCAAAGATAAAGTGCGGATTTAGTCAAGGACCGCCATGCTAGGAGAGAAGCTACCGGTGAGAGCATTCAATGACAAATTTATTGCAGACTTGATAGCATGAAGACCATTTCAACTTTGGGATGGATTTGCGGAGATCGAATTGATGGAGAAGTGGTGACTCATCCGGCTCACCAGCAGAATTAATGAAAGCATTTATTTGTAGCTGTGAATGAATGCAAGTTGCATTTGATTTTATCTTCTCCATTTATGGCAGCTAACTGCACTAATTTGCAGAAGGGTTAAGTTCTATCCGGACTTTGATTTTTAAATGGATTTTTATTGTAAATCCCCGGTCCTAGGGTTTAAGTGCGATAAGATTTAGGGTTTGAGCAAGATATTTTGGAAAAGATCAGGGTCTGTCCTGAGTCTATAAATACAAATTCTAAATGTAATCGCAGGAGGCGGAGACTTAGAAATAAAAGGCTTATAAGCAATTTCTTGCAAATTTTGTGAAATCCTTTGTTTTTGGACTTGGAGTTGATGTGCTTTAGCTTTTCTGTGATAGCATGGCCAGGAGCCTAATCTTTTGCAGAGTGTGATAAGTGTATTTTATTTTGTTATCCGTTCCATTTAAAGTTTGTTAGATATATGCTATAAATCTGCCATTGTCAAGATTAAATATGTTGTTAGGCTTCAGTTGTTCTATTGTCTGCTAGGGGAAATTACAGATTTGAGGTTAAGTTTGTTCTAATTGCTCTGTCTTCACTGTGCGAGCTAGGCTACCAGTGAAAGATACCAGTTTTAACCAGCTGCCCTTGGATTTATGATTTTCTTCTAGATCTGTTTCACCTTTGCCTTGTGCTCTTAGTAGAAAGTGATCTTAGACTCGATCGGACACTTTCTTCTGGGATTTGTTCTGTTGTGAAGCTGATAGCATAGATAAGATTGACAATTTGGGTTTACAATTGATTGTTGATAAACTTCTCTTTTCTACCCTACCCTACCCTCTCTTTGCTTACCGTTAATGATCCATTTTTATTTTCTTTATTTGCCTTTTATTTAAATCTGCTGACCCATGAGAGCTAGATCAAGAATTCAAGTTAAATCTGATTGTCAACAACTTTTGCAACTATTGAACAAGTTCAGGAACCCCCTGTAAGGTAACAGAGCAGTCCATATTGAAATCTATTCTAGAAGTGGAAAAGAGTGAATTGCCATTCGACCCAACTCTGTAACTCGCACCTTGGATAACCAGCCAGATCCTAAAGATGAGTGGGATCCGTCCCATGGGTGTCTTCGGAGCTTTCCTTGCCTTCATCCTTTTCTCGGGGTGTGCATGAAAGCCAGACCAACAGGCACCATGTTGGCCCAAAAGAATGTACATGACAAAGAGCGAGCCATATATTACATTAGTCATACCTTGGTGAGTTATGAGCTAGGATATGCGTATGTAGAAAAATTGTGTTTGGCAGTGGTATTTGCGACCAAAAAGTTGTGACACTACATATTGAGCCATATGACCTACGTTATATCCAAACAAAATCCTTTGCAATACATGATGAAAAAGACCTATCACAATACACATACTAAAAATTGGATCATGCTATTGACATAATTTGACTTGGAATTCATAAGCTAGAAGTCCATCAAGGGATAATCCATAGCAAATCAATTAGTATAGGCACCTCTTCAAGATAGAAATCCTCTCACCATAGAATTACCCAATGATGTAGTCTTTGCATTATCAGATCCTTCAAAACTTGAAGAACCTAAGAAAGAAAGAGATATGGCATTGTTTTTCAATGGTTCGAAGTGCAAGAAAGGGGACAGAGTAGGGATTGTCTTTATCACATCGTAGGGCGTTCCATTACCCATATCATTCAAACTAGACTTCCCTTGCACAAACAATAACATCAAATATGAGGACTTGATATTAGGACTTCAAATAGCCATCGTAATGGGTATTAAAATATTGAATATCTTTGGTGATTCCTTTCTCATAGTTAATCAAGTAAAGGGTTTGTTACAATGCCGATTCCCAATCCTAAAATCATACAAGGAACTTGTTGACACCTACCTAGCCCAATTGGAATGGTATGACATAGAGGAAATACCTTGTACATCAAATATATTCACCAAAACCATGGCATCCTTGGGATATTTAATCCCTCAAAACCCATCTACGTATTTCATAAATATTCATGTTAAAGTGCTCTCACACTCTGTGATACAATGTGAGGCTTTTGATAATCGAGAATTAGTCAACATGGTCAATATCAAACCAAATCTGGATTGGTCCTTCAAAGCTAGATATTTCTTACAAACAACACCTTGGGGTCATTGATCTCTCAAAGTCCTGAGGAGTGTGGTACAACCATTCACCATAGGTTTGTTTCTCAATCTGTATTCACAAGCTCTAGAATATAGGAGGAACAAGTCATCTTTTCTATGGAAGTTGTGGCTTATCAGGATTGGCTTTCCCAGTTATGGGACTTCCTAAAGCTTGGAATGGTATCACAAGGCCTATCACATGTTGAAAGATGAATATTTAAATAGAAGGTAACAAGATACATATAATTGGGAGAGATCCTTTATAGATGAGGTTATGATGGAATGATCCTTCGTTGCCTTGAGCTGTAGGAAGCATCCTGGGCAATTTCAGAGGCTCACAATGGTATGTGTGGTGGTCATTTCAGTGGCATGGACATCATTAAGTGCATCTTGAGAATGGGTTACTATTGGCCCACTATGGAAAATACTATTACGATTATGTCAAGAAATGCGTTAAATACCAGTATCACGTAAACCTCACACACTTGCCATCCCAAGCATTGCAACCCATCCATGTAGCATGGCCCTTATTGTAATGGAGACTAGACTTAGTTGAGAAGATCTCACCCACATCCTTAATCCGACATACATTCATCATTATGACCATTGAGTATTTCACCAAATGGGTCAAAGTGCTCCCCTTGACATCGAAAACTAGACCAAGGATTGTGGAGTTTATACTCCACAATATCATAAGTCATTTTGTGTTCTTAAAAAAAATAATATCAGATAATGGGCCATATTTTAAGAAAAAAATGTGTGTGCTTTGATGAAAAAATACCATATTCAGCACAATTTTTCAACACCCTATTATCCACAAGCAAATGGGCAAGTAGAAGCCTCAAACAAAACAATAATCTCCATCTTGAGGAAGACGGTGAAAGATAATCATAAGGACTGGCATTTGCAATTGCCTCTTGCATTATGGGCATACAGGACTAGTGTGCGGACGCCCACTGGGGCAACACCATTTTCACTTGTATATGGTGCTAAGGCCATCATGCCCCTATAGTTAGAAATTCCAACCCTACGCATAAAATTGAAGGACTTCATAGATGATGAAACCACACAACAAGGCCGCCTTGATCAATTAACACTTCTTGATGAATGCCAAGTCAATGCCTTGGATCATCTTTGTATTTATGTTGATCACCTTGCATGAGCTTACAATAGTAAATTCTACTTAAAATAATTCAAATTTGGGGATCTTGTGCTCAAAGAAAACCAACAAAACTCAAATCTGCTGCCACACCTACAAGACAAATTTATGGAAAATTGGATAGGTCCATACATAATCTTAGAAAGGGTTGGGTTTGGATCATATCACCTCACATCATTGGATGGTGTTGAAGAGCCTGAGCCTCTCAATATCATTCACTTGAAGGTATTTTATGCATAAACATAGAACATTCAAATATTCCAAAAATACAAAAACAATACAAAGCATCAAAATTACAAACAAATCATAAAAACATAAAAGATTCAAAAACAAAAAAATGCTCCAAGGGTATCTTTATGCTGCTTGGTCAAGATTCAATAAAAAATGCTCCAAGTGTATCTTTATGCCACTTGGTTAAGATCCTAATTTAAAAATGCTCCAAGGATATCTTTATGCCACTTGGTTAAGATTCTAAATAAAAATTCTCTAAGGGTATCTAAGCCGCTTGGTCAAAATCAATAAAAAATGCTCCAGGGGTATCTTCATGTCGCTTGGTCACCTCAATAAAAAATGCTCCAAGGGTATCCAAGCCACTTGGTCAAATTCAATAAAAATGCTCCAAGGGTATCTTCATACCACTTTGCCATACCCTAAAAAGCCCCAAAGGCACAATAAGCCATTTTGTCAAAATAAAATCAAAAGCACAAAAACAATACAAAACAATAAAAAGCACAAAACAATACAAAAATAAAAAATACAAAAAAGATTTGCATCTTACATTTGCATCCATATAGTTGCATTACATTGAACATCCCCATCCATTGCATTTTCATTATGATAGGTTATGATCACAATCTTGCAAATGATGCCACATTTTGTATTGCAACCACACCTACTCAAATTCATATTCACCCCTTCATCTATGTGTGTAACTATGTTTTTCAACTGCGTAAAAGAAATAAGAGATACAAAAGCATGCATTGCAAAATTGACAACAAATGTGAAATAAAATAACACTTTTATTCCATTGAAGAAGCCAATTCCGATTACAAATATGTCCCTCTTAGGTATACCATTTTTATAATCTTATTATAGTAGGAAAAGTATATGAAATCCCTCTCAGGGGTAAGTGTGAGTTTTAGGCCCTTGGGGGTGACACGAACTGCTCTAGGGTGGAGTTGACCCTCTTCTTTGCGTTGAGGAAGGGATTAGATGGTTGAGTCTCCTTCGAATATACTTTCTTGAATCAAGAAACAACACAAAAGCATTAATAGCATAGGCAACCTCTCATGATGAGGCCCTTTAAAGGATATGAATATGAAAATACCATAACACTAATTAAATCAATAAAATGAACAAATCATGTTACACTTATACCAAATTCATAAATATTGCTTGAAACATAGAAATGAAGAGTACTACTCTCTATCTATTAGACTAATTGCATGAAATGATGCATGAAACAAGAGATTAATACAAAGTTTCTTGAATGAAAAGAACTCGCATAAAAACTTATTTAAATTGGTTAGTGTCTCTAAAACATGAAATAAACCACTAAACTTATTATCTAGTCTAATAAAGTACAATGCAAAAGAAATAGTAAGGAGATATTTCACCAATTACAATCTGTAGCTCTAATGAGCGGTCTACACTATACATCATGGATGTCAGCCATGGTGAGCAATCAAGTAGCTTTGCCCTCCAAATCCAAGGTAGTGGGCTTGATCATCCTTGTCCAATTGATGATCAAGGGTCACCTTGGTGTCCTCTAACTGGTTTAGTGGTTGAATTACGTAGTTGGGCCGTCGTTTACCTAAATTTATGTTTCTTGGTGTTCTAGCTCCTTGGTAAATTAGCAAGTGAATGGCAACTAAAATCTCTCAATAAACTCAAGTGAGTCTACAATTCGATAGGGCTTCACTGCTCAAAATGCACTATCTCTGATCTATGTTTTCCCTAATTCGAAGGGGTACTTATAGGATTACCCAAGGGCTAGGGGTGGCTTCATGGAGAATCCAAGATCAAGAAGATGTGGTTAGGACAGTTGGATTAGAAGCTTTTGTCCTTTAACCACCTTCTTCTAGAACAAATGGTCATTCAAATCAATTTGGATCGGATGAAGGCCAACTAAAATTCAGTTTAGACCGTAGGTGAAAATTGTGGTTCAGACTGTATACCATAGGTCGGTTCAGACTATAGACTATAGGTCTCAACTGTGGTTCAGAATATTTAGGCAAAGGAGCCCAAAATGAGTGGTTAGAACCACTGCTCTATCTTGGTGTCTATCCAAGATCTTCCACATGGTCTTGTAGCATGTCCCATATGAGTAGTCATCATCGACATGACGCATTTTAGGAGTCTACAATGCCTCTTTTGAGATGCATTTTGAGATCAAACAACACATGAACAAAAATACACCACTTAAAATGATGTTGAAGGTTGTATTATTATCATTGATCAGATCAAAATTAGATACCCCAGGTCCTGCAAAAGGATGCGCATCCTGGAATCATTACTTCCAACTCTTTGGAGGCTTAGTTTGAAAGGTTTTGCACTTGTCTTCAGGCATTCAAATAGATTTGGTGCTATAATAGGAGTTAGGCCTATATAATCAAAAGGAGGAGAGCTACAAACAAAATATCATATTTACTATTTTCCCCAAGTAAAGGGGTAAGCTTATGATAGTTGTTGACAATTATTTACAAGGACGAACACAATTTTGACAAGATCAAGGGATATACAATTTTAGAGATATTATGTTGACTTTGATTATGATTTGAAAGCATGACTACCCCCTCAAGCGACAAGTTGATGAGGATAATGATGATTAATGAAGTGACTAGGTCGCTTAACCACAATGAATGATCTGAACAAATTTAGAATTAAGCATTTAATTACTAGGCTAGGCCTAGTTCAACTTATTATTCCTATCCCATGGAGCGGTCGGGCTGCAATAGCCTTCTTAGGGAATCAAAATGATGCAAATGCACTTAGACTTATGTTGAATCAATTTATCGATGATCTGATGAAAGGATGTCATAGGGGAAATGACATGAAATGCCTCGTTCCCATGTAATGGTCTAGCCTTGAAGGTCTTTTTTAGGATTGAAAAGAAGCATGTCAAACCAATCATGACAATTTTACCCCAAATGACCTTATGGTTATTTACTCATCTTGTCAGATTGCATGGAGCATCAGTCATTGCAACCACAAAGTGTCTAGGGTAAATAATGAATATGCGGTGCATTTGGCCTTTTATTATTTTATTTTATAATTTTTTTGGTTAATTTAAAAAAATTTAATTGATACTGGTCCTTGAACATCACCAAATTTGATAAATTGATTGCTCTTATTAAGATTCTGATTCATTGGGAATCATTGATTTATCATTTAAAACATTTCCACAATGGTATTTTAGTGCATTTAATGCCAGTTGAAAACCACGTGTATGGCTTGTGGTTGGTATTTTAAAATTTGAGAACCGCAGCTCAGGGCTATGGTCAGAAAAAAATAATTTTGGGACCGCGGTTTTAAGCTGTGGTTCGAAGAAATTAGAAAAAGGTATTTAAATTTTCCCATTTAAAAAATCTCATTATTCCTTGAAAGCGATTTGCAACTGGAAAGCTCTAAGAGGTGAGGAAGCATATTTGACGTGAAGTGCTACTAAAACCACAACCTTCTACCTTACACACATTACGATGGTAGACCCTTCCCACCCTTCATCCAATAGAGGGATCAGTGTGGGAAAGGTAACCCTAAACCTAATCCTCGCACTCCTTACTAGTTTAAAATGAACCTCATTAAGTAATGGGTTAATTAACCTCACTAAATTGCTAGTAAAGAACCTCACAGTAGTCTAGGTTAGATTAGATTTTAATTTTTCTTGGGTGTCAGGCTAGGAAGTGACCCAAAAAAGGTCACGTTCCTAGACCGCAGCTGGAAGATGCGGTTCCCAATTGTCAAATTGGGGACTACAACTGTTAGCTGTGGTGGGATTCAAATCCCAATGGTCAAAATTTTGAACGTTATGTGGACCGCAACTTGGACCTGCGGTTCCCAAATTTGGAAACTTTTTTCAAAATTATTGATTTTTTTTTTTTCTTGGCAATACTTGCCATTTATTACACTTCTCAGATGCATTTTTTTCTTGAAATTTTTGATCACTTTTTGTATGTTTTATATTTTTAGCAATTTTTAGATTTTTTTAATTTCTTTTTAGATCATTTTTTCAGTTGTCTTTTTTCTTCAGTATTATTCTTTTCAAAAATTGACCTCTATAGCTAGGGAGATTGATCTTCTATGTACCCTATGTGGATAGCACACTGACCTGGAGTAGAAGTGGTTTGGTGTGGTTGGCTTTGGCTATGTGCTTGATCTACCTATGATTAGGGTAGATCAGGCATACATGACTGTGTTGGCCCAACGCTAGGAGGCACGGACCAACACATTTCACCTACCCATAGGTGAAATGACTATCACATTGGAGGACGTCTACCGGATCTTTAGGATCCTAATTGATGGTGAGCCCATCACCTCCTCTACCTTTCAGATCAAGGAGGATGTCTTTTATGAGGTCTTTGGTGACCATAATGAGGATGCCTAGGGCAGGGTTGATCATGGGGGAATCCACATTGGATACTGGTAGGGGTAGTGCATATTCTCCATCCAAGAGATCATATTTATGCATCTAGTTTTTTAGATTGTTTTTCCAGACTCCTCGAGCATGAGGATCCCCTAGAACCTCCTGGCTAGTGTCAAGAGAGTTACACAAAGCTCCATATAGTGGCCACTACTCTTGGCTTAGGGGAGCACTCTACTATGCCAGTTGTACTGAGAGCTATACTAGGCTATGCATAGGAGCCAAGTTGGCATCAATTGTAGCCTATTACTTTAGATAAAGGGTTGGTAGCGTATCATGATCGAGTGGTCGATCGACATGTTGCTCGTCATCACTAATATCCCTGATGCATCCCAATAATATGTGGCATGTTGGTCCCATGAGGAGGAGGGGTTCTGGAGTAGGTCCCACATTGGGGATATTGACCACTACATCACTATATTTGCATAGCTATGGGTGGATGACATAGAGTGGCATCTGTATATGGATTTCCCTACATGGGAGGAGGTTGGTGAGTTACTGTGCTAGGCTAGGTGAGATAGGTGGTTACTCAGCCGCAAGGCCAAGATCCATGAGTATCAATTTTATTCATGCATCCTCCACTAGTTTGGGCTCGTACAAGATATTATAGAGTTGCCTATCATCTACCGGTGCCTAGTACTAAAATAGGATATACCCTAGATTTAGTTGACACCACTTGGGGATGAGGTCGATGACTTCTAAGATTCAATCATGGCTAGGGCTAGGACCACCCCAACGTATGATACTTGGTGGTCCCTACTATAGTGGTAGGGATCAAGGCCCCTCGACTGGGTGGATGATGGGGTAGAGGTTGATCTAGAGGGGTGCAATGTGCGCCAGTGGACCGAGGGCATATGGGGTGCAGAGGCCCCTACAGAGGATGCTCCATAGGTTGAGGTAGAGGAGGAGGCCCTAGAGGAGAGTGAGGCACCTCTAGAAAGTGAGGTGGGGCAACTACTAGCTCAAATTTTTTATCTTTAGAGTCAGGTTGGGAGGTTGTAGACCTAGTAGTTGCATAAGGATACTTTTATTGCCACTCTAGAGGTAAAGTTGCCTCATAGAGAGAGGTATCTACAAAATGCCTAGGAGGAGATGATAACTCTCACAACATAGGCTATAGGGGTTTAGACACAAGTCTATGATCTCACCAGTGCATGTGATCTGGCACAAGTGCAATTAAGTGTGGCTATTGTAGAGAGAGATCTACTCAAGGTACAAATGGGGGATCCTTCATCCTCCTAGGCTATCATGGGACCTCCAACTACACCATCATCATTATTACCAGGTGGTCGTGACCCCATGGTAGAGATCCGACACTTACAGGCCCTCGTGGAGGAGGGCAATGATAGGCACACATGTAGGGTAGCCCGCATAGACCAGCTAGAGGGCTACATCATGTTGATTGGTGGGTAGGTCCCAGAGGATCCACATGCTTCAGGGTCACAGTGGACCAGGACTAGGATGACGAGGTAGTCCTCTGCTAGTTCGAGCCACCGAACCCACAGGACCGAGAGGACACACAGGTCCTCTAGCACAAATGGAGATAGCTCTCACAAGAGCCACAGGGATGGCGGGGGTGATGGTGGTGACTCTCAGGTTGGGGGTGCAGGCCCTCCATAGTACATATCTACTGATATTTATTGTACCATTTTTGAGTGTAAGGTCAAGGACCTACACAGTTGTAGCCTGCGGGCATTTTGATATACTCTTGATGTACTCATTGATACACATATTTATATATGATATTTGATCATTTTGGCTCATTATGTGTACTTGTCATTTTTATGTTTTATGTTTTATGTTTATGCACATGGATGCAGATGTTTATATTGATGCTATGTTTATATGACGTGATGTATGGATGACATGCACTAGATAGCTATTTTTTATTTATGATGATGATGATATGCAATGATCTAGATGCTTAGATGTGCTATTTATGATGGATGCATATGGATGCGATGTTTACTTTTAAATGCATATTTAATTTTGCTTTATTGTATGCATTTAATTTATGATGATGTCACGCTATGCTGGTGTAATGTATGTAATGCTTTATTTACATGATGGTAATCTAATGTAAATGAACTTGTATGCTTTAATCACTTAAAACATAAGGAATGAATGCGATATGTGTTTAACAATCTAATGGATGACACCACAGAATGTGTAAAAATCATGAATGTAATTGAAAATCCTCATTACAAGAATTTAATCAATTAATCACCCATATATGAAATGCAATGATATGCAGTGGTATGATGCAAATGATATAATATGTCACTCTATATTTCTTTTTGCAATTTTGAAAAATATGCACAATATAGTCAGTGGTCGTCTAGATATCGTTTTTGATATCCATCCGGTATCTATCCTATATCTTGAAAACTTTGTGCTCAATGTAATGATGTATCACTTATTAGATACTTTGTAGTTTGATGATTGAATGACTTTTATTTTTTATGGTTTGTGATATTTGGTATTTTGTTGCTATTAGAGAAATTTTTGAGGTTTTCCATGAGACTCAAACACCCTAGTAGACTTCTCAAACGTCACATACTAACTGTACAAGGCTTTTGTTGGACAAATATTTCATCATGAATGACCCAACTGTTCATTACCCCTGTGTGTGCATGTGAGTATTTTTAGATAGACCATAGGCATACCCCAGATGTCAGTCGGGACTCTTCCAACCCATATGTGAGATCGGGTTCCTCCTATGTTCGTATCATCCTTGTTTCAGACTTGATTGGACTATAATGCTAGACAACCCCAGGCACCCAGAGCTAGCTCATATTGCAAATTGATCAGGACTACCCCTCCAAGAACAGTCGAGACTCTTTCAACCCATTGCTGCGATTGGGGATCACCCAATAGAACTACTACTCCAGAAGTAGGTGGGACTCTTTCAACCCATTGCTACAATCGGGGTTCACTCTATGGCTTTGAATGGTGAACAATTCAGGGATTCAAGTTCTCACCCTTCTTTTCTTTCTATTCATAGGGATACTTGCTCATGTGTAGTGATAAAAATCATTATTTTTCATGTTTTACTTTGAGTGATAAAAATCACTATTTATTCCCATTTTTCTTGAGCAAGGGATTTATATAGTGCTTTTGATTCACTATGTCACTTTAGATTTGAATTTGAACTTGATTTTGATCTTCATTTGATCTTTGATTTGAATATTAGGGGTTTTGACTTTTGAGATGTCAATTTGGGATATCGATTTTAGGATATCGATGTGGGGTATCAACCTTTGATGTTGATCTAGGATGTTACTCTAGGATATTGCTCCTTTATTTGTAAGCAAGGGAATGTATGGGTAGGGGAAATCTTGTCCTTTTTCCAAGGTTCACCACTCTAGACCAAACTATTTGCAAGATAAGCAGGTAATCAAACCCTTCTCTCTAGACACCCAGGATCACTTTCGTAGCTTTCATCTTCCCTCATCTTAGCAGGATTTTAAATGTTTCAATTAGTGACGGGATCCTGATATGCCAAGTACTATCACAACTAGTGACCTCATCTACAAAAGCAAAGCAAGCTTTCTACGACATCTGAGAAACCCACTAGGTATGGCTGAGTGACCGGAAAACTTTAGTATATATACATATTTCATAGCAATAGGTGTTGTGTTGACAAACACAATTACTCACATGAATGATGGATTATGATAAATGCAGAGGTGCATGATTAAAACACAAACATGGCATCATTTGTAAGACTAACAAACACAATCCATTCTACTATGGAATGCAATGGATGACGAATGCCTATATGCAATGCAATGATGAAATGCATGTGTGAATGCAAAATAAAAATGCATAATGCAAATGCAAATGTTTTTGGATTTTATGCTTTACCAATTTTTTTTGGATTTTATTGCTTTTTAAATTTTTATGGATTTTGAGCCTTTATATTTGACCAAACAATGAGTACATGCCTTCGAAGCCTTTAGGAGTGACCAAGAATTTTTTTAGAAACCCTTGGAGCTTTTAGGTTGACCAAAGGGATTATGAGCACCTTTGGGGCTTTTAGGATGACCAAGCGATTATTAAGAATCCTTGGAGCCTTTTAGGTTGACCAAGTGGTTTCTTAGAAACCCTTGGTGCCTTTTTGGGATTGACCGAGCGATTTTAAGTAAAATCATCGAGGCATTTTTCTATGATCCTAAGCATAAAATGCCTTAATATGGATGATGTTGAGAGGTTTAGGCTCTTCAACACCCCCTAGCGATGTTAGGTGATAGGTACCCGAACCAATATTTTTAGATATGATATAGGGTCCTAGCCAATTAGCCATGAATTTGTCTCGCATATCAGGTGGCAAATTAGAGTTATGTTGGTTCTCTTTCAAGACAAGATCCCCAACTTCAAAGTCTCTTTGATGGACTTTGATATTATAAGCTCATTTTAGTCACTCTTGATAAACATGGAGATGCTCAAGGGCATTCATGCGACGTTCATCAAGTAGCGTCAATTGATCTAGGTGAGCTTGCCACGCGGTGTCATCATCAATGAACTCTTTCAATGCGATGCACAGCGTTGGAATTTCCAACTCTAAGGGCATAATGGCCTCAATGCCATATACTAGTGAAAATGGAGTTGCCCCAGTGGGTGTCCGAATGCTAGTCTTGTAAGCCCATAATGCAAGGGGTAGCTGGATATGCCAATATTTGTGGTGTTCTTGTACCATATTTTTCAAGATGGAAACCACTATCTTATTTGAAGCTTCAGCCTACCTGTTTGCCTATGGATAGTATGGAGTCACAAAACTATGTTTGATTCTATACTTAGATGTCAAATCTCTCACAGTTTTGTTCTTAAATGATGTTCCATTATCCGAAACTATCTTGGATGGAATCCCAAAATGACATATGATATGCTCGAGTATAAACTCTGTTATGCGAGCTCCAGTAGTCATTGTTAAGGGTATTGCTTCCACCCACTTTGTAAAGTACTCAGTAGCCATGATAATAAATGTATGTTGGCCCGATGATGGGGGAGAGATCTTATCGATGAGATCAAATCCCCACTGAGAAAATGGCCAAGCCGCTTGGATGGGTTGTAAGGCCTACGATGGCAAGTGCATAATATTAGCATGATGCTGACATTTGATGCATTTCTTGACATACACATTGCAATCCTTCTCCATAGTGGGCCAATAGTAACCCATTCGAAGGATGCACTTGATGATGGCCATGCTGCTAAAATGGCCACCACACGTACCATCATGAGCTTGTGAAATCACCCAAGATGACTCTTGGGGCTCTAGACAATGAAGGAGAACTCCATCGTAACCTCATCGGTATAAAATATCTCCTAGAAAGATATATTTAGTCACTTTCTACTTGAATGTGCATCTTGTGACATGCAACAATCCCTCTGGGATCAGACCAAGTTTTAAGAAGTCTTGGATTTGTGACATATAGTTGTGATAAGCCTCATATTTGACTACCAAGATGACTTGCTCCCCCTACGTATCTACATGTGCAAATGCAGACTGGAAAACAACCTTGTGGTGAATGGTAGTACCACTCCCCATCGGACTCTGAGAGGTTAATGACCCCTAGGGTGCCTTCTTTAGAAAGTCTTCAGCTCTGTAGAACCATTCAACTTTTGGTTCCATGCTAATCATGTTGACTGACATTTTATTATCAAAGGCTTCACGCTCTACTGCAGGATGTGAGAGCATTTTAACATGAATGGTAGTGAAATCGGCAGACATATTCTGAGGGATTAAGGATCCCAAAGATGCCATGGTGTCTGTGAACCTATTTGATGAATGAGGGATTGCCTCGATGTCATACCATTCCAACTTAGCCAAATATGTAGCAACAAGATCTTTATAAGCTTTTAGTATGGGACATCGACACTGAAAGATCCCCTTAACTTGGTTGACTATGAGCAAGGAGTCGCCAAAGATGTTTAATATTTTAATGTTCATGGTGATGGCTGTATGGAGGCCCAAAAGTAGGGCTTTGTATTCAACATTGTTGTTGGTGCAAGGAAAGTCTAATTTGAATGACAAGGGCATTGGAGCTCCTTACAGCATGAAAAACACTATTCCTGCACCACCCCCTTGCTCGCACTTTGAACCATCAAAGAACAAGGTCATATCAACATTATTTTCTGGTTCTTCGGGTTTGGGAGCTTCGGATACGATGAAGACCACATCATCCGGAAGCTCAATGGTAAGAGGTCTACTATTTGATAGTGGTGCCTCAGCCAGTTGATCAACTATGACTTGTCCCTTAATGGACTTCTGGCTTATGAATTCTAGATCAAATTTTATCAATAGCATGATCCACTTCGTAGTACGTGTGTTATGATATGTCTTGCTCATCATGTACTACAAAGGATTTTGTTTTGATATTACATATGTCGTATGACTTAGCATATAGTGCCATAATTTCTTTGTAGCGAACACTACTGCTAAACATAGTTTCTCCATATATGCATATCCTAGCTCATAACTTACCAAGGTTCGGCTAATATAATATATGGCTTGCTCTTTGCCTTGCACATTATTTTGGGCTAACATGGTCCCTAATGCAAAGTCGATTGCCGATATATATAGCAAAAATGGCACATCTGGCCTTGGTGGAGCTAGCACTAGCAGCATTGCCAGGTATTGCTTGATTTTAGCAAAGGTTACTTGATAGTCCTCATCCCAATTGAATGGGACCCCCTTGTGTAGCAATCGATTCATGGGTCAATATTTATCCGATAATTGAGTGATAAATCACTTTATCGATGCTACCTTGCCCTGAAGGCTTCTTAGCTCTTTGATGTTTGTGGGGGGATGCATCTCTAGAATAGCCTTGACCTTTGCTGGGTCAACTTCGATGCCTCACTTTGAAATGATGAATCCTAAGAGTTTACTAGAAGTTATACCAAATACACACTTCTTAGGATTCAACCTGACATTATGGTCTATCAGGTGATCGAAGACCTTCTTCAATGACTTTGGCCAACAAGTCATCCATATAATCCTCTAGGATCTTATGCATATAGTCATGAAAGATATATGTCATGGCCCGCTGATATGTGGCACCAGCATTTTTGAGGCCAAATGACATAACTTTATAGCAAAATGTTCCCCATGGCATTATAAACATGGTTTTATGTTGGTCTTCGGGCTTAATCTAAATTTGATTATAACCAAAAAAACCATCCATTAAGGAGAGCATCTCGTGACCTATAGTTGCATCTACAAGAGCATCAATATTAGGCAATTGAAATGAATCCTTAGGTGTTGCCTTATTTAGGTCTCTAAAATCCATACAAATACGGATCCTTCCATCAGGTTTTCCTACAGGCACCATATTGGATACCCATTCTGGATAGTCGATGGAGATAACAAACTCTACATCCAATAACTTTTGCAATTCATATTTCACCATTAAGGCTACTATTGGATGCATCTTTCTAAGCTTCTACCTGACTAGCTTCTTTGATAGATCTAGCGAAAGGTTATGGGTAACCAATTTTGGGTCTAGACCTGGCATATCTTTGTAAGTCCAAGTGAAAATATTAGGTCTCTCTTTCAGTAGAGGGATGAGGGTGGCACGCTCATCTGGAGTGAGACTTTCTCCAAATTTAACCTTCCTTGGATTGGTGGGATCATTACTGATATCCACATCGAAGGTTTCCTCTACTGACATGTGTGATCCTTCCTCAAGCTGATGAGGCGTAGGGATCAAGTGGATGTCATCGATTGGGTTTATAGGTTCTGCATTGGAAGCATCCTCAGCATGATAGACATCATAAGCACAACCTAGTGCAAAATGAAATGGTTGCAACATTTCTTCATTAGGGAAGAAATCTTCAGGCTCAACAGGTGAGTCAGCGTGATCCCAATCGATAGCATCTACATTTAGATACAATGGTTTGGACGGATCTGCTAGATTATAGAGTGGAGTGGTCAAATCAATGGAGACCATATTGATGGAATGGAATTGATCTCCAGGACCACATGGAAAAACTTCTACATCATCGATGCAGCTCCCATACCCGAGATCTGGCTCTAGAAGCACGGGCACAAATGGGTCCTCTCTATGCGAGCTATGGATGATTGGGTCCTCTCTATGCATTGATTGTAATATTGGATCATTCGGCTCAATGAGCTCCATGTACATAGGTGGGTCGAGAAACACCATGTGATAGATCACATCAAAGTTTGGTGGTCTTCCCCTAAGGTGAGGATTGAGATTGATCTCTCTGTGCATGTCCTCAGCCATATAAGGTGCATTACGGTGATGTAGGTAAGGAGGTCCTAGATAGGCTCTCTCTATTTCATCCTCATCATCACTATCGTAATACAATCCTTCACCACTATCCACTAGCATGGGATGCTCTAGAAAATGTGGCCCCATATAAGTTACATCTTGATCACTATCATCACTATCCAATAAAATCGGGTATAAACACCGTAAATATGATACTACCTCATAAACCATCTCATCCTCATCCCTTGACTGATTTTCGGGTGAGGACTCACTATCCACCAAGATATCCTCATGATATGTCTCGGGTGGAGCTATGGTGATATAAGACACCATCTAATTATCCCTCTAGAATGTAGAAGGATTAGGGTGATATGGGTTGAAATCCACATCGTCCCCTAGACTAAGGTATAGGTGATCTAAGGATGTTGTAAGTAAATCATCCTATCCTCGTATTTGCAACCCTAGCCTAAACCTATCAGTTGCCAATTGATAATGTGGCTCAAGTGGAGTCCTACATCCTTGCTCAAAAATACCAAGGCCATACCCATGCCAATGATATAATTCAAAAATGTGCATGGCATATTCAGGGTTGGATAGGTAATGAACATTCACTATGAATGGTTCATCATCATCTTCATCCATGGGCATTCGAGTAGGAAGCTGATCCAGCCTAGCATAGATGAAGTTCATTTGATTGGGTGGCTCTCCCAATGGCACTACTGATCCAACCAAAAAATTATGAGCATGGGGTCAGCCCATCTCTTGTGTAGTCTCTAGGATTGGTCCAAAGGTGACATTCTACACAATATATTCACCTAACCCTATGTTGGCTAGATGAATAGTCACCCACGGTGTGGATGACCCTACTGACGATGTAGGTAAGGCAGGTTGAGGTACCTCCTTGACTTTATCTTGGGATTCCTCTACTTCCATAGGAGTGGGAGCCTCATTGGTGATTGGTTTGGGCACATGCTTCTTTTCCTTTTCACCCACTTTCACCTTTAGCTTCCTTTCATCTTGAAGCATTGTTGATGCAATCAATTTCAAAGAAGTAGTTGTAGTGTGCTTAGATATGTGCGATACAGATGTCGATGGTTGAGCACACACTCTTTGTTTACCTCCTATATTCTTAATCGGTGATGCTGGATGGACATCCAGGTGCATTGATGGGAGTATGAAACCCCTTGACAAATCAGCCATGTTCACGAATTTGAAGGGCTCTTCACTTGACGGCACCACGTGAACTCATCCCTCATGAATGTACTTTACACATTGATGTAATATAGAGGGAACACAATGCATTTATCAAATCCAAGGCCTCCCTAGGAGGATGTTATATTGCATGGTACCTTCGATCACATGACACATCATGGGGATGGTCTTTAGGCCCACCTAAATAGGTAGGATGATCGTGCCAACCATCGAACATAGCGCGTCATTAAACGCTCTCAATGTGAATGCGGTGGGCACAATATGTGACTTGGGCAACTTTAAAGGACTTAAGGCCTTGGTCATTATAATATTGATCGATGAACCAGTGTCGATCAAGACCCTCTTGAATGGCATGTGATTGACACATGCGATGATATGTAATGGCAGGTCAGCCATATCTATAGGAACCATCCTGATTTCATGATCATAGAATTGGATCATAGGTTCCTGGCACTATTGTACGTGTCCCACAAAATTGGTGAATGCTTGAGCATCCTGGGACTATACCTCGATGGACCTCAGAATGTCCATGAGAGTCTCCCTGTGCCTAGGGGACTACTGTATCAACTCATAAATAGACAACTTCGTAGGAGTTGTCTATAGGTTTTGAACCAACCTGCTTCGTATGGTCACCACCGGTCTAGTTGGTGGGCCTGGAATATTCTGAGCTAGTTGTTGATTCAATGTAGCTTGTATCCTAATGGGAGTGCATGGTTGATTTGGTTGCTCATATCTCCCATGTCTAGTAACAACATTAACCATACCTACGAACCCCTGGGTAGGTGGTTTGACATGCACTTGGTTGACGTGGCCAACATTGTTGCATGATGCCTCATGGTTTGGCAATGGATTTTTATAAATCCCCATGTTTTGGTTGTCGAGCGCCAATGGATTATTTGGCACTACAAGCTCACCTTTATCGATCATGTTTTGCACAATATGTTTGAAGGACCAACACACTTCGATGTCATGGCCCTTCATGCATGATGGAAGATGCAAAATAGATCATCCTGATACCCCTTTGACTTGGGCTGGTTAGGATCGACTAGCTTAATCTCGGGAAACCTGATTGCCTTAGCCTCGCACAATTGATGGAATATCGATGTCAATGATTTCGTCAAAGGTATGAATTGGTGAGGTGGGCGTTGTTCCTTATTTTTGCCCCTGTAATTATTCTTGCATTGCTCGTATTATGCAGGAGGAGGTTGGGCCTAATAGTTTTGCTTTTGTTGCCCCTTATCCTCTCTTTGGAGGTTTAGCACCACTTGATTGACATGGGCCTGCTTGCCCTGATGTTTTGTGGAGCTCTTCTTGTGCCCCTCTTTCCTATTTTTGAGCTTCAAGTTGCCTTCTTGCAGCTTGATATCCTCAATTACTTTGGCTTGCGCCAAAGCTTCCTCAAATATCTGGTACTACTACAGTTGCAACAATAATGAGATGTGCTTGGCACAACTCTTTGTGAACATTCGGGTCAATTCTATAGCAAGAATAGGGAATGGCAACTTTACCATTAATCTCCTCCACCTCTTTCTATATTCTAAAATTGGCTCATCATCGCGCTGAGCTAGTGCAGCCAGATCAAAAAGGTTAGCTTACTTCTTGATGCCAAAAGAAAAGCGTTCAAGGAAGGCATCAGCCAGTTGCTCAAAACTGGTGATACTATGCTTCTTCAGATGATTAAACCACTCTCGGGCTGGGCCTGAGAGGGTTGTGATGAATGTATGCAAAATCAAGGCATTGTTGCTCATAATCTGGAAGCATACATCCAAAAATCCTATGACATGCTCTTGCGCATCTTCGTCACCTTTAAATTTATCTAGCCTGGGCATGACAAAATGCTCAGGATATGCTGGAGTAGGCATCAAGGGGTCCAAAGGCTCATTATGAATCTTGCTCAATGTCGACTTTTGAAAAGTCATGCCTTGCCTCTCGATTGCTTTCACTTTCATTGCTAAGGCCTTATAAGCCTCTGAGGATAGAAATTCCTCCTCCCTAAGCTGACGTGGGGGAGGTCTTGGAGGTACATTCTTCCTCTATCGAGGTGGAGGACATTGCTCTTCCTCCTCCTCAACCTGGGAGCTTTCAGGATATCCTTGATCGGCTCCATCTCCCTCTTCTTCCTCATATTGTCTTTGCCTCTGATCTTCGAATGGTGGTGGTCATTCTCTGTGTTGGGCACTAATATGAGTGTGAGCATCTCTGCGCTCCTGATGCACATTGGCTTGTGAAAAATCCCTCCTATGAATGCACTCTCCATGCTCAGCATGAGTGTATAAACCAGCCCTGGCTAGCCTATCCTCTTGTTCCACATGCTCCTTTTGGGTAAGGATGCATTCCTCATGCATACGCTGCTCATATAGTCTTTGTCTAATGAGCCTTTGCGATTGAAGATTCTCTTCTTCAATGCACTGCCTCTCTATGCGAGCATCCTCCAATTGATCTTGGAGGAGTTGTCATCTCTGCTCGGATACCAGTCTATGTGATCTATCAATGTGATTGACCATGAGAGGCCTTTGGTATATGTGCTTCATGTGAGTGACCTTATGGGTTCTGTACCCATATGACTGATTTGTGATACTTTTGCCTTTGTCCATGAAGATGACATTGGCATCCTGCTGAGTCCTATGTTGTGTGCCACCATGCATGGATGGTGGATGCAAATCATGAGGGCACTTGGAAGCCTCTCCATGTTCTCTGGTAGTCCTAATAATGCTCCCTCCATGCTCACTCAGAGCACGAGTGGGTGGAGCCGAAGGCTTGTAGCCTAAATTCTCTAGGATGCTACCCAAACCATCCAACTATCTGGATCACCATGACTCATGCGGTGGTGTCCCATTGGCTCCCACCTTGGATACATCGATAGTGATCTTGTGAGGTTCACTATGCGTGGGAGTGTGGATAGACCTATGCTCAGAAGTGGGGCCTATCTGCATGCCCTTGTATGGGCGGATCTCGATCTCTTCTATACTCTGAAGTTGGAGGTATGGAACCTCCTATAGATCTATTATGTAAGGGTACCAACTTGGCCCCCTGTATGATATACTCATCGGTCGATCTCGTGGATGCACGTGCACTACGATCTCGATAATGGCTTTCGAGTGGAGTACCCTCATGCTGAGAGGCTCCATGCTCTATCTTATGTCTAGAAGAGTGTATAGAAGCTCCTCTATCAGGGGTACGCTCAATGGTGTCCCCTCGTGTCGAATTATCTCCTCTGATGCTCGTCGAACGATGTTCGAGAAGCTCATGTGGGTGAGGGTTCGACACATTTTGTTGTGAATTTAGTGGGGCTTGGTCATTAGCATCAGGCTTAAGCCTCTGCTGACCTCCCCGTGTCTCCACCATGGTGCACCTAGTGTCTAGATTTATCTTTTATTACGCAAACAAGGTATACAATGGTGATTATCTCGTATTAAATTTTAAATGTGAGCCCTAAATTGTTTGATGTTGTTTCAAATTTGTTGTGTCAGTATTAGAAACTCTTATCATGTTTGAAAGCTTGTTGGATGATAATCTCAGTTTAATTGGCTTTCACCTGTATACTCACAGCTCGACAACTTGGCTATGAACTCCAAGTCATGTAATCCAACCTATAATGTGTGGTAATGAAGCCCACACATGGTCAGGGAGCACAGGTCCTCCCAGATCCTCACCCATTTTCCCCCAATCAATGTTATACCCTCTAAAGAGAATACATGCAAATTTTCTAGGGTACGAAAGGTTCTCGGATCTGGTATTGGTCTAGTATCCAAGGGTACGTAGGATTTGGGCCAATGGATGGAAATCACCCCCACCATCATTGAACCCTACTAGTGGTTGGATGTCACTCCCAACTCACTAGCGTTTAATTGAAACGTGGTGTGTGTGGTTCATTTTAATTGTTGCATGAAAATAAAATGCATCATATAGCACAAATGCTCATTTTCTATATGCTATGCAGTGAAAGAACTTTTTAAATTTAGAAAATGCAAGCTACATAGTACATGCTCTTTTCGACAATGCAAATTATGATGATATGGCCTCTAATTGGGCCTCAAGCATGCAAACCAACACACAATTTAATCTAGCACGCTAGATTCTAGGGTAGACTGCACTCAGAGGTCCATTGTTCCTAGTAGCACCTAGCTAAAGCATAAAATAATGAAACCCTAGGACCTAGTTCATTTTACCCTTTTTTAGTGTTGTCCTAATTATATTTCATTTTATGCTCTCTAGAAAAATACAGATAGTAAAAATAGAGACAAAGGCTAAAAATAGGACCTACCTCAGATCCACATTTGAAATAGCTTTGACTCCCTATTGTCTATTGTGTCTACTATAAACTATAGATCTATGGTGCGGTTGCTACTACAGACAATGTTTTACAGTCATGGGCCAACAATGAGACCACAACTATAAGCTACGGTTTGCACCTGATATAAGAAAAACACACAAGGGTCAAAAATCAAGTGCATGAATTATGGAGTTCCACCATGATCACCTTCTGTGACCACCAAAATAGCCCTCACACCTATGCTTCCTACTGCGTAAAATAAATAAGAGATACAAAAGAATGCATTGCAATATTGACAACAAATTTGAAAGAAAAGAACGCTTTTATTCCATTTAGAAAGAAGCCAATTCCGATTACAAATACGTCCCTCTTAGGGATACCATTTTGATACTCTTATTATAGTAGGAAAATCATATGAAATCCCTCTCAAGGGTAAATGTGAGTTTCAGGCCCTTAGGGGTGACACGAACTGCTCTAGGGTGGAGTTGACCCTCTTCTTCGTGTTGAGGAAGGAATTAGATGATTGAATCTCCTTCGAATCTGCTTTCCTATGATCAAGAAACAACACAAAAGTATTAATAGCATAGGCAACCTCTCATGATGAGGCCCTTTAAAGGATATGAACATGAAAATGCCATAACACTAATGAAATCAAGAAAATGAATAAATCATGCTATACTTATACCAAATTCATAAAGATTGCTTGAAACATAGAAATGAAGAGTACTGCTCTCTATCTAGTGGACTAATTGCATGAAATGATGCATGGAAACAAGAGATTAGTGCAAAGTTGCTTGAATGAAAAGAACTCATATAAAACCCTAATTAAACCGGTCAGTGTCTCTAAAACATGAAATAAACCACTAAACTACTTAATCTAGTCTAATTAAGTACAATGCAAAAGAAATAGTAAGGAGATATTTCACCAATTGCAAACCATAGCTCTGATGAGCGGTTTGCACTGTACACCATGGTTGTCAACCACGATGAGCAATCAAGTAACTTTACCCTCCAAATCTAGGGCTGTGGGCTTGATCCTCCTTGTCCAATTGATGATCAAGGGTCGCCTTGGTGTCCTCTGATTGGATTGGTGGTTGAATTGCATAGTTGGGCCTCCATTTTCCCGAATTTGCATTTCTTGGCGTTCTAGCTCCTTAGGGCATCCATGGCACAAATTGACATGATGCTTGGTGAATTGGCAAGTGAATGGCAACTAAACTCTCTCAATACACTCAAGTGAGTCTACAATCCGATAGGGCTTCACTACTCAAAATGCACTATATTTGATCTATCTTTGCCCTAATTTGGAGGGGTACTTATAGGATTACCCAAGGGCTAGGGGTGGCTTCATGGAGAAGCCAAGATCAAGAAGAGGTGGTTAGGACAGTTGGATTGGAAGCCTCTGGAATCTTCCATCCTTTAACTACCTTCTTCTAGAACAAATGGTTGTTCAAACTAATTTGGCTCAGATGAAGGCCAACTGAACTTTAGTTTAGACCGTAGGTGATAGCTGCGGCCTAGACTATAGACCATAGGTCTTAGCTATGGTTCATCTCAATCGTGGTTCAGACTGATTAGGCCAAGGAGCCCAAATTGAGTGGTTAGAACCACTTCTCTATCTTGGAGTCTATCCAAGATCTTCCATATGGTCTTGTAGCATGTCCCATATGAGTAGTCACCCTCGACATGATGTGTTTTAGGTGTCTACAATATTGCAACCACAACTACTCAAATCCATATTCACCCCTTCATCCATGTGTGTAACTATATTTTTCAACACAACCGCTTCTTGTTGCTATAAGGAATAGGCTAAGGTTTTTTGGTCATTTAACCATACCTAGTGATTTTATCAACTTTTGTAGAAATCCATCTTGATTAGCAGAGGGTGAGGTCTAGTGGTGATAGTGCCTATAATACTTCAGAATCCCATCACTGATTAAAAACACTAAAATCATAGTTGGTACAAGGGAGAGATACAAAGTACAAAAGTGGTCTAGGTTACCTTAAGCAAAAAGGGTCTTCCTTGCTTATCCCCCTATGCAACCAGTTCAAAGGTACTGAGAATTGGTAAAAGGACAAGTTTTGCCCTACCCGATTAAATCCCTTTCTTTTACCAAAACAAGTAAAAATCCTAGAATCAAGAAAAATTCAAAAGCAAAACAAACAAGTGATTATCATCACTACATAAATCCCTTACTTTTTATCAAAACAAGAAAAATTCCAAAATCAAGAAAAAATCAATAAAAAATAAACAGTGATTGAATCCCTAGAATTCTTAGCATTCTACAAACCAGAAGGTGATCCCCATTACAGGTTGATGTACAGCCAGCTTGGAAATGGTGGTGTCCTTATGCATGACACAAATGCAATATGGTATTATGATATGTCTATCATAATACCATATTGCATTTGTGTAGACCAATGTTTGCATGTGGATGATCTAGCTTTGGGTAACCCAATACTGCCTAGTGGTATACTCCAACTAAGTCCAACATAGGATTAGATGAAAACTTGAGGATCCCCGATCTTAGCAATGGGTTGAAAGAATCCCATCTGACATCAAAGGAAATACTTGAGTTCTATCTAAATATATTCATTTGCACACACATGGATAATGAATATCTATGTCCATGATGAAAACCTTTCTTTTTCAAAAGTCTTTTATGGTCAGTACACAACTGTTGATAGGGTAACTAGAGTGTTTGAGTCTCGGGAAAAACCTCAAAACTTCCTACATAGCAACAAGTCATATCATCGATCACATCATCAATTTTTCTTTATGAGGTTTTGTGAATTAAAGGGTGTTAACAAAGTAGGTTAGATACCAGATAAATGTCGAAAATGATATTTACATGGCCACTAACTATTTTAAATATTTTAAATTAGAGAAGCTTATCAAGAAAATACATATATTCCATGCCATTACATTTCATATGGATTCTTAAATAATTAATTCTTGTGATAAGAGTGATTATTTAAATTCATGACTTGTTGAGCAAGGTGTTGCAAGAGTTTTGTCATTGCTGTCAACACAGGCAGTTAGATCTAATGATGCAGTGGACAGGCAGTTCAGAAGTCATTCAGATGCGAGAGACGAAGTTCAAAGGTTATTCAGATCATGGACAGTGAGTTTCCAAGAAGACCTTAGCTACCTATTTGCAAAAGATCAAAGAAAAATACAAGTAAGAAAAGTGTCACGATATCGTGACATATTTAGCAGGCAAGAAAACTGTCATGATTTTGCGACATGTTAGAGGAGAGAGAAAGTGCAAGAAAAATTGTCATGATTTCGCGACATGGCCGAGGAGAGAGAAGGCACAAGGAAAACTGTCACGATTTCGCGACATGTTGGAAGCAGAGAAGGCAAGTAAGAAAACTATCACGATTTCATGACATGTTTGGAGAAAAAGAGCTAAGGAAGAAAACTGTCATGATTTCATGACATGTTTGGAGAAAAAGTGGTAAGGAAGAAAACTATCACGATTTCGCGACATGTTCAGAGAAAAAGCGTTAAGGAAGAAAACTGTCACAATTTCATGACATGTTTGAAGAGAAAGCGCTAAGGATGAAAAGTGTCATGATTTCATGACAGGTTCGAAGAGAAAGCGCTAAGGATGAAAAGTGTCACAATTTCGTGATAGGTTCGAAGAGAAAGCGCTAAGGATGAAAAGTGTCACGATTTCGCGATAGGTTCGAAGAGAAAGCGCTAAGGATGAAAAGTGTCATTATTTCATGATAGTTTCAAAGAGAAAGTGCCAAGTAGAAAAAGTGTCATGATTTCGCGACATGTTCCGGTTTCGTGGGCCAAAGACAGAAAAGAGACAAGGCAGCAAAGATGTCGCGATTTCATGACATGTTCCGGTTTCATAGGGCAAAGACAGAAAAGGCATAAGGCAAGAGAAGTGTCACGATTTCGTGACATGTTCCGGTTTCGTGGGCCAAATATAGAAAAGAGACAAGGCAGCAAAGATGTCACGATTTCGCGACATGGTCCGGTTTCACGGGCAAACGATAGAAAAGACACAAGGAAGAGAAAGATGTCACGATTTCATGACATATTTTGTTTTCGCTAGTGCAAGCCGATAAAATGTTGAGAAAGCAAGGAATGTCACGATTTCATGATAGAAGTGAGGATGACATCAGCAATAGTTAGAAGTGTCACGATTTTGCAACAAAATCATTGTCAAAGTAGACAAAGGCCAAAAGTGTCACGATTTCGTGACAGCAGGGATAAGAAGGCGTATGGTTGTAAAAGGTGTCGCGATATCACGACATGTTGTAGTTTCATGGTAGTAGCTACAAGAAAGTGACAGAGGTGGTAGAGGTGGTTGAAGCCAACAAATTTGAATCTGGACTGACAGAGTTTAGGGTTTGCAGTCGATGAAGATTAGGGTTACAACCGACTAAGATTAAAGTTTTTTCATCTTGAAAATATTGCTATAAAAGGAAGGTTGTTTGAAGTGTTTGAAAAAAGGTGTGATGCTCGCAGATAGTGCGTAGAGTGTGAAGTTCAGTTGTCGATATTGTTGAAATCGAAGTGTGAAATGCGGCCGTAAGAGTGCAAAAAGTGCAGAAGCGGCGAGATGATGGCAAAGTGTGCAAAGCAAGCAAAGAAGTCGAATTGTTGAGTTCGGCTGTAGCAGTGCTACAGATGTCTGTATCTTGCAAACCATGAGAGAGATCGAGTAAGCTTTAGACCAGTTAGGGTCTTGTGAAAATGAAGGTATTTTTTCTTGTCAATCATTTTCATTCAGAATTGAAGTCCAGGTTGTAGCTTGGAATCAGGAGTTGGTGCTCCTTCCAGTTGGTGCTCCTTTCTATTATTGCAGATAAATAAGGGGCTGTAGCTCCTTCCAGTGGGTGCTGGTAAATATTTTGTAAATTTTATGCTTTGCTAAAGGCTGGATTTGGATGGTAGTCCAAGCAACCATTTTTCTTGAGGAGTAGCCATTTTGGTGAACCTCGTTAAAATTCTGTGTTGTGTGATGCTCTATTGCTATTATTACTGTATCTATTTTTAAGTTTTAATTGCTACAATTTTAAGAGCTGTAATTTCATGGTCAAAATAGCTACACTGATTCACCCCCCCTATCAGTGCCATACTAAGTGCAACATGACTATTATACTTTTTGTGGTGTCGACCATTAGATTGTTAAAATCAAATCATATGCATTCCTTATGATTGAAGCATATATGTTCATTTACATTGGATCAAAAACCATGTAGATAATTCATTACACATGTTCCTTCTGCATGAGGTAGGATCTCTCTCCTCGAGATCCAACTCCTCGTCCTCCTCTACAGGAGCCTTTTGCTCCTTTTCTACCACCTGCTCTATCAGCTGACCCCGTCCCTCAATCCTAGATCGAACTCTCTACCCTACTGGATTTGCACCTCCATCATCACCATCATCCTTGTAATCCATGCTATCATAACCATGCCACAATCAATCCCCCACCACTATGTGAAGGCATCTGTGACTCTCCCATAAATACCTGCATCGACTACTGGGATGTCCTCCTCATTAGTAAGCTCTATAATGTGTGGTAGAGTATGGTCTCTATCTGCTATGATGCACCTATACATGATTGGGGAAAGTGGCACATCCTATTGCAATCCATACTAACGAAGGACACGAGAGTAGAAAAATACTCTCTAATGTCACCCTTGCATCCAATGATCCACCACTCGCATCGTGTCTTAGCTATAAATCTAGTTACCCTATCCCAGGTTGGGTAGTCTTGATGTGGATGCCATACGATATCATGGGCCTACACCCTAGTAAAATAAGCAATGTAATGGGGGAGCTCCCTTGCATGAGGGTGGCTCTTGCACCCCACATGCTCTTGAGGCCATCTGATGGCATAGCACTACATCAAATCATCAATATCTATGATCTCTATGGGAAGCCCTTTGGGGTGATCTACACCGATATTATCCCATCCCCATATCTACAAGAGCAAGATGCAAGTGATGCTAGCATGACCCCATCGGTGGATACGATACAAGTCATCATAACACTACACTAGAAAAGATCTCTCCCATGCATAGATGATAGGGTCCTCACTATCCACCAAATTTTGAACCATTACAAGGATTTTCTAAGGGAAACTCAAACCTGAGCAGTCTGGGAGAAGCATGTTGCTGATGACCATCAATAATATTGTATGCCTCTCATAAAATACCCTCACCCTATACCATTGCAAAATAGATACACTACTAGATTTGGTATCCTTGAACGCAGTCATAGCACGCCTCCTTAACACTCAAGAAAAGACTTCCTTGCGGTCATTAGTGGTCGAAGAAACGATGGCCACTCCATCAAAAAGAATCTAGAAAATCTTGTATACATCCTCTGGTGTGATAGTCATCTCACTGGTAGGAAGGTGGAAGATATTGGTTCTGGGATCCCATCGGTGAGCTAGGGCTATGAGGTAGGCCTGATCTGATATAATCTGGGCTAGTCTGGTCACATACTATAATTCATGGGTATTAAACCATGCCCATTCTACATCATCCATACATGGTAGGAGGTCATCTAAGAGCTTTAGGTCTCGAGCCCGAGCAGAAAGAATCTAAGGACAAAAATTAAGGTATAACTATAGTGCATCTAAGGCATAAAACATAATAAAACATGTAAAATGGTGCAAATAATGATAGACTATCCTAAGTCTAAGTGAAAGAGGAATAAAAACACCTAATCATGTAGAAAATATTAGAAAATAACTCAAAAATGCAAAAAAAAAAAAAAAAATCCTAAGGTTTCCTAGGCACTTTCATCTACAATGACTAGAATTTGGTCACTTAGGTTGGAATTGACCAAACCCCAATTATTAGAATTTTGACCATTGAGATTTGAATCAGTCGCTACTATAGACAGTGAATAAGCTGTAGGCCAAAATAGCTGCTCTGTGCAGTAGCGACCAACGAGCGATGTGACAACTGTATATTCCCTAGGCCAAAAACATCAAAAAAATTGCAAAACAATAAAAAGTGGGCAAGCCCACAAAAAAAAATCCTAAACTAAGCCTATATACTCGTTTCCAGCAAGTTTAATGAGGTTAATTCATCGATTACTTAGAGTGGTTCATTTTTATTGAAAAATAAGCAAGGTTAGGGTTTCAAATATTACCCAAGAAGCTTTGGCTCGTCCACTAGTATATGCATCGCCTTGCATAGCCATGGCCCTCGTTGATAAGTACTCCAAGCCGCAAGAAGTCACTTTCTCTCTAGAGCTCAGAAAAGCAATTTGATAGCTAGGAAGAATGAAAATTCAAAATTCTATGCTACTTTTAATACTTCCCAAATTATGCTTTAGCCACTGATGTCGACAGTGACCCACACTTCTTGGATGCTGGAGTCGAGAGTGACCACAAACAAGAATTTGGAGGTCATTGGATCTAATAGCGGTCAACAACATAGGAAAATGCAGAAAATTTCCTTCTAGTTGGAATAAAAAAAAAATCAAATAAGCACATTTTGATGATTCATAATCATCATAATGATAAAAATAACAAAAAAATCACATAAAAATAAAATCTCAAGTAAGCATCGTTGTATCGCTCCAAATTTTTCGCACCCTTACCTTCAGGCTATAGGATCCGTGCCCGGAAGGGGGATGTGAAAAGGATGGGACAATACCTCGAACTAAGAGGCCCTTTGAAGGTCCCGCCTCTTGGGGGAGGTGTATAAGGGTGAATTTTCGATGGATGGTGGGTTCACTAGGAAAATTTTGAATGGCAGTTTCCATGCCTAGGTTGATAGTGTGTTTGATGTGTTCATTTTTATGCTTGATCATTCAATTCCTAGGTTTGGCCAAATGAATCTAAACTATTCTATATGAAATGTTGATTATATGAATACAAAAAATAGAATTAAACAAAAAATACAGGAAATATACTAGATTAGAAAATCCATACCTGATCCGGATGTCTGATGGAGGTTCTGATTTTTGAAGCAGTCTAGATCATCTGGAATTTGATAGGATCATCTCTGATCTGACAATATCATTCCTGATCTACTGATCTGACAAGATCATCTCTAATTTGACAAGATCATCTCTAATCTGACAAGATCGTCTCTAATCTGATGAAATCGTCAGACGATTTCGTCAGAGACCTGCAACTACAGAAATGGATACCAAGAACAAAAAATACAATTGCAAAAGCAATGGAAAATGATAGAAATGAAAGTATGAATGTTAGAATGACAACTTTAGATAACAAATTAAGTAAAATGCATTGTTTTAATGACTAAATTTGACTCTATCATGCATCTATGCTACGTGAGGTGAACTCCAAGATGCAAAATAGAAATAAATCTAACTAATGCTAAGCAAAATAGTAGATAATAGACAAAGAACGCAAACTTAGGGCATGGATTTGCCCCCAACATTGGTTGCAGTCGAAATCGTCTACAAAATACATAATCATCTTGAATTATGGTGTGATCGTCCGAGATCATACAGGATCGTCTGCGACGATCTGAGCTTGCTCCGACTGAAGAATGACAAAGTTCCTGCAAGAAAATTTGAAAAGGGACAAAGGCAAACAGTAATCTAAGACATTCTAATGCATGTAAAAATCAAAGTGCAGTAAAATTCAGCTAGGGGAATGTCAAGGGGAGGGCCTAAGATTAAATAGGCATAGGAAGGAGGTTGGGAGGTTGGAGATCATCCCAATTTGGGAGATCTCCAATGGGGGAAGTCTCTAACCGTGTAGACACACTTTTGCCCCAGTTAGAGACACCGTTGAAACATAAGCTAATTATGAAAAATTAGTTTTGGTATGAAATTGTCTGGACATTCTGCTCCAGACGAATTCATTCGATCTAAGGCGATATCGTCTGATCGGTGACGATATCGTCCAACGGTCACAACAAATCCTAAAAATGGCATGAAAAACAAGGAAAGCGGTTTAACAGGCGATTCGGGGTTAAAATTTAAATTTTGAATTATTACTAAGGTAATTTTAATTATTTAAGGTTTTACTACGCCAATTTTAGGGTGCTACATTTTGCCCCCTCTTTAGCGAATTTTCTGAAGAAAATGCGTTAAAGACGAGTTCTTCTCGATTTACGAGAAAGCAAAAATTTATTCCCATTTTTAGGCAACGATTCTAGGTCGAATCGTACGACAGCTTACTATGGTGCCCCCTCCGTGTTTTTACCCAAATAAAACGTTTGAGGTAAAAACACGGAAAAGCAAAATTAAAATGTTAATTTGTTTTTTTAATAAAATTAAGAAAATAGGGTAAAACCCTAATTCATTTTTACTGTTCATTTTCTCTGATGATATTTTTGATGATATGACTTGTGTATATGTTTTATGATGCTTTAATGTTTTGAATTGTTTGCTTATTTGGATTGAGGATTTATCTAATTATGTCATTTTGAAATATTATAATTTTGATGTCATGCTGTAATATTTTAAATGAAATAATCTAATGTAAACAATTGGTGGTTGTTTGTGGAATGATTTGATAAAAATAAAAGGGACTTTTAACAATAATTTCAAAGGACATTGTCGCTATTATAGACCATTTCATGGAGTCACCGCTCGCTAGGTCGTCAAGCTAATCCTGGTATAGAAATATTGCTAAAAGTAAAAGAGTGCTTAAGAGACTGTATTAAGACTTTGTGTTGTAATGATGGAGATAATGATGGTTTGATGATTTGTTTTCAGATTTTCATAAAAATAGTATGCATGAAAATATGATGTTGCTAGGCATAAATTCCTAAGTGTGATAAAATGTTGAACAATTCCTTTAGAATTTATACCATGGTTGCAAAAATTGAATTTTGAACATAATGTCATGAAATAGGATAGGTGTTTATTTGTTTGTAAAGCATAATTGTGTAACATAATGATGCAAGTCACATGTTTTGATGAATTTTGTTTTTAAAATAAATGGAAAAGAAAATTAGAATGATGGTTTGTGCTAGGCATAGAATTATAGGTATAAACTTATACCATCATCGCGAAATCCAAAGAAGAAAATAGATTGTTGGTTTTATTGCAAGATGCATTTTGGACCTTTGATAAACAGAAAAATAATAATATGAAAATGTTGTTTGACATTATTTTTGAGATTTTGTGAGAAGATGTATGTAATTGCTTTTATACAAAACAAGAATTCTGAAATAAAAGGAGAAAATCATTTCGAAAAGAGTTACAGAGATATTTTAAATTATCTCAAAGAGAAATGTAGATTTATAAGGAATCCCATGTGCGAATGTGAGTTCATTTCCGATCTTGATTTATCATAATGATACACAAAATCTCTCAAATACAAATGTGTGTGCAATTGCTTTGTGCATTTACCGATTTTGAGCAAGATAATTTGATACAAGTGATTTGAATTAACCAAATAAGTGTTCATTAACCATGATTTAGATGCATATAACCATACCAAACTACTATGTAAGTCGGGTTATCAAGAGCTAGCTAATCCATAAGCAGACATAGGTCTGTACAAAAGAAGGTCGCTAATGTGACAGACATATCGCCACGCTAGGAGTTACCCAAGGCCAAGCGGGTTGGGCACAAACCACCTATTATGGGGCTTACCTCATAGTTTTCAAATAATTGAGAATTCTAGGGATTCAAGCTCATTCACCCTTCTTTTATTTTCAAGGGTTAGGGAAAGGAGTTTATTGTATTTTGCTTTTGCTTTTCACTTTTGCTTATTTTTTTTTTGTACTTTTGTATTTTTGCTTGATATTGGAGATAATGCTGAAATATTGCTATGATAATTCAAAATAACCTTTTTCTTTTTCTTTGTTTCTTGAAATTTTCTTTTCTTCCTATGCTAGGGGTACTTGCTTGAATTAGCTGTAGAGCAAGGGATTTTTATTTTTGGTAGGGGTGAGCTTGTCCTTTTATCAATTCTCAAAGATTCTAGACCATGTGCATGATAGGATAGCAGGGGAAACTTTTTGCTCAGGAAACCATTTCTACTATGTAGCATCATATCAAATGTGCAAATGAAATCATTTTAATGTGAAGAGATATACTTCGTTCAAGTAAATAAAAAGATTAGTTCTCTATGCTCAAAACTTTATTTAATGCCAATGTGGACTTTGATATAAGAGAGATTAATAATCATAACAAATAAAATCAAGATATTTATTCATGTGAATGTGAAAGTGCGGGATTCCAAATAAATACTAATTTATCCAAAATAACTGAAAATATAACTGTAATACTTCACAAATTGAGAGGTACAAAAATAAAAGATGTTTTTTGAAGATTTTTATGATTTGGATGTTTTTATATTTTGATTTTAATTGATGAATTGAAAGAAATACAATGTGATTGTTTTTTTTTGAAACTTTTATATTTTTATATGAATTTTTAGATGATGGAATTGTGGTATATACAAGATGATCTATATACATTATATAAGGTTATTTGAGTATAGCATGTCTAAGGTTGCTTCAAAATCAAAGGAGGTTTTGAAGGATAATTTGGTTGTGTTGAAGGTAAGAACAAAAGGTGATGAATAAAATGTAGTGATAACAAAAGCTTTGTTATAATGTAGAATAATGTAGCAAAAGATTTTACTTTTATATGTGTAAAATTGATCATGTTACAAAATAGAATGTAAGAAGGATAAGAAAATTCTTCATTTTTATCACTATATTCCAAGTCTTGATAAGATGGAGGGAGCGTATATGAAATATATGCATGGGTGTTATTTGGTAAACAAGGATGATCATATATGAATGAAGAAAAGTGATGGATAGAAGATAATTGTGACAATGGAGAATGTATAGAACTTGATGTTTCTTGAATTTCATTATTAAAATATTTTATAATAACATTTGATTCATTAAGATCTTCTTCCTTTGATTTGAGTTTTTGGAATAATTGATAAGTGCATAAATTAAGAGAGGAGCCATTATCTACCGTGATAGTTTTGACAAGTATTTATTTATTAGATCATGTAATGTAAAGAGATGAGTCTTCTTGTGGAGTAGAGGAAGGAATATCCTCACCATAGAATGAAATATTATTAACCTTAAGAGGGTTTACACCATTAATTATGTTCTTAGAGAAAATATGATGAGGAACAAATTGTTGGCTAGGTATCTTGAACAAAGTTTCCTTATGAGAACTTTGTAATACTTCTAAAAGGGATATCTTTGCTTGAGGATTAATCACTTGTTGTTGGCTATCAAAGGGGATTTCAGATTGAGCTTTTGATTCTAAATATGAGCTTTCTATGCTTACATTCCATTTTGGATCATTCTCTAGAGTCAAAGATAGTTTTGAAGGTTGGTCAAATGAGGAATCCATATCTTGAATATCAGATTGGGTTGATTGAACTTGAGGTTGCTCATTTATAGTTTTTGTTACAATATTAGTAATATCATCATGAAGGGACACATTAACATGCAATATTTGATTGGTTTCCTATTGTTGATAATTGAATAGGGGTTCTTGGCGGATCCCCATGTCTTGATTGATTATTGGTATTTGTTGTGTAGGAGTTTGATAGTTTACTAGAGATTTATAATCAGTTGTAGATTGTAATTCCTTTATATTAAAAATACCCTTATCAATCAAATCTTGAATTGCACATCTTAAATCTTTACATTTTTGTGTCATATGTCCATCTACTCTATGATATTCACAATGTAGCTCAGGTTTAAACCAATCTATTGTAGTATCAAGTTGTCTTATGGAAGGGAGTTCAATCCTATTTGTGTCAAGTAAATACTTGAGAATTATATCCATTGGTTGATTGAGCTTAGTAAATTTACGTGATGAAGGTTTTTGAGAGGTTTTTGATACGTGCCTTAGGAATTCAGTCATAAAAGGGCCTAATGGTTTCTCACCTCTACTTTCTTTATTATGGGTAGAATGATGACAGGAAGATTGCAAAGTAGGAGGTGAGTGCATGGTAGAATTGGAAGAATAAGTATTTTCTTGTTGAAATGAATGTGTTGTATTGAAAGAAGAATATTGAAAGGGTGGAGGAGGATTGTATGTGGATTGATAGACATAATATGGGTATATGGGAGAATAGATAATATAATTATGAAGAGGATTGGCAAAGGGATTTTCCTGTTGGGGTAAGGATGAAAAATGAGAAAAGTGTGATGGAGGTGATGTTGAATAGGGATGAGGTTGGTCATAATCAACAAATGCATTTGGCTGAATTCTTCCAACATTACTAATGGGCTCATATTGATTTGAGTAAAAACTCATGGTTTCTTTAGTACTTCTAAAAGTAATATTTAATATCTACTATTTAGAATTGAATCTAAAACATATAAACTTGAAATGATGATTTTGTTTTTGTTTTTCTTGTATACATATATATATATATATATATATATATATATATATATATATATATATATATATATATATATATATATTTTATATTTTTGAATCAGAAAGATGCCTATGTTATTCACGTCGGGTTCACCAAAATGTATCGCTCCAAATTTTTTGCACCCTTACCTTCAGGCTATAGGATCCGTGCCCAAAAGGGGGATGCGAGAAGGATGGGACAATACCTTAGACTGAGAGGCCCTTTGAAGGTCCCGCCTCTCGGGGGAGGTGTATAAAGGTGAATTTTCGATGGATGGTGGGTTCACCAAGAAAATTTTGAATGGCAGTTTCCACGCCTACGTTGATAGTGTGTTTGATGTGTTCATTTTTGTATCATTCCAAATTTTCTGCACCCTTACCTTCAGGCTAAAGGATCCATGCCCGGAAGTGGGATGCAAGAAGGATGGGACAATACCTCGGACTGAGAGGCCCTTTGAAGGTCCCGCATCTTGGGGGAGGTGTATTAAGGTGATTTTTTGACGGATGGTGGGGTTCACCAGGAAATGTTTAGTGGCAGTCTCCACGCCTAGGTTGGGAATGTGTTTAATATATTCAATTTTATCTTTAAACATTCAAATCCTAGGTTTGGCTAAATGAATTTAAGTTGTTCTATTATGAAAATGCAAATTAAATGAATACAAAAAAAAAATTAAACAAAAAACATAGAGAATATGCTAGATGAGAAAAGCCATACCTGATTCCGGATGTCTGATGGAGGTTCTGATTTTTGAAGCAGTCAAGATTGTCTAGAATTTGACAGAATTGTCTCCTATATGACAGGATCGTCTGAGATCTAACGAATTCATCAAAGACCTGCAATTAGATAAATGGACACAGAATACAGAAAATGCAGCTATGCTGATAAAGGAAAATGATGTGAAATAATAATAAGGATGTTAATAAGATAATCCCGAATAGAAATGCAAGTAAATTACGATGCTTTAATAGCTAATCATGATTTTATTATGCAATTAAACTACATGGGTGAACTCCAATATGTAGAATAACAGAAAATAATAATAAAACTGACTAAATGTAGAATAAAATAACAGCAAAGTATAGGAAAAGTGCAAACTCTGGGCACTGATTGCCCCCAATGCATACTGCAGTCGAAATCGTCTCGAATTTTTATGGGATCATCCAAGATTGTACAGGATCGTCTGCGACGATCTGAGCTTGCTTCGACTGAAAATCAATGAGGTCCTTGCAAGAAAACTTGGAAAGCACAAATGCAGATGGTAATCCAAGGTATTCTAATGCACGCAAAGGTAAAGTTACAGGAAAATTCAGCCAAGGGAATGTCAAGGGGGGTCCTAAGGTTTAAATAGGCTTAGGAGGGAGGTTAGGAGGTTGCGGATCATCCCAATTTGGGAGATCTCCAACGGGGAGGGTCTCTAACGACACAAACACACTTCTACCCAACTTAGAGATGTCGTTGAAACAAAAGCTAATTATGCACAAATCAGTTTGGGATGAGATCGTCTGGACGTTCTGCTCCAGACGAAATCATTCGTTCTGAGGTGATATCATCTGATCAAAGATGATATCATCCAACGATCACAACAAATCCTAAAAATAGCATGGAAAATGAGGAAAGCTGTTTAACAGGCGGTTAACAGGCGGTTTAGGGTTAAAATTGAATTTTGAATTATTATAAAAGTAATTTTAATTATTTGCTAAGGTTTACTATGCCAATTTTGGGGTGCTACATTTTGCCCCTCTTTAGCAATTTTTTCGAGGAAAATGCGTTAAAGACAAGTTCTTCTCGATTTACGAGAAAGCAAAAATTTACTCCCATTTTTAGGCGATGATTCTAATTCGAATTGTATGACAGCTTACTATGGTGCCCCCTCCATTTTTTTACCCAAATCAAACGCTTGAGGTAAAAACATGGAAAAGCAAAATTTTAAAATGTTTTTAATTGTTTGTGAATAAAATTAAGAAAAATAAGGAAAAACTCTAATTCATTGTTATTGTTCGTTTTCATTTTCTGGTTTTTGGAGCTCTGCAAACAAAATGGTCGAGACAGCGCATAGATCGACAGAGGTCCGACGTGGGCTACGGGTAAGAGTCTAAACTTAGTTTAGAATGCTTTAATTTTGATTTTCTATGCTTTTTAGATTAATTTTAAATGATTTTTGAGCATCGCGACCATTTTTTGGGCCGTCAACATCGTCAGGATGAAATCATCTCCATTTCGTCGAAATCGTCTCGATATCACTGATTTTGTCTAGGGGCGAAATCGGTGAAATGGGGATGATTTCATCAAATAAGGGACAATTTCGGCTTGCAAAATTGGAGACGAATTTGCTCAAATTTTGGACGATATCATCATTTATATGAAATTGAACTTGTTTTACTTGCATTTTTAATCAATGTTTTATTAATGATTTTTATTTTTTTGTTGTTTATGTTGTAGAGAGGATTACTAAAGAGCAGAGAATGGAAATACGGTGGGCTGAGGGATGACTTGGCCACTTTATCTCAAGCAGAATGAGATCAGTTGGCTCAAGTCGGCTTGCAGCATGTGGCAGATATGCCACATGTTTCTACAAATATGGGGCTATTGACAGCCCTAGCAGAGAGGTGGTATCCGGGTTCTTCTTGTTTTCGATTACCGATAGGGGAGATGACTCCCACATTGGAGGATGTATGGAGGATTTTGAGGATCCCCATACAAGGATGACTAATAACTTCTATGGCCAATTAGGGCCATGTGATGATGCAACTGTGTAGAGATCCGAGCTTCATCTTGGAGAAGGGCGGAGTGAACATCAAGTCGCTACGCCAGATGCCTGGGGCATCTAGACTGACACAGGTTTTGGATGGGGTGGTAGGTGGTCTGCTGTTATGCCATCAGAGTGGATGCAGAGTACCATGGCTACTGACATATGTGGTCTATGACATGAGAGACCATGGGTACAAGTTTGCTTGGGGGAGCTTTGTACTATGTCGATTGTATAGGATCCTGCATGGGGTCGTATACAAGGGTGATCGATGTCTGGTTATGACATCACTACTATAAGTTTGGTGCTAGGAGCACATCATGATGCGAAGGTCGATAGGGCTCCCACTGATAGGGATTGACAAGGAGAGGCCCCAAGCTTTCTACTAGTGGCTTCGAAGAGGGTCACAGTAGTGGATAGATCTACCAATTTCTCGGAGACTACTTGATGACCTTGTCTCCGACCAGATCACCTGGAGGCCTTGGAGAGATCATCCAGGGTGGGTCGAGGATGGACAGGAGCTGGCTCACATTAGGCAAACCTGATGGCTAAGGATGGAGAGGGGAGAGGTGGAGCTCCACCGCTACAACTAAGTTTTGAGGTAGTTCGGTCTACAATAGGGGATCCCATCTCTAAGAGACTACGAGTTTTCCTGGACCGTTCGGGATAACACTACAGTTAGCGGGGCTCTAGATATGCAGTGCTTCTAGAGTCAGGACATAGATGACACCCCGATCTAGCTAGTGGATGGGGATGATACTGGGGTAGCCGACGGCTATGATGCCTGGTACTCAGGCATTCACCCTCCTCGGATGATGAGGGCTTAGGGTCTGATTCACACAATTGTGTGTCGGATGGGGAGGTAGCGCTAGGTGACCATTGAGGTGGCATAGGGTCATAGTGGGAGAGAGCAAAGGAGGCCATAGACTCAGTAGAGGCCATAGAAGTAGGAGAGGAGGGAGGATAGACCCCCTTCTCCATGGAGAGAGAGGCCACCATCTCCCGATAAGGGCAAGGGTGTGGACACAGGAGAGAGTAGTGAGATGGCTACTCTTTGGGTGGAGACTGTCCATCTCCAGGCACAGGTGTAGACTTTACAGGATGAGGCTACATGCCACCGAGCTAAGGCTACACAGCTCAGATATGAGGTTGCATGACTCAAAGCACGGAGCAAAGGAGCGAGCACTTAGGAGGTGGCACGGTCAATTGATCAGACTGCATTCTATTAGGGTATCTACTTCTAGCTGGTGCTAGAGGGCCAAAGGGTATAGCTGGCAGTCGACATTGCAGATCTGATCAGGGTTGGGTCATCGAGGACTTCATCCCAATAGATTACTAGGACTTGCAGTACCACACATACTATGATGGGGCCACCTCATCCACCTCAGGGTGGGGGAGGAGACGAGGCTGAGAGCTCGAGGGGTTCTCGAGGCTAGGCTACTGCACTTCACAGACTGAATATAATATTGAGAGAATTGAGTATGCCAAGATGTAGATTGTGGCATACCAATCTAGTTTTGATATGATGTACATATATTGTTGATATATATATATATATATTTGATCATATGACTTGTCTTATGTGTTTGTATGATGCTTTAATGTTTTGGTGTGATTGATTTGATGATTCATGTAATTATGTCGTTTGGAAATATTATGGTATGAATGTCATGCTTTAAAATTTAAATAAAATAATTTGATGTAAACAAATGGTGGTTGTGGTGTGATAAAAAATAAAAAGGACTTTTAACAATAATTTCAAAGGACATTGTCGCTATTATAGACCATTTTATGGAGTCACCGCTCACTCAGTTGTCAAGCTAATCCTAGTATAGAAATATTGTTAAAATAAAAAGAGTGCTTAAGAGACTGTCTTAAGACTTTGTTGTGATGATACAAATGATGATGATGATGGTGATTTGTTTTCAGATTTCCATGAAAATATTATGCATGAAATATATTAAAGATGATTTTTGCTAGGCATAAATTCCTAAGTGTGATAAATTTTTTGAATAATTCCCTAGGAATTATACCATCATTGCAAAATTGAAGTTGACATAATGACATGAAATAGAAACAATGTGCATTGTTGTTAAAGCATAATTGTGTAACATAATGATTTAAGTCACATGTTTTGATGAATTTAAATAAATGGGAAATAAAATTAGTATAATGGTTTGCACTAGGCATAGAATATTTAGGTATAGACTTATACCATCATCGTGAAATCCAAAGAAGAAATTGATAGTTTTATTGCATGGTTGATTTTTTAATTTTGAAAATAAACAGATAATATAAAGATGAGGACTTGCGCTAGGCATAAAATTCCAATTTAAGTTTTGGAACTATACCATCATCGCGAAAGTCGATAATATATATATGATTTGAGTGTATGTTTTGAGAGAAATTTTGATTTTTTTTTAAAATGTATTAGTTGTCTTTATACTAAACAACTATTCTCAAATAAGAAAATGAAATTATTCCAAACAATTTGCAAAAATATTTCAAAGTATCTTAAAGATAGCAGTTAGATTTATAAGGAATCCCATGTGCGTATGTGAGTTCATTTCCGATCTTGATTTATCATAATGATACACAAAATTTCTCAAATACAAATGTGTGTGTAATTGCATTGTTCATTTACCAGTTTTGAGCAAGATAATTTGATACAAGTGATTTGAATTAATCAAATAAGTGTTCATTAACCATGATTTAGATGCATATAACCATACCATACTACTATGTAAGTTGGGTTATCAAGAGCTAGCTAATCCATAAGCAGACATAGGTCTGTACAAAAGAAGGTCGCTAATGTGACAGACATATCGCCACGCTAGGAGTTACCCAAGGCCAAGCGGGTTGGGCACAAACCACCTATTATGGGGCTTACCTCATAGTTTTTGAATAATTGAGAATTCCAAGGATTCAAGCTCATCAACCCTTCTTTTCTTTTCAATGGGTAGGGAAAGGGATTTTATTGCTTTTGCTTTTGCTTGTTTTGCTTTCTTTGCTTTCTTTTTCTTTTCTCTTTTTTTTTTTTGGTATTTTTCTTTTTGTATTTGAGATAATGCTGAAATAGTGCTGAGATAGTACAAAATGATATTGGAATAATGCTTCTTTTGCTCATAATTTTGTTTGATTTTTCTTTTTCTTTTGCTTCCTATTCTAGGGATACTTGCTCGGATTAGCTGTAGAGCAAGGTATTTTTATTCTGGGTAGGGGTGAGCTTGTCCTTTTGTCAATTCTCAAATATTCTAGACCATGTGCATGATAGGATAGCAGGGGAAACTTTTCGCTCAAGAAACCACTTCTACTATGTAGCATAGCATGGAAATTACAAATGTAATCATTTTATTGTGAAAAGATATGCTTGTTTTAAGTAAATAACAAGATCAATTCTCTATGCTCAAACTTTATTTAATTAAATTTTGTGGACTTTGATATAAGAGAGATTAGTAATCATGCCAGATAAAATCAAGATATTTATTTTGTGTTTGTGAAGGTGAGGGATTCCAAATAAATGCTAATTTATCAAAGATAATAAGAAAATATAACTGCAAAACTTTAAGAAGAAATATATACAACAAATATTTTTGAGGAGTTTGATAATTTTGACTCTCTCTTTCTTCTTTATTATTATTTTTGGTTTCGAAAGAGTCAATAATATTGCTGTTTTTACTTTAATTTTTGTTTGTTTTTGTTTAAAGAGTTTTATATATATTTTTAAAATGAGACAACATGCAAAATATATACAAATGATGAAATGACCAAATTTTATGCATAATATCACTTAAGATGCATAATATTCATAGGTTCTTTTAAATATTTACCATCTAAGGTAGCTAATTTGTATGCTCCTGATTCAAATTTAGCAGTGATGATATATTGTCCAAGCTAGTTGGGCTCAAATTTACCTTTAAGGTCTTTAGTTGCATTAGTATTTTTTTTATTTTCTTTTAAAAAAAGGTCGTCGACCTCAAAGGATCGATGACGAACTTTCTTGGCATATGATATTTTAAGCTTGTTTTGGTAGGCACGAAGATGCTCCAAAGCATTGATGCGCTTTTCATCTAGGAGTTCCAGCTGACTGAGTCTGCCAACTCGATATTCATCTCCTACTTTGGTATCTTGAAGTAGTAGAGCCAAAGAAGGAACTTCTAATTCAAAGGGAAAAATAGCTTTAGCACCATAAACCAAGAAAAAAGGTGAAGTTCTAGTGGTAATTCGAACGCTAGTGCGATATGCCCATAAAGCAGGATATAATTGAATGTGTCAGTCGCGGCCAAATTTATTGACCAATATTTTAAGAATTTTGATTAGGGTTTTGTTAGATGCTTCTGCTTGACCATTACCCTGAGGATAATAGGGAGTGGACCAGCGATGTTAAATCTTATATTTTTGGCATAATTTCTTAACATCTTTATTTTTGAAAGAAGTTCCATTGTCTGAGATGAGATTTGTAGGAATTTCGAACCTACAAATAATTTGATTAAAAATAAATTTAGAGACATGTGTTCCAATGCAGTAAGCTAAAGGCATAGCTTCAACCCACTTCGTGAAATACTCAGTGGCGGTTATGATGAATTTGTGTCCATCAGATGACACAGGATTAATTTTGCCAATAATGTCTAAGCCCCATTTTGAAAAGGGCCAAGGAGATGAAATAGCCTGCAGCTCTTATGCAGGTGCATGGACAAGGTCAACATGTTTCTGGCACTTGTCGCAATGGTGCACATAATCATGTGCATCATTTTCCATGGTAGGCCAAAAGTATCCTATCCTAAGGAGCTTTTTAGCAATGACACTACCACTGAAGTGTCCTCCACAAGATCCATCGTGGGCTTCACTCAAAGCTGATTTGGATTCTTCTAGATTCAAACATCTTAATAGGATACCTTCAAAAGATCTCCTATATAAAGTATTGCCAATTATTACAAATCGACTTGCTCGTCTACGTAATAACCGATGCTGGTTTCTATTAGAATTGGCAGGGAAAGTCCCATTTTGAAGAAAATCAAATATATTTGTATACCAAGGTTCAAGAGTAGTTTCATTGATTAGAAACACATCCAAAGGTTCTAAACATGACTTATTTGAAGCGGGTTCCTAGAGTCGATGAATAATGATGGTGGCATATTCGTCATCTAACTCCAATGGCAGGATGCAGTTGCGGGCATAGCATTAGATGCACGGTTGCTAGTTCAAGGAATAGCTTCCAAGGTAACTTGATCAAATAGAGATATTAACTGTAAAACATATGCTTTATATGGGCATAATTTATCATCTTTGGTTTGATAAAATTCATTAATTTGGTTTATAACAAGTTGAGAATCACCAAAAACTAGCAGATGTTTGATTTTTAGCACCAAGGCAGCTCGTAATCCAAGGATTAGAGCCTCATATTCAGTAGTATTATTGGTGCAAGCAAATGTTAATTTAAAGGACAAAGGTATAAGATGTTTTTGCAGGGATATTAAAATAATACCCGCACCAGCCCCACTCATGCATCGGGATCCATCAAAGTATAAGGACCATTGTTCAACATGGTCTACCTCTAATTGAAGGCATTCATCAGGAAACTCAATGATGAGGGGATGGGTGGACTCTAAGGGTGCAGTAGCTAATTGATCTGCTATGATTTGACCCTTAATATACTTCTGTCCTATGAATGTGAGTTCAAACTCGCTTAGAGCAAGAACCCACTTTGTTGTACGACCCGATAAATAAGGTCGACTTATAAGATACCGCAAGGGATCATATTTAGCAATGACATATTTTTTGACTGAGCATATAATGGCGTAATTTCTACATAGAAAATATGATTGCTAGACATAGTTTTTCTAATGCTGTGTAGCGGGTTTCATAACTGATGAGGGTTCTGCTAATTTAATAATTAGCATGCTCTCTTTTCTCATCATCAAGCTAAGCTAACATAGCTCCTAAAGCAAAATCTGAAGCTAAAATATACAGGAGAAATGGGCGATCAGGTCTAGGCGATGAAAGCACAGGTGGGTTAAGGAGGTATTGTTTGAGAAGTTCAAAAGCTTCCTTACATTAGTCGTCCCAATTAAAAGGGACATCCTTCTTAAGGAGCTTAAGAAATGGACTATATTTGTCCGCTAGCTTATCGATGAAGTGACGGATGGCTTGAAGTTTACCTTGTAAACTTTGTAACTCAGATATATTGGTAGGTGTGGGCATATCAATGATAGCCATAATCTTGAGAGGGTTGATTTTGATACCATGTAAAGAAACTAAAACCCCTAATAGTTTACCGGACTTAACTTCGAATATGCATTTGGCTGGATTTAATCAAATAAGATATTCTCTTAACCGATTAAATACTTTTCTCAAATCATCTAAATGATCATCTTCTTTAATAGAGTGAGCTATAATATCATCTACGTAATCATGTAGGATATCATGCATCGTATCATGAAAGATATAAGTCATGGGTCGTTGATATGTTGCGCCTGCATTCTTTAAACCAAATGGCATCACTTTCCAACAAAAGGTACCCCAAGGGGTAATAAAGGCTATTTTAGCCTGATCTTCAAGAGCTATCCTGATCTGATTATAGCCAAAAAATCCATCCATTAGGGACATCATTCCACTCCCAGCAGTAAATTCAATGATTTGATCCATGTTTGGAAGAGGAAAATCATCTTTAGGGCATGCAACATTAATATATCTAAAGTCTGTGCAAACCCTAACTTTGGTAGCTTCTTTCTTGGTGACTGGAACTACATTTGATATCCATTCAGCATAATCAATAGCTTGTATAAACAACATTCAAGAGTTTTTCTAACTCACCTTTGACTAGCAAGGCCACTTTGGGATGCATTTTTCTAAGTTTCTATTTAACAGGTTTAGCATCCGGATGGACTACTAGATGATGCATGACTACAGAAGGGTCTAGACCTGGCATGTCTTCATATGTCCAAGTGAAGACATCTTCATATGCTTTAAGAAATGCAATGTATTCATCTTGTTTTTCTTGACTTAATTCTGATCCAATATTGATTATGTGAGGATTATCCTCAGTTCCAATGTTAACTTTAATGATGTTTTCTACTTCCATGTGTAGATATTTGCGGGTGAAACACCCAATTCTTGTAATTATTTTAAGATTAACTTGGATAATTCATCTTGAGGATTCATGGCTTCAAGTTGGGCTATAGTAGGTATAGAACCATCACAATAAAAACCATTGTGTAACAATTCTTCAACGGAGACATCATGGAAAATATCTCCTTCCAACTCATCATCGGATTCAGCAATCAATTCAGGGTAAGATATGGATAGCATATTGCATGTAAAGGGATTATTCTTTGGACACAAAGAATCTTGTTTATCTAGATAATCTTGATAACATATGAGTTGATCATCACCTTCAAAATGGAAGGGTTGACCCTTACTAGGAAACAGACCCACACCACAGCAGGCAGGCCACGGTTCTACCTCAAAAGGTTCTTTCATACCATTTTGGAAAGGTCCCAAGCCTTTCCCTTTATATCCCATTTTAAGCATTATGGGTTTAGCTTTAATATATTCATTAGCAAAATAGCATCGAGCATATCCATCACAATGCGTCTTGATGTTTTGGGGTATTCTTCCCCAATCATATCATTTATAAATAAAAGCACAACTCCCAACTTGGTAAGTACTTCCCATAGGTTTTGGGAGGCCCAAAGTACAAGGATATGGTGGAAAATTATTTAAAATAAGTGAATCTTGCATAGAAGCATTTGTTTTTTTTTATATTAAAATTTTAGATAAATCCGGTAAAAGCTCATCAGAAAGAGCATAAGATTTAGAAGGATCATTCCCTATATCTTTAGATGTGGAAGGTATGATAGATGTAGATAATGTGGAGGTGTTAATAAATGGTTCTATAGGTTTTGAAATTATAGGGATGGAACATGAAGGATTGGTTGTAGATCTAAGATCTTTTTGAGGTTCTAGTGTGGTTTGTTCAAAAGATTGTTGAGCTATACATGGGGGTGAAATTAATGGAGGAGAAATAGATGAATTTGTAGGTGTGTGTTTCACACTTTTAGATGAAAAATAATAATTAGGATGTGTGGATGACAAATCAGGGAAAAAATTAACTCCAACAGGTTCTGCCAAAGCACACATATTAAAGGGTCTAGGATCACAATGAATAGTGACCAACTAATTTTTAAATTTGAATTTAACACATTAGTGCAAAGTTTATGGTACAACCCACATCGCATTGATCCAAGGGTGACCCAAGAGTATATTGTACGATGTGGGGCAATGTACAACAAACACGGTTGTATCTAGGGTTTTAGGACCAACTTGCAAGGGTATAGTAATGACTCCACACATTTCTTGTGTCTCATCATTAAAGGCTTTGATAATCATAGCTGTTATTTTCATTTCATCACTTCTAAAGCCAAATATTTGGTAAAAGTCAAGAGTGCATATGTTTAGAGATGAACCATTATCAATCAAGACTCGTTTAACAACTACATCTCCGATTAGGGTAGTAATATATAAGGGGTTATCCTTATGTAGACTGTGTTGTGGTATATCTTTATCTCAAAAATCAATACAATCGACTTCTCAAGTGATGATAGTATTGGACATGGCTTTAGGTTGAATATTTTGAGGTACCATCATTTGGCTTAATGTAAGCATTAACTCATCTCTATGGGTAGAAGAAGATCTTAACAAGTCCAAGAGGGAAATTCTGGCTGTAGTATTGGATAATTGTTCATTAATATTGTAAGGAGGTTTTGGTTGAACATTAGACATATGATTCCCTTTATTGGGATTTTTCAAAATAAATGGAGCTGATCCATCATTCTGAGTTTGATCCTATTGAGAATTTTGAGCTTGTTGTCTGGTAACGGCTCCGATGGTACCTACAATGTTATATTGAGGACGCTAAACTGGTCTCGGTTGAGCGTTTATGGCTTGTTCATTAGGAAGGAACTGATTAGAAGAGGGTCGAGTAGTAACTCTTCTAGGAAATGGTTCTTCTGGAACCATAAAATCTGTGATAGGTTGAATAGGGTCTGATTCGTTTTTAGAACTATTCAATTGATTTGAGGTGATGTCTATTTCACTTTTAGTATCCGATTCTACATCACTGAGATCTGAAGTTTGAGTATTATATAGGGGCCTGGTCGTGACCATGGATAAAGTTGTGTAAAATTTTTGTAAATCATGATTAGGTAAATGTCCGCTAATAGTTCCTACATATCGGGTAGGAGGAGGGACATTATGATGCTCAATTTGATTAGCCACTTCTTTACCATGTTTTGGTAAAGGATGTTGAAATATATCCAATGATTGATTAGCATTTTTATTTTTATTTTGGGGAATGGTATTTTGAGCATTATTAGGAGCATTTTGTTTAGGTTGGAAGGCTTGCACCTCCATTTCATTATTATCAATCAGATCTTGTATTTTATGTTTCAATATTTTACAAGATTTTGTAGAGTGTCTAGGTCCTCTATGAAAATCACAATGTAAATCAGCTCTGTATCCGGGTATAGTTGGATCAGGTTCCTGGATAGCTGGTAATTGAATAAAACCTCTTTCGAGTAACTGGGGTAGAATAGTTGATAATGGTTGATTGAGTCCAGTAAATTATCAAGGAGGTTTATCAGGAGGTTTCAATATAAATTTTTTTGTTGTCTTCGTTGTATTGATATTAGCAGCATTTCTGCTATCAGTGACTCCGTCACCTACAACTTGTTTATTTTTATACTGATTTCTGGATGTTTTCTCATCATCTTTCTTTTTAAGCTGACCTCTTCTAATGAGAGCATCTTCCACCCTTCGAGCTAAGTCTATAGCTTGATCGAAGGTAGTTAAGGTAGCAGTTGATAACTCATAGGATATTTGTTCTTGTAAATTATTGATAAAAATATCCAACATTTCCCTATAAGGTAGCACAAAGTGCATTTTTCCTGTCAACTGCATCCATCTAGCTAAGAAAGCAGCAAAACATTCATCTTTGTCTTGTTTTAAGTTGTATAAATCTTTAACGGTGACATGCCTCTCAATGTAGGCACTAAATTGATGGACAAAAGATTCAGTTGTTTCTTCAAAATTTCTCAAAGAATGAGTGGGCAATTGATAGTACCACTCTAATGCCATTACTCCTAAACGTTTTGGGAACATTTTTAGTAATAGCAAGTCATCATGTGATATATCATGACATGCTATCCTAAACATGCGAAGATGCTCTATGGGATCTTCAGTTCCTTTATATATAGGCAGGACGGGCATGGAAAAGTGTTTAGGGTATGGTTGTGCTATAACTATGGGATCCAAATGCTGACTACACATCTCTCAATAATTGTATGAGGGATGGTAGAGATCTATCTGGTCCATACACGAAGCTAACTATTTCACCATGGCTTCCAGATTACTGGTTTGCCCACCATATTGGTTCGATAGGGTATTAATATGGGATTTGTGAACATATGATGGAGGGACATGAAGATTAGATGCTATATTTCTATTGTGTAAATTGTTGGTAGGAAGGGTGTTATGAAGAAGTTTTGAAGTTGTAGTATGTTGTATCCCAGATTGTTGAAAATTGGTGTTTGGCTTCATTTTAGGTTTTTGTCGATTTGAAGCATATTGATCAATAGTTTGGTGAAATAAAGCAGTGAATGAAGGTCTCTTTTGTGTGGGAATGATTTTAGGCTCAATAACAGGTTCCTTAGGGGGTTGGGTAACCTTGTTGTTTTTGCATGTTTTGAATCATAGTGACCATATCTCTATTGGATGGTCCAACCTTATCACTTTCTTGATCAACAAAGGACAAGGGATTAGTGTGTATGTTAAACATATCTTCCATGGTTGCTTGAGTGTCACTAATTTGTCCTCTATCAATACGAATTGCCATATTAAGAGCACCAATGTTATTATTGAAAAATTTCCAAAAATGATCTAAGTTATCAAAAGCAATAGTTCCATCTGGAGCCATTCTAGGGGATGAAGATCATTCCTCTTTAAGATTTTCTTCTTGTTCATCTACAACAAACTCATCTTTTGGCTGTTCTAGAGTTCCTCCTTCCAAAATTGAATCCTCAGGAAGGACATTTGGGTTTTTTGTTTTGTCTCCTAACCAATATTCTTCTTCTTCTTCAGTTTGTTTACCATTCCTAAGTCTAGGCATTGTGCTTAAATTTAGATTTCAACAAATATATATATATATATATACTTGTATATATATATATGTGCAACAAGCTTAAGAGGTATATATTTTAATTATATACCTACTATAGTATTTGAAATAAAATGTTTTAGTTTTGTTATTTTTTTGGTTTTTCTTGTTTTTTCTATTTTTTTGTTTTTGTAACAATATTATAAAGATAACAAACATCACAATAAATGCAAGAAATAATAATAATGAAAGCAATGATCTAGTTTTCTATAAACAATTTATAAATATCATTAATGGGCTCGAGTTCTTCAGGAGCCATGAAGTGTTCTTCTTCAAATTGAAAATTTTCTTTCAAGAATTTGACAAAAAGTGCTATAGTGATATTATCTATCTCAGATTCTGGTTGGTAGAAATAAAGTTCATGACAATATTCTCAATATAACACAGCTCTAGGAACTCTATTCCATATTTTTCTAATCATAAGATCAGTTTCTTGGACTTCTATATGAACTAGAAATTGGCATACCACAACTGCATTCTCAAGGTATTCCTCGAAGGTGAACAATTTTGAAGACAAAAGAGCTCCTATAAGCTAACCACCTATGGTAGTCTCTCTAAAGTTCATGATAAAAAATAAGTTGATGAGGATCCAGGATCCTAGCTAGAGAAAACCTCTTGATTTGTCTAATTTCGGTTGATCTAGATGAAATGATACCTAGTCTCCTATCAAGTTCTTTCCACAAAAGTTGGTTTCTATCTGTTTCAGGCACAGTAAGCACAGAATTAACTTCTATGGCTACTAATTTGTTTTCAACATTTATAGTTATAGCTAGTCTTTTCTTAAGAGCTACCATATAGACATGATATGCAACTTAGTAGTTTTCTAATGATTTTAAATGCATCTATGTTTTTGTTTTGTTTTCAAAAGGTTTTAGTTTCACGTTGGGTTCACCAAAATGTCTCATTCCAAATTTTCTGCACCCTTACCTTCAGGCTAAAGGATCTGCGCCTGGAAGGGGGATGCAAGAAGCATGGTACAATACCTTGGACTGAGAGGCCCTTTGAAGGTCTCGCCTCTTGGGGGAGGTGTATTAAGGTGATTTTTCAACGGATGGTGGGGTTCACTAGGAAATGTTTAGTGGCAGTATCCACACCTAGGTTGGGAATGTGTTTAATGTATTCAATTTTATCTTTAAACATTCAAATCCTAGGTTTGGCTAAATGAATCTAAGTTGTTCTATTATGAAAATGCAAATTAAATGAATACAGAAACAAATTTAAACAAAAAACATAGAGAATATGGTAGATGAGAAAAGCCATACCTAATTTTGGATGTCTGATGGAGGTTCTAATTTTTGAAGCAGTCAAGATCATCTGGAATTTGACAAAATCATATCCTATCTGATAGGATCATCTGAGATCTGACGAATTCGTCAGATGAATTTGTCAGAGACCTATAATTAGAGAAATGGACATAAAATATAGAAAATGCAGCTATGCTGATAAAGGAAAATGATGTGAAATAATAATAAGGATGTTAATAAGATAATACCAAATAGAAATGCAAGTAAATTACAATGCTTTAATAGCTAATCATGATTTTATTATGCAATTAAACTACATGGGTGAACTCCAAGATGCAGAATAACAAGAAATAATAATAAAACTGACTAAATGTAGAATAAAATAATAGCAAAGTATAGGAAAAGCACAAACTCTGGGCACTGATTGCCCCCAATGCAAACTGCAGTTGAAATCATCTCAAATTTTGATGGGATCGTCCAAGATTGTATAGGATCATCTGCGATGATCTGAGCTTGCTCCGGCTAAAAATCAATGAGGTCCCTGCAAGAAAAATTGGAAAGCACAAATGCAGATGGTAATCCAGGGTATTATAATGCATGCAAAGGTCAAGTTATAAGAAAATTCAGCCAAGGGAATGTCAATAGGGGTCCTAATGTTTAAATAGGCTTAGGAGGGAGGTTAGGAGGTTAGGGATCATCCTAATTTGGGAGATCTCCAACGAGGAGGGTCTCTAACGATGCAGACATGCTTCTGCCCAACTTAGAGACACCGTTGAAATAGAAGCTAATTATGCACAAATCAGTTTGGGATGAGATCATCTAGATATTCTACTCTAGATGAAATCGTCCGATCTGAGGCGATATCGTCTAATCAGAGACGATATCATCCAATGGTCACAACAAATCCTAAAAATGACACAAAAAATGGGAAAAGCTATTTAATAGGTGGTTAATGGGTGGTTCGGGGTTAAAATTAAATTTTGAATTATTACTAAAGTAATTTTAATTATTTGCTAAGGTTTACTGCGCCAATTTTGGGGTGCTACAATTTTTATGCTTGATCATTCAATTCCTAGGTTTGGCCAAATGAATCTAAATTGTTCTATATGAAATGCTGATTATATGAATACAAAAAATAGAATTAAACAAAAAATACAAGAAATATACTAGATTAGAAAAGCCATACCTGATTCGGATGTCTGATGGAGGTTCTGATTTTTGAAGCAGTCCAGATCGTCTAGAATTTGACAGGATCATCTCTGATCTGACAGGATCATCCTTGATCTACTGATCTGACAAGATCGTCTCTAATATGACAAGATCGTCTCTAATCTGATGAAATTGTCTCTAATATGATGAAATCATCAGATGATTTCATCAGATACCAACTATAGAAATGGATACCAAGAACAAAAAATACAATTGCAAAAGCAAGGGAAAATGATAGAAATGAAAGTATGAATGTTAAAATGACAACTTTAGATAACAAATTAAGTAAAATGCATTGTTTTAATGACTAAATTTGACTCTATCATGCATCTATGCTACGTGAGGTGAACTCCAAGATGCAAAATAGAAATAAATCTAACTAATGCAAAGAAAAATAGTAGATAATGGATAGAGAACGCAAACTCAGGGCATGGATTTGCCCCCAACGTTGGCTACAGTCGAAATAATCTACAAAATACATAATCGTCTTGAATTGTGGCGTGATCGTCCAAGATCGTACAGGATCGTCTGCGATGATCTGAGCTTACTTCGGCTGAAGAATGACAAAGTTCCTACAAGAAAATTTGAAAAGGGACAAAGGCAAACAGTAATCTAAGACATTCTAATGCATGTAAAACTCGAAGTGCAGTAAAATTCAACCAGGGGAATGTCAAGGGGAGGTCCTAAGATTAAATAGGTATAGGAAGGATGTTGGGAGGTTTGAGATCATCCCAATTTGGGAGATCTCCAATGGGGCAAGTCTCTAACCGTGCAGACACGCTTTTGCCTCGGTTAGAGACGTCGTTGAAACATAAGCTAATTATGAAAAATCAATTTTGGGACGAAATCGTCTAGACATTATGCTCCAGATGAATTTGTCTGATCTGAGGCGATATCGTCTGATCGATGACGATATCATCCAACGGTCACAACAAATCCTAAAAATGGCATGAAAAACAAGGAAAGCAGTTTAACAGGCGGTTCGTGGTTAAAATTTAAATTTTGAATTATTACTAAGGTAATTTTAATTATTTAGTGAGTTACCATAGGGCTACTTGGGGAAAATTAATCATTTTGGAATTGTGATGTGCCCCTCAATCCCAAAGAAGACCAAGATGGTCGGACTACTCCATGGGTGTGATGGAATCATCTTAATTCCTTTATGGCATTACAACACTAAGCCAAGTGATTCAACACAAGCCTAAATAGAATCAATCATCCTAACTCCCTAAGAAGGCTATTTATGGCTGGAACGCCCCTCGAGACGGATGAATGATTATAAAAAATAGTGAAGTCACACTTGGATGGGGGATTTTCCATTAAAAAAACAAACAAACATAAGAAAGGAACCAAACCAGGCATATTCATCAAGTGACTTGTCGCTTCATGCATTTCCCTTCCCTCATCAATGCGTTGTGTGAGGGGGTAGTTAAACCTTCAAATAATCATAATCAAAGTCAACCAAAGATCACTTAATCATGTTAGAATCACATTCATCCTATGAATCATTGCAAGTAACTATCACAGAACTTCCCCATTTTCTAGGATCATAAGTAAAACATAACATGCCAATTTGTAGCTCTCCTCTAGTTGGTTCTATTGTAGTGACATAAGCTACCCAATTGTATTTGAGGAATGAGTGCAAGTAAACATGTGCAAGCTTCTTGTAGAATTAAACCTTCAATCAGGTTGAAGCAATGATTCAATGATGCATGCCATTTTGCGTGGCTGGGCCATCCAACATTGATCAAACCAATGATCATCATACACCCTATAAACATAAGCAATTTACATTTTTTCTCCACGCTGTGTTTTTCCCACATAGTGCATCACAAAAAGGGGTATCTATAGACACCTAAAACATGCCATGTTTAGGAGAACTACTCATGTGGGCATTCATAGACCATGTGACTAAATATTGGGATCTTCTAAGTGCCAAAAGTGGTTTTCACCACTTATTTGGGGTAGTCTTAGCCCATCCAAGCCTGGCCACTATGAACTAGAGTAGCTGAATTCTGGCCATTGAAGCTCAAAGCGGCCAACCCTAGCCACTGCAAATGACAATGGCTAAATCCTAAATAGCAACTTGCCATAAAACTAGCCTAATATTGGGCATAAGTGGTAGTTTGCATGCAATAAAGCCAAGCGGGGATAACTTTGCATTCCTCCTCATAGCTAGTCTACATGAGAGACTCAAGTCCAGGTTTAGACATTAGTTTAACTAGCCTTCAAACATAAAAAAGACAAAACTTCTCATGTTAACATCCAGTGTGCATGCAAAATTTAGTCCTACAATTTGGACATTGACATAGGGCTTAAAAGACATTATAAGGTGCAAACCTAAGAGCACCAAAAGGGGGGACTTTTTGGGAGAGCTTTTGGAGACCTTTTGCAGAGATACAACTGAGGAGAGATTTTTGAGACTTGGAGAGATTTTATTGTAGCGAAGCCCTATCATATTGGAGAATATATGGGAGCATATTTTAGGAGTAACAAAGTGTTGGCTGATTGAGAGGTTATCATCTGCAGGATATTCAACACATCGGGCATAAATGACAACTATTTCAACTTCAACAATAATCCTAGATCCATAGCCTTGGAGAAATAGAGACAGGTTTTCATCTTAGCGGCCACTATATTGGACAATGGCCCATAGGCCTAGTCTAAGGTTCTTAGTATTAGTTATTTTATTTATCTTATTACATGTTTTTATGCCATTAGCATAGATATGGTTTATCACATTTACTTGCATTCATAGCATTAGTTTTCATTGTCATTGAGCATATTTCTATTTATCATTAGGGTTATTGCTAACAACCTCATTCAGGGAGGCAATCTTGAATAATTGAGCATTTTTTGTTGTTTTTATGCTTGTAGGACTACAGGTTCACTAGGCAAGTTATCAACATACGAAAGAAAAGAGATATCTCTAGGAGCTAGAACTGGAGAAGGAAGAATCTGGAAGCCCTCATACAGTTCAGTGTGCATCACTAGGAAACTTGTGAGAGTGCATCGCCCCTTGCAAGGGGATATCATACATTTGCTACCCTATTTTGTAAAATATATATCAAATTAAGGGAATCCATTAGAGGGATCTATATGTAACCAAACTTAAGAAAAAGCAATAAAGATAATTATTCATTCATTTCTTTGTATTTTGGTTACATCTTCTTGCACATATTTCATTTAATGCATGATTAAATATAAATAAATCAAATAATATTTGCAAATAGAGTCATGGATGGTGCATCGCTTCCTTGTTTGTTGGGATCATATGCAAAATATAACATGGCAATTTATAGCTCTCCTCTAGTTGTTTTTATTGTAGTGACATAAGCTACCTGATTGCATTTGAGGAATGAGTGCAAGTAAACATGTGCAAGCTTCTTGCAGTATTAAACCTTCAATTAGGTTGAAGCAATGATTCAGGGGTGCACACCATATTGCATGGTTAGGCCATCCAATGTTGATCAGACCAATGATCATCATACACCCTATAAACATAAGCAATTTACATTTTTTCTCCACGCTGTGTTTTTCCCACACAGTGCATCACAAAAGGGGTATCTATAGACACCTAAAACATGCCATGTTTAGGAGAACTACTCATGTGGGCATTAATAAACCATGTGATTAAACATTGAAACCTTCCAAGTGCTAAAATTAGTTTTCACCACTCATTTGGGGAAGTCTTAGCCCATTCAATCATGGCCGATATAAACTAGAGCAACTAGATTCTGGCCACTGAAGCTTAGAGCAGTCAGCCCTAGCCACTGCTAATGACAGCAACTAAGTCCTAAATAGCAACTTACCATCAAACTAGCCTAATCTCAGGCAGAAGTGGAAGTTTGCATGTAATAAAGCCAAGTTGGGATAAATTTGCATTCCTCCTCATATCTAGTCTACATGAGAGACTCAAGTCTAGGTTTAGACATCAGTTTAACTAGCCTTCAAACACAAAAAATACAAAACTTCTCATGCTAACATCCAGTGTGCATGAAGAATTTAGTCCTACAGTTTGTACATTGACCTAGGGATTCAAAGAAATTATAAGGTGCAAACCTAAGAGCACCAAAAGGGGGGACTTTTTGGGAGAGCTTTTGGAGACCTTTTGTAGAGATACAACCGAGAAGAGCTTTTCTTGTAGCGAAGCCCTATCATATTGGAGAATAGATGGGAGCGTATTTTAGGAGTAACAAAGTGTTGGCTTATTGAGAGGTTATCATTTGCAAGATATTCAACACATCGGGCATAAATTACAACTATTTCAACTTCAACAATAATCCTAGATCCATAGCCTTGGAGCAATAGAGACAGGCCTAGTCTAGGATTATTAGCATTAGTTCTTTTATTTCTATTGTTACATGTTTTTACGTCATTAGCATAGATCTGGTTTATTGCATTTACTTGCATTCATAGCATTAGTTTCCATTGTCATTGAGCATATTTTTGTTTATCATTAGGGTTATTGCTAACAACCTCATATGGGGAGGCAATCTCGGACAAATGAGCATTTTCTATTATTTTCATGCTTGTAGGACTACAGGTTCACTAGATAGGTTATCAATATATGAAAGCAAAGGGATCCCTCTAGGAGCCAGACCTGGAGAAGGAGGCATTTGTAAACCCTCATACAATTCCATGTGCATCACTGGGAAGCCTACGATAGTGCATCACCCCTTGCAAGGGGATATCATACATCTGTTGTCCTATTTTGTAAAATTTGTATCAAATGAAAGGAATCCCTTAGAGGGATCTATATGTAACCGAACTTGAGAAAAATAAATAAAGAGAATTATCCATTCATTTATTTGTATTTTGGTAACATCTGCTTGCACATTTTTTATTTAATGCATGATTAAGTATAAATAAATCAAATAATATTTACAAATAGAGTAGTGGATGGTGCATCGCTTCCCCAAGGTTGCTACAGGAAATATTGAATAAAAAAACTAGTGCATGGCAATAGCTCAATCGAATGATGCTCTAATGCTCCTCAAAGGGGCGTAGATTGGTTCTCCATTCAATAGGGCTTCGTTGCTTGACTCTGAAACTTTGCGGATCCTTTTACCTTTCATGGGAGAGTCTATATGTAGACCTCCTTCTCAAATCTAGAACTTGGCTTCCTGGAGAAGCCTCAATCCAAATTGCATGCGATTGACCATCTTGAGTGAGAAGTGTTAGTCACAAATTGGCATGGAAGGGGTAGTTAGGAGGAACTCAAGGAGTTCCTCACCAAAATCCACCCACTAACCATGTATAGGTGCAATTAGACTACATGATCTAGGCTCGTATTCATGACCAAATTGTGTGTGATTCTGGCTGCTATTAGGTTCAATGGCTAGGTGTGGCCGCTGTAGTCTTGAGCATCCAAGTGTGTTGGTCGCTCTTCTTTAGAGTGGCCAAACAAGCATGGTTGGCCACTCTTCTTGAGAGTGGCCAAGCATGGATGGGCTAGAACTACCCTGTTCGAGTGGTTAGGACCACTGCTTAATCTTAGATAGATCCAAGAGGGTTCATATAGTCTATGGATATGTCCATATGGGTAGTCTCCTAAACATGACGCATTTTAGGTGTCTATAGATACCCCTTTTTGGGATACATTGTGATCAAAATACAGTGCGAAGCAAAAATGTAGACCACCTAGGGCCATATTGTAGGTTTGATGATGATCATTGATCTAATCAACATAGGATGCCCCAATCATGTGGGAGGGCATGAATCCTAGAATCATTGCTTCCAATAGAATGGAAGGCTTAAATTTGTGGAAGTTTGCACTCACTCATCAGGAAATCGGGTAGCTTCAGTACTACTATAGGTCTAAAAGGAGGGGAGCTACAAACTTAACTATCATATTTTTTTTTTGCCCCAACAAAGGGTAATCTTATGATAGTTGTTGGTAATGATTCATAAGATGAACATAACTCTAACATGATCAAGATGATCTTTTGTTGACTTTGATTATGATTGTTGAAAATTTTTAACTACCCCCCTCAAGTGACAAGTCAATGAGGGAAAGGACCATGAATAAAGCGATGAGTCACTTGACCAAAATGAACATTTGGAACTCTTTAGAGGTTTACTCTGTTGTTATAGAGTAGCTCCCATCCAGGTGTGATTTCAACCCTATTTTGTAGCTGCGCATCTCTATCCCTTGGGGAAGTCTAGCCACAATGGCCTTCTTAGGGAATCATAGTGCTAGCTATTTTATTATACCGTGTGTTGAATCATTATTTTTTATAGGAGAATTGAGATGGATCCTCACTCCCATGGGGTGGTCCAACTGTTATAGCCTTCTTCAGGTTTGAGGTGAGGCATCTCAATTCTACCATAATTGCTTTGCCCCAAGTGGCCTTATGGCAATTTGCTCATCCTGTCGAGTTGCATGGAGCGCTAGTCACTACAACCGCCAAGTGTATAGAGTAGATAGCTAAATACAAGGCTCATCTAAGGTTTGGTTGTTATTTGATTTTTTTGTTAATTAAATTTTATGATATTTTTGGATTTTGATGTATGCAAATTTTTGGTATTGGTTGAGATTTTGGATGCCTCTGACCAATAGGTGCTTTTTATGGCTTGTTTTTAGATGCTCTATGATGAAAATTTGCTGAAATTCATCCTTATTTGTTGGTCGTTGTTAGGTCCAACGGCCCCCAATTGCTACTTCTTGGCTGTTGTTAGGTCCAGTGGCCGGGAAGTGCGGGACACTAACGTCGATAGTGGCCAAGTCGTAAATTGGAAAAATAAAAGGTAAATTAGGGTTTTGGGCTATCATTGTTGCTAGTTGTCATTTTATGCCTTTTGGAGCTCTAGGGTGTGTTTGGTGATTGCGATGCGGAGCACTACCAATTTTCTGTTGAGAAGACACGATGGCTAAGCAGGGAGAAGCCTCGACTAGTGGAGTCGGAGCTTCATGGGTACCTTTCAAAACCCTAACCCTTCTCTTATTACTTGCATTTAAAATGAACCTCACTAAATAACTCGGTAAAGGAACCTCATTAACTCAATTGGCAACAAACTTAACCCATAGATAGGATCAATTTAGGGTCAATTATAGTGGGTCTCCTTTAGATTTAGGTTTTTTTGTAATTTTTTTTTTTTTTTGGGCCCGGGGGAGACGTCGTTGGCGTGTCGCTCCATTGGTTGTTGCCGCTTAGAGTGACCATTTTTACTTGTGGCTAGCCAGTACTACTATTAGTGGCCAGTTTTATTTCCAATAGTCATATTTTTTACCATTGGAACTTGGCCGTTGTCAGCTCCAGCGGTCACTTGGTGGCCGCTCCTAGCATGAGCGGCTAGGTTAATTTAGCAGTTTATTATTTTTAAAGTATAATTTTTTATCTTTTTTGGATCATTTAGTGCATTTAGTTAGCATGTTGCCTTAGGCTCACATTTAGTTTGCATTATTTTTTAGATTTAAGCATTTATTATTTTTTCAGTGCATTTTATTTAGACTTTATTTTGCACTCTTAGATTTTATTTGCTCAGGCTCAGGACCCAAAGCTACTTTGTGACCTTCCGCATGATATGGATGACACAAACTGGACCTGGATTAAGTATCGTGGGCTCCAGTATGTCATCAACTTACCCATGATCATGTCGGATCAGGCTTACTTGACTCCCTTGGCCCATAGGTGGGACTCTAGGATGAACACCTTCCACCTTCCTACCAACGAGATGACCATCACATTGGAGGATATCTATAGGATCTTCAAGATCCATTTTGATAGAGTTCCCATTATATCTTCCCACATTAATGCCCAAGATGTATTTTTTGCAAGGGTATTTGGGAGACATGTCACTGCTACCTCTAAGGATACTCATTCTGGTGGGATTTATGTTACCCGTTGGTACTAGGAGGATGTCTTTTCCTGGTTGCATGTTGTTTTGTTGAGTCTAAGCTATAGATATCCCATATTTAGGTTGAATAGAGGGATGCCACTAGTGTAGATCTTCAAATATAATGTTTATATTCAAATTACTATCAAGCAAGATGATGCTCAGAGCCATATTGTGCCACCTCCTATAGCGCCTTAGGGACCTGGTGGTCTAGATGCAGGTGTAGATATCTAGTTCTTGCATGGATTTCTAGTAGATTATTTTGTAGAGCACACCCGAGATGCCTCCTACATCCTAGCATTAGAGCATGAGGTCAGGCTTTGGGGAGGTCATCTACTAGAGAGTCCTGGGGTAAGAGGTTTGTAGATGACCAATTAGAGCACTTCACGATAGTCTTCAGCCCAGTCGAGCCATAGGACCAGGTCCCAAATAGAGCAGACTAAGGGTACCAATTCTATATCACCTCTCAGAGGCAAAGGTGAGGACAGAGGTGATACCATTGGTGTAAGCTACTCTTGAGCATTGTGGATCCTTATATATTTTGTACCTCTTTTGGATGTAAGGTTAGTTGACCTATACATTTTCAGCCTTATTGGCACTTTTTGTACCTACATGTACTTATTTGGATACACTTTTATATGATATCTAGACTTTGAGACTCACTATGTGTGTATTTGTTGTGATTATGATTTTATGTTTATGGATGCATTTTATGTGATATTGATGGGATGTGATGCTTTAGATGTGATGTGCATGTGTATATGGACTACTTTATGATCTAATTCTATGTGGCTTACATGACTTATGTTTTATGATGTGTGGATGCTTAGATGGTATGATATAGATGATGATGATGGATGCATATATGGATGCAATGCTTATCATTACATGCATGTTTGGTTTTGATGTGTTTGTATGCATCTAACCTTATGCTATTATGATATGGAAAATGAAATATGTTATGTTATGTTGATGATCTAATGTGAATGAACCTATATGCTTTAATCACTTAAAACATATGATATGATGTGATATGAGTTTGACAATCTAATGGGTGACACCACATAATGTATAAAAATCATGAATAAATAATAATTCTCATAATAGGAATTAATTATTTAAGCATCAAGTGTGAGGTGTGATGATGGGTTTCTTTATAGGTTGCTATAGATATGCAAGAATAGTCAGTGGTCATTTTATTGTCATTTCTAACATTTATTTGGTATCTATCCTATCTTATGCATTCGTTTAGTGAACAAGACCTCTTAAAGAAAGTTTTATTATGTGACTGATGATATGGCCTATTGCTATTATAGGATTTTTGGGGTTTTCCATGAGACTCAAACACCCTAGTTTCTCCATAAAATTGTTGTATACTGATCATACAGAGCCTTTCAAGGATAAATCTTTGTTATGAAGACCTAGATACTTATTATCCCTATGTGTGCAAATGAATATATTAGATAGAATATAAGTGTACCCTAGTACCAGGTGGGATTCATTCAGCCCATTGATGTATTGGGGATCCTCAAATGTTTATCTTTATCCTAAGATGGACTCAATTGGATTAGACCACTAGGCAATATAGGACACCTAAGGCTAGCTCTTCCACATGCAAAAATTGGTCTGTTCAAAAGAAAGATGCTAATGTGATAGACATATCATCGTGCGTAAGGATACCTTATGGCTCTTTCATGCTGAGAATTCCAAGGATTCAAGTTCATACTCCCTTATTTTCTTCATATTTTTTTGGGATACTTGCTCATGATTAAGTTATGAAAATCACTGTTTATTTTAAATTTTATTTTCCTTTTGAGCAAGGGATTTATGTAGTGATGATAATCACTATTTAATTTATTTTTGAATTTTGCTTTGTTTGGAATTTTGGTAATGATGATAATCACTTATTTACTTTGTTTGTGAATTTTTCTTTGTTCAGTATTTTGCTTGTTTTTAATAAAGCAAGGGATTTCTTTGGGTATGACTGAACTTGTCCTTTTTCTAATTCTCAACATTTTCGAGTCGGTCACATAGGGGGATGAGCAAGATAAACCTTTTCACCTTATGATACTTAATACCACTTCGTAGCATTTATATTTTCCTTATTTTAATTAGTATTTTAGTGTTTTGATTAGTGATGGGATTCTAAAATATATGAGGTGCTATCAAAACTAAACCTTACCTATAAAAGGCTAAGATTACTTTCTACAAAGTTTGATCAAACCACTAGGTATGGTTGAGTGATCATAAAACCCTAGTATATTTCTTATAGCAATAGAAGGGTTTGTGTTGAAAAACATAGTTACACTCATGGGTAATGGATGATGATTTATTTTGAAGATGCATGATTGATGTACAAGTGTGGTGTCACTTGTAAGATTGCAAACACAAATGTATCTAATGTAAATGTAATGGATGGTCATGCCTATATGCAATGCAACTACATGAATGCAAATGTGGAATGCAAATGCAAATGTTTTTTTTGTATTTTTGATGATTTCAATTGTTTTTAAGTTTTTCTTATTATGAATGTTTTGTTATTGACCAAAGGGCTTTAAGATGCCTTTGGAGCTTTTGTTAATTGACCAAAGGGCTTTAAGATGCCTTTGGAGCTTTTTGTGAATTGACCAAAGGGCTTTAAGATACCTTTGGAGCTTTTGTGATGTGACCAAAGGGCTTTAAGATGCCTTTGGAGCTTTTGTGATGTGGCCAAAGGGCTTTAATATGCCTTTGGGGCTTTTGTGATGTGGCCAAAGGGCTTTAAGATAACTTTGAAGCTTTTTTTATGTGACCAAAGGACTTTAAGATGCCTTTGGGGATTTTGTGATGTGACCAAAGGGCTTTAAGATACCTTTGGAGCTTTTTTTAATTGACCAAAGGGCTTTGAGATGCCTTTGGAGCTTTTTGTGATTTGACCCAAGGGCTTTGAGATACCTTTCGAGCTTTTTGTGATGTGACCAAAGAGCTCTAAGATGCCTTTGGAGCTTTTTGTGATGTGACCAAAGGATTTTAAGATGTATTTGGAGCTTTTTGTTTATGATTTTAATGTTTTTTTATTTGTTTGGATTTTTATGATTTCTCTTGTTTTTTAATATTTTGAAATTATTTGAATATTTTTTATATTTTATTGATTTATGTGTGAAACACCTTTATATGAATGATATTGAGGGGCTCTAGTTCCTCAAACACCTTCTAGAATTGTTAGGCAATATGCCCCAATCCCAATCTTCTCCGAGATGATATAGGGACCTATCAAATTAGCCATAAATTTTTCTTATAGATGCGATGACAATTTTGAAAACTGCTAGTTCTCTTTAAGCACAAGATCCCCCAAGGAAGTCTTGCAATTGGGATAGCTGTATCGCTCCAAATTTTTTGCATCCCTACCTTCAGGCTATTGGATCCGCGCCCGGAAGGAGGATAGGAAAAGGATGGTGCGGTACCTCGGACGAGAGGACTTCATGAAGGTCTCGCATCTCAAGGGAGGTGTATTTTGGTGATTTTTCGACGGATGGTGGGTTCACCAGGAAACATTTAAGG